>CM055967.1:56850000-58210000 GCA_029531755.1 Holothuria leucospilota | reverse complement strand
TCCTAAGCCGTCCCATTGAACAGGGGTCAATGAGAATGAAGCAGTGGCCTTTTGAGATGTAGAACCTGATGGGGAACCTGTAGATGCCCCAAGCGGCTAGTGTTGAGGTTATCCAGCATTTCTAACCTCAGCCCTAACTCTCAAACCGGAACATTGTTTAGTTTCAATCTCGTGGTTTCTCATTTCCGTTCATTGGCCTAAGCGTCTAAGAAGGGCCACCAGTGAGGCAGGGGATTAATATAGGGAGCTATAGGCCCTCAGAAGCACAATCAGTTCCCGAGCACACTGCATTACAAAAGTGTGTTTCACCTTCTCTCCATCTTTTACAATCTGCGTTTTCCCTTCCCTTCCTTAATCTTTTCTCTCTCTTTCTTTCTCTCCATCCTCCCTTCTCTCGTTTTTCTCTTTTTTCTTAGCATCCAGCCCAAGGCAGCCATAAACCGAGCGGCCCATGTGGCGATCACCACATCGCCACAACGGCCAGTCCGTCTATTATACATGTGATTAAGATTATTTCTATAAAGTTTAATTGCGATTAAAAAGAACATGCTGCTTTAAAATATATTCACGTACTACAACACACTGCAAGGGGTCATAACATGTTGACTAATGGAACAGACAGGTAATACATCTACATGTTGTGCCACAAAGATGATAAACTCTAACCAGGTTGAAAACGACGGTGTGCATGATTATCAATTCTTTGCTTCCAGAGAAACTGAGTGAACCCCAAAAACTTAACAGACGAAAGTCACACGGGTCAGGGTCCACATCCAATACAACCAAAAATTCATGAGGAAATCCACTAGTTCATATCTGTATGACAAATCAGTAAAAATCCATGTTTACTTGGTATACATGGTATAAGCCTTTTACGGCCTTCAAGCGAAATCACACAGCATCCCATGCCACCAGTTCTACAATCCTCAAATTGCTACTTTTCTTGTTTTAAGTATAATTCCCTGTTTAAATAGGGAATTATAAACCACTGTGCTAATTACGAATACCAAAATTCACCGCAACAGTGACGTCAAACCTGTGTCTGTGATAGAAATTGACAGCAAGAGTGTCACAATTGACTACAAAACACAACTTGATCGATGGCATTGAACTTGACCGATAACTTTTCATTGACTTAAAGGCACAATCTAGTCCGCCACGATTTTCCTTTGAGATCTGGATTACAGATTAAACTGAGAATATAGTATAATTAGTATCAGTATTATAACCCCTCTTCTGGTAATTGATTTTCCTCTTCCTTTTTTCCCTAGTAATTGATACCCCTCCCCACAATAGATACAACAGAAGATGTCAATTCAAGTGTAAAAGTGAATTCTTCAATTTCCTTTCAAGTATAATGGAAGGTAAATACAGTAAATTGTATAACCGTAATAACGAGTAACAGACAGAACGTTGGGGGACAGTAGTTCTTGTGAGGGTTCAATACGTCATCAATTTATTTAAGCAGCACATTGGATGGCATCGCTAAAAGTAGCAGTACGTATTATGTTATACCCTATGTGGCAGTCTGAAAGTATTGTACAACATTGAAATAAAAGTGTGCATGTAGGTGTTACACACTTAGCTTTGTGCATGGAATATGCAGTATTTACCGTTCAAAGTGACCTGAAATCTATCTGTGACGTCATCGCCATTCGGTTATAAAGTATTCACGTGACAATTCCAAGTTATACGGCAACGTCGATGCAGTGTACCTTTAAATGATATAGACTTGATTAAGATCGCAGCATCAGTCCGTCCTCCGGTAAAGATTGACTAACAGATGGTTAAGACTTGTATCTTTGTGTACGGTATATATAATATCTGCCTTGATTTTAAAGGGACTCATTGAGTTGATATCGATTATTTTGTGACGAGTTTGAAGGGAACTATTGCATGATAATGCTTCTAATTAGCCTCATTGCTCATGTTTCACTTCCTATAGTGACCAAAAATGTGAAAATTGTAGTTTTTATTGGTTTTAGAACTTGCAGTTCACCAAGCTTGTCCATGCCCATGATAGACCAGTCTGTTTTGAATAAACAATACTTATAAACAATTGTGACCTTCAAACGTAGCAGCTGTTAGTGCTAGGAGTTGCAAGCCCGTCAACGCAGTTGGGATAAGCCTCACTCATTGGTTGTCTTTGAACAGGGGTTGCATATGATTAATACCTAACTGTAAAAAGTGTCTGTTCACGAATTTGTAAGAAATATTTTAATCATTAATTACCCTATCATTACCATTTCAGTTGTTTGTCAGATGTGCAGAACCTCTTAGTTTGACCATTTACTATGAAGATGTGAGTAAACCTCAACAGGTGTGATAAAAAATCATGAATTATGTGAACCAACTCAATGTGCCCCTTTAAGATATTACGCTAATCGGTTGCGAATGTCATAGCAATTACCGCACTGCTAGAAACTCTTGAGATGTGGGTTCTTTCTGACTTCTTTGACAAGGTCGAAACACAACTGCCAATACTGGTGGGCAGATTTCAATGTTTTAGACTAAGAAACTCAAATTGGAAAACCTTTGCGTCTGCCTCTTTACATTACCTTGTTTTCTTCCCTGCAGACTTTTGATTTTCTGTTGGCTAACATACCTTGTACGGTGGGTTATTTTTTGGCTACCTTCAGGTAAAAAGAAAGCTCTGAATTCATGATCCAACACCAACAACATATCAATGAAGTTATCCTTTACCTTATGAAGGCATAAAGTCAATATAGTTGTTTTATCTAACAGTTATAAATTAAGATTTCCGAATGAAAATCCGTTGGATTGATTTTAATATCTTTTATTATCCTCGAGATATAGACTTTCTCACATTTTGCTTCATGCTGACATTTTCGAGTAGATAGTCCTTAATTTAAAATTGTACTCCCCAGTGTACCGCATCACATCTCACGTAACTGCCTTTGAATGAAATTCAACACAAAAGATAATACACAATATCATTGTGAATCCTCTCTAGTCAAATCATAGATTTGCATATTTAGCTAATGTTTATTCATGATGTGGGTGTCAAACAGAAATTGTGTGGCACAATGGTCTATATGTGACAGATTTTGATGGTACTTATCTCAGTCATTGTTCAAAGTTTCAGTGTTCTGTACGTAAAAGAGAAAGGTATGACATTCACCCGTTTAAAGAGTGTAAATAACTTTTTACATTAGTTCTCATTTCTTGAAGGCTAAGGGACAATTACTTAAAGATTTAAAGGCATACCCATTTCCCTTTCGCAAAGTTGTTACCTTAAACCAGAGCCGCATATCTAAATATACGGCTCTGACTTAGACTTGCACCAAGTCAATTCTTCTTTTTTACTGCCCTATAATTTCCAAAATGTTCCTCCTGCCGTTATGAAGATCAAGTACTTTGAAGAAAATTTGGGTTTTACTGGTCTAGACAGGCCATTCTTTATTTTCAGGTTAATGCACAACTTGGCTTCAGATGATCATTGACCTCAGTCCTTTGACCTTTGACCGTATGAGACTTTTTTACCTCGGAAAATAATTATGAAAGTACCCATGTTTACATGTTTGATCCAAATTTGTAAGGACTAGGTCGTTGGAACAAAGAAGTAGGGACATATTAAAAGAATGCGCCAAAAGTTTGATAGTCAGTCAGTCAGACTTTGATTTTCATTGACGGCGCAGTTGCATGTAATGTGCTAGGTAAGCGAATGGAGGTTCAAAATTTCTTTGAGTGAAAAAGTATCTTAATTAAACTTTTTCCCGTTTTGGAAGAATAGAGACTCGATTTACCAAGCCTTTCATCAAAAATTCCAGTCTCTAGGTTTTACAGCGATAGTCTGTACGAGAAGATAATAGAATCAGCGTTGTGGCTTCAGTTTCTTTGACTGCTGACAACGAAGTTCAGGGGGGGGGGGGTGGGCGTAGGAGCCAGCGGGTGTGGGATTTCTTGGACAGATTTTGAGAAAGACTCAGATAATTAACACGAGAAATAAAGGTTTTCTTGGGCAAAAATGCTCAGCCCCTAGACAAAATATCCAATACTCCTATGAGAGTGGATGTGGGACTGTTGTGAGGGCTACTAGGGGGTAGGACCCCATCAATGATGCCTATCGACACAAAAGACATATCCCATACAATTTCACATGTATAGTCTAACCGTGAATAATTGAGTGTTTACCTACAGTCTACAGTCATATGAACATATATTACGCAGGTTGAAAAATGCATCTCACTGGTCCAACTCGCATCTTCACAACTTATTCCGTTGCTAAGAAACAAAATGTTGAAATTTATTCCCTTAACTTCAAATTGTACATAACTTACGTGTCCTTTTTGTTCAACTCACAGTTCCCGTTTTGTTTACGATTGAAATAAAACGAAATGTACAGACCTTGATAGTTAGATAAGATTTAACGACACACCAACACGAATGTGTTATATAGTGTCAACTAGTCAAAAAAGTAAAGTTTAAGTACGGTTTCAACTACGGTTTAAGTCCAAGTCCGGCTTCAAATACAGTTCAAAAACGGTGCAAGTCCTCCCCTTTAGTCGCCTCTTACGACAGGCGGGGAACACCGTGGGCATTTTCTACAACCCCCAGTCCACAGGGGGCATACAGACCTTGAATGAATTACCCTTTTGTTGCATATATTATATTTCACATATCATGTTGTACGGAGAGGGCTTGTACATATAAGTTACCCTATAACAATACAAAAATGATCACTGTTGGGGACGAGGTGCAGTGGCTTTGGGAATAACAGAAAAACAAAGATTGTAATCTGAGTGGTGCAAGAGTGACGTCACAGATTATTTTATAATTTACTATTCTCTCTCAGTGAGTAAATTGACCTCAATATTTTACATCTCAGCAAAGAATTATCCTGTGAAGATGAGAGCTGGAACAGTGGGATTACTCATTTCAGATGTACTATACAAAATAAGAAGTACGCATGCGCCTTAACGCAGCTCTTATATCACCCCACACTTAGGAATCCATCAAGCCCGTAGCCAAGGGGGAAGGGGTAGAGCTCTCTGGAAAAATATCCCTCCCCCGAAAATTAGAAAATCAAACATTACCATCGCCTTAATGCATTTTAGTATACCTCGCCCCTAAGAACATTTCGCCCCCATAGAAGGTTTCTCGCCCTCTTCAGTGCTTTGTCTGGTTATGGGCCTGGGAAACAGCGCGTAACTACATTCAGAACTGGTAATCGTACTTCCACATAAATTCCACACTGTAGCTCCAAATCAAAAACCAGCTCTCTGATTGGTCAATTACGACTGGCGCAGGTAAAGTGAAATGTAGTGTATAGCAGCCTAGACTGCGTAGCAGACAAGCCCAAATTACGGCATGGTGCAGTAGCGTTAAAATAACACCCATAAGTCTACTCAGTATAATATGGCCTTGGGAAATTAAAGGCAGCACAGGCTTGCTTTATCGAGAGTTATTTTGTTGAGAGAATTTTCTCTGTCTGGACAAGGATGATTGTGCCTTTTATGTACACACCTACACACGCAATGTGACATCAGAGTTTTGTTTCGTGTGTGGCTAGGGCTGTTCACAAAACCGGTTCGGTTTGGTTTGATTCTGGTCCTTAAGTTTTGCACAACCGCAAACCGGTTGCTGAAAAACAACCGGTTCAAACCGATCAGGATTTGACGTCCGTTTCAAAATTTTACTCTGCCACGCATTTTACACCTTTTCGAGAAGTCTGCTATCTTTATAAACAAATGTATCGTCGACCGTAGCTTCCAGACAACTTCGGGCAATTCCCAGTACGTGGCTAGACCTGGTGCAGTGCACATGTGCAAGGCCAATGTGCTTTTAGAAAAGCCGGTTTTGATTTAAAAACCGGTTTTAGGGGCTGCAGAAACCGGTTTCTGGGTTTGGACTGACCGTCACAGCCTTATGTGTCGTTCCACCCTTTAAGCTTGGGTTTCAGATTTTTTCAATTATGTGTGACTATACATGCTGCGACATTTAAAAAAAAACTAGGGATGTAAAGAAAGACGATGTCACGTGTATGTTTAACTATATGCCGGGATAATTGCCAGAACAACTCTCTGCCCAATACCGAAGAGCAAAACAAACGCCAGTCGTCGATGTACGTCGACAAGTAGGAAGAAAAACAACAACTCGCAACCATAGTCTAATGAAATCTGATGAAATGTGTAGCACATGCAAACACAGGCCAGTGCCATCCTGTATGGCTGAGCTAATACGAATGGAAGGTCACGTGACTGAACATCCTTTTAAAAATGAGATCAATATAAGATATATTACATTAGGGTTTTCCGTTTCTTTGAAAACAATTTCTTACTCTTGTATGTGTATCGCATTGTTGAAGCGAGACTTTCTTAATTTATTGAGCAGATATCCATTGTCTACCAGATATAGCTACCACCTGCTGGTCACATCTGTACCCTCTGCGGGTTAAAGAAAGTTCAGACAGGGAGTTGCCATAGTCAGTGGTAGCTCCCTGATTCAGATGTTATTATTGTTAACGAAATATGGGCATGTGCATAACATTCCTTTTTTTTCACGCAAAACTGCTTGAATGCAAACAATAACTGGGTTTTTGTCAAATGCATACAGGCATAGGGGAAGGAAGTCTGAATTATTGGATAAAACAAGGGAGCAAAATGATACATGGTCTTCATCCATAACTTCTGGTTACTGAGATTAACGACATAACCAGACCTGTACAAGGGTGCACACATGTAACCGAGCAAATAATTTGCCTGTGTCGTAATCTAATTAATTTGAGGTTACAGTAAATGACCCCGTTTTCCTTTGACTTTAAATAGAGAGAAGGCAGTGGGAAAATATCAAGTATTTGACTGTGGCAATTCATACCGTATAATACACTTAAATATTATCTTTTCTGTTCTGGCGCGTGTGTTGAAAAGGTAACTCGTTTATGTTACTCTGCGGGGTAGGGGGATTTTTCACACATTCCTGTCTTTGCAAATTAGCTTGGTATATCACGGCACTAAAAAGGTCAGCACGGACAGCCATGCCTGCATGCCGGCCACTTGTTTGCCGGGTATTTCCACTGAAGTCACCAAACATTGGGGACTGGTATTACTTTGGGGTGAAAATTAGAGCATTGATACGACAGAGACTCTAAGCCTACTGTGTTTTCTCTGTCGCCCTCTGACCACGCACGTAGTTGCTATTTGACAAATAGCAACTCCCTGTTCAGTCTTATCTATGGTAGTTAAATTTGACGCTGCTAAAATCTAGGGGGACGGCCCTTACCCTATTTGTTCCCGAGTTTATGACGTCCGTGATTCTTCCTCGATATTGGGCCGTATGAGTTTATGATTTCTATCAAACGCATAGCCTACCTTTTCTCGGTTTCATTTAGAATAAATGAACAAATTCCAACCGCTTTTACTCAACCAGTACAAAAGTCAGCGTCATGACATTGATATATTCAACTTTAAAATTCTCCATTTCAGGTATAAATCCCCTTTAGAAACAGAAAGACATTTTAACTCTTTTGATTTTTGTGCCATCACCTTCTTCGTGTCGATACTAATAACAAGTGACGCACCACCAAGCGTCTATCAAAGAAATCACCCTAGGGGACCCGAAACGCTGCTTGACCCGGCAGTCCATTGGGAGAACGGCTGCCGAAGTCGTACGCATAACGTTGGTTTGCCTGCTCATGTCAAACCAGGTATTTCGAGGGGTATTACAAGAAGTTCGCTGCTCGACGTGATCGGCTGTCGGAAGTATAGACTCCTGAGGGCACGAAATCGATAGTACCATACGAGTGGAAGTATATCTTATCAAACATAAGTCCATATCTTTTTTTGATCATTTTTGTCATTCAGTGACATCTGACTTGAATATTGTGACTAGTTGAAACTGATGCCTAGATAAAGACTTCCTTTAATTCTCATACATCACGAACCACTCGTTGTTCTGTTGTGGCAAATGTTGAAAGAAACGACATTACTAATTTTACCTCATTTTGGGATGCAATAATGACGAAATTGAAAGAAAATATTTCCTTTCTTGTCTTCCTAACTTTTTCTCACGATCACGGTCTCTACAGCCCCTCCATGCCCACGACAAAGGAGCTTCTTAAGGATCAAGGGTGCCGGATACCGGTGAGGGCTCTCCCGGTCCGATTCCCACCCCCACACCCCTCTCTCCGTCATTTTATGCAGACCATTATTTTTCACATTTATTCCTCATGAAAATGTTAACAAATGAATGCCGTTTCTAGGAAACATGACAGACCATAGCTGTTTCATTGATGAAAGAAAAGACCATGAGGCCAGCTTCGCAAGCTACTATAGTAAGGTTTGTACATAAACTAGGGCAGGCACAGTAGAGGTTGACCACGCTACCACCATCGGGAACTAGACAGACAAATATTCATGTTGTTTGTCGCCAAAATAAGTTGAAAAGATCAATTGAATCCCTCTTGCCCAACAATATTACCTTCTAGTAGTTCAAAGGTGGACAAAGTATATTACCTAGTGCCCTCTTTCGTGCCGTCTGCCGATCAGGGTATTGTTAGGATACTCCTAACAAGTCCCGTGGATGAATTAGCCCGAGAAGACAAACGATGTTTTGTGTTCAGCTCATAGCTTCGAAAAAGGAAACTGGAACGAAGGGGAGGTAGGGTCTTGTAGCGGAAGTAGAAAAGAGCCACAGCAAGCAGGCAAGAGATAAATTGAACTTGGTTCTGATTGGTTAGGAAGTTGTTGTTGTTGTTGTTGTTTTTTTTTTTTTTTTTTGAATCCCCATTTCCTAGGAGTTGAGGTTCCAAGATTTCCCGAAAGTGGGACCCACTTAAAGTGGACCTAAAGTCTAAAAATTCAAAAATATACATTTTAGAGGTTACAATATTAATCTTGTTGGTCCAACTCCCATTGTCATAGCTTATTCCATTGCTGAGATATTAAGTGTTAAAATTTATTCACTTAAATCCAAACAGTTCATTGCGCAATAATTTTTGACATTCTTGTTGTACAACTCACATTAAATGCTTTGTTTTCTTTTAAAATTAAAAATGTTTATATGACCTAGACCGCTTCCTGTTTTCTTGCATGACATGCTGTACAGAGAGGGCTTATATAGTCAAGTCACCCCAAAGCAGTAAGAACGAGATCAAATTTGGCACGAGGTGCGGTGGCTTTCAGAAAAACAAAGAAATACAAAGATTGTAATTTGAGTAGTACAACAATGACATCACAAATTATTGCGCAATCTACTTTTTTAAATCGAGTGAATAAACTTCAACATTTTATATCTCAGCTTAAGAAAGTCCTGTGAAGATGGGAATTGGACCATTGGAATTCAGTTTTCATGCTCTGTAATATATATTTTTGAATTTTCAGACTTTAGGTACACTTCAAGAGGCCCAGTAGCGTATCCGACAAAAAATTCCGAAAGGCCGGGCCTTCATCACCTCCCACTGCTTTCTCGGACGTGAAACTCGGAAGGCAATAAGTAGCTTTTATTTGTTGGTACACATACAATACCTCATGTATCAAATAATACTACAAAATAGGCCTACTATAACAAATTATTATATTCGCAAGTAATACTATTTAAGTCTGCCACCCCCTGTTGCTTCGTTACCCCCCCCCCCCCGCACTCCCTATGTTCTTTGGTGCTCGAGCAGTACGGTAGGGGAGCATTGGTTGGCTATAGGGGACTCGATCTAAGGAACCAGCTTTGATTATCACCAATACATTTAACGACATTCGAAAACTTATTGACAAAAGTATTGGCCCCGCTGGCCCGTTGTAAAATCATACTACGGTACTTTCCGTCAAGGTGTTGAACAAAATTGTGTTATCTATTCTACGAAAACTTACTAGTTAATCACGTTTCCATGACACACGAAGAAGTTCCACTGCTTTGTTAGCCTACGTAGCGCCTGTGTGGCTGCCGCCCTTTTTAGGCTGCCGCCCTTTGTTTTTTCGCAGCGATGAGCTGAACGAAAAAACTGAGTCCGCTCCGCGGGGTACTGCTTTGTTAGACCCATGCAAGGTAGCTAGTGAATTGTTGAACGGAAGGTAGCAACTATCAGTCTATAGTATTTGCGAAGCTATGGGGCTCGGTAATAGGGGCGGGAATGATATTTGTGTCACTTTTAAGTACCGTGGGTTGGTACCTAATGTATAGCCATACAGGTCGGCGTACAGAAAGTGCTCTGCTAAAAACTTCCTACTTCAGTACTTCGCTAGATTGAGTAACCCTTTTTAGGCCTTCTAATGTTGCAGATAAAACGGTGTAAATGCTGAAAATGGGGTTAAAAGTCCATGAATCGGTAATGGGGTGGTTTCCCCAAGAAAATATCGAAGCTGTGCAAAATGAGGTAGAACAAACACGTCATCTCCACGGGCGTGAATTTCAACCTGCGTAGCAAGACATTTTTGACGATACAGGTGTAAAATTTCCTAAGTATTAAGCAAATATTCAGGACCACAGTTAGTTTCTCGATTGTTACCTAGTCTTTATTTCGTAAGCGTTTAAACAGAGACTAGATATAGTTTGGTGTGACGTAAAAATGACGGCGACCCTTCATTCCAGAAACTGGCCTTTCCAAGGGGGACACAGCAGTCAGTTTAAGTCTCGAAGGCACGCTCTCGATCCCCGGTGACCTTAATGGTTACTTTTGAGGTACACACTAACAGAAGAAAACTAACTTGGTAAATTTCATTACCCCCTAAGAAACTTTGTTTGTCCAAATATTGTTACTTGGATACTGATGGCCACTGAGAAAATCCACGGTTTTAGCCCGAATTGTAATTGGCTAATTCAACGATGTTGGTGATCTTTCCTTATGACGTATAAATACATTTAACACTAACTTGTACGTGTCCGTGCACAATAAAAGCACTCGGGTCAATTTTACCCCCAAAGTTCACGAAGGAACTTATTCAACTTTTTACTCAAATGATGGCCCCAATTCGCCTCAATTTGACCCAATCTGGGTTAAAATTTGACTCAGTATTTGACTAAGTTTCCTCTTAATCACGCTGTGTTTGATTGCACTCCTACTTTTGCACATATTGGCTTCAAATTCTCATACTAATAAGAGTATATTTGTACTGTGAAAGGTTTTGAAAGTTCGGCTGATTGGCGGGAACGAAAATTCTGTATGTG
Organism: Holothuria leucospilota; assembly: GCA_029531755.1. Classification (NCBI taxonomy): domain Eukaryota; kingdom Metazoa; phylum Echinodermata; class Holothuroidea; order Aspidochirotida; family Holothuriidae; genus Holothuria; species Holothuria leucospilota. Next base: position 58,198,882 of record CM055967.1, on the reverse strand, counting down.
CAAAAATACGTACATTTAGTATAGACCTACTCGTATTCTCAGCCAGAGGCACATCTTCCACTAATTAGTTGCACTCGTATATGATATGATACATTACGGACTCGTACACTAATGATATGATACATTACGGACTCGTACACTAACGATATAATATGATAAATTACGGACTCAGGCCTTACAAAGCCTCTATATCAGAATCAACAACAAAACAATGTAACAAACTCAGTACTACAAACTATCTAAAATCAATAATAGAAAGGATAGTTCGCATCAGCATCACACTTTACATCTAATTATTCAAAAATTTGGACAAGTCTCCTTTGAAAAGAATCAACTGAACAGATCTCAAGACTGTGACGGTCGCTGGAAGGCTATTCCATGAATCACAACCGTTTTTAAAAGCAAATTTCTTAAAATCTGTGCGACAATGACGCTCCACAAGTTTAAAGGAATGACCTCATGAGGTATGTCTTGTAGCAAGTAAAACTCAGCATATTAGAAGTAGCTTTTCTGTCATAAATGCCCCGAACGATTTTAAAAACTTTAGGCATAGCTCCTCTTATCTATATCGAAGTGTTGGCGGATTTAATATTTGCAGCCTCCCCTGGTAAGATAAGCTCTTCAAGGATGAAATAAGTCTTGCGGCACGTATCTTAATAAATCAATATCAATATCCGGGGTTCAAGGCACTAGCAGCATACTCCAAATGTTAAATGTTGTCTAACCATATACTCCAAATATATATATATATATATATATATATATATATATATATAAAGGTCAATGAAAATAGTAAAAAGTGCTTAAAGTTTAGGAGAAAACTCCGCAACGTTTCGGGTAGATACCCTTCATCAGGCGGCAAAATATCAACTGATCAGTTAAAACGCCATTCAAATGAAACGAACAAACGCGTGCCTACACAACTCGACCGCGTGAAAAACAGAAAACTACGCAACTGCGTAAATAGAAATAATGCATGATGTCACAAAGAAGAAACAGCTCCCTCCTTTAGAGGAAAATGGAGGAAAAGCGCGTATCATTGCAAGTTACACCAATAAATGCAGACAGCTGATTCGTCAACCGATCGTATGATCGTATACGTGCGTACGTCTACTACACGTGCGGCGAGATCCACGCCGTTCGTGCACGTGCGCTTCATTGTTTTCACCCAAAATGACGTCAGTGTGATGTCAATGCATAAGGTCTATAACAAAAAGCTGTCATGACGCGATCTAAAACAGTTTACGCAACACTGTCATGTCAAAAACGAGCACGCGTTTAGCAAAAAGAAAAAGCGTTTGGAAAAGGCACGGTCAAACCTGCAATAAAACAGTTACAAAAGTTCTAGTTTAACATTCAGTCCATTAGAGGCGAGGGTCCCGAGCTTCATTATTAACCGGTTTTCTGCAATTAAACGATCGCGGTCGGAACCTCGGCATGATATGACTACAGTGACCATCAAGTCCTGTATCGAGCAAACTAACGAGGTTGAAATGACTAGCTACCGGATAACCAGGAAGGTTTTGCTTGATGGAATGTAAGTGTTCACTTACCCGGTCAGCCAGGCGTCGGTTATTTTCACCCACATACAAAATGGCACAAAGCTTACAAGTTAAAATGTATAGTACGTTGGTGTATTTACAAGTGAAATGCCAGTTAGTGTTGAAGCAGTTGTCATTAGGCCCACAACAGAGAGAAACTTGTCATTGCTTACTACTGGACAAGTATTACAACGTGCACGATTGCAAGGAAAAGTCCCTGGAGGGTCAGGCTTTAATGGTTGGGGATGAGAGGCCCGAACTAAGTGACTAGAAATATTTATCTTATTTCTGAATGCCGTGATAGGGGTGGTTCAGGGAAAATCTCACGGGTAGAGGGATCTTGCACGAGGATTTCTACGTTCCTATAAATGGACTGAATAATGGGACGAACGGAAGGATGATAAGATATGACCAAAGGTATTCTAGCAGTGGATTTCACGTTCGCCGTTTGTGGACCATAGTTGTATAGCTCTGTCCATTCCTTGGACTCGACCTAAGGCATTCAAGAGTACTTTACGTGGGTACTGACGTCAACTTTCTCAAAGAACGACTTTATCTCTTGAGAGTCCTTAGCGAAGTCATTAGAACTTCTTTTGGGCCTCTCATCTCCAACCATTAAAGCCTGACCTCCAGAGACTTTTCCTTGTAATCGGACGCGTGCAGTTGTAATACTTGTCCAGTAGTTAGCAATGACAAGTTTCTCTCTGTTGTGGGTCCTAACAACAACTGCTTCAACATCATTAACTAATGACAGCTAAAACGTACTTGAGTAAGGATTTTACAAACAGTCCAAATCGTCTTCAGGGGCGTCGATATTTCATCCCTCAAGTTAGGCCTATACCACTCAAGTTACTGCTCTTAGCACTGGCCTTGATTCTACTCAAGGCTGAAACCGAGTCCACCATTTAACACTGTAGCACACCATGTAATACATTTTATTCTAGTTATCAAGTACAATTTAAATAAAAAAGGTAACTTTGTAGGAGTCAATTTCTTTGACTGGCCCACCTTGTAATCTGTATTTGACTGCATGGATGTGTTACGCTGTTCACTGATAACATGCATCCATTGGTAACATCTGTGACTCTGTGTAACTTTCATTTTTGTGAACTCGGCTGGAGCCTCGGCGTCAAGTCCGAGTCCAGCTGCAGAACATTCCGGGCCAATTTCGATTCCGGGACGTCCATTCCGGACCAATCCCGACGTCTCTAGAGCACTCCATGCTCGACATAAGTAACTCTAACACTGTAACACTAACCTAACCCTTTTCCTAACTCTTCATGTGGACTTGTCGGAATATAGAGACGTCGGAACAAAGCGACATCAGAACCTAGAGCAGTCCCCCCCCCCCCCCCCATGGACGGCAAATTCACCCACAAGAAATGCAGGGCTGTTTTGTGAATCGAAAAGACTAATCACTTCTATACAAATCAAATAAGTAATTATTTTAAAGACTCGTTTAAATTGGTGAATTACTGACAGACTGACGGTATTAATGTTGTGACTAAACTGTAGTGCTATGTGGCAAATTACAAGGATTCATTCAATAATGAATCTATAATAAATAAAAAACCGCGTTTCAAAATTTAGTATAACACTGGGAACCCAAGACTAGCCAGAAACGACATTTTTATTAATTAAACCTTATCCCTTAAATATCTTTTTGTATAAGCTTTGCTACTGCAATAAATGCCTGTTTCTTCCAATGGAAGGAAGTAGGCTACTACCATGCACGGTTAGACCTCATTCTACCTATTGCAATTTGCAAATGCTTCCATTTTTTTTTTTTTTTTGAAAGGAATGCTGAGAACTTCAGATTAGCAGTCTGCACTTTTTTCCACAAGAAAAAAAACAACCTCACAAATACAAATTTACAAAAGTGATTTTACTGTCGCCAGCAAGGTTGGTATTTGATTGTCAAGGTTAACTCAATTTTACGAGCTATAAATGATATGACGTGACGTTTGGAAGCAGGTTCGTAGAACCGTACCCATTGGTGTATTGAAATGTCACGGTCATTTTGATCCCGCCATTTTTGGTTCATGGAATTCACGTCAGAATGCTTTAAACCTCTGACGAAAGATCTACGGTATTTTTTCTTTCACCAGCCAAGTTAAAATATAAGCTTGTTGCGGCTGTTGTGAAAAAATCCAGATTGGACTTATTTAAAAAATTCTTTGGATTTGTGATGAAATGAATTATCGGAAAAAACGCCGAATGATCGGACAATATCTGACCGGTCCGAAACTTCCCAGGCAACGAAAGAGAAAAATGGTTATTCTGAGCATGCAATGAACAGGCCGGTATACCATAAGCTTGTAAACATCAACGTCTCTGTATATGAGTTTCCAATGTACTTGCAACTTCAATCTTAACTTTATCCTAGCCAGACTTATGTGACGTATTTCTTTCGTATTTAATATTTGTCTATACGTGTGCATCATAAGACAAAGGGGTCTGTGCAGAAGAAAGAAAAGGAAACAGCCCGACGACCTAAACAATATCCTACAGAACGCAGGCCTTATGTTTCATGTGGATTGTTTCAAAGCTCAATTAAAACCATTATACCCTTTACACTATTTCCCTGATCAAACTCAGCAAAGGGGTACGAAAGATAAACTACTTCTGGGACCGCGGACTAGACGGGAGGCTACGGGACTTTAGCCCCCGCACTTTTCTGCGGTGTACATTTTGGGACGCCTTAAAAGGCTTTTATTTTCTTGAACATATTGGGCCGCTTCGATTACAAGCCCCTCCCCCCCCCCCACCCACTTCAAAATTATCTCTGCGATCCCTGTACTTGTATTACCATTCGTATATATTCTTGATGTTCATTTAGCCTCAGAAGAGTAACCCATAGAGCCACGGATTCCGGTCACTGACCTTTCAAAGGCGTCGTTGTTTTACTCTGATCAGCAATCATTTCATGCATCGTAACCATTACTTGATTATCTCACGGTAGTATGAAACCGAAGACACTTTAACTAGTTCATCTAGTAATAGCGCCATCAATCTTTCAATGTTCATTGAGCCAGTTGCGATCATTACGCAATAGGTATAAACTCCTCTTCCAGAAGAAGACATATCGTACGGTAATAGCTCGTTAAATCTTTTAGGGGTCTTTAATATCACCCAGCCCTATAGCCTTGATTTAGGCAATATGAGTTCCTATCGGTGACTCAGCAAAAGGAAAGTAAATTCAAGTTATGCTTTCAAATATGCGTCACTGTGATTAGTCAATGTATAGATCAGTGAAAATTTGAGATCATAAGTAGTGCACAATACAAAGCAAGCAGAGTATACTAACTCATATCACGCATACTATGAGCAGGGAGTTGTTACCTCCCTGCTCAGATTTCAAGAGTGTATCTGAGTTAAGTCAACTTGAACGAATAAGCGTATTCAGTAAAACTGGTCTCAGTGAGTTATTTATTATGTCTGAGACCCTGAGACGCCCCAAAGACAACAACATCATTGCTTTATTTCTCACTTGAGTATATTTACAGTATTTCAGATGAACGCACCACATTATGAACACCCCCCTCCCCCAGGTGTTTCTTTCCAATAGGTTTGCCTTTATACGAAGTGAAGAGCTCTAAAACACAAGTAGCCTAATTGGCAAACACATCTTCAACAACACTGCATTTCCTGCAATAGAAGGCGGATTCAAAAACAACTTTTAGAGCATGACAAAATATGATCAGATTTTGTGTCTATTTTTTTATTCGTTTGCCACGCATTAGCGGCTCGCCATAGGGGCACGGGGGGGCACTTGCCCCCTCAAAAGTTTGCAAAGCATGGTCCTCAATTTTCAAAAATAAAAAAATAATAATAAAAAACATGTAATTCGAGATAGGTTAGGGCCTCTTCCTTGAGTGGGCTTAAAATTAAAGAAGTGAATAACTTTTCAATGCAATGCGAAGGTTAAACATTAACAAAGTGCTTTCAAAACGACATTTTTTCGGCGCGCTTCGCGCGCGTTTCCTCAGTTGCTTGTTTGCTACTATATATACTTCAGACATCACAAATGGACCTGCCGTTGGTGCGAGCTAAGGTAATCAAACAAATGATCACGCTGTGATATTTGAAATCTGATTAGCTTAGGCATCATAATGTCATTTACAGAGTGTAACGGTAATATGCTGGAGTTAAATGCCCATTGTTTGGCAGACACTTCAGAACTTTCTGGATCATTAGATACACAACCCATTAGCCGTGTTGACTATCATCCACGACTAAAAGCAGTTTTGCCAGGGTGTCACCTGGCCAGATTAGCATAGGTATCTGTCTACAAAAAGTTGTAACGGGCATGTAGTCTCAAAGTATTGTGTTTCCCATAGAAGGAGAGGTTTCCCTTCCCTTGTCCAAATTGACAGAGCCGTTGGTCCACGAGTGGTCTTATGACTGTCAAATGGCATGTTATAAGCAAAAGGTTCTCCACCTCTGTGCTAAAGTATATACCGTTTCAATTGATTTAAAATAAACACACCAAACAGTCAATCTAAGCTCAGTGTGATGAGACTTTTGACTAGTGGCCTAGCTATTTGTATATAGGTGAGACGTCGTTCTGAGTTAGGGGAATTCCCCTCCCCCTTTAAAAAAATCGTTTCGGAACGGTACTGAGATCCAAAATACTAGTGCTATCCAGTGTCTTCATGCTTGAAATTTTCGTTAGTTTAAGAAAACAATCCAGAAAACCAACATTTTATGGCTTCTTGGCAAAGCTGAAACATATTATGACACAATGAAAGAAACAATAAAATATTTAAAGGTGGGGCTCATTTTATACAAATGGATCAAGCCGCCTTACCCATTTCACCTGCCTCTTACTCCACCCCTATGGTAGTACGGTAGCGATCGGTTGATATGGTTGTATTTATTTTTAAAGTAGTCAGCTCATGACTAACTGCCTGAAATGGTTTTTGAAGAGCTTTTGAAAACTACATGGGGCATAGCTGTAATATATAATAATGACCATACTCCCATAGGCGTAGGAGGCGGGGGGCTGGGGGCTGCAGGTCCCCCAACAAAATACTTTTGTGAAAATTCGGGCAACATTCTGAGAATTTTTCGGGCACGTACTGAAAGAAAAATAATGCAATAATGTAGCTTAACGGAAATCTATACTTGAAAAGACTTCCTTGGTAATTAAAATATATTTCTGATTTGGATTGCACCATCACCTATATATTCGGTATTAATTCACCAGTGTGTTTTAATTGGAATGGTTAAACTTATATATTATGATTATCAGTGGTGTATTTGAGGAGCCATTAGGCCATGCCCCCGTCACTGACGCCGATTTTTTTAGTACCTAAAATGAAACACAAAATTTTACTTCAAAGGTAGCATATGTGGCACCAGATTGCATGTAAGGACACCTAAATTTTCAAAAATTTTCAAAGGGTAGAGGGTGATGCCTATTTTTTTCTTTTAGTACCTAAAATACGTACGGTAAATTTTTTTAACACAAATTTTACTTCAAAGGTAGCATATGTGGCACCAGATTGCATATATGGACACTTAATTTTTCAAAAAAATTTCAAAGGGGAGGGGGACACCCCTCCCCCAGGCCGGCGATCACACAACAAAGTGCCTGCCCCACCCCCATGAGAGAAATCTTGGCTACACCACTGATTATTGCCATCATTATTGTAACGACTTAACCCAGAATTATAACCAATATGGAATAGGTAGTAACGTGGCAAATTATTGTACGTAATTGGCATGCGGTGTGATAACGGATGCATGCCATGCCTATATGATATGTACATTAACATTTTGAACGCGCGCGGAAATTTTTATTTCTATTTTTCGTGCAGATCGTTACAGCCCCCCCCCCCCCATCAACTTGGGCCCCTACGCCTATGCATACTCCTACTGAGGCTATTGTTCTATCCGGAGCTGACCATTAATATCGCGGGAGGGGTCTTCCGAACCTCCCTGAATACGGACATGAGTTTGCCCCCCCAAACAAAATTTCTTAGAGCCGCCCATGTTGCCACGGACTCCTTCCATGTTTTTAATTCTGCAGTGTTTACTGTGAATTCATTAACACCTGTTCTGCGCTAATGCTGAAGACAACTTCAACTTGGTACGGCAAACGAGGTTGTTAAATCTTTACATCCGATTGTGTTATTTCTTATTGCTGAAATAGTCTTATCTAAATCAAAAAACCAGGTCTTCCGGAACCGATTAATATCTTTTAATCTTTTTTATCGAGTTTTTTTCAGCTCCTTGTATACGACTCGATTTGAAAAAAAAAAGTGATCTTACGCCATGCACACTGCTTTCGCGGCAGGTCGAATACTGATTACCGTAGTTTATTAGAGAGTGGCATTCCTCACAACCCTTTTCAAGCGCACTCTATATACCAGATCGATAGTAAGAATGTACAAATCAAGCAAATTCGGCTAGTTAACTGGTCCACCCGAAGGCGCTTCAGTCCGGCGCGCAACCGACTTCGTCGGCTGGGCAACCGATTTTAGAGGCAAGCCTATGCCGAGTGGGAGGAAAGCCGGAGTACCCGGAGAAAAACCCACGTACATCGACAGGAAAACATATCCCTTTTAAACTGAAAATCTAAGCAGGCTACTCTCATTTGCAACCTGCTCTTCCAACGGCTTCGTAAACCTGACACCTCATCAATACATGGAGAGAAGTACCCCGCGGAGCGGACGAAGTTTTTTCGTTCAGCTCATCGCTGCGAAAAAAGAAACTGAGGGGCGGCAGCCACAGAGGCGCTACGTAGGCTAGGAGAGAAGCCACTGCCAGCTATATGTTAGGCAATATTCAATAAAGTAATTGACCCCCTCTTGTGGACCTTGTTTTGTTATTTTGAAATCACGACAGAACTCCAAGGTAGTATCCATGTCAAACACAGAACAATGACATGATCTTCTCAAGAATGCATAACGTCTGCACAATACACAAATAGTCTTCAAATTCGGCTCGCCGGTACCATAGCTGAGAGACGGGATTTCACCAAGGAAGTAACTTAACGACTTTCTTTTCAATTCTGTAGATTTTGTAAACAGTCAACCTAATCCGGTGCATTCATTTGATTCCGGTTGTATGTAAGCCATGACACCTTTATGGAATCCACAGACAGCAGGCATGAAAGGAGAGGCTTTACGAAATCACCTTTCCTATGAATGATAAACAGCCATGGATTCAAGGTAAGCATGAAAATATATTTAAAGTAACAATCCGAAAAAAGCATTGCAAATATTTCTCACTTTCACGGTAGGAAACTACGGTTACGATTGAAACTGGAGTGAGATTAGCCTTGAAAGAGGGGAGGTTGGAGTACTCTAGAAACCTGAAAAATATTTGGTCAATTTAATAGAGAACTGGGAGTTATTTTGGTCAACTAAATGCTGAGGTGCGATTCGCGTAACAATTCATCAACTTGGGTTTGTGGTCCTTCTATAGTCATCCTTTCATGTTCCAGAAACGATATGTCAAACGTTGGCTAACATGTGTGGATGATGGAATTAATACTAATTAAGCACAGGCGACCGTGGCAAGTTTCTTCAATCGGGGGCTAAGACCTGGATTTGGCACCTTCTACGGATATTTTAGGCCCTATGCACAGCAAATAATACGTTTGGAAGAAAAACTGAAAAAGGAAAAATTATGGGGGCTGTATTCCCAACCTCCCCCACCCTCAGGTCTCCCCCACCCTCAGGTCTCGACGTGATGGCCCTGCCATATCAGTTCCAGCTGTAATACGCACAATTGCAAAAACTTTTGTCCCTCGGGTTGGGTTATTGCTTGTTACTGTTTAAGCACCCCTCCGACCACTTTACGCACACTGGGAAGGGTCACCCTCCCATCCGACCACTTTACGCACACTGGGAAGGGTCACCCTGATTATTTGTGTTTGGTGAAGTAAAATGAGAACTGATCAAAAAATAATAAATGAGCCAATAAACGTGTCATAGACAAAAGTCAATCACAGCTCACAACGATCGATTCTTTTAATTCCAGGATATTGTGCACATCGTGTAGTGAAGTCACAAGTTCTCGGCCAATTTGACAGATTTCATGTTCCAACCAGTCAGCAATTACACTCTAAACCTTTACTGTGATTTGTGGTTTACGTTCTCACTGACAAAAATCAGGTTGTATGCAGACCTATAACAACAGTAACATGTGGGGCTGTAACCGCAATGAGGCTGTGTTCAATAATCAAATAATGGCCGACCATAATTTCTTTTTCGTTGATTAAGAATTCATTGAAAACCAACATCGGCTCTCCTTCCACTTTTGTAATTTTAACAGCAAAGTACCACACTACTGTAGTCTAGTTTCACTATATAGTTAGTTAAATCAAAACCACCTTTGCAAATTTTCACTTTATTTACAGCGCAATTCACGAAGTAATAAAACTACTCTCTATCCAAACAATTTACCTTTTTAAGAAAACTTAGTGTGGGTACATACCTGTTGACCTGAATAGGGGGTAAGTCAACGACTTAGGGCTTCAGCAGGCTATTGTTATGTAAGTTTCTGAAAGTTGTCACCAACTTACCTTTTAGTGGTTCTCTTCGTTCAGGATTTTTCAGTTGTATAAAACTTTCCCCAAAATTATAAGTTACTCTTATCTGTTGAAGCACTTTTTACCCTCCTCGAGGTAATTGACTTAACAATCGACCAAAACACCTTTGTTCCTCTGTGTGTTAACAAGTCTGATCATAGAGTTAATACACTTCAACTAAGAAGAGCCTCCATGTCAACTCTCGTAACCGATACTCCAGGCTATCCGTTACAGAAAAGAAACCAAAAATATATTTTTATGTACGTCTTTCACCTTTGTTTTAAATAGGCAGAGTGGCTTAACGTGAACCTGACCGTAGGTCCGGGCAGTTATTGGTAATCTCCCCAAATCCGCTTACTTCCTGATCTTTCGTTTGATCTCTAAACCAATCAATTGTCAATCAACTGCTGTCGGTTCGCAACTACGCCACTCTTTTAGTGAAAATACGCCACTCTTTTAGTGAAAGTATGCCCTCGTTTTCACCCGTTCAACCTTTTGAGAAGATTGCAATCATTACGATCAAACGGCAACGTTGAGGAATAATCTTCGCTTTAGGGAAGCGAAAACATCGGCGATCTTCAGTTATGGAGTACAATATTTTAGATTTTTATGTACGTAGAGGGTCAGAAACAAGATTTTAAATAATTATTGTTGTTTCATGAAAAGTTTAGTAAATTAAGAATGTCCAAGACGAACATAGGTCCCAGGTGTTATCTAAGCATCTATGAGGGTCCATATGTTGATTTAACTCCGGATGTTTACTCATTACCTTTCTAAACTGTAAATTTTCCCTAGCTGAAGAGATTCCAAGACACAAAGTCTCTCTAAAGATTCTTACAAGGCATTGGCACGTCACTTGAAGTGCTGAACTTTACAAAGTCCCGTGACTACCACTTACACAGCAAGTACACAGGGCTTACCTAATAGAAGTAATATTTTCCTTGGCTCAGAAAAAGACTGAACGTGCGCTTACCTGGGCAGTTACACAAATATGTAACAAATAACGGCTTTAAAAATATAATTTTATAGATAGCATTTACTTAAAGTAAATGAACTTCAAATGCAGTACTCACGGTATGTGCAAACTTTTCTTCAACCCTTAATCCCCAAACGATATGCCATGATACCCGGGTTCATGATTAAAGGATCCACGTACCTTGCTTTCTTCATGTCTACTGTGGGTTTGCACTTTACTGTCTATCGTCAAATCGAGCTTTGAACGAAAGGTACTACTGCTGGGTAGAGGGGCGGAAGGCCTAAAGGGTACTGTGCTTAGCTGGCTAAGCTTACTTTTTGAAAAACAGATCAATTTGAGCCTGCTATGTAAACAGCAGTGCTAAGGGGCAGGGAGTAGAAGAGGTGCTAATTCTCCCTTTTACAAAAGTATCTTCCCCAGCCGCCCGACTAAAAACTCAAAAGGGTGAAAGTGAAAACTCTTAGTACCGTATTTGAAGCCCTCTATAAAATGGCTACCCATATGGAAACTGTCCGGCTATAGCTTACGCATCTGTAGTCAGACAATGCTGGTATCCATATGCAATTACTCCGAATGCCTAAATGATTCAAATTGTATACAGACTGATTAGATTATCCAACGCCAAAGGTCATAAATTCATGGACAATCAAATTTCTTAAAGGAGTTTAAGGAAATCCTAATTACTTCATGGAACTGAACTCATTAGGCTATACTAATTCAACTTACTGAGGTGACCGTGTTTGCGGCCACCATTAATTGAAACGGGCGTGGAAGAGATTGTTAGCAATTGTTGTAATTATAACAATCCGCACTCATAAACATGTTTTAAATCCTTTTATTGTTTCGGTTTAACTTCATTATCACTAAGCTTTGAACCAATAACCTTCAACCTACATTTGCTAATGCATCTTTAGGTGTTATTTTTACTTTAAGTGTAGTGGACTAACTTGTTATGACCTTTTAAAGCTTTTCACTCCCATGGTTTTGAGTATTTAGGTGTAAGATCATGTTTTGAATTGTTCTCTTATTCCAATTTCATGTTATTATTTTCTTCTTTTAATACACACAGAAGTATTTTGCATGTGGCGGAGATTCGTGTGAAAACGTGGGGGTTGGGGTGGAGTTAAAGTACCTTCAACAACGTCACTGAGTGAAAATGTGAAAGTGAATGGCTGGGTGCACCTCCAAAAGATGGGGAATCCATCCTCCTCACTCCAGATTATATTTAACTTGCCCAGTGAAGAGACTCATGGTAACACGTGCAGCCGGTATTAAAGGAAATATATTGCCTTCCCTGAAGAAACTACCTCGAGTAGAGAAATCTGTTTGCTCACCCCCTCTTAAAGGCTTCCCAGATTGAATGAGGAATATGCCGTATAGCATGTCATGTAGGCAAAACATGTCCAATTACAACGGCTGTATGTAAACTAGCATCATCTTTGTGATTTTCGCCGTTCGGCTTTATCCGTTTAGACTTTTGAAATTCTGACAATACTTGTAACAATTTGATAGTTAACTTTATGTCTTGATCCTCCTCAAGGGCTCTGCCGGTTGTTTCTTCACCACTACCATCCTCTTCAATTACCTTAAATTGCGTATTCATTGGGTGGCTGGAGATTTAAGCTTATTGACGACCCAGTCATTCCAAATAACTCACAAACAAATTTAGGGACCGTAATGAGGTCGAACAGTCTCCTATCTTAGAGACTACTAAAGTATTCATACATGGCTGTTGAGAGATAAACTGGCCCTGGATCTCGAAACAGATCTTTTTTAAAAGTCTATGTGATAATCAAAAAAAAAACGTCTCGGCCTTTCTCTTGAACTGACCATAACAACTATGTCTTCATTTACTGCACATAATTTTATTTTAGAGTTATTCACATCTGTATCAAATTGTAGCAAATCACCTAGGCTCCATGTGAGGAGTGATAGTCGCATACGATCGGATAAGTGATGACGCGGTGGAAATAGACCGTCTAATGAAGTACACACATGTTCACCGCATTCAAACACTGAACAGTGCCGACCATATATAATCTTACAAATGGAAAAGTATTGATATTGGGAAAAATTGATAAAATATGTTCTCAGAGGAGTTAGAAGATGAGGCATTTAATTTAGGGATAAATAAAGAAACGGTTATAAACGGCGATCACTTGTCAAACTCATTGTGTCGCTGTCCTGGGAACGATGAGCCCTACAACTTGCCCCTCGTATCGAAATGTCAGATTGATTGAGCTCTCCCCTTGAAATTAACTACCAGTGAATTGTTCACAAGAAGCTAAGTATTCATTGGCTTATGAGGTAAGGTGTCTAGGGAGTCGTCATCCTCTAGCCCACCCCACCCAAAAACCTTTGTTTTCAGGTTAACCAAATGTTATATCATGTCATAATTGTTTGCCAGTAAGAGGAAATTTCAGGGCAATCATCATCCTCTCCCCCGTAAAATGTCTTCACATACTCCAGTACTCCTATGCAAGTACATGTGTCTAGAAAGGTGTACCCATTTCTAAGTACCAAATATTAGCTTTTCTTTGCGAATCTGGGTTGTAGTTAATTCAGATTCAAGGACGGCGGAAGGTATAAATTTGGGGGCAAAATTTTGAAGGACCATTTGCAGGGTGGGGGTGGTATCATCTGAGCTGAACACTACCATTACTTGGGGCGTAGCGTACCAAGAAAGATTTTTTCCCTATGGATATCCCCGGTTGCCCGAAATGGTACTTCCAGGGCCTTGTAAGTTACATGTAAACACTCTCCTTTCTAAATCACTTGTTCTTTCAAAAAGGTAAATAAAAGAACAAATTATTCGGTAAAATGAGTTTGTAGGGGAGCCTTTAGAAAGTGTTTTGTTACTTAAAACAGGCAGGTGATTTTAGAAGGAGTTTCAATTGCTAATCCTATTAGATCCACTTAAGTGTGAGGAGAAAATCCGGATCATGGCCACTATCCATCCGGCAGTGCAGTCCAATTCTAGGAATAATAAAGTTTTCAGACTTTTTGATAACACAAATAAAAGTTATTTAGAAAGCCGTTCTCAAAATACTATTGATTGTATTAGATTACTTAATTTTTAGAGTTATTTTGAGAAAGACACATCATTTACCACAAAAATGTGAAATGAAAGATTGCAACCCCCTATTTTACAATTCAATAGCCCAACAGGATAGATAGTGGCCATGATCCGAAAATCCCTATATATAATGAATGATCATTTGATTTAAGATCATTCAGTTCTCTCAGCCAACCTTGTCTTGCCTCATTCACACTCACTCCACTACTTTAATAAAAGATTACATTGAAAAATGCTTTGATGCCCAAATAGTTGCCGACCTACAAGTACGACTCATTGTTTTAAAAGTCAGAAAACGACTGTTTATCGCCACGGACCGAAGAGCCCATGGCAATAATCTAATACTACTACACTGTATGCAAATGGGCAAACGTTGTTCAAGACTAAACTCTGCTGTTAGATTTGATCAATTTTCGCATTCTTCCGAAATTTGCAGAAAGTGTACCCATGTACAACACGTAAAAGAGAAACAAGCTATTTGTTTTCATCGAAACCCTCAAATTAATTCGTGACTTAAGCGAATAGCAAAATCGCCCATCGCTATCTTTAAGATGTAGCAGACTACGTTAGCCTTTGTGTTTAATTCCACACACTTTTTACTGAATCTTCAAGAAACACACAATGAAAGTGAGTATTGTCGGCAATTAGTCTTTTTAGACTCCACCTTTATAACACCTCACTGCTTAAAATGCATGATCCAGGTCGCGGTCGTTTTTCTAGGTATGATCACGTGGATATTGATAACATCAATTGCCCGAAGTTCTCGGGCAACGGTCGAAAGGGAGGGATGTTCCTCCCTTGTGAAAAGCTATTGCTATTTAAAGGAGGCTTAGATGCAAAATGACACACTTTCATTTTCCCAGTGTCGCCCTGCAGAATAAAAATTAAAAAGTTTTGTAAAGAAGAATTCAGAAAACCAACACTTGCGTAAAGGGAAAGGAAAAAATATATTTGAGTAACAATGAAAACATGAGCAAAATTCATTCCGCAAACATTAGTCGTACGGGATATTTTTTCAAGGATGCTGGGCCGTCTTAACCATGCAGAGAAAACTCAGTAAAATCTAGAAAATTGCCCTATTTTTCAAATGTTCTGTCCGGAAGATTGGTTTTACCCATGAGACTACGGGAATACTCTCAAGTTGTGGTGGTGGTGGGGGAGGAGGACTGTTTGCCCGACAAGTAACAGACTTGGTCCGAAACCATGTAATTGATCTCAACGAATGCCAGACTGCATTCCTAGTCCCTGTACCTCATACCCCTATAGTTTTGCCGCGACCCCAGGGGCTTCACACCCCCATTATCCCCCTCAAATCACTTGATGACCGTTTATTGCAGGGTGTTTACATGCAAACGTTCTGCCTGGGAAACGGTAAAAAGTTGAATGATGGGTTGGAAATAATAAAATTACTGTACTCCTAATTATTTTAGTAGGCGGCTGAACTTGCATTATGAATTATCTCTCGGACAGGAGAATAGGACAGGATCAAAAGGTCTCGCCGTCTGTAGGTCACAGGCGGTCGGGGCGTTCCTTGACTCAGATGTGTTTGATCAATGTACTTTCAGTTGCACGCGGTTGTAAAATGTCAAGAAACACACCGCCAAATTAAGGGTGGGGGAATTCCCTGAAAATGTCAGTCCCATTGCTCTTCCGTAACTCAAGCAGAATACGATGAGTAGGTTTGTATAGAAATAATAAATTGTAGACAATTTAAATGTTCTTTCCTCTCGTCGAAGGAAAACGGAGAAACCAACATGACGTGGAAAACTGTTCTCCGGTTAAATATGACGTGGCCTAATTAATTATGCGTATTGGACACCCTACATAAAAAATGCCCCAAGGAAATTTTTGCTTAAACGCAAGTTGAGACGATTCTACTTTTGCCCCTTTGAAACGTGGTGCATATATACCCTCAAAACAAAAGCCCTTTGCGCTGCTAGTTGGCGGATGAAATTCAATCTTTTATTCGCGATATCGTTAAGAATAATCATGCCAACAGCTTATTCTTTACAACAGAAAGTGTTAACGGATAAGTTTAGTCCCTGGGTTGGGGGTTGGTTGGGTTAAGGTCAATATACACTGAAGAATAATCATGCCGATCGCTAATTCTTCAGCAGAAAATGTTCACTACAAAATGTACTACTTAGTGCTTTTTTTTTAGGAAACTTTGAATGTACACCATGTCACTGAGACATTTTAGGAATTTATTTCCTTTATTAATGTATTTTTAGCTTTTACGATTTATCTATCCATGTGTCAAAACACGATCCATCACCCTATTTTAGAGCCGATTGCACTGTAGTCTTTGTATAAAACATTAGAAAAAAAGGCCATTAAAACACCCTGCTGTGCATGAGCTTTCTGATAAGGAATACCGGTAGCTTACACCGGTAGAGAGACCTTCACGCAGGGATTTGCAACAAAACTCCCTGCTTCACTGATAGAGGGACCGTAGTATGGCAGCTGAGGGCAAAGGAACTACTAGACGTGCATACGGGGCCATTTTAGGGTCACCTATTCCTTGTTATCCAATCAGGTTTAATGCAGGAGACTAACTTGTGAGTACAGCGTAATTTTCTTTGACTACAACTTAGGCAAATTGGCACTGGAAACTGGAATATCGCAAGGAGAAATACCTATATATACGTGATATTAGGGGATACAAAGTGCAAGATAACACGGGAAAGCCAGGAAATTGATAATTGTGATAATTGAAAGAAATATTGAACGGGGACTAACCTTATAGGGCTAATGGAAAAGAAGCTTGCAAAACTTGTCTACAGTATAGTATAAGAGGGAAAGAAATCTGAACACTTGTTTGGACCTGTTTCTTTCCACACGGCTTTTTCTTTTGATGTTGGTTTGGGCCATGAACGAGACGGCGCTTTGCGAGGAGGACCATGGATTTTAAATAGCGGCACCATCGAAGAGATACCGTGTTTAATGCCATAGAACTAGCTGCATGAGTCACTCGCCTTCAGTATATCTTTTAGTAATTTAAGTCATACAAGTCGTAAAGAGGCCTCTTATTGTGTCCATGTCCAGTTCAGTTCAGTTCAGTTCTCTTTTCATCCTCGGAAGAGGTATTACTCGAAGCCAATAAAATAATATTAACAAAATAATTTTAAATTTACAAAGAACTTCAGAAAGAGAGAAAAATGAAAAATAAAAATAAGATGAAAACAGGAAAAAGGAAACAAAGTGCAAATTAATTCCGGCCACAACCTAAGACTTAAAAGCGATTCTTAACTTTTCACAAAATAGACTCAACTTCACTAGTTTTTTTCTTACTTTTAGTATGAAATAATTGTTCCACTTTTAAAGTGTTTGGATTCTTCCTAAAATAAAGTTTTACGTACAATTCCCTGGCATTTGTTAATGCATTACACTCAGATAAATAATGAAATTCATCCCCGATACTTCCCCTATACTGCACACTCGTACAAATTCTTTCATGGACAACAGTACCATCAAACCTCCCAGTTACTGTAGAAATCTTACTGTTTCCACAGCGAAGTTAACACAAGTTAATTCTTTCACGCGTGTTCAGTATTATCAGGTATTTTTCAAATTCTAATTTCTTCTTAAAAATTCTGTCTGTGAATTAAACATTGATTATAAGCATTCACTTCGGACAGCCACTCTTACTCATCTGTTTAATTACCCTTTTAAGATATGAGACTGGAAAAGCCGTGTTGCTATAGAAAAAGGATTCATGATTACGGTGTCCCACATATATGATAAGCCTGTCTTATTAAATACTGAATGTAATTTAAGAATCCAAGGTGATGAATAATTCCTTTATCATGTAAAGTTCTTAAAGGCCTGTATATCATACACGAAAGTTTATGTGCATCACTATTGATTAATCTACCCCAAAAGGACACCATAATGACGTCAACCGTATTAACTAACTTACTGTATGTCTACCCAGCTCTCCATATACCATACAATTTGATGTATATTTGTAGTCCAAGAACGTTTTTAAGAAACTTCAATTGAAATCATTCCATTATTTTTTAATTCTCAAACCCCCATATTTCGCAGCCATATAGTAAAATAGGTAAAACTATTTGATCAAACAATTGCAACTGTAAATCAACAGGCTACGAGACTTAGTAAGAAGACTATATATCCCTTTGAGCTTGATTTACTTGCAACGCTTTTCCCCTAGTAAATTCATTATTAAAGTTAAATTGAACACCTAAGTAAGAATAACCGTCAGTGACTTCAAGAACTTTATCCCCAAAATAAAAAAATAGGTTTTCTCCTAATCTTCCCTCTTGAAAATACAACTTCTTTTGTCTTGTTTGTATTATCGGTCAGATTCCAAGTATCACAATACATTTCAACACCATTTAAAGCTAGCTGTAAGTCCTTTGCACTCTCAGCTATGACTACAGTATCATCTGCGTACAACAAAGTAAATAACCTGAGAAAATCTTTACATCATTATCACTTACCTCTTCTTTAAAAGACTCATTTAAATCATTTAAACCCTTATAATAACGACTAATAAACCTTTCAAAGTCATTCAAAAGATGGCTAATAACTCTGAGGATAAATTTTTCCGCCCAAATGACAATGAAAAATCAGACTTCTGTCCCCATATTTGTGTATTTGAATATTTTTTATTGAAGTCTGTAACAAAAGTAGATAAGTTGAAGCTAAAGCTACAAAAAAGTGTGTTTGTATTTCATTACGAGTCAGCAACGAAGTATCCTTTAGACAAGGTGTGACAATGAATGATGGAAATTTTTACAACCGTCTAATAGCCGAAGAGTTGATAGACCTTCAGTGTTTAGTGCATACGTTGGCAACTCACTGGCTTACTCACCATGATCATATGAAAGTACAAAAACACCCACCTGAAGTTAGCAGGATATTCTGCTAGCAGCATATTTTTCCTGAAGTTAGCAGGATATTCTGCTAGCAGAAAATTTTGTCAGCAGCATATTTTGCTATAGTGATTAGTGGATGTTGGGTGTTGCAGTTTCTTCAGAACTATCCGTGAAATGCGTAGGTTTGATGTCATGATTTCAATACGGCCTCTCATTGGAAGAGGGCGAAGCGGGGAAGTGCGATAGGGGTTTTTCTGAAAGACATGGTAAGGGAAAGCGGTCAACAGGGAGAGGAGGGGATAGGGGGCACAGTAGGCTTGTCTAATGGTGTACCCATGATTTCCCTCAAGGGGGCATGCAGTATGTTGTGAGATTACAGGCCGGGGACATCCCTAACCTGCCTGGGGGATGGGACACCCCTCCCTTGCCTGAGGGTGGGACACCCCTCCCCTTTGAAAATTAGTTGTCCTTACATGCAGTTTAGTACCACACTATGCTACCTTTTGAAGAAAAATTTGTGTTAAAAAGTTTACGTATTTTTATGAAAATAAAAATAAATAAAAATCGGCATCAGTGAGGGGGCCATGGCCCAATGTCCCACCTGTGTACGCCACTGTGTTTGTCTCAAATTAACATAAATAGCAAATGTAAATACCCGAAAATGGAAAATTTTCTGCCGTTTTCTTTTCCACGCCACGTTAGGCAGTTTCAGGGATAGGAAGTGGCACGTCGACTTTACGTATAACATGCAATCTCGAACCCTGTTTGACCTTGAGAGGAAGGTGGAATGGAATGAGTACCGTAGGTAGCAGTGTATATACTTTGTAAAAGCGTTATTGTGAAATATGAATTACAGGTACCATAAGTTCTGCGCTTCATTGTTGCGTCCCCGACGCCAGCAACCGAGGTACCATAATATTTATTCTAAGCAAATTGACAGACGTATCACGTAAATTTTACCGCTATCTGACACAAACGCGCCTCTAATATGGGCCCTAAGATTGTCAATTTGATCATTCACTTTATCTACTTATATCGTTACAACATAACAAAAGATATGATTGTATGAGTAATTTTGGCGCCTCAGTGATGACTGCTCATTTTATTACAATCCTTTTATTAAAAGCTCGGAAAAACTTGGCAGGGCAGTAAAGCCTTGAAACGGTAAGGGTCCAAAAATACGAGAATAATTCACCGTAAAGAGAAAGTCGAACGGTAAAAGCTGATAGCAATGCATTGCTTACTAAACTTTTTGTGGAACATTATTAGCAAAGGCTATAAGTTCGGACCTCCATAGTTAGGTGCACGACGGCAACAAACGAGATAACGTAATATTCATTCAAAGCAGCTTGACAAGACCTATCACCCACATTATACCACTATCTGACACAAACGCTCTACTGGCCAGAATATGGGCCCAAAGACGGTCCGTTTGTGCATTTCACTTTTACTAAGTCTTTTTATTGCAACGCAGCAGGAGAGATGATTACATCAGGCATCTCCTTTAACGTTCCTGACTTGAGGACATCATTTGAGTTTCGTCAATTCTGGAATACTTGGCAGTGGGTCCACTGCAACGGTTAGGGACCAAAGATACGAGAAGGGCTGACTTTAAAGGGAAAGTCAAACAGTCAAAACTTGTAGCAGTATATTCTTTAATATTCGCGTTTTTGTGGAATATTATTCGCAAAGGCCATACGTTTGGCCCTTCATAGTTGGGTCCCTGACGGCAGCAACCGAGATACCGTAATATTCAGTCAAAGCGGCTTGACAAGACCTATCAGCCACATTATACCGCTATCTGACACAAACGTTCCACTGGCGAGAATATGGTCCCAAAAATGGCCCGCTTCAGCACTTCACTTTTAAAGCTTTTGACTTCAACACAATAGAAGAGATGATCAAATCATGCATCCCCTTTAACATTCGGGCTTTGAGGAGATCATTTGAGTTTCGCCAATTTCGGAATACTTGGCAGTGGGTCCACTTTAACGGTCAGGGTCAAATAATACGAGAAGGGTTGACTTTGAAGGGAAAGTCGAATAGTAAAAACTATTAGCAGTATATTCCTTACTATTCGCTTTTTTGTGGAATATTATTCGCAAAGGCCATAAGTTTGGCCCTTCATAGTTGGGTCCCTGACGGCAGCAACCGAGATACCGTAATATTAAGTCAAAGCGGCTTGACAAGACCTATCAGCCACATTATACCGCTATCTGACACAAACGTTCCACTGGCGAGAATATGGTCCCAAAAATGGCCCGCTTCAGCACTTCACTTTTAAATCTTTTGACTTCAACACAATAGAAGAGATGATCAAATCATGCATCCCCTTTAACATTCGGGCTTTGAGGAGATCATTTGAGTTTCGCCAATTTCGGAATACTTGGCAGTGGGTCCACTCTAACGGTTAGGTCCAATAATGCGAGAAGGGTTGACTTTGAAGGGAAAGTCGAATAGTGAAAACTTGTAGCAGTATATTCTTTACTATTCGCGCTTTTGTGGAATATTATTCGCAAAGGCCATAAGTTTGGCCCTTCATAGTTGGGTCCCTGACGGCAGCAACCGAGATACCGTAATATTTATTGAAAGCGGCTTGACAAGACCTATCAGCCACATTATACCGCTATCTGACACAAACGTTCCACTGGCGAGAATATGGTCCCAAAAATGGCCCGCTTCAGCACTTCACTTTTAAATCTTTTGACTTCAACACAATAGAAGAGATGATCAAATCATGCATCCCCTTTAACATTCGGGCTTTGAGGAGATCATTTGAGTTTCGCCAATTTCGGAATACTTGGCAGTGGGTCCACTCTAACGGTCAGGGTCAAATGATACGAGATGGGTTGACTTTGAAGGGAAAGTCGAATAGTAAAAACTATTAGCAGTATATTCCTTACTATTCGCTTTTTTGTGGAATATTATTCGCAAAGGCCATAAGTTTGGCCCTTCATAGTTGGGTCCCTGACGGCAGCAACCGAGATACCGTAATATTAAGTCAAAGCGGCTTGACAAGACCTATCAGCCACATTATACCGCTATCTAAAACAAACGTTCCACTGGCGAGAATATGGTCCCAAAAATGGCCCGCTTCAGCACTTCACTTTTAAAGCTTTTGACTTCAACTCAATAGAAGAGATGATCAAATCATGCATCCCCTTTAACATTCGGGCTTTGAGGAGATCATTTGAGTTTCGCCAATTTCGGAATACTTGGCAGTGGGTCCACTTTAACGGTCAGGGTCAAATAATACGAGAAGGGTTGACTTTGAAGGGAAAGTCGAATAGTAAAAACTTGTAGCAGTATATTCTTTAATATTCGCGTTTTTGTGGAATATTATTCGCAAAGGCCATAAGTTTGGCCCTTGATAGTTGGGTCCCTGACGGCAGCAACCGAGATACCGTCATATTGAGTCAAAGCGGCTTGACAAGACCTATCAGCCACATTATACCGCTATCTGACACAAACGTTCCACTGGCGAGAATATGGTCCCAAAAATGGCCCGCTTCAGCACTTCACTTTTAAATCTTTTGACTTCAACACAATAGAAGAGATGATCAAATCATGCATCCCCTTTAACATTCGGGCTTTGAGGAGATCATTTGAGTTTCGCCAATTTCGGAATACTTGGCAGTGGGTCCACTCTAACGGTCAGGGTCAAATAATACGAGAAGGGTTGACTTTGAAGGGAAAGTCGAATAGTGAAAACTTGTAGCAGTATATTCCTTACTATTCGCTTTTTTGTGGAATATTATTCGCAAAGGCCATAAGTTTGGCCCTTCATAGTTGGGTCCCTGACGGCAGCAACCGAGATACCGTCATATTGAGTCAAAGCGGCTTGACAAGACCTATCAGCCACATTATACCGCTATCTAAAACAAACGTTCCACTGGCGAGAATATGGTCCCAAAAATGGCCCGCTTCAGCAATTCACTTTTAAATCTTTTGATTTCAACGCAATAGAAGAGATGATTAAATCATGCATCCCCTTTAACATTCGGGATCTGAGGAGATCATTTGAGTTTTGCCAATTTCGGAATACTTGGCAGTGGGTCCACTTTAACGGTCAGGGTCCAATAATACGAGAAGGGTTGTCTCTGAAGGGAAAGTGGAATAGTAAAAACTTGTAGCAGTATATTCCTTAATATTCGCGTTTTTGTGGAATATTATTCGCAAAGGCCATAAGTTTGGCCCTTCATAGTTGGGTCCCTGACGGCAGCAACCGCGGTACCGTAATATTAAGTCAAAGCGGCTTGACAAGGCCTATAAGCCACATTATACCTCTATCTGACACAAACGTTTCACTGGCGAGAATATGGTCCCAAAAATGGCCCGCTTCAGCACTTCACTTTCAAATCGTTTGACTTCAACACAATAGAAGAGATGATCAAATCATGCATCCCCTTTAACATTCGGGCTTTGAGGAGATCATTTGAGTTTCGCCAATTTCGGAATACTTGACAGTGGGTCCACTCTAACGGTCAGGGTCCAATAATACGAGACGGGTTGACTTTGAAGGGAAAGTCGAATAATAAAAACTATTAGCAGTATATTCCTTGCTATTCGCTTTCTGTGGAATATTATTCGCAAAGGCCATAAGTTTGGCCCTTCATAGTTGGGTCCCTGACGGCAGCAACCGAGATACCGTCATATTGAGTCAAAGCGGCTTGACAAGACCTATCAGCCACATTATACCGCTATCTGACACAAACGTTCCACTGGCGAGAATATGGTCCCAAAAATGGCCCGCTTCAGCACTTCACTTTTAAATCTTTTAACTTCAACACAATAGAAGAGATGATCAAATCATGCACCCCTTTAACATTCGGGCTTTGAGGAGATCATTTGAGTTTCGTCAATGTCGGAATACTTGACAGTGGGTCCACTCTAACGGTCAGGGTCAAATAATACGAGAAGGGTTGACTTTGAAGGGAAAGTCGAATAGTAAAAACTATTAGCAGTATATTCCTTACTATTCGCTTTTTTGTGGAATATTATTCGCAAAGGCCATAAGTTTGGCCCTTCATAGTTGGGTCCCTGACGGCAGCAACCGAGATACCGTCATATTGAGTCAAAGCGGCTTGACAAGACCTATCAGCCACATTATACCGCTATCTGACACAAACGTTCCACTGGCGAGAATATGGTCCCAAAAATGGCCCGCTTCAGCACTTCACTTTTAAATCTTTTGACTTCAACACAATAGAAGAGATGATCAAATCATGCATCCCCTTTAACATTCGGGCTTTGAGGAGATCATTTGAGTTTCGCCAATTTCGGAATACTTGGCAGTGGGTCCACTTTAACGGTCAGGGTCCAATAATACGAGAAGGGTTGACTTTGAAGGGAAAGTCGAATAGTAAAAACTATTAGCAGTATATTCCTTACTATTCGCTTTTTTGTGGAATATTATTCGCAAAGGCCATAAGTTTGGCCCTTCATAGTTGGGTCCCTGACGGCAGCAACCGAGATACCGTCATATTGAGTCAAAGCGGCTTGACAAGACCTATCAGCCACATTATACCTCTATCTGACACAAACGTTCCACTGGCGAGAATATGGTCCCAAAAATGGCCCGCTTCAGCACTTCACTTTTAAATCTTTTGACTTCAACACAATAGAAGAGATGATCAAATCATGCATCCCCTTTAACATTCGGGCTTTGAGGAGATCATTTGAGTTTCGCCAATTTCGGAATACTTGGCAGTGGGTCCACTCTAACGGTTAGGTCATATCGTGATGGCCCTGATAACTATTATCCAAAGCGTTATTACGGAAGAGGGATCAGTCAAACTGCAGCGTTACAAGGAGCGTGTTGACTGTTGAAATTAAGGAGCCACGGATTCCACACCGCTTGCTATAAGATGGGGAGGGGATGACATAAACCCAAGTATCATCAACTCTTAATTTCGATACGATGCCCGTGACGTCATCGCATTTGTAGATAAGAAGACGGGTGACATGTTTATGATTACCTTTTCTTTGACTTTGAGTAGAATTTCAAAACCAATCTCTGGCCTCCTTCAAGGCTTACCTGACTGCATTTGTTCCCTATAGGACACATCTATCTGAGTTTGCACCTAACATACTAACATAAGCAGGTTACGATGGAAATGTTAATCGATGCAGATTGGTGACGAAATGAAAGGAGAACTGTGCCACTCTCCCCTCTAGCCAGGAATTGTGATATGGGGGTGCACAGGTTCCAAAGAAGGGCTATGTTTGTAGTCATTAGTGCCACCATGTCATAACAGTTTGCGGGAGCCTCATGCCAGATAGCTTAACGGCATGGGCAGGTAAAGAGTTTAGTACGTTGCGAACGGCGATGGGACGAGCAGGGAGCTGGAAGACACCCTGGGACGAGGGACTTGCCACAAGGCAGGTTTAATGTGGCCCAGTATGATTTTGAAAGCATCCAGAGGAAAATCCCACTAATGTCCGAGGAAATAACAAAATGGGAACAATAGAATGGAGTTTTGAGCAGGACTTTGAATGACAGCGAGAATGCACCAAGCTCTTCACAATTCAGATGGTAATTATCGTTATTCTCTTTGAACGAAATTTTGCCAGAAGTGGACCCTTTATGGGCCTTTCAAAAACATTTTAAAGGAATCAATTTTCGATGAGAAACAAACTAATTAAAAATGTTTTCAACATTCAGTTCAGTCTTATTACGCCTTTGATAATTATTAAAGAATCTACCCAACTCAGTTTTGAACCAATTTATTCTCTTTGATAAAAATATAGACTCAGGGAAGTGATTCCATTCACCAGTAAGTCTCCGGGAGAAGTTTCTCCTAACTTCAGGTCTAATTGCAGTGGGCCTCTTGACTGTTTGACACTGTGGCCCCACTGTTGTTCCACCAGAAGAAAATTCAAGTTGAATAAAAAAGAGTAAAACAATTTTTCAAATACATTGACATATTAAAGACTTGGATCAAATCACCACATATTCAAGTTCTGAGTTAATGTCTTGCTGTTGAGGTGTCGCAATCGTTCGTGATAAGGCATACTGGTACCCCTCAACGGAACTAATCACCTTGTATTCCTCTTTTGAACTTTCTCAAGCAACCTAATACTGTATGCTTCTTTTATGGTATACCCGTTGTAAAACGCCATACGAATAGATCACGGAATTCTTGTACTGATGTAGGTGGACGTTTCACCGGTGGGCTATCTCAGCATTTAGGGCTAAATAGCAACGGTGGCATAACAAAGGAATACCCCCCCCCCCCCCCGAGTTGGAAGAAACCACGTATGCTTGTCACGGCAGTGTTGAATATTATTCATAAGAGTGCTTGTTTGTAAATTCCATTGCTAGTTATAAGGTGTGTGAGATGCTTTCATATTGCAAATGCCGATCTTAAAGAGTTTTAATGCATTTGGAATTTGCTGAGAAGGTTTAAGCCGACGTGGCACGTAGTACTTTCTTATTAAAGCCACTGCTGAAGCATACGGTATTGTTTGTGCTGAAACCCTTTATTGTATTATGTAATCAAGAATTTAACAGCGCGGCATTGTATGTCTAGTGAGAGTTCTCTGCGTTTCATTTAGGAGGGTCTTACTTACCTGGCGCAGGAGTATCCGTGATCACGACGGCGGAGCTCCCAGGTGGGACCTGTTCTATTCAGCCAGTCTAGAACGGGACCACTGTCGGGTGGTGTCAGTTAAGTCAATGTTTGTCCCTTGGGGACGTTGTTACTCCTTCTGGGAGCAGCCTGAACTCCTTCGGGAGTATTGTTTGGTTTTCGCCCCTGGCTCTTCGCCAGAGAGTCAGGGGACTTTTGGAAAAAAAAGCTCATTTAGGAGGGTCACTGTGCATGTGATTCCCGTCAGGTAAACACGACGGAGCCAGTCCGGCCTCTAAGGCAAAATCAACGAGATACGACCATGGCTACGTATTGAAGGGCCGTTAACCCTTAGCTCAGCCGTGTAGTACGGAAAGGGAGACGTAGACCATAGAAGTCCACAAAATTAAGAGTTATCGAACAAAATTATCAACTTGAAAGCTGAACGCTAGTTTTAACAGTTTAAATCCAGAAAAAAGGAAATCCAGAGCTAATTTGTATACAGAACGAGGAAAGATTGTACAAGCGAGCCAGAGAAAGCGAAAGATAATTTAACTGCTCAAAGAGAAATGCAGAGAACTCGCTAAAGTCTGTTACAATTTGAGGTGGAGGAAGAGTCCTGTTATTTATGAATTGTATATATTTGTTCACTTGTTAATGAACCGAAGAGAGCGGGAGAAATAAAGTATAATAAAGGAAGAAGGAAAAGAAAAGGAAAGAGCAAAGAAGGGAACGAGAACCCTATGTGAATACATACAAGAAGCATTTTAGAAGAGATTTTTCTGTCAGTCATTTTTTGTTTAATTAGTCTCACGCAAACCTCATTCCACTTAAATTTTAAAGGGAACCCGGGAGATACCCGTGACAATGCTTATGCAAGGTTCCATGGCCAGAAATACAAAGATCCTATGAACTGTTGTAGCAGTCATCACATCAAGGGTGGAGTTGACCTGATGGTTGAGTGTACTGCCTTGCAAGCTATAGGTCCCCGGATCAAATCCCGGCGGAACCGCTTGGAAATTTTCTAAGGACTAAAATTTACTTGTTCAGCATAGCTGAAATTGGTGACTTTTAATTGGGTATCCGATTGTCCGTTTCAGGAAGTTGTCCGATTCAGAAAGTTGTGAGCTTTGATGGCCTCAGCTTTCGAGCAGTGGTGCAGAGCAAGGAACCTTCACCCTCCCAGCCTTTGGGAAAGTGGCTTTAAGACTGGGGACATACGTCCGTTAGATGGGGACGTTAAATGGCGGTGGAGCAGGATTGGGCGCGACTACTAGACCTACAAGCCTGCCACGTTTAACCTCTGAACATTAGGCTAGTCGAAAAGAGAATGCCAATTGGCTTCCTGACCCTCAAACGTTAAACTTAAACATTGACATGGGATTAATTAATAACTGCAGCAATAAAGGTTAGTATCTGCGTATGCGTATACTTGTATGTACCGGCCACAGAACCATATTTGTCTTTATCATACATCATAGTACTAATAATGTACTACATGTGTGTGGGTGGTACGAATACGCAGCGCTGCGCAGCGTACACAAACCTTTACGGCATGTAAAGTTCTCCGTTGGCGCTGAGTGTGTATACATACCGCACTGGGCCAGTCACCCATTGGGTGCATGTAGTACATTACTGTACTAGAATTGTGCACTGTGTACAACTGTATCCGCCAGAGAAATGTCTGGTAGTTCAACGGCTGTCCGCCGATGGCGGCGACACTGATTGGTTAAAAAGCTTTATGACATCATCTGCAAAATCCGGCGGGTCCGCCGTTGGCCAAAAGGTCGACGGAGGGCCATTGGAAGTCCGCTGACTGGACGAAAACTTGCATGATGTCATAAAGCTTTTAACCAATCAGCGTTGCCGCCATCGCCAGACCGCCGGTGAACTGCTGGACATTTCTCTGGCGGACCGCCGGAGTGGCCGACAGCGGTCCGTCGTCGGGCCGACCAGCTTTTGCTATCAGGGATAGGCTATATCCTTACAAAATATGTTTAAGATATTTCAACCTAAAATCTATCCATAGGCCTGTCCTGAAATAAATTTTTAAAATGTATTTTTCTGGTAATATTTTCCGGATTCAGGTTATCCAAGATGGCTGGAATAGCAAAATGGCGACTGGCCGTCGGGTCTGAATCGCTTCGGTGCAGACCTTACTTCGAGGGAAAATGCAGCCACCCCAATCAGAGTTAGTATGCCCCGTTACTCTAGTTCATGAATGGCCTATTTTGATAATGTGACAATGTTTTTGTTAGTGAATTGTGAATTCAAAGAGAATTTTTCCTTGCTTTACCTATTGTTTGTAATAGTTCAAAACATCTTCAGGGGCGTTTGTAATGCATTAAGAGGAGATTTGCAAGAATTTGCTGATTTTTAGAGCAAATTTTGGGACGACTGCCTGTTACCTTTATAACTTGTTATGAAACACCCCATTTCACCATCAATTCCCAGGCACTACTATACCGATGAATGGCAGCGCTAGTTAGGTAGTTAGGCGCGTATATTTGACTTTACCACCTCATGTGCTTTGGCAGTTAATGTCCCACATTTCGAAGCTAGCGGCAAACTACGTACACAAGGACACTGTACACATTATACAAATGTACTAGATGTGACACGGCGTAGTGAGAGCGTTTACGCAAAGTGCGGTGTATCGACAAACGATACCGCTGTAGTTAGCACACCACTAACTATTCCTCCATTGACTAACACACTGATTTTGGTCCGTTTCGTGGCCTCTAGATCCTTGAGAAAGCTTTCAACCGATACAAGCTACCCATCATATGAAAGCTCACGAGTAGGCCTGTCACAATGATTTCAAATTTGTGTACCATAACCCTGATATTTTGAGCAAGGAGACTCTTGTACAATAGGGTGGTGGTTTCTGCCTTTTACTTCATTCAAAATGCCATTTTGCATCGCGATATATTGCAAAAAAAGTGCCTGAGATACCTTCAGTTTTCTTAATTTTGCGTTTCGTATGCAAGCTCTGTTCGGATACATCGCATATAAGCACTGGGAGCTACCACTAGTGACAGCTCCGTGATGCAAGTAAGACAATCTAGTTTCCTAGTAATTCTCCTGAGAATATCCTGTTTCTGCAATTGATATCATTACATTTTAGCAGTCTTTTAATGTTTGTGCGTCGGTTTCCTTTGAAACTAGCTATTCAAGATGATTTTTCAGTTCTTTTTCCTAATATTATGATTTGAGGAAATAGAGGAATGCGCTTTTTAAAACGAATATTCAATTTAAACATTAGCCTATAGGGTGTTTCAAAACAAGTATAAAATACGATCATACACAAGAGAAATGTCAACATAAGGGAGGTAAAGACTATGGCAAGTCTGAAATACTATACAGCTACACTTCACTCTTCACTATTCACTCGTAAAAAGGGTCTATGGTCATGATACTGAAGCATTTCAAGGTGTGCTTAAAGCGTATGCCCAGGCTACATAAAGTCTCACTGGAACTATAACATTATTTATGTTAGAGGTTAGAAAATGAATTTCATTCATTCAAATCCCATCTTCTTAGCTTATTCCATTGTTGAGGTATAAAATGTCAAAATTTTTTCACTTAATTTGAAATAGTCGATAGCTCAATAATTTATGATGTCCTTCTTGTACAACGCGCATTATCTGCTTTTGTCACCTACTTTGAAATTTAAATATGCTTACTATGATATTGGACAAATTACTTACTTCTGACGTAAACTGTGGTAAGGAGAGGGCTTAGTCATCTGTTTCTGTAACTATAAGACACTGATTGTGGTTTAGCAAAAAGTTTAGTGTCTGCATGTACGAAAAACAAAATCTGTAATGTGAGGAAATACATGAGTGACATCACAAGTTAAGTTGGGCAACAACCATTTCAAATTGAGTGAATAAACTGCAACATTTTACATTTCGACACAAAAATGGCCTGTGCAGATAAATCGTCAATTTGAAAAAGATATTGATCATTTTTTATAAAATTACTTTGTACTAAGTTTGAATAACAAATTAATAAATTTTAAAAAAAAATTATTAAATTTCAATATTGAATTATTGATGTGTTAACCCTTACAAATTAATAGTTTACTATAAAAAATTAGTAAGTTGTAAGGGAATGATACTGATGGGCTTCCGTAAGAAATACGACCCAGAATGCAGTAAATTATGCACTGTCGCGGGCCTCACAAGTTGCGTCTTTTCCTTTTGTTTGCTTTTCTGGTATTTTAATTATTGTCTTTTTTTTTACCAAGGACAGAGGTTTGACGCGGGGGGGGGGGGGACTGGCCTTTGTGGCCATTAATTGATACTTGCCCAGCCCCCGGGCATCTTAAGTTTGGGTCGCTGTGGGGTTGGTTACCAAAAGGAAAGTGCGCCTATGACTGTTACCGAGTGCGAGTCAGAAGACGATGACGGTAACGAAGCCGATGATTCACGCAATGATGACAAGGAAACGATTGCAATTCTTGCAAAGGCCGCATTAGGTGTATGTGCAACGTCCTAAATAAAATCCCAATACACGAAGAGATAAGAGATACCATAGGTTAAACCGTACAACGCAGATACGGGTTCGACTGGCCCAAACATCACTAGAATACAGTCCTCAATATGAGAAAGTTGGTGTTTTCTGTCCTTCTTATACATTGTAAGGCCCTCAGTAATATCTGAATTTTTTTTTCAATTTGAATTTCAAATGTTTAAATGCAAGCCATCCGACGCGAAGGTACGTGTAATCCACAATTCTTCACGGCTTCTACAAAAATTCGTCGTCGCTTAGCAGGCGCGAGGCTTATGTTGAATATTTCTTTCCGAGGCCCGAGTTGCAGAGCTCAAAGGAAACTTTGACATAACGGAGCAGCACCAGCCATTATAGGGTACCAAGAAACATTTTGCCCAAACTGCCCCCACCCCCACCGGAAATGACTCCTCCCAGTCCTTCCTAAATTGCATATGAATATTTTTATTTTAAGTGTCATTTTGAAAAAAATACAACTAACGTAAAAGTTACTTCTACGTTTGTATGTTTTTTAAAAAAATTAAAAAAAAATTAAAAAATTAAAAGATTGAAAAAATGTTTTATATCTTATCAACTTACCTACAACCGGTCTTGATCTAAGTGGGGTCTACCGTCTAGGGTTAGACCACTGGTGGAGAACCAAGGGATATAATGGACACCTGTGAACTTCCTTATTTAAAGCTCATCCATAACAATGGGAGCACACAAACACTAAACAAAAATGTATAATTTAGCTAAGTTTGAACAATTATTCAGACATACGTGCATCTAGTGAAAAGGGGGTGTGAACGAGAGGGAAGTAGGTGTAACCAAAAGGGTAGCAGAGTAAAAACATGTTTCAGTAGGTTCACAATGTGTATTCTGTTAGCAAATGTATTAATTACACAGTCACTATGTCCCCATAATGCGTTCTGGCAAGCGCGCCGAAACTGATATTTTTAAAATGTTTTGGTAACGAGTGAAATATACTTCAAGTCATTCGCTTTTGACGACCGGTCTCTAAGGAGGTCGGAGGTGAACATCTACTTTCTGGAAGAGTTTTCTCCGGAATAATTCCGTCTGTTACTGGCCTGATAACGGTCATCGGACATGTAGTGTGATGAACCGATAACGATCGCGCATGAAGGGCGCCAAAAGTTATCATCGCAAATCACATGTCCACGATAATGATTTCAGACAGGGACAGAACTAAGACATTTTTAGTTTTTATCACAATTTATACCTGTCATAAAAGTTTGACATGAGAATGTCCTGTAATCTGATACAACTGTTAACTGTTGTTAAAATATCTCTTTCCAAAGACAGAGTAAAGTCAATTAATCCCCCCCCCCTTTTTTTTCTTTGCATCCCTGCAATGCCGTTTTCTCCGGAATTAAGCCAATATGCACGTAACAAAAGGTGTAATTTGAAAAATTGTAACCATTGAATAATGCGATTACATTGAGTCGGTATTAAACGCAGATAACATATTATGGGACCATTGAAATTAATTTGAAAGCAAGCAGAGCGCTGGAACATTTGGTGTTTTGCGAATGACTTGCGATAGGAAACAATAAAAATAAGTTTTATACAAGGGTCATTCATTTGTAAAGACACCTCACCTTACCCACTGCAAAGATACCAGCTTAAACGCCTATCGGTCATAAATAATTTTTAGCTGAAATCTATTGGGGAACATTCGTGCCGTAATACCTCAGCAAGTGCTATCGCCACGGAAGCATTTCTTTTGTTAAATTATCTCTCACTTAGGTAACTGCTAGTTAATACTTTGATGAGCGATACTGATGTTTTTCAAGGAGACAACCTTTTCTGACCAAATAAATCCCTTCGGACTTATCAATGTTACAATTGTCCTTGGAATGAATATGAAAACACGAAAAATATTGTCCCTCCTTGACGTCACAAGTTTGCATAATAAAATTTGTGCTTATCCACCATTTAACTTTAAAATAGAAATTACTTTGAATGGTCAATCTTTGATGGATTTTGATCCAGATTGTGGCTATTTTCTGGATTTTTATGATTTTAACATCAAATTACCTTTTATGTCATTTTTCTGTCACCAGATCTTTAAGCCTTTGCCTATATTTGTTATATAAACACTTTGGTATTTGGACTTCTGTCTTTGGTCCTTGCTTTGTTTACAACCTATTAGCATTACTTTATTGACGTACAAGACTTTCTAAGAGATTATTTTAATCTAGAGTTCCAAATTTGCTACATGAGTATTATAAAAATAATACGCTTCATAGTAAGTCAATGTTCAATAGATACTGTACCCTACACAGTTTGCATGATAATTGTTCTACTTATGTTTTCTCGTTATTTTACCATTTTCCACTCTGAATAAACCAAAGTTTCCGGAACACTTAGGCAGAACAATTGGTAGGGCCAAGGATATTTGGAAAAAATATCCTACATGATCGACCTATTTATCAGATTTTATGGATGGTCATAGAAGAAATATATACCAATGAATTTCCTGCATTGTCATTTAATGTCTTGCCATTTGATTAATAATTCATACAATACTATGGTACATATGACATAATAAATTGGAAAAGGTACTTTCATTTCAGAAGTAAAAATGCACTTATACGCTTTTGGCTGTTGTATCAACTTTTTTGCATTTTGCTCTATTTAAATTTTTACGACATTTTAGCTATTGTTCACTTTGAGTATAACAAAAGTTTTTATCATAACTTTTAATGACTTGTTTGCAGAGGTAACTGTCAGTTTACAACTCTTACACATCCCTTCAAATTTAGCAGTTTTGTACCGTAGTTTTACTTTTAGTAAATCTCCAGAAGTTTCAGAAATATAACATACTAATGGGTTTCCATTTCATTAATAATTCATATTGTGTTACATTTCAGAATAACAGTCGGAGCCGTGTTTGTAAATTTAAATAAATTTAATCTAAATTAAGTGACATTGAGTATAAATCCTAACACAATTGTCACGTTTAATCTGCACATAACTGTTGGTGACTCTTCCTTTGTGTTCTAAACTTTCAGAACTTTCACTTTCATCTGCGTTGGTTGAATAGTTGTGAGTTTTGTAATATCTTGTTCTATACATGTGTTATATCAATACGGTGTCTCCTATGTATGTGACAGTTGTTCTTATCTTGATTGGATTTAGACCCGATTGTGTATTTTATCAATGTCACCAGATATGCTATTGTAGGCAACAGTTCTCCGAGTATTATTTGTCGTGCAGTGGCAGGGAAAACAGTGAAGTGTGGGACATTGATATTTTCAACATGGAAACCATACGCACCGACCGTTTTGGGAACAAATATTACTTCGTTGCGTTGTGGAAACCTAAAATTCTTGACAAACATGACCAATTTGACTAGCCTTGCTTTCCCAAAAAGTAATATCGAGCAACCGAAAGGAGAATATTTTACTGACATCTTAGAGTTACTTCCTAACCTTAGAAAGCTTTTCCCAAGCAGAAACATAATACAAATTATCTCAGCCAATACTTTCAAAAATAACTTTCGTTTACAGCTCCTTGATCTACGCAAAAATATAATCAGTCATTTGGTTCCTAATGCATTTTCCAAAGTTGAACTTTCTGACATACAGTTACACGGAAATCAAATAGCTTACTTTCTTCCTTCTCCGAGCTCATTCATTTAATTAACTTGGACGTTTCCATGAATTGTTTGTTGCAATTGTCACGGAGGTGGTAACACCTCCCTGCTCTGATACAAATCTGTTCCTGCGATTCTGCATCCACCCTGGGTGTGGCAAGAGTATGTAGAAACTTTAGTGTCATAAACAGGAAGTGGCGTCTCCAAGGGGACCTGGGGGCACGTTCCCCCAAAAGATGGCTGTGCTTGCTGTGTGCCCCCAATGAGATGTTGGGTATGAAGAAAATTATGCACAAACATACCGTTTACGGGAAGCACTGCTCGTCACTTCGACGCCTCCAGCGACTCTCAGTCCTTTATTTTGGTGTGCCCCTCCGGTGAAACGTGCCCTTCCCTTCAGTGCCCCCACTTCGAAAAGTCTGGCGAAAAGTTGGGGATTAAATTCCCACTCTTTACAGTAAATTGTGTAAACTATCTATGGATTACTCAGTAGATGGCGCTGTATGCTGTTAAGATGTATAGAACGGAACTATGAAAGAAACGGAAACAACGAAACTCAAAAGCACGCTACATAGGGCCATCTTTTTTAGAATTTTTTGGAAGGATCTGCCCTTCTTTAGGGTAAAAACAGGTAAACCGTCCGTCGGTAATAAATAACATACTTTATCGTATACACTATAAGCCACCCCCCCCCCCCACAAAAGTGGAGAAGTTGCACTCTAAAACTCAAATTTGACTCTGCCATTCAGCGCCTACCTGTATGCAAGGGAAGCCAGCGGTATTGTATATGGCTCTAGTTACTCTCTCCCTCTACTCAGTTGACTCAGTTGCCTTTTCTTAGGATTCAATGACTTGACCCTAGCACAAATGGGTTGTCCGTACAATTCTAGACACCAGTATGGTGGAAAGGGGTGCCTAAAATTTTGCCCTCAAACCATGCCCGGCAGCCAGTCTATTCGCTTTTTTCTTCTTCCTTGTTTCTCTCCTTTCCCTCCCTTCTTCCCCCAACTTTCTTTCATTTTGCCGACTGATGTAAAATTTTGTCGACTCACCGTGACACGACATCACACTGACACGAACAACTCTCGTCATGTGTGAGCTTATGGTGGTGCATTTCGATTCGAACACCGAATGTAACATATCATGTGTTAAGTTAAATTATGGGGGGACACGCCCGCCCTCTTCCTAAGTATATGAATTTGTAGGGACACGGGTTTGTAACGAAACAGCCATATTGGGAGCCCGTAGCCTCCTGAGGAGTGAGAAAGGAAGGGATGTCCCACTCCCATGGTGTGGACAAATTTCAATATTTCCAAATGATAATTGCCAAAGTAAGCATTTTTAAGTACTTTTGGTGAAACAACTGGAAAAGTTCTTGCTCAATAGCATGGGAATAGATCCAGGGGGTGGGATAAATGCCTCCAATATTTGACTAAGGGGGATGAGTTCTATTTTACCGCTGCAACATGTTGGTTTTCAGGGACTGTGAGGAGATTTTTTAAGTTTCCCAGGCCTAGTTGTTGCATATTATAGCCTGGGTTATTGGGGGTGGGGAAAAGAAATTGCTGTGATGGTAAAGGATATTCTTATTACTGGTTTATTTATGCTGGGTGAGTCAACCTAGTTATAGGCTTAATTGTATCGTGTTATAGTTTTGTAAGTGGACAAAGGGCCCTGCATGAGCAGGGAGGGAAATTATTGGGGGAATCATGGGAATGAATAGGACTGGCCGTATGGCTTGATTATGCCATAGACATAGAAAGTGCTCCCCTTAAGGGGGTGGGGGGTCCTTGAGCCCACTCAACGCTCTGTTCGGGCCCAGGGCAATTTCCCGGCAAGGCCGGCCCGGGGATGGTTATAAACACTGATTTCGGGCAAATTGCTCGACATAGCTCGGTATAGGTTATTCGAATTCGATATCGTTATAAACAGACTTTCAAACATGAGAGAAACTTTAAGTGTGTGAACACCGTCCTGGGGGAGGGGTCTGAGGGGAGGGCGTTCCCCTCCTCTTTCAAAAATTTTTGAAATAGTGAATGCAATAAGATGCTAAATGGTGCAGTTTCTTTCAATCTTTGGAGGTAAATTTCTTTCCACAAAGTTTAATTTTTGTCTGTCATTTTTTTTTATATTAATGATGTGTATTTGAATACATACATATATTGGAATGTTGTTCTGTAATCGTACACTCTTTGATTAGTGCATATATATTCTGCAAAGCAACTTATGTACTGCGTCATTTTACCCTCTGTATCATTTAATTACCACCTCGTCTGTCGTTTGGTGCAATTGTGTGTTGTCAGTCATTTGGCTGTTCACCTTACAGTATTGCAAATTTAAGCCGTGAAAATTCTTTGCTGTGGTGATTGTTGTATCGGAGATCTTAGAGTTTGGCCTTTTTGAGTCAAGCAAGTTCAGTTGAGGCTGTTATGCGTGTGATAAATAGTGAACAGCGTGTGACACACGCGAAATGCGTGTGTATTTGGTAAGTCTGCATAAAGAGGCAGTGAGTCATTCACCTGTAGTACTGTTTCTTTCAGAACAACTCAGCTATCCTTTGACCCTTATGATCGCATCTGATCACTGAGCTATCCAAAATGCCACGTACCAGATTGCATTAGGCTATGCCTGTTTATGTACATCTCGTGGACACATTCAGTGTATCATCAAGGTAGTGTTTTCATATAAAGCATAAGTTCTTATGTCCTGCTCTATATGTATACTCAACACTGCTCATAGGCTTGCCATTTGTTTATACTGTGCGTCGACCGAATTGCCTAACTCCCCAAAGCAACTTTTCGGTTGAACTCACGATCTGGCCCGTGCTTCTGCACAGATACATTGCAAGCCCCAAAGCTACCCAAATGCTAGGTCCATAGCTATGTATGGTTACGTTCAACACGCACATACACGTATGTAACAACAATCATTGCAGCTACGCACGTATGGAAAGCCGGTTTAAAATTTAATCAGGAATTTTAGATATCTTGAATTAATTTTAGATATCTCAAATTCTATTTCAGATATCTCGAAATGAATTTTAGATATCTTAAAATAATTGCAGATATCTTAAAATAATTGCAGATATCTCAAAATAATCACGAATTTCAGATATCTAAAAATTCCAATTCAGATATCTCGAATTCAGTTTTAGATATCTCTAATTCTATTTCAGATATCTCGAATTCAGTTTTAGATATCTCGAATTCTATTTTAGATATCTCTAATTCAATTTTAGATATCTCGAAATCTATTTCAGATATCTTGAATTCAATTTTAGATATCTCGAATTCTGTTCCAGATATCTCGAATTCAATTTTAGATATCTCGAATTCTATTTCAGATATCTCGAATTTTATTTTAGATATCTCGAATTCTATTTCAGATATCCATATCAATTTGTTCAAAACACTTTCCTGTCACAACACTTTTCTGTCTAAACTGAGGGTTGGGTGACTGAGACGTCATGGCTATGTATAATTCATACACACGCTCATCCCGTACACTTGATTGGTCGTGTGGGCGTGACCAAATGTTTTGTTTACCACTGCACGCACGTGTTCGCTGTGCACACTGTACAACGCGCGCACGGTGTAGAAGTCTGTGGCGGGTAACGGTCGCGTTGTTTACACATCGCTTGGGGTCTTTTCATTGGTGCAAGACTTATGCATATTCATATTTGTGTCTGTTTGTACGTATTTTGGCCTGGTCCCTATGGGGGAGTGTTGAAAATTTGAAAACAAAGGTTACCATTGGAAAGTTTACATAATAACCAATCCAGCAATGCATGAACATCGGCGATCCAAGCTTATTTGTACAAACAGCAGTAGGTCAAAAGTTCATAGCAATTGCTTGCCACGCAAAAAGATGCCTTCGAAATCTGTCTAGGTCCCTATGTAAAAGTCAAATAATATCTCGAATTCAATTTTAGATATCTCGAATTCTATTTCAGATATCTCGAATTCTATTTTAGATATCTCGAATTCTATTTCAGATATCTCGAATTCAATTTAAGATATCTCGAATTCTATTTCAGATATCTCGAATTCAACTTAAGATATCTCGAAATGAATTTTAGATATCTTAAATTGTATTCAGATATCTAAAATAGTGCATAATTTGAGATATCTGAAATTAATTCGAGATATCTAAAATTCCTGATTAAATGCTAAATCGGCTTTCCATACGCACGCAGACGATGTTACTCTCACAGTAAAAGCCCCTTGTACACTATCAACATTTCGGGACTCATGTGTCGACGCATGTTGCTGACACACCTGGACACAGAAATTTTGTCCTTGTATACACCAAACACATGTCGCGGACACATGTTGCTACACACTTGAGCAACATGTTGTCAAAAAAGAGCGGGAAAGCAGGATTTTGGAAGGAAGATGGAGGATTGAGGATTCAGAAAAAAAAAAGATGTTTTGGGAGCAGCTTAAATAATATTGACAATTGTACACGGGGTCCACGTTCCTCGCGGGGGTCCAGCAGTTCCCCGCCCCGAAGTGCGCCTCACCTATCCCCTACACCAACCAGGGGTGGCACCAGGATTTGTTGACTGGGGCAAAGCTCCTCGACGGGGGGCAGTAACCCAAAGCCTTGATGAGGGCGACAGAGTGCCGAAACGATGTTTGAAGCAAAATTTGGACGCTCGAAAATTTCGGGCCCTTATTGGAAAAAATTTTTAAGAAAGTTGAACATTTACCCATAGGAAATTTGAAAACATTCGAGTTTTCAACCAAGAAAATTAGAAAAACTTGGGTTTGTATTGAAGAATTTACCCTAATTTGGACCGAAATTAAGTCAATCGTCGGGCGACTGGCTGATGTCGGGAACTACATATTTTATCGTATTCATAATAGATCCCCGACAAAAAAATTCCTAAAAGATCCCCGAAAATTTCCCCGACAATTTCCCCGACAGGCAGCTTTCCCAAACTGAACGAGGGGCATTCCCCGCCCCCACTTGGCGCCACCACTGACATCACCACGTACATTTTTTACGTTTTCGTTGTCCCTCTCTCCCTTTGTTCTTATTTTTACTCTTTGAATGTTTCCGTCACGAAGGGAGGAGACCATCCACCTGGGTCCGCGACAAAGGAGGGGGAGGGTTCTGACAGGCGGTTCGGAGAGGGGACTTTCAATGGATTTGATGGAGAGGGCATGGTGGGGGAGGAGGAGGGGTAGTAGACATGGGAGTCACGAGATGACAGTTAACACTGGGGAAAATTCCATATATCCCGTCGGGCCCTCCTCAATTTCTCGACGAGAACGACAAACTTCACCGACGGGGGGCAGGCTTCCCCGACTGAGCATAGCCCCCAGGGCTCTCTAGCTGGCACCACCCCTGATTTTAAGATGGCTGGTTGTACAGAAAAACCATTATTCAAAAGGAGATTTTAGTTGAGTGGTACTTTTCATAGCCGTTTCAGTCCCGTAACCCTAACCCTAAATATAACCCTAACCATGATTTTGAAAAAAAATCTGAAAAATTTGGAAATCAAATTTGCCACGCCGCGCCTCATTTTTTCCCATGAGGTTATGGGCAAATTTGATTTTCAAAATTTTTCAAATTTGTTTCAAAATCATGGTTAGGGCTATTTTTAGGGATATGGTTAAAAAATTTAGGGTTCTTTGGCCTGTTCTTTCATAATCCGGTGTCAGAATTACAAGAAAAGGGTCGAAAAGCTGTCATTTTGGAATTAGGGGTGTGGCCTATTTCCAAGAAGCTGATTGGTCCATTGGCATGATTTGCCCATAACCTCGTGGAAAAAAATGCGCCGTCCCGACCGACCCCGGTAATTTCGTAATAGTATGATGTGTGGACAGTGTTTCCACATTTCAGAACTAAATCTCCCGAATTGGGCCGATACATTTCCTGGATTCCAGTGATCATTTCCCGAAATTGACTGGTCCAACGGTATTTATGCCTAATAACTGTTACATATTATAATCCGTTCTTTGTTATTACCCGAAATTTCCGAAACGTTTCCCCAAACTGTCTTGAACTGTGGAAATATCCCGAATTTCGGGAAATGTCGGGACAAGTGGAAACACTGTATATGGCATACGAGAATCGACTTCAACAAGCAATCACTTACAGACAAAAAAAGGTCTCAGAAACGAATAAAAGTCTCAGAAACGAATAAAAAAGTTTTCGAATTTGGCCCTAATGGTATACGTAGAATACAGACAGGGCGGTCGGAAAATAATCCGGGGTCGGGTACGGAATATAAACATGACCTGTTAGGTTGTCGGAAGGAGAGGAAGGTACCATACTTGCAAGGAGGCCTAACTCCCACCAACATTCCCTATGAACACCATATCGATCCAGATGAAAGTTATGAACCGCGTGGGCACATAGATATTAACTGAATCAAGCGCCTAACCAGGATTTGTTGATGGAAGTATAGGTTGGAACAGTGGCGTAGCTACCCAGCAAACAAGCCCAATTGGGGCCCAACTGGGTTTTACCTGGGCTGCTTGGGCTTAAGTGGGCTTGGGTTAACGGTGGGCTTTTATTGGGGCCCTCATCGGGGCCCAATTGGGCTCAAATAAATAATAGGGTTTAAACTCAGTTGTGAAACATTGTATTGAAATGAAAATTGTTTCTTTTTTATTTTATGAAGTTAGTTAGCTTTTAAACAAAAGGAATAAATACATTTTTTTTCTTGGGCTTAGTTGGACTTGAGTTTAGGGCCCTCATCGGGGCCCAATTGGGCTCAAATAAAAGAAAAAGTGTTTAAATTCAGTCGTGAAACATTGTATTGAAATAAAAATTGTTTCTTTTTTATCTTATGAAGTTTATTAGCTTTTAAACAAAAGGAATAAATACATTTTTTTTCTTGGGCTTTTTTCTTGGGCTTAGGTGGGCTTGAGTTTAGGGCCCTCATCGGGGCCCAAATGGGCTCAAATAAAAAAAAGTGTTTAAACTCATATTGATGGGTTTCCCAAACCAGAGGAGCCCAAACAGGAACCGGTTGGGGCCCAGCTGGGGAAACACATTCATGTATGAATGGTATTTCACTCTTCTAAAGTTCCTATTGTTAACTTTTTGTAGCATTGGCGCTTTTAGGTTAAAGGTAGGCATGCGTATTTAAAATTAAGTTCATCTTCGAAGTTTATTTTGTTTTAATGGGCTCTAGCCTGGCTAAAGCTGGGCTAGCCCAATATGTTTGGCCCAGCTGGGGCCTAGCTGGGGCCCAGATGGGCCCAATTAGGAAAATTTTCAAAATATAATTTCATTAAGGTGATTAAGTCTTTTTGCTTCAGAAAATGTATGCCCTAGGAATTTTATCATAAATCTTTTTTTTTCTTTGCTAAACATGTGGGAATTTTTGGCAAAGACAATTTGAGAAAAGTATCTGTTTAAAATAATGTGATATTATTGGAACACCAGGTTTATATACCTTTCATCTTAATGGAGCATTCCAAATTTTTCAAAGAAAATTTGTGTTTATCACTTAATGCAGGTCTAATTGAAATAAAGTGAAGCTGGCAATGGTGAATTCTTGCAGAAAATCATGTTTCTCAATTTTACAATACAACATAAAGAAGGAGAAATTGAAATGTCATGAAGAAAATTGCATTCTTAATCTTTAATAATAACAAACAAGTGTCACTGAATATATATAATAGCTAAACCAAACTATTTAACTAAATATGAACATTCCAGTAATATCCTACTACCTTTGAAAGTGGCTGGCATTAGCAATGCCGGTAGCTTTTAAGGCTGGGTAGGACTTTAAACTGCATCCGGTTGTGGAGCTTGTTTGAGCGTGGGGATAATGAGGTTACCCTTTGCCACAACTGCCTCCGGGGCACCCTTGGGCAAGGTGCGCCTGTATTTGCCCAGTTCAGTTTGGGTTCTCGAAGAGAGTGGACGTTCTCGATCCCCTGCCGGGCTCGTTCGATCTCTTTGGGAAGTTTTGTTTTCGTTACGTGTAGATAGTTGTATATACTGTAAGTAAACTGTAAATAGTGATTTTAATGTAACAAGTGGACCCCCCCCCCATGTCCCCCTGCGCTGTGGTTGCCTTGGGGCGTGTTGTTGCCTTCGGGTGTGTTTGTTGCCTTTGGGCGTGTGTTGTTTTGAGATTGTGTTGTTGGGTCGTTGGTGGTGGGTGTGGTGGTGGTTTCTGTTGGTGGTAACAGACTCCAAGAAGACGTCCCGGAGCTGGAGTGTCCTCGCTGGTCGAGGGATTCGGTCTGGTGTTCTGGGCGATTTTGGTGGTTTGTGTTGTTGGTGTTCGGTTTTTTGGTTGTTGGCCATATGTAGTGATCCTTTCGCCGGCCTGGCCGTGTCCGTTTTTAGCACGTAAAAAGCACCGGTAGCTTTTAAGGCTTGTACTGTAGAAGGAAAGTTACCTCACATTTTCCATTGCTAACCCAGCTGGACCCCCAAGTGGGACCGACCTCAGCTGGGGTAGCCCAGTTGGGGCCCGACAAGCCCAGCTGGGCTAGCCCAGTTGAGTCCCACCTGGGAACACCTGACAAACACGGATTTGCCCCAGCATAAGCCCAGCAGGGGCCCAGTTGGGCCCGAATACAGCCCAGATGGGCCAGCCCAGTTGGGGGCCCAACTGGTTTTGATCGGTTAGCCCAATTGGGGCCTAATAAGGGCCCACACTGGCCAAATTTGGAAAGCCTTATCTGGGCCCGATCATGGCCCACTCTGGCCCTAGTTGGTCAGCCCAATTGGGTCCACATTGGGGCTGGCTGACAAAACTTTTTGGGGCCCAATTGGGCAGCCTAATTTGGGCCTGATCGGTAGCCCTATTAGGACCCAATTGGGGCCCAATCTGGTGTGTTGTCTGGGTAGAGGGGGGCAGGGGGGCGGTCGACCCCCCACAAAGCCTTTGAAGGCCTCTGTCGGAAATTTCTAGTGTCTGTCGGAAATAAATTAAAAAAGTTCATTTGAAACACTTACAACACTTGTTATGTTTTTTAAGCAGAATTAGACATCGAAATGTCAACGTCAAAATCAGAATCCGGTCTGAAATTGCCCGGAAAGCCAAAAAAAAAAAAAAGGTCCCCAGATAATAATCTGTCGGAAATTTTTGCTTTTGCCCCCCACAAAAAATGTCTAGCTACGCCACTGGGTTGGAATCACATATCGGTGTAAAAGACTCATGAATTCGAGACCGTCCCACACTCTCTATGTTACCCCCCAAACACATACACACACACACACACACACACACACACTATGATACCT
Organism: Holothuria leucospilota; assembly: GCA_029531755.1. Lineage (NCBI taxonomy): Eukaryota > Metazoa > Echinodermata > Holothuroidea > Aspidochirotida > Holothuriidae > Holothuria > Holothuria leucospilota. The sequence continues at coordinate 58,154,997 of CM055967.1, read as the reverse complement.
ACAACAGACCAACAGATACAACAGAATAAATAGCCGTTACAACCAAGGATGAATTAATTATTTGGTAGGCCTAATAGGAGGGTGGGATTGCTTTACTTTCCTCTTTGAAGCCAAACAGTTTACGGAAAGCCACGAAACTTTGTCTCCAGCAAAGCATGCAAAATAGTGGGGATTATAAGCTGTCTTATTTGAGAGCAAAAATACTGTTCGTGCAAACCATTCACGTGACTGACCGCCGTTCGAAATTCCCACACTTCATCTTATTCACTGTGACCTCTGACAAATTGGAAAAATATCCGGACGAAAGGCCAGGACTGGGTGTTGGGGCATATGGCACTCTTCAGGCGCAAACCGGCATGGTGGGGCTTTGGAATAATTTCAGGAAGTTATAGCAGCTACAGATAACAAAGATGCAAGAGAAAGAGCAAGAAAAATTGAAGATATCAATACAGTTTCAATGTTCGTTTGCAACGGACGGGTTATTCCTATTAATTTTTCTATGGTCCCCTCTCCCTCCCTAAAGTACTTTGACTCAATCAGCCTGATAGTTTGAGCTGGCAATTCCCATGAAGTTCATGTATGGAGGGGCACTCTTCCTCCCTTGACTGAACCCTTCCTTCTTTAGATACGCTACTGCCAACACCACCATCCCACAGACATCATGTAGAAATGCCACTAACAGAGTTGTCGATTAAACGATGAATACCTTCCAAATAGACCTGAAATTGGCCAAGTCGATCACAAATATGTCAATTAATGCTAATTTTGTATTCTTATGACTTTCAAATTTCCCCATATTTTCCAGTATATGAAAGGAACTATAGGCTGAACTGATTTTCAGGACCACAAATTACCACGGGTTCAGGTTGTTTGTAGACCGTTCCTGCTCTTTCAGCTGAGCTGAAGATAGAAATCGTATCATTTAGCTGTACAAAACACAGTGAAAAGAACAACAACAAAACGACTCATAACGTTCTAAGAGCTCGAAAATTTTGGATAAAATTGAAAAAGCTGACCTCCTATAGGTGGCTATACAGAGGGAATGTTACCAGAAGGGGCTGTCATGTCTCGACTTAAGGGGTCTTTATCAATGGAAATTTGCAAGGAAGACATCATTTTTACATGCTTTTTTTCCCCATTGCAGTACAAAATAGGTGGAATATGGGCAAAGTTCGCCGCCAGTACGTGACTTTGTTCAAACGTGGGGGGGGGGGGGGCAAGGGTTTCGCTCATGTGACTCAGAGGCTTGGTGGAAAGAGGCGATTCGTCTGAACCCCGATCCACCTTCGAATCACGCTTCTTTTTTAGGACTGGAATTTTATCTTGATTAAGATTTAAAATGCCTCCCAATGAGGTCGAGTACAACTCTTTTCGCTTGTTGTGTGTATTTTAATGGTGGCAGTTCATGGCCAATATTTCCGTAGATAGGCCGATTACACAAGTCGTTTACCTCTTTTAGTCTTCACGAGGAGGAACAATTCATTTGCTCCGTCCATTATTAGATAACCAAACACACCTCCCTACGAAGATAGCGTTCAATTCTAACACAGTTACTATAGGTCCTTTGTAGTGGGTTCACTCAAGACAGTTGGGGTTTCGCTGGAAGGGAGTTCGCCCGAACCCTCTGAACCCCCTGGTTACGCGCCTGTTAATCATCCTTGATGCGCTTTAAATGAAGGTAACAGAAATCGTATCTTAACAGTTTTCGAACATAAATTTGGGCTAAAAGATATTGAATGGAAAGGACTCTCTTTGACAGCTCTTGCAAAAAAGAAGTTGAAAAAAAAATAATTCTCGTGTATATTTCCTCGTAGCTAGTGTTTTACAGTGTTGAAAGCCCTCTTGTCCAAATCGCTATGTAAATAGTGTGTTTGTATATCATTCTTTTAATATCCAAATTCTCATTGGCGGGCACACGAGGGCATGGCAAACGTTTTAGGGGAAACTGAACGAGTCCCCCGCCCCCATAAGATTACAACCATCCCTTCCAACCCACTTTCATTCACGATCTAAACGGGGTAAGTCGAACGTGAAACGACTATGTTACAGTTAGATGCAACAATTGTTGCCCAAGTTTCAGAGTGCTTTCATAATTTTTATAATGAATACCCATTTATACCTTGGTTTACAGCCTTGCCAACTGAGTTCTCACGTCACAAAGCCCAAGCTCACCTCCTCGTCCGAGATACCGCACTTTGCCATCCTCTTTGCCAGGTGAGTTCACGTGCCGGCTACGTTTGCCTGCTACCTTCAGACTAGACCTGTTATATCGCGGCCGGCTACTACGCTCATAACATACTAATTTGTACTGTATACCTATATAGTGTGATCGAAGATTCAGCGAAGCACTACAAGGCTAGGCTACATCAATTTTGGTAAGTACTTACCAAAACTTTAAAAATAGGTCTTTGGCAGGACTGTGACTCTTATACCTAGTGCAGTTTAGTCGTCCATTTAACTTCCATAAATTTGGACTAAGTACATTTCCTCCTGACTGCTTGAGTATGGCTATGGAAGATTCGTGCCCGCTAACGTTAGGCCAGTAACTTAACTGTGCGTGAAACATACTGTAAAAGTGTGTTCACTTATATCTTAAAAACATTTGCGAGGTTATTTCAATGCTGTATGAAAGACTTGGTCTTTGTACTGAATATGGAACAGACTCTTTGTACAGTTTGATAAGTTCTGAAAAATACAATCCAAAAATGTGTTTCACGCTGTTGGTACACATACTGTAATTAGATAAACATTCCTTTAAAAGATTCGTAGAACCTTCAATTCCCCTCAGTAAACAGTAGCTATTACACTCAATTTAATAGGTCAAATCACCACTACTTCATACCCACTGAGATGTCTACATAACCTTGGGGCATTCAGGCTGATGCAAGAACTACAATGGACCAGCTTTTCAGTGTTCCTGTGTTGCAAGATAATGTTACAGGGATTATATCATGCATGATTGGGTTTTGCTGGTGTTGAATAGCCTGAATAGACAGTTGCATACCACAGCTCCCTGTGCATACACCCGCGTTGGCTATGGAACAAATCGGGTGGTTCACTGCGAATCTTTGGTGACTTTTCCTCTGTGTTTCTTTTTCCGTCGTCTCTTGTCAGGTATTTGTTGTTGTTGTTACTATCCTAACACATTGTCTGTGTCAGTGTTTGTGTGAGCCTAACCTTACCTGTTCATTTGTGTTTTGTCGTAGGCCATTGTGTAAAGCCTAACAGTTATATTTAGGCTTTTACTCTGCAAGTCTAAGGTTAGGGGTCTTAGTTAGCTTCTAAGTTAATATTCTAACGTTAACTTTAGGCCTATAGCCCAACGTTAGGCTAGCTACAGTATCACCTAGTTAACTTACTAGAGGGTTTAGGCTAGTTTTATTAGGCCTAGGTCTAGCCAATACTTGAGGCTTTACCTTATAGGGGTTAGCTACTGTAGCTCTTACTTTCCTTCATAGCTAACTTTTTAGATTTATTGTATTGTTGCCTGTTCCCGTACTGTACCTTTTGCTGATTACCTATGGCTGAAGACCAACTTATTTGTTGTGATGATTGTGGTATGTGGGCTGAGTTTGTTAATTTGGGCCTAAATTGCACATTTGAAGAAGCATCTAGAGATACCTTTGTCTTTGTTTGTCAGAAGTGTAACCGCCTAAAAGAACTTGAAGGACTTTTGGCTGCTGCTGACAGCTCAAACGGGTGGGTTTCAGTACAGAAAGGTAGAAAGCCTGTTGAAATTGTTGAGGGGTGTCCAGCTGTTGAGACGTCAAATTCTTTTTCGGGATTATCAGTGGAGGATATTGTTCAGGAGGTTGTAGAGGAATCAAAGGAGAAGGACTTTGGTATTTCTGGTGGTCTGTGGGAGGGTGAAAAGGCTAAGGGTAAGGTACTGTTTGTTGGGGACTCCATTACTCGGTATACTGATAGGGAATTTTGTAAGAGGGACCGAAGGAACAGGGTAAGGATTTGTCTCCCGGGTGCTAGAATTGAGGACATCTCGGCCAGAGTTGGCAAAATTGTTGGGGACGAGGAAGTTGTAGCTGTGCAAGTGGGCACTAATAATCTCAGTCGGGACAATCAAATTTCACTTAGGTCAAAGTATAAGGAACTGATTTGTAGGCTAAAGTCGACACGTTCAAAAGGGGTTGTTTGTGGTATTCTCCCTCGGTTTGATAGGAAGGTCTCTTGGGGCAAAATTTTGGGATTTAATAAGTGGTTGAAAAACGAGTGTGCTCTTGAGGGTTTTCTCTTTGTTGATACCTGGGCTGGTTTTGTAAATAGGAGGGATCTTTTTGCTAAAGATGGGTTGCACTTGTCGAGCATAGGGGCTAATGAGCTGGGTAGGCTGGTTTCTAGGGCTGTTGATTCGCAGGTGTCAAACTAGAGTCAGGGGTGAGGTCAGCCAAGAATGGAAGGGTTTCTGAGTTTTATTGTGCTCAGAGTGATTGTGTTAGTAACAAGGGGAAACATGTAAATAGGGCAGTTTGTGGAATGAAGGTCATGTTTGCCAATGTTCGCAGCCTTTTCAATAAGTTCAGTGAGTTCCTTGCTCATATTTCCATAGACAATCCAGACATAGTTGGGGTTACTGAAACTTGGCTCCATAGTGATATCAGCAACTCTGAAATTCAGGTTCCTGGGTACAAAATTTTCAGGCAGGATAGGGCTGATACTGTCTGTGGTAGGGGTGGAGGGGTTTTACTGTATGTTAAGGATAGCATAAATTGTGTTGATGTCACCAACAAGTTTTCTTCAGGATTTTCTAACTGCTTGTGGTGTGAAATTAGTTTTGGCAATGAGTCTTGCACTCCTTTAGTTGTTGGTATTATTTATCGTTCACCAAATTCTTGTGCTGATAATAATCAGAGTTTGTTCGAAAGTTTTAGGATAGTTTCTTCGAAAAGGGCAGTTGTGTTTGGGGATTTCAACTTTCCTGATATTGATTGGCATTCATGTACTAGTGGGTCACATGGGAGGGATTTCCTCGAGGCAGTGTCTGATGGTTTCTTTACCCAGCATGTTCTGTTTCCCACTCGCGAGGACAATTGTCTGGATTTGGTACTAAGTACTGATGAAAACATGGTTAGAAATGTAGCTAGTGGTGGTAAGATAGGATCTAGTGACCATGACCTCATAAGTTTTGAGTTACTTTGTTTCAGCAAACTTCAAGGTAGTGACAAAACTGTTTTAGATTTCAGCAAGGCTAACTTTACTCAGGCTAAAGAGCTTCTTACCATAGATTGGGTTGCACGTTTGTCTCACTTAGGTCCTGCTGAAGCATGGAGTGTCTTTCGTAATATAGTTACTGACACTACAAAGTTGTGTATCCCACTCAAGAAAGCAGTGGTTAAAAATAGGCCAATCTGGATGTCTAGAGAGGTACTTAGAGCAGCCAGGAAGAAACGTAAGTGCTGGCGTCGATATAGGGTCAGTAAGAACTCTGATGACTTTGCAGTCTACAAGAAGCAGGAACTCTTAGTTAAAAATTTGGTTATTGACACTAAAGCTAAGTTTGAAAAGCAATTGGCCAAGGAGGTTAAGGTAAATCCAAAATCTTTTCATGCCTATGTCAGGTCTAAGCAGAAGGTTAAGGAGGGTGTTGGGCCTCTCCAAGGTAATGAAGGCACACTAGTTACTGATCATCAGGATATGGCTAATTTGTTAAATGATTATTTCGTATCTGTTTTTAACAAGGAATCATCTGTTTTGGGGACTTGTAGGGATTCTGATATTTCTTCTTTAGTTAGTGACGTTGTCTTCTCCGAAGAGTTGGTTTGTAATAAGTTGAAGAGTTTAAAAGCTAGTAAGGCCCCTGGGCCTGATGGGATCCATCCTGCCATTCTCCATGAATGCTCCGAGATTTTGTCAGTTCCTCTTTGCATTATTTTTCAGAAGTTTCTGGATTCAAACTTTGTACCTGCTGACTGGCGGATTGCTAATGTTACTCCAATTTTCAAAAAGGGGGATCGGAGCTTGCCTTGCAATTATAGGCCGGTCAGTTTAACCAGTGTTGTGTGCAAAGTTATGGAATCTGTAATCAAGGATTGTTTGCTTAAATATCTTTTAGATAATGAGTTACTCAATCTGTCACAGCATGGTTTTTTACCGAGTAGATCTTGTGTTACTAATTTACTAAGCTTTCTTGAGGATGTTTCCTTATCTCTTGACTGTGGTCACAGTGTTGATGTCATTTACCTTGATTTTTCAAAAGCCTTTGATAAAGTTCCATTAGGTAGACTTATGGTTAAACTGCATAGGTTAGGCATCAAGGGCAGTTGTGCTGACTGGATAAATTCATGGCTCAATGGTAGATCTCAGAGAGTTGTTGTTAATGGTAATTTCTCTTCTTGGAAAGAAGTTACAAGTGGAGTTCCACAGGGTTCTGTTCTTGGCCCGCTTCTTTTCTTAATTTTCATCAATGATATTGATAGCTCTCTCACATCTAGTATTAGTAAGTTCGCTGATGATACTAAGCTCTATAGGAAGGTTAGTGATAAGGATGATGCCTCATTACTGCAAAAAGACTTGGATAGGTTATTTTCATGGTCTCAGACTTGGCAAATGTCTTTTAATGCAGATAAGTGCAAAGTCCTTCACTTTGGTCCTAAAAATTTCAGCTATGATTATAACATGAATGGTAGTATTCTGAGTGATGTGACTTTTGAGAAGGATCTGGGTGTAGTTATTACAGGTGATTTAAAGCCATCTAGACAGTGTGCAGCTGCTGCTGCTAGGGCTAATAGGGTGCTTGGATTGATCAAGAGGAATTTCAGTAGTTTTAGTAAAGAAATTGTACTAAATCTGTATAAGCAGTTGGTAAGACCCCACCTCGACTATGCAGCCCAGGCTTGGAGTCCCTTCTATGAAAAGGACAAGCTTCATTTAGAGCAAGTTCAGAGGAGAGCCACTCGCCTTATACCCGAGGTGAGACACCTACCTTATCATGTTAGACTTAAGCATCTTGGGCTTACCACCCTGGAGTTGAGAAGGATTAGGGGGGACATGCTTCAGGTGTACAAATTTCTCTCTGAAAGGAATCCTTTGTCCTCTTGCAATTATTTAAAGGTTCAATGTAATTCTCGGGTTCGAGGCCATTGTAAGAAGCTAGTTAAGAATTTTGCAAGGCTCGACATTAGGAAGTTCAGCTTTTCTCATAGAGTTGTTAACGAGTGGAATAGTCTGCCTGAGTGGGTAGTTAACTCCACATCTGTGCACTGCTTTAAGGTTAACATTGACAAGTTCTTCCATAAGTGTGGTAGAATCTAATTGTGCTGGGCTCGTTTGGTGTTGGTTGGCTCTTTGTTTTCAGTTAAGGTTGTATGGACTTCAGGGCATCTTATGGGGCCTTAGCCCTCCTTTGCCCTTTAACCTGTTATGTTATGTTATGTTATGTTTAAAGAGGATGTTTATGTAATGTGACTGTAGGATAGGCCACACGCACAGGCGTTCCGATTTATATGTACACGTAGGCCTATATAATGCACTATACATATATATATATTAACAAGGTACGACAATTTTCTGGACGAAGCCTACAACTTGGCTTATTTTTACACTCTTATGCTCACTGTGAACCTCTCTGATTTCTTTCAATCACGTCATTCGATGAGAAAGAACATTCAACATCCCTTCAGACACAACTGCGGGCATAAAATCACTTCTAATCAGAATTATTCGTAAAAAAATGGACTCTCCGCAAGTTGGTGGTTACACAGACAGATGACGTATGATTATAACCTGCGCAGCTATCTACGCCGTCTCGTAAGTGAAAACACGCAGCGCAAGGTAAAGCAAATCAAAAGAACATACGTTTGCTATGCAGATAGATACGTGTAGTGCCTCATTTGACAAATCCAGGTAATGTGCATTGTGATTGGCATCGAAATAATTTGACTTACCTATATGCCAGTCACAATGCACGTTACATAGGATTTGTCAAATGAGGAGCTACTCGTATCTATCTGCATCGCAAACATACGAATAATTCTGATTAGAAGTGATTTTATGCCCACAGTTGTGTCCGAAGGGATGTTGAATGTTCTTTCTCATCGAATGACGTGATTGAAAGAAATCAGAGAGGTTCACAGTGAGTGTAAGAGTGTAAAAATAGGCCAAGTTGTAGGCTTCGTCCAGAAAATTGTCGTACCTTGTTAATGTATAGTGTATTATATATGTGTACATATAAATCGGAACGCCTGTGGCCCAGGCACCCCTTACGTTGTATAGTATACCATGTACTATGTATTATATAGACGGAAAGGTATGTCACAAATCTCCTAGCTCGAACAAACAAGTTAAGTTATGTTTCTGGCACAATTACTGCACTTTTCTCGCCAAATTTGTCTGTGAGGAGACTTTTGATCATAAGGTTCCTCAAGGCAGCCTCTTTTCCCGAATAATTTCACGTGGCGTTGTCTGAAGGACGAAATTTTAATGGAGTAACAGTTTGAGGATGGTAGCTGCTGATAGGAGAGCATTCAGCATTTCCACACTATAATTAAATACAGTACTCCTAAAATATTCTCTTAAGTTCTCTTAATTTTCAAGATTACTTCCTAAATTTGTCAATTATGTTTTGCTTCCATTATTACAAATCTTACAGATACATATTAGCATTAATATGCAAGATTTTTGAACATAGAAATTCATAAAAAACCTTTTGAAAAGTGGAAGGGCTAGCATTTTCTACAAGCATTTGTGGCAGTTGAACTGTAGCTGTTTCACAGTCTTCAACTGCCAGAAATGCTAATCGCAAAATGCCATCTGTAAAATCACAAATTGTGTTAAGGAATGTAAACCTGCAACTGACATAGTTTTATGACAGATAGCTACAAATATCACTGCATATTTAAGGAATAAATCTCATTTGTCGAACTATTATTGTCTCAAAAACCGTCTGGACTCCAAATTTGCAAAATAACGGACTCGGCTTCACCTCGTCCATTATTTTGTCAAATTTGGAGTCTGGACAGTTTAATCACCAATAATTGTCCGCCAAATGTAATTTATTCCTTAGATATGCAGTGATATTTGTAGCTATCTGTCATTGAACTATATGTCAGTTGCAGTTTTACATTCCTCAACACATTTTTGCTTTTACAGGGTTTTGATTTCTATTAATTATTATGCTCCTTTCATCCCTCCCATTTGCCTTTGTAAGGTAAGGAAGTTTTTTGGAAGCAGATGAATAGATGATAAAATTTGGTTTTGTGAGTTTCTATTTTTAACAGACGAGATATTGTGTGAGCTACACAACAGCATTGCTGTTCTAGTGTTTGATATGTATGCTGCATGTTTACAGGAAGAACCCAGTAATTTTTGGTGAAGGTCAAAGGTTATCTTGGGTCACCTGGGGTCAAACTGAAAATTGGTAACACATTATCTCAATGCGAGAAACAGTTAAATTTTCATACTTCACATGTTGATAAAATCCAGTGGAAAAATCTTACTGGTTTTGATGGACATCACAGGTCGTCTGAGATCACCAAGGTTCAAAAGTCCAAATTTTCCATGAATTCCCAAGGTCAAATATGAACACAAAACTGTATTTTGCCAACATAGTCAGGTTCCTTATGTAATTTCGCCGGAATTTTTTGGAGAGTAGCAAACCTATAGATTTTTAAGAAGCTTAGGATCCACTAAGATAAAAAATGGATGTTTCAGATTTTTTCAATGACACGGTTGCCATGGTAACCATGAATTTTGAGTTAAATGCCATTTATATAAATAAAATGAATAAAAAATTATTTAAAAATACAGAATAAACAATTGATGAATTATAACCACTTAAATATGAAACAATGGAGTTTAAAATGTATTTTAAAACTTTGGTGTTATTTCTTGTTGCCATGGTAACAGACTTTATGCCGAAATAATGGATTTTTTTCTTTAAAAAAAGGGAAAAATGACAAACCTTTCAACAACTGAATAATTACCCAAAAATGTTATATAGCTGATATAAATGTAGTGTTTTGTAGAAAATTATGCATTTTAACCTTTGGTTGCCATGAAAACAGTAAGTAACTCTGACCCTTCTTATGCTTTTCATAGAAAGTGTTGTCTAAATTCAGGTTCCTTGTGCATATAACTTGACATTTGTGTGATGTTTTTGGAGAATAGAAAACCCCCACTTTTTTGAATGAATGATAGTTTTCCAGAAGAGCCTTATTTTGGCCTAAAACTTTTGTCCAATCAGCGCTCAGTATTTGAGGTATTCTCTCTCACGTCCACAAAGGCACGTATAACTAAAAGTCACACGAGGCTTGGCGTACTTTTGTTCTGACCATAGAATGGAACCTATGGATATTACCGATTTAATACTGGATATACCTGCCTTGCCTAGAGACACCACAGACTCTGAAGCAGAGAAAGTAACTTGTGGTCAGAGCAGGGAGTTGCTATTTGTCAAAAATAGCAACTCCTTGGTCAGAGAACACCTCCTCCAAAAACGGACAGGATTTTTCTAAAAGAAGAAAACTACAGGAAGGTGAGACAGCACGCTGATACACTCAGCAATATCCAGGCCACCACCATCGCCCTGACAGAAGAGATTAAATCTCTTGATAAACACCTGGAGAAGAGGACGGTACCCCAACACCTGAGGGTTCACAGAAACCCACCCAGACTCCCGAAGTCTCTCAACTGCTCGGAGGAATTTTCTGAGTCTTAGAACTCAGCAATTGCTCGAGCGGGGAGGGGGCTGTGTAGGGTCTGGTGCCAGGAACTATCCAGCCAGGCTAAAAAGCAAAGGCAACGCTTCCTTGAAAAGGAAGGCAGGGCAAAGTTGGACTTAGAGTCAACTTACGAGGGTGAGGAGGCCAAGAAGCTGCTGGAGAAACTCCTCAGGCCATCGGCCAAGAAAGAGGAAGATAGACTGTGGCACCGGAAAGCCCAGAGAAAACATCCTTACAGGCGGTGAACTTGAATCCGGATTAAACCAACGGCTCCTTTTAGGTGCACCAAATTCTTTCGAAAGAGTGGCACTTTTTTTGCGAACATGCTTAAAATGTATTCTAAGTTTTCTTCTAAGTCAGATCCTAGGCCTAGACCTATTTCTGAAACGAGTCCAACCTAAGCCTACGCTAGTTAAAAAGCGTAAATTTAACCGTTCGATCAAAGCTACTAAAAGCAAACTTAGATCTCACAATCGACAAAGGGAATGTTCGGCTATACGTAGCCAGGTAGAAACCCAAAGCCTATTAAACGAGGCAAGAGCACTCCAAAAGTATGTCAAAAACCTTTCTGACAGACCTCTGTCTAACGTTGTAACAGTTGCCTTGGGAAAAGGTTTAAAGTTCATAATAACTCCTGAAAAGCCAAAACGTAGCGATTTACTGAAGTCAATTAAAGACTTAAAACATAGAATGAGACTACCCTACGTATTTCAAAACAAAAACAAGAGCTTTCCTCAAAGTGTCGTTTACCCTCGGCGTGGGTACCACAACCTACATATAGTAATCGTCTTGAAGACTATCTTGAAGCTAACTTAACTGAAATACAGTAGCTAGTCTATCCATCCGCAATGCTAAAAGCAATATAAGCAAAGCGGAATTAAATGCACTCAAAGCATTTCCGAACGATCGTTCCCTAGTAATTAAGCCATTTGACAAAGGCAGAGGTATTGCTATTTCGAATCGTTCAGACTATAGGCTAAAGCCGAAATCGAAAGGCAATTACAAAGTGACCATTATGAACGACTTCCGGGTGATAGGCCTAAAACTCCTGAAACTGTAAAAATGGTCCAAACCACACTTCAAGATGTTTTTCACAAGCTGAATTTGACGAGCAAACGCTCGAATATCTTAGTCCACCGAACCACAAAATCCGTATCCCGGTCCTATATGTGCTACCTAAAATTCATAAAGCACCACCAGGTATTCAAAATTTGCTGGTAGACCTATCATTAGTGGGAACGGATCCCCTGTTCAGGCCCGTAGCCAGACAAGGTGCTGAAGGGGGGCGAAAAAGCTTCTAAGGGGCGAAAAATTTTCCAGAGGGGGCGAAACATACTAAAATGCATTACGGCAATAGTAATTTTTGATCTTCTAGAGGGGTGAAAAAATTTTCTAAGGGGGCTTGGCCACCCCTTGACTACGGGCCTGCCCCTATTGAAAAAAATTCCGAATTCGTGGACTATTTTCTGCTTCCTATTGTCTTGCAACAGAGCACTTATGTAAAAGACACTAGCCATATTTTAAAAATATGGAAGCCACGCCCCTTCCTAGAGAAACAGTACATGCAACACTTGACGTGGTATCCATGTATACAAACACTCCACAAGAGGAGGCATTAAATGCATCCCAAGAAGCCTTTGAAAAAGCACCTAAAAACCTGTACGGGATTAAACCTATATCCCCTACTTCCCTTCGCGCCCTCATGAAACTGTCCTTGAAAGGAATTGTTTTGAGTTTAATGGCCAATTTTTCCTACAAAAATTGGATGCAGTATGGGCAGTCAATTTTCACCTGAAATCTGCGATATTGTATTGCATAGACTTAAAAATAAAATCATACCGACAGATTCCAACATACTAAAGTGGCTTCGTTATAGGGATGACATTCTACTGCTTTTTAAGGGAACAACACTTGAACTCTCAAGTTCGGTGGCAAAAATGAATGAAATTCATACTTCTCTGAAATTCACCATGGAAGTCTCTGACAACGAGGTTATCTACCTAGATCTAAAAATCTTTAAAGGTACTAAATTTCAATCAAGTGGCATTCTTGACACGAAAGTCTACACCAAGCCCACTGACACCTTTCAATACCTCAATCGAAATTCTGCACACCCATTAGCCACTTTTAATGCTAATTCTTAACGGGTGAAGTACACAGATACGCTAGAAATTGCAGTAACGAGAATGATTTTCTACAGAAAAGAAACTCCTTTACAGAGAAACTTCTCAAAAGAAACTATTCACCCGAAGAGATAGCCTCAGCCACTAACGGCATTGATTATAAGCAAAGAATAAATTTCTCAATGGCTAAAAATACGCCAACACCGCGCCAGCCCTCGTTTTCAAAACAACCTATACTCCACACATTAAAACAAGGCACCTAAAGCAGGGAGTTAACCACTCCCTGCCTAAAGCAAGCTTTGATAAAGCACTGGAATATAACTGCAGGTGACCATCAACTGTCCCGTCTGTTTCCCGACCGTCCTATTATAGCCTATAAAAGGGCACCAAATCTAAAAGATTACTTGTAAAATCAAGGTTTCCCCCAGACCACTGATGACTACTGATGATGTTCTGCCTACAGCGCGAAGAACAAATTGGTCTAGTTTGTTTTGAAAAAACCTTTTAATTGTCAAATTCATAACAACTCACATTCCTCCAAAAGAGTGGAATTTTTCTAAAGCTTTTGCTCCTATCATTTATAACATGATCCGGTAATTTTCCCTAAAAAATGCTAAAGTTCACGGATTTGGTAACGTCAGATAGTGAACCGCCTACCCCCTTTCAATTTCATAAAATTGCCATGGTAATTATAACTACATAAAATTAAATCTAGAATCCTTAACTTTACAGTCAGGGCTTCTAAACTTGCATCAGTACCAAACAGTGTAGCTCTCGCACATGCCACTGTCTGCTGATGTATAACGTCGCTCGTCTCGATATATACGGCCTTTGTGGAATATAACGGCTAGCTATACTAAACTTACGTACGTATATTATAGTCGTAGGTACGTGCATTTTGAGATGAACACCCCCCCTCCAAAAAAAAAAAAAAAAACCAGTAATGGTCACTTTTCCATCATGGTCACTGATACTTCCACTGAAACTTCCCACTGCATGGCCAATTGAAAAACACGGTCTCTAAAATACGCTCTCTGTATCCAGTTACTGTTTCCATGGCAACCAATGGCCAGATTGCATTATTTCTTATCATATTGATCATATTATTTTTAATTATAGATATATTTAGCTTTTAACAATATTTGGAAATTATTTGGATGTTTTCATTTCTTTATCAATTTCTTGTACATATTTAGGTCAAAAAGGCACTTTTTATGCCCAGACTACTGTTACCATGGCAACCAACGGTGAAAGCCCAACATTACATTATGTAATATATTCCGTAGTTTTACATTTTTGAGTTTATTAATTGTGAATTGTTTCTTTTGTATTTATTAAGGAATTTCTATTCGCAATACTGAATAAACATCATTTTCACCCCAAACCCATGGTTACCATGGCAACCAGGCCAATGAAAAAAATCTGAAACATCCATTTTTTGTATGAGTGGATCCTAAGCTTCTTAAAAATATATAGTTTTGCTACTCTCCAAAAAATTCCAGCGAACATCAAATTATGGACATAGGAAACCTGACTAACACATTATGATCACATGCAACCAGTGACTGAAAGAAGTGGGACATCTTGGCATTGTTTGGGATTACACATATTAATCATCAAAACCACAACGCACTTCTGCATGTTGGTTTATGTTTGTGGAGCCCCAGATAATGTGATCTATACTATTCTATAGTACTGAGGGTTATATTAAATTTAATTTACAAAAGTTAAACCAATAAAAAAATGCTTCCCAGATTTAAAAAAAAAAGGAAATCCCCCTGAAATGTTTCTCAATTTTGAAAATCTTCTGCCACCTAGATTTCATTTTCTGGTGGGTCACCATCCTTTTACTGTATAATAATAAATCACACTGTTACTTCTTACATGATTTGAAAAAATAGTATAATAAACTTTGAAAAGAGGTTAAAGCTAGCTGTGGTACAAGAAAGTTGAATGCACAGTGTCATGCTTTGCAGTGTTACTGTACAGCATACAGTACTTTGCAAAGTGCAGCAACTCTTTAGCATGAAAAATTATATTACAGTTCTAATGGAAGTGTACTTAAAAATGTGATTTTTGGTTTCGATGAAAAGAGAGACCTATGCGGTCATGATGGTGTGCGTATGTATGTGTGTATGTGTGTTTGTGACACTTAGCTCATTAACATGATATCTCAAGAAGGGAAACTTTGACAGTTCTCATACTTGGTGTATGGATGCCGCATATTGAGAGGAAGAACCCTGTTGTTTTTGGTGGAGGTGGAAAGTCAGCTGGAGTCACCGGGGGTCAAACTCTGAAAACCTTGTTAGCTCGATACCTCAAGGGAGGAAGCTTCGATAAATTTTGTAAGTTCGTGTGTAGATGTATTACGGTAAGAGGAAAAACCCTATTGATTTTGGTGGAAGTCAAAGGTCATTTGGGGTCACCGGGAGTCAAACCCTAAAAACCTTGTTAACATGATATCTCTAGATAGGAGCTTTGATAAATTTCAGTTTGTATGTACAGTAGATGTGTTATGGTAAGAGGAAGAACCCTATTGTTTTTGGTGGGGTTCAAAGGTCATTTGGGGCCACTGGGATCAAACTCTGAAACCCTTGTTAATGGGATTTCTCAGGAAAGGCAGAATGGATACATTGCATAACCTTTAGATGTGTTATATTAATTAGAGTAACTTGTTGTTTCTTGTTTCTTGTTGAGGTCAAAAGTCATCTGGGGTCACCAGGGGCTATATTCTGACAACCATAATAACACAACAACTCAAGAAGGGAGCATGTATAGATTTTATGTTTGATATGTATGCTGCATGTTTACAGGAAGAACTCAGTAATTTTTGGTGAAGGTCAAAAGTTATCTTGGGTTACCTGGGGTCAAACTGAAAATTGTTAACACATTATCTCAACTCAAGAAACAGTTTGGTATTCATACTTCACATGTTGATTAAATCCAGTGGAAAAATCTTACTGGTTTTGAAAACCTTGTAGGGCTGTGAACGTTTAGTAAAATTACTAAACGTTTAATCGTAAAGTTTTGCGATCGTTTAGCGATTAATCGCAAGTACCTATGATCAACATAGAGACTTAAGTTAAAAGTGCTCTTGAACATGATGAATGCGTTACTGAGGTCCAGGGGACATAGTTTCTATGAACCTGGCAAACACGGATCTTCATAGAAGTTCAACTTTGATGTATTTCACTTTTTCAAAAAGTTAAAGGGAGCATCCAATTTTCTGTAATGACTGCAGATTGTTTTTTATTTCCTACGGAAAAACGGGTTTTGCTATTAATCGCTGGTAGCTTTGTACTAAACGTTTATTACACATGCGATCGTTTAGCGATTAATCGCTAAACGGTCACAGCCTTAAAACCTTGTTAACACGATATCTCAAGTTAGGAAGCTTTGGTAAATTTCATACTGAGATTGTAAGTGCCTTATGGTGTGACAAAGAACCGTATTGTTCTTGGTGAGTTAAAGGTCATCAGGGGTCAAATCTGAAAGCCTTGTTTACAGGATACCTCAAGGTAGGAAGCTTGGACAAAGTTTTAACTTAGTTTGTTGATATCTTATGGTAAGAGGAAATGCCCTGTTATTTTTGGTGGCGGTCAGAGGTCATCTGGGGTCACTGGCGTCAAACTCTGAAAACCTTTAACATACACGATATCTCAAAGTAGGAAACTTGCATAGATTTCATAAATGGTATGTGGATGCATTATGGTGAGCAGGAGAACCGTATTGTTTTTGGTGGAGGTCACAGGTCATCTGGGTCACTGGGGGTCAAACTCTGAAAACCTTGTTTACATGATGTCACAAGGTAGGAAACTTGGATAGATTTCATACTGTACATGGTATGTGGTTGCATTATGGTGAGAAGAACCCTGTTGATTTTGGCGGAGGTCAAAGGTCATCTGTGGTCACCAGGGGTCAAAGTCTGAAAACCTTTTTTTACATGATATCTTAAAGTAAGAAGCTTAGATAGATTTCATACTGAATATGTAGTGCCTTATAGTGAGAGGAAGAATCCTGTTGTTTTGTAGTGGAGGTCAAAGGTCATCTGGGTTCACCAGAGGGCAAAAAGTAAAATTTCCCAAGATTGTTTTATGGGGTCTTCAGAGGTCAGAGAGCAAACTTTCCCAAGAATTCCCAAGATTTTTATCTGGGGTCACCAGAAGTCAAAATGCAAAATGTCCCAAGATCAGCTTTTCTGAACATGTTAAGATAGCATTTAAACAGTGACTGAAAGAAATGGGATAACATGGCATTATTTGGAATAAAACGTAAACCATTGAAACTTCAATGCATTTTTGCATTCTGGTTAAGCAAAATGCTAATTAACTATGAACTGTATTGTCAACTTTTGCCTCTCATACAAGCATACAGTAGTTGGAGTTGGAAGAGCTATTCGTATCAATGAGTGTGAATTTGTCTATCTGTCATTTAACTTGTAGTCTTGTGATGTGAGGATTGAAGAAGGGAATCTTTTGGGTCTATATCATTCAGTGGATTTTAATGAAATTACCTGTAATGTGGACACACAATTTCACAGAATAACTAGGGGTTTGATCCAGGGGTTAGCAAAAGTAATGGGGGCCCATTCTTTGAAGAGAAAGTCTCATATGGAAATACCTATCCATGTGATGTATCTAGAATCCTTCCCTAAAAACTGGTGAAGTGCTTGTCTCTCAGGATGTGCAGTGTCTGGGGTTCTAAGGCCTTCAGTGTAACTGTGATTACGACATGAAGTTTTCAATGTTTCCATCATTGATCTTGCATTTAAGTGTTTATAGTCTGCAAAAAAAAAAGGAGAGGAAGGGCCGTGGGGAGGGGTGTGGACTGATGCTGTTTGAGCCAAAACTTGGGATTGCTTAAATGTAGTAATCCGTGAGTGTTCACCCTTCTAGGTAGTTTTCCATCTATTCCATTACCATTGAATTTTGAGAGCTCAACATTACAGTAAAATAACTTCATTAATATTGACAGTGGTACAGTACCTTTCTGGACTGACACTTCTCTCAAAACACAAGTTTGTGCATTTGAAAGTTGCGAACTCGAATACATAGCACATATTGGCTGAAACACCTTTGATTCCCCAGTTTTTGCATACTGACGACTAAAACGTATTTGCTTTGTCACAAGTTGTTTACATCCCTGCAGCTATCATAGCTAACCCTTAAATGTATTTATTGCAGCTTGTGTGCTTGTCTAAACTACAGTACTGCTTCAGTGTTTTTGATACAGTAGAGTGTGTTTAATGCATAGTAGAACATACTACTGTAATTGTTTTATAAATCTGTTGATTGAGTGAATGAGGTAAGTCACTGGAATATTTGTAAACTTGTGTACTAATAAAGCAACATAAAAACTGCACAAAGAGGAGAAGAAAAAAAAGCACAAGGGATATTTTACCTTGTGATCCCAAAGACATATTCAGTGTCTGGTTTATCCCCGATTTGACCACATGACACCTAATTGTAGAACCCAGTGATTTCCTGCACCTTTATGATCCAAACACTGAGGATAGTGTCCAAGTGCCCATAAATCTTCTTGATTTGTACACAAAACAATGACAGCTCATTTCACATGCTTGTGCACATGTTTTTAAGGTACATTGCAGTGATGCATGTATGATGTGTCATAAATCTTTTGCAACTTGCACTTTTTTCTCCATTTTTGGTCAGATGGTGGGGAGCACCTGATTGTAGCAGAATCCACAAGACAAGTCAAAAAAGATGTTGTACTGGTATCTGGTTCAAGTCAGTTTATTGTGATGAAGTATTTTAATTCATTAAAAAGGCCTAGACTCATATCATATTATATATTGTTTGCTGAATTTCTCTGGTATTCACACTGGTATACAATGAACCACTGACATTTGCAATATAAGGGAAAAGGTGCCAGTGATTGAGTGGAAATAAAGTAGTAAATTTTTTCCTGTGAGTAAATGGAATCAAAGCATTATAAATCAGGAAATAAATTTAATTCAGTTTGAATGTTGTTATTTTTTTATTCTTCTGTACTGGGCGGTATTGACTTTTGTACCATCACAATAACAAAAAAAATTTATCGTGATAATTTGATATTCACGATAATTTTTGTGAAGACAATTCCCCTTGAAGTTCACTAGTCATACATGTTAGAATATTCACGGTCAAGTTTAATCACAAGTTATTTCTCCGTCTTGCCGCTCTGCAAACCCTGTGCAGGTTCTTATTGCGGGATGAAAAATAAGAAGGGTAAAATATTGCTGCTGCACCCCTACAGTGTACCCTATTGTATTTCTTCTCAGTTTACACAGTAAATTGTATCTAAAGTCTCTCACAGAGTGAACTCGGAAACACTTTGAAGCCCTCAGTATTTCTATCCATCTACTTGGCTATTTCACACCATCCTATTGTTTATAACCTACACATTAACACAGCGTGTAGGCTCGCACGAGTTTTTTTCAGCGTTACAGTATTGTTAGTTAGATGAAATTTAAGGACACATCAACACAAATGTGTTATATAGTGTCAAGCAAAGTTTAAATATGGTGCAAGTCCTTTCCTTTAGTCGCCTCTTACGACAGGCGGGAAATACCATGGGCATATTCTACAACCCCCAGCTCACAGGGGTGTTACAGTATCATACAGCAGTAAATAATGCATGCGTGCACTATATATCTGTACATAAATATCTGTTCGATACTTTTGCCCATATCAGTGGAGCGCCTTTTCGCAATTCCAACTGCGCATGTGCGAATGTACCTAGATACGACCAACTGAGAGATAAACAACTTGGTAAAGCGTGACGTACTTTCACAGTCGAAATGTCGATAGATATATTCATTCCATGTGCATTTTGACTGTTCATCACATAGGAAAGTGATTTAATGTAGCTTTTAAGACTTCAAAACAACTTTTGTATCAACATTTTGGTGTAAAATGAAATTGTAGAAGGGCATTTCCTACTTTCGCGGATAGGGTATCTATGTGATATGTACATTTGCTGTAACATAGCATAACGTAATAGACTTGGCAATGTAATGTGTGATGAACTAGGCTAGCCTATAACTAACGTTTTGGAATGGCCAAAAATGGTCGATTTTTGGTCTTCGAGTTGTTTTTGCTTCACTTTGTGTCAACTGTCAAGTATTATATAAATGGGAATCTCATCAGATCCTTGTACTAGTACAGGCTAGGCTACATCTTTTTTATTCTGGTAAAGTAGCCTGTCAATCTATAACTATACACTAACAGTTAGGCAGGCCCTAGGGCAGGGGTTCTCAAGTGGCTGTCCGCAGGCCATTCGCTGCCCGCGACATGCATTTCAGTGGCCCGGGGAAGATTCGAGGAGCCCATATTTATGTGGTATCTATATGGTATCACCACAAATTTTGGCTAGGCTACTACAATTACAAACTCAAGCAAAAGTGGCCCTTGCCAAAAAACACTTGAGCACCCCTGCCCTAAAGCAATAGGGGATATATGGAAAGCCTTCCAACATCTAGCACCATATAGTTGGGATCAACAGTCTCTTTTTGTGATGAAGATGAGCCTGCGTAAGTCAATATTTGCTTTCCAAGATCCATTCACCCTCAAAAACTATTCCCATAAAACTTTACAGGTGCTAGCTGCATTAAACAGTAAATAAAATATGTACTGCACTCAAATGGCCTATGATGGCTTTCACCGTTGCGAAAAAATAAAACGTTTTGAAAGCAAAATGCTATGAAAATTTGGCATCTGCTAAATACTATGTACCTACTTCAATGCAAACCTTGACTTGTGGTCACTGATTCTAAATTGTAGCCAATAAAACTTTTTCCAACATTTTTCAAACTCTTTCAACTTTGTCGTGAAATTATTCTAGGCATTGACCTGCAGTAAAACCCAGCAGAACTTCTGAATGTAAGAAAATTACTATTAATGTATAAACAGAGCACTCATGGGTAAGTCCTCAAGAGTATAGACTTTTTGAGGTTTATAGCCACCCCCCCCCCCCCTCCATGGCTTTTGCCTCCCAATCTTAAAACAACAAATGCTGTTAATATGTAACATTAGAGGGTCATTGCAGCCTGTGTGTTGATTTCAGAAGGCCTAGGCTAGACTGCCCCCTCCAAATTTAATGAATGCTTCTAGCAGTGTTCGATGTTAAGGAATTAGCAATGGTTGTCCGAAGGACTACCACATTGTAAAATTTGGTTGTCCTGCTCAAAATAAGGTAGTCCTAAGTGTAACCATTATCGCAAGTTTGCAACCATGGAATTGATAATGCCCCATTATCACCAGCCTTCCAAAGTGGCTTTCACTTTTAGACAACCCCCACCCCACCCCAAAAAACAACACAAAAATAGATATCTACTGTATAAGAGTAGTGCTGTCTCCTGGCATGCATTAGTGTACATTTTGGACATAGTTAATGTTATGATGTTTGCATTGCAGGTTAATAAATTAAACATCTCTAGATTGAAATCACTGGTGTTGCAACATCAGCACTACGAATTTGTAGCTTGCACGAAGGAATTCAGCTTCTCTGTGTACCTAGTGCAGGCCTAGTGGTCTACTACAGTAGTGGAGTTTGTACGGGGCACATATTTTGGCTTGATAGTGCTATGCACATTTCGATAAAGTGACTGTGCGGGAAGTTGTGGTGAACGTGCGTAATCACCACACTTTCCTGCAAATCTTTTGATGCAAATTTTAAAGTTCCTTGCTTGCGCAATTCATCGAGCTGCTAAATGTGAACATCATATCACTTTCCTCAAAAGATTTGGTTGTCCGGACGGACAACCTTACACACCTGTTTTTGCAAAATCTGGTAGTCCTGCAGAATTTCTGGTTGTCTCGGGCGACAGGACTACCCTTAAAATCGAACACTGCTTCTAGCATTTTTAGGACAGGTCACGACATCACATATAAATTCAACACTACAATTCACTGCAATTTTCTTTGTTCCTTACCGTACAGTGACTGTAATTTGTCGTACAAGGCCTATCCATATTTTCATCAGGAAAAAAACTCCCTCAAAAGTAAAAGGAGTTGGAATCTGAAATCGAATTAGACAACTAACCAAATTAAACTAATATACTTACCATGCAAAGCAAGTGCAGTAAGCACATCGAA
Organism: Holothuria leucospilota; assembly: GCA_029531755.1. NCBI lineage: Eukaryota > Metazoa > Echinodermata > Holothuroidea > Aspidochirotida > Holothuriidae > Holothuria > Holothuria leucospilota. Next base: position 58,133,106 of record CM055967.1, on the reverse strand, counting down.
TTCTCTCTGGAGTGTCTCTCGGCCACCACTACCTTATCCTTGCACATGGCATTATGATGGCCTATAGGCTACCCTTTGTTATACTCCACAACTAGACTACACTATAGTTGTACTGAATAGGTTCTACTGTTAACGTAGTACACGCACGGTCCTGTTCAAGGAGGCTAACGTGACAATCCCTTATGACACGGGGCATACTACTTCTCACAATTTGAGAAGGGAGACAAAAGGCCTTTAGGTGGTAAAACACTTTCCCAAACCATTTACTGGTTACAAACTGAGCCGTCAAACCTCATCTAACTAAATAACCAACTAACCAACCATTTACTGTCGAAATAGCTGCATGCTCTGGGGACTATGTTAGTACTACTGTAAGTAGTAGGCCTACTAGAAAGTCGAACTCCTGCTTGGCTGATTCACTGATTGCATGGGGCCAATACCCTCTTTGAAGAGCCACTCTGCTATTTCAAAGTAGCTCACAGGAGGCTATGTCTTCTTTCCTGTAGGCTACTATTAACTACTAGTCTTAGTCTATCGATAACAATTTACAGTAGAGAATTGGCATGTACATGTGTTGCTCTGATCACTGAACTTCCACATGTAACGTTGCAGCTGCAGTACGCGAGTAACTTGAGTTCTCTCTTTCTGCGTGTGGATTTTAAACATCGAATTCGAAGAAAACCTTTCAAACCTTGAACTAAGCAATGTCCAAATTCCTCTAAACCAATCCCTGATTGTTCCATATTGGTATATAAAAACAAGAAATGACTGAAGATTCGAGTTTTAAGAAACACGCAGGGCACAGATACTGGTTTCACTAACGTGTGCAAAATGCTGTACACACTGATTGTACGCGAATATGCAACATGCCCATGTACTGTAACCATGGCGTCATGGTTGTTTATCTTCTGTGACCTTTGACATTAGTTACCCATCAGTCTGTGTTCAGCTGAGATTGTGAAAAGGCTTATTGTACACTGTTGTGTCAAGTGTGTCGAACTTTTGTGCACAGCTCATGGGAGCCACTTTTCAGTCACCGTCATCGCTTAAATCATAAATAAATGTACAAGTAGTACACTTTTCTACCACACAAAATCATGCTTTTTATGTAAAAAGCCCCCTCCACTGCAAAATATGAGGTAACGACTGGAAATTATGTGGCACAAGTAGCGATGGAAAGAAAACTTTCCCCCCATACCACGTCGCGTGTTCTAACGGTGTACACGTAGACATCTCTACAGAGCAGGCGTGTAGCCTAATGTGTGGGTGTTTGCATACAATTAGGGACCTACACATGTACTTTACTGTGTTCTCATTGTGTTTCACTTGAACTTCTGTACAGTACACAAACTTGGCCTAAAGTATCGGTGTTTGCATACATTGCAGACCTATGGCTAATGTACGATTAATGACTGTGCGAATTCATTTTGCTCTCTCCTCCATGGAAAACTTTGGAGAGAGATGATGAACTTCCATCGATTTTGCAATGTAAAAAAAGAATGTCTTCAACAAAAAAACCTTTTTTGGAGACAGCAGGAAGAAATAATGCATTAATGCATTACAAGGCAAATTATTTCACATTTTTTTTTACAAGAAATTATCGTCATTTTGAATTCTTGTTATCGTATCGTGATAAAAAGAAATTATCGCCATAACGATAATTTTCGATATATCGCCCAACACTCCTTCTGAAGGTATTTTTAAACTTTCTAAATATATGTATATTAAGTTGCTATCATTTCTGTGTGTAATATTAAGCTTGGTATTCCTCATAGTTACCATGTACATTTAAAGGTATACATGGCAACATGCCACCAAAAAGAGCTTTTTTCACTTGCCAGTGAAATAATAAAATCCCCCAAGGAAAGATCTGTTGGAATTATTTCAATATCTTTTATCGTTCTCAAGACATACATCCTCCAGGTTTGATGGTTTCTGAAGTAACTCATTGCCTATGCAAAAATAAATTATAATGATGTGGAGTGTTGCACAATGTTAAGATTTCTTTTGTTAACCCATATAAATTATAATTATTACTGATCAGATACCAATGGAGGGGATACCAGTGCTACAGGTATCCATGAAATGTAGGTTGCAAAAACAAATGGTGACATTAGCCATATATGGTATGTCCATCTTCCCACATCACAAATTTGCATATAGTTCATGTTTATTCATGGTACAAATGTGAAATAGAAATAAGTCTGTAAAATGGTCAATATTTGATGGATTTTGATGGGAATTGCAGCTATTTTCTGGATTTTTTATTGCTTTTTACATCAAATATCCAACTGTGTTATTTTCATGTTACCTGACCTTTAAGGCTTAGTTGTAATTAGTACAATCAATCCTTTTGCCTGTGTAAATACACAAATAATTTATTTTACCCCTAAGGACTATTCAGGTAATTGACAGGTGTAGCAGCTTTTCTGTTTTGTTTGTTTGTAGGCAACAGAATCCGACCTAAAGATGAGTAGCTCTCCTGCAAAGAAACAAAACACTGGCGGTCAGAAAGGCGTGGTTGTATTAGCTTACAGTGGAGGTCTGGATACTTCATGTATACTGCTGTGGCTGATTGAACAAGGTTATGAAGTCGTAGCTTACACAGTAAGTTGATGAGCTAGCTTTTACAAAATTGGTTGGACTGGTCAGTATAAACAGGGTTAACACAGTCACAAAAATCTCTTCAATGTAAAACAACTTTCTCAAAACTTAGGGCGGTGCGGCCACTACTGCTTTTGGAGATACCAGTATTTGTATGTTGCAAATGGTACTAGAATGACAGAAAAGGCAAGGGGCCGGGGGTGGAAGCTTCAGTATGGTCAGTACTCAGTGTGGAGGGCACGATCCACAGTGTCAGGAACCCTACTGTACAGAACATGTGCAGTTAAAGTTGCTGAGTTGTGTTCCATTATTTAAGGGTAATGATTTTCTTGATATTTATGATGAGCAAAATCTTGAAAGACACTTTACAAACAGTTTTGAATGAACTTTGAATTATAATAAACTCCATGGCTGCATGTGTGTGATTAACTAAACAAAGATGAATTCTGTTTGTGATCATGAACACTATTTCTCCAGTGGTATGTATTCAGTCCTTTTCTCAAACTTGCCATGTATAATACACACACTAGCTTGCCCATTTAAGCTTGTTCATGTGGTGATTAGCCTCTGTGTCCACAGCTGGGAAAAGGCATTGAATTTTGGAAGAAATGCAAGTTGCTTCAATTGTTGGTATTAAATTGATAAGTAACCCTTTGAAATTTTTGTTAGTTTTCCAGGATATTGCATGGCATTTAAGACTTCTTAGTCATTTTTATGTCAGAAAACCATTGCATCATACTAGTACCACTGTCACCACAATGTTTTGCCTTTAAAGCAGTTAAAAATAGTTTACTGTTTTTAAAATATTTAATGTTTTATACTGCTTTGTGGAGGTTTTGAAAAGGAAAATTTTAATCTTATGTTCATAAAACAGAGCTACAGATTAAAGAATACAAAAGAGATTCTTTCTTAGCTCATTGACCAACTGTATGGTCAAGTGGTTAGAGCATCCACCTTGCAGCCAGAAGGTCTGGGGTTCGACTCCTGGTCGGGTCATACCAAAGAATTTAAAAATGGAACCTACTGCCATTGTGCTTGGTGCTCAGCATAAGCAATGGAGTAGGGAAAACAAGCCAGTGGGCCACAACTGGCAAACAGGCAGTGGCTTAAACCAATTGGTTAGAAACTGAGCCATGAAACCTCATCTAACTCTAACCAGGGAGCTGCCATCATTTACTGTACTTATTTTTAAGGAGCCTTTTAAAAGTTTGTGTTGCAGTTTTCACTAACAAAGCAAGTGCCTACAGTATTATAATTTCCACATGGAATGAAATGGCTGTATATTGTTATGGTCTGGTATCACTATTGTTCCTGTTGGAGCTCCCTGACCTTTTGTACTGTCCAGTCAGACATGGAAGAACAACTAAGTGACCCTGAATCTCACAGTGTTGAATTGGACGTTATATTCCCTCCTACATCGTACAAACTATCTAATGGTATTGTAGCATACCCTTGTCCTACATGTTCTTGTAATACCATTTCCCAAGTTACTGTACATTCTCAAGTGGAAAGCTGTCTGTACTTAACAAAATTAACAGTTACTATTAATTGGAAACATAATGTTTGTTTAATACTGTATTACTACTGTACTGTACATGTACGCACGTAGTGTACAGTATACGCAATGTACCTTTTGTACACAAGAAGTGATAGTATTAAATTGTGGTCCATGTTCATGTCTGAAGCTCAGAAACACATGCCAGCTACTCTGTTTATTCCATTAGATGAAATCTATTACGGACATCCACCATGCCCTTTGGTAATACCAGAATAAAATTACATTAGTTCTTTGAGACAAAGGCAGCTTGCCAAGTTGCCAGGAAGCACATGTACTGTGCATTTTATAATTATTACTGTACCTCCAGTTGAACATCTTCAGAGAGATTTTTCCATTGCAATTGTTGTATTGATTTAATTTTCCCACAGATGTGGTAATTAAAAAGTGGATTTATTCCCAAGTTTGGTGTTTTGGAAATCAAGAGGTGATTGACTGAGGTTGTACTGTGCAAAATATAGTACTGTGGTAAATCGATGAAACTGGAAGCAGTTTGATTGCCATACAGTACTGTACATCAGTGTACACATTCAGTTTTAGGATTAAGGGATTCATGCAGTATGTGGTAGAATACTGCAAACAAAATGTTAATCAAGTGAGTGCCATTTTCCTTTACAGCTAACATTTACTGTAATTAAATTGGCTGTTAACCTGAAGATGGAACAATAATCACCCTATCTTGAGAAACCCCCCTCCCTGCCCTCCAAAGTAGTGTTTAATTAATCAGCATCATGAAATCACTAATTTGAACCAAGTCTGGAATTAAATTCGTGCTATGCCACCTATTTAAGTTGCTTCTGTAAGTTTGTTTAATTTCTGAAATCAAATCAAATTCCTGTAATATTTACCATTAATTTTTATGTTAAACTCACTTACACATGTTTTTAGGCCTAAAGAGTAAGTGTTTTCTTTTTTGCCTGACCCTATTTAAATACATGTATTTCCTTTTTTTTAGTAATGTGTACTTCATGTGGACAGTGACACAGCATTGTCACTTGTGTAGCATGGGTTTCAGTTCCTGATATAGAGTGGGAACATGGCTGGAAACTGGTTAGGCCTGGGTATGTAACATAAAAAAAAAAACAACTGGAGACTAGGCAGATACCAACATGCTCACGACTAACTGTGTTTCACCAAGCTCCTCGGTTCCCTCAAGGAAGACTAACAAAAATCTTGCAAAGCAAAACAGAGAAGAAGACTCAAGAAGTAATTTATATAACAAAACATTACACAAATAACAGACTACCTTAAGTTGCATATAATGAATCATAGCACTAATAACAAACTGTGCAAAAGCATTGCATGAACTTCAACTTTACACTTGCAGCCCTTCCAAATAAGATGTTGGCTACGGCAAAAAAATTGCTGAAGTAAAAAGGATTTACTTTCGCAAAAATACACTTTACCTCAGTATTAGGTAACTGTACGATGCAAACGGCAGTAGAAGTCATGCAGCCATGTGCATGTCAAGTTAACAACAGTTTGGCCTATCTACTTGTTTACAAACTTCTGCTACAGTACAGTAGGTTAACGTAATTTGTTTGTTTAAGCTCCGGAATTCCATTGATAAAACCAATACAGCCTCATTGGGAATTTTTTCCACTTTTATTACAGTACACATTAAAAAAGATAAAACGGCTGGTTCTGAAATCTAAAGGTCACACTCTGCCATGTCATATTCATGTGTGTACAGTGATCACTTTCTTGACAGCAGACAGTGAGTTTTGTAAGGACAGTAAATACCGATCGTAACGAACTTTTTAAAACAAGATTTTCCATTAAAACTTGAAAAACTGCAACTAAGTTTTGTATATAAAGCAATAATACAGAATGTATTTGCTCAAGTTTCGATCGTGGTGGAAATTTTATCAGAAAACGATTTCTTTTCAAGTCGCTACTCTAAGCTTCATTTCGAGCCGTGTAGGCCTAGTATGCAGCTTTTGTAACCGGTAAGTCCCCATATGCGTGTCCTGCAATCTATCGCCTCGGCAAAATTTTTGCAGAAGTCAAGTCAATTTGGCTCGGCATTGCCGAATGCCGAGGCTATTTTCGAGGGCTGCACTTGCAGCTCACAGATACAGTTGATGTGTGTAGTCATTTGGTGCACCTTTAGGTTCTGTTGCCGAGTATGAAGGCAGTGGTACTTGAAGCCATGAAGCTTTGCAACTATGAGTCAAGGGTTCAATCCCCAGCTGGGTCAAAGGTCAGTTTTTCATCCTAGAGCAATGTACACTTTTCCCTGTCTGCACTGACCTTTCCAAAGATACTAAATTTGATCTTAATTGCTCAGTTTGTAAGCCACATGGTATCGAGTGGTAGTTTGTGTAGTCACTTAGCATCATAACATAACCTTCCTTTAAGGCCTGAATATTATGAAGTATTTATTGCCTTATAACCATTCATGCCTGATGGTAGGTTTCTGTCTAAACTTAATTCCACAGGCAGATGTTGGACAAGATGATGATTTTGAGGCTGTCAAGAAAAAGGCCCTCCAATGTGGAGCCAAAAAGGTAAGCTATCACTGGAAATGAGTCAGAATTCCATAATCTTTGTATTCAAAACTTGTTAGAAGTACTCCTTCATAGTACTGTCATCAGCCAAGGCTAAATGCTAAAATAAACTACTGGTAATCTGATATGGAAGAATGAGGACTCCAGAAGGGGTGCTAAACCCAAGGAGATCTTCTGAACATTCAGCTTTCAGATCCTTATACATATTTCTGAGCAGATTCTGTGGACATGCTGGCCAAAGTGTTTAGAAGAAAATTTGATTAATCTTTGTAAAAAATGTCATGCAGGGTGTATAGATGAGGTGTTAGTTCTTAAGATACCCAGTGTGGAATGTATTTTACAGAGTACTATACATTGATATTAGTGTTTAATCCTATTGAGAGGTGAGACCTCGGTATTTCTAAATTGAACGAAGTAATATTTGTATTTCTTTTTCCTCACTTATTAATTCAACGGACTCAGGGTCCGCATTAAGGATTTTGTTGTGCATGGCAAATAACTGCTATGCATTTTTTATGTTGTATAGCAATTAACAGTTATTTTTTCAATGTTTGTATCGCTACTGTGCTCATTTGCATCTCAAAACTGTGATGCGATACAGCTATTGCGGACCCTGTCAACAGTACTGTGTTCTTCAATAAATGTTGCTTGGTTTCACAGAGATTAGTCTCAATACTCTGACAGATTATCAGTCATTTTTTAACACCCAGTGAACTGAAAGACCAGCAAACTTTTTAAAACATCTGCAAGTGTTCCATGCAGTGCGCACAAAAATATATGGGTATTTCTGTCTGTGGCCTGTACAGTAGCTCTGAGATTGCATTTCTTGATTAAAGCATTGCAGATATGCAACCAGTCAGATCAAATATAAAGATGCAATCACGTACATCTGATGTATTGTGTGATGTGCTAAGTACCTGCATAGTTACTTCTTTCTGCTCTTGATGCAGAATATTTTATGTCCTCAGCTGTGTGATTATACTCCAAGAGAAAGCAGGAATATAATTTTTCAACCCTTCATCATATGCTACTTGAGTATGAAAAACTTGGATAGGAACTCCCATGCATGTGACATGCTTGCAATGCACGCAAGGTACTGTGAATGATTGGTTGCAGAGTACTCGGCAGATAGCAGTATGATGTGTAGTCCAGGACATGTTTTGCCACATTACCTATCACATGTTGCAACTTTAATTAGGCACATGTATGTGTGTTGCATTGCTGCACATAGTTTTATTAAGTGTAATTAAACTTCTATCATTTAAGTACACTTTATATTATACAGGTAGTGATTTCCTGTATACCTGTAGGCCTAAATTGAGTTGAGATTGGTTCATAAATCCAAATATGGCCATTTTTCATTTCAATGGCATAGCATTCACCGATACATTCATGAGTTACAGTACCATACCAGGTACAGTTATCTACTATACTCCACAATTCTTTAACAGCTCTTGAAGACATAAAATACTGTACCTTTGGCATTGGTATCTGAGCAAAAATGACTCTACCGATGAAAGTCTTTTGGCACATAATATATCTCTCATTTCCATTTTCCATTTCAAGGCAAGTAGTTTTAAGAGTGGGCTTGTTTTTATGACATTTCCATCTCAAGACACAAACAGGAAAGCTTGATCATGATCACTTTTTAATATCAGGGCTAATTTGCGCAGTGACTGCGGCACGTATTAAATTTCAGCATTCTCTTTATAAGTATGAAAGGGAGCCCTTTTGCTTGATTGCCAGTCTCTTGTCCTGGAGGTTGATGAAATTGATTTGTGGTCTGTTATCGGTGAAAGCTGAGCTTTTTGTGATCCTGGATAGAAAATTGCTGTTTGGGGTAGTTAAGTGAAGTTTTGTTTTACATATAGGGAAGAGGAAAGGACATTTCAGTAAGCTGTGTACTATGCCTTAGCAACTGTATGGAAGTTCCATGGATATAGATTTTATTGAATTTGAAATATCCAAGTTTTTACACATTTTGAAGATACAAAGTCCAAATATAAAAGAAAATGCACTATTTCTATACAATATGGAGATTGACAGTCATGAATGTCCTTTAATTTCCATGCCTATAGTAATAATAATATGTGCTGATTGAAAAAAAATGTGGAAAATGGATTTTTGGTTACGATGATAAGAGAAACCTATGCAACTATGCCGGCGTGTATATATGTATGTGTGTGTGTTTGTGACACAGCTCGTTAACACAATACAGTATCTCAAGAAGGGAAACTGACAGTTTTCAAACCTGGTACATGGATGCCCCATATTAAGAGGAAGAACCCTGTTGTTTTTGGTGGGGGTCAGTGGTCATCTGGGGTCACTGGAGGTCATACTCTGAAAACCTTGTTAACACGATATCTCGAGATAGGAAGCTTGGATAAATGGTATACTTAGTATGTAGATGCATTATGGTAAGAGGAAGAATGCTATTGTTTTTGGTGAAGTTCAAGTTCATCTGGGGTCACCAGGGGCCAAACCTTGAAAATCTTGTTAACACGATATCCCAAGATAGGAAGGTTGGATAAATATCATACTTAGCTTGTAGATGCATTATGGTAAGAGGGAGAACCCTATTGTTTTTGGTGGAGGTCAAAGGTCATCTGGCTTCACTGGGGGTCAAACCCTGAAAACCTTTTTAACATGATATCTCAAGATAGGAAGTTTGGATAAATTTCATACGTAGTATGTGATGTGTTATGGTAAGGGAAAGAACCATTTTGCTTTTGCTGGAGGTCAAAGGTCATTTGGGGTCACTGGGAGTCAACCACTGAAAACCTTGCTAACATGATACAGTATCTTAAACTAGAAAGCTTGGATAGATTTCATACTTAGTATGTAGATGCATTATGGTGAGAAAATGAGTCGTATCATTTTTGGTGGAGGTCAAAGGTCATCTGGGTCACAGGGGGTCAAACACTGAAAACCTTTTAACATGATATCTTCGGGAAGTAAGCTTGGATAGATTTCATACGTAGTATGTGGATGCATTTTGATGCAAGGATGAATGCTATAGTATTTAGTGGAGGTCAAAGGTCATCTGTGGGTCACAGGGGTCAAACACTAAAAACTTGTTAACATAATATCTCCAGGTAGGAAGCTTCAATAGGTATCATACTTGGTATGTGGATGTCTTATGGTGAGAAGATGAATGCTTTTGTTTTTGGTGGAGGTCAAAGGGTATCTGGGGTCCTGGAGGTCAAAAAGCAAAATTTTCCAAATTTTCCCAAGAATTCCTAAGATTGTCATCTTGGCTCATCAGAGGTCAAAATCCAAAATCTCCCAAGAATTCCCAAGATCAAATGTGAACCTAAACTTATTTTTCCTACATGTTAATGTAGCATTGACCAGTGGCTGAAAGATATGGGACATCATGGCATTATTTGGAATAGAACATACAGGGATGTCACTACACCAGGTGGCCCTGGGTGGCCACATCTGGGACTGGTAAATTGCACCCAACACTATTTTAAAATAAACACATTCCATCCAGCACTTTTTCCCAATAATGGTACTATAATTTTATGATTTTTGAAAGAAATTTGGATATAACATTAGTCTCAGAATGAGATGGCAAATTGGAGCATTAATTTAGAGTGTACAAAACTACCCACACCTTCTCTAAATCCCAGAGCAGTTATCACTTAAATGGTCACAGTCGAGAATTACCAGGCACTAAGTTTGGCCTGGTGACAACCCTGAGAACATATATCATCGAAACCTCAATGCATTTTTGCATTCTTGTTCAAATCAAAATAATAACAATGTGTTTCTTTTATGGACTGCAGAATTTCACAAACATGCTGTGTGGTATAATTTCTCACATCCATAATGGTCTTTGTAATGTAGAAGATTTGTCTAAACAAAAATTTTGTTTGTAATTGAGATTGACAAGGTTTATATTCACTTGATCAACTCATATTTTGTGAGCTGAGGTACGAAAATTTGAAACAACTTACCTTAGATGTACAATAGTCAGTGATTTATTATAGATAACATTCAGAAGTGTTTCTTCCTCCTTTTTTTTTTCTTGTACTATAAATGTAAAGGCACTGGTTTTAAATTGTAGTCATGGATTGTCCATTCAGAGTAGATGATCCCTATTGTTTTTGGTACAGGTCAAAGGTCATTTGGGGTCATCAGAGGTCAAATGGTAAAATCTTGGGAATTAATTGTAAACACGATATCTCAAGGATGATAAATGTAAGGAATCTCATACTTACCACATGGATTGCCCACATTGAGCAAATGATCCCTATCATTTTTGTTAGAGGTCAAAGGTCATTTGGGGTCACCAGAGGCCAAATGGTAAAACCTTGGGAATTAGTTGTAAACACGATATCTCAAGAACAATAAATGTGAGGAATCTCATACTTACCTCATGGATTGTCCATTTAGAGTAAATGATCACTATTGTTTTTGGTAGAGGTCAAAGGTCATTTGGGGTCATCAGAGGTCAAATGGTAAAATCTTGGGAATTAATTGTAAACACGATATCTCAAGAACAATAAAAGTGAGGGATCTCATATTCACCAGGTGGATTTTCCGTATTGAGTAAATGAAGCCTATTGTTTTTGGTGGAGGTCAAAGGTCATTTGGGGTCACCAGAGGTGAAATGGTAAAATCTTAGGAATTAATTGTAAACGTGATATCTCAAGAACGATAAATGTGAGGGATCTCATACTTACCATGTTAATTGCCCATATTGAGTAGATGATCCCTAGTATTTTTGATGGAGGTCAAAGGTCATTTGGTTTCACCTGTGGTCAAAAGTTCAAAACCTTGTTAACACCATATCTCAAGATGGGTAACTTTGAAGGATCTCATATGTAGCATGGGGATTGCCCATATTGAGTAGATGATCTGTATAGTTTTTAGTGGAGGTCAAAGGTCATTTGGGGTCACCAGAGGTCAAAAGGTCAAATGCTTGTAAACATGATATCTCAAGAAGGTAACTGTGAGGGATTTCATACTTGGGTTGTGTATTGCCCATATTGAGTAGATGATCTGTATTGTTTTTGGTGGAGGTCAAAGGTCACTCAGGGTCACCAGAGGACAAAAGGTCAAAACATTGAAAACATGATATCTCAAGAAGGATACATGAGGGATCTCACACTTGACATGTGGATTATTCATATTGTGTAGATGATCCTATAATTTTTCGTGCAAGTCAAAGGTCATTTGAGGTCAAAAAAGGTCAAAATCTACTGAACATGATATTTCAAGGAGGGTAACTATGAGGGATCTCATACTTGGCCTGTGGATCCTTCATATTTAGCATGTAGGTCATTTTGGGTCACAAGATTTCAAAATGTTTTTACTGTACTGTATAACATGATATCTCAAGTGGGAGTAACTGTGAGGGATCTCATGTTTGTCACGTGGGTGATTCATGTTTGTTACAATATATCCATATGGCAAGGAATCACTAAGCCTTTTGGCTTTCTGGTTTGCATTATTTTTGTTCACTGCACACAGCTTGGAGCAATTTTGCCCCTATCTGCCATTTTGGCTATTAGCTTGCCCTTATTCTCCTTCCACTGCAAAGCGTACATCTTGGAGGTTTCTTGAGCTCTGAAAGTTGTTGACTTATTTCCTGTGTTCTTTGTCTCAGAGGCTAGGATAAGTTCTAAATACTTCAATTTGTAGTATTTAGCCCCTCATATTTGCCCTTACTGCTCCTTGTGAGTTTGGTCTACAAGGATTTTTGAGCATTAAGTCCCACTTTTGTGGTTGATTCTTTTTTGTTACCTTAGGCTTATTTATAGCTAACTGTAAAAGGACAAGTGTAGCCTTGTGCCTGCTCACGCCCTCTATAAACGTTTTCCTCTTCTACACACATTTGTGACTGGTAATTTCATTGAATTCTAACTGTTAAAATGCTTTTCTTCCAGTATGTCGTGAAAGACCTGAAAAAGGACTTTGTGGTTGAGAACATTTGGCCATCAATTCAGGCAAATGGCAGGTATGAGGACAGGTACCTAATGGGGACATCTTTAGCCAGACCCTGCATCACTAAAGGTATGATGGAGGTAGTTAAGGAGGAGTCTGCACAGTTTATTTCCCATGGTGCAACTGGCAAGGTGAGTTAGCTTAAATAATAGTGCTTTAACAAGTTAGAGCTCGGTATGTTTTTGTCAGTTGTATAATTGTGAAATAAGTTTATTTACATGTTGAGGTTGTATATGGAAGTAGTAAGAAACATGTCTCCCATTGTAATCTTTATTCAAATGTCTAAAGTACTGAACTTGCTCCGTAAATTTGTTGGGGTTGTAGATGTAGTGGTCTGTTACGAGCAGCAGAGCCCATGGGCCTTGCATTACTCTGCATTAGTGCTGAAAAAGTCTTGTGTGCCAACCACAAATTTTCCTATGACACCAAGTAAGATCATGTTGTACCAACATGACTTTGCAAAATTTACTACTCCGTTTATTTTATTGTGGAATACTTGTCTTTGGATCCCACCATGTAACATTCTTCTTGCTCAGGTTTGCCAGCCAATCCTCTTTGAGCTCTACATCCTTGCATTGTGTGCATGTGAGTTAAAAGGTTTGCAATGGTGCTAATAGTTGTATCTCACAGGGGTTGGTTAATTGCACTATTTGTGATATGCTTACAAGTATTGCTGTACTTTTATACATGTACAGTATGCTCTATAAAAGAAGTTTTCATGATGGGAATTCAAAGGCTAAGTTTTGCTGGGTGTTTAGATATTACAACACACAATGCTTAGAATTACTAGTGATACTAGGAAATGATGAAAATGAAATGAATCCAAGTGCTCCAACTCTCATCTTCACAGGATACTTTTGAGCTGAGATGTAAAATGTTGAAGTTTGTTCACTTCATTTAAAGTGGTAGATTAAGGAATAATTTGTGACATCATTCTTGTGTTACTCAAATTACAGTCTTTGTTTTTCTTTGTTTCTCCAAAAAGCCACAACACCTTGTGCCAAAATGTGATCACTTTCTTATTGTTATAGGGTAACTTGACTATAGGAGCCCTCTTTGTACAACATGCTATGCAATAAGACAGTAAATGTTTCAAGGTCATAAAAACATTTTAATTTCAGAAGGAAGCAAAAACAGGTAATGTGAGTTGTACAAGAAGAACATCACAAATTACTGCACAATGAATATTTCAAATTAAGTAGATGAATTTCAACATTTTATATCTCAGCAAAGGATCAAGCTATGACAATGGGAGTTGGATGAATAAGATTCATTTTCCTACCTCTAAAATATGTATTTTTTTTATAATTCTACACTTTAGGTACACTGTAACTAGCAGAAACCATTGATTTGCTTCCAATCTTAGGGCTACACCAACAGTGCTGTATGCATGATTTAATTCATGTTGTGAACATGCCAGTATTTAGTAACAATATTCATCATTTCAGTTACAGCAGTGTTTCAAGTTTCTATCAATACATATTCATGCAGGATTAATTACTGTTCACAATGACTGCCTAGCAGATGACATGGCTAGCAATAATTTAGCCTGCTCACTGCATGATCAGCTCATGTCACATGCCAAACTGACAATAAGTATGCTTAACAGGTGTTGAGCAGCTAGCAAATAATGAGCCTACTTAGTGGATTGCCAGATGTCTGGCAAACTGCATGGTGCCTGCTTAGCAGGTGTCAGGTGGCTAGAAAGCACTTGAGCCTCCTTGGCAGATCATCAGATGTTAATAATTTAGTATATATCACACTAATACCTATTGCAGGGCAAAAAAAAAATACACAAGAATGTATTTCCCCTGTTAGCTTTTAAGGTTTGAAAATCCTTGTGAATATTTCCACATTGTGCAAAGTGTAGTCTGTAACCTTGACCAGGCAACTCCCCCCCCCCTTCTCCCCAACAGTCATTCCCTTCCCAGACAACTTTCAAGGTGACTACCCCAAGGACAATTCTCACCTGTACATTACCAACCGTGATAATTTTCCCCCTGGATTACTCTCCCGCAAGGAGATTTGAAATTGTCTTGGGTGGGAATCATACAGTATAGTTTGGAATTGTCTGGGGGGATTCATCCAGCTGGGAATTGTCCCTATGGTGGGGGGGGGGGTCATCAGGGAACTGAACATACTAAATCATTAGCTCATTAAAACCTAGCATTAGGTGTAAGAAATAAAGTTTTTGAAGTTCATCTTCCACACAGGGTAATGATCAAATTCGTATGGAGTTAGCAGCGTATGCACTTAGACCAGATATTGAGGTGAGTATAATAAAAAGTGTACATGGTACATACTGTAGTTGAATATGTGGTGTAGGTTTGTGTTTGTGATCTTGTTTCAGTTGCTGAGTATATTTAACCAGTTTTATGTGGAACTGAACATTTGGCAAAAAAATTTTAAAGTTTGGAAGGTTTGTCATATTTTTATTTTCTGCAGAATCAAAACACTTTCCTTGTGGTATTAAATGGTGCCTTAGTCTATAAGTTGCATTTGATGTATTAATAAATTTGGTAAAATTTTAATAATTTGGCATCAATCTGCTGTGATAAATCTTCCTTTTCCTCAAATGTTAACAACTTGACCATCAAATAAACCATGTTTTGAGAGTTCATGGTGAGCAGTCATTTGAACTCCCTCCTTGTGTGTGTCTCCTACTGTACATAGTCTTGACAATTCAATTATCACATCCTAGTCTGATCATTTGACACCGGAGTAGGCTGCTATTGGACAAAACAGCAAGTGTGGACCACTATATTGTTAAAACAGACAACTATTAAGTTAGGTTTATAACTTAGGCAGTGTCATAATCCTTTATGAGGGTCTTTGAGTATGCTAGACAGAGAGGTAAAATGATGAAAATTCAGTTTTGCCCTATGACCAGGGGCTGCCACATTGCAGAGGTTTACATATTAGTTTGCTGTCTTCTGTTACTTCTTTGCTGTGCTCACCTGCCAATTGTGTCAGAGATCATTGCTGTACATGATGGAATACCAATTGTACTGTGATAATCTGTCCTACATCAAGATTAGATGAAACTAGTGTTGGCCATTTTCTGATATTAAAGGGCTGCTCATCTAGTATTTCAAATTTTCTCAACTACATTTTCTTCTTACCCTTCCTCCAAAATAAAAACATCTTTCTACTGCAACAAACCTACAGTAACTTGAAGTAAAATCCTCTTTCCTACTGCAACAAACCTACAGTAGCCTGAAATAGAAACACCTTTCTTCTGCAACAAGCATACAGTAGCCTGAAGTAAAATCATCATTCTACTGCAGCATATGTACAGTAACCTGAAATACAGTAAAGACATCTTCCTACTGCAACAAACCTACAGTAACGTGAAATAAAAATATCTTTCTACCACAACAAACCTACAGTAGCCTGCAGTCAAAGTTGTTGAATCGAGTCGTGGACTTGGACTGGAGTCAGACTCGAGCTGCACGTTTTCTTGACTCGCGACTTGACTTGAAGATAAATAACTTACGACTTGACTTGAAGACAAATGACTTGCAACTTGACTTGGACATACTTGACTAGGCAAAATTAAATGATTATGTCACAGAGTGTAGCATGAATTTCTTCACAAAATTAACTAACAACAGAACGCAAACTTTTTCTTCATGTATGTTAGATTGGGATGTGCTGCAAGTGAGATGGATTCTGAAAAGACACTCGAGTAAAAAAGTACATCTGTAATGTAGTACTGTAATTGAATCAAACAATCAAACCCTTGTGGTATTCCTTACAAAGTTCACCCCTTAATTACAAGCACGTCTCACTTATAATGTAAATCTAGTAATTTCCGATCTTTTTCGGCTTATTGCCCTTTTCACAGCTGCTTGCACAGAATGGAATTGAGAAAACTCCCTACCCTCATATCTACAAATATAGATAAAAGATAAAAAACACCTTATGTCTATAAAATATGAGTGACAAGAAAATGAAACTACATGGTTTGAAATAAAGTGTATTAAATACAGTCATTGTGTATGTGGATCAAGGGAATACAAAGCCAAAACTTACAATTGTTGAAGACATGATGACCTGACCTAATGTGTGAGCATCCTCCTTGAGGAAAAAAAAAATGAAGCACTGTAAAACACGACTTCTTGGCATCTGACAGTCAAGGTTAGGTCAAAAACAGCAAACATTCTTTTATGAAATTTAATATTATATAAAGGGCATTACGGCCTTTGCAATTTTGGAATAGGGTAGCCAGTAGTAATTATTCATTTGTCAAATGGCCAAGTCGAGGTGGCAAGGCTCCTTTCAAGAAACAAATTAACATTTACATTGTTCAATGCATTTTGCTGGCATCTGGCAATTTAAATAATTTACAAATATTTCAGTGCACCTTAAGGTAGGGTAATACTTGTTGACCTCATTTTATCTCCACTTTTTGAACACTTATTGGAGAGCACGGTGGTAAATGTTTAGCATCTTCTAAAGCTCCAGCGTATGTACAAAATATTAGTTTCCAAGAGGCAATATTAGTTTCCCAAGAGGGCCCTGCTGCCCTTAGCATTCCACTGCTTCATGAATAGTAAAATCCCCCTCCCCCATCATCAAAGAATTTCCATATTTGTGTGGGAATGTACTGTCCATCATAATCATACACTCACGCCTTGCGCAATGAGAGAGAATCATGGCATCCTCAACGCTGCTTTTCAGAAGTTTCCTGAAATCTTTTTATAGTGGGCTGTAATTCAATAAAAAAGTTTCTTGAATCTTTAAGGAAAGTAGCAGGCATATTTCAACTATTTTACTATTTTAAGCATGTATTCAGTGTAATGGGTGCCTTTACACAGGTTCAAAGAAAGCCTGTTACCACTTGGAAAAAAGTTTGACACATTATGCTGTTATCAGTGTTATGCAAAGCAAAAATATTGAGTGGAGTTGTGTTTGGGGAATATCCTTCTTACTTTTAACCCATTCCATTTCCGTAAGAACTTAGTTTGGAAATATTGCGTTTAAAATGCACCAACATGGCGTACAAAGGAAGTACTTTTAATCAGTATTAGACTGTGCATTATCCATCACCAATAAACTCTAGCAATAACCACATCTCCTCAGAATGTTATGCATTACAAGAGTTATATATGTTGCATCATTTGAATTTTTGAAAGTTTGGGTGGAAAAATTATTTTTGTGCAATAAGTAACTGAATTTCTTCCTGTGAGAGCCTTATTTCTTGAAAAGAAAGCTACCATACTGCCTTATTTTGAATTGTCTATTGTTCTGTATCTATGAATATTGGCTAAAATATATAAAAATTATATGTAAAACAAATGCAATGTTTCCCTTTCACATATTTTTAGCTACTAAGAGTGAATGCTTAAAGCTTATGTTATTCATTGATTGCTCTTGGTCTTAGAAGTTGTTGCTTGGATTTTTTTTAGTATGTACAGAGCATATTTCGTAAATCTTCAAAAAAGAAAAAAAAACGCCAACCAGTGACTTGTTTGGATTAAAATTTTTCAAGATCTACTACCTGGTCTCAATAATTAAGACTCTTTCTATGACTGCAGTCTAGTTTATAGGCTAAATTTTTTATGACTTGTGACTTGACTTGATTTGAGCAAAAATGACCTGTGACTTGAATTGACTTGAAGTTAAATGCCTTGAGACTTGACTTGAAGACAGGTGACTTGGGACTTGACTTGAATTGAGAAAAAATGGCTTGGGTACAAGTCTGCCCACAATAAAACTTCTTTCAACTGCAACAAACCCACAGTAACCTGAAATAAAAGATATTTTTAGTGCAATAAACTTACAGTTACTTGAAATAAAATCACCTTTCTACTGCAACAAACCTACAGTAACCTGAAGTAGAAACAGCTGTCTACTGCAACAAACCTACAGTAGGTTAGTCTGAAATAAAAATATCTTTCTACTGCAACAAACCTACTGTACAGTAACCTGGAATAAAAACATCTTTCTACTGCAACAAACCTACAGTAACCTGGAATAAAAACATCTTTCTACTGCAACAAACCTACAGTAACCTGGAATAAAAACATCTTTCTACTGCAACAAACCTACAGTAACCTGGAATAAAAACATCTTTCTACTGCAACAAATCTAAAGTAACCAACAAGAGTTAGGATTTTGCTAAAATTTGCAGTTACCTGTTGTGAAAAGATATATGTGGGAATTGCTAAACATATTTGAGCCTATGATATACAGCCCCTTTACATGTACATGGCTTAAAGCAGGCTTTGTTCCGAAGGACCTTTGTTCCCACAAAATTTTTGTGAATACTCCAATAAAGCAGTTATTTATCAAGTAGAAAGATTAGCTATGCATGGTCAAACATTATTATTAAATCAATATAGTTATTGACAAATGTCATCATGTTGTCTATTGTAGCAAATCTGTTGATACAAGGAAGAAATCTGTGCATCATGCATCACAGATAAATCAACAAGGTAAAGATTTACACAAGCTTTAAACTTTAACCAGAAAGCCCAAAGGCTAAGTGATTCCTTGCTGAATGGGGGTGGATTTGTTGCACTGGGTTCATTCTGCAAATTTATACTTCTTGATTATATCATTTTTACGATGTTTTTACAATTTGACCTCTGCTGACCTCATGTGACCTTTTAATCCCACCAAAAAGTGAGTAACAAAAAATGAAAATGTAAAAAAAAAAACGTGTCTTAGGGAGGATTTGAACCCAGACTGTCTGTGTGAGGAACCAAGCTCTTATCCACTACGCCATCAATTCACTCGTTCAGCTAAAGATATAGTCACAGCATCCTTTTCACATGTTCATAATAAGGTAATTTGAATTAGTATTATTACTGTAACAGTTACGCTTTTGAAAAAGTAAATGTTTTTCTCTGTAACTTTTTCTTTGAAATGGTAGAAAATTCAGGCCTAACTTTTCATTAGTCACAAAATGCTGGACACAATTTAGAGGTACTGCCCACTGTGTGTATTAAGTTTACAAGGTATTTGTAGTTTCACCTCAGATGACCTCAAATGACCTTTGACAAATCCATAGGGTTCCCTCTCTCTTAAAGTAACACATCTTTATACCAGTCGGAAAAGGATCCATCATCCCTGTCTTAAATTATTACGTTTTTTCAAGGTTTGGGGTTTTTGACCTCTGATAATCTCAAATGACCTCTGACCTCCACCAAAACCAATAGGGTTCTTCCTTTCAATATGATAAAGTTATATACCAAGTATGAAGATTGTCCAGATTGCTACCTTGAGATATCGTGTTTACAAGCGGCTTTTAAGAATTTCATATTTTCACCCCGGAGACCTCAGATAATCTTTGGCCTTTACCATACTCAATAGGTTCATATTTTGACTATAATGCATCCACATGCCAAGTATGGAAAGCATCCACGCTTCCTACTTGGAGATATCATGTTTACAAGAATTTTGGTTTTTTGACCTCTAGTGACCTCACATGACCTTTTCTTTTGACCTCCACCAAAAGCAATGGGGATCTTCCTCTTAATATGATAATTATGTATTTCAAGTTTGAAAATTATCCATCATTGCTATCTTGAGATAACGTGTTTACAAGCCAAGCATCACAAACACACATACACCCATACATGCACCCATAAATATACACACACAAGCACAATCTCCTGCATGATTGCATAGATTCCTTTTGCTCACAGCAAGGAATCAAAAACTGTAAACTATGATCCCTGTTATATTTTCCAACTTCAGTTCTCATCATGTGGCTTGGGGTTGGCTCTAGAAAATGATATGGGTTGGGGACTCGACTCCCCCTCCCTCAAAACCAAAAAAACTAAAATGAAGGGCAAGCATTTTTAAATTTTTCTGCATTTTCTTTCATATAATGGGTTAATTTTGGCAAGCTGGGATGCAGAGTTTTTGTGGGTAGGTACTTTTGTTCACACTTTGGGAAACTTGCTTATATTCATTACTTGTAAGAATCAATTTGTACACGTATTCACAGATTTTGTTAACTTTCCATTGCTACTACTAAGTGCAAAATTCTGTACTCCTTCTTTTAAAGAGATGTGCAAAAGATTGCAAATTTGCCATTGGTGCTTATATGCAAAATTCTGTACTTATACCCATGAAAGAGGATGTGCACTGTACTCTCACAATACATATGTAACTATGATGACACACCCACTCTGCCAGACTGTGTCGTTTTATCATAAACAGTAATTTTACTTAGCCAATTTTCCATTGCCAAATTTTGGATGGTTTCCCTAGAACATGGGTCCAGAAAGAAAGGTTGGTAAAAACTATAATTTGAAAGTTCATGGCAAATACCCTATTTGCACAAAAATTAGCTTAGTTGTAATTATATATGAATGAATGGGACATCATTGAATGCAATTGTACTGAAATTTGTCAAATTAAGTATTAATAAATTTGAACTATTAAGTGATTACTGTGAAGTACAAACCATGTGTGCAGAAATTGCTCACAAAGTTTTGTTTTGTGCAACATCCTGTTTTTGTAAGTGACAGTGTCACACAATATGGGCTGGCTATCAAATCACTTCTCATGAATATTAATACACAGGCATACTTACAACCAAAGGTATTACAGTCGTACTCATTATAGTCATACTAAAGGGCTGTATACTTGTATACTGGGCTTATCATAAGTCGATCACTTAAGGAACATTGTGACCATAAAAATATTAAAACATTTACAAAAATCAATAAAACTTTGCTGTAACATTTTGTTGTATGTCTTCCTCATTGTGCTATATTTTGGTGTTGTTCGAATTGCGTAATCTGTAGAAAATGAATTTTAAAATGTAGGTGGCAGTACATGCAACAATGCTTTTGAAGGAATCTTGAGTCAATCGCTACAAAAAACAAGCAAATAAAATGCTATAAATTACCACATTTAAAAACACTTATACAAGTAATCATTGAGAATAATGTCTTTTCTATCAATTTTTTTAATCAGAGCTTCATCAAAGACATTTTGGTCACCATTTTTTGTAATTTTTGCAAATTTCTAACTAGTTCATACTTATGCTGAAACTTGAAAATTTGGCCATGAGTAACATTTTTGCTTTTGACATCAAAAATAGCAAGGCAAATAATTGTTTTTTATGTTGTTTGAAGAAAATGCAATGCAGGTCACCCTTACACTGCAATCACATCACGCCTTCACGCTGCACTGGCGTTTAGAACGCAGTGATCAACTCATGATACTGATCGACTCATGATTACTGACTATACTCATCACATATTGCATGCACACTACAAGTCTGTTTTCCTATTATGACCAATGATACTACATTTGTACTCATTCTCATGACATTGTATACATATTACAAGTCTGTATACCTGTACCCAGGACTTTGTACTTAAACTATGAGTCTGTGTGCTTGTACTCCTATTCATAAGCAAGACATCCTCATAACCAGAGGTATTACTTTTGTACAAGTACTCATTACTCTGAATTCACATTACAAGTCTGTGTATTTGTACTTGTATCACTGTACTCACACTACAAGTCTTTGTATTTGTACTTGTAACATTGTACTCACACTGCTATGTACTGAATGGACTTGTAACACTGTACTCACACTACAAGTCTGTGTACTTGTACTCAAACTACAAGTCTGTATCTCTTAGTCTTGAAAAGTGTGTACTCATCCTCAAAGCCAGAGGCAATGCACTAGTAGTTCTTTATTGTGCAAGCCTGCTAAAAGAAGGAGGGAGGAATTTCTGCACACTTGATGATTCTTTCTGTGCAACATCCCTACAGATGTTTCCTCAGCCTGGAAAGTTCATGGATTTTTATTTTCACTTTCTTTGCTTGGAAAAATCATAGAATTTTGAAAGAATAAAATGGGAGTCACAGAAAACTTGTGTAATTTTGTAACTTTAGACTACTGTGTGTAACTCTTTTTAAAGGCAGGTCCCTATTTTCATGCAGGATTTGAACTCAAGAAAATGATGGATTTTCCATAATTTAACCATGGAAAGGTCAGAGAAAAGTAATGGCATTTTTTTTTTTTTCTTTTAAGGTGCAGGAATCCTGAAATTTGTAATGGACTTGGTATACACATGGTACACAAATAGTGAATGTTTAAGAGTGTGATAGTGTGAATAATTTCATGAGTTGAAGGACTGAATGTTCTAGAACATTCAAGGAGGCAAAGCCAAGTTGAATAGAATGTTAAATCTTTCAATGAATGAAATTATTCAATACTCATACTGTACTATCGCACGAATGGAAAACATTCATTATTTGTTTTATATAACTTTGGTCAAAATTTGATTCAAGGAGCAAATAGGGCCAAACAACATGTGTTATTGTGAACTAACCAATGATGGATAACATGTGACTGTGTGATAGTTCCTAATATCATTTTTGCTCTCCTACTAGATTATTGCACCTTGGAAAATGCCAGAGTTTTACAACCGCTTCCATGGAAGGACTGACCTTTTTGAATATGCAAAAATGAACAACATCTCCCTTCCTGTGACTCCTTCAGCACCTTGGAGCATGGATGGTAACCTTATGCATATCAGCTATGAGGCAGGGATACTTGAGGACCCTAAGGTATGGATAGAGAGATAATAAGTTACTTTTTATGTCCTCAAGCAATAATACTGTCTTTATATCAGGAAATATCCTCAATTGTTGCCATTTATATTCATACTCATGTTGCAAAGGAATGCTGTGAAATAGATAATTATATGGTATGGTTGTTGCCTATGAAGTACCTGCAACAACAAGAATTAATACCATTGTGATGTCAGTCAATCCCAATTTGAGATCAGAGCATTGAGGAAGGGGGGCCTGGTATTGTCCAGTAAAGGTCTATTTGTGAAACCAGTTTCAATTATTGTGGTTTGTGTTTTCCCTTCCCACTTCCCTCTCCCTCAGTTTTGGGGGACCTTTGTTTTCATGTCTTTATGACTGCCATATGAAAGTTAACCTTTCAAATCTGAACTTGGGATTTGAGGCATCTTGGACTTTTATCAGCGATATACATTTTGGAGAAAGTTAAGTATTGAAGTATCTTTTTTTTTACATCTGTCAACAGACAGTTGCACCGAGTAGTATGTTTCAGATGACAGCAGATCCCTTGAAGAGCCCAGATGAGCCAGACCAGATTGAAATTGAATTTAAGCATGGTGATTAAATTTTGATCTTTTGTGTTTTAGCATATACTACTCCTAACTGAATGTGTGAATATGCAGAGCCAGTTCTTGATATAAATCATTAAATCTGTTTCACTCCTACTTCATGTAAATCATTAACTCTTCTCAAGATTAAACAACTTGCTTCATGGGATTATGTAGTTGGAACTACACTTTGATGGGAACTCAGAAAGGTTGGGACAGTATGAGTTAGAGTAAGATGAGGTTTTACGGCTCAGTTTCTTACCAATTGGTTTAAGTCAGGCCAGCCATGGCCTTTTTTCCAGTTGCGGCTCACTGGCTTGTTTTCCCTTCTCCATTGCTTATGCTGAGCACCAAACACAATGGCAGTAGGTTCCATTTGTAAAGTCTTTGGTGTGACCTGGTCGGGAATCTAACCCCAGACAGTATGAGATGGATTTAAACTTGACGTGTACTCCCTCTTTTTTGGTATTATCAGTGCAAAGTAGCTGAGCAGGGGATCATGGAAAAGGATTTGAAGGTGCTTACTTCTATTAGCAGCTGAGGCTGTGTGTTCAATTTTTACCATATGATTGGCTGGAGAGGATGTTAGGGAAACAAGGATATGGCCTCATGTACAATGATATCTTGTTATTTATATTGTCAAGTTCTACCATTTACGATCGCATTGCAGATATATTAAATTTTCCATGTCATTTGTCCTATTTACTACTGAAATAGGAGTCCCAGTGAAAGTGAAGAATCTTAAAGATGGAACCGAAAAAAACGATGCTCTGGAGTTATACCTTTATCTGAATGAACTTGGGTAAGTTGAAGTAGATCCCTTCACTGTCTGCTGGTGTTGATTCATTTATTGTAATGTTTAAAATAGATAAGTCATCGTTTTATTGAAACTACTTTTCATTTAATAATATTTATAAGAATAACAAGGACAAAAGCAGTTTGCCTCTGTAATTTGTGCATACTAAGTCAGGTTTTAGACAGATAATCGATATATTCAGTTTTCGGTATTAAACAATAATCATCTTAGTTTTTGAGTACAGGATTGACATCGATAAATTTTCTTAAACTGCAGGTACCACCTAACAAATATTACCTTCAAAAATGACTACTTGATTTACATATATCTGATTAGAACTACAATCCTGACATTAAGTAAAAAAGTGACTCTCTTGGTAATCCAAACTTGTGTCCACAAATCTATTACATTATATTTTATGAACTCCACAACTCCAGAGAGGTGTTACGAAGGAGATATAATGACCAAATCTGTCAGACAATATGTACTTGAAAATGATTTAACTCATTTCTGGCACGGCCATTTGATTGACTGGTCTCTTTGTTTCTATTCTTAAGTTTCTGTCGACTGAACCCTTGAAATGATGATCTCCTTTCTTTTCCAAGTAATCCCAAGACAGAGGTCATTGTTTATATGCTTTGAAGTGAGGATTGTTTCTGCCAGTGACCAGACTTTAATCAGGATTTTCAGTAAAACAACTGGCAACAAAGGTTTAAATAATTTACTTCAGTTGTGCTCCCCATGATTTTAATACACCATCTACTGGAAGCATTGTTCAAACCCTATACAATGCTCTCAGTTCTTACCAAATTTTCCCATCATTAAGAAACATATTCCAAAAGTATTAAATTTATAATGATGAAAGGTTAAAATATCTTATTTTAGCATGATGGCTGGTAAGGAAAAGTTAATGAGTTCAGTGTAAGGGGTATGTCTTCTCATTGTCATTTAGACAATCCATCACTGATCCTATAGTTGATCTGGGTATTGAGATAGGAATTCAGAGAAGAAAGGCAAGATTGCTGTCGGAAACTAAGATTGCTTTAAAGAGCCTATAGAACATTGGATCTCCTGCTTAACACCTCACTGACCTGACCACGCCTGCATATGTTGTAAAAGGTATAGTAATGGTACTATACATAGTAAGCCACTGTTGTGTGTGCATTAATCAAATCAGTATTGGAAGTATTCTGACTTGAAATATTGCATATTGGTAAAAGCTTACTGTAGTGATATGATCAATATCTTTCCAACACTACTACAGGCAGTCCCAATCAAAGATTCATTTTTATCTTAGTCTTGGTCAAAGAAGACCTAGGTGTAGATGGGGGTTCAGTTATTTGGCAGGTTTCCACTTAAAACCTGTTTTAGTGAGAGGCAGTTGAGATGAAATGTCCTGCTGAAGATAATGAAGTTAACAGGAATCACATAGGGCTGTTTGTTTTGGTTTAGTAAATACTTAACAGTCAGAATGTTGGTTTACCGTTAAAACAGTATCCCTATATTGCAACACTCAGTCTCTATGGAACCAATGTAAAGATCTACTCATATACTGGCCTTTGATGGGAGACTCCTTTTTAGCATTCCTCCCCTTATTTGATGTGTTTAACATCTGGGAATTTTTGTCTTCACTGTTGGTATGCCAGCAAAGTGCACTGCACTGTGTTGTGCACAGGTGCATGTGAAGTACATACCATAACTGCAGTACAGCTGCTGCAGTGCTGGTACCTTGAAGAGATTTCCATGGTTAATGGGTGGGGCAATCCCTTCAGAATTTGTACTTTTATTTCTTATTACTATAGGAAAAGGGGTAAGTTTTGAAGAGATTCAGGGGAATATGGGGATATGTTAAAAGAGGCTAGGTCTTTGCTATGGAGAAGTTGACGACTGGCAGTATTGACTTCCTGGGGTGGGGAACTGACTTTTCTCATAGTAGCTAAAAATATGAAACACGTTTAAATACTTGTAAATACAATAAACAAATATATACAATGAGCTATTTGGACTCCATAGCTCATAAACATTTGTAAAACATTGGAATAGGAGATTATTATTACCATGACAGCAAGAAAACACTTTTCCTTGATATTATGGTAGCTTAAGATACACATTTCATAAACTTGGCAAGGACACAAAGTGTAACATGGAAATACTGTATGCATGGCCCTGTACTTTTGAAGCTGTTTACATTACACTGACATAGTATCAAAGTACAAAAGATTCATGTAGTATAAATATATAAAAAGTATGTTTCTCAAACATGTGTTTCTTACATGTAGGTGTCAGGTGTACAGTATTGATAGGAAATAAACATAAAACATTTAGCACAGTACTGAAGTCATTCTTGGCGGAAAATTTAAAAAGCACTGGCGTAGTTGTATATCACAAATCATTACAGCAGTGAAAAAAAAAGAATTCCTATCGCAATTAAAAACACATACTGTAAAGTACATTAAACTTCACATGAAGTACTATACTACGACGCCAACTAAAGCTTGCATAACAGTTTAAACATAGTTGAAAAATCACCTGATTGTTCAGCACATTTGCTCTTCAAATGGTATCAAATGGTAATTGTGGTATTTCAGCCCTTCCAAATAAGATATTGGCTACGGCAAAAAAATTGCTGAAGTAAAAAGGATTTACTTCGGCAAAAATACACTTTACCTCGGCATTAGGTAACTGTCCCATGCTACTTGTTTACAAACTTCTACCACAGTAGGTTAACGTAATTTGTTTGTTTAAGCTCCAGAATTCCATTGATAAAACCAATACAGCCGCTTTGGGAATTTTTCCCACTTTATTACACATTAAAAAAGATAAAACGGCTGGTTCTGAAATCTAAAGGTCACACTCTGCCGTGTCATACTCATGTGTGTACAGTGATCACTTTCTTGACAGCAGACAGTGAGTTTTGTACATACAGTAAATACCCATCGTAACGAACTTTTTAAATCAAGATTTTCTGTTAAAACTTGAAAAATTGCAACTATGTTTTGTACATAAAGCAATAATACTGAATATATTTGCTCATATTACGATCGTGGTGGAAATTTTATCAGAAAACGATTTCTTTTCAAGTCACTACTCAAAGCTGCATTTCGAGCCGTGTAGGCCTAGTGTGCAGCTTCCGTAACCGGTAAGTCCCCGTACGCGTGTCCTGCAATCTATCGCCTCGGCAAAATTTTTGCCGAAGTCAAGTCACTTTGTCTCGGCATTTACCTCGGCATTGCCGAATGCCGAGGCTATTTTCGAGGGCTGTATTTTGAGAAACCCTTTCTCATTTTTCACATATTTCACACTTTCCAACAGCTAATGAGACCACAGAAACATGACATGTTTACTGTAAATCTTGTCTTAAAACAACCATTTTTGCTCATTTATACCCTTTACATATTGCCTCTAATTTGGCAAATACAATTTCATTCAAAATGTGGCACAATTCTTTTATATAACATTTAACATATTAGACAATTTAAATGAATTTGAAACCTTTTAAAGTATAGGATGATGGAGACAATGCCAGGTAAGTCAACTGCCGAGGCAGAACTTGCCTTGAGAACTCAAAAAGTGTCAACTCTTATTCCATTTACCCCATTGTATTACTGATGGAATTCAACAGGTTTAACCTTTAACTTTTATTTACAAATGTATCAGTGATTTACATTGATCTGAGTCAAGGTCTAAAGCTTGTTATGGTTCATAACCCCTAATCTTTTATGTTTCAGTCTTCATTAGAATGACATGGATGCCTGATGTGTGCAAAACAATTTGCAAAGCCCCATTGTGTAACACTTAGCATATTTGTCTTCCAGTCAGGAACAGGATTACAATAGCAGTGCACTTTGTTTAGGAATTATTG
Organism: Holothuria leucospilota; assembly: GCA_029531755.1. Lineage (NCBI taxonomy): Eukaryota > Metazoa > Echinodermata > Holothuroidea > Aspidochirotida > Holothuriidae > Holothuria > Holothuria leucospilota. Next base: position 58,104,707 of record CM055967.1, on the reverse strand, counting down.
CGAGAGATGGAGGTACTGTACATCGGGAATAAAGTGTTGTTATGACATGTTATTTTGAAACTTTATTCATAGATCAAAATTGGCATATAAACATTCTTTGAATGAAAAATATTTTAGCAAAACATGAGGGAAAAGAGTTTTCAATTTTGGGTTTTTTAAAGGACTTTTTGACTTTGTCTAAACGTTTGGTTAGATTAGGCACCATGTAAAAGGCGTATTGTTTGTTGAAACATGACAGCCCTTACAAAATACACAGAACACAGTGTAAGTCTTAATGAGGTCATTAGGGATCCTTTTTACAAGTATGTAAAGGTGTTTCTTTGCACAAAGTTTGATGATCATATGTATGACGAAAGATACACTACTTAATATAACTGCATCAGGCGTGATACTTTGCTACTCCCTCTACTCTCTTTTTAAATCAAGGAATGGTTTATAGTACTATGTGCATTGGTGCATATAATAATGTATTTGATGTATGCTTACTGCTTACACATTCAAAGATGTAAAATGGGAGTAATTTTGGTTTTAATTTTCTGTGTTATTGTTTCACAGAGGTAAACATGGTATTGGCAGAATTGATATTGTTGAGAATCGATACATCGGCATGAAATCCAGGGGAGTTTATGAGTGCCCAGCAGCCACTATTTTAATAGAAGCCCATTTAGACATCGAAAATGTTACAATGGACAAGGTACATATCTGTCAAAAAGATCATTGTCTTCAATGGTTCTTTCTCTTTACCTTTGTAGAAGAACAAGGTGAGGATGTGTAATAGTATCTTACAGTTAACTGAGTATGTAAAATAGTATCTTAGAGTCAAATGAGGATGTAAAATACTATCTTACAGTAAAATGAGGATGTAAAATAGTATCTTACAGTACCTTGCACCAAAATTTTTATTCTAGATTTTGACACCCTAGCAAACATGAGAGATTTGAAAGGGCTGTCACATAAACTTTAAGAGATGAGAAACACCCATTTCATACTGAGCTGATGTCACTTCAAATAGACTAGTTGTCATTTGAAATATAGGATGATAAGGCAAAACTCTCAGTCTGTGTTTTTTAAAAATTCATTCGTTTGTAGGGTTGCCATACTCATAAAGGATGTTGTTCCACCAAACTTAATTTTTTTTTCATTAACTCCCAATTTACTGTTTTAACATTCGTTCCATGCTGTTTTAATCAGTAAGTCTTCACCTTTTTTCACTGCTCATTTATAACTATGTAACTCCATGTATTTATTGATTCCTTGCCGTAGGCAGGCAAGGAATCTATGTGATGGTGATGTCGTGTGTGTGTGCGTGCGTGTGAGGGGGTGTGTGTGTGTGTATGTGACGCCGAGCTTGTAAACACGATATCTCAAGATAGCAATGACCGACACTTTTCATAGTTGGTATATAGATTTATCATGTTGAGAGGAAGAACCCTATTGTTTTTGGTAGAGGTCAAAGGTCATCTGAGGTCACCAGAGGTTAAACTGCGAAAAACTCGTAAACACAATATCTCATGTTAGCAATGACCGACACTTTTCATATTTGGTATACAGATTTGTCATGTCAATAGGAAGAAGCCTTTTGTTTTTGGTAGAGTTCAAAGGTCATCTGAGGTCACCGGAAGTTAATCTGCAAAAACCTTGTAAACAGCTTGTAAACACGATATCTCAAGATAGCAATGACTGACACTTTTAATATTTGGTATATAGATTTGTCATGTTCAGAGGAAGAAGCCTATTGTTTTTGGTCGAGGTCAAAGGTCATCTGAGGTCACCAGAGGTTAAACTGCGAAAAACTCGTAAACACAATATCTCAAGATAGCAAAGGCCGACACTTTTCATATTTGGTATACAGATTTTGCATGTCAAGAGGAAGAACCCTATAGTTTTTGGTAGAGGTCAAAGGTCATCTGAGGTCACCAGAGGTTAAACTGCGAAAACCTCTTAAATGGCTTGTAAACATTATATCTCAAGTTAGCAATGACTGACACTTTTCATATTTTGTATATAGATTTATCATGTTGAGAGGAAGAACCCTATTGTTTTTGGTGAAGGTCAGAGGTCATTTGAGGTCACCATAGGTAAAATGCCGAAAAGCTCGTAATCACTATATCTCAAGGTAGGAATGACCATCACTTTTCATATTTGGTGTATAGATATGTCATATTGAGAGAAAGAACCGTATTGTTTTTGGTGGAGGTCAAATGTCACTTGAGGTCACCAGAGTTCAAAGACCGAAAACCTTGAAACCACGATATGTCAAGATAGGAATGGCAGATATAGATTTTTCATGTTGAGAGAAAGAATGCTATTGTTTTTGGTAGAGGTCAAAGGTCATCTGAGGTCACCAGAGGTAAATGGCTTGTAATCACGATATCTCAAGATAGCAATGACAGCCACTTTTCATATTTGGTATATAGATCTGCCATGTTGAGAGGAAGAACCCTATCAATTTTGGTGGAGGTCAAGGTCATCTGGGGTTACCAGAGGTCAAAAAACAAAATTTCCCAAGAATTCCCAAGATTGTCACCTGGGGTCACTGGGGTCAAAAGCAACATTTCCCAAGAATTTGAAAGATTGTTAATGGGGTTTCCAGAGGTCAGAAAGCAAAATTTCCCAAGAATTCTCAAGATTGTCATCTGGGGTCACTATATGTCAAAAAGCAAAGTTTCCCAAGAATTCCCAAGATCATCATATGGGGTCATCAGAGGTCAAAAAGCAAAATATCCCAAGTATTCCCAAGATTGTCCTCTGGGGTCACCAGAGGTCAGAAAGCAAAAGAAAGCAAAATTTCCCAAGAATTCCCAAGATTGCTATCTGGGGTTATCAGAGGTCAAAAAGCAAAATTTCCCAAGAATTCCCAAGATCATTCTGAGGTCACCAAGGGTCAAAAAGCAAAATTTCCCAAGAATTTCCAAGATTGTTTAATGGGGTCACCAGAGGTCAAAAAGCAAAATTCTCCAAGAATTCCCAAGATAGTCATCAGGGGTCACCAGAGGTCAAAAAGCAAAATTTCCCAAGAATTTTCAAGATCCAAGATCCATTGGAGGTGAATTCCTTTCAAGACACTTTCGTTTTTCTTTTTTGTTATATTTGGTGGGGTTCAAAGTTCATGTGAGGTCAGCAGAGGTCAAATTATTAAAATATCGTAAAATGATGTAGTCAAGAAAGATAAATTTGAGGGATAAACCTCAGTACAACAAAGCATCCCCATTCGGCAAGGAATCACTAAGCCCTTAGGCTTTCTGGTTCTGGATTTTAATAAAGATGAAACTTGCAAGCTACATATATAGGCTATGTAACATCCCATCACATTTCATTACATCACATTTTATGTTGAATGGGAACTTGAGTCATCAGTGTTTCTACATTGTAGGCTAAATGAGCATTTTAAGTAACAGTGTTATATGTTAGTTAGTTAGATGAGGTTTAACATCCCAGTTTCCAACCAATTGGTTCAAGTTAAGACAACCACAGCCTTTTTTCCAGTTGTGGCTCACTGGCTTGTTTTCCCTACTCCATTGCTTATGCTGAGCACCAAGCACAAAGGCAGTAGGTTCCATTTTTGAAGTCTTTGGTATGACCCGGCCACGATTTGAACCCTAGACCATCCAGCTGCAAGTTGGATGTACACTAGTACAGGTAACCAAGTTTTTAGTTGTGCATATTTTACATACAGCAATGAAAGGATTGCCTAATCCAATGCTATGTAGCAAACGTTGTGTGTTAAATATGTGTTCTTTGACATCCAGTATGGTTACAGACCTATCTGTGATGTTATCCTCTGTACCATGTTGGTACCATTACAAGGCATGAAGAATGATACATGATGGTGACTCTTTACAACATTTACATAATTCATTGAAGCTGCCATGGGTCTTCCACCTGCATTAGCCATTACTGTAGTTGTGAAGATCTGAAAACTTGTTTCAGGTCTGAAACTGTCCCCAAGTTACACCCATATTTGTAGAACTCCATGGTATATCTGTACTTGCTCCTCAGCATTGTTTTAGTAGTTTTTCACCTTACTGTTTTATCTTACACCCTAATTTCGTAACCAAACTCTGTTCACTTTTTCCCCTTCTCTTTACCCTCTCTACCCTCTTTACACAGGCTGTCCTCTTTACCTCTTGTTTACCCTCTTCATCCTACTCCCGTACCCTTTTCACCCTATAGTACCCTTTTCACTCTTTATTTTCCTGTTGTAATACCAAACAGTGCCCCATACATTTATAGGAATGCTGATCTACGTTGCCCCTTATAACCTCCCATTTTTGTTGGTTACCCTCATCTGCAATAAGTACATGGCATATTGACAGCACAGTAATGGTAGGGTGTCCTAGCTCCTTCCAGCGATGTCCTCTGTAGATCTCTTTTCACATGCTGTTTCTAAACAAATACACAGTTTGTTTATTTTGTCAACTATTATCACAGGAACTTCTTGAGAGGGACCACTGATCAAAGTTTATTTTGGGGAAGGGGGGGTTGTTTTCAAATGATTTACATGAAAATTGCCCCCTAAAATGTTGACAGGAGGCCTATAACTATTTGTTTGACCAGCATTATTTACAGCATGTATTGTGAAATTTTTCACTTTCCCACCCTTCAGCATTTTTCTGTTGGCAATTTGGGTTTCTGAGAGTGTAAATCCCACATGCCCCTGTGTATGTTGAATGCTGAAATGGACATTCTAGGATATGTTCATATAACCTTAGCTATCTAGATGCCAGCATATGTTTGCCTAGTAAGGTTCATTTATACAGAGAGTAATGTACCTTGGCATTTCCAGACACTCAAGGAAATCTTGTAAAAGTTCTTTAGTGTAATCTAGAAGCATTCTGAATTCTTGTCAGATTCCTCTTCAGCACAGTCTTCTCACTACAGTAGCTCTCTTGTGTGGTGTTTACTCGATAGTGTTGTATTGTTTTGTGCAGACTTACACTCAATGAAGTGTTTGTTGGTCAATGCAAAAGTCACAGTTGGGTTAGTTCTCACAACAAATGAATGGACTGAAGAAACACAGTACTACACAAAGAAAGTAGCTCCAAGTGAATAGAGAATAGGCTACAGTTGGTTTACAATCTTCTCCTGTGTCTTGGAGCAGATTTGTGTTTGAAATCACATGTTTATTGGAGGGTCATTTCACTGTTTTTTGGATGTGCATACTACAAGTAGGAAATACTCTTCTGAGGTCAACTGCTAAATTTTTGAATGTAAAAGTGTTATGTACAGGGCTGGAATTAAACGACGGCCACGACGGCCATGGCCGTCGTGCCCAAGGGGATGGCCATGGTGCCCTACAAAAACAGCCATTTCTCACGGCCACATAGGCCACCGTGCCAGCAAGTACGTGGCCGCCGTGCCCTCCCGTCAGAATGAAAAAATTCCAGCTGAATCCACACTGAAATTTCTCAACCAAATCCCAAACACTGGACGACTGAAGAAATCTTGTCAGCGTAAATTCCTTACAGCGCTAATTACAAATTTTAACATGCAGGCCCGATGAATCTGTGTTTATTTTCGATAATTGCAAAACTACGCACAAAGTCAATGTATGCTTGGTATTCCAACTTTTAAGTACCTTGCGTAGCGAACGTAATATTTACGTTCAGGTCATCAATTCTAGTGTTTGCACCGGGTAGAAAATTCGTACCCAGGTACCTGAAACGCATTACCCGTCGGGTACCCGACCGTAATATAAACCTTGCAACATCAAACCTAAGTTTAATGCATGGCATCGGCCCCTTACAGTATCTCTGGTCGGATCGATTTGTTGAAAACAATACGTCACATTTTTCTATATCTACAATGCGCCATTGGTTCTTAACATCGTGAGTTTAGAAATCAGATGGGAATTAATAATTTGACCATATACTTTAGCGCCATTAGTACAAATTTTAAACAAGTCCTATCATTACCTTCTGTGGCTTTGTGGCCAAGTGTGCCGTAACATGTGCTTCGGAACCAAAAAAATAACTGCCAGTTTGTCACTGCAACTTCTGTACTGTAATGTACCTCAACCATGTGTTCAAATTTCTCATAAACTGCTTTCTTGTTACTCTTGTGAAAAATCCACTACCTACTGTACCTTGGTGAATGCATCTCCTGGCTGAGATTCCACCCGTACAGTACTGTTAAAAATGTACTGTAGTAGTACGGCAGACACCCTGCACGTTCGAACGTTCGTTCGTTCGTTGCCTGGGTAGCTCTCTCTTTTCGACATGTTGTGCATGCTGGAGCAAGTAGACGTGACTTTTGCACGTTCCACTTTTCGCGATTGGGGGGGTACGTAAAGGTCTGGGAAAATATTTTGCTCTTTTTTGCCATATATTTAGGAAACTGTGGACGTAAAAATTTTGGAAGTTGTTTGAATAGCAATAAAAAATTACGAGCAATATGGAGATAGGAATCATTTTAGCATGTAAGGTAATACCAGAATAGCAGTAACAGCAAAGAAGATTTTTTTGGTGCACACAGTGCAAAATACACCTTGGAAGAATGTGTACGATTTTAAATCTGATGGAGTGGAATTTTGCTTCAGAAAAAAGTTTCTACGCCAAAAATCCGAAGTTTTGGAGATTGATTCGAAACAAAAGAATAATATTCTGGTTAAAATAAGTGCATACCTTATATAGACATAACTGTATTACCAAAATTTACTACTTTAGATCATGAAATCATGCCTTGTTAATTTTAGTGATAACTTGAAAAGTATGAAATCTAGCAATCATTGAAAGTCGAGCCAGGTGCCCGTATATCCATATGGGTATGTGTTTACTGTGGAAAGATATGTGGAAAATTTCCAGTACGTCTTTCGCCCTACTTCTACTTGTGGAACATTACCAATCCACACGCACCGCGTGCAAATATTTATGAGCTGTCTTTTGACGTTCATTTCTAGAGATAAGATAGGCTGTTATACGGTATAGTAGGCCTATGTTTTTCGTAGGGGCGGCATGATGTTAAACACGCATCACGGGGCTTGTTTCTGGTGAAAAGTGCAATTTAACAAAAGCATGGTACCGTACGGCAACTGACAAAAGCAACTCATTTCAACATAATCGTGAATGAGATGAAGGTAAATACATTTCGTTAGTTGCAATAACCATGCTATTTCGTGAAGATCAAAAGGGAAAGATTGAAAACCGTTACCCGGGTAGGAATTTTCTACCCACGTAGTAACAGCGTCGGTCGGGTACCCGATGCAAACACTAATCAATTCACTGCAAAAATCAAACACCTCCAAAAATGGCCGTCGTGCCCTGCCATACAAAAACATTTGGCCTTGGTGCCCTGCCTGATGGCCTTGGTGCCCTCCAAAATTCGTGAATGACCAAGGCCAAATGGCCGTGCCCTCCTCCAACCTTAATTCCAGCCCTGTATGTATCTCAGGAATACTATAAATTTACTGATAAGATTTTGTCTTTATTTCATTAACTTTCCAGGCTATGAGGCGTGTTAAACAAGAATTATCTTTGAGGTTTTCTGAACAAGTTTATGAAGGTAATTGTCTGCAAAATGTTTCTGTAATTTCTTTTTTTATCTGTGGTAAAATTTTGATTTAGTATGACTTTGTCGCTTATTTACACAAATGGCTTGTAGTCAGTGTATTCTCTTTCAAAACAACACTCCTTCACTCAACATGTAAACTTGGAAAACACATATAAAGTAAACCTTATAGGTGTAAATGTGATATTTCTATAGTTAATTTTTAAACTGGTACATGGCTTAAAATAGCAGGCAACATCAACAGCCATGGCTGTCGAGCCCTTACTGATGGCCGTGGTGCCCTGCAGTCAGTGTCCAATGAAATAACATAGACTGACAGCCAATTTGCTCATTTTGGCTGTGCCCTTTTTCAAGCTTATTTCGAGCCCTGCCGTTATGTTGCGTTCAGTCTTGCCAGGAATATTGGAGATTCACAGCCATCCTAGCAGTGAGGCCTACACTTGTTTATGTAATCAGCCACATTTTTCCTGTTCTGTGCACATGAGTTTGTACCTATAGTGCATGTTTTACTTGTCAAAATTACTGTCTTTATGATAGTTTTTCTGAGATGTTTCTTGGAGGTTACAAAATGAAATCATTTCTAGGGGAGGGCAAAATGGCAGTGCACTCAAGTTCTTTGTTCATGCTCAGTTTATGTAACCAACTCATTAGAATTGGGAAACAGTGCTTAGTTTCCAAAGAAAGTTTTCCTCAATTTTGTTTCGTGAGGTTATAAAATTTCAATAAAAACTAAACCTCAATAAGGTATTGCCATGAATGACTAACAGATGATATAAATAAATACTACACAAAATAATGTTTAAGCAAGTAAGCTTTAACACCTTCATACTGGCATAATCTAAATTAATTCATTTTCCCCTCCCATTTTAAAGGGTATTGGTACAGTCCAGAAAATGAATTTGTCCGTCACTGCATTCACAAGAGCCAGGAGCATGTGGAGGGCTTTGTAAATGTCTTACTTTTCAAGGGACGTGCACATGTAACAGGGAGGCACTCACCAAAGAGTCTGTACAATGAGGAACTTGTCAGGTAAAATCCAAAGTTGTTTCTTTAAGAAAAATGTTTTATTTATTCCAAGATGCTTCTTTTAGCTTAACAACATCCATTATTCCCATCAGGATGTTTTATGCAAAAAATATGATTCATTTGCTTGGGTTATCTCCCTCATATTTCTGTGAATTATTACTGTAGTACAGGGGATTCATGTGTCAGCTTGGATCCTAAGTCATGCCTGCAAAGGAGAAAACTCTCCTGAAAACATTCAGTATATGAGCACTTGAGTAAAAAGATTACATTTATTAAGATATGGGTTTAACAGTAAATTAAAATTACAGGTAAGGATGGCATAATGTTATCAGTAACATAATCTTTTGGCCCACAGTTTCAAGTGGAATCAATCAAATGAGGATTGGAAAAAAGTTTATTGACAACCTCTGCTAAAGTAGCTTCATTCAACATGAGAGGAATTGGGATGGGAGAGAGGGGGGAGCTTGGGTGAAACATATCTGTACTGTTGCACAAACTTGGTTGGGAATCATGTCACTCTCTGAACAGTGTTTAAAGAACCTGATGTGTTCTGTGGTTTGACAGGAAAACTGTTCAACAGTTTAAAGGAAGAGTTGTAATAATGTTCTGATTGTGAAGCAGCAATTACAGTTTTGATGTTGGCTCACAATCTCACTTCACTTTTCATTTGTTCATGGTCAGTGTAAAGAAATTGCTCTTTACAATTGTTTTGTTTCTAGCATGGATGTTAAAGGGGATTATGAACCTCTGGATGCGAAAGGATTTATTAAGGTCAATGCAGTCAGGTGAGTAATGCCCCTGCTTACCATGGTACTATCTCTTATAGGTGGCTTCATTGTATGTGATTGCCCCTTTAAACAGACAAAATCATTACATATCTCATACATCAATAGATGTACTTGAAATACACCACTTGTATGTTTTGATTAGGTCCATTAATACAGTAAGGAAGATTTTAAATAAAGAACAGATCATCAGGGTACTTATTTTGTTTTTTTCAGGGGGACAAGTTGTCAAGGCTCCTGGGGGTCCACAGGAGTTAATTTTAATGTTGCAATTAGTTCAGAAGAGAGGGGGGTAATTTTCATGCCATACTCTCTACCTTATTTGACATGGGTGGAGGTAGAAATGAGCTTGGCTGTTGGAATGAATTGCAGTACGAAGGAGATCTCGATTACTAATGAAATTCTGTACAGAGGTTGATGATGGGGAGGTTTATTTTATCTGCCCTTTTAAATTTTGCAAAGGGGAAATTTCAACAATTTGTCCACAAAAGAATGACCTATTAGATCTAGTACTTTGCAGTATAAGGTACATAATGTCATAAGTCATCGAACATTGTCTGGAAGACAGAAATTGTACCCACTTACTATGGACACAGAATAACAGGTTCTGGTATTTTTACTATCAGAAACAGCCTTATCCTTTTTCTTCTTTTTTTTTCACTTTCAACACTTAACTGCATATGTTGAGTACGTCTGTCATGCTTGTATGAGATGGACATTTTCAACTTATAATGTATGCACTCCAATACATTAAATAAAGCCTATTCAGTTCATCAAAGATCGTTCACAGTGGCCCAAAAACATTGCTAATGTATAGGCTGGACATTTATGTCTTTACACTTTTGACACTGTTCAAATTACAACATGGCATAAGGTCAGTGGAATCACATGTTGGCCGTTTGCTGTGTTACCGTATGTTTACAATACTCACAAGCTGTGTATTATGTATGGGCTAGACGGCTCTTATTCCTTGCAGAACTTTCTGCAAAAATGTGCAGAAGCGTACATAGAGACATGAAATGTGAAAATGTTGTGTCTATGCATCTTTGCATTTGGGAAGTGACTCAGAAAAGGAGGAAGGCTATTTATGCAAGGCTAATGATTTAGACAGTGCAAAATAAAGCATTCATTGCAGTACACATTCACTTTGTTTATACTGAAGAAAACCAAGAAAGGGATAAATAGACTACGTATTTACAGTTTATTACTTTTTCAGTGGGAAGCTAAATTTTTCGCAAAATACTATTTTTGCAAAAATTAATTAAGCAATGGGGTGAAAGGTGCAAATTTTTATAATTTTACTGTGTGAGAGTGAAATCTACACTGTTTAGTAATGTACTGAGGGTTTATATGAGTTTGACAATACATCTGAACTCTTTGACCTTCTTCCCTTTAGTTTTAATATGTTGCTTATAGTGCAATGTTTCCACATTTCAGAAATGAGTTTCCCATATTGGGTAACAGATATGTTTTTGATGCCTTGCCGTAGGCAGGCAAGAAATCTCTATGCAATGGTGATGTCGTGTATGTGTGCGTGTGTGTGTGTGTATGTTACCCTGAGCTTGTAAACACAATATCTCGATGGGGGGGGGGGTGGGGGGGGGGGGGGGTGGGGGGGGGGGGGGGTGGGGGGGGGGGGGGGTGGGGGGGGGGGGGGGTGGGGGGGGGGGGATTACAGAGATCCAAAAAACTTTTGATTTCAGTGAAGGTCAAGCCACCGTTTCGCTGCCGATTTTGCCACAGTGTCCCACCGACTGCTGGCACACAAGTTTATGAGTTCAGTGTAAAAGGGGTGTGTGGTGTTCTCAAGGTCATTTTGACAATGCCTCACTTAAGTAGTTTTGATCTAGGTATTGATTTTAAGAATTTTGATAAGAAAAGGCCTAGATTACTGTCGGAAAACGAACATTGCTTCAAAGAGTCTGAAGAATATTGTATCTCCTCCCCTCTCCTAACACCCCCTGCACGAACGAAAGGTTGGAATGGGTGACAGAATAAAATTTGAAATATGAGTGGTCAATCGATCCTCGGTCATACGGCCGTTTTTTTTTTCAATACACCGATTTTTTCAGTTTTAATGCATATTTGGAACCGCAATCAAACTGGTTTTGACTGGTTTTTCAAATGAAACCTCCTTGGGTTTACCTTGAGTATGCCAATACTTGTGTGGTGAAACATCGTGGAAGATACTTGAGTGAACAAGAGGATATATATGTGTGCAGAATTTATCTGTTGTTTGGGGCGACTGCTCATGGCCCTTTAACCTTGTAATGTTGTTGTTTCCATTTTCAGTCTTTCATTGTCTGCTTTCCCTCCTTTATAATACTTTGCAAGTGTTAGCTGAATGCAAGCATCAACAGTGGACCCAGAGAAATACCACTAGAATTGGTCTTTCTGGTACTAGTTCGCCGACGGCAAGTTGAAATGTCTCATCCGTTGCGGAGGATGACCAAGCCATTTGGTTTTGTTGTGTCACGGTGCTCGTGGGCTTCCTTCAGAACATCAAGAGAATTGCTGAGGTCTTGTCAATAGGCTTATCAATGCTGCAAAGGTAAATTCTGTAAACCATTGAGAAGAACAACCCTCTTGGTTATTGGGTAAAGGTCAAAGGTCTTATAGAGTTCATTGAGTCCAGTTCTGGAGATCTTGTAAAAACACGATACGTCTATTTCATGCTAAAGAAACAGGAATACTTTTCATACATAGTAGAGAGTATGCCATAACAAGAATCCTATAGCTGTTGGTATAGGTCCAAAGATCTTTTGGATCACCGAAGATAAGACATTGAAACTTGTAGGCATGCTATCTTACAATATTCATCCATAACTTGGGTTGTGTTGGTACATGACATTAATCAAAAGAGTGCCCCGGGGTCAACCTTTGTATAAGGAGTGAAAGCTCAGTCTTAAGATAGTTTTATAATATAGGCCTGTGGGCATAATAAATCAACGTAGGTATTAGCGTAACTCCTTATCAAAACGGGCTAGAACATTTAAAATGTAGAGGTATTCCTGCTAAGTCTATTGCAGTGAAGTCACAAAGCCTCAGGTGGCCTTTTTGCATTCTGGTTTAAAGTTTTCACTGTGCCTTGTGATATCAGGAACATCTGGTTATTCACCATTATAATCTATTTAAGGGCATAAAACTTTCCCAATTTTTGGTTTGCATCTCTGTACCCACAAGACATAAATTTTTGTGTGTGTATATGTTTCACAGCAACTTTTTAGCAACCAGTAGTAAACTATTCTTTTGGCGGTTGTTGATTTCTTCTATACCAAAGATTGTAAAACAGTTTTTTTTTTTTTACAAACTACTACAAAGATTTTTCCTCCATTGGCACAGGAGCAGTTTGCTGTTTTGTAAAGCAAAATGTGATGCGTAGGATGATGGGTATCCCTTTATAGAGACCCCAAAAAGTACCTCTTTGATTGCCTACTTTTTAAGTACTTTACATTATGCCCAGCAGTGCTCACTTTTATTTTCATTTATTCTTCTTGAAAGGGATCATCAAACTCCTACTATCCAACAAAGAAGGATGAAGTTGGAACGTGTTGCAAAAGCCAACCGTTAAGCAGGATAATTGTGCCTGGAATCCCTAAGTCGAAGAACTTTAATTAGAAGTGGGTGAACATTGGCGTATAATGCAGTTAGGAAAGAACTTTCTGGTTGAATGCAAGCATCATGTTTGCAAACACATAATATTTTTGGGCAGTTGGAATATCTTTTTTGGGTGGACACTTGGATGCTCATTATATAAGTGCTGTTTATGTCATGTTTTTAAAATGCCTCACGGAATGCCTCAGGATTGGATTATGTTGTATGACAGTGTCCGTTGTTTATGTGGTTTTCACTTTTGAACAGAATCTTTTGGGTTGTATTATGCTCTATGTTATTGAAATAAGAAGGATCAATACATTAGTGAAGAAAAATAAAAGATTTATTTCTTTTGTCTTTTTTTATGCATCTATTCCAGGCTAATAGACACCCTGGTGCAGGATTTGGGGCATAATAAAGTGGATCAAATGCAGTAATTGTTTATGGAACAGTTTTACAGTGATTTTGTTCGACGTTCAGTGAATGTCTCATTTTTAAGAGTTTTTTGAATAACCAAAAGAGGAGCGTTTTGATACCTTTAACAGCATTCACAAAATTAGTTAGTGAATTAAATTGGAAAAAAAAACCTCTTTATAACTGGCAATTGTTGTGTAGGGCAAAAACATTAAAAGTGTACAGAACAACATTTCAATATGAAAACATTTAGATGTTTAAAAGTAGTTGTGCTAACATGTTCTCCACCAAAGGAGCTCATTTTCCACATAATTCAATTAGAGACAACCCTTTTGATGTGAATAGAAGACTGATTTATTGTCCATTTAATACCTTTTTTTTTATTAGACAATATTCATTGAACAGGATATTTAAGCACAATGTCTAAACCTTCTTGGGACTCTTTGCTCCATGGCGGAAATTCTTTTACCACATTACATAGAACTTGAATTCCATCCATTTGGTTCAGAGTAGATCTAATTATTTTGAAATTGCCACTGTTTGCACTTTACACTGGCACATAGTGTGCTTTGTTACTCCAACTCAGTGCTGAAGATCAGAAGTCCCAGAAGAATGGCACGGGAAATTTGCACATGTCTCAGCATTACCTGCATGGCAGGCTTCAGGCATAATCCTTGATCAGTCCTGTTGTGGTCCATGATACAGGGATATAGCAGACAGATTCCACTCTGTGGTGGAAGCATGAATGCCTGTCCCACCTGAAACAAGTTTACCTTTAAACTGGAAATCAGTTCCTTAGGGCAGTGTTAACACCCTGCTTAGGATAAAGAGTTAATAGCTTTTAACACAAGCTGTAAGGTCGTGCTCTCTGATACAACTCTTGTTTAACTGAGTAGAATTGCCCATTTCCCACTGAGACTATGATTGATACCATCCTATGGGAACCTTTGATCTACAGGGTACACATGGCAGTAAACAAGATTTCAGCAGCAATTTGATAGCATGGAGCTACTGTTCTTTGATTTGCATAAGGTTAAAAGGATCACGCTGACTGGCTAATGATTACTTATGCAGATCAGGGATGTACCCAATGCATAGCAGACAGATAACATAGTAGTGAGTTGATATGACCTCCACCATTTTGAAAATACCTTTTTTCTAAACTGGAGGAGCTAGAAGTGACCTTGGGGAATTTTTAATGTATGTGGCAAGATTGTTGACAGTTTTAAGATGGGCATGTCATCAGCAGGTAGACAATTTGGCATAGTAAACTCTTTAGATACAGGAAATGTCACAGCTAAAAACAAATTTGGGACCTGCAGTTCCTTGGCTATCATGCTTGCCACCAAAGTTTTTCATGTCAATGCATGGGGTTTGCTGGTATGAGTAGAAAATGGGCGCATCCCAAATGCTCCAATCCCAGATTGCAGAAATCTTAACTCCGTACCTACAGTTTGTCACATACAAATGCATCCCTCATACGTCCCAGACTTCAAGAAATTGAAGATTAACAGCAGTTTGTTTCCTACAGTTTTAACAAAATCGATGAGGCCATTGGTCCAGTTATGGTGGAAAGGGTCTGAGGAAAAAACTGTTCAGGCATCTTGGCTCATTGGGGTCCGCTGCCCTACCCCGTAATCAGCCGATGGTGTAAAATATGAAAAATGTTCAATATACTGACGATGGCCGTCTTTTCAGAAGTTTGCAATGTAAAAAAAACAGAGGGGTAGGTGATTCAGAGAAGATAATAGTGTGGAGAACAATTGCGAATGTGCAAATTAAGGTCTTTCTCGTCGACGAAATGGGCACATAACGATCGCGCTTTTGGTTGCATAAAAAGGTGTTGCGACCGAGAAGACTTACAACGTTACACGAGTATTTTCATCATTACCTTTTGTATCCATATAAATGGAAGCCTATTTAATTTTGATAGTCTACAAAGGGTATCTATATTACTAGGGTAAGCCAAAATTATTCCTTCAATCTCCCCGTTTCACAAGGGGAATGGGGAATTGAAAGGGGGTCGATTTTAAAGGATCGAGATGCGCTTGGAAGAACACCTTACATACTGGGGTATCTAAAAGTTTTATAGGAAAAACAAGCCAAAAAGTGAGTGAAAATATTGTTAACAAAGGCTTTATTATGAATATCGACTGTACTCCTGCAGGGCTTAGTGTAGGAAGCGTCGCGGGCGGGGTGGTGGTAGCTAAAGATCCCCTGGTAAAAATGTGGTGGGGTGATGTATTCTATAGTAACTCCAAGTATGCTTCCTAATTCTGCCGATACCGTCAATTCATGGTGTGGAAACCCTTTATATATATTGGGTATTTTCACTTGAAATTTTCCTAACATGTTCACCAAATTTCTCAGGGACCCTGAATAATTATAAATATCTCCCGAAGGGGAGGCATTCCTCCTCAACCCAGTAGAGTCCCTCCCCATGAGCGGCATTCCAAACAATGTTCACCCCCCCCCCCCGTCGGAACAGCTTCATACGCCTATGTACGGGCTGCATGCACCATATATATGCCAGTCTAGGTATCTTAGCCTGGGATCGTCTCACTGTGACTGCAGCCACCATGAGACGTTCCCCACTTTCGCTTCACTGATCCCAAACCCCGAGGGGCAGAGTTTGGCAAAAGTCTCGCCCACTCCCCTCAAAGCAGAAGTTGGACGCCCCCATGTAAACATGGTTATTAAGAAATAAAACACGTGGCATGCATACAGATAGTTGAAGGATCAAGACGGACCCTTCCTTTTTTACCTGTTGAATGAGTTCTGTGACATGGCACCGTCTAACAATAAAACTGGTACCCGGTGGGGGATTCTCTAACCTAATGCTCTTAAAATACGACATTGGGAAGCCACACATCGTAAAGTAGTCCCTGCCAGAACATGTTCGATGAAAATATCTCCCAGGTGTGAGTGGGTGACACCTTTTTAAGACCTTAAAGTAGATGTAAAAATTCTTTTTCTTTAGATTACCTGCTTGAGAAACAACTTCAGACTTCAAGAAGAAAAATTAGATTTGATTTAAAAGGGAAAATGCATCCACCCCCAATTTAAATAGTGTACCCGGCCGGGTATCCTCTCTCAAATGAATGGCTTTCCAGAATCTTTTACAATGGGTAGTTATCATTGGATGTGAAGTTCACACATAAGTAACTCCTTGGTTTATCTTGAATAGGCAATATTTTAAACGTTCCTTAAAAAAATATCATGAAATAAATAACTTGCAGTGAAATTTAATTAAGTTTCTTTACCAGCTCATTGAGATTAGCTAATATAATTAAAAGTAATCATAGCATTTTATCTTTAGGATCAGTCCGTATATGCTCGTATGTGAATTCCCAGCGGTGTTCTTGGTAGGGCTAAAGATGGGTAATTCGTTAGGAAAAAGAGAAACCCTGAAAAAAAACAAAAAATGCGTCAACGGCGGGGGTCCGGGGACCCAGGGAAAAATTTGGGAGGACAGGAACCCTTTAGAATATGATTTCCGTGGTTTGAATCATATTGGATAGTAAAATTGTCAGCATTTCATTATTTTTTTTTTTTGTTTATTTTCTCAAGTTGGCCAACTTTCATTTATGATTTGAAATCTTAGTGGGCGGTTTTCCGGCCCTGCCCCTCCCCCCGCAGGCTAAGTCACCTGCCGTAGACTCTGTCATAAACGTATAAACATCCTACGGACGCCTTGCGCGATGAAATCATGGCAATCTCAGTCTGCATTTCAGAAATTTTCTGTAATCTTTTTCATAATATTATTCATGAAAATCTTTTTGTTACTCATGAATTTTTCGTGAAAATAACAGGCATGGTGTTTACTTTTTCTCTCTGTCCCATTTTAAGCATACGATTCATTTGTTGGTGGTGACTTTGTACCCAGGTTTAGAGAATAATATCATCCATGAAAAAATTTTGACGACATTATGTACGGTATTATCATAAAACTGCAAAATGTTGAACAATAAGATTATCTTTGGATTTATCCTCCTTATTTTACAAACGAATCCCATTTTCCAATAGAACCTTTATCTTTTTCTTACCTACATAGTATCAGCTACTGCTGACTTTATTTTTTGTAAGCTTTTGTGGTCCATTGATTGTTCTTGAGAAGTTGTGGTTGTATTTTTCTTCAACTTGACTATGGAACATCATATATTGCGTAAATTAAAAGAAAATTAAGGTCTAAAGTCTGATCTCACAATTAGAGAGTTAGAGGTTTGATGAGGTTTTAAAACGGCTCAGTTTCTAACCCAATTGGTTTATGATAAGTCGAGCCTGCCTCTTTTCCAGTGTGGCTCACTGCCTTGTTTTCCCCTATTCCATTGGCTTAATAGGGCCCCATATGCTGAGCACCAAGCACAATGACAGTAAAAGAGGGGAAGGAAAGCCCCCCTGGGTAGGTTCCATTTTTCAGTGTCTTTGGTATGACCCGGCAGGGTCGAACCCCAGACCTTCCGACTGCAGTCGGATGCATTAAAGAGTTGTATCTAGGAACTGCAGTCTGGTTCATAGGCTGTATTATATTTTATTTTGAAAATATGACTTTGTGACTTGACTTGAAGGAAAATGACTTGTCACTTGACTTGACTTGAAGGAAAATGAGTTGTGACTTGTGATTTGACTTGAAGGTGAAATGGCTTGGGACTTGACTTGAAAATGACTGAAATACAACTCTGGCTTGAAAACTGGCATCGGGCTTGTTCGGAGCTTCGAGGTGGGTGCTCCCGTGGGGTATTCTAACCCCCGCTGAGCAAATCCCGGCGCCATGTGAACAATTAACGGGACCCCTATTTGAAAACAAGTAATCCGTTTGGAAACCATTGGTACTGTGCAGGCTCCCATCACAAAGAAAGTTCTTGAGTTAAGTATGTGACACTGATTATAAAATGTTTTACTGCCAGAAATTCTGTAAAGATATCTGTAGGGGCCATTCAAAGAATATTCCATCACCATCCATTTTTTTTTTATTTTTTTTTTTTTTTTTTTTTTTTTTTTTTGAGAGGGGCCCGTGTCACTTTATTTACCCTTTCAGGACTGCCGATCACTGCTACAATACTCAAAAACGTAATCTTCAGTAAGCTCGTCTGTCCTCTCCCATTGAGGTTCTGCTTCGATCATTATTCTAGGATGCTGCCATCACAACGTAACGGACTCACTTTAGAAGGCATAATATCACAAAAAAGTCCAACTTATAGTTGCCCTATGCCCTATGCCTATTCTTTTCTTTTCATTCCCGCAATTCATTGAAGTTGCCACCCATTTTATCAATGTTTCTCAATTGAAGTAACAATTGAAAAATGAAATCTCTTGTTATGCAAGGCCAGCTAGGGTTGACAACTCCCATGGTTTACCGGACTCTATCCTGCCTTACTTCAATGACGTAATGGACTGGGGATACAAATGATCTTGCAAAAGCACTGTTCAAGGACTATCATTGCATTCCTATCGTACAGGGTACTAACGGTTATGCCTCCCGGTTTCGTAGGCCTTATTTACGTACTGTAGGGGCTAAATCACTCAATAGCTTCCGTGGGGGGGGGGGGGGGGGGGGGGGTGGTCAGGCGGGTGAGGTATGCCATGTAGTAAGGATGTAGTAATGTTTGACTTGTACCGGTACGTAACGACACTCTGAATCTTTGCGCAACGTTACGCAAACTATTTTTGCAAGACTTTCGGCGAATACCGATTATAATGACATAACGTACGTCCACAGAAGTTATTCTTTGTGATGAATACGGGGCCCCACCAGAACACTGCAATCGGCCCCCCTAAGGACTGAGATTGAAAAAAGGATCCCCCGCTAATACTTGGTGGACAGTGGCGGCCGGCACCTGGAGGCCTGGGGGTGGGGCGTGTGACCCCCCAATCAGATTTTAGAAAATATTTTGAAATCTTTTTTAAAATGATCCAAAAGCGTTTAAGCTATGATTTCTGTAGGGGGGGGCGGTTACAAGTACGGGGTAACAGGTCATGATCCCGGCACTGGTACTTGTCATGAGTACATGTTTTGACTTTGGGTATTATATGTGTACCAGGTCGTGAGAAGTGCTGGTATGTCCCGGGTCCTGAACTTGATCACATCTAGGAGGTACCACATCAAATTAGTATGGTACCAGGTCACAAGAACTTTCATAAACCAACTGGAAAAAAGCCGTGGCGCCGCTAGATTAACCAAGACCGGTTATAAGTTGATGGCGTAAAAACCCTATCTAACTAGCACCAAGTGTGGGTAATGAAAGTTCAAAACCTTAAGAAATTTATTGAGTCATGGGTACGGAGTCTGACCAGGGTTGCTGTGTGCAGGGTACTCTGTACATGGTCATGAGCATTACATGGCACCATCAGCTACATCATGAGTACAAGAATAATTAGGTGTACTTAGGTAATGAGTTTGGCCAGCCACTCTATATGAGTAATCATATACAGTACCTGGAACATGTACAAAGTTCTTAAAACACAACCATGTCCTGGTAACTGCAGGTGCCCTTCTCTTGGGGGGGGGGACCCCCAAATTTTTTCCTAGCCCCGGTTCAAAATTGCTCAAATTTCATAAAGGCTCGTAGTGAAAAAAAAAGCATAGAATATCCCCAGAAATGTTACTTAAAACATAGCTAAAGCCCAGCTGCAAATTATATTTACATATTTATGTAGCACCCCCCCCCCCCCAAATATTCCCCCTATGCGATGCCTTAACCATTGCGCCGGCTTGATGCCTGTACTGACACGTCGTCATCTCTATGGTTTGAAGTGAGTGGCAAATTTCCATGACCTTTACATACTACTTGAATTTTTAGTACACAAAATTACTTTGGCAAATTATTATTTTTCTGATGTCTACAAACAATAAGCTAATTCACTGCCATTTTGTGTGATTGAACTTCACACAACTTGGCATCCTAAAGGGCTGATAGTCCATTGCTTGATAAGCTTTAATCAACTTGAAAACCAAGGGCTTGTTGTATGAACCTAAATAATGTGGTTGGAGCAACACCTATCTATTTACAGTACAAAGCCAATTACAGTTTTTTTACAAGCAAAAGCATCATTTCATGGTCTGAGAGTTTAAGAGGAGACGATTACATATCTCAAAGCCACTGAAGATCAAGAAAAACTAAACAAACTATACACTAGCTGCAGGGTACCTAATAATAACCGAAGTTGAGTCTAATCCTTCACACTGGTACAACATGTGCCTATTGATTGTTACCACCTTACACAATGCAAACACTAAAAATATGCCTGTGGCCTTGCCTTGCAGTACGATTGTCAGTGAATCTCCGAAAATCCCTATTCAAACCTAAGTTATTATGGGCTCGCTTAGGAAATGATACTTTTTTGCATCCTGTCTCTTTAAAAAAATTTTTTACAAACAGGCGCTATACTGTGATAGACCTATTTACTAAGGAAAGGCTTAAACTGCTACAAAATGTGTAATTCTTGCATTGGTAAATTTTATCCAGATCAGATGTAAACAAACTGTCCTAATAACAGACATAGGCCTATATATATAATATTAGGCCTATTCTGTTTATAGACGAGTTTGTTTACATCTGATCTGGCTAAATTTACAAATGCAAGAATTACCCCCTTTGTAGCAGTTTAAGCCTTCCTTAGGAATAGGCTACACAGTAGAGCGTCCTGTTGTAAAAATTTTTAAAGAACAGGATGCAAAAGTATCATCTCTTCAGATCCCATATAACTTATGTTTTGAATAGGAGGATTTTAGGACTTCACTGACAATGTACTGCAAGGCAAGGCACAGCATATTTTCATTGTTGGCATTGTGTAAGGTGTGGTAAGCAATCAATAGGCACATGCGTACGCAGTGAATGGATTTAGACTCACTTGGTGATTATTAGGTACCATGCAGCTAGTGTAGTTTGTGTTTTCCTTGAATCTTCCAGTGCTTTTGGAGATATGTATAGTCTCCTCTTAAACTCTCAGAACCATGCAAATCTGACTGCTTTGCTGTACAAACTGTTATATGGCTTTGTACTGTAAATAGATAGTGGTTGCCCAACACATTCTTGGTTTCATACAACAAGCCCTTGTTCAAGTTGATTAGCTATTCAAGCACTGACTATCAGCCTTAGGATGCAAGTTGTGAAGTCCATCACTACAACATGGCAGTGAATTAGCTATATGTTTGTAGACATCATAAAATAATAATTTGCAAAGTAATTTTGTGGTACTAAAAATCAATTTGTAACAGGTATTAATTTGCACTTCACTTCAAACCATAGAGATGAGACGTGTCCAGTACAGGCATCAGCCGGCGCAATTGTAAATGTAGGGGCATATTTGGGGCAGGAGGGCTACAAATAATGTAGATATAATTTGCAGCTGGGGCTTTAGTATGTTTTACGCTAACATTCTGGGGATATCTATGTCTTTTTTTCACTACTAGCCTTTTATGAAATTTGAGCAATTTTGAGGTGCTAGGAAAAATTTGGGGGTCCCCCCAAGAGAAGGGCACCTGAGTACCAACTTTGGTTGTGTTTGACTTTGTACATGTTCCAGGTACTGTATATATACTCATAGTAGAAGTGCTGCCAACTCATTACTAAGTACACCTAATTATTCTTGTAACTCATGATAGTAGCTGGTGTGCCTATGTAATTGCTCATGACCATGTACAGTACCTGCACACATACCACCTGGTCCGATCCGTACTCCTGCTCAATAAATTTCTTCAGTTTGAACTTTCATACCCACAACTTTGTGTTAGTTAGATAGGTTTTACGCCTTCAACTTATAACCGTTACTTGGTTTAATCTAGCGGCGCCCACGGCTTTTTTCCAGTTGGTTATGAAGTTTTCTTGTGACCGGTAGCCATACTCATGATGTGGTACCTCTAGATGTCTCAAGTTCAGGACCCGGGACATACCAGCTTCTCACGACCTGGTACAACATATCATTACCCAAAGTCAAAACCATTACTCTTATGACAAGTACCCGTGTCCGGATCATGACCTGTTACCCGTACTTCGTACCGGCCCCCCTACAGAAATCTATAGCTTAAAACGCAGTTTTTGGATCATTTTAAATTTCAAAATATTTTCTAAATCGATTGGGCATCACTCCCACCCCCATGCCCCAGTGCCTGAGCCACTGTCCACCAAGTATTTAGTGTGGCATCCTTTTCAATCTATCCTTTAGGGGGCCGGATGCAGTGTTCTGTGGGGCCCGTATCATCACAAAGAATAAATTCCTTGGACGTACGTAGTGTAATTATAAGTCGGTATTCGCGAAGTGCACAAATAGTTTGCGTACGTTGCGCACTATTCATAGTTGTCGTAAGTCCGTAAAAGTAACATTACTACATCCTTAACTACATGGACCATACCTCACCCCGCCTGAACCCCCCCCCCCCCCGGGAAGCTATTTCAGTGTTTAGCCCATACAGTACGTAATAATTAAGGCTACCGACCGGGGAGCCATAACCTAGTACGTGACGATAAGGAATTCAATGATAGTCCTTGAACAGTGCTTTTACAAGTTCATTTGTAATCCACCAGTCCATACGTCCCATTGAAGTAAGGCAGGATAGAGTCCGGTCAAACCGGGGAGTTGTCAACCCCTAGCTGGCCTGGCATACAAGAGATCTTCAATTGTTACTTCAATTGGAAAACATTGAGAAATGGTGCAACTCAATGAATGGGAAAGAAAAGAAAGAATGGGCATAAGGGCATAGTCACTTATAAGTTGACTTGTGTATTATGCCTTCAAAGTGAGTCAGTTACGTTGTGATTGCCAGCATCTAGTAATAATGATCGAAGCATAACCTTCATGGGAGAGACAGAGACTTACGGAAGTTACGTTTTTTGAGTTGTAGCAGTGATCGGCGTTCCTGAAGGGTAAAGAACGTGACACGGGCCCCTCTCAAAATGTGGGCGTGGCATATGATAGGACTACAGATATCTTTACAGAATTCTGGCAGAAAACATTTTTATAATCGTGTCACATAACTTAACTCAACTTTCTTTGTGTGGTAGCCTGCACAACCAATTTTTTCCAACGGATTACTGTTTTCAAATAGGGTCCCGTATTGTTCACAGTATGGCGCCAGGATTTGCTAGAGGGGGTAGACTACCCCACGGGAAGCACCCACTCGAAGCTCCGAAAGCCCCGATGCGTCAAGCAAGTTGTATTCAGTCATATTTCAAGTCAGTCCCAAGCCATTTACTCATCAAATCACAAGTCACAACTCATTTCCTTCAGTACAGTCCATTACAAGGTCAGTTTCCTTCAAGTCAAGTCACAATCCATTATTTTCAAAATAAAATATAATAAGCCTATGGAAACCCAGACTGCAGTTCCTAATACACTCTTAATGCATCCGGACTTGCAGTCGGAAGGTCCTGGTTCGACCCCTGGCCGTGTCCTCCAAAGACACTAAAAATGGACCTACCAGCCTACTGTCATTGTCTTGGTGGCTGCAGAATATGGGCCTATAAGCATGTAATAGGGAAAACAAGGGCAGTGAGCCACAACTGGAAAAGAGGCCGCTCGACTTAACCAATTGGGTTATGAACTGAGCCGTAAACCTCATCAAACTTCTACTCTTAAGTGGAGATCAGATTTAGACCTTAATTTTTCTTTAATTTACGAAATATATGATGTCCCTATCAAGTTGAAGAAATACAACCACACTTCCTCAAGACATCAATGGACCAAAAGCTTACAAAAAATACATTAGCTGCTAATATTAGGTAAAAAGCAAGTTCTAATGAAATGGGATCGTTTTAAAATTAAGGAGGAAAATCCAAATGATAATCTTCATTGTTCACAGTTTGCAGTTTATGATATACCGTAAATAAGTGTCAAATTTTTTCATGATGATTATTTTCTCTAAACCTGGGTACAAAGTCACCCAACCAATGAATGTATGCTTAAACTGGTACAGGAGAAAAGTCACACCATGCCTGTTATTTCACGAAAATATTCATGAGTAAAAACTATTTTCATGAATAATATTATGAAAAAGATTACAGAAATTTTCTGATGCAGCCTTGAGATGCATGATTTCATCGCGCAAGGCGTCCGTGTGAGTATACGGTTTATGACAGATCTTACGCAGTGCCGTAGCCTGCGGGGGAGGGGCAGGGCGGAAACGCCCCAAGATTTCCAAATCATAATGAAAGTTGGCCAACTGAAAAAAAATAATGAAATCTGACAATTTTACTATCCAAATAATGATTTCAACCGACGGGGAAATCATATCTAAGGGTTTCCGTTCTCCCAAATTTTCCCTGGAGGTCCCCGGACCCCCGCCGTTGACGCATTTTTTTTCCGGGTTTCTCTTCCTAACGAATACCATCTTTGCCCTACCAAGATTACACCGCGGACATTCACCATCCGAGCATATACGCTGACTAAGATAAAATAGCTATGATTATTTTAATCTATATTAGCTAATCTCATGACGGTAAAGAAACTTAATTATTTTCACTGCAAGTATTATATCATGATATTTAAGAACGTAATATTGCATATTCGAGATAACCAGAGTTCTCTATGTTGTGACTCACATCTCAATGATAACTACATTGTAAAATGTTTCTGAAATGCCATTCATGGAGAGGATACCGGCCGGTACACTATTTAAATTGGGTGGATGCATTTTCCCTTTATCAAATCTAATGTTTCTTCTGAAGTCTGAAGTTGTTTCTCAAGCATGTAATCTTAAAGAAAAGAATTTTACATCTGCTTTTAAGGTCTAAAAGGTTCACCCCCAATCCTACCTTCGGAGTAATTTCATCGACATTTTCTTGCAGGGCCTACTTTACGAGGTGGCTTCCCCATTGTCGTATTAAGAGCATTAGGGAGAACATCCCCCACCGGGTACCAGTCTTGTAAAGAGGTGCCATTGTCACAGAACTCATCCACAGTAAAAAGAGGGTCCGTCTTGATGTCACTATCTGTAGGCTGCACTTGTTTTTTATTCTTAAATAACCATTTTACATGGGGGCGTCCACCTTCTGCTTTGGGGAGGGGAGACTGCACCTGCCCCTCGGGGTTTGGGACAGTGTAGCGAAAGTGGGGAAAGTCTCATGGTGGCTGCAGTCCACAGTGAGACGATAACCCAGGCTAATGATCTAGACTGGCATATATATGGTGCATGCAGCCCGTCATAGGCGTAGGAAGCTGTTCTCGCTGGGGGGGGGGGGTGACATTGTTTTTGGAATGGCCGTCCTTGGGGAGGACTCTACGGGAGGGAATGCCCTCCCTTTCGGGAGATATTTAAATTTTTTTGCAGGGTCCCTGGATGAAATTTGGTGACATGTTAGGAAAATTTCAAGAACATTACCCAATATAATAAAGGGTTTTTCCATCCATGAATTGAAGTCGGCAGAATTAGAAGCATACTGGAGTTACTATAGAATACATCAACCCCAGCACCCCACACACACAGAAAAAAACATTTTTTACCAGGGGGTCTTTATAGTTTAAAAAAAAAAAAATTTGTAAAAAAAAAAATACAAAAAATAAAAAAAAATTAAAAAAAATTAAAATAATAATTAATTTAATTTAAAAAATAATAAAAAAAAATGCTACCCCCCACCCGCCGCATCCTTCCTACACTATAGCCCTTGCAGGAGTACAGTCGGATATTTCATATAGGCCTTGTTAACATATTTTCACTCACTTTTTGGCTGTTTTTCATATAACTTTTAGATCCCAGTATGTAAGTTGTTCTTCCAAGCGCATCCTTATCCTTTAAATCAGGGGGGGGGGGGGGGGGGGGCCCCTTTCAATTCATTCCCTTGTGAACGGGGAGGATTACAGATAATTTTTGGCTTCCTAGTAATATAGATACCTCTTTGTAGACCTATCAAATAATAGCTTACATTCTATATGAATAAGCGGAGAGGGTAATGATGAAAGACTCGTAGTAACGTTTGTAAGTCTTCTCGGTCGCAACACTTTTTATCGCACCAAAGCGCGCTGTTATGTTCCCATTTTCGTTCGCGAGAAACCTTATTTGCACATTCGCAATTGTTCTCCACCTATTATCTTCTCTGAAAATCACCTACCGTTTTTTTACCATGCCAGACTTCTGAAAGACGCCATCGTCAGTATACATTTTCTTTCATATTTTACACCATCACGGGGGGGGCTGATTACGGGGTAGGGCACGCGACCCAATGAGCTCAAGATTGCTGACATTTTTCCTCAGACCCTTTCCACCATACTGGCACCATGGCCTCATCGATTTTGTTACCTGTAGGACACTGTGTTAATCTTCAATTTCTTGAAGTCTGGTGCTGGTGGGGGGGGGGGGGGGTGGGGGGGGTGGGGGGGGGTGGGGTGCGGGGGGGGGGGGGGGGGGGGTTGGGGGGGGGGGGGGGTGGGGGGGGGGGGGGGTCGGGCGGTGGTGTGCTGGGGGCGGGGGTGGGGGGGGGGGGGGGGGGGCGGGGGGGGGGGGGGGTGGGTGGTGGTGGGGGGGGGGGGGTGGGGGGGGGGGGTCGGTGGGTGATTGGGGGGGGGTGAGGGGGTGGGGGGGGGGGGGGGTGGGGGGTGTGGGGTGGGGGGGGGGCGGGGGGGGGGGGGGGGGGGGGTGGGGGGGGGGGGGGGTTGGGGGGGGGGGGGGGGGGGGGGGGGGGTGTGGTGGGGGGGGGGGGCGGGGGGGGGGGGTGGGGGGGGGGGGGGGTGGGGGGGGGGGGGGGTGGGGGGGGGGGGGGGTGGGGGGGGGGGGGGGTGGGGGGGGGGGGGGGTGGGGGGGGGGGGGGGTGGGGGGGGGGGGGGGTGGGGGGGGGGGGGTGTGGGGGGGGGGGGGGGTATCGGGTGCAACATAAAAATGCTTACCTTATTGAAAAGTAAAATTTTGTGTTAAAAAAATGTTACGTATTTTTTTAGGAACTAAAAACAAGAAACCAATCAGTGCCCAATCAGTGAGGGAAAGGACCATGGGGCCTATGGGGGGTGTTCCCCTCCCCCACCTTTGAAACATTTTTTGTTTGAAAAAAAAAATTAGGTGCCCTTAATACATGCAATCTGGTGGCCACATATGCTAACCCTTTTGAAGTAAAAACTTGGTGGTTTTAGAAAAAGGTTTTACGTATTTTTAGGAACTTTAAAAAGATCGGCATAAGTTGGGGGGGGGGGGATGTCCCCAAATGGGAAGATGGCCATGGCCCCCTCAAGTGTACACCACTGTCCTATAAGTTACCAAAACTGACTGTTTTGTTTTGCATGAAACTCTGTTAAAAGTCAAAAAAAACTTAAGTGGCTTAAGTTTTTTTGTAAGCCCCGGTCTGTCAAAGCAGTTATTTACCGGTTTTTCAATTTAACCCACCGCGGGTTTTTCCCAAAATGCACACATTTCCCCCCTCTCACATTTCTCTTTGCAACATTGCCGTGTATTATCCCGAAAATTTTGACCTGAAATTCTGAATTCCCCCATGTACATTTTACTCTTTCCTCTGCTTGTAGCGCCCCCCTTCTATTTGAAAACGGATTTGTTTTTCCTGTCAAATGTTCTCTGTTCGTGTGTATTTTTGGTCTGCAGGCGTTCCCAAACCACAACTGTCCACCTGCCTTTTCAGCTAATGGTGTAGGGCGTGGTTTGTAAGTACTACTGTTAATGTATTGAGAAACTACCGGAGTTTTAAAAACACTGTAAACTACTTTAATGTAGTACCACTACACACTACGCCCATGCTGGAAGGAGTCAAATTTTAAATAATCAACCAAACAATCAAGCCAAAATCATTTCATAATAAGTTTCCCTCTGTTTTCAATGGAATTCCCTAGTCTACTCCCTTTGTGTAATGGGTATAACCAACCGATCCGTGGATTTTGATTGGTTCATGGTCTGTTTTCCCTAACGCGTTTTTTGAGTTCAAGTCCGTCCCCGTTATCTTACGTCTATCGCGGCCAAACCCATATTACGGATGCCTCCAGTTTGTTATCGTTGCCAAAATCATTTGCGGATAATCAAAACACCTGTGTTGGTTTTTTCTTCTAAAGCGGACAGTGGCAAAAAGAGGAACAGTAATTTTTTTAATAGTGGGATTTGTTTTTGGTATTACTGTCCCCGGAAAAGGGGATGGTAACAGTAAAATGTTGTCTGACGGGGAAACACCAATTTTCCTTAATGTGGTGGGGAAAAACTTCCCTCTCTCCAGAAAACAACTGTTTTTCCCCAGGACTTAACCTGGAACAATTATACCCGTCCGGTGGGACACAGACTAAATTTTTTCAGTGGTTTTGATTTTCAAAGCTTATGGCATAAATTCAGTCCTTTCCCAACTTTTTATCCATTGTCTCTGATAAAAAAAAATGAAAATTTAACTGTACATGTTGGGTAGGCCCCTATAATTAAATTCCTATATTATATTTCATACAAGTTATTCGTTGAAGTGTGATTGATTATTAAAGAAAATTAATTTGTCCTTTCAACCCGCTGTTGGTAATGATGATTTTTCAACAAGGGTTGTCACCTTGGGTAAAGACGTAACAGTGTGGATACCACAAAACTTGAGTTAATGTTGACTTTCCTCTCCACGTTAAACGAGTAGACTGACATGAAATCCCCCCGTTGTCCACTAGTTAAAAATGGGCAGGTATAATACCCTCAAAATGTTTTAATCCCTGTTTTAGTTAGTTTATTACCCTATGAAGACTGGTGGAACCAATACTATGTACCATACTTGATGGTCTTCAGTACATGGATTTTGTTTTGTGGAGGTACTGCTAAGAGGACTCTTTTTACACGGGAGACACATCTTCCCGCTACACCGGAAGCGCTACGGAATAACCACGGATATGGTACGGCATCGACGGGTATACTACGGTTCTTAACAGTTCTTCTACGGTCGATCGTCTTTATTTTGTGCACTTGGGTCTCTGATACTGTATCATTCTACATCATGATGTTGAGCAGGAAACAACTCCACGTGAAGTTCCTGAACGAAGAAGAAGCCATGCTTCTGGCTGCAGCTTACCTCCAACTAGAAAGTATAAAGAAAGCAAAACGCCCAAGGAAGAGGTCTATCTGGGTAAGAAACTGGCTGAAACGCAGAGTGTTCTTTAGGCAGTATGAGAAGCTGTTGGCAGAACTGAATCAATGTCTACAGAACGCCACACATCCCTTTCAGTACCACCATGCCCTGCACTCCACCCTATAATAATACAGTATAATAGAACTAGAAATATGAAAATACACACCCTTTACTCTTGTGGTGTGGTGTATCTTTGGATATGATATACAAAAACCAAAATGGCAAACCAGACTTTTCCAGCGCCTATTCAGCACACTGTTTTCCCGTAGAGACAATTTATAAAATTAGAAGGAGACAGGAGATGACTTAAAATCGTATTTTTTAACCAGGGAACTATCGTACTGTCGGTAATTTTAACCTGGGGTTTTTCGTACTTAATATGATAAAATCGTAGGACCCCTACTGGTTGGCACTCCTGTGAGATTTTTTATTAAGTACAACCAAGGATATTCTCCTGACTCTTTCACGAACTTTGTCATTGGAAACGTGTGGGACCCAGACTAAGTTAAAGAAGGATACTTTTCATGGAGGAAAGGCCCTGGAGCCTGGAACATCTGTCTTGCCATAACCAGGGAGTTGCCCTATTTGTGAACCCCATATAACCCTCAGATATATGGCAAAGGTGGAGATTCATATACGAGGCCCTTTCATGTAACTTTCGTTGCAGCCCACACACACAATCAGCCAAAAAATAATACCGGAGACATGCGAGTGGCCATTATTCAGGAGTAACCTTGAGGAAAGTCATGACCCATGTCCGAGCACCCCTGGAATGAATAGAAGCTAGTTTCGCAAAGCTTCTCTGATAGATGGAACTTTCCACAACACGTGTGGGGCTATTTGACGGGAAAGCACGTGGGCTTATTAAAATGCCCCCCTAATGTGGTGGGGGTTCCATGGTATGTTCCAACTATAAAGAAATTTCCATTTAATTGTACTCATGGCATTAGTGGACGCCCATTAACAGATTTTGTTATTACATCAGTGTTTGGCGCACAATGGGAAAGCCGCATCTGTGATTGGTGGTGTCTTCCAGAGAAATTGTTCAAACTTTCCTGATACTTTTGGAAAGGAGGATATGCCGGCTTTAACCAGAGCCGGATACCTTACCATGCAGAATTTGACAAGGGAAACATTCACCCCTCCTTTTCAATGGTGGAGGACGATGCATTTGGGTTAAGGACCTGGATGATGAAACCATATCCCCATGGGCCACGTGGTAAATGAAAACCGTAGCCCTTTCGTAGCATAAGCGTAGTATATCCGTATCGTAAACGTAGGCACCGCAACACAACCGTAGCTTATCCGTAGCCTCTCCGTAGCTTATCCGTAGCCTCTCCGTAGCCTTCCGTGGTCAAATCAGACCTCACGGTTATTACCGGATGTGCTACGGACATTCTACGGTTTTGCCACGGTGCCTACGGTTGTGCTACGATGCTTTACGTTTACCTACGATTGGTGACGGAAAGGAAAAAAAATTTGAACATGTCGAAAATTGAGCTACGGCAAAAACGAGGCTACGGAAGCGCGACGGTGGATCCCGGAACGCCACGATCCTGTCTACGGTTTCACTACGGATTGTCACGAATGAGAACCGTGGCCTTCCGGGACGTCGAACCGTGAAAGTGGGACAGTAGCATAAAGCAGAAGCATTGTGGTATATGCAGTTCGTTAGAATGGGTCAGTGGTCAAGTGCTATACTCTGCTACAAGGGCAGGTCCTCGTAAAATTTGGACTGATTGTGGTGAATGTGGTGAACTGATGAAGGGAAAGTTGTACCAGGGTTCACTTAATTACTGTACTTCACCCATTGTGTTTCTGATCTACCAGTAGGACTCACGAAAAATTCACCAAGACCTGAAGACAAACAAGATAAAAAAGCTTCCTAAAAAAATAGGAATTCTTGGTGATGTATTCAGTGTACTTTAAGCACCAAATGTGGCACCATTTTGCATCTAGCCCACCTTATATGAGCAACTGCTGAATACGGACTTGAGTTTGCTCCTCCAAACAAAATTTCTTAGAGCCGCCCATGATTGGCGGGGCGATGTTTTCGTAAGTTCCTTGCCTTGTGTTGTTATGGTCCCCGATGTCTCCCTTTAGTGCCTTCGCTAGATAGAGTGTGAATAGCACTGGACTCAAACAGTCTCCTTGGGGAACTCCAGTATTAGTACTAAATGTTCTGCCCAAAGTGTTCCCCAGTCTAACGCGTAACTTTACGTCCTTCACAAGTACTGTGAGTATATGAAGTTCGTCGTCATTTAATATGACTTTCAAGTCTTCAATGAGTTTTCCCACGATCAACTTTATCAAAAGCCTTGCTCATATCAAGCAACAAAACTGTTATTTCATAAAAACTGGAAGTAACAGGCTTTCGGTTAGAGTTTTCACTGTGAAAATGAGTTCCGTGGTGCTGCGACCACCCCAGATATCTTTCAAAATGGTTGGTGACGAAAGGAGAGCTAAAATGTTCGAAAGCAGGTGAATAGCTGAGTAATGATCCTTGACTTAAGATCTAAATAAGTAAACACCGTGACATATGCAGTATGGGCCCGGCTAGCTGCACTGAAATTTAGTAACAATTTTGTGTTAAAGAGTGAAATTTTTTGTAATCTAGAGGGATTAAGAGGCAAAGTTTTCGCCATACAGACCTTGCAGAATGAATACAGAAGACATCCTGTCAGGTGACGTACTGTTGTGCACAGTGGCACCAGCTGTTGCAGGCAAAGTAGCGGAGTGCATTCTCTATTCGATTTCAAAACTGTCTGAAAAGTTTTAGAATGAACTCAAAAGGCTTTTAAGCAACAGACAGTGGCGTCGGCACAGTGGGCAATGGGTGACGTGTGTCCCCCTCCCCCATCGATTCTTGAAAATTTTAAAATGGTCCCAAAAGTCCTTTAAGCTGCAGATTTCTGTGGAGGGTGTAGGGTGAGATGTGTTTTTGATGATTGGTTTATTTGTTCTAACCATTTTCTTTCACAAAACTGTTCTCAAACTATCATAAGTTTTGAAATTCTTGAAAAATTCCAAATTTTCGCACCCTCCGCTAAGCGTCAAGCCTTGTGTCAGAGTTTTTCTTATTATCAATAGCTTTCGGTAACTACTCACGGGGGAACAAAGGGGCAAAAGTGCTTTTTAAGAATTCTCTGTCAGAAGATTCGTTTCTGAATAGCATAGGTTGGTGGGAAAGTGACAGTGTCCGATGCAGGTTCTGAATGCAGGTTTTGTCATGGACTAATATTTTATTCAAAATTTCGGCGCGCTTCGCGCGCATACGACAGGGTTTACACCCGATTTCATATAGCATCGACAAAGCTATGACGCAAGAAATTATTCCATATATATATATATATATATATATATAATATATATATATATATATATATATATATATATATATATATATATATATATATATATATATATATAATATATATTAAACATTAAAAGCATCACACCAGATAACCAAAAATGAGAAAATCATAGAAGATCCAGTGAAACATAATCAAGAATATAAAGTTTATTAGCTTTCAAGCTCTCCGAGCTCTTCATCAGATAACGAAAACTCGACTGTAATGAACAACCACTAAAGACAAGCCAAAACGAAGAAGAGCAATCAAGCAGAACAACAGAACAATAGTATACCGAATAGTATACAGGACATGTACACAGGATATATATAATATATATATATATATATATATATATATATATATATATATATATATATATATATATATATATATATATATATATATATATATATATATATATATATCTCTACTGTTCTCTGTGAACCTTGGATATCCTTTTAAAATGTAAAGGAAAATAATATTATAGTCCAAGAATGTTTCTGTGGACTCCAAGCAAGTATATAATTGTGTGTACAATTTTCCGATGGGCGTGGATCATGGGGGGACGCGTACCCATCACTTTTTGGAAGGGGGACATAGCCAAAAATTCCTCCTCACTTTTTCAAAAATGATGGAACAGACTGCAATTATGCCTAGGAAAACGAAATTTTTAGAAGAAAAATAACCTAAAAATCCTACACTTTTTTGCACCATATTGCATCTGAGGGCATTCAGTTCTAGAAAAATTTCCCTTAGACCCCTCCCCCATGCCGACGATCACAAAACTTATTGCCTCCACGTGACGCATATTCTGGCTACCACCATTGCTTCTTCACAAATGTGAAAAAGTCCCCACCCCCCCCCCCCCACACACACACTCTTGGAGATGGATACCCGCCCATGATTTTTCCTGGGACTTAAGGAGGTTTGGAGACAATATATTAAACGTCTCTTACTCCCCTTTTTCACCCGCACAAAAGTTAGAATTCACTAAATTGTGGACATTTTTTAAACATACAACCACTTTAGAATGACCCAAAGATACCACCATTTTGCATATAGGCCCCCTAAAATTAACAAAAATTTCTCAAAGGGGAGGGTAAACCACTTCCTGGGATTGCACTCTCATGTCCTAACAAGAAAAGGCTCTCCCACTCTTGTATGTAGCGTATAAAAAATCCCACTGCCTAAAAAGACACGGTTTAGCAGTTATCTGCGGTTCCTACAACCACCGACTCCCGCCGGCACGCCTCATTTTTTTCCCACGAGGTTATGGGTAAATTTGATTTTCAAAATTTTTCAAATTTGTTTCAAAATCATGGTTAGGGTTAATTTTAGAGTTACGGTTACATGTCTCAAGGTTATTAGGCCGGCTTTTTTTATAATCCGGTGTCAGAATTACAATAAAAGGGTCGGAAAGTTGTCATTTTGGAAATAGGGGAGTGGCCTATTTCCAACAAGCTGATTGGTCCATTGGCATGATTTGCCTATAACCTCGTGGGAAAAAAATGCGCCGCCGGCACCGTCGGTCATAGATTTCTGAAGGGTATTTGCACTTCATAAATCCATAAAGAAGGTGATATATCATCTCTCCTCCCATATAGATGTCAGGTCAGGGGCGCAAATCCCGGGGGGCAAGGGGGCCTTTGCCCCCTCAAGTGAAAAAGTGGGGGGGCCAAACCCTAATTTGGCCCCCCAAAAATGTGAATAGCAATACTCATTTTTTTTTTCGCCGCTTGGTCACTTTTGACATCCCTTTGATAACAACACATGACAACAATACAATTATAGGCTATAACTGACATAGTATTTGAATGTCTGTTGACCAAGGCCATATGGAATATCATCTGAAGCTGAAACCCGGCCCAGACGAATCAATTTTTAGTCGAAAACACTTAAGACATGTCTTAGTTATACCTTCACTTCGTTTCCTAACTAGGACAGAGCGATCTATCTCTGCAGTTTGTGCCCCGGTTCGTGAAGCACATCAGGAGTATTAATTAACTTTGTGCCCTAACTAACCCTCTTGACAAGTGTAAATGTTCTGAAACCCAGGAGCCTTTACACTAAAAAACTTCCGTTCGAAATAATCTTTCTGCAGCTTCTGAAATACTAAAACCCAGAATCTTCGGCCCTGGACCCCACCGGGGCTTTGCCCCTGGACCCCACCCACTAGGGCTTCGCACTTCGCGCTCGCGGTGCACGCTACGCGTGCACAGTTTCAAATCCACGCGTACACCATATTCGTTCTCGCCCCCCCCCCCACTCTCAAACAGAGATTTGCGCCCCTGTTTCGGGTTGTGAGAGTCCTGTTGGTCCCCCTTTTCAGTATACAATTAATGCAGAGCTCCCGGGAGGCTCTATACCGAAAATTTTCGGCGCGTTTCGGCGCAATTGTTTACACTTACGGAGAGAGGTACGTTTTTATTTGAGTGATGGATTTATTTTTATCACTTTTTACCAAAAATCATTTGAAATCTTTCACGGTTTTTGCAAAGTCTTCTCAATATTTCTTGATTTTCGCTTGATCTGCGCAATTTAGCCTTGAATTGCTCCCTTTACTATCAATAACGTCCCAAACGTATTCGCATTACTCATCGGTGGGGTTCTACCATAAGCCAATCATTCGTGTGCATAAACGTGATTTCAGAGGAGCCAGTATTGTAAGGGTGTAAAGCAACATATATTCATTTTTTCACCCTAGGCTCTTCTTATGAGAACCGAAAACTTAGTATTGAACCCACCTTCTAATTGATAGACACATATAAAGGAAATTGACACCGTTATAGTCATAGAAATGGTTTTCAATGTAAATTCAAATTTTCGGCGCGCTTCGCGCGCAATTGTTTCATCTGACGTCCTATACCCGAATCCCGTATAACGAAAATAAAACACTCATTATGGCAAAAATAATTTCAAGTTACCTACAAGGGCTCATGCATAATGTTAGCGTGTAAGTTTTAAGATAACTTAGATTCTCCGGAACTTCTGCAGGTACATATAGTAACTTATACTGAGCCATACAAATCAAATTCCATGCAACATGAAAAGGTATAAAATCTCACTGACATAAGAACTGGAGCCGATTTTTGTGCTCTTAAAATGCAATACTGCGAGCTTCCGGGGGCTCCGCCCCTGGACTCCGCCAGGGGACCTAACGAGGGCATCTGGACCCCACGCGTAGGAACTCGCGCTTCACGTTCGTGGTGCACCTTCGGTGCACATGAGTTTTTCCATCTTGCCCCCCCCCCCCCCCCGTCAAAATTTCTGGATCCGCGCCTGTTCCTTCCTACGGCAAGACAAAAAAACCCGGCTCAGTAAGTGAAGGAATCTAAGACTTAAAGATTTAACTTACTTGGACATTGGTGACTTTTTTATACATTCAAAAAATCCCTGGCACCTCGGAACATAAGTTACTCTAATCAGGGAGCCTGAAGACAGCTCCCTGCTCTAATAGTCCAAGCGGTTACCCACGGTATCGTGTTTAAATTTTTGCTTGGTATCACCCATCTATCAAAACTAATATTGCACAATATTCACGTACTAACAAAATACGAAAAATATATACATTACGCTGGCAACTCCCTGACATTAGGTGCCAGCTTTTCTGAATAGTAACGTATTCAAAGCAAAGCTTGTGACAAAAGTACACTGTGTTCAGAAGCATGTTAGACTTTTTTCCTGCGAATATACATTTCGCAAGGTTGTTCAGGGCCGTAGCCTGCCGGGGGTAGGGTGCTACTGCCTCCTGAGATTTCCAAATCGTAAATGAAAGTTGGTCCACTTGAGACAAAATACTGAAATGCTGAAATTCCAAGGTCCATATTTTCCCCCTCTGGAAAATCTTGGGGGAAATTTTGAAAGTGAATATATGGTGAAATTTGCGCATGATCTGGTAAAATTTTAAATTTCTCAACCAGTACACTTATTTAAAAGTATATGCCACACTGGCACAACCAGTCCTCATTAAGGTTTTCAGAATGGAATGATGACACCATGCTTATAGTTGTACTAGTTATGTTTTACTATCTGTTTTATGCAACATGGGATCTCTGGACCTCTGACAAGGGACTCTGTCCTTTTACTGTATACTTCCAATGTTTCTTGATAATTAAAGCAGAGGCATTGTGGTATATGCAGTTTGTTAGAATGGGTCAGTGGTCAAGTGCTATACTCTGCTACAAGGGCAGGTCCTCGTAAACTTTGGACTGATTGTGGTGAATGTTGTGAACTGATGAAGGGAAAGTTGTACCAGGGTTCACTTAATTACTGTACTTCACCCATTGTGATTCTGATCTACCAGTAGGACTCAAGAAAAATTCACCAAGGCCTGAAGAGAAGCAAGATAAAAAAGCTTCCTAAAAAAATAGGAATTCTTGGTGATGTATTCAGTTTACATTTAGCACCAAATGTGGCACCATTTTGCATCTAGCCCACCTTATATGAGCAAAATATTCAAAAGGGGAGGGGACACCCCCTCCCCTTAGACCCCTCCCCCAGGACGGCGATCAGTCACATCAGCCAGATCAGAGGAAAGCACCCGGACAAAATTTGGACCTACGGAGAACACTAATTATTAGGAATCAGATCACTAATTGGGGGAAATTTTGGTGCTCTTGCCCCCCCCCCCCCACCGACGAAAAACCTGGCTACGCCACTGGTACACTCATTCAAACTGGGGTGACTGCATTTTCCCTTTAAATCAAATCTAACGTTTCTTCTTGAAATCTACACAGATTTCCATCACCCCAAGTATGACTTTTACAGAAGGGTAAGCAAAAGTCTCAATTCGTGACTACTCTTTGATTGACATCAGAGTTGCAAAATTCAAAAGATGCAGAGCAGCTCACATTACACAGCATGTACAGAGGGTGTTTTTATTACATATCAGGGCCTTGTATACTCACCAGGATGTTGTACTGAGCAATAAACTATGTTTGTGTCTGCACAAGGAGAAGCTAAAGACAGTTATGGGCGGGGCTAGAACTAGCATTGTTGGGAGAACTGGAACTGTCTGGGATGAGATTTCCTCTTTAAGCATGAAATCTAAAAGAGAAGAATATTTGATGCAACATTTAAGGTCTAAAATGTGTCACCCCACTCATCTGGGAGACATTTCCACCGAACATTTTCTTGCAAGCCTACACTACGCATATGCCTAAATCGATAATGGTACCCCAAGTGGAGTAGTAAGAGGACTAGGGGGAACCAGCCTTGTACGGACGCCACCCCAATGCTGAAAAACTCAATAAATAGTTATAATTTCAGATCATGTTATCAGTTCCAAGCTTCTCCAAAGATAACACCATTTTAGAGCTAGAAAATTACTAGAAAATTTCTCAAAGAGTAGAGGTGTCACTCCTCCCCTGAGGCAACATCCGCTTCAACTAAACCCTACAAATATGGAAAAAAATCACCAAATGATGACTCCTAAAGATATAATTGATTCAATGCTTTGCGAAGCTTTACCAAAGATATCACCATTTTGCACCCAAGCCACCTCATTAGGACAAAATTTCTCATGGAGTAGGCTTACAGAGTTTCATCCCCTTCTCTTCGAGAGTACCTTTTGACCACGCCCAGCCAAAAAATAGGAAGAATGTCACTAAATAATGAATATTTGTAAAGATATGATCAGTTCAAGGTTTTTCAAACGATAACACAATTTTGCACCTAGGACAGGCCTTATTACATGTACCCCTACCCTCAGCACCCTCCCTCAGAATGACACTTATGCACAGGTAAAAGAGGAAGGGTCCTCCCTGGTGTCAACTATCTGTAGGTAGTATGGCCTCTTGGTGCTCCGCTTAGCTAGTGTCAAGAACTGCCCCCCTAGAGAGCCTAGAGCCTAGGCTCTGGTGTTGTTTAGTTGTTATTAAAAAAGTTTGCTCACTTCAGCTTAGGTCTGGTGTGTAAACGGATACACTTATTCCCATCCAAAGTCGACGTTTTATCGTCTATTGTCAAAGATGATTTATTACATAGTATTTGTTGCAGTTACCCATTAATTTTACCCTGGGAGCTATTTTCTGTACCTTTCCGTTCTTTTACAGTTCACGTGCCTCCGTCTGTATGGTGGAGTAACAGCCTTTATTATATTTACTTTTCCCTATAGGTTAGCTGTGTTTGTATCCGTGCCAAAATAAAATTTATATTGCTTGTCTAGAAATAATACAAGGCATTGGTCGTTTTTGGTACAGCCAACCACGACTTGTTAAACGGATGTATTGACGTAAAGCTTGGTGTCAAACACGCTGCCAAGAACTACTAACAACTAATTTGAATGAATCCTCTGTTGAGTAATTTTTTTCTCGGTAAGTGATAAGACGAACTTTTTCATTGATGTTCTCATTCAACGCATTTCGTCGTTCCCTATACATTCTGAGCTGTATTATACAGACCGTTTTCTTATTAGCTTATATAACGTACGTTATTTGTACTACTTTGGTTTTGAAGGCACTCTGACCATTCATAAGGCATAAGGGGGCACGTGATATATGCTTTCTTCTTATTCACATTTATATACCAACCCACGGAACATATCGTTTTATAATATATATATATATATATATATATATATATTGTGTATTTTTTAAATTGTACGTTTGGCCGTGTCAACGATCAGTTGCATTTTTGCCACCTGATGAAGGGTTTAAACCCGAAACGTCGTGGAATTTTTCACAAACTTTTAGCACTATTTACTACTTCATTTTTACCTACCTACTTCATAAGTGCTACGCAGTACTTTGACCTTATACATATATATATATATATATATATATATATATATATATATATATATATATATAATATATATATATATAAGAAAAAAGTAGACAAGTAATACTCATGCTATGGTTTAAAATTGTAATCGCCAACGTTTCGGGTATTGAACCCTTTTACAAAGGCGACTAATATGAAACTACCTACAATTTTAAACCATAGCATGAGTATTACTTGTCTACTTTTTCTTGTTACCATTTCATTTAAGCTCAGTTGACGGCGTTCTATCACATAGGCCTCAATGGCTCAGTATGCGCCTTGTATGCGGGAGGTCGCTGGTTTCGAATCCTGCTTGAGGCTGAGTTTTCCATTCACAAATAAATATCCTCTTTCAGTATAAGGCAAGTGCCTATGTTAGAGGAAAATGGCCTAAGGTCTCTGTGCGACAATTTAATGTAGCGTGGATTGACTCATTCATATAAAGTCGCTACAACACTCTACCTACTCAGTACCACATGGGACGCGTTTCTATGACGTAACAATGGAATATATATATATATATATATATATATATATATATATATATATATATATATATATATATATATATTAAGGAAAACTTAAACAGTAGAACAGCAGGTAATCTTACATCCCAAGAGGCCCGTGCCATACGCACTCTCAGATCCAACAAAAACATCATTATCAAACGTGCTGATAAAGGGGGTGCAATCACCATCCTAAATACCAAGGATTACGTCAGGGAGGCAGAAACTCAGCTATCCAACGCGGAATTTTACCAACCATTAGATGAGATCCGCACCAAGCAGCTTAAAGAGGAACTGAAGAACCTAGGTGAATCGTTAGACACCCCAGAATTACGAGAACAGGTGAGAGAGCTTATTCCTGAGAACCCGAAACCTGCTGTCTTTTACACTATACCTAAATTACACAAATTACCAAAATTAATTAAAGAGAAACATTCCAATCATACCACTGACTTAATAAACCTGAGTTCTACAGAAATAGTAGATCTATCCAAATCACTGAAAATTATTCCTCCAGGAAGACCCATTGTCTCAGGAATAGGCACCCTCACCGAACCTTTATCAGGGTTTATTGATTCCATCTTGAACCCTTATGTTAAAAGTATCACTAGCTTTGTTCAAGACACTACACATTTCTTAAGAATTTTAAATGATATTCCACCACTACCCCCCAGTTCACTTTTGGTTACCTTAGACGTTTCGGCTCTATACTCTAATATCCCACACGCCGATGGTATACTAGCTTGTAGAGAATTTCTCGCTAAAAGGGTCATCCTCCTAATTTTGTTAATTACATTTGCCGACTTATTGAATTTGTTTTGACACATAACGAGTTTACCTTCAATGATAAGAATTTTCTCCAAATTAAAGGTACTGCCATGGGAACAAAAATGGCACCCAGCTTTGCTAACATTTTCATGATGGCCTGCTTGGAAGAAAAAATGATAGCCTCTTCCCCATCTAAACCCATCCACTACTACCGTTACATTGATGACATTTTCTTTATCTGGCCACACGGTGAGACGGCACTCCTAAACTTTAACTCTTTGATCAACAATTTTCATGACAGCATTTCATTTACCATGGAACACTCTAACCGTGCCATTCCCTTCCTAGACGTTCTTGTTAAACTTGAAAATTCCCGTATCTCTACGTCCCTATACTCAAAGCCTACAGATAATCATCAAAAATTTTCATAGCTGCCATCCCCTCCCCCTCAAGAAATCTATTATTTTTAGCCAAGGTCTCAGAATCAAAAGAATCTGTAGTAGTGTTGAAGATTTCGAACATCAGCTCGCTATTTTTATTGGCCATCTTCTTTTTAGCGACTATTCCCTCAAATTAATAACTAGTGAAATTTCCAAACTCTCGAAGTACACACGCCAAGATCTCCTAAATTACAAAACTAAACCCGATAACGATCGTATCCCCATGGTGTTCGACTATCATCCCGCCACCGAAAATTTGACCAAAGTGCTACGTAACGACTTCAGAATTCTTAGTGAAGAGGAATCCCTTCGCCCCATTTTTTCCAAACCTCCCCTTCATGGTAGGAGGCAAACACCTAATTTGAAATCTATCCTCACTTCCTCCTCCCTTCCTCGAGGTTTTGATAATACGGGTAATTTCAAATGCAGAAAACCACGTTGCCAAATTTGCAGCTTCATCAATTGTGAACCGTCCTTCAGGCCACCTGGTAACAACTTTACCATCAAACCCCCCAACCTAACATGTGACTCACATAATGTCATCTACATACTTTATTGTACCAAATGTCAACTAGGCAACTATGTAGGAGAAACCGCCACTCCTTTTCGGTTGAGATTCAACAACCACAAAAAATCCATTCGAGACAAATGGAGTGGGTTTCCCGTGGCGGAACATTTTAATTCACCGAATCACAACATCCATGATATTAAATGCATCCTCGTGGCTTCAGGATTCAGATCCACTTCAGAAAGGAAAAAACAAGAATTAAAGTGGATCCTTCGACTTAAATCCTTTAAATCAGAGATTTAGGCCTACTAAAGGGATATTCCTTTGTTGATTCTTTGTAACTCAGTCAATTTTTTTACGGTAGCCTCATTTTATAACTATGGGAAACAATTTTCACTCTTTTCTCCATTTTATATTTGTAAACTTTGTCATCTTAAGGATTTTGAATTTCAAACTAGATTGCTTCGTCTCTAGTAGCCTTCTAAGCCTTCATATTATTTTTATAATTTTTTTTATTTTATTTACCTATGTCATTGGTAAGATCTATACCTGTAACGCGCACTTACCACATTTTCACTTTACTTTTACAAACACAATCCTAAAATTTTAATTCTTGCCTTTAGAGGGATTTCACCTACGTCTCTTTTGATTTGAAGGGCAAGATCGCGCGTCTTTTGGTTTGACCGGCCCGCGTCCATTGTGTCACA
The DNA here is from genome assembly GCA_029531755.1 of Holothuria leucospilota. NCBI lineage: Eukaryota > Metazoa > Echinodermata > Holothuroidea > Aspidochirotida > Holothuriidae > Holothuria > Holothuria leucospilota. The sequence goes on along the minus strand of CM055967.1, from coordinate 58,062,325 downwards.
ATAGTATCTATGTTATGCCTTGCGCGTACGCTTTCTACGTATGTGTTCTGCCCTTCAGTGTCTGGAACCGCGTGTTACGTCACTTGAAATCCCTCTATGGAGAAGTTTCTCTGACGTCACGTTTTCTCGCGTTTTTGAGGGGCGGGGCCGCGCGCTTATTTGGTTTTAATGGACAAGCGTCCGTTTTGTCACAGTAGTACCTATGGTTATGCCGTGTGCGTGTACTCCACTTTAAATCTCCCTTTAGACGCAACGCAATACGCGTCTTTATCCCCTTATGTTGTAGTTATGATAACTCTGTGACGTAACTGATCTTATACGCTCATCTAATTACGCTCTAGTTGTTTTTACACGCAATGCATGTACTAATGTGTGTGTTTAGATTCAAAGCTGTCAATTGTCACTGAAGAAGGCCCCAGGTGGGGCGGAAATATTTGACGTTAACAAAAAAAAACAGTACTCTCTTTTGTCCATCTTTTGTTTATGTCTTCGGATTTTCATCTAATTTATATATAGATATATATATATATATATATATAATTCTTTGTACAAATTGTAATTAAGTTAAGCTTTGAATTCATTTCTTTTCTGTGACGTCATGTCACGTAATAAATTTGTACAACTTAGCAACCATTGCGTTTACAAAGTATACCTTCTATGGCAACCGCCTTGTATACGCACCGGCGTCACGGTAACTGAGTGGCGCGTTTCACTATGTACGTTAAGAACGCGCAGTATAGCACCGTAAACGCTTAACTAAGTAGACGCTTTGCCCACCCAAGACGCAATCTCATTGTTTGATGTTTATATTCAATTTATTATACAGTTGATAAAGACACCAGGAAGGTGTCGAAATATCCTGAGCATTAATAAACCAGTTGGATTTGAAAGGCACTCTATATTTTCGCACATTTTCTTGCATTTACTTGGAGGATACGTGTTTAACTATTTTTATATATATATATATATAAATATATATATAGCCTATATATATATATATATATTTATATAGAAATTAAAGAACGATCCAAAACGGAAGATGGACAAAATGAAGTACTAATGTTTTAATTAGCAGCCATATATTTCTACCCCACCTGGGGTCTTCTTCAGTGGCTAATGATATAACAGAAGATAGATCGAAACAAAACAAAAGCGTTAACAAAGTGTTGAGAAACGCTACAGATAGTTACGTAATAAAGAAAAAGAGCGCGCGATTACAATAGAGGTGAGGGGTGTGGGCGCGATCCAGTGTGGGACGCGTGAGAGAAAAATAGTGCAAAAGTATAAGCTAACGCCTACTCGCGCGATAACTCCTAAAAGAAATGTAGAGGAGTTGATAAAACCGCGCATTTCTTAATAACGTGTGTCCACAAAGGAATAGCCTTTCAGGAAACCCAAATCATTTCCCTCCTTTTCCTGCAAATGAGGGAATTAAACCCTGAACCTATGAGAGTGCATTTCAAGTTATCTATACTGTGATCAGGTAGGTTGACCCCTCGAGTTATCACGGATAGTCTTCTTATGGTAGTTGAACCTGAATCGGAAGGGGTTAGAAGTTTCACCAACAATGACGCAACCTAAAACGATTGACGCGCTCACAGAGTGTGTATGTACACAATAAAGCAACGCAGTGAAACAATGCAACTGCGTTAAATACAGTAAAGCTACTCAACTGCGTGAAATACAAAAAACTGCGCAACTGCGTGAAATAACTAAAAGCTGTCATGACGCGATCTAAAACGATTGACAAAAGACGGTCATGTAAAAAAAAAGAAAAAAAAAGAGCACGCGTTTGGCAAGAAAATTAAAAGCGTGTGGAATGGTCACGGCCAAACCTGCAATAAAACAGTTACAAAAGTTCAAGTTTAAAATTCAGTCCATTACGGGTGAGGGTCCCGAGCTTCATAATTAACCGGTTTTCTGCAATTAAACGATCGCGGTCGGAACCTCGGCATGATATTGCTGCCGTGACCATCAGGTCCTGTATCGAGCAAACTGAATGTTGGTCTGTACAGAGACGACGGTTTGGCAGTTTGCAAAGCAACACCCAGGCAAACAGAGAACATAAAGAAAGAAATATGCAAGATATTCGCAAACAACAACCTGAAGATAGAAATTGACGCAAACAAAAAAATAGTAAACTTTTTAGACGTAACTCTCGATCTCCGCACAGGCACATACAAACCATACATGAAACCCAACAACATCCCTCTCTATGTGCACAAACAGAGCAACCACCCTCCACTCATCATAAAGAACATCCCAGAAAGCATCAACAGGAGATTATCTAACATCTCATCCGACGAAAACACTTTCAACACCTCAGCACCCATATACCAGGAAGCACTGCACAAAAGTGGCTATGGGTATAATCTAAAGTACAGAACCCAACCGCTTAACACTAGTCAACAAAACAAGGCCATAAAACGAAGACGTGCCAGAAACATAACCTGGTTCAACCCCCCATTCAGTGACAATGTCACCACCAACATTGGCAAGAAATTCTTCAACCTTTTAGACAGCTGCTTCCCGCCTGGACATAAACTACATACTCTACTCAACAGAAAAAACGGTAAAACTGAGTTACAGCTGCATGGCAAACATGGACCAAATAATATCAGCGCACAACAAATACATACTGACCAAACAGAATCTGCAACCAGCAACACAAAACAACTGCAATTGCAGAACACAAAGCCAGTGTCCACTGCAAGGCAACTGCCTCACCAACAACATAGTGTACCAAGCCACTGTAACACGCCATGACAATCACAAGGAAGAAACTTACATTGGTCTAACAGAAAACACCTTCAAAACCAGATACAACGCCCACAAGTCTAGCTTCAAACACAAAGACAAGAGAAACGCAACTGCACTCAGTGAACATATCTGGAAGTTAAAGGATTCAAATGTAGAACACTCTGTGAAATGGAAGCTTAATTATAAGCAAAGCTCGGGCATACTCCACATCATCTAAAGCCTGCAACCTCTGTCTAGAAGAAAAGTTCTTCATCATACTCAAACCTTCCTTAGCCACTTTAAACAAAAGAAACGAACTCATCAGCTCTTGCAGACACAGAAATAAACATCTGCTGTGTAATTATTCCAATAGGTAAGGTATCTTGACTCGACCTAATCACCCGTGCCTGTTTTCAAAAACGAACACGTTTTCAAAAACGAACACGTCCACAGTACGGTTCAACGGGCACGGCGTATTCAACGTTGTTGACACCATTCTACATCAGGCTTCTGAAGAGTGAGGACCTGTTCAAATTGGCTCTTACGAAACAGTTCTGTAAAGCTGTCTTGTAGTAACCCAGTTACAACCTTTCAATATTTTAGCTCCCTTTACAGGTTGAGCACTTTACCATTGACTGGTTAACACCTTTTACGATTATATATATATATATATATATATATATATATATATATATATATATGTATATATATATATATATATATATATATATATATATATATATATATATATATATATATATATATATATATATATATATATATATAAAGAAAACAAAAAATGATAAGACGACTAGATTCAGAGCACAATAGTTTATATTAAAAACGAATATTTCGGACACTCCTGTGTCCTTCATCAGCGTAACAACAAATGTATCAAAGTCAAAACAAAGCAATAGCAAAAACCGTCAAACGCGCGGAGAGGTTTTCTTTACAAGGGGTTGAATTTATACGCCCACACCGCGTTCCTGTGAGTGAAAAAGCGAGCGCAAGGGAGGCGAAAGGTTGCTAAGGACTAACGGTTGCTAACAAAGCTGAAACCACTGAGAACTCCCAAATCTTTGTTCAGGCCCCGTTTGTGGGTGTTGAGGGCCAAAATCCACTTACTCTCCGCTCGGAGCCGTTGAGTTGTTGTAAAACCTGAGCGAAGGAGTATGCAACGCAGATTAGAAAGATTATGCCCAGCTCTGCAAAAAGGATTGGAAACGGGAAGATCGACTTTGTCGATGATTGCCTTTTTGTGATTATTTAACCGCAACCTAAACTTGAGGCCCGTTTGACCTACATAGTTACCTTCTTCGCACGCAGTACAGCATAAAAGATATACAACATTAGGAGTGTCACAATTAAAAGAAGGCGGTCGAATAGAAATACGTGATCCAGGTGGAGTGAATGATTGATCTGTTATAATGAATTGACATACTTGACATCTGGGCTTACCGCATTTCTTGTTACCAATAGATAAAGAATGACCCAACTTACATGATGTCAGAAGTGTCTTTAAGTTAGGGGCTGTCTCCTAGCTTTAAGAGGAGGATCTCGAAACAAATCAGATATAGAACTATCGTTTCGAAGTATATCAAAGTCATCACGAATTATATTGTGCAAGTTCTCAGTTTTGTGGGAATAATCGAGAACTAGGGGGATACGAGAACTGCTGGCTTTAGATTTACACAAGAGTAATTGGGATCTGGAATACCTCGATGCTCTTAAGATACTATCCTTAATTAATTTGAGCGGATAGTCTCATTTTCAAGGAAGTAGCCTACTAGATTACCTACATGCCTATCGTACTCAAACTGAGAGGAACAGATGCGCTTAATACGAATACATTGGGAAAACACTATGGATTTTTTCAAACTAATATGGTGAGAACTGTTAAAGTTAAGATAAGCATGTGTATCCGTTGGTTTGCAATATAGAGTTGTAGCAATAGAATTATGGTTAAGCTGAACCATAACATCGAGAAAAGGAATTTCTACATTAGAATAACTATGAGTGAATTTGATAGATGGATTAAAGTCATTACAAAATGTAAAAAACGCTTTCTGATTATCAAGTCCATACGGCCAAATGAAAAAAATATCATCAATATACCTATGGTAATGAAAAGGTTTCACCTGTAAATTTGACAATAACTTAGTTTCCAAGTCAGCCATAAATATTATGGCGTAACTAGGGGCCATTCTGCTGCCCATGGCAGTGCCACAAATTTGGAGGTAGTGACTTCCATTAAATTCAAAATTGTTGTGCTTAAGAATAAAGTCAATTAAACATAAAAATCGTCGATAAAAGAATTAGAGAAACCATTAGTGGAAAGCAAAGATTTGCATGCTGAAATACCTTCATCATGGGGAATATTGGTGTACAGGGCACTGACATCCATGGTGACGAGTAATGATCCGGGGGGGGGGGGGGATGTTATCGATATCTTCCAAAATTCTAAGGAAGTGCGTAGTGTCCTGCACATAACTATGTATAGTAGGTAACAATGGATTAAGAACCCTATCGATGTACCCTGCGAGATGTTCAGTAAGAGTTCCGATACAGGACACAATGGGTCTACCTGGAGGTAAAATGCTAAGGGACTTAGCTAAATCAAATAATTTAATTGTCTCAAGATCAGGCTTAGAAACATTTACATCATTACAGCTGAGGGACGCACTGGTGGAACTTAACTTCTTTTCAACTAGTTTTCGGACTTTGTGTAGCTTAGGAATGGTGTAAAATGTTCCCGGGCTAGGTGAATTAGGAATGAGGTACTTTACCTTATTGGCTACATCGGAAGAGAAATTTTCTATGATGCTGGCAAGTTCCTTTTGAAATTCAAAGCAAGGATTTGATGATAGCCATGGGCGTCCGGAGGGGGGCAAGGGGGGGGGGGCACTTGCCCCCCTGGAAAATCAAAAACTTGAAAAAACGAAGAAAAAATAAAGAAAAAAATGAAGAAAATATAACTTTAACATTTCTTAACAGTTCAATCAGTGTGAATTTCTACTCTCAAAACAGGAATTAAATAAAAATATCAACACTCAGGCCCCAGCAGCCCCCCGAGCATATTTTGGTATTTTTTAAAGTTTATATTTACGATATTGCTTATGTTTCCCCCTATTTATATGCGGTAAAATGGCCTTGGAAGTGCCATTCCCAGCGATCTGGGAAGCATTTTGGGCCAAAATTTTCTTGCGCTCCGCGCCAACTCATGGTGGCGCGGAGCGCTGAGAGTCTGTCTATGCGCTTCGCCCCCCCCCCTCCCCCATGACAAATTCCTGGCTATGCCTTTGTCAACACTGTGTGAAAAAAGTAGCATCTAAACTCTTTCTGGGAGTAAAATATTTCCCATGGAAAAAGTTGGGCCCCTAAAGAATTTTGCCCCCCCTTGAATTTTTTTCTGCGGACGCCCATGATGATAGCTTAGAGTAGAATTTAGAGTTATTAAGCTGGGATTCCGCTTCTTGGATATAATCAGACGTGTTTAACACCGTAACTGCACCACCCTTGTCAGCTTGTCTTATGACTATTCCAGCATTACGTCTCAGTTCCTTTATGGCAGCGGTTTCTTCTCGGGAGATGTTGCTTGGTGAAATTTTCTTGGAACTAGTTTCGATGAACTTATCCAGATGTGCCTTTGCTGCACTAACGAAGTTATCGATATGTACGTTTCTTCCGCTGCTAGGAGTCCATTCAGGCTTGTTTGAAGAAACCCGGAGGATACTAGACGAGGATGGGCTAGTTGCCGTCATGTCATCGCTTTTAAAGAATTCCTTTAGTTTCACCTTCCTAGTGACATGACGGCAACTAGCCCATTCTAGCCCATCCATGCAGTGACATGTCTGTTGTGCAGTATGGTATCCAACCAGGGGAGAAGGGGGGAGTAGGATTTTCACTTCCGTGTACATTGTTCAATCATGTCACAACAATCACAATATGGTTAAATTGGTACGCAGGGAAGGTTGTACCAGAGGAAGAGTAACAGTTCCGTGAAAGTGGGAAACTATATATAAGGCGTGTAACATATCTAGATGTCTTCAGTGCAATTTGAAAGATCTGGGAAGGGCCATTTCTTGCGATCTGGGAGCTGTTTTGGCAAAAATTTTATCGGCGCAGTCCGCACCAGCCAATAGAAATCATGCAACATATCAAGATGGCTTCAGTGCAATTTGAAAGGTCTGAGAAGGACCATTTAATTGAGATATAGAAGCCATTTTGGCAACATTTTAAACGGTACGCTCCGTGCCAACCGCTTCTATACCAACGCAACCAAACTCCGTTCACACGCTCATGCCTGTCAGTTGTCACGTATCAAGTATCGTACGGTTCAAAACTGCCTCTAGGATCCCGAGAAGTGCCATTCCATGCAGTCTGGGGGGGGGGGGGTCTGTAGGGCGAAAATTCTCTTGTACGCTTCGCACCAAACTATGATGGCGCTCCGCTTCGATGGCAACTTCCATTCTGCTCCCCTCCCCCAATAGCCAACACAAATCGCCGCCCTTGCCCGTTTGTTATGTAATCGTCGACAATAAGTGCAACAAAATTGGAAAACTGTAGTCGGCCAAAAGTAAAGAACGTTGGATTACTTACCTAGAAACTAGATTTCTCGAGAAAAAATATGACTTCAAAAGATGCAAAATATTGTACCAGATTACGTCTAAGGCTTCCCGGTAGTCGAAAAATCTTTGACACCCCCTCCCCTTAACCCCTCCCTCAGAACCGCGATCACTCATCTCATGCCTGGGGCGGATGCAGGGGGAAGGATGCAGTCGCACCCAAAAAATTCAAGGAAAAACGGCAAAAACGTTTGTTAAGCTATAGTATGAGGAGGGGGCAGGATGCAAGTGCGCTGCATCTTCGGTCTATGCCTGTGTTTTTTCGTTTCTTCAGTTAAACGTACGTTACCTATCCGTTTATTGTCAGTTCTATTCCTTTACGCTTCCGTTACTTATGCGTTAGTGTCCGTCGAACATTCGGTACAGGTACTGTACTTCTACATTTCATCCGTTTGTTGTCCGGTAATGATCCGGTGAGCAAATAGCAATCACCGGAGACGAACGGATACTAACGGAGAAGTCCAGTATGAGAAACGCACGAGAAAATGATAAAACGGAAGCTTAACGGATAAGTAACGAATACGTAAGGGGGACCTTTCTCGGTCGACGTCCGGTCCAAGTTTTGTGCAGGTTTAAAATCTCTCGCCGTTCATACCGGACGTTCCCGGTCATGAAACGAAGTCGGCGGAGGAGAACAGGAGACTAAACGGATACTAACGTACATCAACGGAGTGCCATTTTGGGTCTTCGTTTCCTCTCCGTTATTGCAATCCGGTGAGGTGTGACAGGCGCTTAAAGACTGACGTGTGTTATGGTACGGTATCTCCCTCCCTCCTCCCTCTCCCTCCCTGGTGACGCCATCCCAACCAATTATTTATACCTCTGCCTGTGAATCCATTCTTAAGGTTTAAGTCCAAATTTTACATAAATAATACTGCAATAAAATAAATTTCAATCAGTTTTGTCCCTTATCCCATACATGCACGTTTCATTTTAGGAGTTTAAAGTGGACCTAAAGTGTAGAATTATAAGAATATATACTTTAGACGTTTGAAACGAATTTCACTCATCCAACTCTCATTTTCATAGCTCACCCCGTTGCTGAGATATGAAAAGTTAAAATTTATTCAGTTTATTTGAAACAGTCGATTGCGCAATAATTTGTGATGATCTTCTTGTAAAACTCACATTACTTGCTTTTGTTTTCTTTTGAAATTGAAATGTTTATATAACCTTGCAAAAATTACTGTTGTATGGAGAGGTTTTGTATAGTCAAGTCACCCTATAACAGTGAGAAAGTGATCACATTTTGGCACAAATAAAGAAAACAAAGAATGTAATTTGAGTAGTACAAGAATGACACCACAAATTATTGCGCCATCTACCATTTTAAATTGAATAAGCACCAACATTTTATATATCTCAGCTCAGGAATTCCTATAAAGATGGCAGTTAGACCATTTGGATTTATTTTTCAAGCTTTGCAACATGTGTTTTTGAATTTTTAGCCTTTAGGTACACTTCAAATTTACCTAAAATTTGGCAGTTCTTTGTAGACCAAAAAATGCATTTTCTATGCGCGTTTCTTTCAATATAAAAAGCTGATTTAACTGTATTTTCAAAGCAAAGTGAACTTAAAGCAAGCTGGAGTGATGTCACATTCTCACATTGATGAGCAGTTCTCCATTTTCTGTGCCTTTCAATCGTTTTGACTAACAGACCCTTAAGGGTGCAATTTGCAAAATTTCAATATCTCCTATGCATATTACGTAATGATACCATACGATTATGAAGAACACTAAATCGGATTTAAATTTAACGATATACATAAATCAGTCTATTCATGTGAGGAAATGACGTCACTCCTGTTTGCGTAAAGTTTACTTTAGCTTGCAAATTTGGTTACATCATTGGTTCAAAAACTCGAAAAACTATAGGTAAAAATTTAATGTTATCTCATAAGAGTTATGATTCCTCTCCCTTCTATAAAAATTCAGTTTTGCGTATAACCTTCCTCAGTGATTCGGTTTTTCTATAAGCAAGAAAAAAAAATCACATGATGAGGATTAATTTTTTCTCATTAATTAAGAAATTGCAGACATGAGATGGATATTTCAAGGATGAATACATACAGTTTAGAACACTCGGGAAGTGCCGTTTCCGGCCATCTGTAGGGTTTGCAAAGTCAAAAATTTTCTTGAACGCTCCGCGCTAACTGATGGTGGCGCTCCGCTTAGAAATATGTATTACCATTTTTCATAGATTTATTTTTTTCTCCTTAATTGAGAAATTGCAGACATATGATCCATATTTCAAGGCTGGGTACATGCAGCTTAAAACACTCGGGAAGTGCCATTTCCGGCGATCTGGAGGGTTCGTGAAGCTAAAATTTTCTTGTACGCTCCGCGCCAACCAATGGTGGCGCTCCGCTTAGATAGTCTTGCTGCACTCAGCCCCCCTACCCCCAATATTTTTTCGTTCCGCCGCGCCTGCTTAGTTGAAGCGTCTCATTCAGTGAGGGCCCGGTTTTCACTGACAGGCAAACAAACCTTCTCAGAGTTCGTATTTATTTTAGAAGAAGAAAGTTTTTTTTGAGAGAGAGAGAGAGAAACATAAGTCCAAGAAAATGAAAACGCCAAAAATGCAGGTTCTGACACGGGGGGGGGGGGGTAGGGTGAGGCTCGGAAGTCTTCAATGCCTGCACCCCCAAACAATAAAGCTGGGGCCGACCCAGCATGCTTTGCCCCCCTATCGAAAAACCCTGGCGCCGCCCCTGAGGTCAAGTGTTAGATCTAAGAAATTTACTACTTTTTTGTTGGCTTCGATTTCTATTTTTAAGTTGTCGTTTGCGAATATTTTGCATATTTCCTTCTTAATAATTTCTCATTGTCTAGGTGTAGTTTTGCAAACTGCTAACCCGTCGTCTCTGTATAGGCCGACATTAATGTTGATGTGTTGGAGCTGTGATAAAATGTATAGCCCTACCAGCTCACAAGTTTAAGCACCGTCGAAACTACCCATGGTAACATCGAATGAAGGGTCTGTTCGTTTGCACCATGTTGATTCGGCATTGAAAAGCATAGTTTTCTTCGCTTGGAAGATAACATGCTTTTCAAACGGTGTTACTGTGGTGAAATTTGAAGCAAAGTCCAGGGCCTTGTTTAGGAGTTTAGCGGTTATTGAGGGGTAGAACTCACAGATATCGAAAGCAATGAATGAATGTTGATGTTTGTTGTGCACCTTGTTGAACCAGTCTATGACTTCGCCTGTGTTCTTCCACTGGTTGAAACCCGAGGATTGTATGATTTTTGCATTAATTTTTCCAAGTATTTGTTTGCTGATCTTACCGATTTCTGATTTCGATGGGTTAATAAGTCTACATGTAGGTTTGTTGTTGACATTTGGTTTGTGGTCTTTTAACGTAATAAATGCTTGGTTTTCACCTGTTGTGTCGATTCTGTCACTGATCTCTAATTTGGACGCGATAGCTTTGTCGGCTGTTGTGATCTGTTTTAGTGTGTTCGGTGGTGCTTTCTTGTAGGCTTTGTTTATGTTTTGTTCTATTAGTTTGTTGTTCTGCCCGTGTCCAATTTGTAAAAGTTGTTGGTTTTGTCGGCTGCAACGTATACTTTACGTAAATTACGTTGCACACAAACTACATCCAATACTCAACAGAAATACGGTAAAACTGAGTTACAGCTGCATGGCAAACATGGACCAAGTAATATCAGCGCACAACAAATACATACTGGCAAAACATAATACACAACCAGCAACGCAAAACAACTGCAGGGTACTGCAGGGTACAAACCCAAAGCTCACTGGAGGGTGTAATTGCCTCGCCGATAATATAGTGTACCAGGCCACCTAACACGTTACAACAATAAAGAAGAATCATACATTGGTTTAACAGAAAACACCTTCAAAACCACTACTGCACACAAGTTCAGCTTCAATCACAAAGACAAAAGAAATGCAACTACACTCAGCGAATACATTTGGAAGCTTAAAACGTATGGTCTAGTGACCAAATCTGATGCTTTCAAAAAAAAAAAGCAGAAAAAGTTTCTGTGTTAGGCATTGAAAACCCCATCTCAATAGCATCTTGCATTTGGAAGATACGAATTTTTGAAGAAATGCTACATTTTTAGTTTCCGCTGTGCTTGATGGGAAATCTGTGATGTCATCTGGGCAAATTGATTTGATGTAGATTTTGTATTTCTTTATAATGTTGACATCACTATACTGAATATTCCATAACTTTATTTGCTGTACCATAAGTATGGAACAGTTTTTCACTACATCTACACGGAAAAACATCTAAACTTTCCAACGGTATCAAATTTCAAGCACAAACAAGGTAGCCAATTATAAAGAATAACAAAAGACGAACACGACACCTAATGTACCGTAAAAACGGACACGTACAAAACAAATGCCAAACCTTTGTTGACACCATTCTACATCAGTCTTATGAAGAGTGAGGACCTACCACACTGGGCCCTTACGAAACAGTGCTGTAAAGCTGCCTTGTATTACCCTACAGTCACAACCTTTCAATATTTAAGCTCCCTTCATAGGTTGAGTACTCTACCATTGACTGGTTTACTTTGTTAATAAAAATATATATATATGTGTGTGTGTGTGTTTGTGTGTGTGTGTGTGTGTTTTCGTGTTCCATGTGGTATGTCCACACTCTTCAGAAGCCTGATGTAGAATGGTGTCAATAAAGGTTAAGCATTGGTTTGCACGTGCTCGTTTTGAACCGTACATTGAATGTCGTGCTAGTCTTTGAAACACGGACACGGCTAATCCGAGTGAACAAAGATACGTTACCTATTTGAATAATTACATATGTTTATTTATGTGTCTGCAGGAGCTTATAAGTTCGTTTCGTTTGTCAAGAGTGGTTAAGGAAGGTTTGTGTATGATGAACTTTTCTTCGAGGCAGAGGTTGCAAGTTTTAGATGATGTAGTGTAGGCACGGGCTTTGCTTGTAAGTTCCACTTCACAGTGTGCTCGACATTAGTATCCTTTATCTTCCAAATGTATTCCCTGAGTGTAGTTGCATTTCTTTTGTCTTTGTGATTGAAGCGGGACTTGTGGACTTGTATGCAGTGTACCTGGTTTTGAAGTGATTTCTTTTAAACCAATGTATGATTCTTCTTTGTTGTTGTCGTGGCGTGTTACGGTGGCCTGGTACACTATGTTATCGGCGAGGCAATTACCCTCCAGAGGGCATTGGGTTTGCGCCCTGCAGTTGCAGCTGGGAGGGAGGGGGAGGGAGACACTCATTCCCTTTAGTCCCCTCCCCCAGGCCACAGATCAGTAATGCCCACTTTTTGTCCCCCGAGCAAAAAAGGGGATTTGCGGCCCGGCCTTGTGTATTACCATTTTTCATGGATTGATTTTTTTCCCACTTATTTGAGAAATGGCAGACATAAGATTCTCATTTCAAAGCTGCTTACACGCAGCTTTAAACACGTGGGAAGTGCCGTTTCCGGCCATCTGGAGGGTTTGTAAAGCCAAAAATTTCCTTGCACTCTCCGCGCCAACTGATGGTGGCGCTCCACTTAGATAGTCTTGACAAGCCTGACCCTCGGCAGTGCCGGCCCCCTCATTTGTTACCTAGGTCCCCCTAAAAGTTTCATCCTAGCTACGCCCCTGGGCCATTGCAGCCATATCCTGCCGAGGTTCCGACCGCAATCGTTTTAAAGGGCTCATTGAGTTGATCCGACTATTTTGTGAAGAGTTTCAAGTTGAAGGAAATCACTACATGACAGTGCTCCTAATTAGCCCCATTACTCGTCAGTTGTGGTCCTAATTAGGTTCACAGTCACACAGGGGCGTAGATTTCTTTTCAACTTTGGAATGGGATGGGGTGAACTATCGCAAATGTGGACAATGTGCATGCGAAGCGGGAGCTCATGACGGGTGGGGTCCAGGGGCCCGCCTCAGGGCCCCTGGTGGGGTCCAGGGGGCGAAGCCCCGGAAGCTCCTGAGTTTTAATGTCTCAGAAATGCCAGGAAGACTGTCTTAAGGGGTTAATTTCAGTGGTAATGTTCTTTGGTAGGATATTCGTATACATTTAGGAAATGCTATTTTGAGCACAAAACTCGTTGATAAGCTGCGCTGGATTGAAATTGTACAAGAGCAACAATGTAATGTTATCCTTAAAAAGGTAGGGATCAACATATAGGGTCATCCCAGACAACTGGATTTTGAATTCGGACATCATTACAAGACATGCAAGCTGGCTTGAGATCAGTGGCGTCGCCAGGTTTTTTGTGATTGGGGGCACCATAGATGATGCCGTAATAATACCTCAGTTCCCCCAAGCCTGCGTAAATTACACCCTTATTTTTCATGCGTTCCTGTATTTTTGATCTTTCGTTTGTCACTACATAAAGGTGTCGTCCTGGGGAAGGGATCCCCCTGAATTTTTTCTATTAATTTACGGTCTTTTAGATGCAAAATGGTGCTAGCTTTGGAATGTTTTTAGAACTGATGATATATGGCCGGAAAATGTCCATAATTGAGTTAATGCTAATTTTTTGGTAAGGTAAAAGAGGAGAATATGTTGTCTATTAAGAGACAGATACGTTGTCGACAAAATCTCCTGAAGTCCCCTCCCTTCTCCTTGTTTTATACTACCTTCTATTTCGGGAAAGTTTTTACACAAAAATATGTCCTTTCCTTCATTGTGCATTATGAAAGGGCATTTAAGGCTGGCAGATACCTGAATAGGACCTCCTGGAAGCTCTGCATTAATCATATTAATTAGGGCGGAGGGGGGGGGGGGGTTATGACATAATGCGTGTACTATACCTGACATCCAAATGATAGTATAGAGTAAAAACCATAGAAATAAAAGTTAAGGAGAACGCTAACACAATGCATTCATGCATGTTTAACCGGTGAAGCCACGAAAATTGTGAGGGCGCTTTCGTTGTACGGCAAAAGACCTGTAGATTGGCGTGTCCCCGTACGTACAGTGTGCATTCTGCTGCAGAAGTTATAGCTTATTTTATCCGTTTTTCGAAAGATCAGGAGTAATTTTCACAACAGAAATAAGTCATGTTCTCTTAAGTATTTTGTTTTATACTTCTAACTTGAAAACTACTTTTCTTTTCCAATACTTGGGGCAAAAGCAATGACGTGATATTTTGTATTACGCGAAGGTGCTCTGTTGCCGTACCGCTTAGCCAAATCAATGGCTTCAGTCCAGATTGGCAGACGTCATTCTGCCTTACTTTTATTTCTATGGTACAAACACTTTACAACTATCGTATTTTTACTACTTTTGAACTAAATCCGGGCAAACAGCTGCCAGCAATGGAAAATGAGAGGGAGGGAGAGTATAGGTGCTATTAGACCTCCCTGATAGGTGTAGCAAAAGGGGTGAAGGACTAATAAGAGCGTTACAGAGTGCTGTTTTCGTCATAAGTGTATTAACAATCACCATCTATACCGATAATGGCTCAGCGCGAACTGGCGAAGCTTTGGTAAAAGTTTTTGAAAAATGTATAACGGCAGATACGTACTTTCAACCTTCTACATCATGCTACATATTAGACTGAAAGATCTCATATTGACGCGAGGTCCCCACAGATGTTTGGAGATGTATCTCTGTTCTTCGGAAAGTGTTGTGATCAGAACAGTTTCGTATATTATTACCTTAATAATGGTCATGACATGGAGTGTAAACAGTGACGAATAATATTTCCATTACAAAACCTGCATTCAGACTCTACATCGAGACACTTTCAATTGCCCAACAAACCTACATGCCACTGCCATATAAGCCAGTCTTTTACCTAATTCGTTAACTTTCAACTTTTTGCTCCTGTGCTTCTCCGAAAGTTGCTATCGGAAGATATTGATAATATGAGTGACACTGACAAAAGGTTGGAAGCGCTCGGAGCGCGCGAAAATTTTGATAAATTGCCAACGATTTGCTAAAATTCTGACAGTTTGAGAAACATTTGTGATAGAATGTGAAGCGAGATTGAAAAAAATTCTTACGAAAATGAAGAATAAAATATACTTTCCATCATACACGTATCTGTAGACTGAAACATGGGGGTGGGGGGGATGATTACATGGGCCATCCCCCCTGGTCAAATGTTGGGGGGATATATCCCCCATCCCCCCGGGATTTACGCCCATGCAGTCACATACAGTTTGTTTTTATATTGCCTCGAGCAATTGGAACTCAGTGAGGCTACTGCGGCTCTTGTCTTGGAAGTGTTATATTAGTTGTTTGTGTTTAAATTGGAGACGGGGCTAGAAGTCAAGTTAGTTGGGAGAATTAATACTGTCGTGGGTGAGCTTATAGGGCCTTTAAAGGGGAAATCTTCTCATCCCAGACAGTTCCAATTCTCCCAGAACTAGCTTAGTTCTGGCCCCGCCCATAACTGTTAGCTTTTCCTTGTGCAGACACAACACAGTTTATTACTCAAGGCCATATCATGGGGAGTATACAAAGCCCTAATGTGTAATCAAAACACTCTCTGTGCATGTTGTGTAATATAAGCTGCTCTGCATCTTTTGAATTTTGTAACTCTGATGTCAGTCAAAGAGCAGTCACAAGTTGAGACTTTTGCTTACTGTAGCGTCGTACTTCACCGTGGGTGTATTCAATTACGTCGAAACGAACATAGGGACATCTTGTCAAAACTTACCACGTGAGAATACAGTTTAAGAAATTTTAAAACACTAACCTTATTAAATTTCTTTGCGAAATACACAAAATAAACAGTTGGAAAATGCACAAAAAAAGTTTATATTTCTGGCTGGAGGAGTCCAAACATGCAGGTATGAAAATTTTCTATTTGTCTCAGTCCTTTAAACGTCAATTTTAGGCCTTTCCAAGGATTTTCGCTGCGGAAATAGTCTCATCACAGGTTTAACAACAATTATTCTGTATTGGCTCTTTCGTATGAAGAGAACTCGGCTTTGTTCACAACGTTAAAGGTGATAGTGGCTATTTCGTAGTTTAAGGATTCTTCCTACCCTCCCTAAAACTTCCTACCCTCCCTAAAAGAGTACATAGTGTCGTAGCAAAGATGCCATCGAGAGTAGGAGAAAGATACGCAGGAATTAAGTAAACATATTTTCAATACAATGGGCGTCGTATTCGGAGAATTCCAAATTCCCTGTGGCTGTCAGTATGGGCAAAGACGAATAACCAGGTGACCATGCAGAATTCTGAGTACAATGACATCAGGTAATGGGGTTCTTCATTAGGTGTTTGGACAAGAATATGCAAGAGTTACTGCTTCGCTGGTTGTTTAATGATGACCAAAACCAAACTTCGTTTTTTGTTGGAACAGTTCTTATGTGCAGGAACTTGGACAATAAGAGAGATGTATATGAGCACTAGGGCGTGTCCACACCTTGGATATTGTAAAGTTAAGTTTAACGTTATACGTCCTCTTCCAGGAAAATAGAGTAAAATGACCACAAAGTCCTTCAAAAATTCTATGTCGAACTCAGTAACACTCGCTGCCACCAGTGTAGCGTGGTACTTCAGCGTGGGTGTATTCAATTACGTTGAGACGAACATAGGGAACAAAATAGCAAAAAGGAACAGAGACTGGACGAAAACGAACTCAACTGTATTCTCTCCAAATTAACTCTCCCCCAAACTCATCGAAACATATCCCGACTTTAACATAAACTTCAACTTTTTGTGACGTAACTATGCAAATGACTCTACAACAGCAACTACATAACGTGCAAATGATGAACGAGCAACTTTAAAACGTGAGGTATTACTGAATATTCAAACAATTACTTTTCTTTATTTTGTATTCCGTATAGAGGGGTTTCAGTCACGTGACTTTAACCAACTAGACGCAATTTTGAAGGGCAAGATCGCGCGTCTTTTTTGTTTTGACGGGCACGCGTCCATTGTGTCACAGTAGTATCTATGGTTATGCCGTGCGCGTGTGCTGTTAATACGCTTACTGCGTGTGTGTTTTGCCCTTCAGTGCCTGGGAATCCATTGCGCGTGACGTCACATGAAATCCCTCTATACCTCTTACACTTACCCCTACGTAAAAGTCATACTTGGGGTGATGCAAATCTGTCTTGACACTGAAGACCTAAACTAGTCCTAAACTAGTCAGGATGGTGTCTCTCCCGACTAATTTGACTGACTAGCGTAAAATTAGTCGGTGGATTAGTCAGTGATCACAAACTAGTCAGTGGATTAGTCCGTGTGACACCGACTAATCAACTGACTAGTTTGTGATCACTGAACGTTAGGCTTATATAATATATATATATATATATATATATATATATATATATATATATATATATATATATATATATATATGGTCACTGCATAGCACTTATGAAGTATGTAGGTCAAATAAAAAGAAGAAAGTGGTACTAAAGGTTTGTGAAAAAGTCCACAACGTTTTGGGTTTAAACCCTTCATCAAGTGGCAAAAATGCAACCGATTGTTGACGCGGTCAAACCTACAAATTAGAAAACACACAAAAAATTGGGCACGGAGAATTCGGCAAGACAGGCTGTGTGAAGTGGTTAACACAGGTAACAAAAAGGCAGGAAGGGCTGATTTATAGAAGTCCAAGCCTAACGTTCAGACCGTGTGGGGACAGGGTCATCATCATGAAACTTTGAACCCTGTCCCCTTCAAGGCGCCGCGGGGGTGCGAAGCGTCCCCCAACGACGCGGCCCAGGGGTCCACTTCAGGGCCCCTGGTGGATAGGAGGCGAAGCCCCCGAAGTTCAAAGCTATTTAAGAAATTGTAGGCGTCAAAATGCACCTGACAGACCACAAAAATTACAGTTTGACTTTTTTCAGTTATATGGTTACTCCGTGTGACTAACATTCGGCTGGGATTGATAATACAGAGAGCTTGATGGCTTGAAGAGGAGGGCAGGATGGACTATTCTGAGAGTTTTCCGGGGCTTTGGAACAATAATTTTCAGAATGGGAGATCTAGAACTGAGAACGGGTGAGCGCGAAGTGCGCTTAAAAATCGCTTTTTATACTAATTAGCGATATGAGTAACAAAAAAGCTAAGAAAAATACCCTTTAGGAGGGGCGGTGGTCCCCCCTTTTTCTTCGCTACGCACCTGTCCCATATTACAATACCGAAAATAACACTTTCAGTGCCTTACAAATTGCATCTAAACAATCTTTAAACAGTCAGTAAATTTACACAGATCGCCGATTTGCAGAGTGGTCTATTCCAGCTGCTGTGCACCAATGTGTTTCACATGTGCGTGGGTTCGAATCCCGCTCGATGTACGTGGGTTTTTCTCCGGGTACTCCGGCTTTCCTCCCACTTGGCATAGGCTTGGCTCTAAAATCGGTTGCCCAGCCGACGAAGTCGGTTGCGCGCCGGACTGAAGAGCCTTCGGGTGGACCAGTTAACTAGCCGACTTTGCTTTTTACACAGATCGCTGTAATAATAGTTTGGCTTTAAAAAATTAAAAATATTGAAAACTCCCCCCCCCCCCCCTTTGCTGAGTGCGGCTATGGTTGCAATTATAATGGAAGAGTTTGTACGGGATGTTCTGCAGGAAGTCATCCCGAATTCCGAAACAATATTTAAAGCGGGTGCGCGGGTAGCCTGCCGAAGAAACAGAGTTGTTCGAGACATTTGGTTGTAGCCTATTGTTTTTCTTTAGTTTAAATGCAATATTGTTCATTTCATATGAAATTCTACAAGGTCTCCCAGGTGCATGTTCTTTCCACAGCAGGGTATAGGTATATGAACCTACACCCTGCTATATGGTTCTTTCTTTTATGATTAATTTTTGTTGATGGTCCGGGGCTAGCGCCCCAACAAGTTTTTAATTACTGTGAAAAATAAGGTAGTGTCGATTCGAAGGCTATAGAGTATATGATACTTAAAATAAATGAAATGTTTTATGGGTAGTTTTGACATGGACATGACCATGATCGTCAGTTAAAAGGCCAGGGAAGTTACTTCCATTCGAGACTGCCTCTTGGAAATTGTGGCTTGCGAAGCCTTTAACCACGAGCGCCGATCGTGCGGAACTGGAAGCTTGGGAGTGACTGTCCTCCCGAGAAATTTTTCTTCAATTTGACGGCTTTTGTGATAGTCCTATTTTTTCATGTAGGCTACGCTAGGACTGTATTTTAACGTAAGGCGTACGTTAAAAACAAATTATGAATGTTTATGAGTGCAATGGTATGAATAATTTTATTCGCTGAAAGATTTAACGTTCTATTCAACTCGGCTTCTCCAAGTTGAATAGAACGTTCAATCTTTCAACTTCGGAAATTATTCATACTATCGCACTCATAAACATTCATTTTGTATAATAATACATGCAACTATTATGATCACAACACTTTTCCGTAAAACAGAAATACATATTCAACATTGTAGGGGCCTTGCATCAATATGAGATCTTTCAATTTTTGTAGCATGATGTGGGAGATTTCAACATTTCCATGCCCATATTGCCTCATTTAAAAATACACTTATCATATAAACGTAAACATATTTGCTCTCCCCAAAATGTTTCATTTAAACTTCATACATGCACACTTTCCAGCTCTTTTTGAACTGATAGTTTAACAGGCCTATCTTTCTGGAATACCTCGACGTCGATTAAATAACGTTTCCTTTCATCCGACTCAATTTTCAGATACAGAAATTCCTGAAATGGCGAGCTCCGGATCTAGTTATTTGAAAGACATCGATGAAAAGTTTTGTCAGTGTCCTATATGTCTACAGCAGTATAAAGAACCCAAACTGTTACAGTGTCTCCATAGATACTGTAGTGATTGCTTACAGCAATACATTGAAAAAGATCCAGAAGCAACAATGGTAACGTGTCCAGAATGTAGAGAGGAATTTATAATACCAAGAGAAGGTGTGGATGGCTTCAGAACGGATTTTCACATGAAAAGTATAACTGAATATATTCAATTACAGAAATCACTAGAAGGCGAAAGGTCACATGAATGTTATGGCTGCTCAAGGAAGTTAAAAGTGACGTCATTCTGCTTTCAATGTAATGGATTTTTATGCAAAGAATGCAACGACTTTCACATGAAAAACAAAAGTTTGAAAGATCACAAACAAAAGGTGTTATCTTTGGAAGATTTGAAATCAAACCAAATGACACTGGGGAAACTGACTGACTTAAGGGAAACCCCAAGATGCCCAAATCATCACGATTTACGTCTACTCTGCTGTAGGACTTGCAACTACCTACCGATATGTGCGGTTTGTGCTCATGGAAGGCATAAAAAACATGATATCAATGACATAGCACTAACGGCAACTGAAGAGCGAGAAAAGTTACAAAATGAATTAAAAAATCTCACTCAGTACAAGGAGCACATGTTGAAAATATCACAAAACGTGGACAGAGTTAAAGAAGATATTACCTGTAACTTAAGAGAAAAAAAAGAAAATTTTACAAGAAGGTATGAAAGGGACATGCAAACAGTGAGAAATGAGATTGAACGATTGGAAAAAGATTACCACCGTAGCCAGAGGGAAACAAAGGAAACCGAGAACAGGGAGTTGACGGAGACGAGGAAACAAATGGATGAAGATATAAGACAAATAAAGATAAAATATGACAATATCTTTGAAGAGATAAAAGAGCGAAGTAGAGTGAAATTAGGAAACCTGGGAAAGAAACAACACGAAGAAGTTGAAAAAAGCACGGAAAAACTTGCAATTTTGGAGAGAGAACTTGAAACGTTTATGAATAAATTTGAGAAAAGACAAAAAGAGGGAGTTGTGAAACTTCAAACCATTTCAGAAAAAATCATTTACATATTGAAACGATATGAGAACTTGACGGCAACCGGATACAGTGCCCTGGAGACACGGAACAATTGGACAGCCGTGCAGTGTATCCCTGATATATGTAAAGCCATTGAACCCCTAAGTGAAGATATGAAGAGAAAATTCCCCGAATTGGAGACAATATCAAAAACTTGGATCACTCCAGAGATCATGGAAGATGACGAGTCTCCGGTCAATATCGAGGGGATTAAAACGTATGATTGGAAAATTACAGATATCGCTGCAGGCGGGAACGAGGGCAGTGTTTTCTTCACTGGACGAACAACAGTAGTCCATCAATCACACATAACTGTCATTAATATGAAGGGAAAACTTTTGCACCAGGTGAAATTGAAAGGTAAATCTTCATGGCTCAATCGTTATTGTGCCTTACTATCAAAGTTCAAAGTTGCAACAGTTTCTGATTACAATGAGATTGGTGTCTTTGATGTATGTAATTATTCATACACCAAGAGGAACATTACTGACATCATACTCACGTGGACGGTACACCGAAATGTCCTTTGTGTAGCCACTGATCCTCTCAACAATCATATCTTAGTGGGTGAGGTAAGCAGACATGTATATGTATTTGATGATCAGCTAAATTATCATCACACATTGACTCTCCCGGAGATGATAATATATCCACATCACATGACTGTTAGTGAATGTAATCTTCTGGTTTGTGATTATGAAGGAAACAAAACATATCTAGTCAACATGGAAGAACCGGAGAGTAAACTCATCCGTGAGCTACCGACACCTGATTTTGATGGACACAGCGGTAATCCTATGAATGTTTGTACGGACAGCAACGGATTTATATACGTATTGTGGATGAAAAGTACACATTTTACCGATGGAAAACATGTCATAACACAGTACACGAAAGATGGTTGTCAGTTACTGGCAACAATACCGATAGGCACCAATGATGCAAGATGCATAACAACAATAATGATAGGTATGACAGAGAAATTACTTGTGTCAACTTTTGAATCAGGAAAGCTCTATATTTACAACCTTATGTGAGCTATTTTTATGATCCTAACATATTGGTTTATTGGTATGTAAATCTAAAAGTAAAATGCCTTTGGTCATTTGAAATCTATGGGAGCAAGTGCCTCACTTCCTTCTCATGCTGTCATGAACACTTAAGTCATGCTGAAAGACTTTTTGATACACGCAGTAGACTATTTTCACACGAACTTCTGTTAAAATATGAGATGGACATGTAAATGCTTACAATATACCGTTTGCATGTTTACATACCGTATTTTTTTTCGTTACCCATTTTGGTTTCTTCCATAAGGTCTTTTTCTGCTTCCTTTCTTCTTTTTCAAGGGGTGGGGTAGGGGAGCCTCTAACGCCACGTATACAGCCCTGTTAATATGAATGAATTACTGACCACTTCTTTTGTCAACCATATTGACCGGGCGGTTGTACCTTGTGCGCTCTACATCTGTCAATTCAAAAATTGAGTCAAGACAAAGCTAGCAACTTGAACCTCGAGACGTATACAAAGTCCCTGTAAAATATTCTTCCTTTAGGTAAACTTTACTATAAAGATTGAAGGTCACCTCTCACAAATTAATGTTTGATGTCGAGGTACATAATTTTCCTTCGATGACAGCGTGGTATATTTGCTCCTTTTCGTTATTTTCATTCTTCCTTTTCATTCCTTCTTTTCAACCAGGGGAGTGCACGCCTCATAGACCCCCTGGATAAGCCCCTGAAATAATGGTAGTGATTGGGAGGTCTTCAGGCCTAGTCTGTATTTCCAAGGCTAGGGTCAACGTTCGAAGAAAGTAGGCCCTATCTGAAAGTCAGTACTCTTTTCATCTATACCATTCGCAGATGTATGCTTTCCATTAGGCAGAAGAGTTGATCTTGAAAGATAGGCAAATGCGCCTCAATAGAGACAATGACATCCAGAGTAACGAAGGCAATTGTCTTTATTGAGACATTTAGCGTCAAATAATAATTACGTGAAATATGGAATTCTTTTTCACGTCAAAAGAGAAGATTTTCCGCAAAAAACTTCCACAGCGAGAAAATTACGACTGAAAGAACGTTGGGGGGGGGGGGGGGGGGGAAAAATGGATATGATGCAATATTGTCTAAAGGCTTGGGGAAATTACAGAAGTAAATGATTCACATACACGAATTTATTTAAAACAATTCCCCCCCCCCCCCCCTGGAAAAATTTTGGCCCTCCTCCAGTACCTTGTCTGGCTACGGGCCTGACACTCGAACAGGTTATAACAAGTTAAGCCCTTAATTGAAGTGTTTTAAATTTTGTGTGTTAAGGGGATCATTGGGTTGATATTGAATATTTTGTGACAAGTATGAAAGCAATTATTGCATGACAATGCTTCTGATCAGCCTCATTAGCCCCCTATCACTTCCTATTGTTACCGAAAGCGTGAAAAATTGTAGTTTCAAAAAACACAAAACTTGTAGTTTGCAATGCTCCTCCACGCCCTTGATAGACCAACCTGTTTGGAATTGAAATACAACATTTATTTACAACTGAAGCCTTGATCATAATAACTTGTTTGCAAGAGGAGTTAAGAGTGTCAATCAAGTTGGTATTAGCTTAACTCATTGGTTGTACTTGGGCAGGGGTTGCATATGGTTAATACCTAATGGGAAAAGTGTCTGACCACGAATTTGTCATAAATTATTTTTATAATTAATCACCTTTTCATTGTCATTTCAGTTGTGTGTTAGATGGTCAGAATCTCTTGGCTTGAACATTTACCATCAGGATGTGAGTAAAACTCACGGTGTGACAAAAAAGTCATGAAATTCATGAACCAACTCAACAAGCCCCTTTTACTATTTTTAAATCTCTACATGGGCATATATATATATATATATATATATATATATATATATATATATATATATATATATATATATATATATATATATATATATATATATATATAAATGAAAATCGGCACAGCTGGAAAATCTGGCTGAGGTGAAAAAACGATGTTGACTCCACCGGGATTCGAACTCGAGACCTCCCGCTTGCTAGTGCGGACGCTCTGACCACTGAGCTATAAAGCCAAGTTGGTCTGGCCTTTGTTCAAACACCATATGAAGCAACTCGCAATTCACCTCCTGAGCAGGCGCCTATTTTGGAACAGCACTAGTTCTCTAGTGACGCAAGCCCAACCAGAGATCACGAATGATGCCATCCAGCTGAACATAATTGTTCATCCGCCAGCGGATCTCCGAAGAGATACAGAAACCTGCGTGACCATAAATGACATGTAAATAAACGCTGACGGCAACTGCGTGGTATATAAATGAAAATCGGCACAGCTGGAAAATCTATATATATATATATATATATATATATATATATATATATATATATATATATATATATATATATATATATATATATATATATATATATATATAGATTTTCCAAACTCAATCCGCAGACAGAACTTTTTCGAACTTGTTAGATCTCATCAGTTCAGCTCATTGGTAGAAGACCATGCAGTGAAAGGTAATTTCAGTTTAATTCTGTTGCAACTGAGGAAGGGCAAGGTGCCCGAAACATCTCGCAAATAAATGTATTTTTTTCACACTGGATGTTATGAAAGCGTTACTACTCTCTTCTTTTCTTTATATTTGTGGTATCCAGTACGCGTACCTTATAATGTCTTTTAATATATAGATATATATAAATATATATATATATATATATATATATATATATATATATATATATATATATATATGTAAATACAGAAACAGACGAATAACACGGTACGAGGACTGTTACGAAACTTCATAATGCAGAAAGTTCAATAACAAAAAAACTAGAAGTTCCTGTAGATCTACCCAATTTCCCATGCAGAAGACTGTAAAAAACAGGACGTTTCGGATAGTTCTGCTATCCTTGGTCACCAAAAAACGAATAACACTGAGCATAGCTGCTCCAAATAGGGCCGTAATACGAACAAAGAAAAGCCCAAGCCAAAAGTTTAAGAAAAGCGAACGAACCAAATCGAAAAGGTTAAAAAAGAGGATTAACTCACGGTACGCACATCTTTTACATTGATGCCTACCGGAGAAAGGCTGCCAAGTCTATAAATCCATCTAAGTTCTATGGCCTCCCGTTTCTGTTTGGATGCGTTTACAAGCGATTGAAGCCCGATTAAATCAAAATTTTTACAGATTTGGAAGTGCTGGCCCAGAGGAGTATTTCCTTTTCTTATTTCTTGTCTGTGACCGCGGTGTCTTACACGTAATTCACCTCCCGTTTCACCCACATACTGTTTCCCACAGTCCTTACAGTTAATTAAGTAAACCACCCCTACCGACGTACAAGTTATGGTGCTAAAAATGGTAAACGTTTCTCCGGTAGCATTGCTGTAAACTCTGTCAGTTTCCTGTAGGACATTACAGGTAACACAATTCTTAAAATGGGTCTTATAACAACCCTTGTGAACATTTTTGACGTTTTCTACCAGTTTAGCCCTGACTAAGTGAGACTGTAGGTTTCTTGGTTGACGGTATATAACCTGAGGGGGACTGGAAAGGACATTCATTAGGTTAGGGGAAAGCTGTAAAATGTGGAAATATTTGTTTATAATGGATCTAAGGTTAGGGAGTCTCGGATTACGTGTAACAACAAGGGGGGCCGTAACGGGCTTCCGAGTTCTCCTACCTTTGCCAGCCAAAAGGTCCTCTCTCAATAGATTTTGAACCCTTTCGCAAGCTGGGTCTACGATGGAGGAGGGGTAACCTCTGTCTTGAAAATTAGACCTAAGCTCCCCGAAATGTTGTTGGGTCTTTTCTGGATCAGAGCATATCATTTTGACCCTCAAAGCCTGACTAAATACAATTCCCTTTTTCGTACAATTACTATGGTACGAGTCATAATGTAGGTAAAGGTTGAGATTGGAAGGTTTAGTATACAGATCAGTAGTCAGTACTCCGCCTTCCAATTTGATGCGAAGATCAAGAAAACATACCTCAGAATCACTTAATTCATAAGTAAATTCTAGAACCCCTGGGTAAAGGCTATTCATCACATTAACAAAAACTAGAAATTCTTCCTCCCCTTGCAACCATAACCCCCAGATATCGTCTATATATCTATACCACTTAAAAGGTAGTTGATTAGGATGTAATTTAGACTTGAGTTCCTCCTCAAAAAGACCCATCCCTAAACAAGCATATCCCGGTGCCATCTTTGGACCGATGGAAGTCCCGTGAATTTGGGTAAAATGTCTCCCATTAAACTCAAAATTGTTTTCCCTAAGACATATATCGAGACAACGTAAGATATTTTCTGTTGATGGAATTTTTGTTTCCCTCTCCTCCAGAGCTCTTTTAACCGCTTCCACTCCTAGAGATCTTGGCATGCTAGGGTACATTGATTTTACGTCAATGGTAAACATCATGGTGCCTTGGGGGAGAGGCCCAGAGTCATTGATTTCTTTAATTATATTAAGAACATGTTTGGTGTCCCTTATATAAGAGTCCAGGTTCTGCATAGCAGGATTTATAAAGAAATCCACAAATTCGGAGAGCCTTTCAATTGGAGAACCACTACCTGAGATCACTGGTCTGGTTTTCAACCTACCCTCAGCATCAGCTGCCTTGTGGGTTTTTAGTAACGTATAAAACCTGGATGTTTTTGTATCGGACGGCGTCAGGTACTTAGCCACTTTCTCGTCAATTTCACCTGCTGCCAACATACTTTGCACAACCTCCCTCACATGTCCTTGTGTGTCCCGAGTAAGGTCCCTCTCTGATTCTAAGTAAACATTCTTGTTGCTTAATTCTTCAGAGGCTGTTTCGATGTAGTCAGATCTGTCTTGGACTACGAAGGCCGGACCTTTATCTTCAGGCTTGATAACTAAGTCAGACCTTTGTTTTAGTTTGGCCAAAGCCTTTCTTTCACCTCTAGTAAGGTTGTCCTTGACAAATTTACATGGAACAAACTCGTCAATTTCTTTCTGCACTGCATGAATAAACGATTCTAGGTGGGGGTCCCGTCCTGTGGGAGGGGTCCAAGTACTCTTGTCACGGAAGTTGGTCATGATTGGGATAAGGGGATCTAACGATGAGACCTCGTAGGTGGATCCAAACGGATTCTCGTCCGATTCAAATGGTTGCAATATATATATATATATATATATATTTATATATATATAGTGTTAAACCGGTTGTTGTTGGTACCTACAATGGAAAGGAGTTTGTCATGACTGACAACCGGGCAAGTATTGCATCTCCCACGGTTGCATGGAAAAGTTCCTGGGGTATTAGGCACTACTGCTTGAGGTTGAGGGGCACGGACCAAGTGCTTAGATATGTTCTTTTCAATGGGGCTGCCCGGCGTTTTCGTCTTACCGACAGAGGGCGCTCTCATATGGTTCCTACTAGAGTTCCTATATAGAGTTGCGACAACTAAGCAATTGACGCCATTTTGTGGCCAACACTCAAACGCGGGAAAATTCGCGGAACCGGTACAGCGCACTGACTCAGCATGAAATGGTGTTACAGATCAAAACAACGATCACTCACTTATCACTTTTTAGATGGTAAATAATGTATTATGACCACTGAAATTTTGTTTTGCATCAATTTTTTACATTTATGATACAGATTGTTTACAAATTTAACTCATTTAACGGCGAAGAAGTACATAAATATGATTGCTGCCGACGTGACTCAATGGCCATATGTCGGCGAAGTCATACAGCATACCGTACCTCGCACTTTTTTAAGCCTAGCCTATGGGCAAGGTTGGGGCCTGTTCGCACGGCAGCTATCCGCCGTGCGGACAAGATGCGGTGATTGCTTACTCGCACGTAGACTAGCTGTCATACTTTACTAGTACTACATACGAGATGTTGTACGTAGCACACATGGTGATAGTACGTGCGAATAGTCACGACGATGGGCAAGATTGTAAACTTCATAAATGTTACATAATACAGCTAGGCCTACTAATTTATCGTCTTTGTTGGTCGCCCACATGATCATTAGGCATAGCCTACATGAATTTGTCTCGACTATTATACAAAGTTACAATTTCAGCTCACGGGGACTGTTGCCATTAGGGTTGTGACCGTTTAGCGATTAATCGCTAAACGATCGCATGTGTAATAAACGTTTAGTACAAAGCTACCAGCGATTAATCGCAAAACGCGTTTTTCCGTACGAAATAAAAAAGAATCTGCAGTCATTACAGAAAATTAGATGTTCACTTTAACTCTTTTTGAAAAAGTGAAATACATATACAAATGTCACACACGTAAACATATGACATCAAAGTTGAGCTTCCATGCGGGATCCGTGTTTGAGGTTCATGGAAACTATGTCCCCCGGACGTCACTAACGCATTTTACA
The DNA here is from genome assembly GCA_029531755.1 of Holothuria leucospilota. Lineage (NCBI taxonomy): Eukaryota > Metazoa > Echinodermata > Holothuroidea > Aspidochirotida > Holothuriidae > Holothuria > Holothuria leucospilota. The sequence goes on along the minus strand of CM055967.1, from coordinate 58,033,810 downwards.
TGTTCATCATGTTCAAGAGCACGTTTAAAGTCTCCACGTTGATCATAGGTACTTGCGATTAATCGCTAAACGATCGCAAAATTTTGCGATTAAACGTTTAGTAATTTTGCTAAACGTTCACAGCCCTAGTTGCCATGTTGGTCATCTCTTGAATGATGGGCTGATTTGGAGTAGGCCTACTGCTGTATTTGTAACCGTAGCGTGCACAATGGAGGTGTTGGGGCCGGGCCATGGCCCTCCCCCCGGCCACCTCTGTAAGTAATCGGGGTACGGCTGGTAGGGGGACCTTGGAAGCAATCTGACCTGACTGAGTCTGGCAGAGCAACAGGCCTGCTCCCCCACATCATCATGTTTTATATACGCTGCAAAATATTTCAGATATAGCACCATTTTGCATCTCAGCCCTTTTCCAAGAGCAAAAATTTTCCAAAGGAAGGGGGATCCCCCTCTCCAGCTAGGACAGAGAACAATCAAACCATTATTGCACTCTTTTCAAAACTTCATGGATACTTGCCATTTCAATGGTAAACCACTAAGGAGCAGTTCGTCAATGATAAAAAGGGTAAATCATTTATTTATAAATATATGACCACCTTCATATAAGTTGGTCACTGGCCAGGAAGGCACCAACTGGCATCTAGCAAGTTAGGCACCCCTCCATGTCAGCCAGCGGAATTCAGTCTTCGACCCCCCCCCCCCTCAACTCCAAGTCAGAATTCCTCCACACAGCTCTGACCATACCTTTTAATCAAGGGAAAGAAGGAGGAAGGGTTGGATCAAGGGAAATCTGCCAAAATCCTAGCACAATAACTGCAGTGCTTTTTCTGGAATCCACAAATCTAATATATGGGAGGGGGTTGCTTGGAGGAAGGGGAGGTTTACAGTATATCTTTTCCCCTGCCCCTGGAAATTGCCAAACTGCTGCACCAAAATAATAGGTTAGGCTGGCAATTTTCAATGCCTTCTGGTATAAAGCCATGTTGGCTAGTTGGCCTAAAACCCAAAGGGAAAGTTAGTTTTGGGGTACCGTATACCTAAATAGCAGACTTGCAGAGTGAGCACTAGGCCTTGGAGTAGCCTACTCTGGATTATGTGAGGACAAGTGAAGCAAGCTGAGAGGAATAATCGTGGGTGGTTGGGAATTATGAAAAGGAGCTTCAGTCAAATGAATGATTCGGTACACACAGCTAGGCCTTGTTACAGTGGCCCGCCCGCTATAGGTTCCCGACTCACGGACAATAAAAAAGGGAGGAGTCTTTTCTTCTAAGTATCTGAAATATATAATTTTAAATTAAAACCTGGGCTTTCAGGTAACGAAACAATACATAGAGAAGTATAAGAACTCAGTTGTGCTTTTTCATGGTGCTGTCTGAAAGTGTGAATTCCTGACCATTCACAAGTGCAGCCTTTATGTTCTTAAAAACATGCGGAACATCTGCAAGAAAGTATAACCACTTGCCAGCAACTTGAGGATGGGCTATTTTATTCACCACTTTGCTATATTTGCTGCACAGTACACCAAAGTTTCTCTACATTGCTCGATTTGCACTGCCCATGTCATTTGTCACGGCTACAACATGAAGACCAATGTTAGAAGCTCGTTGGATGATATATAGGACAATATTATGAAACACACTGCCGTCTGTGGAGCTGCTGGTAAAATGGTATGCAACTGTTTGCTTCCATCGGCTTGTAATTCCACCGAGCATAAACACAAGAGCATGATCAGCATTTCCAGAGTGCCTTGGTAGAGTAACATTACCAAGAATATCACCACTAGAAAGGTCAAATTCATATTTTGATGTTAGAGACATCTCGTCTAAAGTAAGGCAGCACAAACGTTCTTCCTCTTTCATTTCCTTCACTTTAAGCTGCATATAGTCAAAAACCTCTCTTAAAATACCTGGTTCAAAGGGCACGCTCTCCATTCTTCTCTGTAGAGTCCTTTCTGATGGCAGAGGGTAGTGTTGCTGCAGCAAAAGCTTGTAGCCCGAAGAACCACATGCAAATCTGAGTTGCAGAGCTTTCTTTACTGTATATGATGACCACTTGAGCCCCTTCATATTAACCCTGGACAAACTTTCAAGCTGATCCTTTGCAAAAATCCTTGAAAACTTTGCATTCTGTTTAGTTTTTGCCTTCACAATTGCTCTGTACCTTTTCCTAGTTTTACAAAGTGCATCCCTGAATTTCTTTATTTGCTTCATCTGAGTTTGCAACTGCACCTGAAGTTTTGGTGTGGATGGTGTTGCAGTTTCTTCATCTTCAGTAGAAGCACTGTCTTCTGCTGCAATATCAATAAATGGAAACAGATTACTTACAGGTTTGAAACAATGAACAGTATTTGTTAAGGATGCAGGTCATAATCACAATACTGTAAATATTAAGTACTGTATGTGCAGAGATCTGCAGTTCATGTTGAAATTAGACTCCCTGTACATAATATATATCTGACTTCTAGCTACTGGGTAGCGATGCCCAGCACTCCTTATTTTGCGCTGGCACTTACGGTAAAATGTACTGTCCTGCCCGGCACAGCTTTTTGAAAACTTAACTGAAACATTACCAAAAATGCGCTTTATTGATTGTATTCTTCAAGACCCCTTAAAGATGCAAAATTTTCTTAGGACAGTGTTTTGTAAACCAACTGCTACCTAGCACTAAACATACTCCAGCTAGAACCCTGACGTGATATTTTATGTAGGTCATTCAATACTACCCAGAAGTGAGACATTAGGTCAAATTTTCTGAATCATCTTTATTGCTTGAAATTTATACTGAATGACAGATTATTATCAGCATTTATTAAAATGACAAATATTTTTACACAGTGGACAGCATATACGCAGGAGGGAATACATTCAACTTCTTTTCTGTCAATTTATTATCCTGAGTGATATTTGCAATAAATGACTATACAATATTGGTAAAAGTAGTGAAAAATACATTGCAAAACAAATGTAACTACTGGGACACAAAAAAATTGTTTTTCAACTAATTTTCTATTGTCTTGTGTACAGTAGAAAATTGTGTGAAGCAATAATATTGATATTTTGATAAGTTCACTCTCGGTGATAACCTTACCAGGGTTTCCGTCAAGGGGGGTACAAGGGGGGATTTGTCCCCCCTTGCCAGAAGAAGGGGGACAATCCCCCCTTTCATTTCCATAAAAATATAAAAAATGTCAATATCTTGGTTTCTTACTTAAGAAGAGGACACTTTTGCAGCAATGTTTGAACTTTCATAAGTAAATGGCCTTTAAAACCCTTCAGATTGCACCTTATAGGGGTCTTTAAGTAAGCTTTTGCCTCCCTGAACCCACTTGTAACTTTGGCCAAGGACCGCATCAATTCGGACTCGGGCTTAAGCAGTAATAAATCCCCCCCCCCCTTTTTTGAGTTTCTGGCGGAATCCCTGCTTACCATGATAAATGAAAAAATCAATTCAATCCATGACAAATATGTTTTCCATTGTATTTTATTGTTCACTTACTAAAAGGGCCACTGTATGATATATGAACTGAAATTTGAAGTACTACAGTATAGTAGAAAATACCTTTGTTTGGGTTTGTGTCCCCTATTGTTTGGGTATATTGTAACTTACAAACCTACAACTTTAATTTTATACAAGCTGGTATACATACACAGAATTAAGTTCACAGACTTGTGAGTTTATGTTCTGTATAGTATCTACTGTAAGTCCAGCTTGGAAGTTGTCTAAGCAGTGCTTGTACTGATGCTTTGGGACGTAATTTTTCTTCTTCAGGAAAGGTCGCTTGAAAACATTTTATAAGTACTGCATCCAAATTGCTGTGACCTCTGTTCACTCTCAAGATACTTTGTTTAACCATCAATGTTGTGGACATCAAATACGGTTTTACCACCTGGCACTGGTGTGATGCACTCCCTGTTCAAACATATACAAACTACTTATAACACAGCTTGGAGTTTAGTAGGGAATTCAAGCTGATCTCTAACAAAAATATGGCCAGTTAATACTTTATCAGTTGATAGAATTGAACCACTGTCATTAAACTGTACAGTGTATCTGTCCATACCACATAAAAGGATGGTTTACTCAAGAACTATTTTGCACATGTGAAAAAGGAACTAATTTTGTGCATTCTGTTGAAAATCACTATTTGAATACTATATCTGGTCCTCAAGATATGAACAGATGAGGTTTGCACTTTTTAATCCTAAAGTGAACTTGCAGCAAGGGCATTGATATCACTTCCCCACTTTGACCTTGAAATGGGAGTTTACCCATAGGGACTGGGAAGTTATAAAAATCCTCATGTCTTTTATTCATCATATGATAAAAGTAAGTCATAATGAAGGAAAATTTTGATGGTAAATTTTAAAACATAATAGTGATAAGTATAGTGAAGCTATGATGTCATCTATGCTTATTCCAAGTTCACTTTGGGAATAAAATTTGAACACTTCAGTTCATTTGTTGATCTCTGATCAAGAACCTGCAAACATGGTAATGGAAATTTGCATGTAGATTTTGATTCTCTCACATATATTGAAAACAAAATTTTGAGTAAACCCTCCTTTGAAACAGGACTTACTTAGAGTACTTACACGATGATCTTTGTGATGGGTTGGAGGCATAACTGTGATCCTTAAGGTGAGACGTATGCTTGTTTAAGTTGTTTGTCACTTCAGTTTGCCTCTTCTTTGGAGATTTTCTGGTCTTGAGAATACTTCGATGACAGAAAATTGTAGGCACAGCAGAGTTCTTTAACTTTCTTTTCTGATCTTCCCTTCCACTTTCAAACTGATGACGATCAAAATGAACCTGTGAATGTAAGTAAACCAGTGCTTTCATTAGGGCTTAAAACCAAAGAGTCCTGGGACCCCTGAAATAATTTTTCAACAGTCCAAGGAAAAGCTGAAAGGTTTCACAATTTTTTCCTGTGACGCTCCAATGTGAATTTTTCTAATCAAAATCACTATCTATAATTCGAGGCCTAAGTTCCTTCACAACATCTCAAAGAGGAAGGAGTTACCTGGTAGACTAGTTTTTAGAACCTAGGCTAGACTAGAACTTAGGCCTAGGCCTAGAAACAAAATAGCAGCTAACGTTAGGCGCTGTTGCATATCTTGGGCTAGTCCGCAGTCTGCTGACCTAGTATTTGGGAAGCTTTGGGGCTTCCCATACTAGGTCAGCAATATACCCATTGTCAAAATTGGGCTACCGTAACTTCAAAAATTTTGAATGGTCTCGATCTTTCTCATATTCACGTAAACTCCTACATAATTGACCTCTACGGGGCCTTATATGTTTAAGACTCTTCATTCTAAGATTTTTTACACTTAGTGTCCAAAAAAAGACCAAAAATTTTGAGTTACACAAACGATCTTGTTTTTTTTTTTTAACATTCTATGAAACTGCTAAATCGTGTAACTAGGACGTTCACACTATTGTGTGCTAAATAGCATGCACTGTTGTTCAATTGTGACATAGTCTATAGCTATAGTTACGTTCATACACGCGCATACGCGTATATAGCAACAATCACTGCAGCAACGCACGCAGACGATATTACTCTCACAGTAATATGCGGTCAAAAGTTTGTGTTGCAATAGCCTAGGCCTAGTTCAGGGAACAAAGTGTACGTGAGAACTAGGCCTAGGTACCCTAGGCTAATCTTGGGCTATCTAACGTTAGTGCAGTGATGAATGGCATCACATGAAAATTTAATAGGCCTAGGCCAGCTTAATGTCATCGAGAGCACCCAGAATGAGATGTCATAATTACCAAATTAACTGCAGGGCTGCCTTGGAAGGCTGCAAGTAATCACTTCCTTCTCTACATTAGCAGGCTTTATTTCTTAACACTTGTTAAATTAAGGCAACCATCTCTTTACTGTTCACATAGCCTTGGCCTAACGTTATTCAACAGTATGCAACTGAAGTGTAACATTACACTAACTAACGTTACGTTGCTGCACAGTGCCAGGGCCGCCGAGGCTACCTACCTCGCATAATCTTGAAGAATTTGAAGCTTTCCAGCCAACACGACTGATTTTGACTTCCCACAGCTTTCTTCTTTGGGGATCTGTGGGGAAGCGGTACAGTTGAAACCCTTGCTGCACCGATTTGTGCAACCAAATGCACAACAGCCAGGTGCTGCATCGTCAGTTGGTTCGCAGGGGGACATCTCTATGTTCCGACGTCTCTATCTTCCGACGTCCCCATATTCCGACGTCTCTATGTTCCGACATTTCTGTATTACGACATCTCTATCTTTCGACAACTCTATGTTCCGACGTCTCTATATTCCGACGTCTTTATGTTTCGACGTCTCTATGTTCCAACAAAATATGTACTTTGGCGCCGGCAATAATGTACTTTGGCGCCGGTGAAAATGTCCTTTGGCGCCGATACAAATGTAGGCTACTTTGACGCCGTAACACTAATGTACTTTGGCGCCGCCAAATGATGTATTTTGGTACCGACAAATTGTACGTTGGCGCCGATGAAAATGTACTTTGGTACCGACAATAATGTACTTCGGCGCCGATGAGAATGGACTTTGGCGCCGAAACATAATGTACTTTGGTACCGACAAAATGTACTTTGGCGTCGATGAAAAGGTTCTTTGGCGCCGACAATACCGTACTTTGGCGCCGGTGAAAATGGACTTTGGCGCCGATACAAATATACTTTGGCGCCGATGAGAATGGACTTTGGCGCCGAAACATAATGCACTTTAGCACCGCCAAAAATCTACTGTGCTGCCGACAAAATGTACTTTGGCGTCGATGAAAATGTACTTTGGCGGCGGCAATAATGTACTTTGGCGCCGATGAGAATGGACTTTGGCGCCGAAACATAATGTACTTTGGCACCGCTAAAAATGTACTTTGGTGCCGACAAAATGTACTTTGGCGTCGGTGAAAGTGTAGTTTGGCACCGACAATAGTGTACTTCTTTTACCGTTCTTTGTCGGCGCTTAAGTACACTTTTCATCGGCGCCAATGTTCATTTGAACGGCGCCGAAGTACAATATTTGGGCGGCGCAAAAGTACATTTTCTATCGACGCCAAAGTACACGTTTGTTCTCGGCGTCAAAATACATTTTTAGGGCGTCAAAGTACATTCTTTACCGGCTCCAAAGTACGTTTTCATCGGTTCCAAAGAACATTTCTACCGGCACCATAATACATTTTTGCGGCGGCGCCAATGTACACTTGGCGCCGAAGTACACTTTCTATCGGCGCCAAAGTAAATTTGTTGTCGGAACATAGAGATGTCGAAACATAGAGAAGTCGGTATATAGAGTTGTCAGAATATAAAGGTGTCGAAATATAGATACGTAAATGAAGTATCTATATTCCGACGTCTCTATGTTCCCACAAAAAATGTACTTCGGTGCCGATTTGTCGGAACATAGAGATGTCGGAACATAGAGATGTCGAAACATAGAGATGTAACCGGTTCGCAGGAGCTCACCATGCAAAAAGTATACTGTGTGGTACGGTACGCGTACGGCGCGGTACGGTCGAGGTCATACGGTACGAAAGTTCAGTTTTGGTTGGCCACAAAATGGCGCCCATGACGTAATTTTTTGGACCCCCTATGTCGCAACTCTCTCTATATAGGAACTCTAGTTCCTACTAAAGTCCCTTTATACGATATACCATATAGGAATCCTAGTTCCTACAAAGATATTACAAACATAGATCACCCAATCCGGACAGTATATCATGTAGAAAAAGTTATATTATGTATGACATGCAAGTCTCGAGACGGGAATGTGATACAAAACGGAACAAAACGTAAGGATTTGGTGCATAGTAAAGGGTTAATCAACGCTGGACCGTGCATTAAGTAGAGGATAATGCACGATCGGGGGTTAATGCAAGCGATGCACGAGGGCGCAGCCCGAGTGCATCTAGCGATAGCATTAACCCCCGGAGTGCATTATCCTCGATTTAATGCACGGTCCAGCGTTGATTAACCCTGTTCATTCATACACAAGAATTTGATGAAAAAAGAGTAAAAAGAAAGAAAATTTGTGTTTGCAGATAACCACATTTTTACTGAAATCAAAACCCCGAATAAAGATGAGACCTATTCACAACCTTTCAAAACATTAGGCCTATTCGTGCGCAGTTAATAAAGTAGCCTACTATTAAACAAAATGAATTCAATAAAATATTCATAAGTCATGAAATATAACTACGATGTCACAAAATTTGAGAAATGGTATTCTTCTTTAAAGACTTCAACAGCTGAAAAGGATAAAAAAATTAACAGTTGGTAACGTAACTAGAGGTATTATGACTCCATGGTAACCCCTTAGCCACGAAATCTTGCATTTGTTGATCATGTACATTTGCACTGCACACAGAGCATATTTTATACTAGGCCTATTATGGTACGTTGTGTATGCTGTGGGTGCACATGCTGTGTACATAAACACATGCACGTACGACGTATAGGCTAGCGTTTTACTGCAGTACAGTACGTAGTGACATATCCACCAGTATGCTTTAAGTAGCGCGGTCTTTTTAAAATTTGCTCGTCATTTGTTCAAACCCTAACAGACTTGTTCAGGTATTCTTGAGCTTTTAAGTTACTTCAAATGATGGAATTTGCCTGGGATTCAGCTACTGATTTTGGGTGATAAACAGTCACAGCATTTCAAACGTACATTTGGAGAAAAGTTTGGACATGTTAGAGATCTCAGCCCTTACAAGTTACAGCGGTAACGTTAGTAACGCTGATTTCGTTCGAGGATTCAGTGCTCGACAAGGAACTTTTGTGTAAGTTGTAACGTTACTGAGGCTTGGGCTACTGTATAGGTTATTTGACTTTGAATTATAACCGTTTATGGATCCTTTGCCTCTATAGGGTTTCACGTAAGATTTGGGAACAAAAGTGTTTCTTAGAAATGAAGGCGTTTTCGAAGGCCTTGATGTGACTAGTGAGTAGTGTCACAACATAGGCCTAACGTTGGATATATCATATCATGCTCAGCTAGGCCTATGTTAGTCCGCAGTCTGCTGACCTAGGCTAGTATTTGGGAAGCTTTGGGGCTTCCCATACTAGTTCAGGGAACAAAGTGTACGTGAGAACTATGCCTAGGTTACCCTAGGCTAGGCCTATGTGTGTCAAGCCAGCCATATCTAAAGCTAGGTGATCTTTTAAATACAGTGTATATAGTACGGTACTGTATTCATCCGCCGGTGATTTTATTCTTAATTTACCGTGGGTTATCCTAGGATAATGCACGGTCACCTGACCGTAATGAACCAATAGAAGTTGAGGATTTTAACTAAGTATGAATGAAATACCATTAAACTCCTATACCTACACTGTAAGACGCGCTGACTCTGCTGACTCGGGGCGGAAGTGTGGATTTGATATGTGCGTCGTTCTGTTCGGTGATCTGCGTACAAAACTAAGGACGCGTTACAGAAAATTCCATTGGTTAAAAGAGTTGACGTGTGTGCACATTAACAACGCGTTCTATACGCGCGTAATACATTTCTTGGGGATTTTCCAGAATAATTGACTCACAATACTGCGCTCTTGGAAAACGAACGCTTTGGTTGCTTTTTCGTTGTTAGTGCGTAAGAATTTAAGCATGTATTATGAAGTGCGCTGGTGAAGATACCATAGAAACAGACCAGTCAGTAGGTAAACTTCAAACCAGTCACTGTGCGTTCATATTCAAAAGCACTGGAAGAAGAGAAAAGTGTTACATCTAAGTGGAATTTATTGAGGAATGATGCTTCTTAGTACAACTACCGGGCTATAGCCGAGCGACCTATCTTTGACTCTTGCTGCAGTGAGTTGGCTACTAGGCCGCTACTGATACTAGGTCCATATTAGGGATGTAGTCTTCTTTTCTTCTGGGTATGTTAACACTCCTGATAATTATCCCTTGTTTACCTTTGGGTACTGCCCAGGAACAATGCTTTGCGGGGTACTAAAACCGGGGAGCCCTTTAACATTAAGCTTCAACAGCAACTTATGAGAGAGTACGTAGGCCTAGACGTAATAAGCGATGTTTTTTTTACAAACTTCGCCGTCGCGATTACGTTTCGCGCAACTGGTAGGAACCATATGAGAGCGCCCTCTCTTAATTTTTACTCGGTCGGGCAGCCCCATTCTGAATGCTGTGATGGGGGTTCCGGGAAATGGTCACGGGTGGATGGGTCATGACGGAGGGTCTCAACATTCCCGTAAATTGTTATGAAGCGATGTAGGAAGGCGCTATGAATAATAATGAGCAAAGAACAAAGAATTCGATTATATGAATGATTCATATTTTCTCTGCACTCCTTCGAAAAAAATATATCTCACGTGCGCGCTGAATGACTTTGGGCGAAATCATTGTTTTACTTTTGAAAGCTTAGCATTATGGCTTTGTGAAATAATTTAAATTTACTCAAATAGGCTAAATTAAAATTAAAAAAATATATTTATTTAGCCAGAGATAAACTCTGTAACCAAAATAAGATTCATTTGATATAAAACAAAGGGTTCTGGAGTGTTTATGCTTTATAAAGCTATTTATTATTCCCTCGTACATAATGGAAGAACCTAAATATGAATAAAACATAAGCACTGCTTTGCGGTCCGAAGCCAGTGTATGTAATGTTGCTTTTTAAACCGAGGAAGTAATGTAGTGAAAGGTGTTTAAACGGATACTTTGACTAATGAAAGATGTTCTTTAGACATTGAATGGCACATCAACTCTGAAAAAATGGATACACTGTGACGCCATTGCTATGGAAACCTGAAAACTTCGCTTTTCTTCTTTCTGCGTTCTAACCTTGGTCTTTACGAAGCCTGGTACGTTGGCACCTCAGTGGATTTTGTATGTACACACAAGTAAACTTTGCAGGGGTTAAAACAAAATAAGGAATATATTAAATGTTGAACAAACTATTTTAATTAAAGTGACATGTAGTAATTGTTATTTTTGTGAAACCCATAGCTAAACTGTTGTAGTAGCTTCACGAACTTTAAGGGCGCTCTCGAAATGAGACAAGACTGTTCAAAACCACAGTCGAACTCGGTGTACCATGGCTCGCAACCAAGCAACTAAAAATCAGAATTGGCTTGGACTCGGATTAAGTGGACTCAGGTTCTGCCCTAAAGTCTGAAAAGGAGATGATCACAACATAAAAAGGTAGTGCTTGGCACCGTCTGTCTGTATGTGAAACTGTTTCTCATGTTCACTATCCCCATTTTGTTCTCTGAGGTCAAGAAAAGCTTATCAAAGTCAGTTTTTGTTAAGTAACCTTAGTTTAGTCACTGACTCAGGGAAATTGATTACCGGAGGTTCGTCGAGTATCTTAGATCAAATGTCATAAACTACAACACAACACGAAGAAATAAGAAAGGGCTTTGTTTATAAATGAATTCGCACACAAATCAAGATTTAACTGAGTTATAAGAATAACTATATATATAGTGTACGAAAGAACAAGCCATGTCAAATGCCTAACAAATGATAAATGAAAATGTCATTCACATATCAGCTTGTAATCCTAAATCATGGTTGGTATGACGACGATAAAAGAGATAAAATGATAAATATGTCGATTATAATATTAATGGAGATATGGCATCCCCCAAACCGGGGAGCCGCTATAGCAGCTCCCTGCCCAAACATATTTAGGAATAGCCCTATGGAGTTCTAAATACAGTTGATGACTGCGCTTTGACTGACATTCATTCAAACAATATAGCTCCACTCTAGATGGTCAACAATGACTTGTACAGTCAGTTGTGTTCCCAATAAAGCTCACACACACACATACACACACACACTTCTGTGACAATATTGCCTGGCAAAATTTAAACTCAGTGCAGGCTATTGTGGCTCTGTCTTAGAGGCGTACTAGACAGGTGGTTTGGTTTAAATTGGAGGAGGGGCTTGAAGTAATCTTGGTATAGGGAGAATTGTTACTGTCTGGGGTGATGTTAGAGAGCGATTAATACCAGAGTGAGCTCTATTTGAAAAATTTCAGTTACTTGTTCAAATGTAATCGTGGTCATTACGATCATGGATTCTAACGAGAAAGTACAGTAACGGAACTAACATGTAACGCCGTTGTAGTTATTTAAAGGGGAACTATAGTGGCTATTTGACCCTTTACATATGTGTAGTATACATATAAATACTACAGATAATCTCTACCTGGTGGACCTTACATGAAACCTTTATTAAGAATAATATATTTCAAATTTCCCTCGCTTGCTGGCATGTGCGCAGACATATTCGAAAGAAGACGACTAGATATCAGCTGATTGTGACGTACAACCTGCACCTTACGATTTCCAGAGCAAAATGTTGCCAGCTCAAATAAATTTAAATAGGCCTTCTTAATTTTTCTGAGTGGTGGTTCAAAATTTCAAAATTATGTATTTTAAATCATAAAAAATATAGAAAGTATAACAAAAACTTCTGTGGGATTTTTATGCCCCACAGCTGAAAATACTAAATAGTTCTTGCCCATTTATTTTTCGTAGTATTGCAAGAGGATGCTATCAAGGAATACTCTGTTTCAGTGGTTCCATTTTCCGAGCCCATGATATCACGCTGAAGGGCTGTCTTCATGCGGTGTTTGGATAGTTCTTCATAAAGATTTCTATACGTAAATGATGATTATCTGTTTTTACTCTTATGTTACCATAAGAACATTAAGAGATTCAACTCTTCGGTAGAAGTCATGAAAACTTAAGGAAACTCTGATCCACTGAGGGAAATTTTTGTCTAACTTATGGAAACACTATTCTCCTTAAAACACCTATACGTGTTCGCGAGGGCCAAGCATTCGTTCGAGACGAAAGTCTTGTGATATTTTCTGATTTAGTGCATATAATGAGGATTTTGCGTAGACACTGTGAAGTACGACATCGATTATTGCATATTTGGTGGAGTACTGGCCTCATTCTTTGAGCAACACCTTGAAATGCCAGTCGAGAGTTGTATTTGAGTCTGCCGGAAGCAAGCCTAACCATTCTCCGCGATGTGTTCCCATCATGGCTGCCTCGAGCTATCGGTAACAGGCACAGCATTTCTTTTTGGTTGAGTAAGCTTCAGTCAGACGCATTTTGTCTGGTAAGAGACTTCTGTGTATTGTTTGAATATTTTACTTTGAATTTTACAACTTTTATTGGCAGATTGGCTGTTGAGAGTTAGAAAAATCTATAACGTTTTGACAAGTATGATCGAATCCCTTCGGACTACGGCGATGCAGTGCAGTGGTCAGTACCGTACCACGCATGTGTGTGATACACCATATAGAGTCAATATGGATTTCGAGCTGCACTTATAGTGTAGGGTGAAGGATTTTCTCGAACTTTTTAACTGGTTAAAAATCATACGTAACAAGTAAGAAGAAGGCTGTATGATGATATCAGATAGTAATGTACAGATTTCTGGAATTTAATGGCAAATTTAACCGCTACATTTTTTGAAAATTAAAGATAGTTTTGACGTTACCTTGAATACTGTAGGTGTGTGCTTACAAACTACACAAGCAGTTGTTGTAAAACCCGCGGCGAGGTGCAGGTGTGACATCACAGTTCCGTTGCATTGTGGGTAATTTCACAATATCATGACTGCCTACGCAGTGGCGTTTAGTGAGTTTCAAAATTTTTTTTGAAAAATTCGTGTTAAATAAGATATTGAGTTATATTAGTTGTTAATGGTATCACAATGCTTGGAAAAATGTGTTCTAAATGTTGTACTTGCTTAGAAAGCTGTACAATTGTTTCCCTTTAACTTATTTTGGGGCAGAATTGTAACTAAAGCTAATATTGTTTATGAAAAACATTAAATTGTAAACTTTCACAGAACATGTTTATGGTTGGATGTATACAGCATTATGATGACATTGATGTACTTTTGCCTATTGCTTTCAATGAGACATGAACGTTCAGTCATATGTTCACCGCAATAAAACAAACTTTACATCAAAATATTTTAGAAACATCAAAAAACAAATGATTGTAATTTTGGTAAAACGTTATTCCGTTGTTGTTACAAGTTTTGTGGCATAAGTTTAAATGTACTAAAATCATAATAGTTAGTACAAGTATTGAAGGCATGTGAAACCATCTGTTAAATGTAAAGGTAGGTGGCGTTGCTCCTTTTTTCTGGTATTCATGCGAATTATGTGTCTCGATGTTTTACTGATATTTTTACAACATCAAATTAAGCAAACGTTATACGAAAACATTTCTAAAGTTTCAAAAGTACCTTACAGCTTAACACGAAACATTATCATGATATTCGTAAAAACTTAATTGACTTAGCAGGGGTCGAAATTCCCACTGATCCGCTGTTCCGAGAACACTGCTTTTAGTGCCGGAACAGTAACTTTTCAAAAGCCACTGTTCCGTGGAACAGTGTTTTTCCACAAGAAGCAAAGTGCATATAAATATACGCACATGCTAATCTCTGATAAAGTAATGACGCCGTGAATATAAAAATTCCCCATAAATTTTGGCTTAAGTATGAAATGCAATCTCGTTCCACCGTTATCAATTAAAGTCGGTTACTTGCAGGTGTTATTCCCTATGCTCCATGGTACAGTGCTGTGTAAACGCACATACTGAAGTTTTACTACCAAACGCATAAAAACTTTTAGTACAGTATGTCATTTATTGCCCTACAAGCGAAGGCCATCTTGCGTCACCCCTTGTCTTGCGTGGTATGTTCCAAATGACCTCTTAACTACTCATTGATATTCCCTCCACTTTATTGTGTTTTTAGGGGGTTTTGTATTAATATTCCCTCCAAGCTAGCAACGAAGCACCGAAACCCGAAATGACTAAAAGCAGTTCTGACTGCTGATATCTCGCAACCAAAGTCAATGGGTCCTAAGTGTTTGCTTTTCCTCGCAAGATCTTCCTTTTGACTTACTGTGTGGAATGATACTTGAATCAAGGCTATGGCGAAGGATACGACTAGAACGATTTCACATAAATTTGCTGCCAGAAAATAACAACAGTATGTGCACTCATATGTTGGAGAACACACTCATTGCTTTGCTATTGCAATAAACCGCAATGCAAAGGATGAATCAAGCAAAAATATTCCTTTACAATGGAACTATTTTGCTCTCACTCAAATACGACTTGCCTTGCTTGCTGTGCCTTCTGCATCAACTTTGAGTGTATTTTATCCTACAGAAGGTTTTGGGACACTGCAATGTTAGGTCTCAGGACAATGCAAGATTATTGGCGATAACTTTGTGTTTAAAAAATAAGAACCAAAAGAAAATCAGGACATCCCACTGGCTAATCCCTGCTGCAGGCGAAAATTCACCCTCCCCACGTTACGGTCAAGTCGTGCAGTCATACCACTCCAATACAGTAGACAGCAATGAAATTTGCACCTTTGCAGTTTGCACGTGTGCACGAACTGTACGTATGCCGAGGTACTGTGCTCCGGAACAGTAAAATCTGATCCGGAACAGTAATTTTGGAAAAGGAGCTGTTCCGTGGAACAGCAGCAAAAAAAGTATAATTCGACCCCTGCTTAGCCTTTTGCCCTCAGTTGAGAAATAGTATAAGGGAAAATGCAATCACCCCAATCGGAAGTTAGTATACCGCGGGATTGTAATTCCTGAATGGATCCTATTAGTCATGTGACAATATTTTGTTACTGTCAAATTGTAAAGTTATGGAGAATAATTCCTTGCTTTACCCTTTGTTTGTAGTAGTTTTGTTCAAAAACATCTCCACAGGTATTTGTAAGGCAAATGAGAGGGAATTTGCAAGAGTTTGATTTTTCAAAGCAAGTGTGGGGCGACTGCTTATTCCCTAAGGACACGTATATGTAATTTGTTGTCAACTGTAACGTGTGCCGATTTCTAGTTTGGCGTCTTCATGATGCATCAATGTAAAAGAATAAATTGGATCAAATACGTTTTAAGAGCAGTAGGAAAACGTCTTCATTTTTTCGGATTATGTGTTAATATTGTTTTAATAGCGTTATCGCGTTATTAATAGCTACCGCTGAAATATTTCTCCAACTTAGCAGATACACATATTGGAGGGGTAGTTTTGATACAATAACATGAGAATGTTGCCCAAATTTGAGGATCTTTTGAATATTTTTTGGTTTTTTAAATAACCTGCTTAAAACATATGATGTAAGTATTTTTAAAAAAATGTTTAATAAAAATCTTACATTTGAATATCTTCTGAAAACCTCTTCAAAAATTCCACATCTGTTTCTGGCCTTTAGTTTTGAGGAAGTAGGTCATATATAGGTGGTATAAGGATTCAAGGCAGGCCCGTACGCGGGGGGGGGGGGTTGAGTAGTTCTTCAATGGGTTCGTTTTTGATATCGAAGCTCCCTTTGAAAAGGATCCCCTTTGTGAACCAGAGGTGGTTCGTCGCTACTTATGACTTCTTCCATCCTCTTCAAATGCTGAAGCAGACGTTGTTACAAAGTAAACACATTCCATATGAATATTATGATAACATAATAAGAATGATTATGTCATTATTCCAACACCTCCATTTTCCTCTCCCTTCGAAGGCATGCAATATCATTGGTTCGGCGAGTTCCTCCGATGTTCAAACGAGGACAGGCTATATGTAAATTTGTTTTCCTTTGCACACCCATTTTCTTGTAATGACTGAGCTAGTTCTGTCACCACTTTCCCAAAGGTTGGGAGCTAGGGGAAGAGGATCGCTGCTCTGCATAATTGATTGACAGCTGAACTAGAAAAGATGAAAATTTCCGAGAGATGGCCACTACGGTTTTATGTTTTAGGACAGACAAGTGGCTGATGAAAAGGGCGATTGCGTCAGCTCCTGTTAACCCTGATTCCAGTTTAAGGTCTCTTCACACCATATTTGGTTCCCACGCATAATGCACTGCGTTGAACTATAGTGAAGACTTTGTATTTTCAAGCGCATTTTCCCGCAATTTAATTTGTGATGCCCACCTGCTTACACTGTGGAAATTATGTATGACAGACAAGAAAGTCTGCAAGGACTTGTGGTTTAGAATAAGTTATTCTGCAGTTTAGCCTGGTGTTTGCAACCTTTTTTTTGTTTTAGCCTCAGCTCAAACCATGGTGAGGGCAGCGGTCAGGTCGGTTCAATGTGGTCAATGAGCCATAGTCACTCGTGATAAAGTGTGTAATCCCTTCGGCGGACAGTCTCCCCGACAATTCACCTGTACTTACTTTTAAGGAGTCAATTTCGTCATCAGGATCCAAACATTTGTATAGCTTGTTTACTTTTCCCTCTTTTTTTGGCTGAATATTACAGGATAAGTCTCACCCTTACTATACGTAACTCTCAACGGCAAAGGTTGTTGAACTTATGCCCGTTGCTCAAGTGTTTATGCGTGATTAACTTAAGGAGGAACAATTAAGGCGTCATACCTTTAGAAAACATATTTCATGGTAATTAAAATAATGTTAAGAGGATTTATTCACCATTGCCTTCTTGCTAGACATATTTTGTTTGGTAATTGAAAGAGTGTGTGCAAGGTCTGGATGCAACTTTTGTAATGAAATATGGTATTTTCAAGCTAATCTCTACGACATTTGACAAGGAAAATTTTGAGAAATGTAAAAATTTTGAGAAATGTATAACGGCAAATACGTCACTTTCACTCCTCCATATCATGCTACAAATTAGATTGAAAGATCCCAGAGAAGCAACAGAGGTTGAATATGTACTTCTGTTTTTCGGAAAAGTGTTGTGATCAGAGTGTTGCATGTAGGCAAGATGGAGTGAAAACCGTAACGAATGCGCGCGAAACGCGCAGAAATTTTTAATTAAATGTAAGGTTACGCCCACCCTTTAAATTCTGATATCCCGATGGCCTTTCTTAGGGGCGTCCTTTACGATGTTAATTTTTAACTGCGGGTTCGTTGGCCAAGCCTACTGGGTATCAGGCCAGTAGTTGTGAAACAAGCCATCAAATACAATTTGCATCAAGAGGGCGACATACTGAATCAACCGTCAGAAAGGACCCAAACTAACTCCTACTTGCAACATAGCTGAGTGCCTTAAACACAAAATTGCCTCTCACATGATAGATCCTAAGGGAACGACCATTAAGTCATGGCACGTCTGCCTACCATCCCTTGTCTATACCCACCTCAATATAAACCCACATACAGGCGCATAGACACTGTGCCGGTAATTACACCTCGTTTGAGACTGACACACAGAACTATCTCAGGCTATTTACAAAGTGACATTTGTCTACGAAGACCAAGGGCTCTCTTAACCAACTTCATAAGTAACATCGGGCGCTTACTCAGAATCCAGCTTGACAGCAACATACATTGGAAACATCAAAACAAGGACATGACACAACTTTCTATGATTTGCATCCCCCAGTTTATTTAAAACCCAATTACTAAAAAAAGGTAAAAAGACTTAAAGTACTTTGTATAGTCTACATTACTTTAACCAACTGTGAATACACCCCTGCTTTGTGTCAGCTTTGCACAAAGCCTTTAACTTAGTTAAGATTACAATACCCAGTGAAGGGTCACTTTAAACCTTCGACCCACCAAGGTCACACTGACTAACAGTACTTAACAATAATCTCACCAGGCTAACACTAGCCATCATACAGTAATTCATACCAATGGCCATATCACACAGAATACACACTACAAGGGTTCAGTAAACAACATAAGCCAAACACTAGGCCTCAAACACAACACATAGGGAGCCTATTCTTCACAGTACATCGTTACAACATTACTTGCACTGTAGGGTTCTGTGAATAGTATGGCATGTACTCTCGAAGAATGTTAATCCTACTGTAATGCTAAGAAGGCTTGAAGCCAATGAAATGAGAAAGTATTGATTATAGGGAATACAGCCAGTAGAGCACAAGCATACACTGTGTCTAGTTGTGTTTTCCTGCTTCTTGCTTGGGGGACTCTACACTGGCGTAGTCGGCAGGATTGAAAATAAAGTTTTAAGTCCAGAGTTCCGTGGCTGTCCAGAGCTGCAGAGACTGTGAAAGGTGGCTGTCCAAAGCTGCATGGAAGGTGATACGTGGCTGTCCAGAGCTACAAGAACAGAGGTGAGCTAGCCTAAATGGAAAGGACTCGGTTTCTTCTTGTCGTTCTAGTTGTAGGTCTAGTTATGGATAGTGGCAAGGCAGAACAGACAGAGAGGTACCCCTATCTCAAATTTATGTTGGCCGGGCATATAAAAAACTTGTGTGAGGAAAACGGTCTGGACATTACAATTTTGACAACGAAGGAAGAGAGAATTGCAGCCCTGCAAATGCTTCCTACTTTACAAGATCCTCAAGTTGGTGCACAAAGTAAGCAGCTTCCAGTTAACAAGCTAAAACATTTGCATCCACTTAGTAATGATGACGATGTGGAGTGCTATCTGACTACTTTTGAACGACAATGCAAGCATCATGGAATCCCTGATGCCCAAAGAACTTATGTTCTAGAGCCTCTTTTAACGGGCAAAGCCCAAAAGGCATTCCATTTGCTGACAGAAGGGCAAAAAGCTGACTATAAAGTTGTAAAGGGAGCCATTTTAGCTGCTTATAAACTCACACCGGATACTTATCGTCAAAAATTCCGTACCTCGAGTAAGTTAACTTCTGAAACTTTCACTCAGTATGCCAACCGGTTACATCTATATCTAAGAAGATGGATGAATCCTCCAGATGGTTTGTTGTGTAACCCTGAATTTGTGGTAATAATGGACAAGCTGCGACAAGCTCATTGCAGATCAGTTGATTTCGTCCTTAAATGATGACAGTTTGAGGCTCAAGTTGATAGAACAAAAGTGGGACACCATAGATGACTTAAGTAAAGCAGCAGATGATATTATGCTAGCCAAGGCAGCTTGCCGAAGGCGCAATGAAACTGTGCTATATCAGACAAATGGTGCATCACAGTCTAGCCAAGGTAACAATGCGCCACGTCAGAGAAGGTCCGCTTCGCAATCTGACATGTCCACGGTTAGGTGTTATACCTGTCAACAACTGGGACACTTCAGCTACAATTGCCCTAACACCACAGATAATCATGAGACCGTCAACTTTGTCAGACTATCTGATCCATTGCACCAGGAGGATTTCAAAAGAGTTGATTTGCACGATGTGCTTTCAAAATCAGAAAGTGAATGTAAACTGGATGGAGCATACTTTGAAGTTATTATAGATCAGGTGGCGACCCTTGCATATGCTGACAGTGGAGCTGGAGAGTCCCTGGTTTCAAATTCATTTGTTGGTCAGACGAAGCTTGAACCTCTTGATGAGCCGAGATGTCTTTCCCTTCTCGATGGAACGCCAGTTATAATAGCTGGAAAACTCAGCGTCCAGCTGGAGGTAGCTGGGGAACAACAACATGTCCAATTTTTTGTATCAGACATACCATGTCCTGTTTTGTTTGGCCGTGATCTCATCAGCAAATTTGGTTTGGTGTTTGATTTGTGTGGGAGTTCTTACTGGTCACAGAAAAGTCAGCCCATAGTAAAATTCCCATTAATTTGGATTGACAAATGGGGACACAGATATCTTCAGCCTGCTGAGAGTCGCTCCATTTCAAAGGAAGAAGGCCAACCTAGTGAAACTGTTATGCAGGACAAACATGAACATTATACACTGGGCAAATTGAGTGGTTATGAGGAAGATGTCAATGGGTTAATTAAGGAGTTCGATAAGGTGTTTATTGACAAACCAGGGTATTGTGACTGGCTACAAAATCGTATTGAGACAGGTGAGTCAATACCTGTACGAAAAGGGGCATATAGAATGTTCCCAACTAAACGTGAGAGTTTGAAAATGCAAATTGCAGACATGTTGAATAATGATATAATCGTTCCCTCGAATTCTGAATGGAGTAGCCCAGTGGTTATGGTACCAAAGGCAGATGGCACGTACCGATTGGCTATAGATTATAGAGGTATTAACGCGGTTACAAAACCGTCAAATTATCCAATTCCGACTATAGATTCAATTCTGTATTCCATGAGCCAGTCAAAAGTTTTTTCAACTATTGACCTTAAGTCTGGATTTTGGCAATCTGCTATACACCCTGAGGACCAATGCAAAACGGCATTTGTGTGCGAGGAAGGAGTATTTGAATTTAAGAGACTACCCTTTGGCTTGAAAAATGCAAGTCAATTCTTCCAAAATCTGGTAGATGTAGTATTAAAACCAGTTGCTGAAAAGTCTGCCCGAAGGTGCTATTACACATACATTGATGATATTGTTATTCATTCTCCTGATATTTCAACTCATTTCAAAGGTCTTAGAAGTGTTTTAGGGAGCCTTCAAAATGCAGGGTTAACAGTAAATCCAAAGAAATGTAATTTTTTGTACAGTGAAGTGAAATTCTTAGGTTACATTATTGGAGCAGAAGGCATCAAGTTAGATCCAGCAAAATGTGAGGCTATATCCAATTATCCACCACCACATGACAGGAAATCTCTTGAAAGGTTCTTGGGAATGAGTGGTTGGTGTGCTAAATTTGTTCAAGGGTATGCAAAAATTGTGTCACCCCTAAATAAATTAAGACAAAAAGATGTTAAATGGGACTGGTCGGAATTGTGTGAGAGGGCCTTCCTCACCTTAAAGGAAGCAATTAGTACAGCAGTTTCTTTAACAATCCCAGATTTTGACTCGCCATTCGAGATACATACTGATGCTTCCTCTACAGGATTAGGGGCTGTCCTGATGCAGAGAAATAAAGAGAGTGATACAAAGGTCATTGCATTTGCTTCAAAATCCTTAAAAGGGGCAGAGAGAAACTACTCAGCTACAGAGCTGGAGTGTCTAGCAGTAGTATGGGCTTTTGAGAAATGGCGACCATATATTGAAAGTTCTCACATAACTGTATTTACTGACCATCAAGCCTTGGTTTGGATGTTAAGGAATAAAACACTGAAAGGGAAGCTATTACGCTGGGCCTTAAGACTTCAGGAGTTTGATTATGTAGTACACTACCGCCCTGGTGTCCAAAATGTGATCCCTGATGCCCTGTCTAGATCTACAAGTGTATGTGTGGTTGATTATGACAATAATGTTTGCTTTCATCAAGATTGTAGAGGGGACCCAGCAAAAGTAGTTAACTGGGTACAGTTTGACTCATGTGACAAATGGTATCATTGCCATTGTTTGGATATGACTTTGGAGGATGCTAAAAAATTAGATGAATTTATTTGTCCTCAATGTGAACCCAGCCCACCACAAAATATGCAAGCCTCTATGGACAGTGATAAAGACTCTAAAGTGTCATCGGTATTACCAGATTTGAATGAATTTATTATGTGTCAGCACAGAGATACAACTCTGTCAAGCATCATTCAAAAGCTCCAAGAAACCACCCCTACCACAGACAAAATTCATCAAAACTTCCTTTTGGAGGATGGGGTATTGAGATATCAGACTACCAAAACAAAAGGGTCAAAACTTGTCGTCCCGAAAGAGTTAGTGCATAGGGTTATTTTCCATTTTCATTGTACTCCAACATGTCCCCACCTTGGCATTCGTAAAACCGTTGGCAGAATTTTAGGTAACTATTGGTGGAAGGAGCTAAGAAGGGATGTTGAGGCCTTTATTAAGAGATGTCATTCGTGTCAGTTTATCAAACCGGTGTATCAAAAGCCTGGTGGATTCATGCAGTCCACTGTAAGTACCTACCCATGGGAAATTCTGGCTATGGATCTCATTGGTCCATTTCCAGAGAGTCAGAGCGGTAATATGTATGTATTGGTCGTCACCGATCACTTTACGAGATTTAGTCTTTTGTATACCCTGAAGAGAGCTACTGGGAAGGTAATAGTTTCTGTACTAACCCAACTTTTCTGTACTTGGGGAGCCTGCAGGTGCCTTGTGTCTGATAATGGCCCACAAATGATATCAAAACATGTGGTCGAGTTGTGTACATTCTGGGGTGTCAAGCGTATACTGACAACTCCGTACCACCCACAGACAAATTGGGTGGAAAGAGTTAACAGGAATTTGGTTTCCATGCTTTGTTGCTTTGTCCACGGTGATCACACAGAATGGGATAAGTACATTGCAGAGTTCATGTTTGCCTTGAACTCATTTTGTCATGATTCGACTGGTTATAGCCCTGCAGAGCTATTCTTATATCGCAAACTTCAGGGACCAGGGGAGCCCGTGGAAGAGCCCTGTGTGACAGCTCACACCACAGGAATGTATGAAAAGGCGAGGAAGACCATGGCTAAGATTAATAAAAGCAACAAAAGGGCATATGATCAAAAGAGGCTGTGTGTGAATATCAAAACAGGAGATAAGGTATTATTAAAGAGTCATCCCCTCTCAAATTTAAGAAGAAAATTCTCTGCCAAACTGGCCCCAAAATGGCGAGGACCATATGACGTAATTTCGCAAGTGTCACCTGTAAACTTTGTCATTCAAGCCGGGGCAGATAAAAGAGTTGCCCATGTTGAACAGTTAAAAGTTATTGCTGTGTAGATTAATGTCATTTGTACTAAATCATCACTTTGTTAATATAATAATAATTTTGAGCAAGGGAAAGAGGGGAGGGGGTGAGTAAGGAATCTAAAATTGGGGGGGGTGGGTGGGTGATGTAGGGTTCTGTGAATAGTATGGCATGTACTCTCGAAGAATGTTAATCCTACTGTAATGCTAAGAAGGCTTGAAGCCAATGAAATGAGAAAGTATTGATTATAGGGAATACAGCCAGTAGAGCGCAAGCATACACTGTGTCTAGTTGTGTTTTCCTGCTTCTTGCTTGGGGGACTCTACAGCACAAATACAGTTACGATATCATCTTCAAGGGCTTCTGAATACAGTTTGAACAACCTATGAATACATAACATTTAGCCTAAGCCTATGGATCCATCGCGGACGCGACGCGAGAGGTATACCTTTACACAGCAGCTTCTGACTTCTCTGTAGAGTCTGCATCATCCGGTAGAAACAAAACGGTTTATCGCTAGTGCTCAGTTCTCGAGTACAGGAGTCATCCAGCTGCAAGCCGCATATTAACACTCAATCAAGTAGTCATCACACAAGCGGCATGCCTGGAAACTAGGAAGGCCTCACGCCGTCTCTAGTACTTGCACAATCACACGTGCGGCGTAGGTTTACAATACAATATTAACAGTGTAAGTTCAGGAACCACATGTTGCCTGACCCACTTGCCACGGGTCCTGTCAGCTTACTACAGTGAATAATACAGCTCTCAGACACAGGGAAAGTCCAGTTGACTTCTCTTAACAATTCAGAATGGGAATTGGAGTTAAATATTGAAGGGATGACGACGAATTAGGGATAAAACGCCGGAGTCAAAGAGTTCACGTCTGCACTGGCCAGGTGCTTCTCCAAGACTAACTTATCACAGGGGTTTCCGCATCTCGAAAAGAGGACCGGAAATGGTATCGGATTTCACTCTGTCCGGAAGAATCTCAGTTCTCAAAAGAGTAAACAACTTTCTAACTTGCAAAAATAGAGGGCAGCATACATCAACAGTTTCCCAAAACTGGTATCCTTACATAAATAAGATAAAAGCAGATTTCAACGGTTGTTGCTGTGCTTCTGCGGGAGTTTGCTTCCGGAAATCAGGCGCGGTTTTACGGGGGGGCTTTGGGGACTCAAGCCCCCCAAAAATTCGCTCAAGCCCCCCCCCCCAAAAAAAATTTCCGAGGTTGTGTGTTATCTTCATGCTATATTTGCGTGTATTGAGAAAAACAAAATTGTCCAATACATTTGTGCACATCTTAGTCCAGTGGATTTAGTTTCTCAAATGTGTCATGCAAGATAGGCATGTGATCACTTTTCTTGTATCCACGTCCACGTACGTACACAGTTGTTTTGACTGCATGTAGTACGACAGCCACGCCTCGCCTCAGTACTGTATTACGACGGTAGGCACAGTGCGGGCGCCTACTAGCTTACCCAGCTGCATCTTACGTTCGACGCCAGTCCCAAGGGCGTAAATACAGTTGTGTGTGGGGGGGGGGGCGTGAAAATCAAAAGTCGGTCTCTGAGGGCCAAAAAGTCGGTCTCAAATCCAGTGATTGCTCAAATCCAGTTCAGTATGCCTTTGTAACAGTAGACCAGACATGAACAACATTTGATACCTTACTCAAATTGAAATTCCGGCAGAGATGAAGTAAAAGTGAAAAGATTGCCCTAATTTCCTACTGAGTTCCCGAATTTTTGATCGAATGCCCGAAAAATGTGCAAAAATTTTCGCGCGCTTCGCGCGCCTGTGGTGGTTTAGTAGTCTATTTCATGCACCTGAACTGCAACGGATTTCTGGCAACTTTTTGAGAAGTTCGGGCAAAAAATTTTCTGAACCCCAAACTGTAAGAATCCCATACGCCTATGAATATTACTATCAGTGGCGTACGCGGGGGGGGGCATGCCCCCTCCCTGATGCCAATTCTTTTTTAGTTCCTAAAATACGTAAATTTTTTAACACAAATTCCGCTTCAAAATGTAGCGTATGTGGCACCAAATTGCATGTAAGTACATCTAATTTTCAAAAATTAGATTAGGACACCCCTCCCCTTAGACCCTTCCCCCAGGCCGGCGATCACACAACATACTGCATGCCCATCCCCCCGTGAGAGAAATCCT
Source organism: Holothuria leucospilota (assembly GCA_029531755.1). Classification (NCBI taxonomy): domain Eukaryota; kingdom Metazoa; phylum Echinodermata; class Holothuroidea; order Aspidochirotida; family Holothuriidae; genus Holothuria; species Holothuria leucospilota. The sequence goes on along the minus strand of CM055967.1, from coordinate 58,008,229 downwards.
GGGTTCGACACTGATGGAGTCCTCCTTAGCATCATTCCCCAATGTCGGTATTGATAATGACAGAAAATTTTATTCTTCCGTTTCAAGTCCCCCCTAAGCCCCCCCCCCCCCCCAAAAAAAACTCGGTCTATAACCGCGCCTGCCGGAAATTATTGATCGTAAGAACAATATTGAGGTAAGGTTTGAAGCGCGCGGAGCGCGCGAAAATTTTGATAGTTTTCGAAGGATTTGCGAAAATCTGATAGTTTGAAAACCATTGTGATAGAAAATGGTTTCAGTAGAAACATCACTCGGTCGAAAATACACCTCACCCTACCCCTATGGAAATCTATAGCTTAAACGCCAAGTTTGGGGATCATTTTAAAATTTTTCAAAAAGAAAAAAATCTGAAATCGTTGCCCCCCCCCCCCCCTATGCCCCGTGCCGTTCCGGCGCCACAGTTCTCTGGACATCAGTGACGGGTCAAAGGGAACTTCTTTTGGAGCAAGTAATCAATTTTGAAGTTTTCCTTCTTATCTTGAACCGGAAACGTTGGGTTGTATAAATTGTGGAAGACAAGAAACAGTCGCTAGAAAACTGAGTATCTGTACGGAAGTATCCATGTAATCTGTGGTACCATACAGCAAAATCTTATTTCCAACTCGTCTATCTGTGGCGGCGTAAAACTAGTCATCAAAGCATTGTCCACGAGTAAGCCAATTGTGATAGGATTACTAGACTTGAATGATGTTGCTAACATATCGATATCAAATTGAAACCAACGAATAAAAGAAAGAAATCCCCACACGGAATAAGTAGCTTATCACTGATAATCTCCTCGGGATTTAGTGGGTCTAAGAGTATTAGCATAAGCTAAACTTTCCGTTAAATTAAACCTCTTTCCGAATAACAACTCCCTCGTTAAACTTAAGGGCAGTAGGCAGTCACCCCAAACAGAGTGAGTGTATCCTGTCACTCTAGTTCATGATTGGCCTATTTTGATCATGTGACAATATTTTTGTGAGTGAATTGTGGAATTCAAGGAGAATTTTGCCTTTCTTTACCTGTTGTTTGTAATAGTTATGTTCAAAACGTCTTCAGAATTGCTTTTAATGCAATAAGAGGAGATTTGCAAGAGTCTGCTGATTTTTCAAAGAAAATTTTGGGGCGACTGCCTATTGCCTTTAAAGTAACGGCGTAACATGTAACCATCACTTCCCAAGCCTGGTGTATGGTCATCATGCCTTTAGAAGATCACACAGCTGTGATACTCAACTGGTGTCAGTCATTGAAGACTGGGCTTCATCCCTGGATAAGAACAAACAAACGGATGTTTTCATTCTGGATTTTGAAAAGGCTTTTGACACTGTGCCTCATGAGCTACTAAAAACCAAGCTCTTTAGCCTAGGTGTATCGAACCAGATCCTCCAGTGGGTTGACGATTTCCTATCTGATCGTAAACAGGCTGTTGTAGTGAATGGTACTCGGTCTTCTTTTGAGGATGTCGTGTCTGGAGTCCCTCAAGGGTCCGTCTTAGGACCCATTCTCTTTTTGGCGCACATTAATGATATCGTAAATGTTGCCAGTTCTAATGTCAGGCTTTTCGCCGATGATTGTGTTTGCTATCGAATCATTGATGATGATAGTGACTGTCGTAGGCTCCAGGATGACATTGATAATCTAGGTCTCTGGGCTAAGACGTGGGGTATGAGATTCCAGCCTTCAAAGTGTAATATCATCACTTTTGCCAGGAAAAAGAAGCCTGTTTGTTTCGATTATGTCTTGAACGGTGAAAAGTTACTTAAGGTTGACTCAATTAAGTACTTAGGGGTTTCTATCACTAGCGACCTTAGTTGGGATAAGCATGTCCAATTTATTTGTAATAAAGGTAACAAAATCTTAGGGGTACTTCAAAGGAACCTATCGTTTTGCTCTAGTGATGTAAAGCTAGCTGCTTATAAGGGTCTTCTCAGACCAGTTTTGAAATACGCAAGTTCTGTGTGGGATCCACACCAGATTTATTTACAGGATAAGCTTGAGAGTATTCAAAGGAGATCGGCTCGCTTTATCAGCTCAAACTTCTCCCGGGAGCCAGGGTCTATGACTTCTGTTCTGAAAGACCTTAATCTCCCTACGTTAGCGGAACGTCGTAGACAAAACAGATTGATCCTGTTCTCTCAGGGTGTTTTTGGTAAAGCACAAATTCCTGTGGATAGACTTCGGCACCCCACTCGTAGAACACGCTGGATGCATAATCTGCATTTTTGCCACCTCTTTACTAGGACAAACTGCTACAAGTATAGTTTCCTCCCTAATACGAATTGGAATAGTCTTCCTGCTTCTGTAGTTGCTAATTCCCTTGATCATAAGGACCCTGCCCAGTTTATTGCTAACAACATTAGGGCTTGATACCACTCGACGCATGCGTGGTGAAGTAATGTCCTTCTGGATGTGTCACCATATTTCGAAAGAAGAAGAAGAAGATGGTTGGAAAAGTTTGACTGACCTTTGTTCTCGCTATTAATAGACGTACGTTGAGTCATAGGCTACAGTACATTGTTCCATATCCGGTGTTTACCTAGCCTTTATGTTTTCAAATTCGAACCGCGAAGGTTAAAGCGATAACGAAACGCTTTGTGCAGCGTTGAGATTCGCGAAAAGTGCAAACCGTCACATTTTATAACGTAGGACTGGGAGTGCATGCTTTTGGCCTTCTAGTTTGGAGTGTTTTCTTTCCGTTTCTAGAGAACAGGTAGGCCTAGGCTATGTAACTTGGTGCAGCTCCCTGATTAGGCTAGGCCTACGTCTCGTAGCCTCGTATTCGTAAATGGCCTAGGCCTAGCTGTAAGTGTTAGGCCCTACGTAGTTTGCAGTATTCGTACTACTGTACTGTACTACTATAGCCTAGGTCTATCGCTGCCCCCTGTAGGCCTAGGGCCTAGACTGTACTGTCTACTATTGTGTTAGTGTTGCCATTTAGGCCTACCCCTTGTAGTATACTAAAGGGACTGCAATTCGGCATTGACCGGAATTCGTTCACTCCAGAGTCCATACCAATTGTACAGCATCGCACATTCGTGAAGGTGACCGAATTCCGGTCCCACCATGCTATAGGCCTACACTGAGATTTCTGTGTTATCCTTAGGGATGCTCCTCTTTTAAAGTGTTAGGCAAGTCATGGAGCTCCATGGGTAGCCTTAGTAGGCCTAGCTATAAAGTAGGCCTAGCCTGAGTGAGGTCTAGGCCAGGCCTAGTCCTCAGTAAAGGCCCGTGTAAAGCCGGTCGCCGATAGCTCCCTATACACGGTCCTTACTCCGACTCATTGAAAACTCGGGGTCTTCGACCAGCACAGTGCTGGTCGAAATTGATTTTCTTCTTATTGCAAAGGTAGGACCTAAAGTCTTAATAAACTACCATAACTTTTTCTTTCCATGTCTTACACTTATATTGCAGATGTTTTTTATCACTTTAATCCTCTAAAAAGTTCCGAAAATTTGAAATAAAACCATCAACTTTGCCACTTCGTAAAAGTTTACAGTAGCGTTCGAAATTGTTGTTGACATCAGAATGCCGTGTGCATAATATTGTGATGTCACGCACAACATTTTCATTACTGTAGTTCCTATACATACACATGGCAATTGGCTCTGCAAACATTTTTTAGCTGACGTAACCACGTACCTTATTAGCATACCGATGTAAACAAAGTTCCATAGTCACACAGTAAATTTTACGGCGCGAAAAAGTTGCTGATTTCATTTCACAATTTTCGCACTTTCCAGAAATTCTCAGTGATCAAAAACAGATGTAATACTCCTGTGAGATCTGGAGAAGAAAAGACCTGGTGGTGAAATAGGATTTTTCTTTCAAAATTTGCTGTGAGAAGAAAGACATTTTCAACCATTACACAGACGGCTTATCCCCCCGCTATTTCCAATGGTCGGTGTAAGGACTGTGTATAGTGAGCAATCGGCGAACGACCACAGTCCTTTACTGAGGACTACCAAAGGTGGTGGTTGCATTTTGTATGTAAAAGAGGATATTAAGGTCGCTGTTGTTGAGGATTTGACTAATTTTCCTGCTGCTGAATCTATTTGGTGTAAATTTGTTGATCAAGTCTAGTCTCTGCATTGGAGTATGTTACAATAGTACTTCTGCTACTACAGACAGTGAAATTGCATTACATACTGTTATCCAACAAGCTTGTAGTAGATTTGAGAATCTCCTAGTCTGTGGTGATTTTAATCATAGAACAATTGATTGGGTGCGGCTGCACTCTGGTAGTGAAGGGCAAGCTTTTCTTGACTTAACTTTAGATTGTTTTCTTCATCAACATGTTCATGAGCCTACCAGGGGTGAAAATATTTTGGATTTAGTGTTGTCCTCTAATGATTGTATGGTTGAGGATTTGATTGTTCACGAGCAGTTTGCTAGCAGTGACCATAACTTCATTACTTTTAAATTGATTACGGATACTGTAGTGACTTCTTGGGCATATTATTAATATGATTATAGAAGAGGGGATTTTAAAGTCATGAGGAGTAAGCGCAAATCAGTTAACTGGTTTGCTGCTTTTGAAAATATATCTGTTGAGGACCAGTGGTCCTTTTTTAGATGTAAACTTGAGGAAGTGGTCTTAAAGCACACTCCATTCAAGAAGAGTAAAAAGGTTAATAAGCCTCTTTGGTGGTCAAAAGCTGTCGATAGAGCTAGGAAAAGGAAATTAAGGTGTTGGAAGACGTACAGACAGTCTCATAGTCAGTATGACTTTTTAAGGTATAAAAGTGCTCTTGATGATTCTACTAAAACTCTCCGTGCAGCAAAACGTGCATTTGAAAGGAGGTTAGCTTTGGGAATTAAGGATGATCCTAAGTCCTTCTATAAATATGCTCGTAGTAAAATGAGGACCAAAGAAACTGTTGGCCCTCTAGTTGATTGTAATGGTCAGGTTGTCCTTGATGATGAGATTAATGCTAAGATGTTGAATGAGTACTTTGTTTCAGTATTTACAGAAGAAAATGTACATGAGATTCCCGTTTGTGACAGTCTTATTAATGACGATGTAGATGTCTTAGGTAATGTTGATTTGTCAGAGGAAGTTGTCTTGAAAAAATTACTTGGTCTTCATCATGATAAAGCTCCAGGGCCTGATGATGTTTATCCTGTTGTATTGAGAAATCTTGCTGATGTGATTGCTCAACCTTTGAGCTTGATTTTTAGTCAAAGTCTTGTTTATAATGTTGTGCCATCTGACTGGAAATTAGCAAATGTTACACCATTGTTCAAAAAGGGTTCAAAGAACCAAGCTAGTAGCTACAGGCCTGTAAGCCTGACTTCACAAGTTTGTAAAGTTATGGAGTCCATTTTGAAGGATAGTATTATAAATCACTTGGACAAATACAATCTTGTTAATGATTCTCAGCATGGTTTCAGGTCTGGAAGGTCCTGTCTTACTACTGTAATTTGTTACATTTTATGGAAATTGTTACAAGGAAGATGGATGAAGGACTCCCTGTTGATGTTGTTTATCTAGATTTTAGTAAGGCTTTTGACAAAGTTCCTCATAAACGTCTAATTAACAAGGTGAAAGCACATGGCATAGGATCATCTGTGGTAAATTGGATTGAGAACTGGCTCAGTAACAGGTCTCAAAGAGTTGTTTTGCATGGTCGTAAATCTGACTGGCTTCCTGTGACTAGTGGTGTGCCGCAAGGATCTGTCCTTGGTCCTACTTTATTTATCATATATATTAATGATCTTGACTTGAACCTCAATAGCTTTGTATTAAAATTTGCAGATGACACAAAAGTTCTTTCTGATGTTTCATCCATGGAGCAAGTGTCTATGTTGCAAGCAGATTTAGATTGTTTGTTTAAATGGTCGGAGGACTGGCAAATGTCATTTAATGCTGGGAAGTGTAAGTGCCTTCATATTGGTTATGACAATAGAAAGGCTAGCTATTTTATTGGTGGTGAGGAAATTGAAAGTACTTCTTCTGAAAGAGATTTAGGCGTAATTGTTGATGATTCCCTGAGTTCGAGTAAGCAATGTGCTAAGGCTGTGGCATCAGCAAATAAGGTTCTTGGTATCATTAATAGAACATATTCTTGTAAAAGTAAAGACAATATATTGAGATTGTACAAGTCTCTAGTCAGGCCTCATTTGGAATACTGCTGTCAAGTTTGGCGTCCCTATCACCAGAAAGATGTTAATAATATTGAGAAGGTGCAGAGGCGAGTTACAAGGATGATACCTGAAATATCTCATTTAAGTTATGAGGACAGGCTTTTTGAAACTAATCTTTTGTCCTTGGAAATGCGTAGACTTCGTGCAGATCTCATTGAGGTTTTTAAGATTGTCAATGCATTAGAGAAAATTGATGCTTGTATTTTTTTTGAACAACACTCTGATTGTCGTACTCGTGGGCATCCTTTCAGGTTTTATAAACCCAACTGTAGGTTGGACATTAGGAAGTACTCATTTAGTCAACGTGTCATTTCTGAGTGGAATAACCTGCCTCTTGAAGCTGTCACTGCTGAAAGTGTTAATAGTTTTAAAAACAAAATTGATCCAATTTTGAAGAAAAGACAGGGGCTTTATATAAGCCAAAAGCGGCTGCCTGCCCCAGTGTGCAAGATCCCATCAGCCTCATTTGCTGATGGGAATCGGTGAGTTACTCGGTGAGGACTAGGCCAGGCCTAGGAGTAAAGGTAGGCCTAGGCCTAGGAGTAAGTAGCCTAGGCACATGAGGCAAGGAAGAGAACATCATCCCTAAAGTTAAACCCCAAAATATGGTACTCATTTGTATGATATCCTGTTATTTGTGATTCAGAAATTGCTTAGCCTACTTTAGAGGCCACTTATAAACCCTAACCTCAGATCAACAGTATGTGTACCAATAGCATGAAAGACATTTATTGATTGTATTTTTCAGAACTTATTGAATTGTACATCAAGTATCATCCATATTCAGTACAAAGACAAAGTCTTTCATACAGCATTAAAATAATCTCGCAAATTTTATTAAGGTACAGGCTAGAGGTAAACACAGTTAGGCCCTATAGGGCACAACCGAAATTCGAACCATAGGGACAATTAGTGTTACAGATATAGGGCAAAAACCAGAAAATTCATGATATTTACTACAAATCGGAATCATATCGGAAATCCTTCCAATATGTTCTTCCTTTTCACAAAACTCGTTAGATTATATGCCAGAAAATCAAAAAAAAAACACTACCTAGCTTGAAAATATGATGAATTTCTGCCGCGTCTGAGTTGTTTCTTTCTCGTGAATATATTATGTGTACATACATAGTACATTCAAGAACAAGAAACGACTGGCACAAGGCTAACAAGGTGACATTGTACAATCATGTTTTTCTATCGAACACTTCTGATCGCTCAGACGTTGCAGAAAATCATCTTATTTTCAAGCTAGGTAGTGTTATATTCAAATATGTTCTTCCTTTTCACAAAACTCGTTAGATTATATGCCAGAAAATCAAAAAAAAACACTACCTAGCTTGTTATATTCAAATATGTTCTTCCTTTTCACAAAACTCGTTAGATTATATGCCAGAAAATCAAAAAAAAAACACTACCTAGCTTGAAAATATGATGAATTTCTGCCGCGTCTGAGTTGTTCCTTTCTCGTGAATATATTATGTGTACATACATAGTACATTCAAGAACAAGAAACGACTGGCACAAGGCTAACAAGGTGACATTGTACAATCATGTTTTTCTATCGAACACTTCTGATCGCTCAGGCGTTGCAGAAAATCATCTTATTTTCAAGCTAGGTAGTGTTATGTTGTGATGTTTTTGTTTTTGTTCGCTAGTTTTGTGAAAAGGTAGAACACATTGTAAGGATTTCTGATTTGATTCCGATTTGAAGTAAATATCTTGAATTTTGGGGTTTTCGTCCTATACCTGTAACACTAATTGCCCCTATGGTTCGAATTTCGGTTGTGCCCTGTATAGGTTTCACGCTATTGGTACACATACTGTAAACCTAACCCAAACTGACATAACCCTAACCTTATCCCTAACCAAACCCTCAGGCACGATCGAACCTCAGGTGGAACCCCTGATCAAACCCCATTTTAACAATAGATGACATTCTCTCCTTAGTCGCATGTGTAAGTACTATAGGCCTAGGCCTAGGAGTAAAGGTACTGTAATTAATAGGCTAGGAAGTCGCCCCAAAATTTGCCTTGAAAAATCAGCAAACTCTTGCTGATCTCATCTTATTGCATTACAATTACCTCTGAAGACATTTTGAACATAACTAGGCCTATTACAAACAATAGGTAAAGCAAGGAGAAATTCTCCTTGAATTTCACAATTCACTTACAAAAACATTGTTACATGATTGAAATAGGCCATTCATGAACTAGAGTATTACTAGAGTAAAGTGAGCCGCACATTCTGCCGAACATTGGGAAATACAATATAAGCCTAAGTTTCACGTCTCTAATTATGGTAACTGTCACGGTAATCCACTGCTAGAGTGACAGGGCATAGGCCTAGGCTATACTAAACTAAAGGGATCAACCGCAATCCGGGCAGGGACCGGAATTTGTTGACTCCACTCCAATTGTACAGCATTGTGAAGGTGACCAAATTCCAGTCCCACCATACTACTGACTCCGATTGGGGCGACTGCATTTTCCCATTTTAAATAGGCCCAAGGCCTACCATACCTGTTCTAACCCAGTAGGATGGAGACCCATAGGTCTAATGTTAGCAGTAGCACAGGGCCTATATTTAGGTCTAAAGTTAGACCTACGTGCAGTTAAGGTAGTATTAGAGCACAATTGCAGAATACTCAGCGAGACTGAAGCAGTTTTTTTGGGGCCTATGGGGCTACGCAGTCACTGCATGCCCTCTTATGTAGCCTCTTCTAGACAGTTTGATTTGAATCATGACTGTGTAACATATCATTGAACCCTGGTGAAAGACAACTTAAATTTTGACTGCAGATCCTGGTAGTCTCTCAAAGACAAGTAAATTTTCATAGGCTAGATAACAGGAAGTTGTCTCGGAAGGTCAACTTCTTATCCTTGTAGCCTTGTGAAAACATATTCTAGTGAGGGAAATTGAATTTTTACTGCATATCCATTTGGCTTCGCACAAAAGCAAATTGACTACAGACTGCATATTCTTATAGCCTCTTAAAAGTTAACTAGGCCTATAGGGAGTAATTTATCTGGTATTACATTGCATTTTGCTGCACAAAATGGACATATTGCTACACAAATTATGCAAAATTGTGTATTTTGTCCTTGCAACATTAGGGTTTTTAATGATTTTGTGATAGAGAAGCCCAGAAACCTCAAAATTGCTATGCAAATTTTGAACACTAAATTATTCCCTGGTAACTAGCAAAATACCTTGATTGAAATTTTACCTTGACTGCCATCCCCTCTCCTTCTTGAGTTAACTCCTTCCAGATGAGAGAATGGCAGTGGGAAAGGAGGCCAAAGGCCCATTAATATCCCATGTCCTTCAGTCCATTTTTAAATTGGTTTAGTGTTGTTGCATCTATCAGATTTTGTGGAAGAGAGTTCCACGTTTTCCAGATGCGAAAAAAGTATGAGTTCCATTCTTACTTCTAGTCTTGATGACTTACCATAGGTCTTATTTTCCAGCTATGCCCCCTTGTTGAAGTTTTGCCCAGTACCTCAACCATTTTACTTAAATCTATTCTTAGATTTCCTGTGGTCATATTGAAAGCTGTGATCAGGTCCTGCCTTTTATGTAGGCTATTTGTTCCAAGTATGTTAATTTCAACACTTTCAACCTTTCCTCATACAGTATGTTTTGGGAATTTCATTCCTAATATGACCCATCATAATCATAGACAAAGAATTGTAGTTCAGTAATCATAGATGAGTCATTGTCAAATTACATTTATTGCCTGGACTCAGTCTGAGCCATACGGTTTCCTAAACAGAGCTTACATGTGCTGGGTACAAGACATACAAGTACACTATTTTGTAATTACTTGAGTATAATTTAGTAAATGAATAGGAAGTTAACTCGTAGACACTGGGCATTTTCAGGCAGAATAGAGCTATGGCATCTTGCTAGAAGCTTCCTCTCTCTCACTCCATTGTGTGTATGCCCTATGGGATTCTACAACTACTGTACCAGCAATGACTAGCCTACTGTAGGCTAGGCCTACTGTAGTTAGTAAGTCAGGTCCTAGCAGGGCTTTAGCCAGCATGGTGAGTTCAGGGAGTCCAAACAGTAAATTCTAGTGAAGTTTGTGTATTAAAATGTATTATACATATGGGGCAATGCAAAATTTTGGGAGTCCAAATGACTCCTGGACTGCTCTCTGGCTTAAGCCTTGGGTCCTAGCCTACGTAAAATTTCAGGAAACTTGGCATTGTTCATTAGGCTAGGCCCCAGACCTAGCATTTACCTGTATTTACCTGTACCCTCCACTTCTCAAGGATTGGTACAGTAGGTGGAGGATGACAGAGCAGGGAGCCAGTTCTCTGGCTCATATAAGCTCCCACAGTTTGCTTCAAATATTTGTCTTTGTGGCCTTTACATTCACTGACAGTACTTGCTAACACAGCTGAGGCTGGAAGACTATTCCAGATGTCGACAACTCTTTGTGAAAAGAAATTTTTCCTCAAATTCACTCTACAGAACTGTTAGTACTGTAGATCTTTAGAGGGTGACCGCTGGTAACATTGTCACAAATAAAAAATATATGAGACTCAATATCCTCAAATCCATGAACGATTTTGAACACCTTAACCATATCCAGGGTTTCCCCTGGGTTTTAGAGAGTGTGAGGTGGTATTAGTCCATGGGGGTGATGTGGTACCAGCTCTGGAGGGTGAACTATCAACACTTCTATAGCTGGTACAGTAGAGGTAGTAATTATAGCAAATTTCTGTGAGGTGGTGGCCAAAAGCTGTGAGGTGGCCGTCTTACATAAAGAATGCCAGGGGAAACCCTGATATCGCTATGGATGCACCTTGTTTCTAGAGTTGTAAGGTTAGGCGTCTGAAGTCTTGTCTCATATGGAAGACTGTGTAACTCAGGGATCATCTTTTTAAATCTTTTCTGAACATTTCCAATAATATAATATCCTTCTGTAAATTAAGGCCTCTATGCTTGAATTCCTTACTCTAAGGGAGGACAAACAAGTGATTTGTACAGCCTAAGAAGAATTTCCTTTTCTTTGTGACAAATAGTTTGCTTAATCCTCTCAAGAACTTGGCTTGCAGTTTTGGCAGCTTTTGCACACTGTGGCTGAAACTTGTACTACTGTTGATCAATACACCTAAACCTTTTTTTCCGTTACAGATTTCATACAAGCGCCACCCATATGATAATTATGATACATATTCCTGCAGCCAGCATGGATACACACAAATTCCTCAGGATTAAACAGCATCTGCCACTCCTTAGACCAATCAACCAGCTTATTAAGACCAGGGTTTCCCCTGGCATCCTTTTTGTGAGATGGCCACCTCACAGTTTTTGGCCACCGCCTCACAGAAATTTGCTGTACTTGCCACCTGTCCTGTACTAGCTATAGAAGTATTGATAGTTCTCACTCACTGATGGTACCAAAGCTGGCATCATATTATCCCCATGAACTACAGTAATACCACCTCACACTGTCTAAAACCCAGGAGAAACCTGAAGATCATCCTGTAAAACTCCTGCATCCACTGTTGAAGCAATCATCCTTCAGATCTTTGTATCATCGGCAAATTTCAGAATGTTACTGTCTATGTTGTCATCTAAATCATTAATATAAAATAAGAAACAAGGTTGGCCCTAAGAGAGAACCCTGGGAGACTCCCCTTAATACAGGTGTTCAAACAGACTCAAATTCATTAAAAATAACTCTTTGATAATGATCTGTCAGCCACTCCTCTATCCACCCAGAGACTTGACCGGTTATACCATGACTTTCAAGCTTCTTGATCAATCGAGCATGAGGCACCTTATCAAATGCTTTTATATAAAACATCCACAATATAGCCTTGTCAAGAATGCACACTTTCAAGGAAGGCCAATAAATTGGTAAGACAGGACCTACCACATCTAAAGCCATGCTGAGTAGACCCAGTAAGATTAAATTTTTGAAAATGATTACATATAGCATCGTTTAAAATTGATTCACACACTTTTATACTGACTTGGCTGGTCAAACTGAGTATAAGTATAACAGTCTTGAAAGATGACTGCTTATTGTACTGTACTTAGGGAGGTTTCTTTTAATACTTCAAGAGAATATGAAGTAGGTTTTAGGTTCTGGGCCGTAGCGTGGGAAATCCCAAGGGAAAGGGGCAGTTCATGACACTAACTTATCTACTGTAAGGGGAACACTGAGTAGCATGCCTATAGATAGTTGACATTTGGTTGGACTCATGTCACCTACAGGTGCATGTGTGCCATCCTAGGGTAGGGTACTGAGAGCATGGGTAACAATGATATGTGGCTCAGGTGCAAAATGGTGCTGTTTTTGGCAAAGCATCGAACTGATTATATGTTTAGATTTTTAGAAGCTGTCATTTTTTAGTGGTTTATTTCTAATTTTTGACAGGGTGGAAGGCAATAGGAGGGAATGACACATCTACTTGTTAAGAAATTTTTGTCTATGTGAGGTAGCATACATGCAAGGGTTACCATTAGTAGTTTTCTCCCCTATGAAATATTGGCTTCCTCCTGTTAAAAGCTAACTCCCCTCCCCAAGTTACTGGGGAGAAAATAACATTTTTACCCATGGTGTAGCTAATGTTTTAACGATACAAGATTTCTTTGCAGTTAGGAATGATGTGATACATTGTGTAGTTGTTATGCTGGTGATTTATTTGTAGCTCTGTATTCCCGCCTATTCTTTCCTTGGCATTTTCGCTGCTTTTAATACACAGAACATCACTTCTGAAGCTCTGCATTGTGTGTAAATTTTGCCAGCTCTGATGACGTTCTGCGCTGCATGATCGTTAGGCTATTTGTCACTTTGCTTCCCGCGGCCACATCTTTCCACCAGCTTTCGCTTACCTACAGGCAGAACTTCATTTCATGGTATGTTACCTCTAGTAATAGAACTAGCCTGTGACTTTCACCATTCTGTACCTGTGCATCAAAGCCAGTACATGTTACAGTATCATTAGGTCCATTTCACATACTGTTGCAATGCATGTTACCTGCATTTTGTATAATAAATGGTGCGTATTAAAGATTCGGCTTTGTAGCACTGGCCCATCGTGAAAAATGTTACAGGCAATTGAGTGCAAAGTTTTCAACTTTGCAGTTTAAATTTGTTGCCACAGTATAACCATTAAGCATATTGTAAGGCGTTAAGGCCGTACACTGAGGGCAACTACTGCAACTGACCGTGGCTGTTAGTTACTTTACCAGGGCATGAAGGCAATTTCAAGGAAATGTACAACAGCAAAGGCCTCCACCGTTGCCATTAAATTGGAGACCTGCCTAAAAGGCTGGTGCATACAGTCAGAGTTCGAATTAGAAAAAAAAGTTACATGCACCTGTGCATGTAACTCTAAAATTTTCCTGCACAAATAAATCCTTACATGCATCATTGAAGTATGAAAATAAAAGATCAAAATTCTTAAGACTAACATTACCACTGATTCTTCCCTTTTTATAATAGCCTAGGCCTAAGTAGGGACAACCAATGAGATGATGCATGCCTTCTAGCACTGGCTATGCATGCACATTGATACCATCATTACATCAACCCCCCCCCCCCCACCCCACCAAAAAAAACAGAATTTTGATGATTCTCCACAGAATTTAGCAAACAATTATCCAGCTCCAAATACATGTAACTTTAAATAGAAAATTTGAGCTATTAGCAGGGCTGGAAAAAAATGTTTATTCCCCAGGAAGGAAGTCATATTTTCCACAATTTCTCCAATATAGTCATGTACATATTAAAAGGTGTAAATTTCCCTCCAGTGACCAAACTTTCCCTCAAAATATGCATATTTCCTGGGAAGGAGCCTCCCAGCTTCCCAACTTTTTCCACCCAGGGCTATTAGTCTCCAAAACCATGTCAAATGAATGCCTTCATTTATGAAAGAGATCCACAGACATTTTACCACCTATAATGATGGCAATTCGCCCCTTAAATTATCAAAATCCTTCAAAGTTACGATCCAAAAAGGAAAAGCAACTTATTGAAAATAAGCAAAATTTTCTCGGTATGGACTGCAATTTGCCTATGCAATAGTGTGTTAGGATAGGTGGCTTATGCAAAGTAGGCTCCAAATGAAAATTCTGGAATTTGGCTATGCTTGATGTGGAATTTCACGAAATTTTAAAAATCTAGAAACAGAATTTTGTGATTTTTGAAGCGGAAAATCTGTGGCTTTACCTTTAATATATCTCTCTTTAATCTACCATTAGGCCAAGACTAGGCCTACTTGCATGTGTGTTGGTAAGCAACTCAAAGTTGCATGCACTGACAAAAAGTTACGTGCATGTGTGCATGTGTTATTTCGAACTCTGCATACAGTGCGTGCTGCCCATCCTCACACTTAGTATGCCACTGGGGGATCCACTATTGGTTGGCGTAGTGAAGGCCTACTGTACCAAGGAAATTTTTGGTGAAAAACACCTCCCAGATGGGAGGAAAAGGCATATTCTAGACCTTGTACATACAGTATCTACTATCTATAAGTTTCATCGAAAATAATGTTCTGTATTTTTAGATTTCATGCTTAAGAAACAATTTCAGATTACAAAACAAAAGGGTATATTTAATTAAAAGTTAGGCCTATCATACAGTAGGCTATTTTATAAAGTATGTTGTGACACATTTTAAGAAATAACACTAGATCTTTAACCTGTGTACTGTACATGCTTCAAGTATATTCAAACTGTATCATTTATAGTAGGAGGGAGAAGGTTCATTCGTTCATTCACCAGGAAGAGTACGTGTAAGAACACATCCACAGTGAGGATACGGGGATCTCCTGGGAACATGTGGGGAAAAAAGAACTCTTGAAAGCAATTTCCCAGGTCATAAGGGTCTTAAAATCGTAATTAGGACAGGCAAATTTTCAGCACAGTGCAGCACTTCTGTATTTTTTCTCAAGTACCTAAACTTTCATTTGTGCTGTGAAAATCTTGGATGGGGGGGGGGGGAGGGGAGGAGCTGTCTACCTCCCCCTCCCCCCTGAAAGCTACATTCCCTGAGGTTGGATTAAGGTTTAAAGTTTTAGGGTCAGGAAGCCACTAACCAAGGTCCCTGAGCTACACCAAATTGATCATGGATGAACACTTGGCAAGATTCACCTTCTCTATTCTACTATATAGTGTTCCAAGGGTAACAGTGCAGGGATGTACTAATGGCTTCCTATCCTGTGCCCAGTATTGCCCCTAAAGGTCTTCAGCCAATAGGCGTGAATCCGATATTCCATCTTTAGCCACTTTCCTGGGGGCTGAGAGGGGTGGAAGATCCTTCTCTGCACCACTGCTTGAGAGCTGAACCAAGCAAAGTGGATGACTTTCTGAATGGGGCAACTTCCTGAAACAGACAACCAGATTAAAACCCATAGAAATTCACCAGTTTTAACCAGTTCAGCATCACATTCACTGTAGTGTTGGGCGATACTGTATATCGAAAATTATTGTTATAGCGATAATTTCTTTTTATTGCAATACAATAATAAGAATTCATTCTTCTTGCTGTTCCTAAAATATGTTTTAAACTGAGAAGAAATGAATAGGATTGGGGTGCGGTGGCAATGTTTTACCCTTCTTACTTTTCATCCTGCAAATAGAACCTGCACAGGGTTGCAGAATGGCAAGACGGGGAAATGACTGTGATTAAACTTGACTTTGAATATTCTTACATGCATGAGAAGCGAACTTGAAGGGGAATGGTCTTCATGAAAATTATCGTGCACATCGAATTATCACGATAAATTTTGTTGTATCGCGATGATGAAAAAGCCAATATTGCCTAACACTAATTCAGTGTAAACAGCTACGTATGCTGAACAAGTAAATTAAGGGGGTATAGCATCACCCCAAACATAGTTAGGAATATGATCATGTTACAGCATCACATACAATTGGTGTTTGAAATTAATGTAAACAGTAGCTTCACTCCGGTTTGTCAGTGTCTTGTGCAGTCAGTTGCATTTCCAAGCTCACGTACAGTATGTTTGTGTGGATGGGGCCTTGGGCAATGAAAACTCAGTGCAAGTTACTGTAACCTTGTCTGGTAGCTGTACCAGACAATTGTTTTTTGTTTGCATTGTAGGAGAGGCTAGAAGTACATACTAAGCAGGGTTCTCCACTGGTCTGTTTTCTGTCCGGGGGCTCTTGTGATCACCATAGGGGTCTAAGGGGAGGGGTGTCCCCTCCCTTTTGGGAAAATTTTGACAATTTAGGAGGGCTTAGATCGCAAATGGTGCAATCTACGGAATGGTTCGTAGCCTTCCCTATGTGTTCAAATCTGGCCATTTTGAGGTCATTTTTTTTTTTGCAAATTGCATTTTCTAAATACCTTTGACTTGCAGATCTGAAGCTCCAGTTTCCACTTGGAAGTATTCAAGAATGAAGTAGTTCACTTTATGGAAATTTCGGGTGAGAATCGGGAAACCTAGGGGACAGTTCAATTGAACGGTTTCGTTTAGTGTATGAGTTTGATCGTAACGGATTCCTACTGTGGAAACAGATGAAAGAAATGCAGTAGCCTAAGTGCATATTGAATGATATAAGAGCTCAGGTGCAAGTGAGCTGGGTTTGCATCTCAGATGTTTTATTATACATTGCTTGTCAGTGGCGTAGCCAGGGGGGACAGGGGGGGCGAGTTGCCCCCTCTGGAAAAATCTTGGGGGAAATTTTGAAAGTGAATATATGGTGAAATTTGCACATGATCTGGTAAAATTTTAAATTTCTCAACCAGTACACTTTACTTATTTAAAAGTATATGCCACACTGGCACAACCAGTCCTATAAGGTTTTCAGAGATGGAATGATGACACCATGCGTATAGTTGTACTAGTTATGTTTTACTATCTGTTTTATACAGCATGGGATCTCTGGACCTCTGACAAGGGACTCTGTCCTTTTACTGTATACTTCCAATGTTTCTTGATAATTAAAGCAGCAGCATTGTGGTATATGCAGTTTGTTAGAATGAGTCAGTGGTCAAGTGCTATACTCTGCTACAAGGGCAGATCCTCGTATAATTTGGACTGATTGTGGTGAATGTGGTGAACTGATGAAGGGAAAGGTGTACCAGGGTTCACTTAATTACTGTACTTCACCCATTGTGATTCTGATCTACCAGTAGGACTCAAGAAAAATTCACCAAGACCTAAAGACAAGCAAGATAAAAAAAGCTTCCTAAAAAATAGGAATTCTTGGTGATGTATTCAGTTTACATTTAGCACCAAATGTGGCACCATTTTGCATCTAGCCCACCTTATAAGAGCAAAAAGTTTCCAAAGGGGAGGGGGACACCCTCCTTAGACCCCTCCCCCAGGACGGCGATCAGTCATATCAGCCAGGTCAGAGGAAAGCACCCGGACAAAATTGGGACCTGCAGAGAACACTGATTATTAGGAAGCAGATCACTAATTGGGGGAAATCTTGGTGCTCTTGCCCCCCCCCCCCCCCGACAAAAAACCTGGCTACGCCACTGTTGCTTGTCATGAGTATTTGAAATCAAATATGAAAGGCAGTTAAACGACTAAGTTGTGGTGTTTGTGATTGAGTGTACAGACAACTTCTTGACCAGGCGGGTCAATTTTCTATGCGGGCGGCAAAGTTTTGTCCCGGCGCTAAAGTAGTGTGGCAGATTTTGTACGGGCGGAGCCCCTGGACAAAACAACTAGTGGAGAACACTGCTAAGTAGGGAGAAGTTTTACTGTCTGT
This sequence comes from Holothuria leucospilota, assembly GCA_029531755.1. Lineage (NCBI taxonomy): Eukaryota > Metazoa > Echinodermata > Holothuroidea > Aspidochirotida > Holothuriidae > Holothuria > Holothuria leucospilota. The sequence continues at coordinate 57,990,349 of CM055967.1, read as the reverse complement.
GGTAAGATTGTAGAGCCTTTAAAGTCACCAGAAAATTTTTTAAGTGGTTCCACTCACATTTGATCAAGGGAGCTTTACACTGTATCATGCAAAGCAGTACCCTCAACAGCCATTGAAGCCAACTCCACCCTCCTTAGGGTGGATTCTGACATATGTGGAACCAGGGTCCAAAGCTATGTCAGTAAGTTGCCTAATTGTCAGCCAGCCAACCAGACAGAAGAACACAGAAGCCAATTAACATACTGAGTGTCTGCAGGGATTGATGTAACTGGTGGTGGCGAAAAGCCCTCATGCCCACAGTGTTTTCTCAGTGTCTTCTGTGGTGCCCTGCAGAAAGAAATTTCTTGAGGAGATAAAGTGAAGTGCCTTTACTTTCAGTAGACTCTGCTTTGTTGCATTGCCAGATCTTACGATTCAATTACCCCAAGATCTTACAGATGGGGTAACCTACTTGACTGGGGATTGGATCCCTTCTGCATGGAAACATTCCATGATTCCACACAAAGTTCTGTAGCATATATACTAGTCTTGTTTACTGATAAATCTGGCAAAAGGTTTACTTCTCTGTAGAGCACTTCCCTGTTTCTGCAGAAAATATTACTTTGGTGTGGCATACATTTCAAACATTTTTCATGAATGTATTTTGGAATACATGGTTGACACTCTGTTGCTCAGTCTGATTATCTTATTTGGGAGTTGACTCAGTTGGGTAAAGATGTTTGAGAGTTGTAAAATTGATGTTTTGTTGATCTGTAAAACTCTCCAAATTTTGTGCACCCAGTGTGGCATAAATCTAGCACTCACTGTTTTCCTCTGGCCTGTGGTCCTCAAACAATTTAGTTCAAACGTTGTTCTGTGGACACATTATCATCAAATTTCTGCAGTTTTTAAAGTATCTGGATCTTTAAGGGGTATTTTGCTCACCTCCAATGTTGCATGTATTAAGAGTAAACAGAACTAAAGGAGGGGCATGTACGGTACACATTGTTCAATGTTATGCATACCCAAGTCTTTCAAGTAGCCAGCATGCTATTTGTGGTTGACAATTCCCACTAACATGACCTCTAAAAGATTGAAGGAGCCCAAATTTTAATAAGAAAACAAGGTGCTGTTTAATGATCTGGCATCAAGAATAAATCTGAAGTAAAAACTCAAGTTAAAGTAAGTTACTTGAGAACCCCGGCTAAAGACTATGATGCCAGAAAATATTAAGCCCGACACCTTTTATTCTAAGTTGGAATTTCATCAGAACACTGGGCCAAAGTAAGCATTGAAACTCAATCAAGTTCCTGGTTTGTGACAGTGGAATCAGTGAGTGTGAAGACTTAATATTTCACATAGTTGTATGAACATCTAACAGTTTAACCAAAGGTGCCCTTCAAATGCTGAAGGCGTACAGTTGATACTAGAGGACGTTGGGTAAAGATCAGCGCATGCCCTAACTTGTTAACCCCATTAACAGTGATCCTATACTGTACGTAGACTTTCTTTAATAATTTAATATACAGAGTATAAATGGAACAGCCCAATTGATTTCATCAGTAGGGTCTGTTGGAATCAATTGGACTGTTGCTGTGCTATGGAAATTTTCTATACAGTAGCAAGCAATGAATATTCATTCAGATATATGATAGTGATTAGACTTGCTTCAAATATGAGGACCATTTTATGACAAATACTCATTTCCAAGAAATTAACAACCAAAATCCGGAAATTGTCATTTGTTACCACTTACATACCTTACACTCAACCATAAGGTATGACCACAGAGCTGTAATATATCCAGTTTGATGCATGCCTTTTGTACCGACAGTGGCTGTCATAACGTGCCCACTAACATCCATCTGGACATGTCATGGATATAAGATGTAAATTATGTTACATACAACCCATCGTAACATTTTCTGTGCCGCTTGATGTCTCTCCCTTTCCGTGCAAGTACTTTTGACCAGAGCCTTAAAGATTTAATTTTTTTTTTTTTCACTTTAAACTATCTTTCAGATTAATATGGAAGGCAGATACCCAAACCAAACTGCACTAGTACCAGGTGGACGTACTGGGTCACTTAATCTACAAAGGAAGAGATGCTTTCATGATGACAACTTTTTGGAATATGAAAGTTACAGACCATCAAAGAGAAGAATGAGTCTGCAGCCATCCATAGCATCCTCACAGAGTTTTACTTGCTTAAAGACACAGATGAAAGGTTTGCTGAAATTATGTCATTGTGTAGTATTTTGTAGTCCAAGGCAGTGTTTCCACTAAGCTGCTATGATGTGATTTTGATGCAATGATTTGTCAATTTGGTGCACTGATATTTGTGGGAAAAATGAAAAAAGAGGCTTTCAGGTGCAGTGTGAACAACAACGCACCCTACGCTTGCTCAGTTTCACTAAATTGACATTTCTAGTGAGCCAAATTTTCCTACATTGATTATATTGACCCAATGGATAATTTCTTAGAGGAAACACTGGTCCAAGTTTTATGGGAGGTTGATTTGCACCTGCAGAAGCCAAAAACAACCCCAAGAAAATGTTGAGGTTGGGGATAAAATACCAAACATTAGAAAAACTTTCCTCCTCTCTTCCGTAAATAATTGCCAACAAAAACAATAAAAAGGCCCCTGTGGATCCCAAAGTAGAATCTTTAAACTACAGTATTTTAGAAGATTTTTTTTTCAAAGTACTTCAGAATAGTCTTTTTGAAAACAATACTGAAGTACACCAGTTGTATTTAATACCCCAAGTAAGTTTCCAACAATTGGTAATGTAATGTGAACTTATACTTATCAAACAGTTTTAACATGCACATGTACAAGATCTCAGCACATCTTGAAGGCATACAATATGAAAACCAATGTTAGAAACAGTAGCATAATTAAACTCCATTGTAAGTTATGAATCTATGCTGTAATATATCAAAGCATGTTATTTGGATTCAGCTCAGATCTCAAGAAAGTATTTCTCATTCAGAGACACACCATGATGTCATGTGTCATCAGTATACAAATAAGGAATGTTTATGAGTGTGATAGTATGAATGATTTTATGAGTTGAAAGATTGAACATTCTGTTCAATGAGGTGAAGCTGAGTTGAATAGAATGTTAAATCTTTCAATGAATGAAATCATTCATTGCACGAATGAAAAACATTCATTATTTGTTTTATGTAACACCTTACAACTTTGATCTTATCGTTGGTCAAATTTAAGTTTTGGAGGTAATTATGGATTTGTGTTTGTATGTGTGGTAGCTCCATGGTTTGTCATTTGCTGACTGTGTGTTATGTACCTAAGAGGGATTTCATCTGACGTCATGTGAGTGGGATTGCCAGGCACTGAAGGGCAAAACACACACACAGTAAGCGTATTTACAGCATGTCAGCATGAGGGCATGGCATAACCATAGACCCTGCTGTGAAACAATGGATGCTTGCCCTTCAGAACTGTAGAGACGTGCGATCTTGCCCCTTCAAAACCAAAGACCACTCTATTACGTACAATAAATGCAATGTGCGATCCCCAAAGCTGCATTGATTTATTGAGTTTCGGCATATGTTCAGTACGTACCACAGTGATAGCTGAAGTCACCGCCGTGTTTAATACTAGTATAACACAGGACAGTGTGTTATACTATAACACACAACCATGATGATAGTGCCAAATCACCCATGGCATATGACCACCAATTCTCCAGTCAGATGTAGAAGAATTAATAAGGTGTTATATTATCATTTTCAAGCACAGTGTGCAAATTTAATGCAGTATACAGTAAATGCATTCAAAGATTGAATTGTCCTAAAAGTCTATAAATTCAAAAATATATGTTGCTGAAAAATGAGTCCAAATGGTCCAACTCATCTTCACAGGATACTTCTGAGCTGAGATGTAAAATGAATAAGTTTACTCATTCAACTTAAAATGGTAGATTGCACAATAATTTGTGATGTCATTCTTGTACTACTGTTGTCGAAATTGAATTACAGGTATCTTTATTTTTCTTTGTTTTTTGGAAGCACTTGGTGCCAGAATGTGATCACTAAGTTCTTACTATTATACGGTAACTTGACTAGATACATGCCTTCTCTGTGCAACATGTTATGCAAGAAACAGGAAGTTTTTCAAGGTCATGTAAACATTTTAATCTCAGAAGGAAGCAAAAGCACGAAACGTGAGTTGTACAAGAAGGACATCACAAATTGTTGCGCAATGGACTATTTCAAATCAAGTGAATGAATTTCAGAATTTTTTATCTCTGGAAAAAGCTTTGAAAATGGGAGTTGTATGAATGAGATTCACTTTCTAAAAATTCTCTCATATATACATTCTTCTAATTCTGGACTTAAGGTACACTTTCAGAGAGTTAAAATGCATGCCAGGAATCTTGCTGTACCTACAGCCAGATTCCATTTTTTTTTTGTGTGTGTGTACACACACAAGCTTCATGGGACTATTTTCTTTTTACAGAAAAACATTTACCCCTTTCAAGTTAACTCTCCAAGTTAAAGAGATAAAAATTTACTTTTTTAAAGAACACTTTTTCACAAACAATTAATTTCTTCACCTCATTTATTATGTTTAAACCACAATTTTCATGCCGAGGTTGAGTGTGTTTATGCAATGTTACTACAGAAAGTCTTTCTCATTGGTGCAGCAAAAGTTTAACCCAGTGGTTCTCAAAGTGGTCCCTACCGCCCCAGGGGGAGGGGTGTTGGGAAGTCTTCGGTGGGCGTTACAGAGTTCACGGAGAGTATGGGAGCACTGGCACTGATTTGGGGGTCCCTGGCAATTAAGACACAACACTGCAGAAATTTAGAGCACAATAAGGCATCCAGGGGGTCTGATTCTCACTAAAAGGAAACCAGATGTTCTAAATCTCGAAGAGTTACACCAAGCTCACCCTTCACACTGACTGAACTACATCTGGGATCTCTATACCAGTTTAACAGTATGCCTGCCCTCTGCAGGTTTTTGCTGTTCTTGCAAATAGGAAAAGGTAACTGAAAAAGATATATTGTTGAGTGTCCGACAATGAATGGTAGGATGAGGGGAGGTTAGGGGTAGGGGGATTAGAATAGTTCAAGATTGTGGAAGGGGGCAGTTATCTAAAAAAGTTTTAGAACCATTCTTTGATGCCAAACTGACTCATTCTTGCAGCAACGCATAAAGCCATGCTATCAGTGGAAAGTAAGAAATCCCTAGCTGTTTTTACATTGCCATTATATACTATAAATTATTTGTCTTCCAAATCTTCCTTAACCCCTTATGGGGACAATGATTTTATGTTTAATTCATTTTGTGGTGAATTCCAATTTCTGTCAGTCCTTCAGAAATAAATATGCAAAAAAAAAAATCTGTCACATATCCTTACTGCATATTAATAAAAAAAGTGCTTGCTCTGTATCAAGCTGTTTAGTATACCTTTGATCTTTCATAGCAGAGTGGGTTGTGAAAGTAAGAGACACAAGTTTTTTTTTTCAGTTTTTTCTTGCAGAGGCTTTGTGCCCTAATAGGGAAATATGAATGTTTATAACCATTTTGTGGTTAAGTCCTTCCTCCAGTCATTCAAAAGATACTCCTCCCCCCCCCCTCCCCCCCCCCCCACCTTCTCACTGAAAATGTTTTTATATGTTCTGCATGTTAATTGTAAAGGAAGCTTTGCTTTGTATCAAGCTGTTTGAAATACCTTTGATCTTGCTTGGTTGATACAGAGTGGACTATGTTTCAGTTCTCTTGTAATAAAAATTAAGTACTTAAACTGTCAAAAGTATCATGGTATGAGTAGTCTGGCTTAGAGGAAGTAGTCTATTAGTAGTAGGTTTTGTATAAAGGCAGAGTCATTTGCTCCAAAGAGGTGTATGATGCTTGTTATTACAGTAGGAATAATATAAGTAATATGCAGTGTGTTCACACTGTTACGGTACAGAGATGACATTTCAGATTTCTGTTTTCTCATTTTTCTTATTGCAGGACAGCTAAATGTAGCACTGTACAAAAATAAATCTTCTATCTTGGTGAATGGTAAGTGATACTTTTCTTTTATTTATGGCCATTCAAAGATTGTGTACTGATCTTCTGATACTGTAGTTATTTTGAGATTTGTAAGTGTTTGCATGCTGAACAAAAATTTTTCCAGCCTATTTTTTAGCAATCGACAGCACAGTCACAGCTGTGTGGTTGCCTTTATATTTTATAGTAGGTACAGTATTCTTCTTGAAAATGATGATACATTCATTCACTGTGCATGTGTCAAAAGATTAAAACTAAATTTGCTGTGCAATAAGAGTGACAGGGTTCTTATGGGTAGAAGCATCACTGATTAAGCTGGAAAGGAGACTACAGTATTCCAATCCTCAAAAGTTAGGGGTAGGAAGCTGAATTTATTAACTGTTTGATTTGGCAAACTGATGACAAAAAGATGATCGTGCATGAAACAGGTCGTACGAGTAGGGTGCTGAGGGTAGCCAATGGGAATGAGAGCCTTGCCAAAAACACCTTTAGAAAAGAGAATCAATCTAATGTACTTAGCTTCTGTTGCTCAGCTAGTAGGCCAGGTCAAGCTCCTTAGGAAGACCAGTCATAGGTCCTGGCTCTCTGGAAAAGTCAGACGCAATGAACCCAGGCGACTTTCAATACCTTTGAGTTTGTCACGTAGGTATACCTGGTGATAGTCCCAGACAGTACTGGCATATTCCAATACCAGTCAGAGAAGACCTATCTAAGTCACCAGTCTCACATCTCAAGGGCAAAAAGACTAATAATAATAATAATGATGATGATGATGACGATGGCGGTGGCGGTGGTGATGATACACATTCCCTGGTCAGATGGATCCATATATACAGCCTTTGCAGTAAATCAGAAAATTTAAAAGTAACATTCCTTGAGTGTATGCACTTGCTCAGTATCAATTGTAAAGCTAAGATACTGGGGACCGCCAAGCACTGTTGGTCCCATAGATGTAGTAATGGGTATGCTGTACAAATTATTTCAGGATACAACTAGTCTGGACATACCTAAAGAAGTGGTTCTTAACCCTTTTGGCCTCATGACCCCGTCAGACATTCTTGGTCAGAACCATGACTTCCAAAGCTAAAGTGGAAAAAAAAAGCTGTATGAAAACACTTCTGCCAGAACATAGCTAGGTTTTGGGATGGCTAAAATTGCTTTGCAGACATCGGGTGATCAAAAGAAGGAAGAATATACTCAACAGGCAGCTCCAGAGCATGAATGCCTATGATGTGCTTTTCTTTTTAGGGTTCTTTTTATCTTTTTCTTGTGTAATGCAATTCTCAAATGTTTCATGTAGTTACATGGAATAAACATGGATTTGTTCCGTTTGTGAACCCGGCATAATCCCCTGAAAACCTCAAATGAACACCATGGTGGTCACATTCCGCTGGTTAAGAATGCCTGATGTAGAAAGTAATGACTTCGTGATCAGTAGCACTACAGTTTGTGTTTTGATTTACATTTGTCGAATTCCTGCCACTTTGGTTGAATTCCTGCATAATTATAGGACTGTTTTGTGAAAATTACTACCAGATATCCAGTTACTACATTTAGCAAAGTGTACAGTAATGTTTACAAAATTGCAATGGATCTGAAACCCCATCCCCCCTCTCTCCCCCCACCCCAAAAAATAAAATGAAAAATATACGGGGGAGAAACCAGTGATATAGTAAATTAAGGTCAGTTGGACCTTTCAGTACAAAGGTACCCACTGGTTCACCAACTTCAGTGGAACCATATGGTACTAGATGTTGGATGCGCTTGTGAACTAATTACAACAAATTAATAAATTTTTAGAGCAAAAACTATTATTGGAAACTAATTTTAACAAGTGGAAGCTAAAATTTTATCTTCTAATACTTATGTTTATAAAGATCATACACATTATGTAGATAATAACAATCTATTTCACTCCTACTGACTCATCTATTACACTAGGGAACAACCCCCTCTACCTGTACTTGGTAAATTAGTTTCTGGCAATGTTTTGGACCCCACCATATATTGATGGTGCTATTCCTTCTTCACTGCTGCACAACTGCCAGTAATATAATGTCTTGTACATTTCATTTGTGGATTTTTTCTGGATTGTAAATTACACACAATTGCACAATATAGTACACACAATTGCCATTCATACAAATGTAGATGGTATTGTCAGTTGGCCTACAGTAAGATACAGTACAATAACAATACATTTTGATGTACAAGTAATGTGTAAATTGTATGCAATATTGAGGAGCACTTGTAATCATGTGGTTTTCAAACATTTCTCTTTTGAACTTGTCAGCTACTGTGCATTCATTATTTTCACTTACAGTTGTCCAAGGACTCTTTGAATCTGACAAGCAGGCACTAAGTACCTATGTCCAGGTAAGTTACATTTTTAATTCACATTTGACATATGGATCAATACAATTTTTCATCATTATTTACAAACATGCAAAGCAAACATGGGGTTAGGGTCAAAGACCTGTTTAACTTTTCAAAGCCGAAGTTTTAAAACTTTGGCAGACTGATTTGAAAAGTTGTGATCACTATCACCACAATCAAGGATTTAAAGAAGTCATTCATGAATGAAGGACGTTTTACTTTCTTATTGGTTGCAATCACCTTAAACAGAGTTTCTGTTGGGTAGAAGTAACTACCTATGTGAGCAGTTTTCAAAGTGTGGCAGTGTCACCGTTTAGGGGGTGGCATGCACGTGTTCGAAACTCTTACTGTGCTATATGATAAACCGACAAAATATTACTCAAAGTCCACAAAAATATATTCTTGAAAAGAATGTATTTACAACAAAAATAATAATAATTAAGCGCTTGCTCTCTTCTTTCTTGATCGGAGTCACATATACGACATCTCAATATTCCCAGAATGACCAACAATATACTTCAACATAAAGTTCCTTTTAAAGCCAGGGTCAGTTAATCACAGCTACCTGAAGTTAAGTTGATATTACCGTACTATGAATGCACTCAGAGTAGTGTCAACAAAAAGGTATACAAAATGACAGCTCCTTGGTTAAAGGGCTTGGCATTGGCAAACATCGAGATCTTATCTGCCCTCGTTCACCAGTTCGTTATTGCCAGTACAGTTACTCAGTTTACAGTAGCCCTCAGTCGGTTACCGCTAGCCTTCAGTCGGTTACCGCTAGCTTACAGTCGGTTATCGCTACGGTTGGTTGGTTACCGCTAGCCTTCAGTCAGTTACCAACAGCCTACAAATAGAGTAAATATACCCTTTTAAAATAATATCTATTTCTTATTGCCCTCTAAAGGAATAAGCAATATGATGTTCCTAGAATTCATTTACTGCGTGATTAACATTACTAGTAATGGCATAAATTTCAACCATATCTTTTACCGTATGATCACTTTCAACACATATAGTTTTCGCGGGAAATTCTTCCTTCAATACAGTTAACAATTTACACATAGTGGAATACAAATACAAGACTTAGCTAAAAATTCAAACCTTCTGCATACATATCCTTAAGATCATTTCTTTAACACATATTTTCTTTTGAGAAAATTACGCTACGTATCACACCTCTCATTATAAAGCGGAATTGCTCAAAACTGTAATAACTCACCACATACAATGGCTAAAAACAGCTTAGTTCGAGAGGCGGCGACGAAGTTTCACCCTCGGCGGTGTATCGACAGCCTCCTCGTATACAGGTCGTGGAAGGAAACGTCCCTTCTCTGAGTTGAACAAATACACTTAACAATTACGACGCCACAATGCTCGCATGATGTGTATGTACAGAAACTCAAGGCGACGGCCACGCCTAAAGGCCACACTTTTGGACTGGCTGTCCCGATACTGCCACCTCCCTCACCAACGATGTTATAGTGTCGTAATGAAACGCATTGTCAGTTGCTTTTAAATCATTCCAGGGCCTATTGTTACCCTGGACGAGGAATAATGCCCACATACCTCGTTCAAGCCATTTCTATTCATCCCAATGTCACAGAATTTAACTGCCCAGCGTCTTAATGGGATGCAGGCATTGTCAATAAAAAAAAAAACAAGAAATTAGTTTTCTACTTCTCACTTTGTGACAAAACTCCCCCCTTAAAGAAAAAAAATCTTTTTTTTTTTCAACTCCAAAACAAACTTTCTTTCACATATATTAATACATGTTTACACTGCTCTACTCAGGAAATCAGCACCAAAGTTTTCCTTTCCTTTGATTACTTCAATCCCATTCCTATAGGGCCGTAGAGCCAGGGCCCATCGCATAATTCGACTATTAACAACTACCAGTATGTACTTATGCCCCCTATCTGAAGTTGGCTTGATGGGGCCTACAAGATCGATAGCTACTCTCTCAAAGGGTTTGTCCATTAGAGGTGTTGCTCCTAAAGGGACTTTTGTGACCCTTCCTTTTGGTGTGGTACGTTGACAATCGTCGCACGATTGACAAAACCTTCTAATATCTGCCTGAACTCCAGGCCAGTAAAAATTAGAACTTTCTTTGCAGTTCTCTTACCTTGGTGGCCTCCAAGAATTGACTCATGAGCAAGTTGCATTACTATGTGCCTGAATTTAGCTGGTACAACCACCTGGCGTAAAACATTGCCATATTCGACTGAAGGTTTGGTATACTCACGAAAAATGACACCATTTCTTTTAACGAATCTGGACACCGCCCCCAATTTTGACATTTTGGAATCCCCTTTACTTTTACATTGCCTGATTTTCTCTAAACTTGCATCCTGTTCTTGCTCTGCTCGTAAGCTTTCAACTGTCACTATTTCTGGCGATAATGCTGTCACTTTTAGCGGCCGAAAGAATTTATTTTTCCGTTTTTGACTTCTAGTCTCTACCGCAGCTACCACAGACTTTTGCTGCATTTGGCTTGAACTAATTCTTTCACTAAGGGGTACCCACTGAAGGTTTGGTTGTGATGGTAGTCTAACGCCATCTACATTTCCAAGTATTAATTCATACACTGGACTATCCATACACATTGCTGAAACGTTACCAGTAAAGAATGGGGTATCTACATAAATTTTAGCTACAGGGACTCTGCGTATTGTTCCGTCTATAAGTACACAGGTCTTTACTTCTTCGGTAAAAGATTCTGCCGGTACAAGTGATTTCTTTACAACAACTCCACTACAACCTGTATCACGAAGGACGTTTACTTTAGTTAGTCCTACAAGTCCTGTCGTCACTGGCATATTACAGTTGCGGATTGTGCATGCAGCACTCACGAATGGAATGCAATACCCATTTTTCAACTCAAGTATACCTTCCTTAGCTGCCTTATGAAATTCTATGTCTCCCTGAGTTTTTAAAAAGGAAATCACTTCGGATTCATCGGACTTAGAATTTTCTGGTCCTTTAGCATTTTCTGTTGTCTCTTGTGGTTGGTTACTTATGTTGTCCTTATCAAATTCATTTTCCAATGACTGTTGGCGCATAAAGTCCATCATCATAGCCATTGTTGGTATAAATGACTTGGGCGCATCTGGACAATTTCTCCAGAAGTGACCCGGTTTATGACAAAAATGACATGTCGATTGCTTGTTCTGATCTCCTTTCGGATTCTTCCCCTGTTGGTTTGTTCCAGGGGTAACAACAGTTTCTTTATTTTGGTCGTCTGCAGTTTTGTTTCCCCTATCATTACGTCCCCAGCCATTATGGGCTTCTAAGTATTGTTCGGCAAGAGAAGAAACATTTTCAAGGTCTTTGGGTCGCCTTTCCTTGATAAACATTGCCAAGTCCTTTGGAACACTTTCAATGAATTTATCTTTAATTAAGAATTCACGTAACCCCTCGTAGGTTTTTTCTACCTTTGCCAGATCAGTCCACCGTTGCAAATATTTGTCTAGTCTAGCAACGTATTGTTTCGCACTTTCGTTCCTGTCGGGTTTGGAAGTCTTGAATTTGTTTCTAAAACCATTCTCTGTCAAGTTATATTTTTTTAAAATAGCGTCTTTCAATTTGTCGTAATCGTTTGCATCTGCTGCAGGCAGGGAGCTATAGACAAAGAGTGCCTTTCCTGTGAGCAAAGGGGATAAATTTATTGCCCAATTTTCTTTCTTCCATTTTTGTGATGAGGCAAAGCGTTCGAAACGTTGTAAATAGGCATCTAAGTCATCTTTTCCCTCTACAAATGTTGGCAATTTTGGTGGTTTAGCCTTTGGCTCATTATTAGCATTATTCGCTAAAGACGCATTATCCTTCTTTAACTGCTCTAACTGAATTTGCATTTTCATTTTCTTTTCCTCAATTTCGAATTCAAGGAGGGCCTTCTTTTCGTCTGCCTCAAATTGCAATTTTAATTCCGTTTCAAACTTTTGACATACCCTCTCTTCGTCTTCTCTCAGCCTTTGCCGTTCTTTTTCTATAAATTGATGTAGTTCTTCACCCTTAAAACCAAGTTCCTTGCCTACTTTGAGAAGTTTTTCTATCTCAAGATTGGGTGTGGCCATAGATATAGCTATGAGACTACACAACACAACGAGCAAAGAAGCAACGTAAAATTGATTGGGTCTAGCCCTTTGACTTACCGAACGACCTGTACCTTGAAGCGTCACAACACCAACCATGGGAGAAGCTCGATCTTTCCGCCTGTAGCAAGGTGAAAAATTATATTCAAATTTTGTTCGAGTTTAAGACGATAATTTTGGTTATTAGTCGTCAGTTTACCCTTTAATACGCACATATCTTTCTACAATATGCATGAACAAGCTTTTCAGCAACAAACAATATCATAACATGTTTTTACACAATACAACAGGAGTCTAATTTTGCATGAACTGTCTTTCTCGACGAAATATCAGATTTTGGACATGAAGTTAAATTCTCTGCAAAATTAGCAAGTTTTACAACTTCTTTACTTACTTAAATAATATTAAAGAGTTTCCCGTCTAAGCCCCCATTTATGTCACCGCCTAAATGCCACACTTTTGGACTGGCTGTCCCGATACTGCCACCTCCCTCACCAACGATGTTATAGTGTCGTAATGAAACGCATTGTCAGTTGCTTTTAAATCATTCCAGGGCCTATTGTTACCTTGGACGAGGAATAATGCCCACATACCTCGTTCAAGCCATTTCTATTCATCCCAATGTCACAGAATTTAACTGCCCAGCGTCTCAATGGGATGCAGGCATTGCCAATAAAAAAAAAACAAGAAATTTGTTTTCTACTTCTCACTTTGTGACAGGCAGGGCCATGGATTGTCTGTCAATATTTGAGAAACAAATTAATAAAATAAATGGCCTGTAAAAATAGTATTTACTGGGGGTATATAATATTTATCCAGTGATAATTCTTTTTCAGCCATACATGCTTGTGAAAATTTTTGACTTCCAAATAGAAGGGACTTAAGTTGAAAAATTTAAGCTACGATTCATTTCATTTCATTATTGATTTGGTTTTTCGTAATGAACAATAATAACAATGTTTACGAGTATTCTAACAAGTTATACGTTGCAAGAAGTTAGGAAAGGAGGTACTCTTGAAAACCTTGATAGGGTTGTGGCCCTGTAAGAAATACAAAAATGGAAAAAAGTGAACATTAAGCTGAATGATTGTGACAGAGCATTTTTCCCTAGGGAGCTTCTATACACATAGTGGTATACTAACATTTACAACATATGTACACACAGAACCTACACTATGAGCGTTCAAATTTTTGCTGATGGAAGCAAGCAGCCTTTAGCGTGTGAGTTCTGCATGTGACAGTGACTGGGCGGGTTTGCTCTATGTACAGCAATATGCACAGTACAAGCCACTTATTGCATTGCTGTATGGTTTAAGTGTGTGACCTTCTATTATCTATGCTACCTGCGGAAACTGTGTGTGTACATCACTTGCTTGTGAATGTCGTTACAAAAACTATGTTGGGAGCATATTATTTTGTTTGATTTAAAGATTGTTTGCAACATTCACGTGGCGCTATCTTTAGCGTCCAGCAAACCCCATTTTGCCCATTTCTGATGCTGTCAGATCAGTTTCTGGCACTTTGGCATCAGATCTAGAGTGCCAGTCACTAATTTCGAGCTGTAGTTGCCATTCTTGAAATGACATGCTCTACAAAAAAGCCATGCATCCCTGTAACTGAATTGCCTTGCAAGCTGTGTGTCCTGCATCCTTGTGCGTATTTCACCAGAGTCTTGGGTTATTGCAAGCCCTGATGACCCCTACATGTATCCACAAATTGCTCTTTAAGAAAATGGAATGCTGTGAAGGAGGTTTTTGAATTTAGAATACGAAAGTGATGAGAGTTATTCTGCTCATGTGTAGTATACAAACTTGCCTGCTCATGTACATAAGGTGCTTCCTTTTGGGATCATTTTCATTTCGTTTTGACAAGCATAATCTGAAGAAAAGTTTCACTTTCAGAGAAATGTTTTATAGAAGTAGTAAATATTAAAATCACAGACATCCATAGCATTATAGGACTCAAACAGTTCTACTTTGTTAATAATTATTTACTCAATCAAAGAATTAATAGCTCTGTTGGAGGGGAAAGCTTTTCACATTTGTCTTTTTATTTCTTTAGGTTGCCATTGAGTTAAATGGTGAGGAGTTGAACACACAGTACACTAAACTTGTGGAGAAAACAAAAGGACCTTACTACAAGGAAATATTTTGGTTGTAAGTATTGTATTCTCTACAGTGTATGGGTAATTGTTAATAGTTGTGTGTAGGTGCAGTGTGTTCAGGTACAATTGTATTTTAAACACTAAAATGAGGGTAAGAGAATGTTTTAGAAGTTTTTATTACCCCAATTGAGGCAAAATTCGTCTTCAAGGGAAATAATGGTATCAAATGCATTGGTACCGGTTCTTTAATTGCAGATTTTTTGTGAAAAATTGTGAATGTAGTTGATAACATGTTTAGCTAGTTTGTATAAGGGCTGTTGAAAGTTTCTGTTGAAAATGAGACTTAAGAGCACTTACAGTATGTACAATTATGTAATTGCGGCCAGTGGTTGATGTTCAGTCTGTACTTGTTTACAAGTAACATGTAACCAAGCCTAAGGCTGGTACAAGACCTGATCAAAATCGGCATCATTTATACCTCTCAGGAACAGTCAGTTACTCACAAAGCAGTTATTATGGAAGTGGGTAGATATTGATACTCAGTTAGGCCTTCTGACAAGATCAGTCACCAGCACATTTACAGTATTTGTGTTCACAATTGTATTGTGTACAATTGCACTGCATAGCCATTATGCATGATGGTGGAAAGGTAAAATATGGCAGTGTGGATATGATTAACCCTTTCAGGACCACACACTTATATGCTGCCCTCACCCCTGGACCAACTACTTCATACAGTATCAAAATGAATACAAATGGGATTTCAGTGTTTGTTCCTCCAAAGAACTACCTTCAAAAGAAAAAAAAAATATGTTAGTAGGTTTTGTTCAGAAGGTAATGATCTTTCATTTGATAACAGTAGGTATCGGTGCTATATTCATACTCACTTTCTCTGGAGTAAAATGTGTTGTGTGGCTTTCAGTGGTCCTGAAAGTGTTAAATTTTTTAACTTACTATAATAGAGTGATTGCTCATTACTGGTATGAAACAATCACTGGCTTCTAAAATCAGAAACTGTAGATAGTACAGCTAATAGATGATAAGTCACTTAGGAATCCTGGCCCTTACAGATGTACACCTGTATTAATACAATGAGATAATTAGTGACCTTATTGGGACAAGTTTCTGCTATCATGCCCTTTTTGAGCCATTACTTCTTTACATTCAGCTTTTAATGTAGTTTTTAACTGCCATACCTTTTCCCTGAATGATTATCCAAAGTCTTGACCTTAAGAGGCAGAAAATATTGTTTTTTTTTTTGTTGTAAAATCTTCTGCTTTTCTCAATTTTTTTGTTCTAGCTCCATCAATGAACTACATTGTAGAAGTCGAATAGTGATAACAGTTTTTGAGAAAGTTCAGAAAAGGTCAGTATTGCACTGTTCTACAATAACGTACAGAATTTTATAATTTGAACCATGTCTTAATGCTGGAGTTGTTATAAAAATTTATGGGTAGATGTGATGCTAAACCCTGATTGAGACCAGACAACTTCCCTCACACAATTCTCCCCGGAAAATTTCTCTTCAAACAACTTCCCCTGGGTTGCTTTCTCTGCACCATTCCCATTCTGAAGAGTTCTTACCTTGGTAAATCCTAACTGTGACAATTGTCCTCACCCCCCCCCCCCCCAAATAATTCATAGTTGTCTAGGGTGGGAACTGTGTGGGAGGTAAGTTTACGGGGCAGGGTTTTCTCGGTAGAAATTGTCCTGGTGGTAGTCTCTGGGGGAGTTGTTTGAAGGAAGTTGTCAAGTAACCAGTCTTAACAGCAATTTACCTGCACACAAGATTCCTGTGATAAACAGTACAACTCTGTCTGGAGAGTCTTGCAGTTGTGACCAGCATAGTTCACAATTTGCTATCTGAAGGAAAGCTGGTAGCACAGCAACCAAAAAAACCTATCAGTCTGTGGTATCAGACTTAAAAGTAATCTCTTATTCAGGTTTAGATGGCATGAAATTGTCTGGGTAGTCAGACATTTTATTTCGTAATACGTTCGACGTAATGTGAGATCCCGTCCGCGCATGCGTGACCAGTTCGTTCGCTTTAAGATGTAGTGATCAGTTGCTGTTGTTTACCATGGAGAAAATCTTGAGTTTCAACCCGATATAAGGCAAATTCACAGCAAACACTTGCAACCAGAATGATTTGGGATGTTATCTTGATGATATTCGCTATGTTCTGAGCGTGTCAATACACGATGTCAGAATCTCAGACTAAAAAATTGTCCGGTGCGCGCACCGAGACTAAAGCACACTCTGGCCAGGCATGTAACATGCAGAGTGCCAGTTCCACGAAATGAACTGTGGCGGGAATTCTTATGCCATTGTTAGCCTAACGCGGTTAGGACTAACGTTACACATGTAGCTACTGTGCGTAGTACATACACACACTGTGTGGTAGTGATACTCTGACTGAGTTGCAAGAGACAGCCTCGTCGCTGACGGGAGCTCAAAGAAGGTTAAGAAAAGCAAAACCTTAAAAGGAAAACTCCAAAAAGATTGGAGAGAAAATCGTCCAGATAAAACACTGCAGGATCGTTTGGAGCAGTAACACTTCTAAAAGTTGTAACGGCCTTGACATAGAGACCAGCAAAATGTTGGTTAGGCTTGAAAAATTAATGTGACTGTGAGGACTTATCCATAGAATGAGCTATGGAGAGCAACAGCATAAAGTGCTGATTTTCAAGATGAAGAGGTAAGTGTTGCAGACTACAGTACTTACCAGTGACAAAGTGAGAAATAATCAGTCACACACTGTAGGTCTAACTGTTAGGCCTAGCCTACATGATACAGTCACAGTCTTCCCCAGTCAGAGACTGAGGGTGGGAACAGAAAAGATAGTACTGGACAGAAAACCCTTGGGGTTAGCATCAAGGTTTACAAAGATGAACCAGCAGCTAGCAGCACATATTACTGGCCTAGCCTACCTAACCTAGAAACCACAAAAGTGGAAGAGAGTGCCAAAACTTAGTCCTTTGAATCTTATGGCACCAGAAACCTTTGATGAAAGGATAATAATTTATAGCTCTGTAGTGTCAAGCAGAAAACCTTGCTGAAACTGAAAGTGTAGTGGATGCATCACACCTTTATTCTATTAAAGTTTGAACTTAGTCCTACTTGGCTAGTAGCCAACATATTTTATGTTCTCTAAGGCAAGGTGAGACCTTGTCAATCTGAAAATACTAAATAGGCCAGCTTACTGTAGGCCTACAAATAAATCAGTGACAGTATAAAACCACTCAGTGGTTAACTTGAGATGATCTTACTAACACTGTCAAGGAACTGCATGAACAGAAAACAGCTGTAGCCTATACATGTGGTAGATGCCACATACTACATTTAACTGATGCTTGCCGCATTTTTTCAGTGTGGGCAAAGCTCCCCTACTGTGCGACTTTACTGTGAGACAACGCCAGGCTGGCAGAACAGGCCAAAGTAGTGTCTCCCTCCCGAAACACGGGCACCTTTTAGGGCCCCAAACAAAGCACAGGAAACAAGTGCAATATTCCAAAGTGATGGAAAATGAACAACAAACCAGCAGGAGGGAGCCAAGGTTCTAGAAGGTTACTTAGGTAGGATATTGGGGTAGACTAAGTAACTTACCCAAATTTCCATGATAAATTGTGGAAGCTAACAGTATACTGTAGATCGTTTGCTATTGTACATAATTCGAACAGGATTTGTACTGTACCTCACCTTTAGACAAACATTTCAAATGCAGGTGAATAGTGTACACTCTGCCCAGGCCGGCCTTTTAAAATTCATCTCATAGAGGCCGAGGCTATGGGCAAAGAAGTTCATAGGCTGATTGAAAAGGATGTATAGTAGTTGAAACATTCCAACTTCATGGAGGATTTATTTTGAATACCTTCACATGGCTCAAGAAAGCCAGAGACAATAGAATGACCCTTGATCTTTCAGAGCTTTATATAAAAGCATAAAATATCATTTTAAAATGGATACTGTTGAAACAGTGTTAGTAAGGAAGTTAATAATAAAGGACTGTTATATGGCATCTTTAGACCTGAGGGATGCATGTTCCTACATGGTTTTAATAGCATTTGAAGAAAATATTTATAAACTGCTGTTAACAGGAAATTTGTGGCCAAACAAAATCCAGTAGGGGTCACTTCAAGGCCAAGGCATTTTACACAGTTTCTCAAAGCACCCCTTTGCTTCTCTTAGACTGCTAGGGATCACAATGCATAATTGCATGATACTTTGATGATAGGGTACATTAATAATAGCCAGAACAAAGCAACAAGCTCAAGAAGCTGTTGTCAGAACTACGAGTTTGTCAGACCTGAGATGATTTTTCACTCACCCAGAGAAGTGTTTGTCTGCCTCTGCAAAAGAAATATAATTCTTATGGCTAATTTTTAGTTCTTTGACAATGCAAGTCAGATTAACCCCAGGGAAAATGAATGAATGTAGCAAGACTGCCATAATCATAATTAGAGTGGCAGCTGGGATTGGAAAGTTGGTAGGAGCTTTCCCAACAGTAGAGTACAGTCCACTCCATTATTGGAATCAGAAAACTTTAGAGATGTTACTGTATGTCTCAAAAAGGAAAATACTGTAGCCATATTGATACGTCCTTATCAATTATAATGGACTATGGCCTCCACTGATGCTGCTGCAAAAAGGTATCTATGGGTTTACTACAAAGTGTGTCTGGCGAGCGACGCATCAGGTTAGGCTGGGGTGCCTCTGATGGCGACACAAGAATTAGTGGCAGATGGAATATCGAATTAGTACCAGCAAGAAACAATGAGATAACTCTTCATACAGTACAGTACTACAGTACAGTATGTCGAAACGAATGCTGTTTTCCTAGCATAGCGAGCATTTTGTTCAAGAACACGGAGCTGTTGTAGCCTTCAAAAACACACGGCTGCTAGGCACAAAGTATGTTACTTGTAATAAATTTGAGGATGGTTTACGTAGTGAAATACTGTTAGGTGATCAAAATGAAATTGCTGATAAAGCATCTAGAAAATTTAGTGATCTGTTAGAATGGATGTTAGACAAGGAGAGTTTGAAGATTCTAATTGTACAAGTTTCTTGGTTCCAGATGTGGACCAGTTTGTCACATGCAGAATTCGCACGTCAGGCTCTGGAGAACAGACTCAATGACAGAAGCTATAGATGCTTTTACATTAAGCTGTTCATAGCTTATTACTGTATGCTTCCCCCATTTGCACTAAAAGGAACATGTTTTACTACAGTAAGATTGACAGGGAAGAAGCTGACAACTTCAAGATTATCCTTAAATGAGCAACAAGGTCATGGTTCTTAACATTGGAATTGTTTATTGAAGATAAGGGGATTTGTCAAAGTATATACAGTAACATGTTAGACAAAGTTGGAAACTCATGGTGGAGCTCCATCTGAAAAAACAGTGGAATGGTTATGCCCAAGAATGGTAGGAATTGTTTTAAGTGGAGGATTGATCCATTGCAGGCCACTCCAGGACAGGGCATAGCATGCCTTACTACATTATTGGATATTGCCAAATACAGTGCCCTTAACACAGAACAGGCAGCCCTATCGTCTCATGGATATTCAATAGGAGATCACACAATGATTTACAAGTAAATAAATATTTTTAAGGGGCCTTCAATTTAAGGCCTCCTTCGCCTCAATATGATTCCAGTTGGGATGTGAAGCTACGTAGTTCTAAGATTCATGTCAGCAGCCAGAATGCTGGGTCCCACGGAACTTACATAAAAAACCTGCATGCTGTTCGTACTTTGTCTCTCCATTGCCAACAGACTGAACATATGCTGAATATATTGCTGATATGGAAATAACAGCAGGAACTCTTTATGGAGGGATTGGTAGACCAGGCAATACAGGTATGGCACAGACATGTGTGGCATACAGTATGGCATATCCATTACTGTAGATAGACAGTGGTACATAAAGGTACAGTATAGTGTATGGTGGAAAACCTGAAGAGGAATTCAATGTGTAGAGGAAAAGAGAAAAGTTTGTCAGTTTTCTGTAAGCCTCATTCTAAGGTGTCACATGATACCATAGCCACATGGCTGTGAAATGTAAACAGTAATATTAACAATCTGGTGTTGACATCAGTGACTTCAAACCACAAACTATTAGATCAGCTGCAGCAGTGTCCAAAGCGATGTCTGCTAATGTAACATTTACTGAAATCTTTTCCTTAGCAGGATGGAGTGCACTTGTTCAGAACAAACTTTCTTGAAGTTTTTCAACAAACTTATTCTGGTTGGGTATCAGAGTTTTGATAAATGTACTTCTTTAGGTCTAGAAGTGTAAAAGTTGCAGTATACTGTAGCATCTTTATGTAAGTACTGTACGAACTTTACTACAGTCTTGCGTTTGAGCAACACCTTTAACTGTAAACAGTTCAAATTGTTTTTAAATGACATGGAACACTTATGATGGAGAGATGTGCTGTGTTCTGTTAATGTGGGGTATGAGGCCTGAGTTGCTTTAAAGATCTCACATTACGTCGAACGTATTACGAAATAAAATGAAAAGATTAAACGAGAACTTACCTTGTTCGAAGTTTGATCTTGATTTTATGAAGTAATAGTGAGTGAGAGGTAATGTGCCCTCCTCTCCCACCCAGAAACTTCATAAATGAAAATGTTAGCTGAGCCAGCTAGCATCTTAATTTCTATACATGTATTAAAAAGCTTACAGTATGAGTACAGTCATTTAACTGTGTGATGTATTGTGGTCTGATAACTCAGGCCTCACACTTTAAAGACTGATCACGCATGCGCGGACGGGATCTCACATTACCTCTCCCTCACTATTACTTCATAAAATCAAGATCAAACTTCGAACAAGGTAAGTTCTCGTTTAATCTTTTCATTTTCTCTCCATTTGCTGTTTCAATAGAATGGTGATTGGTGTAGTAATCAGCTGTACCTTCTATCAGGCTATAAAACAATCTGGTATTGCCTACCTTGAATTCTATTAATTTCTTCTAAGAATCAAGTGCCTGTAATTTTTTGTTCCTTGACAAAGGCAGGCAAGGAATCTATGCGATGGTGATGTCCTGTGTGTGTGTGTGCACTCACAGACACCTCCTTAGTGGGTACATAGGCAACCGGCGAGACCTCCGCTCTCGCACGTCTTTCCTAGCTCACACGTGGCTCGTAACTGGAGTAGCTGCCCGAAAATTCGGCCACTGCAATGAGAAGTCTTGCGCGGCTGCACGTGCCTGCCTTGGCAAGCAGCCCGCCCTCCAGACACGTACGTCTGCTGGATTAGTTGGAGGTCAGCCAGGCTAATGGGGAAATCCCGTGAATTCCTTACCGGGTCCTTTCCTAGTACCCCGTAAGGCAATGAATGTGCGTATGTGTGTGTGTATGTGTGTTTGTGACACTCGTTGTAATCGTGATATCTCAAGGTAGGAATGACCAATACTTTTCATAGTTGGTATGTAGGTTTGTCATGTTGAGAGAAAGAACCCTATTGTTTTTGGCAGAGGTCAAAGGTCATTCGAGGTCACCGGAGGTCAAAGTCCAGAAACCTTGTAATCGTGATATCTCAAGATAGGAATGACCGATACTTTTCTTAGTTGGTATGTAGGTTTGTCATGTTGAGAGGAAGAACCCTATTGTTTTTGGCAGAGGTCAAAGGTCGTTCGAGGTCACCAGAGGTCAAAGTCCAAAAACCTTCTAATCGCGATATCTCAAGATAGGAATGACTGATACTTTTCATAATTGGTATGTATGTTTGTAATGTTGAGAGGAAGAACCCTATTGTTTTTGGCAGAGGTCAACTTTAGGTCATTCGAGGTCACCAGAGGTCAAAGTCTAAAAACCTTGTAATCACGATATCTCAAGATAGGAATGACTGATACTTTTCATAATTGGTATGTAGGTTTGTAATGTTGAGAGGAAGAATCCTATTGTTTTTGGCAGAGGTCAACTTTAGGTCATTCGAGGTCACCAGAGGTCGAAGTCCAAAAACCTTGTAATCGTGATATCTTGAGATAGGAATGACCGACAGTTTTCCTAGTTGGGTGTGTGGATTTGTCATGTCAAGGGGGAGAACCCTATTGTTTTTGGCAGAGTTCAAAGGTCATTCGAGGTCACGTGAGGTCAAAGTCCAAAAACCTTGTAATCGTGATATTTTGAAGTAGGAATGACCGACACTTTTCATAGTTTGTATGTAGATTTGTCATGTCAAGGGGGAGAACCCTATTTTTTGGCAGAGGTCAAAGGCCATTCAAGGTCACCAGAGGTCGAAGTCCAAAAACTTTTTTTTTTTTCATTTTATGGTTATTCAAGTTTTGGTTCAAAGGTCATGTGACATGAGCTGATGTGAGCAGGGTGATATTGTGACCACATCAAAAAAAATGAAGTAGAGAAGTATAAATTTGATGGATGAACCTCAGTGTAACAAAGCACCCCCCTTTCGGCAAGGAATCACAAAGCCTTTTGGCTTTCTGGTTACTGCATTCTATGAAATCAAGCATTACTTTTAGCATTTAGCCTGTATGTAGTCTAAATTTGGGCTTTTTAGACATACCATTTTTGACTAAAACTTGGTTTCATACATGCCTTGAAAGTGCTTGTATTGAATGTATCATTTTCAAGGCCTCTGAAGCATTTGAATTATATTTTGTGGAAAAGCTGTTGAATTCATTTACAGTAGAATATATCATCTGGAAACAGCAATCTCTACCTTATCATGTAATTAGCTTCTAAACATAGATCATTATTGAAAATGTGGTCAAATTGAAATTGTGTACATAAAAGGAAAGTGCAATTAACCCTGTTCAAAGAGCACCCATCTGAAAGTGCAGTGCTTGACCTCGAAACCTCTCTGGTCGTAAATGATGATAGCTCTTAGTTCAATCAATTATCCTCAAATATTTTATCTTCCCTCCCATGGCTGGAAAAATGTCTACTTCCTGCAAGCAAGTCAAATTTCCCACAATGTTTAGGTTTCATGGTCAAAACTACTAGCTAAATTTCCTTCCAACTGCTCATACTTCCCTCAGAATTAAAAAATTTCCCTTCAGGGAGCTTCCCACATTTTTTATTTTCTTCCACTTACAGTATCTTCCCTCATTTTACATCTATCATATCATCAATTTGCTTGTATAAATATCATTTCATTGGTTGTATTAAAGCCAGCTTACAGCCGCTCTGAGGAGGGGTGGGGTTTAAATAAAGTAATATTCACATGTGCCTTTCTCGAATATTTTGCCCTGAAGCCAGTGTTTTGTTCAACATGGTCATTATGCAATGAACTTTTGTGACAATGAAGAGAATTTAATGCATTCACTAACAATTAGTACAAACATACAATGAGTGATTGCCTCAGGCATTGTCCTTTGAAAAGTGACGGCAAGTACAATGGAAAGTACAAAACTGCTCACCTCAGTTAGGTTTAAGGTAATGTTTTATACGACATTATTATGTTGTACAGTATTACCAGTTATTAAGGGGAGTATGTTCCTTTATTATATTAAAGTGTTTAGCAGCTCACCTGAATGTCAGTTAGGTCTAGTTAAGGCCTGACATGAGCAATTCGTTGCTGTAAAAGGCAAGACCTGCAAAACCCAAAATGTGCTTTTGTTGAAGAAGTTTTAATTCACAAATTATAGTGGTTAGTTGATATGTTAGTGACTTTGTGGTTTGGATAGCTCAAATTTTGTTTAAAGATGGATAAACCCTCATTAACTATTGCACTTCAGGTCAGAAGTGTAAGTACAATAGACTGATATGGGGGGAAGAGGGTGAAGCTGAATGAGCTAGATATGCAGGTGGCTTAGCCATAGGGGAGATGTGTGGAGAGGGGGAGAGTGTGGGGCAGGAGCTCAGTTCCTATCAGGGACAGAAGGAACCATTGGTTGAGTGCCAGTGTGAACACTTGACAGAACAGAGGCAAATACTGCAAACGTAACATTTTAATAACACTTCAATGATTGCTTTATTAGGAATCTTAAGGGAAATCTAGCAAGATGTCAATATGGCTGATTGCATTATCTAAACATGAAAAAGGTAAAACTGTAAATAGTGTGGTTTCAAATTGTTTCTTATGTACATAAAACATGCGCACCCTTTGTCAATGGAGTATTCAGAGCACTTGGTTTCTGCACGTTTGTTCTCTGTCTTTCATTGCTTCCTTCGTAAACTCTTGTTGATGTGTTTTAACATGTGTTACTGCAGTTTCTTCTGTGATATTCTTCATCAAAACATTATTCAATGACATGCTTTTTCCAAATTATACTTTTAACCAAATTGTGACAATATGAAAAATTTAAAATGTGTCTTAACTAGTGTGTCCAGTAGAAGATGAAGAAATGGTTTTTTTTTTGCTCCATTCCAACATGGGGGGGATGATATCTGTTATTTCCAACCTGAAAGGAACATTTTAATCTAAGGTACTAATTAAAAGAAGAAGGAATTGTCTGTGTAAGAACATTTTTCTTGAAGGAATGTAACAGAAAATACACAAATGTATTAATCATGTGTCCTTATTTTACAATGTGTCTTCTTGCGTGTAAATCCTTTCTTTTCATATCACTCCAAAGATTTCAAACTTTTCTACTCTGCACCCACCCTGCTTTAATTCTTTTGGTAGAGACAGTTTGATCCTTTTCTATGTTTGTAATCTGTGATATGTTGTTCATGTCACCACACACCATATTTCTTGCCTTTTTCTGTTCACCCTATCTGATATTTCAGTTTGGAAAACTTTCTTTCACAGTTCCATTAATATTGGATGTATGTCTTTTGGAGTGAAACACATACTAACGAGTGGTAAGGTAAGTATTACCAAGCCATCTGTGGTACATGTAAACTCAGTTCCCTTTTAAAGGTCATGTGACATGAAAATAACATAGTTGGATATTTGATGTAAAGAGCATTAAATATCCAGAAAATAGCTACAATTCCCATTAAAATCCATCAAATATTGACCATTTTACAGGCAAATTCCTATTTCACACTTGTATCATGAATAAACATGAGCTAAACATGCAAATATGTGACATCCAAAGAGGGACATACCATATATGGCACATGTTAGCCTTTGTTTTTTCAACCTTAATTTCAAGGACACTGGTAGCATTGTTATTCCCTGAGGGGTTTATTATAAAAGTTAAAATTTTGTCCTTGAAAAATATTGATATCACTCACCAAACTGTAATCTGTGTGATCAGTGATTAAGAGATAATTTATATAGGGTTAACAAAAGAAATCTTCACACTGTGCAACACTCCACATCATTCTTTTTGCATAGGCAATTAGTTTCTTCAGAAACCATCAAACTTTGAAGACGTGTATTTTGAGAACAGTAAAAGTTATTGAAATAATTCCAACGGATCTTTGATTGGAGAACTTAATTTTTTAAATGACAAGTGAAACAGCTCTTTTTGGTGGCATGTCACACGACCTTTAAGGAAGATGCAGCCACCCTGGTGGTTGAAATACTGTGATATGACTGGTCTTATTGCATGAGCATTTTTCTCTAAAATTTCCACTGTCCACTCCCTTTCTCCCTCTTGAAAATTATTTGAAGCACGTCAAATTTCCCACAATTTTACATAAAGTGATGTACAAAACTAGCAAAATTTCCTTCAGCCACCCAAATTTCCTGCCAAATACTAAAACTTCCCAACAAGTAGCTTCCCACATTCCTCATTCTTTCCACCCATGATTATTTGTCTATGAAATTTATGATATTGTACACTAGCATCCTTATTTCTTTTCCCTAGTATAGGACCACCGATTTTCCGTGAAAAAAAAAGTCAATTTCCGTTACAGCAATTCCAAATTCCATGAAAATCTGTGCAAGGAATTTGCCAAATCCGTGACTTTCTGTTTTGCATTGATTAGTGTGTTAGGCCAGTGCAGCCTAACCAGACTAAAATCCAATCACCAGCCTAATGTCTACACATATATGTAATGGACAAAAAATAAACCTAAAACAACTTGACTTACGATTGTTTCAGTGTGGGTCCCTTGTTCTTCTTACATAGTAAAAGATCTGTATAATATTATATCCAAATGATATGCAGGTAGTTAATCCCATATTCCACAATTGAAAGTGTAACTTGTCAGTCAGAACGTTATGATCGTTCGATCATGAACGTAACAACAGAGCAAAACATGAAACTTGAGTAACATGTGCAACAGTTTGTTATGACGCACTCATGCATAGTGTACCATACAAACAGTACATGATACAGTGTAAAGAAGAATCAGCTACAGGCAACAGGATCGCGGGAAAACTTTGCAAGACTGAGCAACATTAGACCTACCGAAGGCTAGTAAATGCGCAGCTCGCACCTGGTCCCACATACAGTAAGCATCAGAGGGGGTGAATTTCAACAGTTTCTATCAGATTGTAGTCCGCTAGAGCCATCCAGTGTTGTTACATACAAATTTTTAAACTTTTTTTTTTCATTTTGCCCTCTTGATTGCAGACTTCTTTAGCATTCTGAGAGATTTTTGAAGTTCCGTGATTTTCCGTGAAAAAATTAAAATTCCGCGATTCCGTGACAATTTCTGTGATCGGGGAAAATCAGTGGCACTACTAGTACAGTGCTGGACCAGTATCACAAATGGTGGTTTTATGTCCCATTATTATATGATTCATGCTATGTAATAAAAAAAAGGAAACTCCATGTCAAGAACTATCATCTAGTGTATTTTTAATGTATGCAGTAGCTTCATTGAAGCTGATTTCATTTGTTCCTGTCGACCCATTTTACCAGGTTCTGCACCTTGTTTCAAATGGCAATACAGTATTGGGGGAATGAGCAAAGTGCAAATGTACTTGTGAACAAAAAGTGGCCAGTCAAACAGTCAAGTTGTAGCACCACTGGTTTCATGCACAACTTACCATATGTACATCCGTGTTTGTATTTAGCAGTGGAATTGCACGATCCTGCACTTTTCTCATCGATCTCACCAATTTTAAAATGGTGTGCAGGAATTCCCTGCCCTGTTGGGAAAATCTGTTGGGGAAAAAGTTGCAACTTATTAGGATCCCCTTTTGAACCAAAATTTCCCCCAAAATATTTTGTGAGGGGGAACCTCCCTCCCCCAAATTCTGAGACCCAGTGCCAACACTGGTGCACACAGGTGTTTGTGTACCTGCATAGGTGTAGGGGATATGACACTGCACAAGTTAAACAGAGCATGATGTCCCATGAAATGGGTCAAATTGATACAGTAGTGAAAACCAATTCTTGGACAACTGTATACGTCTTGAATAACACCCGCCCTTGCCATTAGAAGCATGTACCTGTTCCAGTTGACAGATTGGACCAGTTATGATCATTTAACTCCCTTATCACCACATTTCTGTTGCTAAGAAGAGTGTGTCTTAGTACCAAGATATATTTCTTATTCCTTCCCTCCACACCTACCCCTTCGCTTGTGTCACAATAAGTAGCCATTGTCAATTTGAAATTTGAAGCAAGCATACAATTATTACACTGTTGAAGTCAACATGCCATTAGTCACAATTTACTTCTAGTGACACCAAAATTTGTGATGAACAACCACAAGAAACAGGTTAATAGTTGTCACAACCGAATTTTATGAAAGAAGACAACAGATGGCACCCAGGGCAAATTTAAACTTTCCTTTAGACAACTGAATAATGCAGATAGGTTGCCTGATGGACAACCATAAAATTTTCTTTAAACCAAATCCTCTTGCAGAGAGTGACTTAAAAGTTTTGGACACATTTTGTCACTGCCAGTGTCTGTAATTACCTCAGTACTCCTTTTGTTCATGGGTGGGTGCTAAGTCAGGGATTAAAATTTGAGAGCTAGTGGTGCTTGCAAGGCAACAAGAATGGTGGGCTGTAGGCAGGTTCAGATGATCTCTTGGGCATACCTTAGTTATTTTTTAGTAACAAAAGGACCATGAAGTGATGCAGAAACAAAAAGTAAAATTTCATTAAAAGGGATGAAGTATTTTGGAACAGTGACAATGATGGCTGAAAGCACATAAAAACTAGAATCAAGGTACTAGGTATGCTAAAAATTAAGAGATCAAAGGTGCTGCTGTGCAGGATTGAAATATAGGAGTGATGAATTTTGGGGACACAAGAGAGCTGTTAATTCTTAGTCTGTCTTCATTGGTCAAGAGCATTGTTAGTGTTACAAATTCCAATTTAGTGATTCCTTAATGGGTCAAAAGACTGATGCATAGAAATGTGTGATATTACGGCTTCATATTATACCAATTATAAAAACAACCCCAGCTTTGGCACCAGTCAGTTAATTTTTTTTTTCTCTGAAAATTTAAGGATACAGCTGCAGTCCTAGAATCACTGCGACTTGACTCTACTGTAGCTGTCTCAGCTAGAAGAAAAATTTTATTGATCTTTAGGCAGTGATATTCCCCTGCTGGTTGGCATGGTCTGACCAGGATGCAGAAATACTGACCATCATTGAATTCAGAGAGTGCTATATCCAGCTGGCACTAATTTCAGATAATGAAGTAAACAAAATAGTAGTTTCTTGCTTCCCAGCATGTGTACCTTTTTTCAGCCCTGAATGTTGCCATCTCAGTAAACTTTCACTAATGCACTAGTCATCAACTTGCTTGATGAAGGACACAAAAGTGTTCCCCATAGCAGCTGGAATGTACAAGTCTTTGTGTGTTTTCTTGTACTTGTTTGAAAATTTGTCATCTTTGGAAAGGTCTCTCTCAACTTATTTGGTGTGTAGGGCAACCTGCACCACAGCTTATATTTGGACCCAATTGTTACAGACCCAGGAAAAGATCTGCTGGTACTCAAGCGGTCCTTAGCAAAACCCTGTTTAAGAACCTTTTGACTGTGACGTCATGCTTTGAAAACTTTGGAAATGTCTATTTTGTCCCATCAGAAACATTTTGTCATCCAAACATGTGTCCAAGGTTCTCAGATTAAATGAGTCTGGCTTTAATCATGTGTTGCACAGGATATTTTGAGGAACAGATGTGGAAGTTGTCAAATTACGTAAAAGCCTGGGCTGTGCGTGGGTTTAGATCATGCTTCGACAAATTCTTGTTTCATTACTTGTCCATCGGACAAGTTGTTCTCTTTAATAGTCTACTTGTCTGCATGAATATCTACTTGTCCACTTTTAATAAGCCTTTAAACTCCTTTGTGGAGGAGACTTCGCAAGGGTACTTGCCCGGCGGGATAGGATATTGAACAACGCACTTGCCCGAGTAACTTTTTACTTGTCTAGGACTGTCGGGTGGGGGATTTGTCGAAGCCTGGTTTAGATGCAGGAAATGGAGTGAAGAAGTTCTTGAAGGAAACTGTTAATGATGTTTCAATGTTGTTGTAAATATATTTCAATTGTCTGAAAATATGGATTATTGAAGGCAGTCTCTGAAATTTGAAACAAAACTGATTTCTTTTCTTTCATTTTAGAATGGTATGTGAGAGATAAGCCCTTCGGATAGAGTTGCAGTGTCACTAATTCCCAAAGAAATCACTTCCAGATTCATAACTGCTTGATGTAAATCTTTCTAAAATGATTCTTTTGAGAAGTTAAGGTGAAAATGTTATATTTTCTTAATTAATAGGAAGTTTTTAATTTGAAGAGACTGTTATACCTGCACCCTAAAGCCAATATTTAGTTAATTGTTTTAAATCTATAGAACAGACAAGAGTTTTGTTGTGAGTCACTGATAATGACTCATTTGTTGGCTAATGTTGGTCTGACTTTCAGTTTCCTGTATCTGACAGTGTTTTTCAAGGCTAATCACAAAGTACTGATTTGAAGCACCAGTTATTGTGTATTACATACATACAGCATAGATGAGGCTTTCATTCAGACTCTCTTTTCTGGCTTAGGTGTCCAATGGATGGTTTTATCTGTTGGATGCAGTAACAGGCAAGAGGAAACATCTTCCTGTACGAAAGGTGATGTTTCAGATGCATAAGGAGATGATAAAGAAGGAACCACCCAGCACTCTGCTCTCCCAGATCAGAGTTCACAGCGTGAGTTAACTTTGTTTCATTGCTTGATCAGTAAATATGGAGGGTTTGTTTAAAACGAAAGGTGTTCCACAGATTTAAATTTCTGTGAGATGTTGTTTACTGTGTTGGCTATTTGCATAATATTGACCTTTCATTTGTATGCTCTGCAAATGAATAGTGTTGCTTAATGATCTGGGAAGTAGTGTAATTTGTGTTGCATGAAATGGTCAAAGCACACTTCATTAAACATAGTTCTCTCACCTAGAAACAGAGCTGGTGTAATTGTTAGATGGTGTGTGAAGAGCAGTTTCCTATCTTGTCACCATGCCAACGTGCTTGCATTCTGATTGTGTGTCTAAATCCAACTTGTATCATAATACATGTACTGCATCTACGAAATCCAGGTTTAAACCTGGAGTATGTTAAAACTTGGTAACTAGTTTAACCAACAGGTAAGATGCCTTCAGCATTACACCCCAACAATGACAAGTAATGAATGTAAGCAAGGATTCTTTAAAGGTACCATATCATAGTGAGCATAACCATTGAAAGCACTGAGGTGCTCAACTGTCAAATTGGATTCCAGATGAAATGGAAATTATCAGAAACTGTATAGAGTGCCAGTTTAAATGAACTGTCAGGCAAGAAACCCTGAGAAGGATGCTCTTTGATGGCAGGGCCCGCCGGCCCTTAATGAGAACTGAAAAGGGTAAAGGCCAAATGGCTTTTATTAGCAGAAATGTTCCAGGGCATTCAGGGAAATACAGGGGGAAGTCAAGGCCAAAATTGTATGATTCTGTGCCTAAAGACTCAAAGTTCATAAATTGATCACTTAATTTAAGAATATCAAGAGTGACAGATTTGTCAATAAAGGATTTTGAGGTCTGCATTAGATATTGAGTTAATAAATGTCTTGGTGGAGGTTGACAGGACAGCATAAATAAGGTGACATGATTTCTGTAAGTGTGGAAGGTGGACCTAGTTTTGAGCTTGGCCAAGTGCAATGGGTGTCAGGTCTACTGTTACCTGTAGTAGACAATTCTACATCCCATCAAATCCTGATGGTACCTGTTTGAAAACAAAAAAATGAAGCTAAACCATCCATTGCTTAGGGTAGGGTGTGATAGATGGGAATAAGAAGATGTCAAGGGAGAAACATTTTTGAGGATATAACTGCAAAAAACAATTCCTTTTTAAATTGGTTCCTTGTACAAATTCCTATTGTCTCCATAGTTAAAATACAAATGCAGTGACCTAATTTGATTTCATGGTTTTCACAGGTCATGGAACATCCCCAAATCATAGGATTTAAATTTTCCAAGCTTTGAAAGTTGTGGAAAGGGTCAACTTTTTATAGTCATGGAAAATTGTTGCATCTCCAAATTTATGTAAAGAAAATTATAAATTGTAATGTGTCCATGTTTAGCCTAGGCTATTAGGAGTGTGTCCTTAAAACTTGTAAAGGTATATGGTCCCCCTAGAAAGTCAAGGATTGCTTGCAGTGAAGGTTATGGAAGGTCAGAGAATTTTGGAGTGAAAAAAGTGATTAGTATAGGGAGCTTGCACCAAAGGTCAAATTCAGTGGATGTGCTAGTTGTTCTGGAGGACACTGAGCCATAGACCCTTTTCCAAATAGCAATTACAAAGGATTGTGGGATAGCATTTTGGTCTGAATCATTCTTATCCACAGTAAAATGCCATTGACAAAAATAAAAGCACACAAAAACTGTCCCACAATCCTTTGTGACTGCTATTTGGAAAAAGTCTGTGCACCACTTTGCTTTAGTACTTGACCAAGCGTTCATGTGTGTTTGTTTGTCCTCTAAAGCATAGTTGCGTGAAGTGACTCTTGCAGATGTGAAACCTTCCTATAGCTGGGCGTCCTAATTCATTTACAGTGTGATGCCCTTAAAGGTAATAAGCAGTCACCCCAGTTTTATGTTGAAATGCCAGCTACATCTTGCAAATCTTCACATATGTTTCATTTTCAGATATCTTTGATGATGGTTAAAAATGTAAATTTATATAACAAATTAAAGGCATATCAAGGTGCAATTTTAGCTGAATTAAAAAAATTCTGTAAGGAAAACATTGTCTCATGATTTGAAAGATCCATCCTAGGGGATTTCCTATGATCTAGAGCCTTTGGATGCAGATCTTTCTCGTATACTAGTGACCCACTCATAGCAGATGCAGAGTTCTAATGGCAAATTTGTGTACTAAGAGTGCAATTCCCTACAATCTACAATGATGCCAAAGTTTCTTCCCATACTGGTGACATAAGACAGGGATAGGAAGAACCACAGCGGCAAATTGGCATTGTAGAGTGATATCTGATATCTAGCACATTTAGAATGTCAAATTTTCTCACCTCAACCCCATCCTTGTAGGGGCTGGGGTCAGTTGTGATCCTGTATTGTGCCCTATTTAGAAACTACCACCCAAATTAAGAACCCCTAGAATGATCACTGCCTCCTGTACAGGCGCTCTTGGGGCTCTTATGTGTGGGCTTTAGAGCTGCTTTCTCCAAACCCTGAGTTTTCCTCTACTGGCTACTGCAATTATGATAAAGCATTTCAAGGAACATGGTCTGTGACCAAAAATACTTGAGAACTCCTGCTTTAGGCAATGCTCGTATTCTTTTGAAGTGTTCAATTTTTTCTTAGAAAGTCTTTTTACCAAAGTGTATCTCACACTTTCTTTAATCTCACTAATACCAACAAATTAACTTTTCAGACTGTACTCGTAATTGAGTTCCACTGGAATACTTTCGATTGCCAACTAACTTGAAATTATAAAATGAAGTGTTTCCATGGTTTTCCTTCAAATTTAAGATTTGAGTGCTATTGATTTTGGCAACATGAGCGCTCCTTTGTTGGCTCAGATTTCATTTCCGTCAAGTGGCTGGTACTGTTTAAATTAGCACCTGGATGCCAAATGATCGTTTGTGAAGCTATTTCATCAAAAAACGGATTTTGATGGAAATGTTATATACTTGGCTACAAATGTGAACATAATATATGAAGGAGGTCTTTTACCTTACATGTACTACAGCAGGCAGTCTGTTTTTTGACTTTGTCCCTATGTTTAAAATCTTGAGGAACGTAAGAATTGAGGTTGATGAAGGGCCTAGTGACATAAGTTTTAAAATTTGATACTATGAATATGATATTTTCACACACCAAATATCCAGTGAATTTTAAACTTGTTAGATACTATAGTTGGCCTTGAGATAGATAGGAAAGCATATTTTGTGCATGAGCCATTGTGCAAGGCTTACTGTGAGGTTGTAGACATTGCAATTTCCTAACAAGTGGTAATTTCTTAATTTCAAAAATGTAATGAGAGTATCATCAGTGTTTCTTGCGAGTGGCTGTGGTTTTATGAAGACAGCAGAAAATTGCAGTTTTCTCAAAAACAGTGGGAGCTTTTCAACTGAGATTTGTTGTAAAGGTGATTGCAAAGTAGTATACCATTTTCACATGCAGTTTTAAATGTTCTCATTTAAAGAGATTACACCAACTTGGAAATTCAAATGTAGCTCAAGTCTGTAAACTTGATATTCCAAATACCAATTAATCATGACAAAAAAGAACCATACATCTGCATCATGCTACCTGTTACTGAGATTAATATTGAGTAGTTTATTTTAATGTTTCCCAGGTATTATCCTTTCCTCAAGTTGCTTGTCTCACTGTCTCTTTTTGATTCACTTTTTCCCACCAATTAGGTCGTTCTTAGCAGAGATCATCGAGGAAAGTATGGATTTGGACTTCAGAATACTGTCCCAGCGTCTGTTGGTAGAGTTCGTCCAGGTGAGCTGATGATAAAATTATTTCTGTTGTAGTCAGATTTTGCATAGTTGAGGGAAGGGCCAAATAATGGGACAAGCACTGCATTTAACTTGTTCATAGACTGTTCATAAATCAAAGTATTAAGCTGTGGTTGTAAACTTGAAATAAGTGGTTCAGTTGCAGGGTTCCTGTTGCCTGAAAAGACATTGGATTTTATTTACATTCCAGGCCTGGAAAAGTGACGAATTTTTGTAAAACATGGAAAGTAGTGGAATTTGGTTTAGTCTGTGTAACATATACTGCTTAAAAATACATAGAAATACTTATTGTTATCCTGGACTTAAATGCCCAGGTAGATGTGTACAGTGATGGATTTTCATATGTAATAATAATCAGTAGTAATTTATTATCATCATTCAGTAAGATGGGTTAAATTAGCTTCCTCAACTTATAAATGATTATGCAAAAGTGAAAAATTACAAATTGCAAAGAAAAAATGGTTTATTTAGGATTATGTAATCCTATAGACGAATCCGGAGAGCAAGTGATGGTCTGATTTCAGTCGGCCATACCTGGGGTCTATCACCTTTAATCTTTCAATTTCCTTGCTTACCTGTATGATGGATGGTTGGACATTAAATTGTATCTTGATTCGTTCAATTTCACTGAATATGTGGGTTTGAAATTCATGTAGAAAATAAATGAAGACGATTTAAGGCTGGTGGACCCCATTAATGGCTGCCTACAGTCACTAAACACAAGCGCTGATCGGATTCATCTATAATGAAGTTTATCTAGCTGATGCACATGTGTGTAATCTGTAGACCTGTGTGTAAATGAACATCACAAAAACAGCACGGCAGATATGTTTGGATTAAAGAATTTCAAGAATTCAGTCATTTTTTCTTTCAGATTTCTCTTTTTCACAGCACGTATAGGTAACCAGAAGTTGTGTTAACTTAATGTATGTCATATACTTGCAGTGGCACAAAAGGCAGGAGGGGTTTGAGGGGTGGGATGGGGGGAGAGCATATGTGGTTCTTGGGCCAGGGAAGTGCATGATGATCTAAGTTGTCTTTCATTGTATGCTTGGCAAACTGATGGTGGCCTTCTATTCGATGATATCATGAAGTTGAAATTCCTAGCCCCTGCCCTTCACTGAAACAAAAGTCCATGGGTGCATATCTTGCAGGTTACTTGTATGGTGTAAGGGAAGAAAACAACAATTGGAA
This sequence comes from Holothuria leucospilota, assembly GCA_029531755.1. Taxonomy (NCBI): domain Eukaryota; kingdom Metazoa; phylum Echinodermata; class Holothuroidea; order Aspidochirotida; family Holothuriidae; genus Holothuria; species Holothuria leucospilota. The sequence goes on along the minus strand of CM055967.1, from coordinate 57,954,794 downwards.
TGAAGGTGCAACCATTCAAACACATCAAAGTGCCATGGGTGCTTAAAACTTAAGTTTGCTAGTCATTGCATTCGAGAAAGGTTACAGGTGAAGCTTTTAATGAAGTCCTGCTGGTTATATCCCACTAGAGACAACTTGAAGACATTGGATTACGAGCTGTGACCCTTTACATCCTTTCATATTTTAGGCAGTGTGATATGATACCACGCAATGCAATACAATGTAATAAATATGTTTCTTATGCCTTTCTTGCTACCGAGTGACTTTTTCTTCATCACCAAGTAATTTTTTAAGCCATGTGATCTAACAAAATGACAGTTCTATCCCATGATTTGTCACACCAAATATCCTGTGGCAATAAGTGATGAAAGTGTGATTTTTTTCAATTCAGTTTTATCTTGCTGTGTTGTGTTGTATTGTACATAGTGTTAAAGGGTCTTAGTAATGTTGTATCCACTTTTAACCTCAGTGTATCAGGTCACATTGCACCTAGTTTTTAAAGGGTGTTGAAAGGACATAAACTACTGACCAGCATTCCAGCCTTCAGATTTCTACATTTTAAGTTAAAAGCTCTCCTCAGAACTAGCCAAAAACAAGAGATATAAAGTCACATGATCATAGTAAAAAGGACAAGCAATTGCTTTACTTGCTACATGCTAGTGACAATGCAAACAGTTTATAAAATTAATTCCCCATGCTTCATACCTTTATAGTCATAGCACTTGTATATCATTCTTAATCTCTGCAGTTGCTTTGGTCAGGGGCTAAAGACTGGTTCATACCTTAGTACAGGCACGTAGCTACGGTGGGGGGGAGGGCCTGGCCCCCCATATGTTTGCTAGGCCCCCCAAAATTGTGTGTGTCCTAATAAAATGTGTAAAATGTGATTATCTTTCTTTTGTCATTGTCCTCTCATAATGTTTTGAACTTGTAGATGGGCCGGCCTATTCTGTCGGAGTGAGAGAAGGTGATACTTTCTTAGAACTTGATGGATTCAATGTTGCAGGTGCCTCATCACAACTTATTTCAAGTATTTTGAGGTAAATGACACAGATTACTCTCTTTTGATAGCTGATTCAAAGTAAGTCTTGGTAGTTTGGCAGTCATCTAGGCACTTAGCTCTTGAATCTAGTGCTCAGCCAAATTAGACTACTATAGAGTCAAAAAGTAGCCATCAGGTATGTTTTTTGGAGGTTGACTGTTGCACTGTTGAACACTCAAGAGCCTCTGTGAAGTACATTTCCTCGGTTTCATTAATAAACTGCCCTTCTGGTGATACTACAGTTTACAAGTTTCAAGGGAATTAAAAACTTGAATATTAATGAGCCTCCTGGGGTTCTCTCCATTGTATATCTACTAGCCGGAGCTGATTGAAAATAATATCAGGCTCCCAAGAGTGCTCCCAAGATAAGCAAAGTCATCAGGGGGTCTAGAGGCTTGGCACTTAGCAGAATGGTAGCATACATGGATGGTCTAGCTAGGTGTTGCCTGGAATCAGAGCTAGTTCCTCTCCAGCATATTTCTGGTCCCTGGGATATGTATGTCTTGGGGGAAGATTGTTGTCATTCACAAAGAACCTTGTGAGACTGTATTTTAATTTTGAGAAGAAAGTCAATCTGTCACTTTCAACTCACCATTGGGTGCTTCAAATTCTTCATTGATGACTATGCCAGTGTTCCCTAGCCCCCAGCTCTAGGAATACACTAGATCCAAATTTTTAGATCTGGCCAGAACAGGATTGTGCTGGATAGTATTTCAAACCCCACCGGATAAAGTCCGGTCAGAACCGGATTTTTTCACTTATAAAGAGAAACATTAAAAAATAGCATTGTGGGCAGGGTGGGGGGATTGCTTGTGTGTGTGAAGGCAGGGGAGCTGATTGGTAACTTTGTGATAGTACTAGCCTACAGTAGGTGACTAAGCTGGTGTGATTTTATAGGGTTTAGACTCTAGAATGATTTCAGACACAACAGTAACTGACAAGTAAAGTTACTTAAAATAACACACTGCACAATTAAAACAACAAAAGTCCATTAAACTGCCAAGACAGTAGCTGTCTTATAAAAGAAGCTGATGAATGTGATTCAGATTGTGCACACTGTTAAGGAATAATTGATGGAGATTGTACATATTCATACATTGCATCACATTTGCAAATGTGGGTCTAGTGGGAAAAGTATGGATAGGCTAACTTTGAATTTGTCCTCATTATTACCTCCACTAAATCTGGACATGTGCATAAAGAGGAGGGTTTAAGCAAAAATTTACTTTTACTGAAAGAAGAACTAAATCTAGGCATTTTGGTGAAACTTTCTCTCAAATCGGACTTGTATTACTCGAGATATCAGCAAAAGAACTTACAACATTTGTGACCCAAAGGCAAGTGGAAGTTATATTAGTAGGCAGCTCCCTGATGTCACTTCCTCACATTGATAAGGAATGCTTTGTTTCCTTTGTTTATTCAGTCTGTTGTGTTGACCTTGCAATTAAAAGGGATAGGACCTCCCCATTGGGAATGTGAAGTTTGTAATTTTCCCATGCCTCTCATGCAATCACATTGCAATAACAAGTTCGGTTGTTGAGGAGAAAATTGGTGATAAAATTTAAAGAAAAACAAAAGACTGCTCATTAATGTGAGGGTATGACATCATATGTGCTTGCTTCAAGTTCACTTTGTGTTGAAAATGTGACAACTTTATCTGCTGACATCTTGAGAACCACACATCGGATTTCAATGGAAATTTCACCAGATTGCTTAGAATAAGTACCCCTCTAATATATCAAAGCTTGATTTGAGCATAGACCCTTCTTTAAAGGCTGCTCTAAGAATGGGACCACCTAACCTACTGCAACACCTAAATGGGTCAATTTCTAGATGTATATAACATGGACACAAAATAGAAAAACTTTTGCAAAGATGTTAATTTCATCTGCAAAGCGCCCCCTATCTTTTAATTATGGATGTAATTCTGACTAGAACTCAAGAATAATCTGGCCAGATCTTTGAAGAAATCCAAAAATCCTTCCGGAACTGGATAATTTTTCACAATCCGTCTGGATAGTCTGGCCAGGCTGGATATCCAGTGCAGCCCTACCCAGCTGGCAATCACCTACAGTAGTATTCCCAACTGAAAAACAAGCCTGTACTAAGTTTTCTAAAATAGAATGATTGGGTGGATGTCAAATATACATGCAACTGCAAATTTTTAAATTTCAGTTACATGTAAGTGAAAAGAAAGTTTAAACAAATTTTTTTGTCTCTTACAGAAAATCCTCGGGATATGTGACATGTTTACTACAGCGCACTGAAGAGTCACATAAAAAGATGCCCCTCAAGCCATCCAATCAGCTTACTCCTAAACACAAACTGCCAAGCAATTCCTTGAGTTTGTATTATAGAACATCTGTTGGAGGTAAAAAGTTTGTGTCTTCTCCAGGACTTTCATCACCTCTGCAGAAAATGTCTTTGTCTGGTAGGAGAAAGATGGACCGCTTTAAGGCCCAAAGAGGGTCCCCCTATAGCCCCCTACTTCATCGTAGACTTCAACGAGAACTGGCAGCAAGGGTGGCCCTGAGGCAAATTAGACTGAAACAGAGAGTTCAGGATGGTTCTTCTCCAAAAGAAGAACCGGACTTAACTGAAAGTGTCAAACATTCTCTAGAAAATGAGTGCAGTGTTGACGATGTTACAGGAGGAAATTTAGAAAATCATTCCTGTGGTGCATTTGGGTGTGAAGAAAGCAGCCTAGCTGAAGAAACAAACGAGAATAGACCTGTGGGAGTAGAAAGGGAAAGTGAATCAGAAAATCAGACACCATCTGCAGATGATGGGACTGCAAAAAATGATTTTAATCTTGAAAAAATTGAACATCAACAGGAAGCGAAAGAGAAATCAACTGTGTTTCCTTCTGTACACACTCACATTGAACAAATTACACATGTGGATGAACTAGAGAATAGGGAAATGGCAAATACAAGTGGTAATGCCAGTCCGACACAAGAAAGTACTAAACAAAATGAAGAGCATGCCAGCGTTTCATTTGCTATCGGTGTAAAGGTAAAGTATTCATTATATGCATGTACTTACTGCTTTTACCTTTTGTTCAGTAGTACATTTTATTTCTTTTTGTTTTATGCTTACACAATGTGATGTACATAAATATACACTAAGGTACTTGTATTGTAATAAACATTAATTACTAGAAGTATTGAATAAAAAATTACAAAATGTTCTTGTACATTGTGACAAGTTTGCTCTAAGGACAGCAGAGTGGTATTTAATAGATATCTGTAAGTTTGAAAAGGAATGAAAACAAACACTGTAGTGAGCTCAAGTAGACAATCACTCCATGCTGGATAAGTAAATAAGTATTTACTAAACCCAGTGTGTAATCACTTTATCCAAGTTTGCCATTTTAACATTTTATCCCCCCCCCCCTTTCCACATTCTGGTTCAGGAAGCTCATTTCAGGCCCATGGAGGCCACTGTCAAGTACATAGATGTACGTGTATGAGTTAGAAGCCTTATAGTGTTCACACCACGATGCAAGCATTTAACAATGACTACCAAATGGTGCTTCAGGCAACTATTAAATGTGGTTACATCTAATAGAGATAGTGTTACTTTGGTCTATAGCCACTTCTACCCAGAGGCTGCTATGGGTAGAAGACCTCTGCATATGACATTCAGATGTCAGCAGTGTAAATGAAGTTTTTTTTTTCTAGTGAGACTAAGGTATGAAATTGAATGGAATGACTTGAAAGGTTTGTACCAGTGCTGTTCAGTATCAATAATGGCCAGTGTCCCTCATGTATTGTTAGAGGTTAAATTTACCTTGAACGCTTTTACTATTTAACAGATATTTATCATCCTATACTTAAAACTTAATTGTGTTATGTTTCCTGAAAGTTTGGTGAAATGGGGAATGCCTTGATCCAAATTCAGGCCCTGAAAGGCAGTTTTTTTACTATGCTAAGCAACCAAGAATGTGGGAGAAGCCTATATGGTTTATTAATTGCAATCTCACATGGAGTGGCTAACCAAGTAAACAATTAAGATCAGATTTGGTTTCTTTTGAAAGGCCAGTTAATATGGGAAAACCATAGATTGCTCTTGGATGAAAAAACCACCTTACTTTGACTCAGCCAGGAATAGAGCCCCAAACCTCTTGGTTGCTAAGCTTCATTGCTTCAAATGCCACCACCTTTATCCACTAGGCCACAGCACTCGGCTACAGCACTCGGCTACAGAACTGTCAACATTTGAGTTGTAAGAACATCCCTTTCCCAAACCAGCGTAGCTCTTGTCATCTTCTCTATCTACTTGATCTGTATTGTAAAGTGTTTTGTACCTATTGTGTAACAGTTAGTAAGCTTTTTGAAATGGTTGGTCAAAAGCAAAACAAAAGAGAAAGGAGCTGGTGCAGGGCGATAAATGAAGTCTCACGTGTGTAGTGGACAAAGCGTTTAGTTCTTCTCATCATGTGGAGGGGGGGTGTGTAAGATGTGCTTATCAGAATCACAATTGACACTGACATGTAAAAAACCTACAGTCAGTTTGCCAGGACAGCATTGCACTACTTAGTTTAGTATGTTTGACTGTTGGTTCCAATATTTTACCCCATGAAAGTGGCACAACACGTAATGCATCAGCCTATGGTTTTGTGCACATCAGCCTCATTTCGCAAATATCATTATCGGTCAATATTGAGAACTGAAATATCAGTTTTGGTAATATTGGCTACTTGAAATATCTGTTCAATATTAGTTTGTACCTTTGGTTCACCCAGAAATACAGATTTTTAGAAGATGAAGACTGTTGGAAATCAAAAATATGAAAAGCAATTGAAATCTGTGTATTTTCAAACATAGCAGGCAGAAAATTGTTAAGTATCAATTAGATTTTAACAGGTACCGGTTTAAACCAGTTAGAAGGTGTTAAACCTGACACGCATCCCCTACAAAAATATGAGCTGTTATGCTTCAGTGGTGAACCTAGGGTATGAAGATTGAAGGCATATATGGTTCTTTAATTCCACTTACAACATGTTGTTTACTGAATAATGAGTATTATATAACAGTGCAGTCATTATCATGTTTGTTTTTAAAGCTCAAAGGAAGTAATTAATATTCCATTGTGAAGAATCTGTTAGTTAGTTAGATGAGATTTAACGACACACCAACACGAATGTGTTATATAGTGTCAACCAGATAAAAAGGTAAAGTTTAGATACAGTTTCAAATACGGTTAAGTTCAAGTTCGATTTCAAATACAGTTCAAAAACGGTGCAAGTCCTTCCCTTTAGTCGCCTCTTACGACAGGCAGGAAATACCGTGGGCATATTCTGCAACGACAGCCCACAGGGGACTCCATCGTGAAGAAGACTTGAAGTGTGATTGTGTGAGTGGATCATGAATACAAGTTTGACTGCAGTATCTCAGATTGTGAGGATTGAGAGTCATTCACACATTGTAATCTTTGGAGATTGCTGCTAGTTGATCTCCCCTCTGGGAGCATAGTGCTTCTTTCCTAGGCAGAAAGTTTGCTATTGCCCTTCAGCCTCCGCTGTTGGAACTTTTGAAAAATAAGTTTTGGGGTTGTGAGAATATGTAAAAGTGTACAGTTTTTGTAGTCATGGCTACAAAATGTTTATTTCATGGGAAGGGAGCCACGTTATCCACAATTCCTTACATATTTTCTTGTACAGAAAGTAAATTTCCTCTCAATTGCCAAAATTTCCCTGCATATACCCAAATTTCCTAGGAGGGAGCTTGCAAGTTTCCCAACTTTTCCCACCCATGTTTGTAAGTACAAAGTTTTACATTTAGCACCTTATTCTTAATTTTATGAATTGATTTCCATGAATATACCAGCTCATATCCATGCTCATGATTTTAAGTATAGACCAGTGTGCATATGAGTAGCCTGTATACTTGCTTCTTTATGTCTAGAAGTTTATTATATTGTTGTTTCCATTTTGTTTCATCTTTTCAGCCATTTGTGTTGTCATCAGCTAACAGAGATTATGTTCATGTGGATAGGCTGTTGGTGCAAAGAGAAGGGAAGAAACATAAAAAGGTAGGTAACAAAATATCAAAAGGTAAAGAACAAAACATATCAAGAGATAAGGAACAAAATATCACAAGATACGGAAGAAAACATCAAAATGTAAAGAACAAAATATCAAAAGGTAGGGAAGAAAACATTAAAAGGGTAGAGGAACTAAAACTCAGAAGGTAGGGAAAAAAGGTATCACCCACTCACTGAAATATTAGCTTTGCCAGATGGTTGGTTTATCAATTTACATGAATCAAAGAAGTAAGAGGAAAAGCTAATAGACTCCCAAAATGGGGAGTTTTGAGGATTACATAGAATGTATAGTACACTGATTGTACTATTCACAAGTACTCTTTCTTAAAGCTCACAGGACACTGCCCTTATAAATGGGATACAACTTAATTCAACAGTCACATCTACCAAAATCACCCAGGTTATGGTGTAAGTCAGCTGCCTTGATCTGTCTGATTCACCATGAACACTGATTACTGTGTGTTTTTGTCAGATGTGTAGTGAACTGTAATATATAGTATGTATGACAGAGCCTTTTTGTGTTACATAACTGCTGTGTGTAGCTCATATATGTTACATGACTGTACTACCGGTGCAATGTACCTCATACAATAACACTGCTGGTAATTTATGGTAACTCATCAATATCACTTTTCATTAATTAGGTGTGTTCATTGTCATGTATCAATTAAAAAAATATTCACAGGAGTGTAATGTTTTCAGTTTGCTGAGTTTATTTTGTTCCTTTTCAAAAGTACTTCAGGTGACAGGTAACAATATATAACAGAATTTATCTGCAAGTGTTCTAAGTCAAATAAACATGGAAGACATGAAATAACATCTTTACTAATGAAAATATATATTAGACACTTTAAACAAACTTATTTATGAAGAAAATAAAGTCATTGTTGTGAAAGTATCAAAGAGCAAAATCCAGAAAGGTTCACAAGGAATGAAGAGCCTGAGAAAAGGATAAATTTTTGCAAAAAATTAAAAAGCTACAATATTTTGATTTCATTTCAGCTTGTTGTACTTCTTCTAACTGACATTGTCGTCTTTGGAAAACTCTTTTCCAATGGACACTTCAAAGTTTTGTATGAGCCTCTGGAACTCAACGACATCAGCTGGTTGGACTCTAACTGTAAAAGGGGTAAGTACCAGTTGTGTACATGCAGTGTTTTGTATGAGTACAAGTACTTAGACTATTGTAATATGTCTCGTTTGAGTACCAATGGCATCAGCTGGTTGGACTCTAATTGTAAAAGGATTATGTATTTCTTGTTTTGAGTGTCGGTGACATCCAGTGGTTGGACTTAACTGCAAAAGTGGTAAGTACTGGACTTATTTTGTACAATATGTAATGAGTACAATTACTCAGTGTAATTTAGGGGGTTGGAGTACCAATGGCATCCACTGGTTGGACTCTAACTCTAAAAGGGTTAAAGTACCAGACTTGTCGTGTGAGTGCAATGTTATGAGTACAAGTAATTAGTTTAATATGTCTTGTTTGAGTACCAGTGATATCCACTGGTTGGACTTTACTGCAGAGTGGTAAGTACCAGACTTGTTTTGCATGTTGTGATGGTAGAGTTTAAGTATGTAGTGTTATTGATCTGGTTTGTGGACCAATTGCATCCACTGGTTGGATTCTAAGAGTAAAAGAAGTAAACATCAGACTGATAGTGAGAGTACAACAAGTGATGAGTTCAAGAACTTAGTGTAATGTGTCTGTTTGTGAGTAGCAATGACACTACTGGTTGGACTCTAACTGTAAAAGTGGTAAGTACCAGACTTGTTGTGTCAGTATGATGTGATGAGTACAAGGTCTTAGCGTAATATGTCCGGTATGAATAACATCAGCAGGCTGGACTCTTGACTGTAAGAGACGTTAAGTACTAGACTTGTAGTGTGAGCCCAATGTGATTACCCGTGCATCATGTCTCTGGTTATTAGTACCAATGCAAGTAGCACCTCCTGTATGAGAAGGAATACAAAATTTTACAGGACCGGTGCTTTACTTCAAAATCTGTGTGTACAAATCTGTCGTCATAAGTATAAGTACAGAGAAAGTACTTAAGTGTGAGTATGGGTACATACTCACTACAAGTCTTCTAGTTTGAAGTATTTGCAAGGAATTGTTGGTAATAATGTACCTGAGTAGATCCCATTTTAGAATACTCAACATAACACCAACTATCTTTATTTGAATGAAAATGAAGATGTATGATTCAATATTGAATGTTTTGAAATATCTCTCATGTGTAATGTTAATCACGTCTACCAAGTCACATTCATTCTTAAAGTTTGCATGAGGTGATTCACACAAATGCGACTTGTCAAAGTTTGAAACACAAATTAACATGGTGGTGTAATGTGAGAATAGCAAGAACTACAGTAAAATAGCTGCATGTGGAACAGTCTTAGTCTGGTATTGACTTCCAGATTTCTGACATAACTAATGGTAATAATAAAATAAATTGGGAAATAGTGTAGCAACTGCCTTATAAATATTAGTTCCATCACTTTTGAATGCATTTATGACATAATTTTGGCCTGCTTTGTTTACAATGCACAGGGATTGGATGCTGGTATGGTCAAACTTCTCAATTCACATATACGGCATGCAATTAGTTAATTCACAATGTTCTGTTTTGTTTGATTGCAAGTAGATGACTGAACTGATTTTGTTTTCAAATCGAGGTGACAAGCTCTTTATTTTACATTTTTTTTTCTTTTTTTTTTATGAGTGGAAACATACCTTATTATGTTGTTGCATTGCTCTGATATGAAATTTTCGTTATCGATGTCGTGAAAAATCTTGCTTCAATACCCAAATGATGTTGCTATATCACGGATCCTGTTTGTGTTTGCTGAGGCACCAAGTCAAAAACTGCAGTACATGGCAGTGGCGCTATCAGTGGGACATCCCCAATGCCGATGTAATTTGTGACAAACGGGTGTAAGAAATTGGCCCGTTGCTACTGTTATATTATTGCTCAGTTTATCCTTCCTTACAGCAGTGTGGCTGGAAATATTGAAACGAAAAACTGTCTGCAGTAGATTTTTAACTGGGACTAGCATGATGCTAAATAGGTCACAGGTTTGTGTGATCAGGGGATCAGCATCTGAACAAGAACGGAGTTGGACGGATCCAAATGTGTATGAACGACTCTCAAATTACATTGTATTAAGAATGTACACAGTAGCAAAGAGAATTTAGTTCCTTGCTACAATGTTCAAATTTTATAAAAAAAAAAATTGTTTTACCGAAATATAAGCTCACAGACAAAGGCGGATGCATTTATATATTCCCTGTTGTTTACAGCGTACTTCAGCATGGGGTGATTTTTAACACATATACTGGTGTGAAAAGTTCTGGTGTAGACAAGTTGTGTATTAATTGCAAGCAGTTTAAAACCTGCAATGAAAAAACCGGGCGAGACACAAGTCTGTTCATTTGTACAGTTAATTTCTCCCAGTGTGAAATTTTAACATGACTAGGCCTGTCGTACATCTCTAGTTAATTTGTGGAACCAAAACCGCCATAATATCTACGATGTTTGATTCAGAGCCTTCCCTTTATGTAAGCCTCATAGGCCGACCACAAACTGAAGCAACAGTGCACACAGCCAATCGCTTCGTTGCCGTTGTAAACATCAAAGGCAAATTTCATCATTTCCATAATGCTTATTGCTCAGCACAGCTCTATTGCAATGGCTTTCTTTCCGTACAAAATGGCACGAGGTACGACTTGCCTACTTTTCATTCAGTTAATGGTACATGAAAAGTAAGCCTGAGCTCCTAAGCTATGGCTGACAAAATTATCGCCACAAAAATGCACAACTTGCAAATTCAGACATGAAAGAGAATACTCTCGTTCTCATTGGTTAATTGAAGGTATCCCCGATGTAGAGCACATGTTGACTGTGGAGTGGACCAAGTTCTGTATTATTTCATTGCTTTAAACGTTAAAGCCTGAAGCCGTAGCTGCTGTGCAGACTGCCGCACAGGCTGCTGGTTTTTACTTCATAGAAAGTTTCAACATTGTTGGAAAGAATTGCTAATAATGTAGCTTACTATACAGCTGTTTTTCGCATGCGCAGGGCCTTCCTTTAAAAGGTACATGATGCACAGTTTCCACTGTAGGCGAGTTGAAATTTTACTACATTCAATGCAGGGATTGTGCATGTATTACAAGCACTTTAGGTGCTTTTCCGTGGGTCAGCCAATTTGCAGTGCGATCTTGCAGGTTTATCAACTAAATCTTCTTTGCTATTTTCACTGAGATTTTTTTGTGAGTAGTAAGAAAGTAAAAGAACTACATGACAAACATATTCAGGCATCTCATCAAGTTTGTGAGGATGTTACATGCATGGATTTTCACGATATCGTTTGGGCATTTTCATAAACAATATCGGGAGCAAAATCACATATCAATATTTTTGGCCGATATGGTCATATCGCAACAACCCTATACCTTATCATAAATTTAAAACTCACTATAGTTTTGACAATTGCTATAAAGACAGTACAGGAGATACTAAAACACCCCATAATGCGAAAACCATCTTTTCCTGGTATCTTTGAGCACGATGTGTATTGTTTCTCTCATATTGAATTTGTCAGGAATCATTATGAATTGAAGAGATACTCAGGGCATCTTAAAGGAACTCAGTGCATTGTGGCATGTACAGAATGTTTTCAAACCTTTAAAACCATGATTTATATATTAAGATTGAGAGCCAAATCAAACTGAGCTTTCAGGATAACTTTCTTTTAAAAAAAAATAAGGTTCTTACAGAAATAAATCGAGTTCACTGCTTCTTGGCTCGTGAATAATTTGTTGGCCGAAAGTTTCAAGCGACACATCATGCTGGTACAGTACTTTGTCATACTTTGGGAAAGTAATGCTGTTGCCAGAGTATTTTAATGACTAATGATAGAGATTTTTAGTCTGTGTCATAATGATGTAAGGTAAACATGCTATGCTCCTTTAAAGCTTCTGTGATAGACTGGCTGCTAAAAGTACCCTACTAAGTAGTCCCATAAACCCTTGGCCAGAGGCAGGGTATTTTTAAGGACTTCTCTAACCAGTTGAGAGGTTCATTTAAAATTCTTGCAGGAGATGTTCATTAGACATTATTTATGGAATATTAATGCATTTGGCGTTTTTTACCCTAAATATTAACTGTAATTTTGACAATGATTTATAAAGTGTACAACCTTTCACAAGTAATTTTTATCCCTGTCCAAACTTTTAGCTTGTCCTCATTAATCCATAATTTGTCACAATTTTCCTCTTTCAGCTTGCGAATTTCGTGTTATTCTTCTGCACAGTGAACATCAGTTGACCTCAGGGTGCAAGAGTATTGTGTTCATTGCACCCTCCCTGAAGTGCAAGAGAATTTGGCTTCGTAATCTCCAGCAGCAGTTAATGATCGTCAAATACCGAGGACTCCGGGAGGTAGGACCTCTTTTACTATTGTTGTTGCTATACTTTTCTTGAAGAGGTGGGAATGATTCAGATCATATTGAGGGAATAAAGTATAAATAGCAGTCAGTGTTTTGTAGATTTCACCAGTGTCAGCTGGCCTAACGTGAAGCTGGACCAAAGCAGAAAAGTAAATGCCTTACTGGGAATACAGGATGTCAGATGCTGCACTGCGGGCATGCACCTCGATAGGAAAGTCCCTTGAAATGGTGACTTGATTTTTTAAGACTTAACTTGGTTTACCTCCTGTAAGTCTCATTCAGGATTCAATGAGGTAGGAGGTGTTAGAGGGTCAAAGTATACATTCTGAGAAAGTGGGAAGGGGAAGGTGTTATAGGCTGGACAGTTTTTGTAAGTGGAAATGATAGTTATAGAGTAATGAGTTCTCTGTGACATGGAAAACTGGAAAATAGCAATGAGGAAGAAAATGAAATATCATGGGAAGTGACATTTGTACATAGAAGCTAAAAGTATGATGAAAGAAATCAAGAAAAGTAATAATCACAAACATGAACTTAGCACCTCAAATGAAATATGTGCTTTGTTTTGTTATTTTCTGAATGATGTATGTGACTTCAAAAAAATTACAATGCAGAATTTGACTGAAAAAATATTGCACTTGACCTTTTTACACCATGGAAAACAATGTGAGAATGGAAAAATGTGGAAGTTGGCAGTTGAAAACACAGAAACCTTGCCACTTGAGGTCATCAAATTTTAAACCAGCCTGCATAGTTGGTCATAAAGTCCCTGCCTTACTTAGTAAGGTACCATTTAAAGCAAAGGAGTAGGCAGCTACCTTCCCTGAACAGGCACAAGGGACTTCTGTTTATCCTTATTTCTTCTTCATTTTGAAACCTTTTCCCTAATTCTCATACTTTTTTCAATAAAATTGTATTTTATCCCACCCTTTTCTACTTCTTTCTTCTATTCTTGCAAGAAATTTGTAAAATGGCATGTTAAAATTATTGACATTTTCTGTAAGATTCATATAAATGCTTTCAGTATTACTGAGTATCAATGAATATGTCTTGAAAAAGTCCAGATTTTGGACTACTTTTGCTTTTCTGTCTACGAAATCCTACTTCCCTCTTGTTAAGACTTTTAATCCTATTTTATCCTACTTTTTCTCATGGGTCTACTTGAAAGCCTTTCATTTTAAACTCCAGCTTGGTTTTGTCCGTGTGTCTCCTTCAAAGCTGTGGGGGTGAAACATGGCTGGAAAAAATGTTTTCTTAGGAAGGAAATCAAATTATCCATACTTTTTGTGCTACTTTCATGTATCAAAAGGCATTCATGTAGTGAGTGTGTGCTCATACTCACGGTTTTACACAGTTGCCTGTACTTGTACTCGTGAGAATGGTTTTGTACTCACACTCAGAGATTTTGGAAGATGTGCATTGGGGCTAATGCAAAATTTTGTATTCATACTCATGAAAGGACATGTAGGCATACTCATAACCTCAACCAGAGATGCTCCACTTCCTCTAATTAATGACAATGTTCTTACACTACAAGTCTGCCAAAAGGCCAAATCTTCCTCCAGTTGCCTAAATTTCTGTCCAAATACCAACATTTTCGTGGAAGGCAGCAATTACTAGCTTCCCAACTTTTGTTGTTATGGCCATATTCCACCTACTGTAGCTTATGTTGTAATACCTTATGCTAGCTATAGTAAAAACTTGCTCAGAAAAGTCACATTAAGTATCATTTAAAAATTTGTTAGTCTGGTATTAGTTTTAGGTTTGGTGCTAAATATATCAAATTTGTGTTGATTATTTTGACTTGGGGCTTAAATTAAGATTCACAGTGGATGAAATCAGTTCCAGAATTTGGTTAATATGGCAAACAGTATAAGGTGTATTACTGTACAAATAGAATTGATGTACAGGAAAATGTGATGAACAGTGTAGCAATATTAGAGCAAGAAGTGACATGCGGCAGGGAGGAAATTTTGGTCGTTTTATGCCCTATGTCAGTTTGTTGTTGGTTCTCGTGTTGTACTTTTCCTTTTTAACCTTTTTCGGTGTCCTGAAAATAGAAACTGCATGCACACATTAGAATTGAGTCACTGTCAGTATTTCCCAGAAACTTTTCACATAACATACACCCATGGATTATACATGTATCACCCAGTGTTTGTTTCTGCTTAAAATCTTGCAAACCTGACAAGCTCAGCATGTAAGCTGCATGTATACTGTATCTTCTGGCATTAAATATGGGTAATACCTGCTTCAGCATGGGCAATAGTGAGGTGGTTGATGCTGTTACCTCAACTATTTTGTTGCCTTTCTAAACAACCATTGGGAATGTCACTGATAAAGAAACCTGTTGTGTTAGGCATCATAAGAACAGGAGTGGCTGAGGTCAAAATCATGTGTAACACCTGCTCGGGGGAGGTGAGCCACACAGAACATGGGGTTACTTGGACCCAGGGTTTGTTGAAGATGTTTTTTTAATCGCATTAGCATACCTAGCACAGTAAGAAAATTCCATAACATGCGCCCATTATAAGAAAATGCCCTTTCCCCCAAATTGTCATGCTTAACAAATAAAACAGCTAAGCTAGTTTTGGTACAAGTAGACATGAAGTTATACGATGAGGGCTTAATAATACACATCATAAGTGTGGAAAGATGGTCTGGATGGGGGGGGGGAGGGGCTAAAAGGTGTTTTAGACCACTGTCCAGGAAAGGGGTGTCAGGCATCATGTGACCAGGAGTGGCTGAGGTCAAAATCATGTGTAACACCTGCTCAGGGAGGAGGTGAGCCACACAGAACGTGGGGTTACTCGGACCCAGGGTTTGTTGAAGATGTTTTTGATTCCGTGCCGAAGGCAAAGGAATCTATGCATTCATGATGGCGTGTGTGTGTATGTATGTGTGTATGTGCGTGTGTGTGTGTGTGTATGTGTGTGTGTGTGTGTATGTGTGTGTGTATGTGTGTATGTGTGTTTGTGACACTTTGCTCGTTAACACGATATCTCAAGAAGGGAAACTGTGACAGTTCTCAAACTTGGTACATAGATGCCCCATATTGAGAGGAAGAACCCTATTGTTTTTGGTGGGGGTCAAAGGTCACCTGGGGTCACCAGGGGTCAAACCCTGAAAACCTTGTTAACACAATATCTCAAGGTAGGAAGCTTGGATGAATTTCATACTTTGTATGTAGATGCATTATGGTAAGAGGAAGAAACCTATCATTTTTGGTGGAGGTCATAGGTCATCTGGGGTCACCGGGGGTCAAACCCTGAAAACTTCGTTAACATGATATCTCAAGAAGGGAAACTGTGACAGTTCTCAAACTTGGTACATAGATGCCCCATATTGAGAGGAAGAACCCTATTGTTTTTGGTGGGGGTCAAAGGTCACCTGGGGTCACCAGAGGTCAAACCCAGAAAACCTTGTTAACACAATATCTCAAGGTAGGGAGCTTGAATGAATTTCATACTTTGTATGTAGATGCATTATAGTAAGAGGAAGAACCCTGTTGTTTTTGGTGGAGGTCAATGGTCACCTGGGGTCACCGGGGGTCAAACCCTGAAAATCTTGTTAACACAATATCTTGAGGTAGGAAGCCTGGATGAATTTCATACTAAGTATGTAGATGCATTATGGTAAGAGGAAGAACCCTATTGTTTTTGGTGGAGGTCAAAGGTCATCTGGTGTCACCGGGGGTCAAAACCTGAAAACCTTGTTCACTTGATATCTCAAGAAGAAAAGCTCAGACAGTTCTCAAATGTGGTACATGGATGCCCCATATTGAGAGGAAGAATCCTATTGTTTTTGGTGGGGGTCAAAGGTCACCTGGGGTCACCAGGGGTCAAACCCAGAAAACCTTATTAACACAATATCTTGAGGTAGGAAGCTTGGAGGAATTTTGTATGTATTATGTAGATGCGTTATGGTAAGAGGAAGAACCCTATAATTTTTGGTGGAGGTCAAAGGTCATCTGGGGTCACCAGGGGTCAAACTCTGAAAACCTTGTGAACACGATATCTCAAGGTAGGAAGCTTAAATAAATTTCATACTTTGTATGTAGATGCCTTATAGTAAGAGGAAGAATTGTATTATATTTGGTGGAAGTCAAAGGTCATTTGGGGTCACTGGGGGTCAAACTCTGAAAATCTTGTTAATACGATATCTCCAGGCAGGAAGCTTGGATAGATTTCATACGTAGTACGTGGATGCATTATGGTAAGAAGATGAATCCTATCATTTTGGTGGAGGTCAAAGGTCATTTGGGGTCCACAGGGGTCAAACATTGAAAGCATTGTTAACACGATATATCAAGGCAGGAAGCTTTGATAGATTTCATGCTTAGTATATAGATGTGTTACAGAGAGAAGATGAACCCTGTTGTTTTTAGTGGGAGGTCAAAGGTCATCTGGGGTCACCAGAGATCAGAAAGCGAAATTTCCCAAGAATTCCCAAGAATATTACATGGGATCACCAGAGGTCAAAACACAAATTTCCCAAGAATTCCCAAGATTAAATAGGAACACAAAACTGTATTTTTCCATCATGTTAAGATAGCATTTGACCAGTGACTGAAAGATATTGGACATCATGGCATTATTTGGAATAGAACATATATCATCAAAACCTCAATGCATTTTTCCATTCTGGTTTCATTTTTCTGTTTTTCAAATTTTGGTGGGGTTCAAAGTTCATTTGAGGTCAGCAGGGGCCCAGTTGTGATGTAGTACAGAGGTATAAATTTGAGGGATGAACCTCTGTGTAACAAAGCATTCCCTTTCGGCAAGGAATCACTAAGCCTTTGGGCTTTCTGGTTTTAATTGCATTAGCGTACCTAGCACAGCACAGTAAAAACATGCGCCCATTATAAGAAAATGCCGTTTCCCCCAAATTGTTATGCTTAACAAATAAAACAGCTAAGCTAGTTTTGGTACAAGTAGACATGAAGTTATACGATGAGGGCTTAATAATACACATCATAAGTGTGGAAAGATGGTCTGGATGGCGGGGGGGGGGGGGGAGGGGGGACCTAAAAGGTGTTTTAGACTGCTGTCCAGGAAAGGGGTGTAAGGGGAGGGTGTCCCAATTTTGAATATATATTTGAGGGTCTTTAGATGCTACTTGGTGCAATATATTTGACAAATTTTAAGGGAAATTACTGCAAAATTTTTCAGATTTTATTAAGTGGGAACAAATAAGGAGTTTTTGTCCTTGAATTGAGGGGGATCATACTTCATCCCCTCCCCCATCACTTCCTATGCCTATGATAAACATATCAGGAAGAAAATAGAGAGCTTGTCTGCAACAAGGTTTACACAGAAACCTGGAAGGAGAATTTTGGACTTAATTCTGAATTCAACAGGTAGCTAGCGAAACGTACATTTTTTAAGTAGGGATAATCTGTCAGAGCTAATTGGTATATACCACTAACGAGGGATACCCACTGGACCAAAGGTTCACTAGACCAAAGTTCCACATGACTAAAAATATACTTTGAGTTAGAGGTAGGGTTAGGATTGGGGTAGGATAAAGAATTAGGTTTAGGATTAAGATAAGGATTAGCCTTGGGTAGGATTAGGGTTTAGGCTACAGTGATAGATATGCAGGGTCTAGTGAACCTCCAATCTAGTGAAACCTGCCCCATTTATCACCTTTTAAGCAAAATGGAGTAAGTGAATTGTAGGAAACTCCTCCCAAGGCCATTCTTTCAAAAATGTAACATACTGCCATTTACAGAGTAGGTGGAGGTACAGTTTTTAAGTGCACAGTAGTTGGTGACACTTTTGGGGAAATTTCATACTTCAGTGTTGTTTATTCGTTTTGGTCATTTTGTTGCCTGTTACTTGGATCAATGACCAAGCAAGGAACTAATCAGGTAGGTATAAAAAATGCCACTTTGTCATCAATTATCATTGATGGGCTGCGGGGATATTATAGTCCCATTAGTGCAGCAACTGCAGTCATCCCATTGTAGTAATCTATCAATCTTTCCTGAGAAAGGTGCCACTGAAGTTGTTAAGATGTTGACATTAGCATTTTTCTTGTGTTGCAAGTAAGTATGAGATCATTAAAGGCTTAAGTCATCAAGCAATTGATTTCAGCCATAAAATTTAATGTTCTGCGAGTATTGCAGCTGCAAGTATTAATTTAGCTGACTGTGGGGTAGGTAGGAATTTTTGGGAGAAATTGCTAATGCTGAATTGTTTTCAAGTTGCAACCACATGTTTAGAAGCCAGTAGTCACTGCCTCAAACAAGGTGTAAGCAATTGATATGTAACATACATCAGTCTTGCAAATACTTTTCACCATTTCATTTACCTCTGCAAGCAAACTTGTTATCACTGTACACAGTGAAACTGTAAAAACAGGTCCTTCCTTGTTAATGGTAGAAACCAAGGTAACCTGAGTAAATGCACTCTAAATGAACTGAAAACACTCTAGCCATAGTAAGTGGTATAGCAAATGTAATACCAGCCCAACCAAACAATACCTGGGTTGGCAGTTTTCATCAATTTTTAGGTGTACAGGTTCATACACACATGCAACACTACTTTCACACATACACATACACCTGCCAACTGATCCCAGCAGAAACGACCTAGTCACTGCATGGTCAAGTTAGAGCATCCGACTTGCAGCCAGAAAGTGTGTGGTTTGACTCCTGGCCAGGTCATACTAAAGACTTAAACAAGCGCAACAATGTTGCCGAAGCTCAGCTTTTCCTGTTGACCTAAAAGTCTGCAGTCAATATTTTGGATGGGTCTGTAACTCATGTTGATCATACGTACGTTAGAAAACAAAGAGATAAATATAAATGCAATGAAATATGTATTGAACTCCTGAAGTCTCTGAAAGACTAAATCTGGTACACAAAGTTAACTTTATATACTGCACAGATGTTAGTATACAAATAATGAATGTTTATGAGTGTGCTGCTTTGTAGACCTCATTTGTTTTCCATAATTAGACCCAGAGAGAAACTTCCGATGAAGAAATTTTACAAATGGTTAAACAGTTAAAGGTCTTAAAAGCTATATTTTGCCCCAAAGATATTCCTTGAACTTGTCCAGGGACAAAAGTTCAAATACGTGTTGCCATTATGATTTGGAAAAACCAAAACTGCTCAATTTCTGAATATAAAGGGATAATTGCTAAATTAAATTCTTTACCCGCCTAATTCTGAGTACTCTTTAGTCCAGTTTTCCCCCACAAAATTATTTTACTGCATAACATTTTTATGATTGGCATCTACCAGGTATAACTCGTCGATCCCTTTTAGGACCGGTGAATGTGTCGCAACAGGCCGGAGGGTAACTATAGTTCGTAGAGAGCGTTGGGAAAAATATGCACACTTATACTAAGTCTAAGGCTATTGAAATATCATCCCCCATGGCTTCCCCTTAACAACTTGGTGGGGCTTTCGGCAACGGAGAACAAGACTGGGGCGGTTCCTGCAGTGTCGACGCCCATGTGACTGCACCAGGCTTGTAGCCTGACAAGGTACTGAATGGGGGCGAAATGGCTTCCAGGGGCTAAAAAATTTTTAAGGGGGCCAAATGTATACAAATGCCATTAAGCCAATGGCAACTTGAAAACTTGCTAGGGGGCGAACAAATTTCAAAGAGGGATTCGCCCCCTTGGCCCGCTTGACTAGAAGCCTGAGCTGCACAATTCCTGCAGGCTCCGAGACTGACTTATGGCACACGCCTTCAAAAAGCACGTTTCCTTTTCAAACGGAAAATTGTTTTTGGAATGTTAGCACAACCGTTAAGCTAAAACCATATGAAGCTTTGTATTTTCAATCAACGTGCTATGTTCTTTGTTTAAAAGAAAGGGGTGGGTTCCTCTTTCCTTGTACGACATTTCCTAGACAACGTTCACCCTAGTAACTTGAACTAGTGTACCCCGAGCCGGTATCCCAATTCACGAGTAGCTTCTTTCCTTCATGCGACAATATAAACTAATTTGCTATTAAGGAGGATAAGTCATTTGTTTACCTTTCATACTAGATATTTTTTGTCCAGAAATGTTAAGAAGAATGTTTGTAAAGGAGATACAAGAAAATTTGAAAGATTAAGTTAATGTTTACAAATAACTTGAAACTTGAGGCGACTGGATATATTCTCTTTAAACTTTATGCCAAACTCCTAAAACCATTCAGACATCAGGCTAAGTTGAATACTTGTTTCTGCCGCCTAGCTTATACCACTAGCCTATGTTTCGCACAAGGCCACATATTCGCAAGAACTTGCATAACTTTCAAACGTCCGGTATTTCTTTTCGAGTAGGCCTAACCATGATCCAACCAATTTAGCTAGTCTATTATTAAAACGCCTGAATGAGATCAGCACCACATGTTCATGACGTAACGCCTCCATAGTAGGCTGTAGGGTATATTCCTTATTCATGTCATATCCCTGGTTTGGAAAGCAAAGAGCTGAGCAAACATAGTCTGACATAGTGGGGTAGCCCACGTACGGTATTCAAAAGTCGATACACTGCACTTTGCGTAAACACTTCCACACGATTAAGCACGAGACGTCCTGTACATTTATATATGTTCAGTATACGTTTGTACTTAGTTTCATTGCAGTCTCTCAAATGATAACAACTGGGATTCTCGACATATTCCCGAACATGGGGACTTCGCCAGAATTTGTTTCAAAAAGTGATGTTTTCATGCCTTTAATGATTGCAGAAACGAAAAAAAAATTTAACTTTTGTTCAGCACAAATTGAACTATCTATATGAAACATATTATCAAGATTGGTGCAAAACTGAAAGACAAGTAGGGAATTTTACGTTTTCAAGCAAAGCCCCCTCCCGAGGTCAAATAGCGGCCAAATTAATCGAAAAGAGTCGCAGCATACAGATACTACTTTTGCTAACATTTCTACTGAATTTCAGCCAAATCTAACGAAAAACAGCGAAATGTCAGGCACTTAAACGCAAATGTTATGGTGACAGACGTTTGCCGTGACGTAGAAGTTTTGCCGTGCACGACAGCAATAGCTCAGCTGAAAGCTTTCAGCTGAGCTAAAAATGGAACCTACTGCCATTCTGCTTGGTGCTCAGCATAAGCAATGGAGTAGGGAAAACAAGCCACTGAGCCACTGGAAAAAAGGCTGTGGCTGGCCCGACTTAAACCAGTTGTTTAGAAACTGAGCCGTATAACCTCATCTAACATCTAACTCCAGTGAACCTGACAACATGTCCAACTACATCAAATGGTCTAAATATAGCAATTGCACCATTATGCTAACCCAGGAATTCTTCGGTTGGTGAATGACAGTAGTTTTAACTACTCAGTCAAGTTGTAATGAAATATAGATTTGGTTTTGACTCCAGCTATGGCTTAAAATCAAAAGGCACAGAGGAGTTGGTGCGTGATACTTCGTAGCAACAAAGTTGCAATCAAAATGTTATTTTGGTAGTAAAAAAAAAGCACTATTTTTTTTTTTAACCAAATTTATAGCGTGTGCAAAATTTGGAAGATGGAGAAAATGGGGTAAGAAAATGTGAAGTTGTAAGCCCTTCCCTAAAGACTTGATTTAAATAATTTAAGATTCCTGATATCACACAGTTCACTTTTTATTTCTCACGCATCTCCAGGTGTCATTTTCTGTATTCTATGGAAAGAAAACTGGTTAATTTTAGGACGGGTTCAGTTTTGAGATGATACCTAATCTAGCTTGACATTTATGCTGACATCATGGATAAATTAAGCTTGCTTCAAAAGTTTCACTTGATCTAAGTTTATTCATGTATTAAAGATCTCTTTATTCACTCCAAGGCCATTTCTCTTTTTTCAAGTAATCCTATCCAAAGGGTAATGTCATTTGAGCTTTGAGGTTCAAGGCTGCTTGTTCCAAGCATTGTTCTTTCTAAAGAATGTGATCAGAGGGAGTTCCTCTCTTCCTCCCTTCTGTTGCTTTCTCTCTTTGTTGGGGGAGGGGGAAGGGGTGAGAATGGGGGAAGCAGTTATGTTTTGGGGACAATGTAATGTGTCTGCTTTACAGCCAGCTCCAAATGTACAACGAAAGAAAGAGTATCACAGAAGTTTAGGAGTGTCTGAACATGTCACTCCAAATGAGTTACATGATATTAAACATATCCAAATCTGGACGAATGCTTGGTGTTATAGCATTTTAGATGTGAAGTGAAAGGGATATATAAGCTTTAACCCCAATCCTACCTAGAAACAGCACAAAATCTTACAATTCTCCTCATATTTCCAAGTACAACTGGTATGATGGTACAGAATGTCAATATTGCTTTTTAATGTAAACCAAGGACTGACATCAATTCAGTAACAGAAATAGTGTCACATGGATTATAAAGTAAAGAACCATACATGAATTAGGATACCGGGGTATTCTAACTCAAATAAGGGTGACTGTATTTGTCCTTTAAGTCATGGTGACCCTCCCCCCCCCCCCCCCACACACACACACACAGACTGAAAGGGCATCCATATGGTTGTTCTGTAATGTATGTGTACCATACATGTGCATAGCAACAAAGTTCCATTGCTGTACATACAATTTATAAGTCAGATACCATTTTTATAAGATAACCTGACATGTACGTTTTCAGCAAGCAATTTTATTGGAGCTATTCAACTGAACCCTTGTTTTAGCAATTAACTATAAGATTTTGCAGTTTAGAAAATAAAAATGCTGTTCCAATAGAAGTACAGTATTTTGTTCACTGTCACATGTAATGAGTACATTATGCACTGTGCCAAACAATGCATTCTTAATATTTTGTTCCTGCTTTTTACTGTTTACAAAGGTTTTTCAGTTTTAAAGAGCATGTATTGTTTATACTGTATTGGCACAAAAGATGTGAAAACATGAAATTCAGGTTTCCTATAGACCCGAAAGCTGAAGCAGTTGCAATGGAAGACTTAAATCAAACAAGCTTGAAAACTGCAATGTTCACAGTTCATACAAAAATGAGAATAGCCTAAATGCTGGTTGGTATGGATTTCATGAATTACAAATATAGAGTAAGGTTACCAAAGTGTAATTGAAAATTTGGAATAAAATCTGATATCTTTTTTGTTGTTTAATACATTGGAGAGGACATGGATTTCTTAACATGAAAGTATGTATGAAGTATGTAGAAGGCTGTTGTGTACGTGCACTCTTTCCATAAAAAGGGTATTTACAATTTACTTACTCGTAAAATCTGAAGTTTGCATCTTAACCTGTCGGAGGCACATGCCTTACGCAGAATTTATGAATGTATGCTGTTTATGACCGGACAGTAGCATGATACTGTTGGAGGAGTATTAAATGCTAGAAATAAGCTGTATACTGCTGCTGTACTGTTGTTCCCACAGTGTTTTTAATAATATTAAACATTCAGCACCCATTAAAGGTAGCACATATAGTCTAGAATTACAAGAACATATATTTCAGAGGTTGGAAAATGAATCTCATTTATCCATCTGCAAAGCTCTTCTATAGTTGTTTTTCACCAATGTCACTTTAGTCGTTGCATGTCTCTATGTTCGTTGGACATTTTGACAGCCAGGTGCTCATTGCATCACAGTTGTAACTAGGGTCCTGTTGCGAGTGTGTATCAATAACACATCTTTTGCGCATGAGCTGTGATGGCCCACATGCCTAATTGAAATGCGCTGATGTCATGTGAAAAACCCCTTTTGCTGAGATGAAGGCCGATAATTTTGATATTTATTCATGTTTTTGAAAAGTACAGTAAATTGTGCAATGACTTGTGATGTCCTTCTTGTACAACTCGTCTTACTTGCTATTGTTTCCTTTGAAATTAAAATGTTTACATTACCTTGGACAAATTGATGTTCTCTTGTACAGAATATTGTAAGAAGAAGGCTTCTATTGTCAACTGTCTGTACATTTCAATTATAGAGTGATCACGTTTTGTCACAAGGTGCAGTGTCTTGAGGAAAACAAAGACTGTAATTTCAGTAGTACGTGGCAAGAGTGACATCTTAAATTATTGTGCAATCTTTTTGGTTTCCCAAACGGGAAAACTAAGGAGCCGCTCTTGCCAACCTTGAGTGTACTCTTTGAGTGTGCTCTTTAGTGCTAACAAATACTTCCTGTCAAGTGAATCGTGCTTCTATGTCAAGTTTCTTTGTGAAATGTCATACAGAAAAGCAATTAAAGGAGAACTTCTTAGATTATTTTCATGAAGTTTGAAGTTCTTTATTACCACGATAGCATGACAACATATACAGTACAATGAAGAATTGTCACAGATGAAAAAGGTTGGCTTCATAGAAAACTTGTGGCAGTATTTTTGTGGAGAAACTAGAGGGAACAACGCCCTCAATCGATACTCCTTATCCTTACCACCTGTGACCTACTTACTCGGCTTGTATGCCTCAACACATAGGCCAGAAACAAAAATTGTTTAAAGAGCTACGCAGCAGTTAAATATATTTGTCTAGTTTTTGTGAATACCGAATTTCTGGTAAGTTTCGAACAGAACACCACGGCTTTTGGGAAACACTCCATACTGTAGTTTAGATTCAGTTGAGTGAGTGTACTTAACATTTTATATCCCAGCACACACATGTCTCATGAGGTTGGGAGTTCAACCACTGGAATTTGTTTTTCAAGCTTTGTAACATTTCTTTTTGAAATTTTAGACTTAAAGCTATAGTACTGTAACATGCCAGCAAAAAGGCCTGTTTTCAATTGGCAGTTAAAGAATAAACTTCCCCAATGAACTTAAAGATCCGTTGGAAATTTTTCAGTATCTTTTACAGTTTGACAAGATATACCTCTTCAAAGTTTGATGGTTTCTGAAGTAAGTCATTGCCTAGTATGCAAAAATAATGATGTGGAGTGTTGCACTGTGTTAGATTCCTTTTGTTATTCCTATATAAATTATCTCTTAACTACTGATGAGGTAGTTTACTGTTTGGTGAGGATATCATGTTTCAAGTAAACAATTTTAACTTCCATTATAAATCCCCTCCGGGAATTGACAATGCTACGAGTGTCCTTAATATGAAGGATGAAAACGCAAAGGCTAACGTTAGCTGTATTTGGTATGTTCATCTATCAATGTCACAAATTTGCGTGTTTAGCTTATTCATGATACATGTGTGAAATAGATATTACCCAGTAAAATGATCAATATGTGATGGATTTTGATGGGAATGGTGGACATTTACTGGTTTTTAATTCTTTTTACATCAGATATCAAACTATGTAATTTTCATGTCACCAGACCTTTAAGGTGCACATTAGATGCCTTACACACAATCTCAAAATGCTAAACTGACAGGCATGGGGAGCTTTTGAATAAGAAATATTACTTGTGAATTCAAGACTGCATTTAAAAGGTGTTCAGTGTTTGAACAAGTAACATCTCATGGTAAAATCAGGACTTCCAATAGGTTTTCTTTGCTGGGGGTCCTCAAACTCATGCATACTTTTATGTGGGAGTCCTAGTTTAAAATTAGGGTAGCCAGTTTCTCCCATCTAAATTCCAGTGGCAAAATTGTTGCTGATTACTAGTGTTATTTCCATCCACAGAATGTTCAATTCTACTCAAGTAAAACACATGAAAAGTGAACTAGCACAGCTGTTTTATTAATACTGTCTACTGCAGTCTTTTGAAGGTTCAGAAAGGTTATTACATTAACTGTCACTGATGTCCTGTGACCTATGTATATGATCAGCTGGAGTATTTGGAAAATTGTGACCATGTTTTCACTAGGATTGTCTGGCAGTTTATGTGCTCCAAGTTTCAAAATGTATGCAGATTCCTGAGAAAAGTTGTGATAATTCCATCACCACAATCAAGGCTTTAAGAAGTCTCTCATGAATGAATGGATGTTTCGCTTTCTTATTGGTTGTAATCATCAAAAACAATGTTCCTATTGGGTAGAAGCAACTACTGGAGGTATGTGAGCAGTTTGCCTTAACACAGCTTCAGGGCCATTGGGATGTTTGTCAATGTTTGAGAAATAAATTAATAATAAATGGCCAGTAAAACTATAGGTCTAAGTATTCAATCAGTGATAAACCCCTTAATACATTCAGTTCGAACATACGTGTACATGTGAAAATGTATGACTTCCAAATAGAAGGGATTTAGTTCCGCACTTAGCTGCACACACTTTGTATGGCAAAAGCATCCCTCATTCCAAGATGAAAGGTGGATTGTTAACAGACCCCAAAATAATTTGGCTCAAGAAGGTAAAATGTAACTTTGTGACACTTTCAAAAGTACCTCATTACACAGACTGCAACATTCATGCTAGCTTTATTACCCAAATTTTCCCCTGTGATACTTTTTTCACTTGAGAGTTTGTGGACATTAAGCGGTATCCTAACGTTTACAACATATGTACACACAAACCTACACTATGCACATTCAAGTTTCTGTTTATGGAAACAAGCCGTCTCCATTGTGTGCATTCTGCATGCGGCTGTGGTTGGTCTGTTTTTCCAAACATGCCACAACAGATATCTCTGTTTAAACTGTGTTTTGCCTGTGTTTATTTTTGACAATTTAAAATGTACAAGTACTGTATGTGGGGAAAGATTTACTTTATAATACTGGAAGCACATTAAAACACTGAGGATTTCTTCTTTGGATGGCCTTAGATTATGTGTTGAACTAATGTAATGATTTGATTTAATATGAAAGGTTTTGAGAGAAAGTTCCTGTACACTTTTAGCTACATTGACCAGCCAGTTATTTGCCTTTGTTGCAGGCTGTATTGCATATTCCTTGTTCAGTCATATGTGTCCCCGTAACAAGGGACTGCACGAGCAAACTCAGTCTGCTCCGCAGTGTAGCCACTTATACAATAGGAACTCTAAGTCTGTACAATGTAACAAACAGAAATGTCTACAATGTAAAAAATACTGCAAAACTTCTAAAAAATCCTGCACAAATCATTTCAAAAGCAGGAGATCCTGCACTGATTTCATTTGCTAATGCAAACGCTCATGGGTAAGTGATGTCTTCAGTCTGATCGTATGTACATAGACATGTATTCATGTGGTGATAGTAGCCCTTGTCTGTTGAAGCTGTGCATATTTTTGGTGCAGAGATAGCAGTTTACAATAGTTATATGCTCACTTATATCTCCTGTTGTCAATATCAGCTAGATTTTCAAATAAACATGGGAGACGTGATTGAGCATAGTAGACCCAACAAGGGTTTGAATTATAATATTTTGCATATTTAGCAGCTAAAATGTGAAAACTCTGCTCTCATTTGCTGCATCATAGATATGTAAAATTTGAAGTATTGTGTGCTGGCTGTTAAGTAATTTTGCAGTAATTAAAGACAAAGTTTTGCCCTCCTCCCAAGGACTTTCAAAGCCTAATGTGGAGTCAACTGGCTGCATGCCTGTTTCTGAATCCATTAAATTTAGCACTCATTACAAGGTTGTAGATGCTCTCGTAATATGCTCAAGAAAACTTTAATTATTCTTTGAACATATTGTTTCTCAGAACAATGTCCAAGGCCTGACATTGCTTCTGCAAAAATCTCACAGAATGTCATCACTGTTAAGATCAATACAGTGTCCCAATGCTAAGAATGGCTAGTCAGCTAGCCAGTGTGAAATTTCTCCTGTGAAGCATGTCCTGGTCTAGTGATTTTTTCCATCTTTTCCTGAATGTTTCTCTATTGTAATTTTGTAGATACTTTGATGTCACAGAAGCTGCAAATTTAATTTGTCTGACAAGAAAATCGATTTAATGTGTCTCTTGTATACAGCTTATAAAAGGGTACATTAAATGTCAAATTCTGACAGTGCTTAGATGTTGGAAAGTGAAACTAAGTGGTCTAAGTCCCATCATCATAACTTACTCTGTGGCTTATATCCAGATTGTTGGAAATTATTGAATTGATTTGAAATGATGTACAGGGGTTGTCCAGTTCTTGATGTCATTTTTGTACTCCTCAGATATCTGTTACCTGTTACTTTTGTTTTGAGAAAACCTTTGCAACTTGTTCCAAAATCTGATCAGTCATTTATTGATAGAGTGTTAAGACTGTTCATTCCACTATTCATTAAACCCTTTACATGAAGTAGCTCATTTCCCAAAGTCACCTCACATGTGTAGTTGGAAGAGAACAAAAGCTGGTGATTTCAGTATTGTGATGTCACTTTATTGTGTAATCAACTCCTTTGAATTAAAAGTGAAATCAGTAATATTCTGCAGCACAGAAATGTGATATGATGAAGGGAGTTGGACCAAAATGAATTTTGTTTTGAAACTCTGTAACCAAAATTTTTCTTTACCTTAGGAGGCTCATTTTCAAGTTCTTGGGGAACTTGCATGGTTTTTTGTGGTGTTACTCCCTTGTTAATGAGTTACCCCCATTCTTATAAGTGTCAAATACTGTACATTTAGAAATTTGAATATACCAGAGTGTGCCACAAGCAGAAGTAACATTCACTCTTTTATCAAACTTTTACGTGGAACATTTGAAAAAGTTGTTGGCTAATGGCTAAAATAGTTGGACATATGGTACTGATAGGTGATATGTGGAATGTGTATAATTTCTATGTTGTGTTATAGGAAAGGGCATTTGACTGCATGACAGTTATGACTTGTAAGTCTAATGGGAGGAGTTTTAGTGCAAAATGTCAAGATATTCGTTAATACAATGTTAGAATCCCTAGAGTCAAAATCTGAGGAAATTATTCTTAGCAACAGGGTGATTGAATTCATAATTAGCAGTGAATCCATACTCTTTTTTAAGATGTGAGGAAGAGAAGAGACAAAGAGCCTTGTTTGTGTCTTAAAAAGATATATGTTGGCACTCTTTTGCTTAACTGTTAATGGAAATTGTTCTAAGTGGCAGGGAGACTGAATTGATTATTAGCTGTGAATCCCTTTTTTTTTCTCTCCCTCTCTCTTATTTGGGTGAAGTTGTGACAAAGAGAAGAGAAGAAGAGCCTTGTTTGTGTCTTAAAGGGATATATGATGGCACCTTTTAGCATAGCTGTTAAAGGGAAAATATAGTCACCCTGCAAATGATAATTTTATACTTCAGTGTACTTGGAAATGAGGAATGACATTGTTTTTTACTCATGTCATAAGTTTCCTTCAATCAGTTGAAAATGATTTGAGATTCAACTCCTAGGTCTGTGTGTTGTATGCAATATTGTTGTTATAAAGATGATAACATTTTTTTTTTATTTTATTGGTGTAACCGATGGTTTGAAGTAGGAGAGGTATTCCTCTTTAAGTGAGAAATGAACAATCAGTCAAGCAATCGAATGTTTGTTTGATGCAACCACTAACAGAGTACACTGTACATAAAACATGATGATTGATGAGAAAAGACACTTACGTGACTTTAATGTGTAATTTGGCACATACCAAGAAAAGCTGCTCGTCTGGAAGTCTTGTTGGATAGTCTCCACTGCCGTTTGTTGTGGCAAAAACTTCTGTAAGTACTATACAGGTTGTAATTCCCAATGAAACCAAATGTGCAAACCATTTTGTGTGTAAACTGTTATTCCCAAAAAGTCATACTGCAGAACCCAAATTGGAAATCTGTAAAAATAAGTTCTACATTAGGTGTCTATGAATTTCACTGGAAAGTGTGCTGCCCTCACTGGTGATGGCAAATTGATTACAGTGGGTCACAGCTTAAGCGAGATGGTGAGAGTTCAATGCCGTGAAGTTATTTGAGTTGCATTGGTGATATCTACTGTAACTTAATGCATTGCAAAGTACCTGTCAAAATAAGCATTTGTAAACTGGTAACCAACTAGGCCCCTACAATTGTGATACATAGGGGGCCAAATGAGGAAAGAGGGGGCCAGAAATGCTTGTCATGTTTGTAGATCGGGGTCCAGTGTTACAACATGGTACACTCCAAACCATGCAAAGTAGCCTGGATACGAGTGCATTAAGTTTCCTCTAAAGTTTTCTGTAATTTACAAAATTGCATGCACCTTTTGGTCCATAGACATTTTTAGGTGTTAGTTAAATCAAGTATCAGAGCCAACTAGGCCTAACTTTGTTGTACGTCAATCAACCAGAGCTAATACTTATGAGCCTTGGGCTTCCTAGTGCTCTTGTTTTAAAACTTCCTATGTGTATGGAAATGTCCATAGCCTTGATCTGTGGTACTACATGGTACAGCAAAATCCAAATTTCCCATCTCGTCTATTCTGAGACTTTCTATAAAGTTATAGAATGTGACTGTTATGTAGTTATACTCGGAAGGGTTCATTTTGTGTCCCATTTCATTCATGAAGAAATCGTGACCAAAGTCGACTCATTAAAAACCCTACATTATCATATTAACACTTAAGTCTTAGTGTATGCCTATCAAATTTGTCTTGTATCCTTAGACTTGTACATTTTACGTAGTCAATACCTAAGCTGGTAGTTTTCTTGTAATGAATTCTCAGGAAGCTCTAATTAATTAGGCAGAATTTTTCACTGAGATGCAGCAGGCTAGAGTGATGACTATTAAGGTGGATTACAGTGACATAATACTGCACATATGACTAATTGTGAACTCTAAAAACTAAATTGCATGAAAATCAATCAACAAATTAAAAAATGTGGTAGATTTTTGTCAAATATTGTTGCATGGATACTGAAACTGTTACACCTCATTAGGGGGAACGAATGGATAAGAACTAAAAAATTTACATCTTAGTAAAGTATTCATTTCATAATTATTTGGTCCAACCTTCATCATATAAGTGAACTGTGGTTTTGAGCTTTTCAGTTTGTTTTCTTGTTTCATGTGAGCTAGCTAGTCATCAGTGTGTGATTTAGTATGTTGCAGTGCTGGAGGTTTGTTTGAAAATGTGGATTTGTACATATGTGTTTGTGGAAGGGAGAGGGCTTAGGGCTCTTGAAGCAAATTCATTGTGTGTATGTCAATGGGAGCATCTCCAAAGAGTGGTGGAATATATTCTCCCACCCAGCAACTCCCCATCCCTCTCCCCCTGGATTTTTAGCTAAGGCTGAGAGCCCGGCATACTTGGGGACTTGTAACATCTTCTATATACATTTTGTATAAGAATGTGCCTGAAATTGTGGGCCATGCTACAGTGTGTGGCTGCCATCATTGTAATTTGTCACAGATGCGCAGGCATGAACATCTGGCCTGTACATACCAGCAGTGCCTGAAGCATGCTTTTGCATCAAACCTGGAATATTACCCTGCACTGTGTTTTTTACCCTGTGTATTTCCTTGGTGTATTTTCTTAAATTACACATTTTCCTTGCGATAGGAAACTTTTGTATTTCATCTTTTTAACTTTCATTGTTGAAATCATTAAATGATAAGAGCCTAGTCTGTAATATTTATTCTTTAAAATGTTTAGACTAATTTCACTCCTACACACCTCATCTGTTCCTACGTGTGAACAATCCCGTCTACCGCAGAATTAGAATTGTTAAAATTAATTGGCACAGATGGTGGCACTATCATCTTTTTGTCAGGGTTGTGACCTATGAGCTCGCCCTCATTTTGTTTACCGTTTACTGTCTGCATAAATTTGAATCAGTTATTTCAATGTCTTAGAAGTGCTTTAAGAATTTTGTTATTTCATTTAATGATTGTTGAAAAGAACTTGGATATTATTTGTGGAATACCTCAGAATATGGTAGTCTACCTCGGTGGTACTACCATACTCAGAACATTGTAGTGTTTTTTTTTTCCCTCATGACTTTTATGATCTAGAGAAGAATAATGAATTCTATGTGCTATTCTAACACTTGAGCTAATTGAAAAGCCTCCCCCCCTCCAAACCCAAAATAAAAAAAAGATAAAAAGTAGATTGGTCCTTTATTTGAAAAGTCCTGAGAAAGTGCCTGATTTTCTCTGTGAGGAAACCCGTCAAATTTGTATGAGAAAGGGTAACATTACAACTATTTTTAGATTTTCACTGAGAAAATCCCCCTTCAATGAAAATTACAGGGTCTTGATGAGTATAAATGGAGGACAGCTTTGTAAACATCAGGGCTGAAGCACCTAGTGGCTCCTTTTTACTTCCACTGCTGGTCATCATTCAAAATACCAACTGTACAGCAGCATGCGCGCCAGCGCTCGAAAAGTCGTCAGTGATGAGTTGGAAGCAGAAAATGATGAGTTGAAAAAACCTTATGAATTAAAAATAAAATAAAAAACCTGATGTCTTTTTTGGTAACAAGAAAAGACAGCCTCAGTTTGAGCACTTGTTACATTCCATATGTCCACAAATAGATCAATTACCTTAGTCCAAAAATCCCTTACAAGAAAACGATTCAGAACTTAAAGGTTTGCTCATGGTGTAATATGGAGAGTAACTACTCCAAACTAGTGGCATATTCAATGCAGGGAACTGCCTTAAAGGTCATGTGACATGTTACCAAAAAGAGCTGTTTCACTTGTCAGTTAAAGGATTAAGTCCTCCAATCAAAGATCCGTTGGAATTATCATTTCAATATCTTTTACCGTTCTCAAAATATATGTCTTTAAAGTTTGATGTTTTCTGAAGAAACTAATTGCCTATGCAAAAATAATGATGTGGAGTGTTGCACAATGTTATGATTTCTTTTGTTAACCTTATATAAATTATCTCTTAATTACTTATCATATATATTACAGTTTGGTGAGTGATATCAATATTTTTCAAGGAAAAAAATTTTTACTTTTATAATAAACCCTCAGGGAATAACAATGCTACTAGTGTCCTTGAAATTAAGGTTGATAAAACAAAGGCTAATATGTGCCATACATGGTATGTCCCTCTTTTGATGTCACATATTTACATATTTAGCTCATGTTTATTCATGATACAAGTGTAAATAGAAATTTCCCTGTAAAATGGTCAATATTTGATGAATTTTAATGATTTGACGGCTATTTTCTGGATTTTTAATGCTTTTTGCATCAAATATCCAACTATGTTATTTTCATGTCACACGACCTTTAACAATAACATGTACATAACACTGTCAAATGCTGCATGTTTGTATTATTACTGAGATTGGCCTAGTGTTTGACCTAACATGCTGTTTGGATATATTTTGGAATATTTCAATTTTCACTAAGGCCCACTGCCCGCTGACTTCAGAGTCGTTACAGTGAGTTATTTTTAGATTGTTTTTAATGTACATGTAGGGCATTTATTTGCTTCAGAATTACTTCTTTTAGATTAGAATATGCCAAATTTTCCAATTTTCCCCATGACGACTTCACGCATCTTGCTGGCGCGAGCGTTGCTGTACAGTAACAACTGAAATTTCTTGCCTCGCTCTGGATTTGTGCAATATGTGCTCCTTTTGGTCACTGAGGAACATTTTATGAAAACTGCCTTCTTCTTGTCAGACTTCTAAACTGTCTGTCATGTGTACCTTGTGACACAGGAATATACACTGCTGAGGGCACAGATGAAATCTCATTTATAGTCCTGCCAAGCAGTCGTATGGTCTGCTGATTAGATCAATATATGTAAAGTACTTGAACCCGTAGCCATTGTTTATCTTCAGGTCTTTTATGTACCTGATCAAGGAGGTGATAGAGAAATTTATACCTGCCTTTTAGAGTAAAGAGTCCAACAAAGAAATACACACGAAGAGAGTCTACATGAGAAGAGAAACAAGCCAAAATCCGGTCAAATTCAAGGCAAATGACTGCGGGGGTTGTCAGCTGTTAAATGTTTGTATTGTGATAGTTGTTTCTTTGTATCTTTAGCTGTTTGAAATTTTCAGTATTCAGGCCTCCCGCAAGACCAAGTAAAAATTTTCCCACTTTCCGGAGCACTTTCTTCTAATTTACTACAGGTGACCTCCAGACCAGTTAAAGTGTCCTAGATTTTTTTACTAGCAGGAGTCTTTGCTGGGTTTATGTTGGGTATATAAATGTTGATTGTGGAATGCAAAAAATCATGGTAATGGCTCCAAAGTAACTTTTTTTGTGTTATTTATTCAACACCTGTTTCATTACAGACTCACTTGTTAATAATATTCAGTAACACTGCCTTAGAGCTCACTTTTACATGGATTTATTTAATGGCTTCTTTACTCTTTAAAATTAACTACTGTATAAACAAGCAAGGTTTTCACTCATCATTTTTTTCAGGAGTCATTGACCCTTGAGATTAAATTTACAAGAGTCAAAACTAAAACAGAAGGGGTCAAAATAAATGGGAGTTCACTGCAACAAACTTTTTTTTCTGTTTTGTCTTTATTTTCTATATCATTACATATTGTTGAGGTGAAAAGCTGTGCATCAGTTTGACCCCAGAGGTTTTGTGCCTGTGCGTCAAAGTCAAAAGTTGTGCGTCGTTGACCCTTGTGCACGAGTCAGTGAAATCACTGAACAAGAAAAGTAGAAATATAGTAAAACTTACTGAAAGGCAGCACATAATTGAGATGAGCGTTGATAGCTTACACTTAAAAAAAGACTGGCTTTATGTCAACATACACTTCACAGCATTTTCATTTGTATTCTCAGAACATACTTTGCTGAGACAATTCCATTTGTTACAAACAATATTACTTCCAAAATAGTTCTATTTCTATTTGGAATAAAAGTCGTACAGTACCAGCTTTCTTCTACCTGGGAAATTTTTGTAGTGATTGCTTTCAGTGATTTTAGGTTTTAAAGTACAGTTTATTCTTAATTTTAAATGTTAATGACCAACCAATACTGATTTTCTGAACAGAGGGACTGACTATATGGTGTACCTAGTTTTAGTAGTAGTGTTAGCTATTAGTGTTGCCTAGAGATATTT
The DNA here is from genome assembly GCA_029531755.1 of Holothuria leucospilota. Classification (NCBI taxonomy): domain Eukaryota; kingdom Metazoa; phylum Echinodermata; class Holothuroidea; order Aspidochirotida; family Holothuriidae; genus Holothuria; species Holothuria leucospilota. Next base: position 57,919,530 of record CM055967.1, on the reverse strand, counting down.
TGCCCATTTGTTACGTTTTCAAAGGTAGGTGACCTTCACTCTACAATCCGAACAAATAAAAGCAAATCAGCTGTATCATTAAAAGCTTAATATCTGCACAGTAGTGGCTAATGTAACCACAAGAGCACCATTTCAAATATTAAATGCAAGTCATAAAGAGTAAGTCACAGAGCCCTCTGATTCTTATTGGTAAATTTCAATCACGTCTCACGTTTAATGAAATGTTTTTTATTAAGGAAGGATTGTTAGTTTATAGTTCAAATTTACGTTGATTTAAAGCTGTGTCATTTGGCTGATTATTTTTTGAAAAAACTGTGTAAATTTTTTCATTTTAGTTATAGTATATGTTGGATACTTTGAGTGATTAAATTGTACAGACTTTTGAAATTGAATATTTTCTAATTACTTCTAAATATTCTGAACACTAAACTGTGTGCTTTGAAATATATCATCTGATCATTTGGAATGTGGAAGGCATGTTGCCAGATGGATAAAATATATATACTTCCAACAACTTTTCCAAAGTTAAATAATTGATAGAAAAAGTTAATTTTGCAAAAAGTAAAACAGTAGAAATAAATTTCTAGGAGAACTCACTTGCTCCATGAAAGAACAGCCTCATTAAGGGCAAACTTACAGTCAGGCAGGAAAGTCAAAAATATTGAGACTTAGGCTTAATATGTACCTGCATAGTTCTGATGGGTGCAGGGCGGACAACTTTACTACTGTTATTCATAGAAGAATTTACAAAATGGTTTAGTGTTTACTTTTTACCTTCAACAAGCTAAAAGAAGGGTTTACTTGGAGCAAGTTGTGATATGGGATACTCAGTCCAAGCACTCTGGTGAAATTTGAATTGTACTTGTGCTGAGCCATTGGTATGTCAGTCTTTGTAGCCTTACTGGTTGTAACAAATTCTCAGTCTCCTGAAATTTCTTGTAATATCAGGATTCAAATTAGACTTTCTTGTACATAGGATACAATTCTCAAAACATTTAGCATATAAACATGAGATGAACTGTGATTGCCAGTTGACTAGTTTGTATATAAAATTGTAAGAGAATAAAGAAACCCTATGCAGTGAGGCAAAAATTGCTATACAAATATGAAAAATTGCTACACAGAATAATTTCTTTGTAGCCCTTTTTGCTACACAAAATATTCAACCATTTCCAAAAACTGCCCTCAAAAAGTCTATTGCTGACCAGTTCATAACCTACGTACTGCTAACTGTAAATGTAAACCGCATCCATCAAGTATGTGTATAAAACCATGTAGGTCCATTTGGCAATTAACAAAGTAACTGAATTAAAAGGTTGGTTGATATTTTCCACACACACAGTGTATGTCTTTTTAACATCCTTTTTAATTGCATTGTATCTACCAGCCAATGTACAGTATGTTGTTGAAAGCTATCGGTGTTACAGTAGACCTACAGATACAGTACATATGACAATGGAGTGAAGAAAATATTTGCTGACAATTTGCTGTATGAGGCTGAGGAATTACCCATAGGGGTGCACTGCAGGTGGGTCTGTACATACACCTCTTGGCCAGGAAATAATCAAATTACTATGTAGTCTTGTTGTATTGGTTAATCACTTGGTGGTTGAGTTTTGGAGATAACTCTGAGGCTAGTAGTTGTCAGGATGTAATTCCTTTACTGAGTTAATTGAGCATGACTGAGGCATTTTATCCAAGGTTGTATGTCATCATATTCCTGTCTGAGTCACTGTGTCAATTATTTGATAGGAACGCAATGATTGCTACAGTACATGCTAACAATATTTACTGACAATTTGAATGTGTTACAGCTGATTTGTAGCCTGAGTACAATGACATCAGTACAGGAATATGTTTGCAGCCAGAAAGACCACAAAGGTCTGCTAGACTGAAGGAACATGAGATGGTACATGAGATCAAAGGTCCACAAGATGGAAGGAGGTTTATGAGACCAAAGGGTCGCGCGATAATTTCTTCACTAGAAATGTAAATTTTTTGCCTGCATGTTAGATATAGAAATAGTTCTTCTTTTCCAAATTTCATTGTTCAAAGATTTGCCATGGGTTGTGATACAGTGTACATAAGCTGGTATTAATATGCTGTGTATGAATTGCAGTAACTTGCAGGGGAGGGCATGTACAGTCTGTTCAAGTTAAATTTATGGGAAAAGTTCCTTTGAATAAGATTTTCTTAACCTTGAAAAAATTAGTTTGTTGATCAATTGATGGAACCCTTTGTGAAGTTTGACATTGCATAGTACAGGTTTAGTCTGTAATGTACGACTTTAACCGGAACATTAGAAGGATCAATGGCCAGTACAATCCTAAAGAGATCCCATGTAGCTGATAGTCTGAACTCGTTATAAAAATATTTTAAATATACGCTGGCTACAGGCAATTTTTGGGGGGGGGGGGGGACAATGGGTTTTGGGGGGGGGGACATTGAGGTTTGGGTGCTGCTCATATAGCATCAGGACTGTATTCATATGCCAGTTAGGAAGTTTTACCCTGTCACCAGCCTGTACCCCCTTTAGTTCCATGCACCCTCTCCCCACCCTCCCCACTGTTGTAGACTTTGTGGATCCACCTGCTGCTGTGTCCACTCTAAATTGAAACAAAGTGGTACTGTTGTGGTAATTTAGTGAGAAAGTGTTCACTCCACTGTGATTATATGGCTATAATTTATGCTATGATTTGTAGAGTGTAGCAGACCTACATCTGAACTTACGCAAATTACTGTAAACATTTGCAGAATTAATGTTTGGCAATGGTTTATATCATTTTTAAATGTTTATGTAAGCAACCTTTTTCACTCCCCCTTCCACCTACTTTGAAGCAAGTTTGCTTTAGTGGAAGTGTTTGTCTACTTCAACAATTCTCCTTACCCTGTTTATCATGTGAAATTTATTTGCCTATATACAAACTCCAGAGCAAATCTTGTGATGGTAAGTTATTATGAGTCTATATCCTGAGACTTCAAATAAATTTTCAGCAGACTTTAGAGACATTGAATTTTTTTTTTTAAATTCAACTTTCTGTAATCTTAACATACCACAGAACCAGTTGTTTAAAATCCTAGTTTGCATGAAATAAGTGTTATCACTAGAAGGTATTCCCTTCACTCAAGTTTACAAGATACATAATGAAACCATGTTGTTTCCTGAGGCCTTGATTTTAAGAAAATTTTATGGTTGTCCATTGGACAACCTGTCTGCCTTTTTTGGTTGTCCAAAAGATAATTTAGTGGTCTACAAAGAAATATGCATTAACCCTAGCAGTAGTCTGTTAACTTGTTGCATGACCTTTGGTTGTCCAATGGACAACCGAGTGCCAACCCACCATTTTTTGGTTGTCCGTCACAAATTTTGGTCGTCACAGGCAACCGGACAACTGTTAAAATCGAGTCCTGTTTTCAGTATGATGGTAGGTAGGAGGATACAGCACATCTTTGCTGTACAGTAAGACAAATTTGTTGTTGTTTTTGAATCTCAGTTTTATTGCCTCAAAACACATGGCCTCTGGAGGCTTGTAGCTTTTAGGCAATTAGCTGATGGATGATGGTATGTACATCACAGGACTTATCACTTACTCCTAGAATGAGTATTGATGGTCTGTTGGTATGTGCTATGCTAACACTACTGGTCAACTTTTGGATCAATCATTTGTCACTGACACTGGATGCTTTCAGATTCTGAGCAGTCTCCGGCAATGTTTGCATGAACAATAAATCGTCTCAGAACCGCCAACAACTAATATTTAAAGGGAACATGTTGGTCATGAGAAAGATCTTGTTGCATGGTCATGATGGGTGACATATCCAGGTGATTGAAATCCATACCTTAGGATCCTGGAGAAGAAATCAATGATTGAAGCTACATAGTACTCTACAGGGGCGTGTGGTGGTATGGGTATAAACATTTCATAGCTCACAGTGAGTGGTAGCCTGCCCATGCATTCCACATATAAAGCAGGAAAATATCAGGAAGAAGAAAATCAGTACACTAGAGATACCTTTCGAATCAAGGCTATTTTCCTGTTGTAACCTAGCTTTTGTCTTTGAGTGATCACCGTGATCTTTTTAGAGGATTATTTACTTCATTTATGGCAATAGAAAGAGCTCACTCCTAAATTTGTATAGTATAAACTTACTATTGCTGGGCATCATAAAATCACCTTAACATTGAAGGTTTGATGTCTTTTGAAGACTAAGTGACTAAAATTTTCCTTTCAAGTAACATTTTGGTGAAAAATGTTGTCAAAGCTTCATTCCAACTATTCTTCCTAACAATACAGGAAATTATTACATGATGAAAAATGTGTAGGGTTGTCCATGGTCACAGCAGATGACACACCTTAGGGATACAATAAGTATGGAAACCAGTGAAAACGATAGAGAACAGTCACTTATTTGAAAATGATTCTTAATTGAACTTTGTTTGGAAATTGGGCCCTCTTTCAATGGCTGCCCTTACAAAAACCTTTGAGTAAGGAATAGCCTATGAGATTTGCAGGAGCTGAAAACAGCTTGGAAGGCACTCAAATTAACAGATTCAGTAACTGAACTACAGTAGATACCAGAAGGTATTGTCTGAAGGACTCTTGTCTCTGTTTCCTATCTGTACCTTCTCAGGAATGCCCCCAGGATTTTCTGAGTGCCGGGCAAATTGATTGCCATTCCGGGGAGAGGGGTGGGGAAGGGTTTAAGGGGAGGGAATGTGGAAGAGGTTTGCCTGTACTAATACACTGTAAGGCAGGATTCAGGATATTTTAATTAGTGCCAGATGGAAAGTTTGAGTTCGGGGGGGGGGGGGGCTGCCTGGTGTGGTCACATCTCTCTCAGTGCTGAAAGAGAAGACAGAACCAGACTGAGTTCTCATGGTCTTTGAAAAGCTGGAAAAGTTGAAATTTTCAAAGCATTCATTTACAGGTCAGCATACTTGATTGGCTCTTTTCAAAATTTTTAAAGTTATGAAAAGTCGAAGAATTTTTCGAACAGGGGTAACTTGAATATTTTGAATTGGAGGAGAAACTGTGGTCCAGGGAAAATTTTCTGTCCACCACTGAGTGTCAAAAATACCTTGAAATGTGCTGTACTTGAAGTAATATACTAACCAGAAAGCTAAAGGCTTAGTGGTTCCTTGCCAAAAAGAAATGCTTTGTTGCACCAAGGTACAGTATGTCCCTCAAATTTATCCTTTTTGATGTATCATGCTTTAATTACGATGATTTGACATCTGGTGACCCCACATGACCTTTTAATTCCACCAAAAAGTGAGTATAAAGAAATGAACAAAGGAGTTGTCTTGGATGGGATTCAAACCTGGTTCGTCTGTTTGAGAAACCAAGTACTACACCAACTTGTTAAACGTGGTATTTCTAAGCATCTTATAGCCACAGCATTAATTAAAATTAGAATTACCAAACATTCATGCTTGTGAAAAAATATGTGTTGTTCTCTATGATTTTGTCTTTGGCATGATACAAAAATTCAGCCCTAACTTTTCAATTGTCACGAATTGACACAATACGTAGGTACCACCCACTGTCTATTCATTTTTGGTTTTCATAGTTTCTCAGATGATTTTTGAACCCAACAAGACCCACAGGGTTCTCTCTTAAAATGATAAATCTATATACCAGGTATGAAACATATCCATCAACCATCTTGAAATATGTTTTTTCAAGGTTCTCAGTTTTTTACCCTTAGTGACCTCAAATAACCTCCTCTGAAAGTGATAGGATTCCCTCTCAATATGATAAATACTTTAGGATGAAAAGTGTCCAATCTATGCTATATTGAGATATTGTGTTTACTTGCAGTTTTTGATTCCTTGCCGAAGACGGAAGGAATCTATGCGATGGTGAGGTCGTGTGTGTGCACTCACCAACGTGGCCTTACGTGGTACCAGGGCGGCTGGGGTCCTTTGTGAGTACCCCGTAAGGCATCATGTGTGCGTATGTGTGTATGTGACGCTTTTGCTTGTAAACACGATATCTCAAGAAGGGTAATCCATACTTAGCATATAGAGTGCCCATATAAAGTAGATGATCCTTATTGTTTTTGGTGGAGGTCAAAGGTCATTTGGGGTCACAACAGGTCAAATGGTCAAAACCTTGTAAACACTATATCTGAAGAATGGTAACCGTAAAGAATCTCATACTTAGCATGTGGATTGCCCGTATTGAGTAGATGATCCTATTGATTTTGGTAGATGTCAAAGGTCATTTGGGGTCACCAGAGGTCAAAAGGTCAAAACTTTGTAAACACTATATCTCAGTATGGGTAACTGTGAGGGATCTCATACTTAGCATGTGGATTGCCCATATAAAGTAGATGATCCTTATTGTTTTTGGTGGAGGTCAAAGGTCATTTGGGGTCACAACAGGTCAAATGGTCAAAACCTTGTAAACACTATATCTCAAGAAGGGTAACCGTAAAGAATCTCATACTTAGCATGTGGATTGCCCATATTGAGCAGATGATTCCTATTGTTTTTGGTGGATGTCAAAGGTCATGTGGGGTCACCAGTGGTCAAAAGGTCAAAACTTTGTAAACACTGTATCTCAAGAAGGATAAATGTGATGGATTTCATATTTAGCATGTGGATTGCCTATATTGAGTAGATGGTCCCTTTAATTTTTGGTGGAGGTCAAAGGTCATTTGAAGTCACCAGAGCTCAAAAGGTCAGAACCTTGTAAACACGATGTTTCAAGAAGGTTAACTGTGATGGATCTCACACTTGACATGTGGATTGTTCCTATTGAGTATATAACCCCTTTTATTTTTCATGCAGGTCAAAGGTCACAAAAGGTCAAAAACTAGTAAATATGATATATATTTTAAGGAGGGTAACTATGAGGGATTTCATACATGGCCTGTGGATTGTTTATATTTAGCATGTAGGTCATTTTGGGTGACAAGATTTCAATAGCTTTTGATTTTATTAACATATCTCAAGTAGGATAACTGTGAGGGATCCCATGCTTGTCATGTGGGTGATTCATGTTTGTTACAATATATCCATATGGGAAGAAATCACTAAGCCTTTTGGCTTTCTGGTTTAAGAATTCAGTATCTTCACCTCCAGTGACCTCAGATAACCTTTGACCTCAGCCACAACAATACAGTTTATCTTCCAACTATAAAGCATCCATCCACAAGCCAATTGCGAAAAGTATCAACGCTTCCGACTTAGAGATATCGTGTTTACAAGGTTTTTGGTTTAAGACCTCTGGTGATCCACAACAACCGTTGACCTTCACCAAAACCAATAGGGATCTCACTCTTAATGTGGTTAATCCATATGCCAATTAAGTATTAGTGTTTGAAGGATCCAGCATTCAGCTATCTTGAAACATTGTGTTTGCAAGCCAAGTGACACAAACACATACACACTTGGTAGCATGATTACAAAGATTTGTTTTACAGTACCTTCTCTGCAAGAAATTTAAAATGCATAGTCTGTTTGCATGATTGTGCACCAATGAATTATGTGTTTTAGTATAACATTCTCATTAGCTCAATATATCACAAGGTTGAATACCCTACTACAGTACAGTCTCATAATTTTGTGGTCAACTTGAAATGGCATCCACTGCGCATCACATTGGTTTTCAGTACCACCACAAATCCATTAATTAACCATCCCTGCTGCACAGTATCTTTTGCTAAATTTTATTTTATTTTATTTTAAATATTTTTGATTTCTTGCCAAAGGCCGAAGGAATCTATGCGATGGTGATGTTGTGTGTGTGTGTATGTGTGTGTGTCACTGCGTGAATGTGATGCTTTTGCTTGTAAACATGATATCTCAAGAAGGGTAACTCCGAAGGATCCCATACATAGCATGCAGATTGCCATATTGAGTAGATGATCCCTATCGTTTTTGGTGGAGGTCAAAGGTCATTTAGGGTCACAAGAGGTCAAAAGGTCAAAACCTTGTAAACAAGATATCTCAAGAAGGTTGTCTCTGAGGAATCTCATACTTGGCAGGTAGGTTGCCCATATTGAGTAGATGATCCCTATTCTTTTTGGTGGAGGTGAAAGGTCATTTGGGGTCACAAGAGGTTGAATGGTAAATACGCTGGAAATTGCTTGTAAACATGGTATCTCCAGAAGGATAAATGTAAGGGATCTCATACTTACCATGTGGATTGCCCATATTGAGAAGATGAACCTGTTGTTTTTGGTGAAGGACAAAGGTCATTTGGGGTCACCAGGGGTCAAAAGGTCAAAACTTTGTAAACATTATCTCAGGAAGGGTAACTGTGAGGAATCATATACTTAGCATGTGGGTTGCCCATATTAAGTAGATGATCCCTATAATTTTTGGTGGAGGTCAAAGGTCATTTGGGGTCACCAGAGGTCAGAAGGTTAAATCCTTGTAAACACGATATCTCCAGAAGGATAAATGTGTGGGATCTCATACTTAGGTTGTGGATTGCCCATATTGAGTAGATGATCCCTATAATTTTTGGTGGAGGTCAAAGGTCATTTGGGGCCACTACAGGTCAAAAGGTCAGAACCTTGTAAACATGATGATATCTCAAGAAGGTTAACTGTGATGGATCTCACACTTGACATGTGGATTGTTCGTATTGAGTACTGTATATGATCCCTTTTATTTTTCATGCAGGTCAAAGGTCATTTGAGGTCGCAAAAGGTCAAAACCTAGTAAAAATCTATTTTAAGGAGGGTAACTATGAGGGATCTCATACTTGGCCTGTGGATTGTTTATATTTAGCAAGTAGGTCATTTTGGGTGACAAGATTTCAGAAGCTTTTGACCTTATTAACATGATATCTCAAGTAGGATAACTGTGAGGGATCCCATGCTTGTCATGTGGGTGATTCATGTTTGTTACAATATATCCATATGGCAAGGAATCACTAAGCCTTTTGGCTTTCTGGTTGTATGTTCTATTAGACTTTTACCCCTACATAATGATGGGGTATGACTGATCAAGATATTTTGAGAAACATCTCATACTGGTACTGTACTGTAGTTTTGATTTCATGATGTAGCTACTGTATTTTCAGTACTGGCAACTTGGCATTCATGAGATCTGATGCCAATGGCAACTGGTATTATGTAATAATAGTATGGTTTAATATCAAGGTCTGTAAATTCTTGGTGTGCATGATTTCCACTCTAATATCCAAAGATTTCCTCTATTGTACAAAATAGTGGACATGCAGATAGTTGCTTTACATCAGTATAATGATGTTGTGGTTCTCCGTGCCTGCCCTGGTTGATAGAACATACCGCCCTAGATCCTACATTATTGTTGTTGAATTTCTATGGATTTTGTGCAGTAAATGATCTCTTTATCTGATGTAACTATGAAACAGGAAGCAAAGTAATCTTTAAAGGGCAAAATGCAGTCATTCCAAATTGGATTAGTGTACCCAGGTATCCTATTTCATGAATGGCTCTTGAGAACCATATCACAATATTTTTCTCACTGAATTGTTTTAAATTCATGCAGAGTAACTCCTTTGTTTACCTTGAATATGCAATGTAATTTCTGAGATGTCATGAAAAGTACTAGAAGGGAAATAGGAGAATATTTGTGAGATTGAGCTGTTGTTTCTTAATAAGTTTGGGGTGACTGCCTATGCTCTGTAATATAATGTTTTAATTCAGGAGACAAAGAGATTATGAAAAATTATTGAAATGAACCTTTTTATAGAAGATTTATATCAGGTGAGTGCCAAGGCCACCTTGAGGCTTTTCAGCAAGTATAGTATTAAAGAATTGGGAGCTTAAAGGTCTGTGGATACGTAAATGTCATACCGGCCTGTTTGATGTAGGGAATATTAAAGGGGCATATTGAGTTGATATCGATAACGTAACAAGGGTGTTGAAGGGCACTACCACATGACAATGATTACAATTAGCATAATTAGTCAAGTTTCACATCCAATAGTAACGCATAAAGCTAAAATTTTGATTTTTTTTTTCGTTTCCTGGCTTGTAACGGTTGTGTGCATAATTTGAAAAAGTGTCTGGTCATGAATATTTGAAAACCGAATTGAATTATTTATTACTCACTTATGAAACATTTATTTGTGAGCAAGATGTGAAGATTGTTTAAGTTTGACCATTTGTCATTAGCATGTGAAGAAAACTTAACAGGTTTGGCAAAATTTGGTGAATTTCATGAACCAACTCAATGTGCCGCTTTAAAAAAGTTAAAAGTAATTCCAGTTCCCACCAACTGATGAGGTTACATGTCCACACATCTTTAAGGATGCAAGGTGATAGATTTGATGTCAAAGATAGATTGTTGTTTTAGTATATTAAAGTAAGCCAAGTTGAATGCAGTCTTAGTCCTGTCTGTACCTGCTGCACAAAGTTTGGGAATACAGTTAAATAATGTATTAAACAAAGGGTCCATAAATGCAAGCAAAGTGTCTGTGATATTACAGTATTTCCAGACAATGTGTCCATATACCTGATTTAACTTTTTCATACTCAAGGTATTTACTATAGTAGCACAAACAACCAATCACAGATCACTCTCTGGACTAGACATGGTTCTGTTGATGAAGAATAATAGCACAGCTCTAGCAACCTGTCCAAAATTTGAAAGGAGAAGTCTCGGCAGTGAATTTACAGCATGTGCATATGGTATGCAAACTCTTCAATAGCTGTGGAATGCTCTGGCGACAGCATCGCTACTGAGTAACCTTGTTTACAGCCATCCTTAAGTGGTCTATATTTCTGGTTCAAGTGATGGGTCCTGCACTTTTCCACAACAAATAAGTGTGTTGTGTTTGTAATGTATAGTGCTATGACAAACAGAAAGTTACTTTTACCATTACTGAACCAGTCTCACCAAGTACACTAACTCAGGCAACAGTTTTTTTTCTAAACCACACATATTACAACCTAAGAGTAATGAATATTTTTGTCCACTGGAAATTTACAAATTTTATGCCAAGAAATTATAAAAATGGCAATTGTTTGGGTGGGAAACAGCATAGTGGAAGACATCTTAGAAGCTGTCCAGGGAATAATTGTCCATCATCTGCAAAGAAGTTAATTTGTGAAAATCTTATTTCTGGAAAAGGGTATGACTCAGCCATATTATAAGTAATATATATATATAGCTAATTTTGGATTTAGGTGAAAAACGGTATGAAAAAACGCGACTGTTGGGAGAACTCGACCCTTAGGCGAAAAAATCGTTTCGCCTTAACGTTTTACACACTGTTTTATATAGGAATATGCAACTCTATACGCAAGTCTGATTTACCACATAATGTTTATGCAATTACTTAGCTGCACACCAACTTGCGTGCATGTATCCGTTAACACTAAGGACTTACGAGCCATTGAAATAATGTGCATATATATCTCAGAACCAAAAAGGAAAAAACAATAAAATATATCAAACTATATTACCCCTTTTGGTTCTGAGATATATATGCACGTTATTTCAATGGCCCGTAAGTCCTTAGTGTCAACGGATACATGCACGTAAGTTGGTGTGCAGTTAAAAAATTGCATAAACATTATGTGGTAAATTGGACTAGCGTATAGAGTTACGCATTCCTATATAAAACAGTGTGTAAAACGTTAAGGCAAAACGGTTTTTTTGCCCAAGGGTCGAGTTCTCCCAACAGTCGCTTTTTCCATACGGTTCTTCGCCTAAATCCCAGATTATAGAAATATATATATACATATATTGAATTGCCTGTCATGTTTCATGAATTATGGTTTTAAAGAAAGATGTCTTAGAAAACTTGAAAATTAATCTTTTTGGTCCAACACCCATATTCAAGGGACATTCCTATGCTGAGATAAGACATGTTTAATCTACATCGCCCCTGCTTACCTCGTATTTACATCAGGGCTTGCATATTCTTAAACCAGGGAGTTTTGTGGAAATTAATTTTAATAACCAGTTGAAAATGATAGATTGTTCATAATTTTTGATGTTACTCTTGTACTTCTTATATTTTCATTGCCCTTTCATTACTGCCTATTTACATCTGTTATCCCAACTGAGCTGCAGTAAGACCCTAGCAAACAAATAGTACAGTGGAGAGGACAGCTTCCCTCCTCTCTTCAATTGACAGTCAGACAGCTCAGGTGTGCAAGTTGGCCTGGAGTATTCCTCCTTTCAGTTGGACGGTCATTTGAAGGATTTAGAAGGAATTGTTACACCATCAAATAGCAAGCTTCATACTACAATGCCAACAGTGGTGGTTACAGTCTTGTAACCAAAGAGTGACATGAAAACAAACCCATTCCTCACAACAAAATATGCGAGAAAATATTCTTTTCAAGGTCATAGAAACACTTGTGCTTCCAAAGAAAACACAGCGAGCGATGTGAGTTGTGCATCACAAATTATTGTGCAGCCTAAAATTTCAAATTAAGTGAATAAACTTTCATATCTCAGCTCAACTGAAGAAAAAAGTATGAAGATAGGAGTTAGACTAATGAGTGCTTAAAATTTATTCTTGTAATTTTAAATGTTAGGTAAAGTTGAAAGCTTCATACATAATATTGTGTACCACAAAGCACCCACCACCTTTAAGATCAAAGCTGAAGACATCCATGCATTTGCAGGTCATGTACTGTATTTTAGCTTTTACCCTTGTTGCATAGCTTTCAATACACCAGATTCTTTGAAGTGCAGGGTAGCAAAACCAGTTTTTCTAAAGATATAAAGAAAAGACAAGATTGGACATTTTCAACTGTCATCCATGACAGGTCAACATCTGTTACTACTACTTTCTGGTACCTTGTATGAAATGTCCCATCCAAGCTCTGTCCATGCAAGAATTCATAATTTACAAGAGGGAATTAAGCTCGATTTCATCTGTATCCTACACTGTATTTGTCATCATTTTAACAGTTTAACGTAAAATGTATTGAGAGAGACTGTTTTGGGGAATATCAAATTCATCAGAAATTTTAACTGACCATGGATCACTTGATCTAATCAAGATAGCGTGTCATGGCTCAATTCATCAGTGTTTCATTTCTCATCTGGCTTTGTGTCTTGTACTGGCATAGTTTTCAAGTACTGTGTTACTACATGAAGGAAGTATTGATGTAAAGTAGACTGTTTAACTGAAAAAATAATTATGTATCTCATATTTCACCTTTGAGTGGGTTGAAGTTCTAATTTCATCAATTTCTTCAGGATTCCGGAATGAGTTACAACTACTGACGTGATCTAGAGAAGATTACATTTCATGGTTATTAACAAAGAACGGAACTTTATGTATATGTTACAAATGCATCACGGGCTCATAATAAGAACCAAATGGGCCACAAACAAATGGCTATCAATTTAGGTTAAGCTTGAAGCACAGCATAGCCTGTATTGAGGAGGGCACTGCTATCCATTTACATAAATACACCAGAAAAAATGTGAATACTTTCTGATTGGTTACAATGCCAAATGCAAACTTGTTTTAACCTTTTTGGTGGGGGGGGGGGGGTGCTTTTTATCTTGCTTTGGAAGTCCCTGCGGTGTCATGTGAAACGAAAAAACACTCCTTTTTTTAATACAAAACGAATGGTCATCATTTTGGATATTAGTGTAAAGCATTTTTGTTTCAAAGCACTGTGGTCATTAAAAAGGGCACAACAGCCACAACCATCTCTAATTTTGAGCCTTGGCATCAGTTTATATTGTATCCACTCTAATGTAACAACATAACAATGCAATATTCAAACTTGGTCAGTTTTATCAAAAGGGAAAGATACTTCATGGCCTTATACAGTACTGTAAGGATAAAATCACACATCATGCCATGTTATTTTCCGAGAGATATGGGAACAATTAGGAAATGTCAGTTGTTTTGAATACTTGGTGGGAAGTCATGATTTTTTAAGTCAAAATTGCCTATGTGCTGACAGCTAGTAAATATTTGTTGAACAAATGCAGAAAATAGGAAGATCCTAGTAGGAAAATGTGGAGGGTGTTTGGTGAGAAATTTTGGCAAATAACAAGAAAATTTGGCAATGGTTTATACTTACAGCACTTATGTCTTAACTACTTATTATGCATGTCCCAATTGTCCATATTCAAAACTTCCTACATTAAACTAAGTGTTATTACAGTGTATTAGCTGCAGCACTATGTAATACCACACAGCTATGGAACGTGTGCATGAAGAGCCATTTTTGCAAATTAGGTTGTAAAGTGATACAATTTTTACGACATGATTATTGCCTCCTGGTAAACATTTACACCATCATAAACTATTCCATAAAAAGTAATTTTTGTTTAGTCTTTAATTATACACAGCAATGTCAGACTGTAAAAAGTACAGCTAAAAAAGCATTTGTTATTGAAATTTAAAGGGCCTTGGGCTACAGAAGTGGTTTGATTCTCTTGAGTTTGAAAACTTCAGGGCTCTTGAGGTTTTGAAATAACATTGAAGAAAAGGAGAACGGAAATCCATAACAAGTCTCACCATCACAAGAAAGAATAATGAAAACATAGTCAGTCATGTACTGTAACACAAACGGTTAATAATTATCTTAGACAATAGTGCTTAAGATATCAGCCTTTCATTTTTGACCTGTGGTAGAAGACTTGAGACAAGTCTTATGTATGTGAGTATTATGAAATTTCTTACTTGGCAGAGATCTTTTTGCTTTTCTTGGTCTATTTTTCACATTTCTATCCTCACAAGTGTACCATGTAATTGTCAGCATCAGGGACAGCTTGTGGTTGCACAATCACAAATTGTAGCAATGATGAGTATTAAAATCACTTACTAAGTAGAAATCATTTACCATTATAAGTAAAAACGATGAGTTTTCCTTTTAGGGAATAGTGTAACAGTTATTGCTTAAACTGTCATGCTTTGGTCACTATAAGTACTAAGGTTTAATAGTGGAACCTATGCAAAAATGGATTGCTAAATTTGTGATGGTTCAGCATTTAGTGATGTATATTTGGGTTAGTGATTGAAGTTGCTACTAAAAGCAAGTTCAGATTTCCTAAGTGCTGCCCTCAGCTTTTGCATTATAAAATTATTTAGCAAATAAACATGGCCAATAGGATGTTTTACATTGTCTTGCCTTGCAAAAGCTACTGCGCCAGTGTACTGTACCTTTCTCCATCTAGGTATGTAAAGTTAGTCATTCTTACTGACCACAGACTGCATACAAGGGTTACAGTATGCCTTTCTTTGAGTTATGGTGAAATCCCACCAAATAGGTCTGATATTTCCTGGTATTTAAAAAGTAAGATCTGCAAGGAAAGATCCATTGAGATTATTCAAATATCTTTTACCGTTCTCAAGATATACTGTACCTGACTAAATTTTGACTGTATCTGAAGTAACTATTGCCTTTGCAAAAAAAAAAAAAAAAATATGCAGTATTGCACAGTGTTGGCATTTCTTTTGTAAACTCTATGTAACCTCTTAATTATACTCATCAGCTCATTATCTGTTTGGTGAATGAAACATATTTTTCAAGGGCACAGTTTTAACTTCCAAAATATTTGGACATACCACCAATGTTAACTGTCCTTGAAATGAAGGTTGAAAAATAAATGATAACATGACATATTTTGCTAGTCCCTCTCTTACATCTCAAATTTGCATATTTAGCTCATCTTTTTTTCATGACAAATTTCCCAGTAGTAAAATGGACTTTGATGGAAATTGTGGCTATTTTTAAGGTTTTTAATGCTTTTTACATCAAATACCCATATATGTGATTTTCATGTCACCAAACCTTTAAGACTAAAGTCATGGAGGTTTTGGTATAATATTCTGAAAAGTTATTTTTTCCCTCTATTCAGAAGGGTCATTACTCCAAATTTCACAAAGGATTGTTATTCAGAAGAACACATGCCTATGAGTCCCTCATTTCATGTCACAAATTTGTATGTAAGTCTTACGTATCCATGATAAGTGCAAAAGCACCGATGGTGTTGTAAAATGCTCAATATTTAGTAGATTTTGATAAAAATTGCAGCTGTCTTTAAAGTTGTTAATGCTTTTTAAATCAATTGGCAGGTGTGGCATTAACATGTCCACAGACCTTAAATTTTACAAAAGATCATAGGCCTTTTCTGTAACAAAGAAATGTACACATTTTGAATTATGACAGCGGAATTGCTTTCTTGTTTGCACAAACTGGAATGTCTGTCTAGGCAGCCAGGAAAGTGTTACTCTGAGTGTGAATGTTCAGTTCAGAATAACGGCCCTTATACTCAGTCAGGATAACAACTTGGAAATAGGGACCCATCAGAGGATCATTTCTTTTGTTTAATTGAAAATTACTATAGTCTTTGGAATTTTGAACCAGTGGTGTCATGGACTAAATCAATCACCGTTGTTTACCCCTTCAACACCACCTTTTTACAAGGCTTAATTTTATGAATATCAAGAATATCTGTGCAGAAACTTCATTGTATAGTAGTGTGTGGATTTAAATGGTCAGGCAGGTATGGCTAAAACTTGCTACACCTTTCTAGCTTCTTGAAAAGTTTGTACAGGTACTTTTACCAGATCAGCCAGCGACATTATAGTAGACTTGTCATAAGTCAGTCAATTTGGAAAATGGCTGCTTTGCTTTGAGACACAAGAATGGCCATGTCTGCACAACAATACAAGAAAATGAAGATCAGTGTAGTGTATACTTTGTTGAATCATGTATTTATCCAATTTTGCTCTGTTTCCTAGGTCTTAATACCAAAATACGAACCTTTTTGTCTCCTTAAACAACCAGCAGAATATAGACAAATGCCATAAATTGAGAGAGTATTTGTAAGTCATGGCTTCAGAAGAACCCTTGAGATAAGAGTTATATTCTTCGTGCTAACTTCCAACTAAAGAGTAAGACTTAAGATGCAAGAGCTGTTTGGAAGGAATTATAATGCCAGTCATGACAAAGCATAAACTAATAGGAGAGGGGGTACAGAGGAGTTATAGATGCTGCATCATAGCCTAGGGCTATAGAGGCCACCTTGTTTAATTGGCAGCAACACGTACTACGGCTGCAGTACATAGAACCATTGCAGACATGAGAATCTGTCCAAGCTTTTTGACTCTATGTAGAACAAGAGGCATCACTTACATGTTATTATGTTCTAGATTTATTTTGTTGATTTTCATTGTAATAAAAGACGTAACTTATTGTCAAAAGTATATTTTGGTAAGAGTTGAAACTGTTTATTTATAATCTTCTGTCATGTTGAGAAACTTAAAAAATTGTTCAAAATGCTAACACAATATGTGTGTTTATTAGAGAAAATTTTTCAATCTTTATGAAAAGGTTTCAAAGATCTTTGCCCTTCTTCTTCAGAGAAGACTTCTGTACAAAGCCTGATTATCATGTTAACTGTAGTCCAGCATAGACCTTTTTCCAAATATCAACTGCAAAGGATTGTGGGAAAGAGTTTTGGTACATGTTGTTTTTGGCCACAGTAAAATGCCATTGACAAGAATAGTGCATACCAAAAGTCTGTCCCACAATCCTTTGTAATCGCTGTTTTGAAAAGGGTCTATTGCCATAGCCAGTGGGACTGTGTGATTCCCCTAATTTTCCCAACAATCCAGTAAGTTTTAAAATGGTGTGTGTGGAAATTTCCTACACCTGTTGGGAAAAAAATGATTTTTCATGCTGCACCTTATCAAAATCCCACCCAAAATATTTTGGAAGGGGGCAGTTTCCCCTTAAAGTGGACCTAAAGTCTAGAGTTACAAGAATATATATATTTTAGAGTTTGGAAAATGTATTTCATTTATCCAACTCCAATTTTCATAGCTTACCCCATTGCTGAGATATAAAATGTTGAAGTTTGTTCACTTAATTTGAAATAGTCAATTGTGCAATAATATGTGAAGTACAACTGACATGAACTGCTTTCGTTTCCTATTGAAATTCAGATGTTTATACAGTAGGACCTTGAAACAATTACAGTTCCTTTGTATGGTATGTTGTATGCAGATGACAGCCAAATCACCCTATTATGTACAGTTAAGATAGTGATCACATTTTGGCGCAAGGTACAATGCCTTCGAAAAAAAAACAAAGAACAACAAAGACTAATTTGAGTAGTTACAAGAATGACATCACATATTATTGCCCAATCCACAATTTTAAATTGAGTGAATAAGCTTCAACAATTTATATCTCAGTTTAGGAATGTCCTGTGAAGATGGGAGTTGGACCACTTGGTTGCATATTTCAAGCTTTGTTGTAGATTTTTGAAATTTTAGACGTTAGGTACACTTTAAATTCTGAGACAGATTGTAGTGCCAACACTGCTGTAATCTCCATATTACATAATAGGAACATACAGAGAAACTGTATGGTATAAATTGATCTTAACAACAAGTAACGGAATTCAGCTGACTGACAATGAACCCCTCAAGTGTGAGTTTTGAAGAGATCAACTCTTTGTAGGTACCTAAACAGGGTATCTTCCTACAGACAGTCCTTCAGTTCTTCAGCCCATTGGTTGTACAGTGCATTGGTCCAATGGTTTGCAGTGAAAATGGCAACTATTTTAGTCCTTATGCCCATTGGTCCTTCAGTAAAACATCCTGCTTCAATATAAACTCCCGTTGACTGAATGATAAATGGGCTGCAGGACCAGTGGGTGGAGGGACCAAAGTTTGTAGGTCTACAGGACTGTGACCATGACCCTCTTAGCCCTTAGTGCTCTGAGAGGTTTCTTTCAAAGTTAATGAACTTAATGGTGTGGCACACTTACACTCTGTCTTTACTTCAAAAACAGTAAAAGTGAACCTTTTTCAGACACTGTTACATCGGTATCCCAGTTCTGAAAGTGGGGAAGCTTAGGGTATACAGCAACAAAAAAAAAAAAAAAAAAAAATCACGAACAATCTAGATCAAGTTTGCTACAAGTTAATTACAAACATGTTTCAACTTAACTTTTCATCAAAAACGATACTGGACTACAGTCTTTTGACTTGCTGTACCTCTTCCTGTTTTGACGTATCAAACTCAGCCTGTAAAATTTCAGGATTGCAACAATCCTGGCAAATGAAAACCTCTCCTTAAAGGTTAAATGACACAAATCTCATCCACAAAATATAGAATTTCCTGCACTGAAGAGGAAAGTATCTGAGTGAAGATTTTATCAAACTCTTTTCATGCACTTTAGGTTCAGTGGTGATATGAAGTATCTTTAGGTATGAAAAAATGTTTTTCTTTCTGAATGACAGAAATGTAGAGTAAGGCACATATATGGCAAATCAAAGAAAGAAATTAAATCTGCCATGCATATGCATGGAATTGATATTAGTTCAGAGGAAATATCTAAGAATTGTGAGTTTTTCAGCCAGTTCTCTTTTTGTATATTGCACACAAAATGGGTTTATGCAAACGCTGGTTCTAAAATTCCATTCAATGCATTTCTAATTTACAATTATGGCATAAAACTTAAGCAGTCAAAATGTGTCACTTTCTAGTTCAACTGTCATGAAAAAATCCTGCAGTTGTATCCAGTAAACATTTTAGGGGCATTTTAGTTTTCTTTTAACTCTGCGGACTGTTTACCTGTACACATAACGTGTTAGCCTCAAGTAGAGCCTGTAACACTTTCCGCTCATTAATATCCAGTTTTCATCCATTTTGAATTGAAAATTTGTTTTGATAGCTACATCTTCATTTCTGCTTCAATTCCTCTTATGCCGAAGTCAATTTTCTCCCACCAAAGTTGATGGCTTTAACCGGTTGAAGCCTAACCTTTTTAGCTAATCAAAGCGCGTTTCTTAATTGTTCCCAGCACCATCTGCTGACTGGATTTGCCCCACAAGGCTCTTGTATGTAGTATTTGGCTGAACTCAGTTCACAGGATTTATTAGAAATTGCAATCACCACTAAAGCTCTCGGTTCGTGTGGGAGCCAATTTCAACGAACCTGTATTGCTAAAACCTTATAAATAAACATGAGGTAGGACACTTGACATTTCCATGCTTCTGCAGGGATATCCCACGGCCTTCAAGGAGGGTACTGTCAAATTTGACGATTCATTTTAGAGCAAAATGTGTTTCCAACAAAGTAACTGTTCTGTACTTTGATTTTCCTGTCAACATTTCATGATATTTCTTAGCTTGGAAGTTGATTTGACTGTTGACTTTTTGTTCTCTGTAAATTACAGTTCACGGAAAGGAGGAGATTGATGCCAATGGACGCTAAGCAGAATTGTTCACCTGAGCAAGATGATCTTGAGTGTAAGGTAAGAGGTAGTTTTCAATCATACTATGGATACCAATTTGCAATTTTTGCCTTGTTTGGCGGTAAGTAAGCTTTTGATATTTTATACAAAAGTGGTGGACTTTATTTGAGGTCAGATAGGATAAATAACACTTACTAGTATTATTGACATATGGTTACACTAAGTGGTCAGTATTATTAAGATTTTGTTATTTATGTCAAAATTAAGATGATGATTTGGACATGTTCTTTAATTAATCTTGGGGGAGTACTGGAGTTGGTTTTAGTAGTAAAGTTTGTGTATGTGTGTATATATTTTTTGAAATCTTTCTGATCTACAGACCAGTGATTATTAAGATACTTGTAGTTCAGAGAAAGATACTCATGAGTAGATGATACATTTATGTTAGATCTCTCTGTTCCCATCAGTACAGCCATATATATTTTTCAAAATTTAGTATGCCAAAGAAAAACCATGACAGTACAATAGGGAATAACTAATTACATGGTTTCACTTATCAAATTAATGAATTTGCTAGAAAACCTGCCCTTTTAGTGTCAAATGTGTAGCATTTTATTTTGCCATTCGATTATTTCTTCTCACTGGATTTATTACAAGGAAGTGAAACTAGTGAATCAAAATTACTGTCCAGTTGTGAGCTCTAAAATAAAAGGGATTTGAAAGTCCCCTAATTGCACAGGTCTGCATAGATGGCAAAGTAAATCCCTCTTATTGAATTGAATTGAATTATTGGACCACATTAGAGCAGTGCCTATTAAAGCTGGCTTTTATACTTAGGGGCATGAGCAGTGGAGTCAGATGGCACCAGAATTTAATTGCCAGATGGGCCAAGCTCCTCAAGGGATGGGCACGGTCCCCTTCCACCACCTAGGCTAGCTTTTAATAAAATCAGCTCTGTGACTAGGGGGAGCTTGTGGTTCATTATTTGAATATAATTCTGCTGCATGAAAAAACAAGGAACTATGGGTAAATTTCTTCTGTTATGCATCTATTTGTTGAGTATGGAATGCACCTGCCTTCCTTTGGGCAACATATATGTAACAAAAGTCAGATTGTTGCATATCATGGGTGTCAGCAGGGGGACAGGGGTACATGGCGGCCCACTTTTGCAAGTAGAGGGGATTGTTTTCCAATTTCTTCCAGAACCCAAACAAAAAAGTAAGTAGATGTTAGATTCCATAGCTTGCAGTATAGCTAATTGAATGAATCAGACTCAGAAATGGTGGGAACAGCCATGTAATGGATTAAAGTCATGGGAAAATGACTCAGATTACACACAGATCATTTGCCCCAAATTTTGCCCTTGCCCCTAAATTAACCCCAGATCCCTTGCTCCTAGGGCTTATATGCAATGAAAAGGAAAAGGTTCTGGTCAAGGCTATGCCCCCCACCCCCACCCCCACCCCCACCCTCTCCCCTCTTCCAATTTTGAGAAGCTGTTCACACTTACATGTTTACTGATATTCAAAAAACCTGAGATGCTGTGAACTGACATGTATACTTAAATGGTTATAATGCACAGCTTGTATTGGTGTAGGAGTCAGGTAAGAGGGGGAAAGGGGATGTGCCCCTACTTCCAGAAGCATTGGTATGTATATTTTTATATGTTTTACCCAGTTTGTTAAGCTAACTACAAACTGTTTGAACCCCAACAGTTTCAAAAGATGTTACCACTTAGCTTCTCATCATCATTAATTGTTTATAAACACAATTTTGAAGGATGATACCATTCTGCGTGGAAGGTTCAACCCCTCTCCCCCCCCCCCCCCAACCACTAAACCAATAATGCCCTAAGCATTAGTAATAAGCTGCCACAATGCCTTCCACACAGTAGTGAAATTAGTTCAGCAAAATGCCTCATTGGTCACTTTGCTCAGCCAACTTCTTACAAGGGCAAGCTGGTTTTTGTAAGACTTTCCCCTCTTTGCCGTTGACTTAGATATCCATGTGTGATGTTTCTTGGGGCATGTGGCACTTTTCTCACTGTGTGCGCTGGACCTGAGCGTTCGGCTCACATCTTTTTACCACAGACATTTGCTGAACTAAGTAACATAAGAGGACTTAAATTGCTGCACAAACTTCTCTGTGTGTCTGTTGTGGGCTGACATGTATGCGATTGTGAAAAGACTTGAGCCAAGAAGGTAAGGTGTCATGCACATGTCACAAAAAGTGATACTAATGTCACAAATCTTCAGACATGTTGGGTAATTGAGTCTACTTCTTCGGAAGGTGAAAATCCTACAAAACTTGTCCACTTATGTGAAAAGTTAGCTTTGCAAAAATATTGAAAAGGCATTTTAATGATATTATTTGGTTTTTGTACAGCCTTTTATCACCAAGGTCTCAAGGTACTGTACTTCACAAATAGCCCCTGGTCAGCAGTAACCCATCCTACAGACAATCTCTCTAGATGGCTGCACATATAATCAGTGGTAATGACAAATTATGTATTGAACTTCTGGGTGGAGAGAGGCAATAGAGATGAAGCATGTTGCCCAAGGACACAATGTAATGAACCCGACAGGGCTCAAAGCAGCAATTCTTTGATTGGAAGTCCGATGCTTTAATAGCTAAAAGTCCACCATGCTCTCTCACTGTATTTGCTGAGAGAACTGCTCCCCTTCCCATCTCGCCCTGCCCATGGAGCAAGATTAACTAGAAAACCCAAATCCACAGCAGTTTTGTTGTGCCTAATGAAGAAACCGTGTTGCAATTGATCTCATATACTGTATTCTTCAAGTATGTTGAAGTAAATCATCTTAAAAGTTGAAACGATCTGTAAAGTTTCGCAGATCCAACCAAAGAATCTGTCATGGACATTCTGATCGTAAAGTCATTAATATTACAGAGATGAAGGATAGCCAAACTTAAGTATAGCCGTAAAAGACAACAGCTGGAGGAAGGATGGACTTTGAGTGACTGGTCAAATTTCATATGACAATCAATAAATCAATTAGCAAAAGGCCTCAGTTCAGTCCCACCCTAAGTGAATTAAGCTTACGACTAGATTTTTTACAGATTTAAAAACTGGTTTAAGGTGTTCTGAGTTCAGTCATTTTAATACTCACAATGCTTTGGACGGTGCACATTCTTGGCTTGTCTTGGGGTACACTTGTGGCCTGATTTAAAGTGCATAATTCCATAGTAACGTTACCATATCTGCTTCAAATATAGGATACTTTTACAAGCCCTCATAAAATTTTTTCCTTCATTAAGAACTTGGACATATTTGACAGTAGTCAAATGGACACAATCCTTCTCTTTTATGTATCTGTAGTGTACCACTGACATAACTGTTTGATAGTTAATTTTCACATTTGTTTGGTACTGCAGTGTTTTTTTTTTTTGCATGAAGCTGGGCTATGATATGTTGAGGACAGACCAATATAAACGGTAAAATTCATTTCTGTTTGTATGAAAATTGTGTGTGAATAGCTATTGCAGGGTTCTTATGAACTTTTTTCTGCATAAGAGTGTGAGGTGGCAAAGGAGGGGGTCTGATGGAGCAAGAACAAAAACTATGTGAATTTGAGGGTAACAAATGCTGTTTTCAGGGCAAAATACATGTTATGATTGTTTACTGTACTTATTAGGAACAATTTCAGAGGAACACCATCCCACCCTTACTCCCCCCTCCCCCCCCCCCCACACACACACAGCCTTGTGAAATGCTTTCCCATTTGCCTGTGATAGTCCACAATACAGAAATAATGAGTGTTCAGGTAATATGAAAAATACTGAAGTATTTGTCAGTCTGACATGTTAATATATCAGCCCATTTGTTCATTTCATTGAGAAGCACTTTAATTGTGAATTGTGCTAGTTGTAGGCCAATGTTCATTATGTACATGTAGGCCTATCATTAGACCACCCTCAACATCCAAGATAAGTGTGAGAGATGGACTGAAGCACAGTTTCTCTCTTAGACTGCACCTGCAACATCTTGAGATTTTTGGATTCTTTACAAATTACAGTAGTCTGCTAGCAAGACGCTGGTAAACTTGACATTATCTGTGTTTGCAGAGCAATACATCCAATATATATATTCCTTTTTTTTACTTCTCTGCCACATCTTGGTACAATATATCTATTTATAGATTTTTTTTACTGTGATCCAAGAAACATGCCTGGTATTGTCATGCCTCGAACCCTAATTTGAGATGATAAATGATAAGTAGCTTGTAGTCTCTAGGCCATAAGGTTTTTAATTACAAGAAAAGAACCTAAATTGATGTAAATTGTTGAGTGGGTCAGCCATTTGACATGAAGTAAGCCACATTCATTTTCCACGTTTGTGGTCACTTAGGCTGACTTAAGTAAGCACTGTGAAGTAATTACTGCTACTCACTCCCTATCATACAAAAAAATAGTGTGCTTGGTATGTAGTAACCAAGTGGGTGGAAATGTTTGCCCGGGGAGGGGGCCATGGGGGTTGGGCTGGATTAGGATTTACTCTGTCAGTAAGGGAATAAAATAAGTGGGTTATAATTAATACATCCTTCATATTTTAGGCCAGCACTATCTTTTGAATACCCCCACCTTCACCCCCTCCACATACACCAGCGGTGACTGTATTCACCCTTTAAGCAACCATTACAAAAAAAGTAAAGACCATACATCCTTTCCTGCAGACAAAAGTCCATAGTGCATACAAGTGAAGACATTTATTGGTAGGTTAGAGTAATATCATAGCTGCAATGCAATAGCAGAGATGGGAATTGGTCGTTTTGGTAGGCTTGTTTTTTATGATGACACTAAATGCAGCAAGGATTGCAAGGAGGCAAAGATACACACAAAGTGATATGTGAGCTAATACCTTGTGCTCTTTCTTAGCAATAAATTATGTAACATTGTGGACTAGGAAGGTGCAGTCAGACTGACATTGTTAGTGTAAACATTGTGCGTACTCTTTTATGCTATTGTTTCAGTGCTTTGTGCTAAAGAATTGAAATTAATGGATTTCATACCAAACAACTACATTTATACAAGTACATTTATTCATCTTAATTTATTAAAAAGTGCACATTTGTAGGCTGTCTAAATTCATATTGTGTAAGAATTACTGTACTGCCCAGAATTATGACCATGAAAGTACTTTCATCAAGGTTTTATACCTAGTAATGTTTTCAAAGATTTTATTTGCCAGTGCTAGCAATGTGGTGAAGGGGAAGGGGGCATCAGTGTGGATCCTAAACTTTCAAACTGGGCAATGGTTGAAAAAGTTAAATCCAAACCGACTCGAGTGCCAGGGTTCAAATCACCTGGCCAGAACATTGGCCATATGTTTAACTCAAGTCCTCAAAGGTGTGTCTGGACCTCTACGTCTTGTTCCCACATGTAAGCATACAGTCTTAGTACTGGCAGGTTAATGCAAGTGAACTATTTTCAAGATTGCTATCGGGTAGTGAGATGGTCTTAAGCAAACATCACAAGTAATACACATTGACAGCAGCAAGGCAAATCACCATCAGAATCAGCAAATCACACATTGAGAGAATGAATGAGGACAAAACTATGTGAAAACTATGTAAAAAAAGTCAGCATCATGATTTTGCAATCCCAGATTGGATGGAGCTAGTCCAAAAGAGCTCTTAGTCATGTGGCTATAGTGTTAAACTTTGTAATTGAGACACTGTGGTACAGTACACTGTGGGACAGTACATTGGTACAGTACACTGTGGGGCAGTAAAGCATAAAATAAATTTAAAGTGAAATAAAATGAAGAAAAGATAAAGTTAAATAAAATAAGAGAAAATGAAAAAATGAAAGAAAGTAAAGTACTATAAAATAAAATGACATAAAATACAGTAACACCCCTTTTATCCGAACAAGGCGACAGGACAAAAGGTCCTTTGGATAAATCAGGTGTCAAGTTTTCACTCGAAGTAGTGTACATGGAGTCCACAAGAATCCACAAACCATTTCCCTGATAGTTTTAATACGCTAGCAAAATTAAAGAAAATATGCCAAAAATGTGTCCTGATTACATTTTCATAACGAATGACATAAACACTTTAGCAGAATTCTAAAACCCAGAGACCTTATTCCAGAAATTCAAGCCTACAGTCACCTGAATGGTCACTGCCTTTTACACACACTAAATGTGTGCATGTGATGAGTGGCAGCTCTGATGATCATGAGAGGCATCCAGAAAACTGATATGACATTAATTTCCAAAAATATTGGAGAAACATGTGTAGCAAGCTCTCATATATATGAATTATTCTCATAATCTGTATATACTTTGTAGGTACGAAGCATACCAAACTCCCTCTTCAGAGTTACTGAACCCTAATGTGCATTATGCATACTGTGTGGGATATCAAGCTAATATTGACTTGTCTCCCAGCCAGAATTTCAAAACAGGCTTGGATTTTTCTATCCAAGGATTTTTCTACCAAATTTGATAGAGAGTTAAAAATTGTTTTTCTACCCCAATGACTGCGATTTTAGACAGCATGATATCTTACAGTGACTGTGTAAGAGTTGAAAAATAAGTGTATTTCTGCTTAAATTCCTGTTAAGTTTTTGCCTCTAAATGGATTGAAAGCTTGGTGGATATTAACTTAATTGTGTTGAATACTAGTCTAGCAGAATCGTAAAGCCAGTTAGATAAACAGGGTTAAGGATTTAAAAGGGGTTTTGGATAAAGGGGGATTTTACTCTAAAATGAACAGAAGTTATAAGTAAAATAACAAATGAAATAGAATAGAAAAAATAAAATAAATTAACACAAATATAAAATGATATAACATGAGATGAAATGGAATAAACATTGACAAGAATTTCCTTGCACCAAATGTACAGTACAGTGTACAGTAATATATATCACAACATACCCAGCTACACTATTTGTATGTGTGAGTACATTACATACTTTAGGTATGGCACAAACTGTTGAAAATGATCTAAATAAACTGCAGGCCTCCCATAGTGGCATAAAATATAAAAAAAAAATCATATAAGTATGGATAAAAATGGGCTCAAACATAAAAAAGTGTAAAATTAGGAGAAAATTATAAGGATTTTTGTGATAAAAGTGTAATATCATGTGTTGGCGAGGAAGCATTTGTTGACCTAAATTGGTGTACATGTCGTACAGTATTAAAACATGGCTGTATGTGTTAACATACATTGTAATTACATATGTAATCATGTTTGGTCAAAAGTGTGTAAACTTGTAGTTGACAACCTAAGATATAATTATCATAAATGATGGCCAAAAATAGTCATAAAAATCACAGACTCTGGCATAAAAGTGCATGAAAACTGTAGTGAAAGTAGCATAAAATCCTAAGTAAAATTTCTCAAAAGTGGCTGAAACTGCTTTGAAAGTCATGTACGATGTCAGCAAGAAATGATGATTTGTTAAATTACTGCCATCAAAAATGAATACTGTATGTCATATGTCGTCATACTATAAAGGAAAATTGCTCTGGAAAGAGATGTTTGTCAAGATTTGTGTCGTATTTAGTTTATTAACATATTGCAATTAATCAGAAGCTTCATGCTGTTTTATGAACTGTATTGTTCTCTGTGTTCTCACATGATTGCTTGGTAATGTGCTATAATGCTCTGCTGCTCGTATGTGACAAATACAGTAGTTAGGGTAGAATAGAATGAGTGGTTGTCATGACAAAATGGAGTTTCTTCTATATTGAGAGCATTGTTTTTCTTCCACATTATTTCCCCTTCACGCAAAATTAAATCAGGAAGCGACTGTTACATTTTTGAAAATTACTCCTCGGTTCCCAAATTTCCTCCCAGGCTCAAGCATCAATTGATTTGTAGTTGTGCACACTTGACCTGTATTTGGATGCTTGGAGCTTGTTCAACCGTCATGCTGGACGGTCGCCTCGTGTGCAGTACGCATTAATCAACCAGGGTGATTTCAGCCTGTCCTCACATTCATAGCTCCGGAGAAAAGGTCATAATGCTAGGACTGAAGATTTGTGATTTCATTTGAGCCTTGAGGTGAATCACCGCTAAACAACTATACCACTAAAAAGTGTTTCCTGTTTTCTCCCTAAGGTTTTAAGCTTTTGCTGCTGTTTTACGTAGTCGGAAATTATGGAACACTTTTTGGTGGATATTGAATGGATTTTGTATAAATGTGACCATGTATAGTCCTTGCTATCATAAGTGAATGAAGTCATAAACTAAATGCATCCCTGGTCTGGTGCTGTACATTCATACTCTTACTCAGTCTACTTGGTGCTTTGCATTAGGCTTTGCGGGTAACCCAACTTCAGAGTCTCGACATCTAGCATAGAGTCCACTTTCTGAGTCCACTTCCTTGGAATCCCGACTCCTGCGCAATTTTCAATTCTGTCAAACGTGGGCACAAAAGTCACATTTTGGAGTTGACATTTGTGTCATTTTGCAGATTTTAATGAAGTAATTTAGCACAATTGACTCTTTTTGGTGTTTTCCTTTACTCAGTCACAACTTGGCCAATATGATTTTCTGACAACTGCAGGTTGACAGTTCAGCCATTGAGAAGCCTGTAGTGTAAGCGTACTACTTTATTTATAATCATGGGAAGGTAGAACAATCAACAGTTTATAGCTGATGATGTATAATATGTTCCTGTGCCAGTTATGATGTCACTGTAAGAGTCATGGCTTATAGGGCAACAGGACCCCTACTCAAGACATACATATTGGTCTAGCAGAAGCCAACTGTGTATATTCTTGTAGATATATAACACTAAATTAAAACGTTGGGGGAAATCACGATACCGCGTTTTCGTTAAGGCGAAAATGAAACAATAAAATACATAAGCATATATTCCCCTAAGGTAAAATAAACTGTTCAGAGACATAATCAACATTATTTCAGTGGCTTGCCATGCGTTAGTGTTAATGGATAGGTGTCCGTAAATTCGTTGACATTGAAGTAATGGTATGTAGATTGTGTGGTTGAAAGCAAGTTACCATATGTTTACGTATTTCTGTATAAAAAGTGTGTGAAAACGTTAAGGGGAAAGGATTTTTCCCCCGAATGTACATTTTCCCCCTAACGTAGGTTTTTTCACATGATTTTTTCACGATATATATATATATATATATATATAACAAAAAACTAGAAGTTCCTGTAGATCTACCCAATTTCCCATGCAGAAGACTGTAAAAAACAGGACGTTTCGGATAGTTCTGCTATCCTTGGTCACCAAAATACGAATAACACTGAGCATAGCTGCTCCACATAGGGCCGTAATACGAACAAAGAAAAGCCCAAGCCAAAAGTTTAAGAAAAGCGAACGAACCAAATCGAAAAGGTTAAAAAAGAGGATTAACTCACGGTACGCACATCTTTTACATTGATGCCTACCGGAGAAAGGCTGCCAAGTCTATAAATCCATCTAAGTTCTATGGCCTCCCGTTTCTGTTTGGATGCGTTTACAAGCGATTGAAGCCCGATTAAATCAAAATTGATTTCATTGGCTCGTCAGCCGTGCATGTTAACAGATTCATTTACATAAGCTGGACTAACATTGAAGTAATTGCACAGATTGTGTGGTTAAATGAACGTTACCATACGTTTATGTATTCCCATATAAAACAGTGTGTAAAAACACATGGGCTAAATGATTTTATCGCCCAGTGGTCGGTTTCTCTCAACAGTTGCATTTTGTTCATACGACGTAACGATATTTTGCCTAATCCCAAATAATAGAAACATATATATCTGTAGTTTGGAATTTAGGCTAAATATAGTATGAAAAAAACACGATTGTTGGGGAACCAACCATATAGGGCGAAGACGTTTCATGTAAGCATTTTTCAGTTTTAATGGGGAAAAGTCCTATTAACCACACAATGTATATATGCAATTACTTTACTGTGCAACTAGTATCTGTTAACATGCTCTTGTGAGGGGCCTTGGAAATAACGCATACGTATATCTCAGAACTTAAAGGTGAAATATGTGCTTGTTTATTTGATTGTTTTGTTTTCGCCAGTTCGTATTGGTGGTATACCACTTTCACTTAACAGGTTGATCTCGCGATATATATATATAGCGCTAGATCCTACTGTTAGGTGAAATCTGTATACGGACACATGATTTGGTGAAATGAAAAACAATAAAATACATTTAGAATATATTTTTCCTTATGGTTTGAGATATACTATGCGTTATTTCAATGGCCCATCAGCTGTGCATGTTAATGGGTACATGTACTTAAGTTGGTCTACATTGAAGTAATTGCATATTCATGCAGTTAAAAGATGTTACCATACGTTTACGTACTCCCATATAAAACTGTGAAAAAACTCTTGGGTGAAGCAATTTTTTTCATGCCCTATTTTGCCTTAATCCCAAATTATGGATGTATGCATATATATACACAGTATACCTACAATGTGTTAGTTGGTTGAATAATGTCAAAAACTTTTCAGAAAACTGAGTTTCAACATTTTGCTACAATGTATCGCTATAAGTGTGCTGTTAATGACATAGCTGTACAGAGGGGCAACTGAGGGGGGAGGGGCTTGGAAACACAATGGCAGTCCATCATCTTTATCATCTTTATGGACAAACCCATGATGACAACCGTAGTATTTTTCAGTTGGACATTAAGAAGGAGATACCCTATTTTTCTTTGAAATGGGAGTGAGTGGGAAGGGAATACCATTTCTCAATAGTTTTGACAATGTGCACTGAAGACTGAATGTTCTCAGTCTCATTGTCTACATTACTTAATTCACTTTGCTAAAATTTTACTAGTCTGCTGGCTTTTGCTTGAAGCTCACATGTCACATGTGAGAAATGGACACATTAGTTTTATACAGTGCCAATTGGAATTCTTGTTTTACCCATTCACCTCTTTTGTCATTTCACTGTCCTGTGACTTAAAGAATCAAACAAACAATGCTCATTAATTGTGACATGTGACATGATATGACACAGAGTGCGGGTCCCATTTCATCTAACTCTTAACTCTAACCCATTTCAATGTATAATATCATCCAATTTGGATGAATACGAAGCAGTTTGGTTTTTGTCAGTCTGGGAGATTCTCCCATTTGCGAGAAAACCAATATTCTCCCGAACGGGGGAAAACTTATGCAGGACATTGTATAGGCATGCCAGGTTAACAAAAACAAGGTTAAGCAAGAATGAAAACCACAAAAAAAACTCAAAAATGGCGTGGTGAACCACCAGTTAGGACGTGGCTTTTCTGTAGCTATGACAATAAACCTTCCGAATATATTACATTAGCCCGACAATTTTTGCAAGGGGATTCCAAAACCCATTCGGCATTGGCAATGTACACAAAATATGCGTGGGACTGTGGGTAAAATAGACAAAATAGCGGCACCCATGACCAAATTTAAAGTAGATTCTCCCGAATGGGGGCATCTAGCGAACTGTTCATATAGGATTTGCCTCTGCTAGACCCTTATAGTCTATGTGAGATCTAATCAACCCACACCACCAAAACAAAGACCAATGTATGAACAACTTTAAGTAACCTGTCACTTCCCACTAAAGTATTAGTACATTTAGTTACTGTAGTTAGATAATATTTAACGACACACCAACACGAACGTGTCACATAGTGTCAACTAGATAATTTCCTTTCAAGTTCGGTTTCAAATATTGTTAAAATACATTACAAGTCCTCCCCTTTAGTCGCCTCTTACGACAGGCGGGGAATACCGTGGGCATATTCTACAACCCCCAGCCCACAGGGGGACTAAAGTATTAGTACAAGATTTTACATCACTTAGTGATAATCACTGGCCTTTCTCCAGCAAGCTTCAAGACACTTTTTCAAATGCATGCATGGAAACCAAAAACCTCCGTACAAAAGTACTGTACAGTATGCATACTGTGCAACCACTGGACAGGGTAGTGGCATACCTAGAAAAGTTTTGTGGAGGGGGAGGGGTTAAATTTGATTGGGGTAACATTTTCTACTCGTGACTTTTTCAGTTGGGGGGGGGGTGTGTGGCAACTGGGGAGGCTTGCGTTGAGGCTGTGTTCCCAACTCCTTTCCCTGCCCACTTAGCTGTGCCAACAGAACCAGGGTGATTTGATCTGACTTTCAATGAAAACATACTTTTACACAAAGTTTGACATGAAAGCCATCATAGTAGTAGTAGCAAAGCCGCCTATAATCCATGGTAATTATATGTATGCTGGTACTGGTAACAGTAGATTGGTTCACTTATCTACACCCATACTCACAACCAAAGATATTATACTCAACAGGTTTGGGTGGCCTTGAAGAGTCATGGAGAAACCATAAAATTGTATTTTCACTTTCTAGGTCCAGAGGAATAATAAAAGTTTGTAAAAGAGTGCAAACATGAAAAAGCTATAGATTTACACGTTGAAAGGACAGTGTCTCTTGTTTTTTATGCCCATATAATACATTTTTGTTCTGGGTTCTTGTAATCCAAAAAGAATAGTCATGGCTTTATTTCCATAACTGATTAAAGAAAAGTTGTGGAATTTGTCCTTTAGGCACAGTAACCCTGTATCCTGAGTCATTTTACCTGCCTGTTATTCCTACAGTCTTTTAGTATTTTGTGACCTCCTTGATATTCCCTGCTGTTTTGTTCAAATCAGCCATATTTTTCATCAAAAATTGCCAGGAGGACTGTGTACATTCTTACGATTTTGTGCTGAATGTCACAGCAGATTGTGCAGACAAGCTTATTTCTTTGAATATCATGGTCGCCGTTAAAGGCAAACCTTGCGTTTGTGGTGTAGAACATCCTTGTATCTCAAAATCAAGATTTACAGATGTAGGAATGATAGGCAATTCAAATTAGGTAGCTGAGTATCTTTATTTTGAAAAAATGAAGTTGTCACAGGAAGCAAATTTCACTGCATTGTGCATTAAGCTCATATATGATTTGTTCACACATACTTTCAGCTTCAGACATACAACATTGATAACTGGTGAAATGCATAATAATTTTTGGGAATCAAAGCTATTGCCAGGGTTTGTACAGTAGGTGAGACTGGAATGTTTTAATATTGTAAAAGATATTTTCTGTGCCATGTCAGAACTCAAAATTTAAAAGGGGCACAGTCAAGTGGCTACCAATTTCTGGTGAGTTTGAAGGACACATAGCTTCTGAGGAGGGTGCCACAGTAGAAACTCAAATAAAATAGAAAATGGAGTACAGATAGCCATTTACAGCAATTTGACATATTTGAGCTAAGTGATATAATACTGATTGGTTATGACCCCAAATCCAGGAAAAAGTTGTTCCAAACATGCTCTTTTTTTCATGTTTTTGAAATCTGTTTGGTATGATTGGAAGCAGGAAACCTTACTTTTTTCGATTCAGAATATTCTTACATTTTACTGTAGCTTGCAATATTTTTTTCAATTGGAAAAAGCCCCTATACTCAAAAAAAGTGGTAGGTGGTAGTTTTGGCCATTGGTAACTTGGTAAGAAGATCCATTTTCTAGGGGCACTGTAGCCAATTGGAAAGGGTACAGGGCCATGGCTGTCTGTGCCACCAGTCATTTTGAGCCCTGCCATGTTGATGAAATATAATAGCAATATTACCTTTGAAATAAATGCAATGAACAAAAATGTTACTGCATGGAGACAATCTGTAAACCATTATGTACAGTTACATATTTAACACTGTCTTCTTTCAGCTTAACACAGTGGGCATGACATGACCAATATAAATTTCTCTGTAATTAATCTTTGGATACAGCTCAAATCAAACTATTTTCTGGACTAAAGTAGGTTCATATATACCAGAATTTGACCATGTGAATTACCAAATATAGGCCAGGCGTAGCCCATCTGAAACCCAAAAGTGAAAAAAAAATACTATGAGAGCATCTCACAGGGTGATGTCACTGCCAGCATGGTCAGTGTATGACACTACCAGGCAGCTCACCAATCGTTGCACACACCTTTGCCATGCCACAATACTAGAGCAGTGCGTGTGACCACATTGTCAGTGCATGGTGGGTGGGTGCGTAGTGACTGTTCATGATAGCACCGTCACTGAAGAGTGCACAGAGCATAGGCATGCTTGTTATTGACTGTTCACACAAGTGCACAGCTGTAACTGTACAGCATGCCAAATCTGTTCTTTTTCCACAAAAAAAAACCTGAAGCTGATTTATGAAGCTAATACACATGCGCATATGTACGCATGCATATTGTCCAAATATGTGCATCAAATTATAGCCCCCAACACTGGGCTTTGTGCTCTGTATGTTGCACAGGTGTTGCGATGTAAGCCTTTTCATGACTTTGCTATGACAACTTTATCTCAACATTTCATTTGTCTTACTTATGCACAGGTATAGATCTGTGTTTGTGCCGCCAGTTGTGTTGTATAGTCTGGTGACTAGTGGCATTTTTTGAAGTTGAATTGTTTGACGTTTTTCTTAAAATTCTGTTTGCACCAAATTCCACCAGTTGTAACAGTGTGTGAGTTGATTGTACATTATTGTATCCAATCTTGCATTATGCAAAACTTTTTTAGGTCATGTCAAGCCCGCTTTAAGAAGTAAATCACAATACTGTAGTATATGTGCAGACATTTTTGAAAAATACTACATTCAGCTTACTTCTTTTCAAATTTTGAAAAAAAAAAATGTGGCTTGCTGAAGGAGTTTCTTCTTTAAGATCAAGCCAATATTCATTTTCTTGACACTTTTCCTGTAGGGCCTCCTTGCTCCAACTTCAAGGTCTCAATAGTTCTCGAAATTTGTCGAGTTGTAGCAGAAATACTTGAAAATAGTCACAACATGTGAGACATTCATTGCACGTTCCTCTACGAGTGTTTGCCTGTAAGGTTCTGTAGAGTGTTTTGGAATGTAGATCCTTTAGATAGTTATTTTGTCATACTCCTTGAATAGTACCATGAACCCTCATGCATGGAAGGAAAGTGTATAGCTATATAGTGAACCATTTAGGAGGTGTGTATGAGATGGTGCAGTTGAGGGGTATCCCAAGGAGAACATCTCTATCCGTACCTTACAATTTTGTGGATGCACGTGCGGCACTCATATTGAATACAACTTGTCTCTGTAAAAGAAAGAAAAAATGAATCTATTTCACTCCTTCTTACCTCATCTAGTACACATGTGAACAATCCCATCTATGGCAGAATAAGTCTTGGTAAAGTGATGACACAGCAGCGGTGCTATACTCACCTCAGGGATGAGACCTAAGAGATCGCCTGCATTTCGTGAATTCCTCAGTAAATGAAATGGGGGGGTCTCGTAGGTCCACATCCTAAGAGTATTTATTGACTATAGCAAGGTCTAATACATGCCCTGTACAAAATTTGGCCATTTGAAAACAAGAGTTAGGTCCAAAATGGTTTAGTCTGCAATGTTCAGTCGTGGCCCTGTGTGCATCAAGTGCATGCACAAAATGGCGACAACATTTTGGTGCTATTTGTAACTTATGAAAAGGTATATTCTCCCTCATATTTCTTGAAGAGTTAAGGAACAGCAGTACTTTTGTCACTGAAGGAATACTATTTTACCTCTAGTTTGATTTTGGAAAGGCTCTGCTACAAAATGGTAGCTTGTCGCCTTTATCTGAGATTTTCTTTCTACTTTCAGAGCCGCAAAGTGAAGGTGAGAGATGCAGGAACTAAGTTGCTTACTTTGCTGCCTCGCTTATGCATAGACAGTGCAATCCTTACTACTGTCTACATTTCAGACACTTCTAAAAGCATACAGCGTTAAAGTAATGCTAAGGTGACAAAACGTTATGGTGCATTAGCAACAGGGTTCACTTTGATACATGTGCGATGATTGCGAATGGAGGCTTTCCTCGTCCAACATAGATATATATATATACACTCACAATAGATAATAAGCACTTACCTTAAGTGTGTCTCCTTGCACAACAAAATCTAAGCATCTGAAATGCCAAACATACAGAATTTACCTCTTTAGGATTATGAGCCACGATAGGCTACAGCGTACGTTGTTGCTAGTTCAATTCTGTGTACAGGCAGATCTAAAGTTATGGATATGTATTGTGTTTACATAAACGTACAGTCGTGTTGTGTAATGGAAGTGTGTCAACTTTTCTTATTACACATATGTACATGTATGCACTAAAAAACGTTAGAATTGCCTGGGGTTCTCAGCACACCATACGTACGCAGGCAAGCTTTATGAATGGCTTAATGCTAGAGAAAGTACATGCAAGGAAGAAATGACTGGTTGGTTGAGACACTACAAATTTGGACCTAACTTTGCCTCCATGGATGGACATTCCGCCATTTTGACCTTGGTCTCTAGTCAATAATACTCTTAGGTCTCATCCTTGAGGTGAGTATAGGGCCACCACTGTGTCATTACTTTACCGAGACTCATTCCGCGGTAGATGGGATTGCTCACATGTGTAATAGATGTAAGTAGGGTTTAAAGATTCCCGAACCACAGCTTAGTTGTGGGGAATTTGTAATCTACATTGCCCCTCTCTTTCCACCTATTTACATGTATGTAATCCCCACCTACCCGCAATTAGACCCTGGTAAACTAATAGCACAGTGGATAGAGGGTGACCTCTAGGGGAGGACGGCCCTCCCAGTCCTCTTCTCCCTTTATACCACCAGACGGTGTAATATGCAACTTCTCCGTTCTTCCAATCTATGCTCCCTGAACTGCCTGCAGTTTATCACTTCGCAAAGTTGTTTGCACAACGGATAATGTCAAGTTTTTCACTCTGGTACTAACTTCACCTACAGTATTACACATTTGAACAGCCCCATCTACAGTACTGTGGAGCTGTTTACTCTATGTAGGTAGGTAAGTAGGGCTCACAAATTCACAAATCAGGTAAGTTTGTTGATTACATTGGACAACCCAGACAGTCTCTCATTTTTCACAAGTCCTGGAGCATTTACATCAATGGGAGTTTTGTTTAGTACAGTTTTGAGAACCTTTTTTGTAAGTTAAAAGTTTGTGACTGAAATCTTTGGATGTATGCCTTCTACAGCCTTTGGGCAGACAATTCAGAGCAAGTATGTTGAGAAATCTTTTCTTGCTAAAGTGATTCTAAGATTGTAAGTTATCCCGAGGGGGTTGTCTTGGCCATCAGACAGGTACCCATCACTCATATGTATCTTGCTTCAGACATCACTTACTAGACCTATCTGAAGGGTTACCTTTTATCATGATACTTGGACTTTAAACTGAATGAGGAAGGCAAAAGATAATGAAATTAAGGTTAATTTGTATTAAGGGGTAGTTTGCTGTACCCCTGACCCATATAAAGATTTTATAAAGTTTTTCATCCAAGGTAGTTTTAAAAGCTGTGAGGTTCCAATTTTTAAACACACAATTGGTATCATTGAAAACAGTTTAAATTTAAAACATTCAAAGAGTTTGATAGGCCATTTACACATAAGAAATAGGAGACAGCCTTGTATAGATAGTCCAATGTGGTACATCACAAGAGATTTCTTGACACCAGATGGTATGGTTGTTGGACTGTTGGACACATCCCTGCAAGAGGAAAGATAACTGCATTTCTATGAGTCCATGTGTTGATCTCCTAATATCATAGCAATATAACTTACTAAGTAGAATTTCATGGTTGACATGCTCTTGATAAGTCCTGCTTGAAGACTCCTTATTATCAGCATTCCCATTTATGAAGTCAATCATATCTACTAAAGACAGATCCTACAGCTGCTCAAAAATTCAGTTTGTTTCTTTGATTTAAGTTATTTAAAACCTTTTAATTTCATGATATTCACATTTCTTTTTCTTTTGAGCAGCAGCAGTTGCCCCAACCTCAACCAATAGGCTACTAGCTGGAACAGCTGAATTTTTCATATCTCATGTTTCTCACACATCCTATATCTTATGTGTGATAAGTTCATCAGGAAAACATACCACATATTGATGTTGAGCCAAGAATTGTAAATCATGAAGGCATTTAATAATTTAGTGGCAAAAATATTGTCAAACAGAGCTTTGAATGTGAACCAAGATAGGAATGATTGCTACTTCAAGTCGGGGTGACTGCATTAGCCCTTTAAGTTTATAAACATAAAATACTTAAGCAGAAAACATGTGAAGTACAATACCACAGAATGTGTTCCCACTTGAGTATGAGCAGATCAGATCCGGATCTGACCCTACGCAGGAGATCAATTTCCAAGTGGGAACATTTTATTTCCTGGATCAGATCTTGAGAGCCCGATCACTCCTTCGGGGGGGGGGGGGAGATCCGACCACATGTAGGCGATCGAGAAGCAAGTGGGAACACAACAGGGGATCAAGGTTGCCCGAGATCAGTGCAAATGAATGATGTACTTCCCCAGACTGTACTATTGTAGCACAGCTTGCCCGTAGTCTCATATCCTGCACCACACAAACTTGTGTAAAACAAACGTGACCCACAGACATAATTTCAGTGACTTCCTATCACTTGAACCGGAGGAGGGGATCATATCTTGTGCAGGGGATCAAATGGGAATGCTCTTGCAGTTGGCCACAAAATTTCTTAGTTGACTGAGCTTAGGGGGAGCGGCATCAGAAGATCAAGTGGGAACACGGCCACGGAGAAACAAAAGGTTAGTCAATTACAGGGTTCTCTCAGGTACTCCATAGTCCTTGAAAAATTGCAGTCCTTGAAAGTCCTTGAAAAGTGTTGAAATGTTGGAATTTTCCAAAAAGTCCTTGAAAGTTGAAATTCCAAGAAAAAGTACTTGAAAGTCCTTGAGCCTGTAAATCTGTAAGTCTGTAAATGTATTTCACTCCTACTTACCGCATCTATTATACATGTGAACAGTACATGTAATTTTGTCTTCTGTAGTGTGGGGTGGAAGCCAATGAAGAAGCTGTTAAAGAGGCACCTTTTTGGTCTGATTTCATGCCTTCTTACAGTCTTTTTATTACTTTGCTGTACTGAATTTTCATCTCTTTTTCACGACGGCATACTCTCCTCATTTGGTGATGGCATTTTCCCTCATTCTGGGAACTTTACAGTGCAGCTATTTTGCAATTGACTTCAATCCGCAAGAACTGGATATCTGAAAGGGATGTCATCCCTTGCCATCATAGGTAATATGAACCTAACTTACAGTATGCAAGAGTTTATATTGACAAATGTCATGTGGTATAACTCTTTGTTACATACGGTAAGGTGTAAAAGCTGCATGCAGTTGCAGCTTATTAGCAACTAGCAGCTGGATCTATTATCACTGAGTTTAACAGTGCACACACTATACCTCCATCTCATTGCACCTTGAGACAAGTTCTTCGCAAGCTGTATGTGGAGCAGTAAGTGTTATAACTGTTGCTGGGTCTATGGTCACTTTATTTGTGGTATTACCACTGATGATGGTCTGAAGGCCAGGGTCCTGTGTGCCATTGTGATAGACCACAGTTCAGTCGTTGCCAGTCGTTGACATTTTTGTCAGCAAATTATTAACAGACCTGCCAACCGTCCCGATTTTGGCTAGACAATCCCGATTTCCGATCTCAAAAACGTATGAAAAGCGGGACGTCCCGATTTTTCCAGTTTTCATGCTGACAGCATAATACTCCAAAGAAATGAAAAAAGAGAGGCCAAGTGGGCCTAATATTCGAAAAAACTTCAAAAGGGAACACAAATATAGCTTGCGACAGTTTTCCCGACTCCATTATAATGATAATTAGCCAATGCTGTTAGTACTTTCGCAATGGCCTTACTTCGTACAAAACGGCAGATCAGAAGTGAAGGCCCGCTTTCTGCACGTACGTTTAGCAGCACATGAAACGCTTGCAGGGCTGGACTTTATCGCCGTGGTCACTGCGAAAAAGTTGCAACTCGCGAAAGTCGGGAGTGGTTGAGATTGGTCAATCTAAAACGTACCGGATGTATATGTTTTCAGTTCATTGCAATATTGCTGCAAAAAGTACCAACCACGTGTGACGATAGCCACCATGCGTGCTACCGTACGGGGCTCTTACTTCACTCAGCAGAGATATTTTTCAACATGATGCGAGATCAGCTTCTTCGTTAGTCGTAAAAACTTTCATATTATCTCCGGCATGATTTTCCTAAGCCTACAAGACTTTCGCGAAGCCATATTCCGTTCGAGTATCACTGCTTGAAATCGTGTCAAAGAGTCAATCTACGGCTCTGTATATCTACAGCTTGCATGCGTACATTACGTACTGTACATTAAAAACTTTCGGTGGCTAAGTGAAGCCGTTCCAATATTGAACCAGACATAATTCATATCAATTAATGGCTGACTTGATAATTTTTGTAGAGCCATGAAATACTAGCAGGGAAATCTTTTGCAACCTGTGAATACATATGCAAGATATCGACTTCCAACAGGATGAGACTTTAGTCCCGAAATCTTGGTAAGCTAGCACAGGCAAGCTACTGGCTACAGTCTCACCATAGGCTATAGTGTGTACTATACACATTGTTTCAATCAAACAAGATCATCGCCGAAAGTATCAAGAATGAACCAGCTGTTGGCCAAAAAACCCGTAAACATGAAACTGGCATGTGCAAAAAGCCTTCAGACAACTATTCAAAACATATTCGCAAGCTTCACTTGAAATACTTTTTCTTACGAGGCAACTTACTTTACGGAGGCTTGACACTTATGCCTTTGCCTAATGTGTGATGTATGTACACCAAGAACCTAACCTACACGTCTCTACAGTTAATCTGCTACAGAAGTGAAGGCTTGATCTATAGCCACGGGGCTATAAACATTTTTCAATAGCCCTTGTTGCAAAGTGTTTGGAAAGTTTTATTAGTTCTCTAACATTGAGTTATGCATGAAAAGACATACTTATTGATAAGATGGCATCATTAATTACCTTATTTTCCTGCATTATTTTAAAAGTTCAGGATATGTTGCCCATATATAACACTGTTACGAGAAAGTGCTCAAAACTTTAGACAATCCCCATGAACACATGCTTGGGCAAATTCTGATGAAACTTACACACATTGATGACTAGATCGTTGGTTATCAGTGATGGTCAGGGATTTGGAGTCAAAGGTCATCTAGGGGTCATGTAGAGTTTACTTTATGGAAAAGCAAAAGAGGTCTTATACCTACTTATAATGCAGGGATATCTTTGGGTGTTTATTGATGTGATATAACTTTGGTAGTATCCTCAAAAAGGGTGTTCATAAATTTTGGGTCAATGGTCATCTAATGGTCATATTACAGAAAAAGAAAAAATGCATTGGCTTCTACAAATGTAGTAATAGTTTGGGGTATTTCTTGTGATATTTTTTTGGTAATAGCCCCATAAAGGTTGTTCAAGAAAGTTTAGATCATTGGTCATCTAGTGGGTCATGTTGGAGTCATTTCATGGAAAAAAATGCATTGTCATCCACTGATGTTGGGAAAGTTTTGTGTGTTTATTGCTGTGATATAACTTTGGTAGTATCCTCAAAAAGGGTGTTCATAAATTTTGGGTCAATGGTCATCTAATGGTCATATTACAGAAAAGGAAAAAATGCATTGGCTTCTACAAATGTAGTAATAGTTTGGGGTATTTCTTGTGATATTTTTTTGGTAATAGCCCCATAAAGGTTGTTCAAGAAAGTTTAGATCATTGGTCATCTAGTGGGTCATGTTGGAGTCATTTCATGGAAAAAAATGCATTGTCATCCACTGATGTTGGGAAAGTTTTGTGTGTTTATTGCTGTGATATAACTTTGGTGAAAGCCAATATAAAGGCCGGGTGTTCAGGAATTTCTCACATTTTGCAGTAATTCTTTTAATAATAAAACAAATGGGATTGAGATTTTCTTGGGGCTCATAAAAAAATTAAGGCCTGCAGTTCTTGGTCTCTTGAATTTCCAACCCTAATGAAAACCCTTGTGCTTGCTTCAGGAATACAAACTCAATGTTATTGTAAGCATTTAAACTTATAAATCTAGCATTCAAAAAGTCTTCCTAACATATTTAAAACTACTAAAACCCAGGAGCTTCCAGGGGCTTCGCCCCCTGGACCCCCACCGGGGCATTGCCCCTGGACCCCACCAGGGGCCCTAGGGCGGGCCCCTGGACCCCACCCGTTTTTGTCTCGCGCTTCGCGCTCGATGTGCGTGCTTTGCACGCACTTCTATTACTTTGCAACAGTTTGTCCCACTTTTGGAAATTGAAAGGTTGGCAGGTATGTATTAATCATTTTGTTCTCTGCCTGTCATATGGCAAAGTCATCCTTGTGCTGAGCATCCAGATGTGCCTTTGTGCTCTGTTTGGGCCTTCTGTCTTTACTTTGATGATCTGCTTGTGGATAAGATCAGAAACACAGAGCATTTCTCTATTTCATTTGACAAATGCATAAACAATATTACACCAAATGATCAGATGGTCCTGATGGCATGATACTGGTGCAGTGATTGTGTCACCATGCATCTGTATGGTATCATGGGTCTTAGTTCCTTGGGCCTGCTACTGCAACAGACCTCCTAAAGCACTCCAAGGTAGGCACTATTAAGGTGGCTCCACTACATTGACTGGCACTCTCCACAAATGAAGGGTAACTCAGAGTAAAAGCTTGACGATGTTCTAGAGGAAGAATGCAAGATCTAGGAACTGAACATCGGAAGTTGTGATCTAAATTCAATCCATGGAATCCTCAAGAACGGTGTAACTGCCTCAAGATGTTAACTTGGCAAGTGTGCACATAGCTCTTTGGGAAGTATTTCATGATGCTCCTGCAAGACGAGAGGTCTTTCTCAGATAACCTGGTAGCTCACTCTTTCCATTAAAGTTTTGTACCATGAAAGGGGTGGAGGATGACATGGTTACTGAACAAACCCTCCAGGTGTGGTCTAACATTCAGGAGTTTGTTAATTTCTTCAAGGTTCCATCCCAGCAGGCATCAAGAGTGATCTGCTTTGCAACATGTAAGGTAGCATGTGAAGATTCAATCACCACCACTATTTTTTGGTCTCAGTTGCTAAACAGCTCCAAGCAATTCCTGACAACATTTGGGTAGATGGACTTTTGTTCCCAGGTCCCCATTCAAAGGATGTTATAACAAGTCTGAGGACTTTTAAAATAGAATTTGTGAAAAGGCTGACACATATCATTAACCTAGAACCTTATATACCTGTACTTAGGAAAAGAAAAACCATGTGTGTTCTGGACATGTTGCAGTCTGACAGTTATTGAAGTTGGCCAACAAGAAAAAGGTCACTGGTATCCACCAGGTGCTAGTCTTCAAGAGGGAGTAGTGCAATTTCTTTTTTCAGCAAGCAGTTACTGCTAAACTTTTTGAATAAAATATCAAGTATTCCTTGCTGCATTACTGACTTACCAGAATATGGTCCACCCATGAAATGGTTCAGTCGCAAAAATTGAATGATCTTTCAGGCCACCATTAATGGCAAGTAATGGTCAGACAGTTGGATTGGTTCAAGTTATTGTTTACCCTGACCAGGAAGCTGTTTTCCAGCTCCCAGTTCTGTCCCATGGTCAAGCATCTGTGAAAAGGGGCTGCTCAAGTAGCCATTAGCCCTGGTGGAGAAAATGTAAGGAAAGAGAGAAGTGGCTCTACAGTGTTTGACAACATTCAGCTGGCCAGTACAGTTCCACAGAGCTACAGTAACCTTCATTCCCAGGCTGAAGAGGAACACTAGCACTGCCATAGTTAGATATAACCCATACTATGATGATCAAAGCAAAAGGTGACTGAAATGAGGAGGCACAAAACAGAAAGGGAGTCTAGGATGAATTTCATGTGTGGGAAAAAAAAGAAATTGATTGAAAATACTATCTAGATGGTGAAGAAGCTGCACCGAAAGCAGAGAACAAATTTTATTCTATAGTCTTTTGATGAAGTCAATGCACACAAGAGATAACTTGAAATGCAGCTTTTATTTGGGATTCAGAATAATGGCAACACATGCACATTTTCTGCAATTTTTTGCCATACTGTGTTCCTGGTATTTTCCGTCGGAAAGTTAGTGTGATTTGGATGGCTGTGAGGCGCCAAGGAGGTCATTATGTAAAGTGTCATTGTTACCTGTAGGTGTTTTAGAACATTCCCAGTTTGTCTTGAAAATTGCATCATACAGTCCTTGAAAACATG
This sequence comes from Holothuria leucospilota, assembly GCA_029531755.1. Lineage (NCBI taxonomy): Eukaryota > Metazoa > Echinodermata > Holothuroidea > Aspidochirotida > Holothuriidae > Holothuria > Holothuria leucospilota. The sequence continues at coordinate 57,875,287 of CM055967.1, read as the reverse complement.
CTATTTTGTACTTGAAAAGTCTGTAATTACATTTTCAATTTTGTGTGGGAACCGTGCAATTACTACGGACAACAATGTCTCTATCTTCCATAGTCTTTTCAGATACCTGCATTTGAATCTTGACCAATGGCAGAGGACTTGAAAAAAGATTATTAAGAGTAGAATAAAATTGGTGGAACGAAGTCTGTGATAAGTCTAAAAGACGACCATTTCAGGCTAATACCTTCAAGGCTGAGATAGTTTTGATGCCTTTGTACTTAAACCTTTTTCAAACAAAAGGTAACTTAACCTCCTTTTCACAAGTGTTCACGTGTAATGACCTGTAAGTTATGATTTAGCATCAAAGTATAAAAATGCTACACTTAGAAAACACATTTTTTAAATTGTATTGCAAATAGTTGTTAAACTGTATCATATTGAAGTTAATAAAAAAATTATAAAGAAAAGAATAAAATTGGTGCAATGAAGTAAGTCTGTAATATCATCCCAGACTTGTCACAAGTCAGATTTTTTGGAAAATAGCAGCTCTCCTGTCAGACAAGAATTGTAATATATCTTGGCAACCACACAAGATACATGAAGGTTTGGTTCGTAGCATGTATAACTTTGCTTATCTTTTCTATATCTTACAAGTATCTGAATCTTTTCATCTTCTGCAAATTGAAATTGACTTTATATCTAGAACCATGGTCAACATCAAATACTAGAGAAAAGTATCCTGTTTTTGGAATTCTGTGGTGTGCATTGCATCTTTTTTCTATAGTTTTCTCATTTCAGGGTTTCCCCTGGGTTTCAGAGAGTCTGAGGTGGGTACAAGTCCCAAAGAGTTGAGAGGACTTTAAAATCACTTTATACGCAGGATGAATCCTTCTGCAGTGCAGGGTCCAATCAGCAGTCAAATGCTGATCTCACTAACCTTAAAAACATTTGAGGCAGCTGCAATTATAGCAGTTATCTGTGAGGTGGTCCCCTAAAACTGTGAATTGACAGCCTCAAAGATACAATGCCTGGGGAAACCCTACATTGTACATTCTATTGTACTTGAAGTTCGGGAGAAGAAATACACTGTCTTCATTTATAGTTTTGCTTATTTCCTTGTTATCACAAAGAGTATACAGCCAAACTTTTATCATTAAATGTTTTCGCATCTCAAGCAGTAATTAAGACCAGCTTTAAGACAAAGATTGATAAGCTTTAGTAAGCAAATACTGGAGATCTGTCTAAATTTAGATTTAGCTTTTGCAATGGAATTGCTTTGGAATAGCCTAATACACTGTCTTGTGCTATGGAAGGATTTAATTCTTTGCCTATCCTGTCAGAAGCAGTACAGGTACTTAATACTGAGATGAGATGGTCAGTTCATGTGGATCATTACCTTTAGTGATATTCCAGGTGTGCATTTAGTTGTGCACCTCAAGTTAATATGGACCAGGATTGTTGACACCAGTGTGAGTGTAAAGTGTACTTTGCAGACTTCTGTGGGTGTAAAATAGTTCTACAATATTGCGGGGGAGGGGGCTGGACATCTCTGTTTGACTTAATAGAACCATGATAAATAATCAATAACTTTCGTATAAAAGGTTAAAAGTTAACTTATCCCGAAGTTTTTACAAGTACGTGGCTATTCCTTCACTGAAAGCGATATGCATATTTTACTGTACTGTATGTAATAATCAATCAGTGAAGGTGTGCAACTTAAAAGACCAAAACTGCGAAAGTGTATCTTGCTCCTCTGTGCCTCTGGAATTACAAGTTTTTATTTTATTTCAGACGGGCTCTATAGTGGATACTTTAAAAAACACTGAGGGCATGAAAAATGAAATAACCCAAGACTGTTCTGGGGCTATTTTGGGGTACACAGGTTCTATTTTAATACTTTCATTAAGCAATAACAATTGGAGCACTTTTCATTTATGCACTCCTCAATATTCCTCTCAGAGCAGTCTTGCTGTGTTTTGTAAATGTTACCACAATGTACTGTACATGGTAAAGTGTCCTTGGTGCCATGTGCAGTAAAGTGTAGTAATGGTACTTCCCTATGTTGTAGAATGTGGTAACCTGAGTCCCTGATAATACTTACACTTGGTTGTGAAGCTAGTATACTTACACTTGCAAAGATGTACTGATGCTTTTGAAGGTATACATGCACATGCAAAGCTGTACTTTCACTTGCAAAGCTTTAGTTATACTTGTCAAAGTATTTATTAATACTTGTGCAGCTATACTTAATACACTAGGGAAACTATACTTACCCTTGCAAAGCTGTAACCCATGTGAAAAGCTCATCAACAATCAAATGACTCTAAACCAGTGCTGCCAGATTAGATTGAAACTTTGCAGCCAAACTTTCCAAAATGCAGCCAAAACTATAGTGTATACCTATATCCTAGGTTTTCAAGTGGCAGTCTGGGGCCATTGCTACCTGTGATGTCCACTAATGAGATTAGAGGAGCCAACATTTTTATGTGCGATTTCTTGAGCCTGGTGCAACTTTTAGAGCATTTGGATGCCATATTTTTTCCCATAGGCCAACTGGTGATTGACACATGGTGGACATAAAGTCTATAGTCACAAGTACATGCTTCAAGAGGGATTTTCTCCCATCTGGATAGTTTGGGATGCCAATTTTCTCTCGTACTTGTGACCCAGGAATGGTAGAAGCACAGTTTTAATGACAAATTTGTGCAAGTTTTCAACAATCGAGGGTGGTTGGGATACCAAATGTTCTCATACTGGTGACACATGTGGGAGATGAGAAACCACAGTGGCAAATTTGCATTGTAGATCTATGTTTTCCTGCTATCTAGCATGTTTTCAAATTTTTCCTCATCAGCCCCATATTTGGTGGGGCTGAGGTTGGTTTTGATCCTTTAAGGCAACCTCATCAAGAACCCACAATTACCCAGACTGAGTACCCCGGGAATCGCCACTGCCTACTGTTCGGGCAGGAGCTGTTGGGCTTTGCCTTCAAGAATGAGTTACACATTTTCCAAACCCTAGATTTGCCTCTTCTGGCTACTGCAGCATTGAAAAAGCATAGACTCAAGGAAATTCAGCCACTGGCAAAAACATTTGAGAACCCCTTGACCTATATTACTATACAGAAGGATTCCATGGCCAAATGACTACTTTTCAGGCCTAACTGATCTTTTATTGACATGTAAGGCCAATTTCCCTGTACATATATGTCCAGAGATTGCACCCCTGGTTTGAACTGTCCCTGTTTGGGACTCTAAAAATGATATCTCAGAATTACAAAGAGCGAAATACTCAAGGAAATGTAAAGTGACTTTAAAAAAGGTTATGACCTGATAGTAATACATCACTTTGTATTGAAGCTCTAAGAATTTTAAGTATAGACTGTATGTCTACGCTTTGGGAAAAACTGAAGCATATACGCCATATGAGGCCATTCACTTGTATGAATTGAGACTATTTGAGGCATACTGTACCCTTATTACAGAATATGGCACTTTGAGTGAGTGACATATTTGTTTCTCTGGAAGGTCCCCTAACCAGTATTTTTAGGGTTCTTCTAAAAGTGATGTTGTCAATTGATCTACAATCCTCGACAAAAGTACATGGGACACCCCGCTCCCCGAATCAATGTTGAAGTCTCAGAACACGTTCGTCTGCTGCAACATTGAACAGGGGAGCGGGGATGCAGACAAGGGGATGACGACCTCATGCTTGCTTGTTTTGCTTGTTTTGTCCCATCATTTTTGTCGAGGATTGTCCCAGGCCTGTACAAAGGTATAGGGAGTTTTTCACTGCTGAAGTCAATGTATGATATTTCGTGAAAAAATTGGTCTATTTTGACCAAAGTATGTCTCTGAATAAAAGTTTGAGGTTCACATTGAAAAGAAACCCTTGTCCCTGAAAACACGCCCACATGGGTCCACATGGACCCACGTGGGCCACTTGGGCTCACATGCGATATATGTGTGCAACATAGGCTTTACATGGGTATGAACTCCATGGTTGGTTGGGAGGCGAGGTTGCTTGCAGGGGGTGAAATATTTTTCGGATGGGGGGTGGTATAAATAGTCAAATACTTACTGGTAAAAACTGCACTGAACATTCGCGGGACCGAACAGCGAGGAAGCCCTGCTTGTTTGCCTAGGTTTGTTAAAATTTATTAGTCGAACTTAGAGAATATTGTCGCTACTTTACTAGTTCTCATCGTATCAAAATAGCGCCACGGTTTACCATTGACCTCAGCACGGTTTACCGTTGACCTACACACTATTTCAATGTACGTGGATGGTCAACCGTGCAAATCCACAAAAAATTCCACTATATGTAAAGCCTTTTATAGAAGAAAAATGGTTAACCGTTTCAAATCATGGCAATTCTTAAGTACATTGTCATGTTTTCTAGATGAAATGATACCACAGAATGTTAACTTTACCCAAATTGTAGTTTCAATGATTATTCAATGTTTATTTTCCCGAAAAATAGAAATCTTTGTGGTTGACCGTTTGGTATACCGTGAAATATTTTACATTCGGCCCCACCCTCCACTCCCCTTCCCGAAGTATCAAGAAAAATAAAATGTAAAAGCCTCTTTGGCTTCTTCCCATTACAATTTGTTACCATTCAATGTAAATAAAACACTGTCAAGCCAAAAATCCACCACCCCTACCCCTACCTCATATGAATCTGCTGTGTATAAGTACATTCCTTTCCCCGAACTCAGATCAGGAAAAAATCACCTAAAACTCTATGCTAAGTACTATATGGCTCCTTTTCATGACAATTTAATATTTATATGACATACTGACAAGCCAGGTTAATAGTCAGAAAATTGCAATTTTTAATCCTTCACCTTAACTTGACAAATAAAACGGCAACTTCCTCTTTTTAAAACACCGTAAAACCAAATTTGTTAATTCCTATACCTTTGTACAGGCTTCAGACAATCCTCGACAAAAGTACATGGGACACCCCGCTCCCCGAATCAATGTTGAAGTCTCAGAACACGTTCGTCTGCTGCAACATTGAACAGGGGAGCGGGGATGCAGACAAGGGGATGACGACCTCATGCTTGCTTGTTTTGCTTGTTTTGTCCCATCATTTTTGTCGAGGATTGTAGATTAGGACAACAGATGCTCAAGACCTGTTGCTCAAAATGTCTCTAGATCTTTCAAATTATTTTACACTGACAGTATTAGTTCCATTGGTATCGCTAGGTACAGCATTTTCTGTGGAATCACACAAATTAGGGCAACTACTTTGCAGAAAGAAAATTATCTGTAGGTATAGAAAATTGATGAAAGATTTAAAGCGAATGTGTGTGGTTTTGTAACAAAATTTCAGAAAACTGGGGTTGCAATTAAGGGTTTAGAGTACTTTGGAAAGTTTTCAGTCTAAAGATGATAAGCTTTGTAATACGAACTTTGAACTGTGTAAGGGGTGTCTCATCTATTCAACTTTTTAGGAATTACAGAGCCTTCTGCTTTGGCAATTGTTCATGTTTCTCTTCTTTTTTTTTTGGTCACATTAAGCATTTTGGATTTCAGTAGAAGAATTTGTAACAAGGCTTTTTCACATCATGCAATACACAGTCTTTCATATTTTGTCATTGATCAGTAGTGAAGTCTTTTCAATTCATATGCAAGCCCACCCTCCAAGTATTTTGATTTTTCCAGTGAGAAATGTAGGCACATAATATTCAGTTAATCACAGCAATTTTTTCTTAAACCTAGACAACTCTTTAACTAAAGGGTGTTAAATATGATTTTTGGTTTCGATGAAAAGAGAAACCTATGCATTCATGATGGCGTGTGTATGTATGTGTGTATGTGCGTGTGTGTGTGTATGTGTGTGTGTGTTTGTGACACTTTGCTCGTTAACACGATATCTCAAGAAGGGAAACTCTGACAGTTTTCAAACTTGGTACATAGATGCCCCATATTGAGAGGAAGAACCCTATTGTTTTTGGTGGAGGTCAAAGGTCACCTGGGGTCACCAGGGGTCAAAACCTGAAAACCTTGTTAACACAATATCTCGAGATAGGAAGCTTGGATGAATTTCATACTTTGTATGTAGATGCGTCACGGTAAGAGGAAGAACCCTATCATTTTTGGTGGAGGTCAAAGGTCATCTGGGGTCACCAGGGGTCAAACCCTGAAAACTTCGTTAACACGATATCTCAAGAAGGGAAGCTCTGATAGTTCTCAAACTTAGTACATAGATGCCCCATATTGAGAGGAAGAACCCTATTGTTTTTAATGGAGGTCAAAGGTCACCTGGGGTCACCAGGGGTCAAACCTTGAAAACATCGTTAACACAATATCTTGAGGTAGGAAGCTTGGATGAATTTCATACTTAGTTTGTAGATGCGTTATGGTAAGAGGAAGAACCCTATCATTTTTGGTGGAGATTAAAGGTCATCTGGGGTCACCGGGGGTCAAACCCTGAAAACTTTGTTAACACGATATCTCAAGAAGGGAAGCTCTGACAGTTCTCAAACTTAGTACATAGATGCCCCATATTGAGAGGAAGAACCCTATTGTTTTTGGTGGAGGTCAAAGGTCACCTGGGGTCACCAGGGGTCAAACCCTGAAAACATTGTTAACACGATATCTTGAGGTAGGAAGCTTGGATGAATTTCATACTTAGTTTGTAGATGCGTTATGGTAAGAGGAAGAACCCTATCATTTTTGGTGGAGGTCAAAGGTCATCTGGGGTCACCGGGGGTCAAACCCTGAAAACTTTGTTTACATGATATCTCAAGAAGGGAAGCTCTGACAGTCCCCAAACTTGGTATATAGATGCCCCATATTTAGAGGAAGAACCCCATTGTTTTTGGTGGAGGTCAAAGGTCACCTGGGGTCACCGGAGGTCAAACTCTGAAAACCTTGTTAACATGATATCTCAAGAAAGAAAGCTCTGACAGTTCTCAAATGTAGTACATGGATGCCCCATATTGAGAGGAAGCACCCTAGTGTTTTTGGTGGAGGTCAAAGGTCACCTGGGGTCACCAGGGGTCAAACCCTGAAAACATTGTGAACACAATATCTTGAGGTAGGAAGCTTGGATGAGTTTCATACTTAGTGTGCAGATGCGTTATGGTAAGAGGAAGAACCCTATCATTTTTGGTGAAGGTCAAAGATCATCTGGGGTCACCGGGGGTCAAACCCTGAAAACTTTGTTAACACGATATCTCAAGAAGGGAAGCTCTGACAGTTCTCAAACGTGGTACATGGATGCCCCATACTGAGAGGAAGAACCCTATTGTTTTTGGTGGAGTTCAAAGGTCACCTGGGGTCACCGGGGGTCAAACCCTGAAAACATTGTTAACACAATATCTTGAGGTAGGAAGCTTGGGTGAATTTCATACTTTGTATGTAGATGCGTTATGGTAAGAAGAAGAACCCTTTCACTTTTGGTGGAGGTCAAAGGTCATCTGTGGTCACCGGGGGTCAAACTCTGAAAACTTTGTTAACACGATATCTCAAGAAGGGAAGCTCTGACAGTTCTCAAACTTAGTACATAGATGCCCCATATTGGGAGGAAGAACCCTGTTGTTTTGGTGGAGGTCAAAGGTCACCCCTGGGGTCACCTAGGTCAAACCCTGAAAACATTGTTAACACAATATCTTGAGGTAGGACGCTTGGATGAATTTCATACTTTGGATGTAGATGCGTTATGGTAAGGGGAAGAACCCTATCATTTTTGGTGGAGGTCAAAGGTCATCGGGGGTCAAACTCTGAAAACCTTGTTAACACGATATCTCGAGGTAGGAAGCTTGGATAAATTTCATACCTTGTATTTAGATGCCTTATAGTGAGAGGAAGAACTCTATCATTTTTGGTGGGGGTCAAAAGTCATCTGGGGTCACCAGGGGGGTCAAACCCTGAGACAGAGCTCCCAAGCAGCACGGATTTCCCATATTCAGTACGGAAAATCATTGTAAGTATGGGAATATGGATTTTTCCTTGATAATCCGAATTTTGAATGAGTAAATAGGTCCTTTCACGAACTTTATTATTCTTTAGCCAACATATCAAAAGACTGAGAATAGACTACAGTATTTCACTTTTCTGTACAGTACTGTAGTGTATTTATTTGAGCCCAGTAATCTATGCTGTTATGTTATTGGTTAAATTTTTGTCAACAAGTTGATCTTAAACCAATCAGTAGATAGTTTGCAGCAGATCCATGACATTCCATAAGCTACCATATCATTGGTTGATCAGTTGTAAACAGATCCACTTTCAACCAATCAGAATTTGTGTTAAAAGCTAGTTTCTGAGTGCAGTGACAGACTATCACACATAGCCTGTCTGCCAAGGTCTGTTGAGCTGGCTGAGTAGCCCAACGTTAATGTTAGATTTGACTGTAACTGAATTGGAAAAATAGCACCAAGAAATGGAATAATAAAAATTACAGCAGGAATATCACAGTTTGTTGTAATATGGCTCCTCTTCAGAGTAGCATGAGTAACTTTAGTGGAAAATTTACCAGGCAGATCAAGTTTTAACGTAGGCCTAGGCCTAACAGTCAGGGCCTAGGCCTAGGCCTAAGTGTTGTTACAGAACCAACAACAAACATTAGCCTACACACACAATAACGTTAGACTCAGTACATAAATCTAATGCAGAGTTCCAGGTTTGTGGGCTAGGCCTAGACAAAGTCCTAGTCCTGTGACTAAGTCCTAGCCTAACTGCCACAGTACAGGCTAGCCTAATTGTAGTACAGTATGTATGGGCTGATATTAGAGGTAGGTTACTGTAAATGTAATAGCTATGGCCTAGGCTAGGGCTAATCAAAGCAGTTATTGCCTGTCAAATGTTGGTACCCATCATCGAAGTTTGTAGTATTTACAGAGAGATTTCTGTGACCAGCTGTGCATAGGCCTGGGCTAGGTTTATACTTATAGCTAGGCCTAGGCTAGACCTAGGCTAATGTTACTTAGGGCCTTGCCAAGTATTTAGCATAGCCTCTAGGCTATACTGTAACGTTAGGGAATACTTGGGATATTTTGCTTTTTGTCCTTTGGTGACCCTGATGACTATCTTGGGAATTCTTGGGAAATTTTGCTTTTTGACCTCTCGTAACCCCAGATGACGATCTTGGGAATTCTTGGGAAATTTTGACCAGTGACTGAAAGATATGGGACATCATGGCATTATTTGGAATAGAACATATATCATCGAAACCTCAATGCATTTTTGCATTCTGGTTATATACCACCTCATTTATTTCTCTACATTTGATTGGAGGATTGGTGGTCACATGCCAAGGGTGATTCGGCACTATCATCACGGCCATGTGTTATCCATCGTGCAATAGTCTACTATAACACACGGTCGTGCAATAGTACAGTATAACACAGGGCTGTGACGTCACTATCACTGCGGTACATACAAACTATCCTGCAACTCAATAAATCAACGCAGCTTTGGGGATCGCACATTGCATATTGTACGTAATAGGCACATAGATGCGTAGCTAGTAAACGACGAACCATGGAGCTACCACACAGACAAACGCGAACCATAGTGACCGCCAAAACACAACTTTAACCAACAACGAGATAAAGGTAACGTTAGATAGTTATAAGGTGTTATATAAAACAAATATTGAATGTTTTTCATTCGTGTGATATTTGCCTTGTTGAATAGAACGTTAAATCTTTCAACTTGTGAAATAATTCATACTATCGCACTCATAAACATTCATTATTTGTATACTATACCATTGTCCGGAATGTTCATTTGTCAAAGCTATTTAATGGTCTAGTTAGAGGAATTCAGTTGGAAAAAGTAGCAGGCTGCAGGGCATATTGATAGCTAGTGTACAGTGATAGTGATAGTAGCAGACTGCAAGGCATATGTATAGTGATAGTGATAGTAGCAGGCTGCAGGGCATATAGTGTATATATTATTTCATTGGTTAAAGTCATCTGACCTGTATTTAAGTAATTTTCCCATAAGTGAAGGTTACTCTTTTTTCTTTTACCAAATCCAGTTTGATTTTCAAACTGTATTGAAAGAAGTTTTAACAGGTGAATTACTTTCCTCTAACAGTGTAGATGGCATTCATGAGAAATGACCATAATGATTAAATACAACCAGTTGATTTTCTAAGAAAGCAGTTATCTGTGTGGCAAGAAATTGCAGTCTAAATTTGTTCTCATCATTGCTGAAAGAGGGTGATATTAAACCATAAAGTATTTAAATAGAGTACTGTAAAATAAGTGTGACAATAAATTTACAGCTCTGCATTTAAAGGCTGTAATAGGAGAAGAATGTCATTGGCTTTATTCAAGGGTACTAAGATGTTTAAATGCACCTTTTGAATTAGACTGGAACTAAAACATAAAATTGTTTTGTACTTACTGTAGACTGCCATGCTAGTTTTCTGTATATATGTCTGAAATTTCAAAATTAACTTCATACCATTCATCTAGCCATTAAAACATACTTTCCTAACATTACAAAAGAGTTGTTGGCAAATCTTGACTCCTACATATCCTTACATATCCTCATGTGTCTTACATTCCCTTTTCTAGCCCTTTACTTATATATATATAAAAAAAAAAGAATGGCCCAGTTTGCCTGTTATTGCAAAACTGATGCTAAAAGATCAGTGAAAAAGAGGAGAAACTGTCATCATCTTGCAACAGTTCTATAGTCTCTATCATGCTCTCATTCTTTCTCTCGCAATTTTTTGCTTCTTGACTCAGCCCAGAAAATGACTTTGATAAACAAGACGATGCTCTGGGACATTAAAGAGAAATTAAACTGATTTACTTTCTAAAATGTTCATGTTTTCATTATAACTCAAAAAGTTGGCATTTGTTTATTTCCATATCCACAGAACCATGTCAATTTCTTGTTAGTCATATCACATTTCTGGCAAAATAATGTGCACAGTAAACCACCAGGCAGTGAATGAATGAATGATGATCAAACAATCTTGCGTTGATTCTAGCTAGGGTAATGTTTGTTTTTCCAAGTTATTTCACGGTCCATTCCCTTTTTTGGAGAAAAATGTAATGGAAGGATGAATGTAATACAAACTGAAGGCTTGAATAGTATCCTAGAGACAAGGAATTCCTTCAGCCAAGGTTTGCGGCTTTTGCTAATATTGAGCCCTGCGTGGTTAATATTCACAGTAAATGGAAATGGGCAATGATGGGATAAATCATAAAGGTATGAAGGCTTGGTGAATGTCTTTCGGTCAAGAATTGTGTTATTTTACGTGCTGAATGCATTTGAGGTACAGAAAATTTTGATACCTCTAAAAAAATGACAAATGCAAAAAGTAATGGGTGTTTTCAGCTGGTAGCTGGTTATATTTATTTTCAAGAAATAAATTTCTCACAGAAGGAATCTACTCCTTTGTAGCTCATGAATAATTCAATCAAATTTTTAAATGATGCAACAATCATATAGACCCATGTTATGTGTAATATTTGTGGGATTTAAGACTTAATTGCCAGAGTGTCAGTAAGACAATGGTTTAATAAAGATAAAGTAAGTGTCTCTTTGTATCATGTAATGTATTGAATACAATATTTCCCCTTTAGATGACAAACATTTAACAGTGATGTAACCATGAAGTTTTTAGCAGGAGGGTGCAGCATAGCTTGTACCATTTCATAAAAGTAGCTGAAAAACCCATATTTCCTTGTAAGGAATGCTAAATCCCCATTTTGATAAACTGTAATCATATCACTCCAGTTGTGAGCTCTTCATTTAAAATTATCACTCTAAAAAAATATGGATGGCATTGCAAAATATTTAAATGTAAAATCTACTTGCTTTGTATCACTCAAGATTGAAATTTGTGTCAGGGGACACAATGCTTTTGTAGGAAGTGTGACCTCCCCCCCTTTCCCCCCCCCCCCCCCCATACTTCAGCTACTAAACGTTTGAGAAAAAAGACTTGAAGCTACATAGAACACACATCTGTGATGCTTGAGGAAAAATGCTTGACATAATTTTAAGATGAGATTTTTTATACATAACATGCAATTATAATTGCATACTCATCTCCATCAAAAATGACACGAAGATGAAATATTTTATTCCTACACATGTTTGTCTATGCCAAACTTGTCATATGGGTTGTCGCTTTGTTTGCTCTTCATAAGTACCTTAGCATTCAAGGAGAAATTTTTTTGTAGCTTCAAGGTAAAATCACTTTTAGTTAAAATGTGGTACTTTATGATACCTTAGGCAGAAGTTATCTGGAAGTACGTATGATGTTGTTTTAGAATAATTACCATAGTTTATGAAGGTATACATTATTTGCAACATAATATTATCAACTTTTACTACAGTTCTGCAAACTTAAATATCACCCTTCACGTAGAGTACTTAGATAATTGTGTATACATACGGTACAGTGCTGTGTATAGTAATATTTTAAAGCATGCATCAAAAGTCTGTCTGCTGTTATCTTGTGTGTAATGGCTTTATTAATGGATGTAGCACTTGACAATTAGGCACCTCGTGATGACATCAACTGCATTTTATCTGTAATTTTAACACAGAGGAGTGGTGTTGACACAGTTTTCATTTATTGCTTGTGAGGCAGTGAACAGTCTGTTATACTGATCTGCTACGACTATCTCTTAAAGCTAAGGTATGAATTGTGGTAGTTAAATACTGTATCTCATTCACAGTTAAACCTGAAAAGCTATTCAACCTTGTCAAGATCATCAACCGAGTAATTGTGATCATCTAATTTCCGAGTCGTCAGTCTCGTCATGGTGACACCCCAAGTCATGTCCCCATCAATATTAGATTAAAGAGCGTGACCTCATCACTGATTACAAATGAGTAACTTTGATGGAGAGGATTTATCTTTAGCCCTGAAACAACACAGCAAGTGAAGGACAGTGAAATATTTCATTAATTCTTCACCTTTCCACGCTTCCCTTTGATACAGTGTTACATCAAATAAAATGATTGATGGTATTAAAGACTGTAGTCTAGATTTCTTTGCTCTTTTACTGTTTGGTTTTTTTTAATTTATTAAATGTCTCTTTGATGAATTTCTTTTGAAGCTCATTATTTGCTTTAGTAAAAGAGAAATAATCAATTTCTACATAGTATTAAATTTGTATTAAAAATCATTACATTTAGCTGCCTATTGGTACTGATTATAAGACAACTGTATAGGTATGCATTCATGATGGCTTGTGGGTTTTCACACATATGTGTGTGTGTGTGTGTGTGTGCATGTGTTTGTGACATAACGCATTGTCTAACTGTGATGGTTGTCATTCATGTTATTACATGGATGACCCATATTGAGAAGAATTCCTATTTGTGAATTCCAAAGGTCAGCACGGTTCAAACTCGTGAAATGATAACGTGATATATCAGTTAAGACAGGAAGCATTTTTGTACATGGCATATGGATTAGCCATATTGAGTACAAGAGTTTTGCTGCTGTTGTTGCTCATTTGAGGTCAACAGAGGTCATCCTCTTTCAACCTTGTCAAGTATGATATCCCATGGATCCTAGCTGCTGCTTGAATACTTCCTATACTTTGTGTGTGGGTGCATCACTTTGTTCAAAGTAGTGGTTCACAACATGTACATCATGAGAGCTAGTTGAAGTTTAAAAGCTGGAGTCCAGTAAAATTAGTTCAACGGAACTCAATGCATTTTTGCATTGTATTTCCTTCTGGTAATTCGCCATTGAAAATATAACTTGGCATGTAAAAAGTAAAGTCTTTGAGATGTTGACCAGCTGTTTAGTATTTTCTAAATGTCTGATGAAAGTTAGTGTTATCATACTGAATTTAATAGTATTGCAATAAACACGGTTATCATAGGGATCTTCCATTTTGTCTTAATTTTTACAAGCAAACAAATTATACGTTTGAAAAGGGGTCAAAGACAATGTATGCTTTTTCAAAGTGTAATAACTGATGAAGGTATGTTTGCCCAAAATTTTTTTTTCCACCTCTAAAAGTATGCTCTGAGTAGGGGGGCTACATAGAAAGAACATTTCGTGTCATTTTGAAAACGAAAAAAAAATTGGGTGGCCCCATGGCCCCCATCACCTGTCAAGTGCCGCCATGTGGTACGTACCTGGTGAGCAAGATTCCAAGAGTTACTGTGAAATGAAGAAACTGTTCAAAGAGTCAAAAAAATTTCAGAAGTATGGTTTTCCAAGCCTGGGAAATCTTTATTCTCTTTGCAAAAGTAATCAGTAATCATGCTAATCTACCAAATGGCCATGAATTTTGCATTGAAAGAACAGACCCTTGTGTTTTGTGGTGTACATTGTTTGCTTCCAAAGTTTGGTAAAATTCCAGTACATTTGGAAGTAACACATAACATTCTAGACAGTCAATAAATAGTGAAAGGTGATGTAAGATCTCACATATTTCTTTGCAATTAATACACAGCTATCAAGATAAATTATGAGTTTTGTAATGAAATGCATTTTAGTTTTAAAATGGGCAGGAACAATATGGTAAACTAAGGTTTGTCTAACTTTTCAATGCATGATGGGATTGTAAAGCTTGGTTAATGATTTTCTACGTAAATTGAGGAGAGTTTTTTCAAAACTCACAACAGTTCTGACTTAAATTCAAATCTTTTTATGCTGACAAATATTTCAAAGTCAAGACCAATGAAATAATCCAGAGAGTCTGTAATGCTAATTACAGAATGTCCCAACCTGACATAAACCCAATCAATTTCACATCACACATACACTATGTCAGTATGAACAATTTGTTCATAATGTGAGTGCAATATTATTCTGTATGATTTTTCCTTTGGTGCTTTTTTTCCATCAGCACGTCGAAAGACAGTAATTGTAAAGCTGTGGTTGGCACTTGAATGTGAATATGTAATAAAAAAAAAAAACCTAGAGAATTCATCAAACTAGAACCCACCATCCCCAGGGGGAAGTTACGTCCCTTCAAACTACTTGCCAATTTAAAATTAAATGAAAATTCAGCCTAGCATCAAATCGATCAAATTTTATTTCCAAACAAGTTCAGGGTGCCATATCTGTGTGTGAAGATAATGAAATAGCTGGAACAGACAAGATTGAGGCTGGTAAACAGATCACTTGGAAAACTGTCGGGAACGACACTTTTTTTAATTTCTTGAATTTTAGTTTTTGAAAATATCTAAACATGTATACCTGTGAAGGGCTTTTGGTGAGGCATTGCAAGGTTCCTGTACTTGAAGCTTTAAATGGTCATGGTAACCTTAGTGGGTCTGTTATTGCTCCTTATACCCTCTGAAAGCCTGCAAATGTTACTGTCTGGCAAAGTCCATTGTTACAGTAGGTGAACCTGACCTAGTCCTGCCTTCTTTTTGCTTGTCAAGAGATGCATTTTTTTTGTCTCCTTTGCAATTTGTTAACAGTTTAAATGAGGTGTGTGGAAATAATGTAGGAAATTATGATTTGGAACAATTCAGTTAAACAAAAATATGATTTACATGCTTACATCATAACAGTTTTTTTTTTTTTTTTTTTTTGCTTTTTGTTAATTAACTTCCAGTGTGTTCTGTATATTTGTACTTGAGATTTGAGCATTTCCTTTTAGAATGAATGGACTCAATTTTATAAACCAGTTGATTTTGATTGGAACATTACAATCAACAGGGGTGCATAAATGTTTACTTTCTGAAAGGGCAAGTTTTCTACTCTTTCTTTCATATTATCGTACATGTACTAGATCAATTTCCCTCACCTTGCAAAAATTTCCCTCCAATTACAAAACTTTTATTGGACAGCTTCCAACATGCCAACATTTTGCACCCATGGCAAGCAGTTTACAGTACTGCATGCTGCATGTACAAACAAAAATTTAACTTAGGACTATATCATGAAATTATGAGCTTAACAAGTTCATGAATTCTTTATTGCTCGTATATGTATATGTTCAACACTGGCAAATATGAAAGAATGTTTTGTCTCAAATTCAGGCATATATAGTCCAATAAGTGCCTATATTGTAACTGCATTTTTGATCTGATCTGCCCTCCCCCTTTCAGTTTTTATTTAGAGTTTGAAGCAGTCACACTACATGACTTGTGTGACTCAACTCAGCCTGACTATAGCCTGACCTAGTTTCATGTATTTGGCACATTATTCAGATGCATGATTGACACTGCAGGACTCGTGCTAGTCCATTTTGCCATTGTTGCACCCAGCAGAACAAATCAATCATGGGTGTCTGATTGGCCAAATTATTTCAGGCTCATGACTGTCCTAGACTCCAGCGGGAAAGATGAAGGTGACTAAATTAAAACTTGCTAAAACTGGTTCCAGAACTGCCAGTTGTACTATAGACCAGTGCACACTATATGACTATTGGGGATGCTATGCTGGAAATGAGTTACACATCAAGCATAGTCATACAGTGTGCAGCTAACTTGAATAATAAATGCCACCTGTAGAAACCTTGGATTAATCCCTCATTTCAATGGTATCTGCATTCTTAGGGTATATTTTATATAGCCAACTTTGGCTAAAGTGTTAGATGCAAACAAAATTGGCTGTGAACAGCCCTCATTCCTACTGCTCAAATGACCTTAAAGCATAGTATCAGGCTATCAGATGCCATCAGTCACAGCACTCAGTTGTCTCTCAGCCAACATCAAACCTTAAATGAAGTTGAAAAAAGTAAGGCCTCACTGAAAGACAGTATGATACTATTTGTTTAAATGTAAATGAAAAATTCATGACCTAAATAAGCAACCACATTACTCATATTTGTCTTGAACTTGGGAAATTCCACAAAATTTTAAGTGGTGTTATTCTGGTGACAAGAATCTCAATTCTGAAAACGGGTCAATTATTAAAACACTACTTTTGTTTGAAACAAAGTTAATGGTCCTATTATAATTCGTTTGCAATCTGAAGTTGCTATACTGTAGTTCATATGCAAAGTTTGGATGTTTCTGAACCTTATAGTGTCTAGAAAATAAAAAAAATTGTAATTGAGAAGTGTTTTCTTTAGTTTCATGTTGTGGTGCTTTTTACCTGGAAAAATTTGAAAATTGAAACTGGGTATTTATTTCCTAAAATGTTTCAACAGATTGGAACTATAAGCAGCTATTTATTGAATACCAGAATCTTTATTCCAAACTGGAACCTAGTACACTCACACAAGGCTGGATCACATAGTAGGCACTGCATGGGGCCACCAAAGCCAATGGGGGCCTTCAAAGGAATTGGGTGCCCATGAAAACTATGCTGTGAAATTAATTGTCCAGAAATTTACTCTTTCAGGCCTGTTCCAGGCTAGCTAGCACCTATGGCATGCAAATAATAATATAATAATAATATAACAGTTCTTATAAAGCACCTTACACAAGAAGTCTCAAAGCGCTATAAAAACTATAATAGGACAAAGTAAACAAATGAGTTTCCAAGTTAGTTTTAAATTGTCTAACAGAAGAAGAGTTCTTGACAAAAGATGGTAGGTCATTCCACAATTTGGCAGATATTGTTGAAAAAGCTCGATCACCATAAGAGAGGGTAACAGTTGACGGCACATTTAAAAGTGATTGAAAGCTGGAACGCAGTTCACGCAAAGGCTTGTAATTAGATATAAGATCCTGTAGATACAATGGAGCAAAACCATGGATGCATTTGTATGTGAGAAGAAGGATTTTGTAGTTGATGCGATGCTGCACAGGAAGCCAGTGAAGATTGTGAAGAACAGGGGTTATGTGGTCACAAGATTTTGTTAATGCAACAAGTCGAGCCGCTTTGTTTTGAATTCGCTAGAGTTTTGAAATTTGATGTTTAGGTAAACCATAGAAAAGACTATTTCCATAACCAAGACGACAGGTAACGAATGCATGAATGAGCTTTTCAGTAGTTTGGGTATCCAAATAATGCCGTAATTGACCAATTTTGTGCAAAGCAAAAGAAGCAGAGCGACACACATTATTAATATGCTGAGATAAACTAAGATCATTCTGGAAAATAACACCCAGATTTTTTGCACTCTGGGCAGGCTTGATTAGAGAGTCTCCAATGGAAATACTGGTGAGTGGTGTGGTATCACGGAAACGAGAAACAAGGTGTAGTACTTCAGTCTTCTCAGGATTGAGTTTTAAATTGTTGGTGGTTGACCAGGAAAAGATGTCCTTAATACAAGTTTCAAGTTGTGGTAACACTGTATGACAGTTTCTATTATCCACTATTGCATACACTTGAGTGTCATCTGCATACATCATTTTGGACAGACCATATGATTCTGTAATGTTTTTAATAGGAGATGTGTATAAAGTGAATGCAAGAGGGCCAATAACAGATCCTTGAGGGACTCCCTCTTCAGGTATATGAGCCTCAGATAAGTGACCGTTGATATTAATATGTTGAGATCGTTTGGTAAAGTATGATGTAAACCAACGGAGTGCAGTTTCACAAAATCCAAATCTATTGGAAAGACGTTGTACAAGGATAGTATGGTCGATCGTATCAAAAGTAGCAGAATAGTCTAACAATACAAGAATGGACTCCTTTCCTTTATCTGCTGAAAGAAGCAAGTCATTGTAAACCCTAAGAAGGGCAGATTCAGTGGAATGGTGGCTTCTGTAAGCAGACTGATACTTGCTGTGAAGGTTATTATGTGAAAGGTAATCATGGATCTGTGATACAGCAGCACGTTCAATTGACTTTGCAAAAAATTTGAGATTAGCTACTGGACGATAGTTTTTGAGATTCTCACAGTCAAGTTTTGGATGTTTAATAAGTGGAGTAATGTGCACAACTTTTAGCGACTCTGGAAATATACCAGACAGAAGTGAACCATTGATAATCTTTGTTTTGATAGGAGCCAGAACTTGGATTTTTAATAAGTGGAGTAATGTGCACAACTTTTAGCGACTCTGGAAATATACCAGACAGACGAGAACCATTAATAATCTTTGTTATGATAGGAGCCAGTTCTTTGATGCATTTCTTGAGAAGCCAATTAGGTATGGGATCCATGGAACTCTTGTTGGAGAGTTCAGAATAATTTTAGAGACTGTTTCGACACTAATAGGGGAAAATCCACTAAAAGAACTAGAACACGGCTCACAAAGAATATGTGGACAATCATTAGCTGGCACATTATGAAGATCCTCCTTAATACATTTCACGTAATGCCTTTTTGGGCCTCAGCTCTCACCAGCCTGATCTGTTTGTAAATATTCAAGCACATGGTTTCTTCAAAATCTTACTGAATCTACCAGTCAGGAGGTTTAAAACTACCCCCCCCCCCACCTTCTCAAGTATCATTCAACCTACAAATTGCAGACAAGAGATATCAGTCAGCCCACTCAGCATTGTCGGTGTAATAAATCTTCAAAGTAAAGTCACTGTGCATAATTATACTGTACATATGCTGAAGTTTCCAGAGTCTTACCTGGAAGCTTGGAAACGATTATTTTAAAATTTTCTACCAGCAAACTCCCATACAGCTAGAATCCATAGCCCACTCAAGGGCCTTGAAAGCTCTGTGGTCCTAGATGCTCTCTGATGCAAATTGAGCCTTATTTTCTACCATTTTGCAAACTACATTTTTATTTGTAATTTTCATATGCTATTAGTAATCATGTTTAATATTTCCTGCAAATTTCAACAATCATCTGGGTGCTAAGCTCTTCCGGCCTTTGAAGATCGACCTTGCCCAGTGCATACAGTAAGCTGTGTACTATACTATACATAGGTTCAAGTGCATACAGTATAAGTACTATACATTGGTTCAAGTAGCATTAAGTTGAAACTTGCTGGTATTAGGAAAAAGATATAATACATGGATAAAATCTTGTGAATTAATATTACCAGAGTATAATAAATTGTGACCAATGTATTTAATTAAACCCAAATGAATCTATATCAGGGTATTGTTACCAAGCCAACTTAGTCTAAAGATTGTGGATGACTATGAATGGATGGTACTGCAACCACTGAAAGATTTTTCATCAGGTATATCACAGTAAATACCTGCTGTATAGGATAGAACCAGGTAAGCTGGTCATTGCTACTTTACAGTCAAATTGTGTTTTGTTTTAAATCATTCAGAGTGAAGTGACTGCATGCATATAAACATGAAATCATGTTAAAAATTTAGGGAAATTTGACTTGCTTCCTAGGGAAGATATCCTACTTTCTGTAAATGTAAATTGGAAACCAGCCTAATTGGGTGTCCTTTGTAACGTTACCTGGTACAACTCAGATATATTTGCCCCTATAGAAAACCTCTCATGAGAAATCTTAAGTTAAAAATGTAAAGAGGGGTGGTGCCAGGTGGGAGTAGGGCTGGCCCCTAGTTAGGGAAATTTTCCAGTTTTGTGGGAGCCTCAGTGGATTCAATAAAGTGTGTAACCCCTGATAGTTACAGGTCAACCAACAGTCTACTTGAGCTTGCTCTCAGGGCAAATTCTCCAGTGCTAACCCAGGTTTTCATGAAAGGAAAACTCCCAATTTTTGATTCCTTCCCGAAGGCCGAAGGAATCTATGCGATGGTGATGCGGTGTGTGTGTGTGTGTGGGAGTATGTGTGTGTATGTGACACTTTTGCTTGTAAACATGATATCTCAAGAAGGGTAACTCCGAAGGAGCTCATACTTGGCATGTAGATGTCCCATATTGAGTAGATGATCCCTAATGTTTTGGGTGGAGGTCAAAGGTCATTTGGGGTCACAGGAGGTCAAAAGATCAAAACCTTGTAAACAGTATATCTCAAGAAGGGTAACTCCGAGGGATCTCATACGTGGCAGGTAGATTGCCCATATTAAGTAAATTATCCCTATCAGTTTTGGTGGAGGTCAAAGGTCAACTGGGGTCACAAGAGGTCTAATGTTAAATACCCTGGAAATTGCTTGTAAACACGATATCTCCAGAAGGATAAATGTGAGTGATGTCATACTTACCATGTACATTGCCCATATTGAGTAGATGATCCCTATTGTTTTTGGTGGAGGTCAAAGGTCATTTGGGGTCACCAGAGGTCAAAAGATCAGAACCTTGTAAACACTATATCTGAAGAAGGGTAACTGTGAGGGATCTCATACTTAGCTTGTTAATTGCCCATATTAAGTAGATGATTCTTCTTATTCTTGGTGGAGGTCAAAGGTCATTTGGGGTCATCAGAGGTCAAAACGTCAAAACCTTGTAAACACGATATCTCCAGAAGGATACATGTGAGGGATCTCATACTTATTGTGTGAATTGTTCATATTGAGTAGATGGTCATTTGAGGTCATAAAAGGTCAAAACCTTAGTAAACCTGATATTTTAAAGAGAATTACTATGAGGGATCACATACTTGGCCTGTGGATTGTTCATATTTAGCATGTAGGTCATTTTGGGTCACAATATTTCCAAAGCTTTTGACCTTATTAACATGACATCTCAAGTAGCATCACTGTGAGGGATCTCATGCTTGTCATGTGGGTGATTCATGTTTGTTACAATATACCCATATGGCAAGGAATCACTAAGCCTTTTGGCTTTCTGGTTCAATTTTTTTGCACTAAAGATCCCAGTTTTGCATTTGCCATCCTTTCGTTAACCAGGGCCGATATTCATAAAACCCTGCTAAGCCTAGTTGGCAACTATTTTGGGCCTTAGCTGCCAACTAAGCCTAGTTGTATACTATATGTTATTCATAAAATGCCGCTAAGCTTAGTTGACTGCTAAGTTGTGTGCTAACGTTAGAAGTGATCTTGGGTACTTCTGAGTCACTAGTTGGCAGCTAAATCCTTCATTTCTATGTTTGACCAGGGAGTTGTTATCCGAATGGAGATAGCTCGCTCAAACTTTCCTTGAACTGAGGTTTGCGCATTCAAGGTCATCTAGTAATCATTCGATTATCTTGCTCCTAACATTTCTATAAGCACTAAGCTAGATTAAAAAGTAAACACAAAGAGATTTGTCGTCTGCTACATTCGGAGTAGAACTCTTTTACCTATAGCCATAGCATTGCCAGTCACCTGAAAAATAAGTATATTTTCTCTATGGTGTCGCAAATGAGACCACGTCAGCTTTATTTTATGTAAAATTATGACATAGATGTATGTTCGATTATTTTAGGAAACTTGAGGTAACTTTTCAGAATGCAGTAAAAGAATTAGGCTCCTGTCTTTTTAGCTCATTTGCATGTGGTCTGTTAAGATGGAGTAGGGGCATTTGTATTGATCTAGTTCTAATAAACAGCCGTTTTGAGTTTATAAACCCTGTCATTAATATGACGGCGGTATACAAACCTACACATCAAAGCATTATTCAATTAATACTCTTGTTAAAGTATTACTAGAGTTAAATAATGTCGCAAGGAGAAAGAAATCAAGTTGTGTCGCATTAAATAAAAGCTTAAGTAAGCCTTACCACCAGCTAATAGTTGGTAATCATTTAACACTTAAATAGGTCTTAAAGTATTAGCATAAATTAAACTTCTCGTGCTACCTCCATTCGGATCACAACTCCCTGGTGAAACTGATGCGTGTTGTGATTTGTGGTTTTGGACATGGCCAACTGCTAAGCTACCAACCAAATAAATCCTAGTTGACAACTACCTGGCACTGTCCCTAGCAGGGTTTTATGAATAGGAAAATAACAGGAAACTATGGAGCAGGCAACTAGCCATTTAGCAGCCTGCTAAGGCCTAGTTGGCTGCTAGTTTAGCAGGGTTTTATGAATATCGGCCCAGCCTACTTTGTCGGGGCTTTTAAGTGTTGCTGCTTTCCTCATCAGGAAGCTTGGCCAGCCCTCATTGGGCAAATCCTGGCACTACTGTACCCTTGGTGAAGATGATCAAAAAATCGAGGCACCTACCTAAGGCTGTGTTAAACCATGCAGATCTGTTTTTGTTTGTGTCTGGTCTGTTGTATGATTGTGTTAAATGTAGTTTATTCTTTATAGCCTTATCTTGTAGGGGTATTTTTGTATGACTGTTCTGTATAATATTATGGCAGTCAAATCACAGATACATGTACATGTATATATGCAGTATTTTACCTGAACAGATCTACACATTGGTTAAAATATACATGGATCAGCCTGTAATATTGATCTGTATTTTATGACTCCATCTGGCACCTTGACACTTGTCTACACTTGTGCAGCTCAGTTTGCATTTTTGTATATTGCACATGTATTGAAGTCCTTCAAGCTGTTTCTTGCTGCAGGCCGTAACAACATGAGGCAGGGTACCCCTTCCCTCTCCCCTTCCGAGAGCAGAACAAATGGTCAATTTCAGGTCCAATGTATTTGATTTTCAGGCCAAAGTCATATGATTGGTTGCCAGTAAGGGAAAATTTCAGGGTAACCAATTTCGGCACCTTGTGAAAAATCTCCCTATATTTCTATATGCAGAAGATGATGACCTGAAACTACTCCCACATGGATTTTAACCTCGCAGGAAAATATCCCTCAGACAGCCCTAGTACATGCAATAAGTAACTATCATTTTGTATGTTATGCCCACAATTTTTTTCTCTAAAAAATGTAGTTTATGTATTCTTGTTCATGATAACATGTTCATTTAACTCTTGTTGCAGTATAGAACTGTATGTAGCTTTGATCAGATGGTTTTATTCCTCATGAATAAAAATGAGAGTTCCTCTTGTGTATACATAAAACTTATGATAAATGTCAATGATTCAACTAGGGAGTTGCTATTAAATGGTTCAACTTTGTGCACACACCAGGGTCTTGCTAATCAAGGGTTTGTTCTCAGTCAAGGGTTCCTCCTTAATTGAGTAGTATTGTTCTTAGTCATCATGATCATTTTGTGTGCCATTCATTAAAGGGAATAATTAGTTGCCCAAAGCTGCCTTTAAAATGTCATATAGATCTTTACAAAACTCCTGTTGCTTTGGAACCTTTCATTATACCCTTACAAACAAAAAAACATGTGGCAATTTGTTCCAAATCCTCAGGTTTTTTCACATGTGTCTGCCATAGGTAATCACAGGTATTCTGAGTGAAAACTGATGTGTTTCCCTTGACATTGACAGGGTTAGCCAGTTGTCACACTTTGCCACAGGTTTGCTGCAGGTTTGCCGCAGGTTTTACATGCAGCAAACGTGATAGTAACTCATGATATTTCAGGTCATAAATATGGCATTATACTAAAGGGTTTGTATTCTGTCTATGGACATGTAAATGTAATACCGGCCAATTTGAGGTAAGGAGCATTTGAAATTTGAAAAATAATTGCAATTCTTATTAAAATCTAGGAAATAATGATAACTTGTTTTGCACTTACATCATGTATAAGCTACATGCAAATTTGTGACTTGTAAAGAGGGACTCATGAGTGAGATATGTCTCTTGTTATCCTGTGTTTAACCTTCATTCTGAAGACAGTTGTATGTTGGTTTGCTCTGAGGGGTTTATTTTGGATGTAACTGATGACTCCTTGGAAAATGTCCACATTACAAACCAAACTATTGCCATAACTGAAACATGGCTAGATGGCACTGTTACTGATAGTCAACTCTTTGGATCTTGTGACTTTCAGTTTTTTAGAAATGACAGAAATGCACATGGTGGAGGTGTTTTACTTGCTCTTAAATCAAATCTTACACCTTCCTTGGTTACAGAACTACAATCTGACTGTTGTGAAATCATCTGGGTGGCCTATAATTGCTCTCTTGGAAGAGGCTTGGTGGGTTGCTGTTACCGCCCACCAAACACTAAGGAGTATTCTATAAACCTAAGTAACTGTTTGTTAAAGATTGCATCTTTGAAAAAACAGTATGATTTTATCTCAGTGTATGGTGACTTTAATTTACACATTGGTTGGACATTACCTGAAAGGCCATCTTCAACAATGGGTGACATTATTTTTGATACTTTCGACGCAATCGGTTTGACACAAATCTTGTGTAAGCCTACGTATTCAACCCCATCTGGTGAAAGCCACTTTTTGGACCTTGTTTTCACCAACAACCCTTTCATTGTTGACTATTGTACTGTAACTGACAATTTATATGGCTGTGATCACCAGGCAGTTGAAGTTGTATTCAGTATCACCTCTCAATCAGCAAAATGTGTTACTAAGGAAATTCTATAACTTAAAGGATGCTAACTTTGACTTGTATTTCTCTGATCTTTCCAAAATTAATTGATGGATGGCTTGTTTTGATGGTAATGTTTACTCCACATGGCAAAACGTTTCAAACCAGTTAAAAATGTCTATTAGTAGAACAATTCCTGTAAAGAAGGTATGTATAAAGCATGGCACCTCTCAACCATGGATTTCAAAAGAAATCAAGAAACTTTGCAGAAAGAAAAGAAATTTTTACGTGAAAGCCAAACAGTGTGGTACTATTGAATCCTGGGAATCCTACAAATTAGCCAGTGACCTATGTAAGAAGGAGATTCGTAAGGCTCATAGGGCATTTATATTAGGCATTGCAAAGGACTCAAATCGTAATTTGATGAAATTCTGGAGATTTATTAGCTCCCAAAAAAGGACATCCAGTGTGACATCTCTCTACTTTGGTGAAACCTTATTTACTTCTGCAAATGAGATTGCCCAAAATTTCATGCACTTTTTTGCCTCCCATAGATCCCAGCCATATGTACCAGTGGATGTTTCAAATCTGGACTCATCCTGTGACTCATGTTTCTATCAATTTCTCAAGTTTTACTGTGAATGAGGTCAGTGACATCCTACTTTAAACACAAGTAAATCAGCTGGTCCAGATGGGCTTTTGCCAATTTTTCTTAAGCTTGGAAGAATGGTGCTATCCCATGTTGTGTGTCAATTCTTTAGCTTTTCTGTCTCTAATGGAATGGTACCTTTGGAATGGAAAATGGCAAATGTTGTACCTGTATACAAAGGGTCACCAAAGCCAGTAGCTGTTGCTTCAAGCTATAGACCAATTTCATTAACACCAATTGTTAGCAAAATTTTGGAGAAGCTTATTTGTTCAAGGTTCATGAAATTCTTTGATGAAAATAATATTCTTGGTACAAACCAATTTGGCTTTCGCCCTGGAAGAAGCTGTGAGCTAATGCTATCTAAAGTTCATCGTGTTATTTCCTCGTCATTTGGATTCTTCTTCGTGCAATCTGGTGGATGCTGATTTCCTTGACTTTAGCTCTGCTTTTGACAGAGTGCCACATAATAAACTCATTTTAAAGCTTCACAAGTTGGGGATAAGAGGAAGCATTCTTGCCTGGATTCAGGACTTCCTATGGATGCGCCAACAAAGAGTAGTTTTTCAAGGGGGGGTTTCTGATTGGACGGGAGTTCCACAGGGATCTGTTTTGGGTCCCATACTGTTTCTTGCTTTTGTCTGTGATATTTCCTCTGGTCTTTCCTCAACAATGTTTCAATTTGCTGATGATCATACTGTTATCCGACCTATTAATTGTGATGGGGATAAGGATATTTTACAGAATGATTTGAACACTGTTTTCCAGTGGTCTATTGATAACGAGCTTCCATTGAATGTATCTATTAAGTGTGCTATCATGCATATCTCTAGGTGTACACCTAACAATGCCTTATTTCATGATTATTGTCTTGGAAGCAATCCTCTTAATGTTGCTGAGAATTATGAACTCCTAGGTGTTCTGTTTAGCAGCAATTTTTCTTTCAAAAATCATCTCGAACATATTTGTAAATCTGCTTCTAGACTAGTAGGATTTGTTTCTCGTTGTACAAATGGGATGCCTCATGATTCTTTCTAACTTTTATATAAGACTCTTGTCTTACCTGTTTTGTTGTATTGTGGTTCTATTTGGCACCCTTTTAATGTATGTCATTTAGACCGTATTAAAGCTGTACAAAGGAGGGCTACCAGAATTTTGTATCAGAGAAAATTTCCAAATGAGATAGTATCATATGAAGACAGGTATATATTTTATTTTGATGTTATCAGTATCAAGCACAACCTTGCATTACAGAGACTTGCTCTTGGTCATAAAATTGTTCATGGGTACTGTCCAGCTGAATTTAATCAATTCATTAGACCTAGCACTCGTGCCCCTGGAAAGCTACTTCACTGGACTGCGAAGACTCAAACTTTCTATAATTCCCCCTTTGTTCATTTTACAAGACTTTGGAATGATCTTCCTCTGGATTTGCTGGAAATTCCCTCTGTGAGGAGCTTTCGTAAGAGACTATCTAATCATTATCTATGTATTAGGTATTCTTAAGATAGGGTTAGGGGTGCCCTCACTTCACTGTGTGTGTTTCAGATCTCTGGTCTATACCCACTTACCTGGTATCTTCACTAATTTTTATACCAAATATGTAATAAAAATAATAATAATAATGATGACGACGACGACGATTTAACGCCCTGCATCACAGTTTCTGCATATAAGAAATCTCAGAGATGGTCAAACCTTGAAAATTTTATATCTTGAGAAATACATTCAAATAATCCCAACAGATTCTTTGTCAGGATATCTTAATCTTATCATTTTTGAGTAAAACAGCTGTTTGGTTACTTGTCCACAGACCTTTAACAATTCAGTAAATAAAAATATTGTCACATGATTAGACAAAGCTTTATTTAAATTATGATACTTGGGTATAGAAATAAAAGTTTTGGATGACTGCACTTACCTTTTAAAGGAACACCCTCTCCCTCAACATAATATAAAAGATTTCTATGACTATGTAGTTTCCATATAGTGCTGTGTACAGAACTTGTCTTGCACTAGTGATGATAAATAGAATAAACCTCTGAGTTAAATTCTTTAATTATACCACCACACAGTATATATATATATATATATATATATATATATATATATATATATATATATATATATATATATATATATATATATATATATATATATATATATATATATATATATATATATATATATATATATATATATATATATATATATATATATATATATATATATATATATATATATATATATATATATATATATATATATATATATGTATGTATATATATATGTATATATATATGTATATATATATATATATATATATATATATATATATATATATATATATATATATATATATATATATATATATATATATATATATATATATATATATATATATATATATATATATATATATATATATATATGGTGGTATCTTATATATTTGTGTGAAATATAGAAGGAATGTGGGAAAGCAAGAATTAAAAGATTGCCAAAAATGAGCAGTACTGTATTGTACTATTGTTGATTAATGGAATGGAAAAGTATCAAGTCAGGGAACTTCTACCCTCAAGTGCATGGACCATATAGGCTGTTGTGGTTCTGAAAAGAGTGCTCAGTTTTTAAGTGGTATGCGCAGAGAGAATTAAGAAAGTTTCTTGAATGTGATTTTGAATGCTTTGAAAGGTATGCATAAAGTAATATTAAATGGATCTTTTACTCCATGCACCTATACTATTGGCATATGAAGTAGATCGTTCAACCAGTATTTGTATTATTCAATATCAGTCGGCTGCTAACAATTATTGCCAAACAAATTCCACTCTCAAACCTCCAAATTTTCTGAATCTAATCACCAGAAATCCCAGATGTGTGAGAACACAGAGATAACAGTAAGAAAAAAGCACTCCTGTTAGGAAATTCAATCTGCCAACAAAGGTGCTCGACAGAGAAAATAAAAAATTGCAATGTGTAAAAAAATCCATCAACTAGCCCACAAAGCATTTTCAAAGCCATTTCAATCATTGGCAGTATTTTGATTGTGACGGAGATTGGAAGCTTACTTGCTGTCGTCAAGTGAGGTGACTTGTCTTTGTTGAGAGGTTCTGTGGTTAAATGCCACCAGTTCCTTAAATTAAGACAGCAGAATGGGTCTTCTTGGGGGATGAAAAGATCTGCCATATGCAATCCTGTTGGTAACCTGCAGAGCAATTTAAGCAGTTTAGCACACACAGTTCTAGCTTCATAGTACCTTACTGACTTAGGGAGAGGTCCATGTGTTAAGGCCAGCTGTGCAGGCTAGTCAGAGTTTAGGCTAGCTTTGGGAGCTTAACATTAGAAGCACTGACAGGATGTAGCAAAGACAGAAAAAAATGAAAAGATAGGAGACTGATAACTCTGCTTAGCAATAGATTTATAGGTGATGGTATGGGTAGGCTTTAGTGATTTGGGTAACATCTGGAGAGCAAAACAATGTTAGCCTATGTGACAGTACCCACCAATTTGTAGTTAGAGTCGGGGCTGAAATTTAGCACTTGTCGTATCGTCGGAGACGAGTAAAAAGTGCATCGGTCAACCACTTTCTATCTTTGAGCTTGTCCGAAGGACAAGTAGACTTTATTATTTGTAATTGAACATCAGCAAGAAATTATGTCATAAAGGTCTCCTTTATAAGAAGTGGTATTGAGACAATGGTATGGACTGTTATTCATCCTCCAAACAAAAATAAAAAAGAAGAATATCATTAAAAAGCATGCAGAATTTAAACTAAATGTTTGTTCACTATGGCAGCAACATGAAATGCAATTGTTCATCTTTTGTTTGTCTCTTTCATTCAGACTACCAAAAAATTTTACAGACAACCAAAAGTTGGCTTAAGGTTGTGCGATGGACAACCTGAAAATTTTCTTAAAAATCAGGCCTGAGAGCACAAGCATTCAGTACAGTTGGTCAAATGAGATGCAGACTATATGCAAAGCATGGCGCAGTGTCGTCCAATGTTGTAATGTTTACAGTGGAAGGTGATTGTAACTACAAAATTCCCCTGAACCAGTGTTATGTTGTCTGACGTCCCCCCAAAAATTATGGTGGTCAACCAAGCAATTGCACTGTATTGTGGCCTTTTGTAGCATAGTGATGGACAGGAAGAAGTCCCCTGGGCTAAAAAGGCTGAGTAATTCTACCCAGACTCTTTGTTGTACCCAAGGTTTCAGGTGCCAAAAAAAAGGTTTGGGATTTTATTTTCACTTTCTAGGTCTAAAAATTCATGGCACTTTTTAACAAATGGCAGAAGTCATGGAAATGTCATTGATGCAATCCCCAGTAAGTCCCTGGCAAGTTTTTATAGGACAGTGGTAGAGGCCAACCTCTGGCAGAGGATGTCCAACCTAGTCCTCTTCCTCCTTGCCCATCCAATGGACTAAACACAGTTTTGAAACCTGATTTTCCTTTTGAGCAGGAAGCGAGTTTTTTCAGCTAATATCAAGGTACAGTAATCCTTCAACATCTAGTTTCAGAATTCACCTACAGGGTAGGCCTACTACATTTTGGCAGTGGTTGTGATGAGGATCCAACTGGTTGCTTGCTTTGGCAGAGCATATTTTATTCCCAATTTGTCTACCCATGACAATTTTTAATAAATTTTTCATGTTTTTTTCATAATTTGGGCAGAAATTTATTGTCAATAGAGGTGCAGGAATTTTCTATACTTGCTGGGTGCAGCAGTTGCTAGTGTATGTATGGGTTTCTATACATTATTCTTAATTACCTGGATAGGAAGGGAAATCACTGCATTGTTGTCAAAACAACATCCACATCTTACCTGTATTTTTGATTCCTTGCCGAAGGCAGGCAATTAGGAATCTATGCGATGGTGATGTCGTGTGTGTGTGTGCATATGTGACGGCTTTGCTTGTTTACACGATATCTCAAGAAGGGAAAGTTGGACAGTTCTGAAACTTGGTACATAGATGGCCCATATTGAGAGGAAGAACCCTATTGATTTTGGTGGAGGTCAAAGGTCATCTGTGGTCACTGGGGGTCAAAACCTGAAGACCTTGTTTACACGATATCTCAAGTTAGAAAGCTTGGATAGATTTCATGCTTGGTATGTAGATGCGTTGTGGTGAGAGGAAGAACCCTATCATTTTGGGTGGAGGTCAAAGGTCATCTGGGGTCACGAGGAGTCAAAGTCAGAAAACCTTGTTTACACGGTATCTCAAGGTAGGAGCTTGGATAGATTTCATACTAAGTATGTGGATGTGTTATAGCAAGAGGAAGAAGCCTATTGTTTTGGGTGGAGGTCAAAAGTCATCTGGGGTCACCGGGGGTCAAAGTCTGAAAACCTTGTTTACACGATATCTCAAGTTGGGAAGCTTGGATAGTTTTCATACTTAGTTTGTGGATGTGTTATGGTGAGAGGAAGAACCCTATCATTTTTGGTGGAGGTCAGAGGTCATCTGGGGTCACCGGGGGTCAAAGTCTGAAAACCTTATGTGCACGATATCTCAAGTTAGGAAGCTTTGGTAGATCTCATGCTTAGTATGTGGATGTGTTATGGTTAGAGAAAGATACCTATTGTTTTTGTTGGAGGTCAAAAGTTATCTGGGGTCACCAGGGGTCAAACCCTGAAAACCTTATACGATATCTCAAGGTAGGAATCTTGGATAGATCTCATACTAAGTATGTTCATGTGTTATGGTGCGAGGAAAAACCCTATTGTTTTTCATGGAGGTCACAAGCCATTTGAGGTCATCAGAGGTCAAAACTGAAACTTTGTAAACATGTCATTACAAGGGAGGAAGCATAGACAAATCCCTTTTTTTTTTTTTCATTTTTTTGATTATTCAAGTTTTAGTTCAAAGGTCATGTGACATGAGCTGACATGAGAAGAGGTCAGATTGTGACCACATCATAACAAATGATGTAGTAGAGAAGTATAAATTTGATGGATGAACCTCAGTGTAGCAAAGCACCCTCCTTTCGGCAAGGAATCACTAAGCCTTTTGACTTTCTGGTTCAGATTTTGTCAGCAAGTAGGGGATCTGGTTAGTACAGCACTCCCTTGCTTAATTCCTTCTGTCGTCAGTCCTGGATAGCTTTGTCATGGTGTTACTGTACATAATAAGGGGTACTATTTCCCATGTATCATAACTTAAAGACAGATTTGCATCACCCCAAGTATGACTTTTAGTTGGGGGTTAGCAAAATTGTCAATTGGTGACTACTCATTGACTGACATCAGAGTTACAAAATTCAAAAGATGCAGAGCAGCTCATATTACACAGCATGCACAGAGAATGTTTTGATTACACATGGGGTCTTTTATGCTCACCAGGATGTGGCCTTGAGCAGTGAACTGTTTGTGTCTGCACAAGGAGAATCAGTAAAGACAATTATGGGCAGGGCTTACCACCAAGTAAAAGTCATACTTGGGGTGATGCAAATCCCTTTTTAAGTCTCAGCTACATTAATTGTTCTATGTAAAGACCACTTTGTGTTGTTAAAAAATTGTTAATTATGTGCAAAACACTTTTCACTAGTGGTTTTTAGATGGACCAATGTTTTAGGAGAAAGGGCCGGGGAAGATTAGGCGTTGGGAAAAACTGTAAGAATAACAT
The DNA here is from genome assembly GCA_029531755.1 of Holothuria leucospilota. NCBI lineage: Eukaryota > Metazoa > Echinodermata > Holothuroidea > Aspidochirotida > Holothuriidae > Holothuria > Holothuria leucospilota. The sequence goes on along the minus strand of CM055967.1, from coordinate 57,843,054 downwards.
GTGAAGGAGGTAAAACACAAAACAAAAAAAGAGTATTAGAAAAAAAATCTGATGAGGTGAGGTCCTACTGTTGGCATAACATGTCAGGATTATGTATATTTGTTAATGGTTGGTTACCATAGATTTTATGATGTGAGGTTCTGTACCCTTTAAACATATATGGCTGTGAAATCAAACCAACAGTGATAGATTAAGATACCTTAAAGAAAAGATCTGTTGGATATCCTTTGTCATTCTCAAGATGTACATATTTAAAGTTTGATCATAACTGAGATTTCTCATTAAGTAGGCAGAAATTGCTTAGTGTTGCACACTGTCTTTACAGTATTTCTTTTGTTTTAATACTTTATCAACTGTCTGTTCATTACTTACTAGCTAGTTATCAATCTAGCTATGGTTTGTAATGCGGACATTTTCCAAGGAATCAACAGTCACTTCCAAAATAAACCCCTCAGGGCATGCCAACAGTGCAACTGTCCTTGGAATGTAGGTTAAACAAAGGATAATAGTGAGAAATATCTCATGTGTCCTTCTTTCCACGTCACAAATTTGTAAGTACTCGTGTTTTTTCATGATCAAGGTACAAGAACAGTAATCGTCTTCTAAAATGGTCAATATTTGATGGCGGAGTTTGATGGAAATTATGGCTGTTTTTAATTAATGCAATTCTTATGTCAAGTATAGGCTGGTATGATATTTGCATGTCAGCAGACCTTTAATTGCATGTTACAATTGACTGTACCTCTATTTAAACAGAAGCTAATTTAATAGACAAAAAAGTGTTCATTGTGTGTTGAACATTATTATTCTGTTATCAAACAAGGACTGTCTTTGCTGTTGTTCTTTAAGTCAAGTGGTGTTTTCTGTAAACACTTAGATTAGGATGATCATATTCCTGGGTTTCAGTTAATTAAAAAATATTGTAAATATAACTGAAGATGGCAAGTTCATAATTTTCAGTAGTTGTATGCCTGACAGTAATTATAAAATATACTTCTCAAATTTTTAAGTGCTTTGCATGGTTTGTAATGTTTTGGACTAGAATTTCATGTTATTAGTAACTGGATGTTATTGCATATGTTTTGTGATTTGAAGACGTATAGTAGTCTTGTGAGCTGTACAGTAGGAGGGGTTTTTTGAACACCAATTCTTACAGAGAATGTATCATGTGGGCTAATGTAAGTAATCTATGCCATTTTTCTGTCTGTCTGTCTGTCTGCCTGCCCACCCACTCACCTGCCTGCTTGCTCTTTGTCCATCTTTCTGTATATCTTTCTGTTTGTGTCAGGGGTTAATGCAGAAATGTGAGTTAAATGTACAGTACATTTTTTTCCCTTATTGTGCCAGTTGTCACTGGTGCAAAAATCCAGTTAGTCCTGAAATTTGTGTCGTAATTACAGTAACCTACTGGATACTCATCAAGGTTGCTTTGCCTCACTTTTTGGTGGAAAATTCAGTTGTGTATTTAAGTTTTATTTGTTTATTATTAACATTGCATTTTTACAAATGAAAATGACCACACTGTAGGTCCACATGAAAGAGAGCTTTTGTTTGGTAAACTTGATGAGATATTGGTAGTTTCATTGTTAGGGTGGGTAATTATAGATTACTGTATAAACATGATCTTAATCAAGCAGTAGGGAAAAGGAAAAAGTTTTTATTCATTTTTTTATGGCTTTTAAAGTTCTTGAATTGTGGGTGATTGGTCTTGAAAAGCTGCTGTATGGTCTCCTAAACTGGAAACCTTTCACTAATTTTTCTTTGGATCATGTTGCTGCATGTGTCCAAAGTATATACATAAAAAACAAGTGCATGTTCTTTCTTCCCAACAGAATTCTTCATTCTTAAGTTTATAAACATGGCTGCCTGTGTCTTTAAAAAAGTCTTTTAAAAAAAATCTTAAATTTCAGTTTCTGAAAAGTTAGATGTGGTTTTATGGTTCAGTTTCTAACCAATTGGTTTAAGTCGGGCCAGCCACGGCGTTTTTTCCACTTGGGGCTCACTGGCTTGTTTTCCCTACTCCATTGCTTATGCTGCACACCAAGCACAATGGCAGTATAGGTTCCATTTTTAAAGTCTTTGGTATAACCCGGCCAGGAATCGAAGCCCAGACCTTCCGGCTGCAAGTCAGAAGCTCTGACCACTTGACCATGCAGTTTCTGAAAAGAGTGTGAACCTTGAAAAGTAAAAATGAAAGAAAAAGTAAGAATGTTAATTAGCTGACGATTTTTCTTAATTAGAATGAGCTGGATATAATTCACACCTTGGACTACTCTTCACATAAAGCACAATGAGTGAACTAGTACAGTATACTACTTCAGTTTTTGGTATGAGTACAGCTCAGTCATGGTTGGGTCTGCAGTGGATATACTTCTTGATCTCCACCCCCCCCCTTCCCACCCCCAGTAGACTTGTGTTACTCCTGTGATTCATTAGCAATGCATGGGATCGTCTTTCTATCATGATGAAATCAAAACAACCTGATTGATAGCTTCAGAATGCCAGTCCAAGATATTAATACCAGAGCCTTATGCAAACATTCCATCAGTGTCCAAAGCAAACATTAGCTACAATTAGTAAATTTTGAGAATAACAAAACTCTTTTGAGACAATTTGCCCACTTTGCATCAAAACAATCCTCTTCATTGTAGTTTTTGAAGGTGAATGAAGGCTTGGGCACTGAAGAAAATATCAGCCCTTCATTTTGTAACCATTCGCTAAGGGGTGGAGGGTATGTTATGCTGAAAATAAACTGGTATAAAACTGTTCAGCGCAAACATTCCACCATTGCTCCAAAAAGTTACAGTTAGTAACTTTTTATAGAAGAATAACAAAGCTTTTGAGACATTTGGAAAACCGGAAACCTGTAATCTATTTTGCCCCTACTTACAGGTCTCTTCTATTACTACTACTGGATAGCTCCATAACTGCAGACCAATGACTGGCAATGAATAATCCCTCTTGATGGCACTGTACCTGCTTCCTATTCCACTTGCTCTCAGTCCCCTTTGCTTTATTGCCAGCAGAATGACAAACTTCATTCTGACATTAGCTCTACCTTAACCTATATTTTATGACAAAAGTAACCCATCTTCAAATAGAGGTGCCTTTGAAGTTATCAATGTGATATTGCTAAAAGGTTTGATTGAGATGTTTTGAAAAATTTTCCTCCGTCTTCGCCATGCAAAAGATATCAAATGTCATCAAAAAATGCCTTTAAGTTATTAAAAAGTGTGAGTCAGGCCTAGCCATGTAGTTACATTGTTTGATTCCAACCTCAAAAAAAAAGGAGGAAAGTAAAATACAATAACAAATAATAAAAAGATCATTAGTCCCATGTACTGTATTCAGTACACATCAATTGTTAGAAGAGAAAGAATTCCTTGACCTAAATGTAATTTATTATAACAAACTGTGTGAGAAGATTGCAATCAAAAACTAACATGTTATTCAACAACCTTGAGGAAATTTCTACACTTTGTGGCCATGACATTTCCATTCAATCTCTGGTGACAGCATATGACATCATTGGGTTTCATGCTGTGTGATACATCCAAGTCTCTCATCGACTTTCTTGATTTGTTTTTTCTTAACCCTTTACTTTATATTTTGCTGTTTGTGTATGGGGATCACTGATCTTCATATTGATCAGGTACTGGAGAGTTTTATATATCGTTTGATTGTTAAATCAGAAGATGACATTTGTAAATATAGTTGAAGTTTGCACTGTTTGAGTGAACTGAAATATTGCAGGTGGGAGGAGCATTAATTCAAAACTTATTGAGAAACAAAATGTTAAAATATGCTTATCACCTGTTTGTTGATTGTTTAAGGTTTTGTAGGTTCCCTTTTTTTACATCTAACTGATACAGTGTTTGTAGTGGAAACAATTAAACCAGAATCATCCCCAGACCCTTTACCTAAACATTTGGTGGGGATTTTTCACAAATATCGAGTCTTTTTAAGGGGATTTTTATTTCCTCTTTTTGTGTATAACTGAGTTAGTAAGGTTTAACTCATAGAGGAATGAGGTTTGTCACTTGGATAATTTTTCTCTGCAGGATTTTAAGTGAATTTGCACTTGTGTATCCTCTTGCAGATAGTGATCTGATGGAGACTTGATTCTGAAATTTATACATAGTGCCAGGTAATGGGGGGCAAGGGGGAGGGGTGGGGTAAGTTGTGATTGCCAAGGTAAGAAACTTAATGGTTATTACAAAAAGCAATCTCTGCACTTTTTGTGGGTTTTTTTTTTGTTGTACAGAACATGAATGTGTTTACTGCATTATTCAGAGTGAAGTTTTTGCATTTTGGAATTAGCTTTTCCTGGTTTGAAAATGAAAATGTTCATTTATATGAGGAGATCTCATGGACAATATACAGTACAATATCATGGATGCAAAACTATGGTCATGCATCTTTGGGTGATGGCAGTCCACCTCCAACTGGTATGTGTACATATGTGACATATGTAGCCCAGGTGTGTATATATGTAACATACATAGGTGACATGGGTACAAAGGTAACATACAACAAATTTTTTCACTCCTCTTTACCTTATCTATTACACATGTGAACAATCCCATCTACTACAGAATCCTATCTATGGCAGAAGTAGGGTTTATGGATTCCCAAATTACAAGTACATCTCCACAGTCGAATTAGTTGGGTCTAGTTGTGGGTAAGAAGGGATTACAAAAATAGGATGTAGGTATTGGGGCTCGTAGATTCCCAATCCAGGGATTTGGGGGGGGGGGATTTCACTGCTCTAATACCTCCTATTTACAAATATTGCCTGTAATAATTGTCTAGCTAGAAACTGGTAGCAAAGAAAAACCTAGAAGGAAGAGTTAGGTGCTAGGGAGCCCTCTGCAGGTAGGGGATCCCACAATGCTGTTAGTATTTTGCGAGACAATTACTACAGTCAATAATGATACACATATATGTAAATAGGAGGTAAGTATTGGTGCTGTTAGACTCCCAAACTAGGGAGATTTGGGGAATATGTGACATGACTTGCCTGAAGTTACCTTGTATTCCTGGATACTGCATTATCTTCTGATCGAACTTACAGTGCCTGTGTCTTGACACCATTTTAGTGTCAGAGATATGCATGAATTCACTATTCCCAGGTCATAATTAACACCATACTCGTATAACCCGACCCAAGTACTATATTGATCTCCTTTTTTCAGGTTAAACATACATGTATTGTTAAAGGAAAACAGGAAACAAGTAAGTGAGATCAAATATAGCCAGACCCTGGGGGCCTAATGTGCCTTCAAATTATCCTTGGGTATTCCTGAAGATGTTGAATACAGAAGAGCCAGGAAGGCTCATTAAATATTCAAAAATTCATGCCATCTCAAGTTTTGCGTGTGAGTCATAACTGTAGGGTACAGTCAATAAACAATGCGAATGTCAGTGTGAATTTTTGTAAAACTGAATGTGTCATCTACATTGCATTTGCTAATTGGTAGTGAGTAATTATTAGGATAAGAAATGTGCCATGTCTGCTGTCTCGAGCTTTTCATTGTTTTAATGTTTACAGACCTAGTTTTTCTCTTTTTTTTTTTTTTTTTTTGATCCGTTTGCCTATAGAGGTAGGGGCTCGGTTGCCCGGCCAACTACCAGAGCTCATATAGCAGCCCCTAGTAGGATAATATGCAGCCTGTGATTGTTTTAAGTAAATATCTTACCATGAGCATGTACCAATTATTGGAAAGTTGCCAACTCATCAAATCTCCTGCATGAGAAAATTTAGTGGGCAGTGATCAATTGTATAGCTGAATTTACAACCCTGGTAAATAACTATGCATGTACGTATGTGTGGGTATGTTTTGGTTAATTTGTTAGCAAGAAGTCAGACATAATTCAGATTTTTGTTTGTTTTTCTCCAGAATCCTTAACTGTTTGTGATTTCTTTTTATTCCAAATTTCAAAATACCAGGAAGGGTAAAAGTGATGCCACAACTTCTCCCCACTTCTGTAATCAAATCTGTTGATTCATAAGGTTTAAATTTTGAACTGAAAATCAATTTGTTCATAAAATATGGTGTGCATATCAATGAATACTAAAAATTCATGAACTTTTTGCAGAAATTTTCATCGTTCAGTACCGATGTGTGGTAGTTTACTGCATTTGCTTGTCTCATAAATGCAATATATACAATTTAAGATGAATGAATTTAAGAGAAGGGAGGTCATCTCTATCATCCCAACTTACATTACTGTATTACTACGATTCCTGGTTTCAAAACCTTGCATACTCTAGGAGGCCTCTTTTCTCCGTAGAGTCTGTCAAGCCTGTTGGCCTGAGAAGAATAAATTCTTGCTTGACTTTCCTCCCATCACATAAAGATTGCCATTGCAATTCTTTTCTTAAATCCATTTGTGCAGTCGTCATGGAATGGAATTAGGTCACATTACAACTAAAATTTGTTGTGTAACCTGAGTGCTATGATGAGAGTATTCAAAGCTTCGTCGTCGGTGGAATAATTTCATCTCGAACAACGACTGGTTGAGGAAAGGTGTGCTTCTTACATACAATACTGTTTAATTTGATGTGCTACTGTGGCTATGAGTCTTATGCATGGCCAATATTTCTTACCGTTCCTGTGCAGCTCTGTGTGACAGCAGCTTCTTATACTGAACGATGTAGTAGCAGCATGAGACAGATTTGAAAAGGGGAAAATTAATCTTAGGAGATGTTGATTGTATACTTTTCAGCTTTGCATTAAGTGTCTTAAAGACTATAGTGGTGGAATTCAAAAATGGTTTATAATGTAACAGAAGGACTCACAAAAAAATGATTGGGATAGACTCGTATTCAGATTTGGATTTGAAGAGTTAAAGTGTCTATATGATGATGGAGTGTTTTATGTGCTCTAGATGTTGTAAGGTAAGTAAAATATGGTCTGTGTAGAGAAAGGTGTGACCATGTAAACATGAACAGGGGAAAAGTTTGGTTTTCATGTGTACTTAAGGGGTTTATGATAAGAATTTATTCTCTACTTGTGTTGATCACTTTTAACACTTCAACCATGTGAATTAGTACAAAGTAAAAGTTGCTATGTCTTTCGGTAAAGAAATATTAAAAATACATTATTAACATATCAATGGTGTTCAAGTTATGGACTTTAGTGAAGTACAATTGTTGCATGAATTAATTGTTGAGATTACTGTATAATGGTATTGTTACACAAAAGACGTACACTTTCTACAGTATTCGTTTTTAAAATCACATTTACATATTCTTTTATTTGAAGGAAAAACACATGTGGAGAAAAATTATTAAACATTACAGCTTCAGAATAATATAATGATTACCCCCAAATCACCTTCATACCTCCTCATGTCACTTACTTGCCCCACAGCTAACCTTTCTGCTTCCCAATTTAGTTAAATATTCTTCCTCCAAAGCCTCAGAGTTTGTAAACAATTAAATTTGTCTGTTTACCAAGACAATATTGAATGCCTGGTTGATAAATATGTAATGTCATACCAATTAAATCTTCGGCAAAGTTGAGTAGTAATTCTTAGGCCATGGAATTAATGAAGTTTGGTCCATCAGTGTTTCCACAAACTGTAGTGTCTGGCTGAGTTCATAGTACAAAAGTGGAAATATAACTCTTCTTGTAACATAATGTTCTGGATTTTTCTTGTTACATTACCAACTAGAGAAGAAGTTAAGTTTTATTTTTCGAGTATTCCAGTTATATGTAGAATGCAAAATATCCAATAATTGTTGATCAAAACCATTCGGACATAAATATTTGGGATGGACATTTAAAAGCCCAACTGTTTTGGAATTGTAGAAACACGAGTCACAAGTAAGGTATGTAATGTAGGAATCATTATGTAAGAAAGATTACACTTTTATCAAGAAATTACATCTTATGGCTTGTCAGAGGCACTTTTAACTTAATAATGACTCTGATAAAAAATTTGTTATATTTTCAAATTTCGTCTGTTTTTCGCAATTATTTAACCTTGTGTAGGCTTAGGCTATGTATTTGAATAGTATTTGTTACACTGTCTTAGTATGTAGATTCACCTGATGTTATTCCCAGTATGCAGACCTTATACATACTTTGTGTAAAATCATATAAATTGTCTATTAGATTAAAAGTCAACTAGTTCATAAGACAATTTAAAAAAAAAAAAAAAACATTGATAAATAGAAATTCTTAAAAACAAACATTTGATGATCATTTCTGGTTGTAGGAATGACTTCCTATAGAGCATTCAAATGAATGCATGGCTGTAGGCATTGCAGTAACTTTCCAACATACATCATGGGAGCAAGTTAATTTTAGGCTCATAGTGGAGGCCTTGTCTGTTGCATGGTTGTATTACATTGCTACTGGTTTTGAACTTTCAGTGAAGACATACTGTCTGTAACTTACAATATATGTGAAGATACTGTAACATTTAGGCTTACTGGTATTGAAACTTATTGGTCATTTTAGTCCTCCATTTCTAACAACATTATTTTTTTTTATTTATTCTTCAAAAAGGGAAATGAAGACATTGTGAAAGCATTGACTGTTATATCAGTGAAACCTCAACTATCATTTCAAACATGTTTGTATAAGCTAATTTGAGTGTAACAAATGGGTGCACTATACCTTGTCTTTTTGTATGGAAAGATTTGCCCGGCATACTTTTGGTTTTTGAAAAAAATATGAATGCTTCATCTGTGCAATCTGAACTTAGTTCTTATTTATGTAAGGTGCAATGTGAAAATATAACCAGTATAAAGTGGGTGGTTTACCAATTTTCAAGGATCTTAAAAATAAGTCTTTATCAGTCTCCTAATGCACCTTTCTCTTTGTCTATTAAGATCATCTGTTTCACTCCTACTTACCTCATCTGTTATTATATGTGTGAATAATTCCATCTACTGCGGATTACACTTGGTAAAATTAATTGGTAGTGCTATCCTTTTCTTTGGGGTCGTGACCTAGGAGCATCACCCTCACTTTGTTTACCATGGAATTTGGACTATCATGCTTTTCTAGTTGTTCCGTTTTCTGTGACTCTTTTCATGGGTATTTATCATCTTTTTTGGACCTGTTTCTTTGACTACAATCTGTGCCAATTAATTTTACCGAGTCTAATTCCATGGTAGATGGGATTGTTCACACCTATAATAGATGAGGTACATAGGGTTTATAGATTCCCAAACCACAGGTAAGTTTCGGGGATTTTCTATCCAAAATATTTGATAGAAGACTCTTCTTTTTTTTGTTGGATAAATCAAATGGAACAAATGTAAATGCAATGCACTTGTAGGCTGTCATCAATATTGGATTTTAACATCACATAATGGTTTGAGTTGCCATTTAAGCAAACAGGACTACAGTACTTCCAGCAGTTGAGGTGGGAAGGGGGGAGATGTGGGTACTTTTACCTGAAATTTAATTCCTTTATGCTAGAAAATACCATATGTTTTGTATAAAAATGACAAATTTTCTGCCCAAAGGAGGACTCTCCCCACCTTGTAGCCTATGTCTAAAAGTTGCAATATCATCTGATACAAATTTAACACATATTTTAAAAATCTGTGGGTACTTTATACAAAATGTGAGGATATATAACTGTACATAAGGCATAACACCATATTGATTGGTAGTTTAGAGCTGGAATTCAAAGAATTGCCTGGAACTTGTTTACATTAAAGTTAAATGTTGTAAGTTGTAATCAGACAAATGGAGTGATGTTTGTTTGAGATTATATCAGTTGAGTGTTTATAGACATGTTAAATTTAAATTTAAACTTTTACATTCGAATTTATTATTTTTTTTTACTCTTGTAATGCAGGCACTGCAGTTTTCCCTCTTTTGGATGAATAAAGTGACTTTCACTTACTCTTATCTTACTGGTGTAGTATTGAGCAGATGTGGAAATTTAACACTGGTCTATACCTGATAAACACCTGATACACGCCATCCATTTGTCCTGCAGCAATACTTAGAACATATGTACCATATACAGTACTTGAAAACCTCTCATCATTGTGGTCAAACAGTGATCATCTGATTGTAGGTTTATATCTCTATATACTTAGCACCAAATAGGCTAATGAAATGATTAAATGAATACTGCCTCTTCAAAGGTGCCCTGAAATTGAGCAGTTAGTATATTGCAAGGTCTTTTATATGTGCTAGCTATCATTTAAAGCTGGACATGTTACCAGTCAGTATATCTGCCTTTTTGAAGTCAATTAGGTAAGTGTGAGTAATCCATCCACTACTTCAACAGTGAACTTTTGCTTTCCATTCTTAGGGTGATATTAGTTAACTGCAGGTGTTATCATCCTTTAATCTAAGAGACAGACACTCCTTAGGAAAGTGGTATACATATATTTGTATGTTGTACCAATACTAGCTAACACAGATATCTTGATATTTCATTTCTCAGTATTGGCATTGTACCAATATTATAGATACGAGTATAATGTCCCATTAATCCTAGGATTAACTGTACACTACCACACAGTGTCATTTTCACATACAAGAGATAAAACATTGTGACTTTCAAAATGAAGTAAGATGACAGTGAAACTATTGTGTGAAACAAAGGGCTGCTGACATCAGTTGAGCAGCATTGGCATTCTAGTTTAATTTTTTCAATACTGATAAAGGAATATTGACTGATATTGAATATGGATTATTGCTCCAACATTAATTGTAATAAATGTCTGTCTTGTGAGTGCATGTAAATGATCAAAACTCTAGGTGAGTGCCCTTTTGTTAGGAAAGCCCTTACAGCTTCATCAACTGTGCAATACTACTGCAAGGAAATCGTATAAATATCAGTCCTGCCGTACTTAGGGACTACCACTGACAGGAAGCAGTGATCCCCCCCCCATTTGCCCCCATCAAAACCGCTCACTTGTCACCCCTAGTCTGCTTATGTACAAAGGTATACAGTTTACAGTAGCGCTGAGCACGCACACCCCCCCCCCCCAAAAAAAAAAGAAACAAAACAAAAAGAAAAATTCTCCTACCCCCACTTGCCTGCCACTTTTGGATCCCAGCTAGCAGTACCACTGCCAGGATTCAGGCATATAACTCTTACTACTTTGTCATCTTTTTTAACTAATGGTTGTCATTGTGTCAGAGTTCTGTTGTAGAAATTAGGAAGAACCTGGAAATGTCCCTCTTTTCCAATAGGGAAAAGTGTTGGAACTTGAGAAAAAGTACCTCACATTTAATACAGCAAAGTCCTGGAACATGATTGGACTAAAGCAAACATGGCTAGTCAGTCAGTTTTTTCTCATGTCCAAATAAGAGTATAACAGAGTATAAAAGATGTTGAAATGTAAATTTATCCAAATAATTATTACTGAATTTCGAAAACTTTACTAATTAGAGAAAAACCAGGATTTTTTTTGTCATGAAATGGTTGGAACCCTGTGTGTACTTTTTCTTGCTTTCATGTTCTTTCTAGCACTGGGCTTGTTACCCAAAATTTGACATGGCAAGTTCCAGCTGTTTGGTTTGACCAGCTGATCCAATGTAGTATCAACAGTTACAGCACTGTTACAGTTCTATCTTTGTATTTGCAGAGGGCTGTCTCTCACATGCAGTTCCCTGGTACAAGTGTGTAATGTGGACGGTTTAGACAATATGGAACCAATTATTGAAATGACTCTCTAGGGGTCTTAATACAGTGAAACTAACATGTGGCAATTAAGCCAATTGGAAATGTTTGAACTATTGCAATGTTTTTTTCATATCCTTGTAATGCATTGTGATACAGTGGATCATAACTCCGACTCACTGCATGAATACACTTGTTTAAATGTGATATTATATCAGTACTGGCTTTCAGAATACAATCTGGGTATTGTAATGTTGTAACATGTTTAAAAGCTTCAGTTTATAGCCAGGAGATGTCTTTTGCATTACCTTCATAGCAGGTGTCGAATATGTACTCGTCTTTGGCGTACATACTCTAACACCTGCGAACAATGACAGAGATCATCCAGTTTTGTTATATTCATGAGCCTAATATGATTTTACTCTCGCGATTGTTGATTGGTTTCATTTCATGAATATTCATATTGCACGAAAAGGCTTCAGCTGTAACGTTCACTTTTACACAGTAAGTCAATGTGTGAGCTTGAAGCGGGCGAAATCACGCACTTAAACCTCATTGACATTTGTCGTTCGAAACAGCGTGATAATCAAGACTTGTTTTAGTCGTTTTTTCGTTGAATATTTATAATTTTCTTTGTTGTGATCGTATATACGAATAGTTAACAGCATACAGTTTTTACGCAGTTTGACGAAGCATTCTTGCAATAGTTTACGGACGTTGGTATTACGAGTGCAGCCAATGTAGGTGCAGGAGTAATACACGTCTACCGGGCGGGTAATCTTCTCCAAGAAATTGTGAAATGTATGTGGATTTGTGTAACACAACCCTGCAACGACAGTGTCATCAGTGGTACATGAATATCTCAAGCTCCATATGCCTGTTGACATTCCCTGGTTTTCCAAAACATTAATACAGCTACGCTGTAGCATAACATACAGCATAGTGCTTATAGCCAGTTATTGATTCAAGTGGAAGAAACAGTTATTCCTTGTTCCTGGCTCCATTAACATACATCATATCATGGTAGTAAATCATCATACCACTCAAATCTGATATTGAATACTCCTTTAGCATTTAAAGAATGGAACTTAGTGCATACCACACATAAGAATTCATACAATTTATGTTGTGTGTGGCTCATTGAGTGTTAATGGGTGTGCAGTACTCAACTTGTATTGTACTAGTTAAAAGTCATACATGCTTATTTAAGATGTACAATTGGTTTACGGTAATGCTTAAAGGTCTGGTGATATGTAAATGTCATCTGTTTATGTTTCTAAAATTGAAAAAGTGAAAGAAAGAACCATAATTCCCATCAGAAACTTGCCATCATATAATTAAGACAATTAAACTGTTTTATACCCATATCATGAATTTAAATGAGTTAGGCTAATATGCATATCAGTGATGTGGAATGTGGGAACCGTGACACAGAGATACTTCTTATGATATCCTTTAACTGTTTTAACCTTCATATCAAGGACTGTTGTATTTGCACTGAGGGGGACTATCTCAAAGTAGCACTGTCTACCCTAAAAAATCAATGTTCACACAGCAAATGATATAGGTGGCATTGCTAGTTATCAGATAATATGTAGGAGGCTATAACCACAAACTGTACAGACAGCAATAAGCATGCAACTCTTCATATATCATTAATTTTGCACACATACTATCAATTATCTCACGCATGATCAAACTTTGGAGAAATATATCGTGAGTTGTTATAACATCGTGTCAAAACCGCAGACTATTGCAGCTACCTCAGGCAAGCTTTGATGGTACACACCTTACAAGTGCAGGTATAATTGTATATATTGCTGTAATGTGAATACAAAGCATCGCTGCAGCTTGCTGCATCTTGGCTGCAGCTTGGCTGGGTTGCTGCTGCTTGGCTATTTTGACAAAGTACCTAAATGGAATTGCAATTACAGCAGATGAACTTGTAAGACTTGGGGATTCCGGGAAACCGGATTATTTTAATATTTGGCAACATTTTCCCCTGGATTATTCATGCCACACTCTTAGCAAAATGTTAGTTTTCACAATGAGAACTTACAATAAAAGTCGAAGCCTTGAGTCCTATTCAATGTCTTGTCTAATATGGAAACATATAGTCCAAAACTAGTGACAACTTCACGGTACTCCCTGGGTCTCAGAGATTTCTACAAAGCCCTCACTGTAGAAACAAAAGTAAAAGTTCGAGATGCAGTGACTCACTCATTTAGGGCTGCCGAAGCATACAGTGTAGTGTGTGTATAATAAGTCCAGTAGATATTCCGCCCGTACGTAAGGTTATGCTCACCCAATACACAGCACACTCTCCTTATTGTTACTCTGTTCTTTCTCCCTGCATTGGATTTTGCATCTTTCATCTAGCTGTCTAGGCCGTACGTACATTCAACACTAAAAACCTTCGCTTATACCATCTTACCATTTCCGTATAACTTACAGGTGGCTGCCTTAATTTGTTAATATTGTGGATTCAAGTGATATTTCACTTCTTTTATCACCACTTACTCACCGAAACTAATATTTTGGACAAGGTTTGGTCTTTGGGATTAGAGGGAAAAGTTACGTTAATATTAGCCTAAACTTTTATCTCCATGAGACGTAACGTTACTCCTTAGGCCTCACTTCGACCTAGGATGGGCTAGGCTTTACACATACCTGTCCCGTGTGTAATTGTGGTGTACGTAGCTTAGGCTGAGTCAATCCTACTCAAACTTAAATGTGCATTGGATGGTTAACATCATGGAAGTCACAAGCGAGAAGCGAATGTGAAAGAAATTGACCTGTCAGTTAGACATAACTAGAACTGGAAGTGGTTGGAGGAAAAAGACAGGAATGGATACTTTTTGCCAGATTACATTCGTGAAATTAACACTTAACTGATGACCTTTTTAAGTTGGAATGAACTCATTCTGTAGTTATGTACATATGTACAGGGCTTGACTTTGTTTGATCTTTCACAGTAAGTTTGAGTAAATGGGTGTAAAAACTCCTAAATAGACCCTTTTCCATATAGCAGTCACAAAGGATTGTGGGATACACTTTTGAAGTGGGGCGTTTTTCTCAATGGCATTCTACTGTGGCCAAAAACGACGCACACCAAAATCCAATCCCACAATACTTTGTAACTTCTATCTGGAAAAGGGTCTATTGCTAGAGCCTCTGGGGGCTTTGCTATTATGCAAAAACCCTCCTCTATGAAGATTTGGCCCGACTCCACACTTTTTGCCTCAAAAGTGTGGTTACCGAAAGCCTAACCCGACTTCCTATAATCACAAGCAATGCCATTGTTTGTTTATTCTGGGAGGTTGGGTCAATAAAAACCTCCATTCTCCTGTGTTCAATGACTGTTTGAGTGTCCAGTGGTGCAGGGTTGGCCATATTAACTGTTTGAGTGTGCAGTGGAGCATGGTTGGTCTGAAACTGTTTGAGTGTGCAGTGGTGCATGGTTGGCCGGATGAAGTCCCTCCAGCAGTGACCAGGTTTCATAGAGGCCTTTTTTGCCTAATGGCCCTGGACCCCACCAGGGGCCCTTCAGCAGGCTTCTGGACCTCTAGGCAGGATTGCGCAGTGCTTCACGCGTGCATGTGTATGGTGCGCAAGGTGCATAGTCGTGGGATTTTTTTTCAGTCACCACTTACATCCCTGTCATATTGATGTTAAGATGAATTTGGGTAAAACAAAATGGGAACTAAATGTGCCGCAGATATGTACCTGATTACATGAGTCTTAAAGCATATTTTATTGTTGAGTAAAAATCTGCATGTAATAGTACTGCATACCCCAGTGCTTTTAATACATTTTGATCCAGTATGATGCTCTTTGCATCTGATTATTTCCAAACTAAAATGAGCCAATATCAATACCAGACACTCTCATTTAACCGGGGGGAGGGGGCTGAACTTGAAAGTTGGACAGGATTGTATTTTGCAAGGCAAGGTAAACAACGAAGATACCTCACTTGGGGGGCAACAGCTGTTAAGGCCTGATGAGGAAGAGAGATTCCTAGCTTAATTTGTCCCCATCCCCAGTTATGCCCCTGATCAACAAGTTAACAATGAAAGCTAGAACTGCTTTTCTCACAACAAAAGTTATGCCATTTAATGAACTGAAGTTAGACTTCGCAGAAAGTCACAGACAAGACAGACTAATTTCCATTTACAGCAATAAATGTACAGTGATTTTTGCAACCTTTTTAACTGTCACATTTTATGCATTTAAGGCCATGTAAATAGAATTTTTTTTTTTTTGCATCAGGTCATTTAAGTTTTGTTAGGTCATAAGACTTTTTAAACAGAACAAGTACATGTACATAAAAAAGAAGAAGAAACATGCCCAGGTCTATCCTTGTATCTGATGATGTAAGATAAAGATAAGAGAATATAAGATCAACTTTATTAAACCCCTTAGAGGGTAATTGAATGTTGTCATAAAATAGTAAGAAGCAAATAGAGAACAGTAAAATTATGCAATATAAACAGAACTATCCTGAAAACAATAAAATAGAAGAAAGCAATGTACAGTTAAAGAATAAAACAACAGGTGCCAACCATGCAAGCTCTAGTGTTGAAAGTGAAGTGAAGTTTACACATTGTGGGGTAAAAGAGGCACGGTGATGATTAGTACTTGCATTTATAAGGTAACTGCATCCTCATTGTCACCCCACCTCTGTTATGTAATAGAGTTATGCATTCAACTGTAGTCAAAAAGTTTACTTCACATTCATTTTTACTTCAACTGGAAAATTGAGGTAATATGAGCAACACCAGTTTTCGGCGAGGTGTTTGGAGATTTTTGCCTTTGGATTTCATTTTCTCAGCCATTTTAAAAGCTACAGATCTGAAATTTACAGAGGATGTGGAATGTTTCACAGATATTTAACCACTGAAATTTTGTGTTGATCGTAGTTGAATGGAGTCGCTAGAGCTTATGTTCCATTTTTTGGCCATAAAACCTTTCTTTTAGGGATTTTGATATTTGTGCCGGAAACCTTGCACAGTCATTCACGGGTTGTTCATGCCCAGAGCTTGAACAGGAATAATCGATATGATGAAAAACACTGTTTTTAGAGGGCAATTATGAATTGAAAATCCAGGTTGGAAGGATTTTTTCTGATATAGGAACCAAACATAAAAAATTAACTGATCTCAGTTGCTTTTAAATCTTATCAGTAGTCTTCTCTGAAGATTTCATTTCATTTCATCAGTGTATGTGGGAGAAAATCCAAAATAAATTACCTTCCTTTTTTCCAAAACAATCAAGTCTGCCATAGTTCAGACATTTGTTTGGCATTTTGACTGAGTGCAAGTCAAGACAATTTCAGGACAGTGCCAGCTGAAATCATTTTGCATTTAATTGTGTTGTGTATTTTGTGCTATGGATTGGCTATACAAACTATTTCTCAGCCACTTTACCCATGCTAAAACAAAGGGCTTGTTGTAGTAATCCATCATTTGCACTTATTCACAAAATGTTTCGACAGAGTGAAGTAGTCCTTGCAATACCCTAGTGTATGTGCATATACTAGGGAAACTGCAAACAATGCATCTTTGTGCATACATAGTAATCTGAACCTTGACAATAATACCCTGTTCGCTCATAGCCTCACTTTAAGACTTCCCAAACATATGACTGAACAAGGTATATGCTGTACAGCCTGCTTTGTAGGCAGTGACAATTGATAATGGAGGGGAGTATTTCGTTGTCCTAGGGCAGTAGCTTAAAATGAATACATTTCCTTTCAAATGTTGTCTTTGATAGGACTTTTACCACTCTTACATGAATTATCATTTGTTCAGGATGAAATTTATGCAAATGAATCACAATTATTACAAAAGATACACATTTATTTTAATAAACCAGAAATGGTTCTTGACCACCTCCTGAATAAACATAACCCAAAGGTCAATCCTTCTCTTGTTAAGAAATCAGCTTGATGCAGATGCCAGTAAGGGGCAAGTAAGCAATTTGTTGACAAGTAGTGTTTTTGCGTTAGGCCTGTTACTGGGGGTGGATTGTCTATGCGCAAGTTTCTTAGACCGTGGTGAGAATTGTTCTGTCCGAATTATCCGTCCTTGGAATGTCACCAAGTGAGACGTTCTTGTCTAGATGTTGTCCAGTCACCAAGCTTCCAATACCTCAGCATACATTTCACTGCAAATGCACTATAGTGAGATTCAGATCCAGAGGGGGCTTTCCCAGCTGTTTCAGCACCACCATTTTTGATTCCTTGCCGTAGGCAGGCAAGGAATCTATGCGATGGTGATGTCGTGTGTGTGGGTGTGTTTGTATGTGTTTGTGACGCTGCTTGTAATCGCGATATCTCAAGATAGGATTGACCGACACTTTTCATATTTGGTATATAGATTTGTCATGTTGAGAGGAAAAACCCTGTTGTTTTTTGAGGAGGTCGAAGGTCATCGGAGGTCACCAGAGGTCAAAAACCGAAAACCTTGTAATCGCGTTATCTCGAGATAGGGATGACCGACACTTTTCATATTTGGTATATAGATTTGTCATGTTGAGAGGAAGAAGCCTATTGTTTTTGGTGAAGGTCAAAGGTCATTTGAGGTCACCGGAGGTAAGAAGCCCAAAAGCTCGTAATCGCGATATCTCAAGATAGGAATGACGGACACTTTTCATATTTGATGTATAGGTTTGTCATCCTGAGAGAAGAATCCTATTGTTTTTGGTGGAGGTCAAAGGTCATTTGAGGTCACCAGAGGTCAAAGACCGAAAACCTTGAAATCATGATATCTCAAGATAGGAGTGGCCTGTATGGATTTGTCGTGTTGAGAGGAAGAACCGTATTGTTTTTGGTAGAGGTCAGAGGTCATCTGAGGTCACCAGAGGTCAAAAACCAAAAAACCTTGTAATCGCGATATCTCGAGATAGGCATGACCGACACTTTTCATACTTGGTATGTAGATTTTTCATGTTGAGAGGAAGAGGCCTATTGTTTTTGGTGAAGGTCAAAGGTCACTTGGGGTCACCGGAGCTAAAAAGCCGAAAAGCTTGTTAATCACGATATCTCAAGATAGAAATGACACACACTTTTCATATTTGGTATATAGACTTGTCATGTTGAGAGAAGGAATCCTATTGTTTTTGGTGGAGGTCAAAGGTCATTTGAGGTCACTACAGGTCCAAGACCGAAAACCTTGAAATCGCCATATGTCAAGATGGGAATGGCCTATATAGATTTGTCTTGTAGAGAGGAAGAATCCTATTGTTTTCAGTAGAGGTCAAAGGTCATCTGAGGTCACCAGAGGTTAAACTGCGAAAACCTCGTAAACGGCTTGTAAACACGATATCTCCATATAGCAATGACCGACACTTTCCTTATTTGGTACATAGATTTGTCATGTTGACAGGAAGAAGCCTTTTGTTTTTGGTGAAGTTCAAAGGTCATTTGAGGTCAAAAAAAATTCCCAAGAATTCCCAAGATTGTTATCTGGCATCACTGGGGGCAAAAAGCAACATTTCCCAAGAATTCCCAAGATTGTTATATGGGGTCACCAGAGGTCAAAAAGCAAAATTTTCCAAAAATTCCCAAGATTGTTATATGGGGTCACCAGAGGTAAAAAAGCAAAATATCCCAAGAATTCCCAAGATTGTAATCTGGCGTCACTGGGGTCAAAAATCAACATTTCCCAAGAATTTCCAAGATCATCATCTGAGTTATCAGAGGCCAAAATGCAAAAGCAAAATTTTCCAAGAATTCCCAAGATTGTTATATGGGGTCACCAGAGGTCAAAAAGCAAAATATCCCAAGAATTCCCAAGACCATGATATGGGGTCACCAGAGGTCAAAAAGTGAAATTTCCCAAGAATTCCCAAGATAGTCATCAGAAGTCACCAGAGGTCAAACAGCAAAATATCCCAAGTATTCCTAAGATCGTCATCTAGGGTCACCAGAGGTCAAAAAGCAAAATTTTCCAAGAATTTTCAAGATCCAAGACCCATTGGAGTTGAATCCCTTTCAAGACACTTCAGATTTTCTTTTTTGTTATATTTGGTGGGGTTCAAAGGTCATGTGAGGTCAGCAGAGGTCAAATTGTTAAAACATAAAATGATGTAGTCAAGAAAGATAAATTTGAGGGATAAACCTCAGTGCAACAAAGCATCCCCATTCGGCAAGGAATCACTAAGCCTTTGGGCTTTCTGGTTCATTTTTGAGACAGTCCCAAAGCCCCTGTACAATATGTATTTTTTTTTTCTTTTGTTTCATGGTTACTAGCTTTGATGAACAGTAATGGTTTTTCTAGTGCCCATCACATGTATGTAAACTAATTCATTGGAATGTAATTTTGTAGATGAGAATGTACATATGAGAAATGAATTGAATTGGACTGATAATTTTGGTTGCCAGATGCCAGGAAATACCATTTAAGTGTATAAATTTCAGTTTTGTCCTAGACCCCCCATTGTGGCTTTTTACAATTGATGCTCGTAGATGCAAAATTTGGCCTCATGGAGTTAACCCCCCTTGTGAAATTCTGGATCCACCACTGACCTAGTCAAAGTTTCCATTAGTGGTGGTCTAGTTAAATTTTAACATGTTAATGAGATGTCCATTATTGTTCGATGAAATTGTCTTAACCTTTAAGCTTCAAATAGGTGACATTCAGTAGTATTAAAAGACTGAAAAGCAAAATATAAAAAACAGAAATTGAGTTCGAGTCATTCTTTAGGTGAGAAGGGAATTCTAAGTAAATTTGTCTACTTACCCTAGTCTTCTCAACCTCATGGTTTTCAGAAGAGTTGGCAATTAGCTAGAGTAATCATGTAAGAACTGAGTACCTTAGGTGTGCACTTAAAAAATCATAATGAGGTGTGTAAGGATCTCACCGCATCAAGTTACCTCCATGTAATGTGGTCTCTTTGCTATACACAACACAGAATTTTCCTATACTGTTTTTATAATTTAGCATTCTTCAAAGAACAACCATTTTAAATTATTCAGTCTATAAACGTGTTCAGTTTTAGCCATGGCCTGCAATATAGGTTGTCTTGTAAGTCACTTAGTTCTGAAGGCTAGAATATATTGCTTGACATTCACAATTTATGCTTCTTTTTTATGTATGCCATTTTTAATCATCTACTCCAGTTACTATAGTTGCTGTACTTTTTTCCACTACTTGAGGGATAGCTGTTCATTTGAATTTGCCTTTGTTTTTCTGTTTTATATTCTTTAGTTCTCATAGAACATTAAGCAGTACATTAACTCAGTAAGAAATCAATTAAAATCCATTTTTTCTCCATCTGGAGTGGAGTTGAGTTAGAGTTGATGTAACAGTCTTGTAAAACATCTCAATTTTTTTCAGAAATTTCGAGGTCTTGTGGTAAATCAGCTGGATTGTCTGTTACATCTTTTGTGGCTTGCTTTGAATTCAACATCTAGACTACTTTTGTACCAATATCTATACGTGTAGATGTAACTTTTTATAAGTTTGCCTTATCAATTTGTAATGAGACCATCTATTTCTTTAAAGCTCTGTAAAGCCCCTGTCACTCTCTAGGGCAATGGGACGGCACTCACAGTGCGCTTTAATTTTGTCAAAGCGCATTACAATCGCCAAAGACTGCGAAAATTTCCAAAAATATCCAACAGTGGGGATTTTAGTAACTCCCACAGCACTCCCATAGCACTCAAAGCGTAACACAACCAAGCACGATCACATTAGGCCCTTTTAACATTCATAATGCGTTCTCAAAACGTTCAATGTGTCCATGCGGTCAGACCTGCCAACTTGAACGATTTCCCCGTATTTTTTCTGCCAGGGTGAGTTATTCTGTGTACAGTGTGGGGGAACTTCGGTGGCATGGTCATCATAGGTACCAAAACTTCATAAAACAGTGAACCTTGATACTGACATACTGGCAGTGTGATAGTTGGTAACCAGTTTAGTATGAATTTCCAAGCATGACTTTGTCTACGGTAAAAAGGTAATTAATATCTATGGTGTATGATTCTAAAAATGGTGTAACCATTAAATAAATATAAATTTGATATCAGAACAGTTTGGTCTTGCCATATTTCGTAAAATTGCAAGTATAGGTCTGAATTTGGCCGTGATCACAATACACTCACATGCGTCCTTGCTGTGCTTGCATTGCACTCATGATGCTCGCTGTGCATTGCAACTGCAACCAAAATGCGTCCTTACAGCGATCTGATCAGAGCGCCGAGCCTCGCCGACCACTTTGTGCATGCACAAAATGGTTGCCGTGGCCAGGCATCCCATGGTGACCATGGCGTTCCTTTGGAGACCAAGCGAGTTTCCCCATTGACATTAGTATGCTGGGAGACCTTACTGCTTTGTGCTTCCATGATTTCATGACTGCAGCACGATCGCATTCCTGATTGACAGGTTTTAGATAATTAATATTAGCAATTAGTATACTTTGTTATAAACTGACTTGTTGCTTTCAATGTTCCTATTTGGTTGAAAGACTAAAACGTGAAAAGCCTAGCTTTGAAACTAGGTCTGTACAGTAAGTCAGTGAAGTTCAATGACCTGTCATGACCCCTCAGTTGTAGGTAAACATTATGATCACACTGTGTGCATTCTTTATGATTTATGCCCTATCTATCAAAATTTCTAACCCTCTGGGATTTATTTCCTTTCAAATTGCAGTTAGATTTCTGGAAGATTAAGTGCAGATAAGGTTCTTTTATGCTACGATAGCAGATTGCTTTTACAGCTTAATCATATTTTACTTGTACTCTGGTTAAATTACTTTAGGTAACAAGAACACATTGACATGTTAGTATTAGATATAATATTGATCACACGACAATTATGTGTATAAAAACGCAGAATGAGACTGAACGGAAACGATAAAATGCACATTTCATGCGCAATTTAGCTGCTTGATCCATTGTTTCTGAACTATAGGATTAATTTTGAAACTAGGCCATCAGTTTAATGATTTATGTGTTTGGCAAATGAAACCTGTGTTTACAACAGTTCAGAGTTTCTCCTAACAAAATTTATCAAAAATTAATGGAATTTGCAGGGTTTTATTTGGCTGGACATGAAAGGAAGAGATTTATATCTTTCTTTGATGTGAAAAGATGTATGAAATTGCATTTCTTACTAGTTGTAAGGAGAATTAGTAAATAAAGCACTGGCTTAAATTGTCAAACACAATAATATCTGCCTTAAAGAGGGAGATGCGAAGACCAGCCTCATCACTTGGGTACAATTATTGAGAGCAGAAAATTTTGTTTTTCTTTATTAAAGAAATCAGCATGACCAGTAAAATAATAATAATGAAAAAAAAGACTCGTAGGGAGTGTGTGATATTACAGGAACACTATTGGTGAAAGTGTTTTACTGTTTTATATAAGTTTTTGGAAAATTCTGTCCCAGAGAAGGTGAAATAATGTCAAGGCCTTTTCACAGTTGGCAGGAGTAGGTACGACAAAAGGAAACCTGATTCTTTGAAACCAGCATTTTTATTCTGATCCTTTCACACTAGGTGCAATACAATACATTACCATGCAGTGAAATTGAGTTGAATAAATTCAGCTTTCACCCACTTTTCGCTGAGTGACATTACATATGATCATCATGAGATAGAACCGCCATTTTGTTAGATCATATGACAAGTTGGGCATAGTAACATATCTCTGGGGAGATGAAGAAAATGTCGCCTTTAGTGTAGTTAAAAGGCGTGGTGACCTTTTTGCCATATAATATTATGGAGTACACTATCATATCACATAATGTATCCAGTTGTATCATATAATTCAGGCCTTAAATACAGTGTGAAAGAACTTTGCCCCTCTTTACTCCCTACGTATACCCTCAATGAGTACCAGTCAAAGTTGACAGTACAATAGGATAGGAAGTCCTAAGGGTACCCTGTATCATCCTGTATTTGCCTAGTCTTTCAGACTAGGCAATATTTGTGTTTTTTTTTTGTTCTTTTATATTTTCCTTTAAGTGTGAAATTCTCCATCCATTTGGGGTTCATAGCATAACAGGTTCTGCATGGCCTTTGTAGGCTATGCTAACCTATCATCATTTAACAGTCATGCACACATATTTTTTCAAAGTCAGTGCTTAAAATAGTAGTTTGTGCCACATGGTATATTTTAAAGGATATATGCACAGATTGACATAGAAGTGGTAAGTTATTTTGAGACTGTATAGACATACTGTACCACATGTCCTTCTGTATTGAAAATGTCAGTGTACTGTAAACATTGTGATACAGTACTTGGAATAGAGACATAAAGATGCTGTTTATTATAGGATAGAGTTGAGAAGTATATATCTCTTTCACTAAAAGTTTGTATTAACTGTAACTTTTTGCAATTAGGTCATTAAATCTACACCCCCCCCCCAACCTCCTTAGGGTTGTCAAGTGACAGTGTGGTCTGTTCCAGCTGCTGTGCACCTACGTGTTTCACATGTGCGTGGGTTCAAATCCAGCTGATATATGTGGGCTTTTTCTCCAGGTACTCTGGCTTTTCCTGCCACTAGTCTTTGGCATTTGGCCAGCCAATGAAGTCAGCTGTGCACCGGACTGAAGAAACATTGGGCAGACCAGTTAATTAGCTGACTTAGCTTTTTCTGCCATTACCTCCTATTTCATAGATGTAATTACCCATACATACCTGCAGATAGTACCTGACAAAAGTTGATAACACTATCACAGTCAGTTGTGTGAGTGCACTCTTTTGTTGTTGGAGGTTTTGTATAGTGTTAACTGCCCCAGTGGTACTTGGTAGCTCTCACCTTGCAGGGTACCATTGTGGTGCAATGAGTATTCAGACTTAGGCAGAGGGCTATAGGTGAGGGTCACATATGTAAATTGGAGGTAAATTTTGGTGCTTGTATAGGTACAAGGGAGTATTTGAGGTTAGCGATAAAAGCTGAAAGAGGTATACATCACATAGATCTATAAGCAACTGTTCAGTCTCTTCTTACAGCATATTGGATGTTTTCATTTTAGTCTTTATCATCATCCAGTATGAAAACAGAAGTAATAATTAATTTTAGAATAAATACAATAAATAGTTTGCATAAAGCTTTTTTTTTCTTTGTCACTGTCCATTGTGAATGAAGAAATCAAAATATGAAGTTACTTATTCATATTATACTGCATCAAAGTATTATACTACACCTACCCACTAGCTCAACTGTCATGTATTAAACATTTTACAGTATTAATTGCACCAGACTGAAATGGGTGGAATTTTCTCTTTGTTGAAGCCACTACAGGTTCATATATAGTAAGATAAAATAAAGAATACAGAAAGTAAGTCCTACAATTTCAAAGACGTAAGAGTTCAGGAAATTTCCTGATTTCAGGAGATTGGAAGTCTAATTGAGCAAAATTCTCAGGAAATCCATTTTACTAGCCAAGAAGTTCTGCAGTGGTCACGGTAGGTGAAATGGCCAAGGGTGGTTATTAAAGTTTTGGTTTTTTTTTAAATCTCTTAACAAAAAATGTAAATTTCTACTTCATGAACATATTTGAAAAAAAAATGATAGCACCATTTACACCTTGGCCTTCTCCTGATGTGAAGAGTGTTCTCAAAGGGGCGCCCTTCCCTTAGACCCCTCCCCCCAGGCCAACAGTCCTGGACAACACAATTTCAGGAAATGGACCTACTTCGCTTACATCTCTGTACAATAAACCACCATCCCCATATTGTGTTTGCTTGGTAAGATATCAGTTGACAACAACTCCTACCCATTGTATCTGCTACACTTACAGAACAACCCCATCTACCACAGAATGAGCCTTCAACACTGTTTTGGGTCCTATACTGGTGGCGCTATTCCTGCCATACTTCTGCACAATATGCAAACATCCTCTTTTCAATGCCTCAGAATTAATTTTTGAATGTCTTCTAGCTTCTAAACAAGTTTGTCTTGCCTTGATATCAACTTTGTGTAGTTTTCATTTCTTCTTGGGGGTACAGGGAGGAAAATTTTGTGATGGTCGTTACAGGATATCACCATCGTATTTTTGGTTTCGATGATAAGAGAAACCTATGCATTCATGATGGCGTGTGTGTATGTATGTGTGTATGTGCGTGTGTGTGGGTGCGTTGACTTCATTATACTTCCGAGGACCACAACTTGATAACACACCTGCATCACGAGGACTTTTTGTCGTCCGAGGACCTCAAATGAGGTAGATGCGTTATGGTATGAGGAAGAACCCTATCATTTTTGGTGGAGGTCAAAGGTCATCTGGGGTCACCGGGGGTCAAACCCTGAAAACTTCGTTAACACGATATCTCAAGAAGGGAAACTCTGACAGTTCTCAAACTTGGTACATAGATGCCCCATATTGAGAGGAAGAACCCTATTGTTTTTGGTGGGGTCAAAGGTCACCTGGGGTAACCAGGGGTCAATCTCTGAAAATCTTGTTAACACAATATGTTGAGTTAGGAAGCATGGATGATTTTCATACTTTGTATGTAGATACGTTATGGTATGAGGAAGAACCCTATCATTTTTGGTGGAGGTCAAAGGTCATCTGGGGTCACCGGGGGTCAAACCCTGAAAACTTCGTTAACACGATATCTCAAGAAGGGAAACTCTGACAGTTCTCAAACTTGGTACATAGATGCCCCATATTGAGAGGAAGAACCCTATTGTTTTTGGTGGGGGTCAAAGGTCACCTGGGGTCACCAGGGGTCAATCTCTGAAAATCTTGTTAACACAATATCTTGAGTTAGGAAGCTTGGATGAATTTCATACTTCGTATGTAGATACGTTATGGTATGAGGAAGAACCCTATCATTTTACGTGGAGGTCAAAGGTCATCTGGGGTCACCGGGGGTCAAACCGTGAAAACTTCGTTAACACGATATCTCAAGAAGGGAAACTCTGACAGTTCTCAAACTTGGTACATAGATGCCCCATATTGAGAGGAAGAACCCTATTGTTTAGGTGGGGGTCAAAGGTCACCTGGGGTCACCAGGGGTCAATCTCTGAAAATCTTGTTAACACAATATCTTGAGTTAGGAAGCTTGGATGAAATTCATACTTTGTATGTAGATACGTTATGGTATGAGGTAGGACCCTATCATTTTTGGTGGAGGTGAAAGGTCATCTGGGGTCACCGGGAATCAAACCATGAAAACTTTGTTAACAAGATATCTCAAGAAGGGAAACTCTGACAGTTCTCAAACTTGGTACATAGATGCCCCATATTGAGAGGAAGAACCCTATTGTTTTTGGTGGGGGTCAAAGGTCACCTGGGGCCACCGGGGTCAATCTTTGAAAACCTTGTTAACACAATATCTTGAGTTAGGAAGCTTGGAAGAATTTCATACTTTGTGTGTAGATGCATTATGGTATGAGAGAGGACCCTATCATTTTTGGTGGAGGTGAAAGGTCATCTGGGGTCACCGGGGGTCAAACCCTGAAAACTTTGTTAACACGATATCTCAAGAAGGGAAACTCTGACAGTTCTCAAACTTGGTACATAGATGCCCCATATTGAGAGGAAGAACCCTATTGTTTTAGGTGGGGTCAAAGGTCACCTGGGGTCACCGGGGGTCAAACTTTGAAAACCTTGTTAACACAATATCTCGAGGTAGGAAGCTTGGATGAATTTCATACTTTGTATGTAGATGTGTTGTGGTAAGAGGAAGAACCCTATCATTTTTGGTGGAGGTGAAAGGTCATCTGGGGTCACCAGGGGTCAAACCCTGAAAACCTTGTTAACCTGATATCTCCAGGTAGGAAGCTTGGATAAATTTCATACGTTGTTTGTAGATGCGTTATAGTAAGAGGAAGAATCCTATCATTTTTGGTGGAGGTCAAAGTTCATTTGGGGTCACTGGGGGTTAAACTCTGAAAATCTTGTTAACACGATATCTCCAGTTAGGAAGCTTGGATAGATTTCATACTTAGTACGTAGATGCGTTATAGTGAGAAGATGAATCTCAGTGTTTTTGGTGGAGGTCAAAGTTCATCTGGGGTCACCAGGGGTCAATGTCTGAAAACCTTGTCAAGATGATATCTCCAGGTAGGAAGCCTGAATAGATTTCATACATGGTAAATTCGATGTGTTATAGTAAGAAGATGTACCCCATTGTTTTTGGTGGAGTTCAAAGGTCATCTAGGGTCACCGAGGGTCAAACACTGAAAACCTTGTTAACACAATATCTCAAGGGACAAAGCTTGGATAGATTTTATACTTAGTATGTGGATTTGTTATGGTGAAAAGATGGCCCCGATTGTTTTTGGTGGAAGTCAAAGGTCATCTGGGGTCACCAGAGGTCAAAGAGCAAAATTTCCCAAGAATTCCCGAGATCGTCATCTGGGGTCATTAGAGGTCAAAACACAAATTTCCCAAGAATTCCCAAGACAAAATAGGAATACAAAACACTAGTTTTCCAACATGTTAAGATAGCATTTGACCATTGACTGAAAGGTATGGGACATCATGGCTTTATTTGGAATGGAACATATATCATCGAAACCTCAATGCATTTTTGCATTCTGGTAATAATGTATGTGTGTATGTGCGTGTGTGTGTGTGTGTGTGTGTGTGAATGTGTGTTTGTGACACTTTGCTCGTTAACACGATATCTCAAGAAGGGAAACTCTGACAGTTCTCAAACTTGGTACATAGATGCCCCATATTGAGAAGAAGAACCCTATTGTTTTTGGTGGGGGTCAAAGGTCACCTGGGGTCACCAGGGGTCAAAACCTGAAAACCTTGTTAACACAATATCTTGAGGTAGGAAGCTTGGATGAATTTCATATTTTGTATGTAGATGCGTTATGGTATGAGGAAGAACCGTATCATTTTTGGTGGAGGTGAAAGGTCATCTGGGGTCACCGGGGGTCAAACCCTGAAAATCTTGTTAACACAATAAGTTGAGTTACAAAGCTTGGATGAATTTCATACTTTGTATGTAGATGCATAAAGGTAATAGGAAGAAGCCTATCATTTTTGGTGGAGGTCAAAGGTCATTTGAGGTCACCAGGGGTCAAACCCTGAAAACCTTGTTAACCTGATATCTCCAGGTAGGAAGCTTGGATAAATTTCATACTTTGTATGTAGATGCCTTATAGTTTGAGAAAGAACCCTATTATTTTTGGTGGGGTTCAAAGGTCATCTGGGGTCACTGGGGGTGAAAACCTGGTTAACACTATATCTCAAACTAGGAAGCTTGAATAAGTTTCATACTTTGTATGTAGATGCGTTATAGTAAGAGGAATCCTTTCATTTTTGGTGGAGTTCAAAGTTCATTTGGGGTCACTGGGGATTAAACTCTGAAAATCTTGTTAACACAATATCTCCAGGTAGGAAGCTTGGATAGATTCCATACTTAGTATGTAGATGCGTTATAGTGAGAAGATGAATCCATTTGTTTTTGGTGGAGGTCAGAGGTCATCTGGGGTCACCAGAGATCAATGTCTGAAAACCTTTGCAAGATGATATCTCCAGGTAGGAAGCTTGAATAGATTTCATACATGGTAAATTGATGTGTTATAGTGAGAAGATGTACCCCATTGTTTTTGGTGGAGTTCAAAGGTCATCTAGGGTCACCAGGGGTCAAACACTTAAAACCTTGTTAACACAATATCTCAAGGGAGAAAGCTTGGATAGATTTTATACTTAGTATGTGGATGTGTTATGGTGAAAAGATGGCCCCTATTGTTTTTGGTGGAGGTCAAAGGTCATTTAGGGTCACCAGAGGTCAAAAAAGCAAAATTTCCCAAGAATATCACATGGGTTCACCAGAGGTCAAAGAGCAGAATTTCCCAAGAATTCCCAAGATCGTCATCTGGGGTCACCAGAGGTCAAAACACAAATTTCCCAAGAATTCCCAAGACTAAATAGGAATACAAAACTATTTTTCCAACTTGTGAAGATAGCATTTGACCATTGGCTGAAAGATATGGGACATCATGGCTTTATTTGGAATAGAACATGCAGTATATCATCGAAACCTCAATGCATTTTTGCATTCTGGTTTAGAGAAAGTGTCAATTTTCAAAACAAGTTGAAAGGGGGTATAACCGTTGTCATGTTTCTGTGGCTCACTTTTCTTTTGCAGATTTTGTCATTTTCTTTACAGTCTATTTTAACAACATAGTTTGGTACAACTTACTTAAAACTAAAGGAATTTGTAAATTTGGTAGTTAAAAACACATGGCATCCTCTGGAGGGAATATTGTGCAAAGTACAAAGAAAGACAAAAATATATCAGCATTGAAGTGAACATAAATTCTCAAATTGCAAATTCCATTCAAGTCCATTATTTGGAAACTAGCAGGTTTCTTGTGAATCATAAGAACAATGATATCTTCCATCACCTTGTGAAATGTGAACCTTTTGTTATCTTTATAGTTTAGAGCCATGTATGTGCTCTTCTTTTTTTATGTTTTGTACACATGCACTGTCTAACAGTTGGCATGCACCTCTTGTATACCTGTCAAGACAAAAAAATTTTTTAAGCTTACTTGATAAATGAGGATATTGTCCAATTTTTTATGTTGTTAATATTTTTTCAAGTCTGTTCAACACCCTCATAAGTCCTATTTACATACACAGTATATTATTTCCCGTTATTCCCTGCAGTCACCATCTACAAAGCTTGTAAGCAGCGGTATGGTGCTTCAACGCTCACAACTTTTACAATTTTCCTCACTTGGAACAGAACATGTTCTTTCTGTCTGTCCTTTTAAAGGTTTTTTCACTGCTTTCAGATTAGATTGAATCTACCCTAGCCAATAATTAAACCTTGTCTGATGAAGGAAACAGTTCATCCAACCTTTTGTGTTGTTATTGTTTGTTTTTTTCCAAATATGTGTCAACATAAGTTCAATTGAATGACCTAGCACCCAGTGTCCTGGAACTACAATGCTTAAGAGAAACAGGCACTCCATGCCTTGACCTATTGTCTAAAATGTTAGGTGATCATTTCAAAGAAGTGTAATATTTATACAAACTCCTATTAATACCCTAGCTGTAATTACAGTACTTCAAAGAAACAGACAATTCATGATGTGACATAATTTATACCCAGAAAACATTGAGAAACATGTCAAGGACACAGCTGAACTTCAAATTAATGCACAAGTCACTCTCTCAAGTGGAAAGTAAATTGGATGTCATCTCTCACAGACGTACAGCAGTATAGTATAATGTACTCCAGTGAAGGAGTCCTTCGGTTGGACGCTGATTTCCAGTACACGGTCCTCCTTTAATGATTACTCAGTTAAACCTACCTGCCCAGATAATGACGTATGCATTTTCTCTCTGTCAAGTGTAAAAGCCGAAAGAGCCATCATTTTTATCATTGCTTCCTGGCAGCCAGCTATGATGGAAGTACCAAGACAAAGCATATGTTTAAGAGCATCGGATCCTGCTGCTCACTTTGTAATTGCATTCCAGAGCAGATGTCGTCATAATTGTTTGGCATATTGTTGGCGAAATTTGCTTGCGAGAGAATGGGACAGCAGTTGGAACTGTGAAACGGTTATTTCAATACGGTGCTTTATTGAATTATTATGGGTAAGAAAAGTGCAGTATATTAAAGTAGTATGCGTTTGCTTTATTACATTGTAATATTTTTGGAATCTTTTTTTTTTTTTGGTATAGCTTGCTTCCTGTCTTTTGTCGCTTCAGAAGTCGATGTCATAATTGCTATTGATTAAATAGCATAATTTTTGTATTATAATGTGTATATCTACTGAAGCAACAGGTTTAATGTACTATATGTCTACTTGTGAAAAAATTTGCCTTGTTTGAAAACATACTGGTATTCTTTTTGATATCCTGGAGGCTATCCTTGAAAGTCATTTTGTTTTTTTATTTTAAATGAGCATTGCCAAATGTGGTTGTAATTGTAGTGTTGTATTAATTTAAATGTCTCACTGACTTTCCAAAATGGAAGCTAGGCTTGGGCCACTCCAATGTGTTTTGGAGTTGGGTACCATGACCCTATTGATAGAGACTCATGCAATGTCATCATAACTGATGCAGGAACTAATCAGCAGCTAGCTATACCTGTAACTACAAGAGCAGTCATAATACACCAGTACCTTACACTGTTTCTCAATATGGCTGAAGTGTCTGTAATTGACAGTGTTGGAGAATTGAAGTAGCCAGCTGAACAGAAAGATTTGTGTAACCCCCCAACCCCCCCCCCTTTCCCCTTCATTGAACATGGCACAAAAATGGTTACAGGGTCTTCCTAAGATTTTTTTCGAGTATAAAAAAATAATCATTCTTCACATTCCCTCCCTCTGTGACACTTAGAGCATACTTTGAAAAATAATTTTCAGCAAACAAAAAAAAAGTGATATCACCATGCGGATTTTTGGCCTGTTCACCTCCCCCATGTAGGTTTTGTATGCTTGTGCAAAAATTGATGATCCCATTAGTATAACTTCTAAATAACTTTTCAGAGGAGAAATTAGTAGTACTACTTAATAATTTTTCATTGGGGTATTAACTGCATTGTAATATACTGTAGTTAATAGTTGCATTTTATTTCCAGGAAACCTTTTGTACATACTACAGTTGTTTTGAAAACCTACTTCAACTGGAGAGTACAGCTACCTTTATGTAGCTGACCAATTTCGGATGCAACTGATAAGTTTCTTTCTTACTTAGAATTGCTCTTCAGGAGACCTTTCATGATACCACAGTTGATTTGATTTTACAGTTACATTATGTAGTTGACAAATTCAAGATAACTTGACACTAACATCCTTCATGTGTAGGAGCATTGCGAGACTCTCCAGTCTCTTCTTAGAATTTTACTCCCTCTGGAATGAGATCTCTAACTTACTGTTTTCCATGAAATTGTTGACTCACGTGACTGCCTGACCTCTTCTGATAGATGTGAATCTAAAGGTGGGCATAGATTTAAGGTTAGGTGCAAATTCTGAGAGTCTATTGTTTACAAAGGCAGAAATAAAAAGGACTAAACTCATCGAGATAGACTTTGTAAGATCTAGAACAGTTTTCCTGAACCCCGGGGTCCACAGACCCCCAGTGGGTCTTTGAAATTTGTTTGGTGGACCGTGAGGGCAAAGGGGTTCTCAGGGGTCCATGGAAAACTTTGGGGCCACCTAAGAGGAAAGGGTCTATGAAGAATTGAATAGGTATCATCATTGGTGTTAGAAGTACAACTATCAAGACTACACTCTTACTGATGTAGAGTAGACTATTTATGTATATCAGATTTTATCCTGTGTAGGCTGTTGGGGTCCCTCAATATTTTTATGTTATCCCACGGGGTCCAGGTATGAGAAATGGATGAGAATAAAGGTTAGGAGAACATTGCCTTGCAAATCATCATGTAGTAATCAGATGGAGGACAATTTATCCACAAGTGGTAATTGTTAGAGAACTCTCATGGAAATACTATGTCAGAGGTAGTATACTTCCATGGTTTGAGTTGGCAAAAAGATAACAGATTAGTAAGGAAGGGATGGAGGCCCATGAAACAGGGTTACACACTGTGCAGTACGGTTTGCTAGGTGGTTAGTATAGGCAGTGAAGGGAATATCTATGTATATGGACCTGAGGTACAGGTATTTACAACTCTCATTTACTCCCAAAGCAGGGGTATGGGAAATGAACATGCTCTGTGTATTCTTAAATTGTATCAAGCTTCCATTGAAATATGCATGTATTTGCTGAAAAGGCCATAATCACTTTATGATAGCCTGGAGGTGTAATACAGTCATGGTTCATTAAAATAAAGGTTCCTTTATGGGGAAATCTTTCAGGCTGCTGTTTTGATATATGTAAGCACAGATTCAAGACTTACTAAACAGAAAATTTTTGAAATCTCTTAGAACCATGATTTATAGAAATGGAATAATAGCCAAATCAAAATTAAGAAGCTTAATAACTTTATCTTGAAGAAATAAGGTTCTTACAGAAAGAAATGGCACTAATTTGTAGCCCATAATTAATTTATTTGTGCATTGGTATTTTAAATGGTGCAACATTGTCATTTCTGAAAAAGGAAAAAACAGCGTATTGCTGGAGTTATTGGAAGGTCGAATGCTTTTCTAATGATTAAAGCTAACTTTTGTATGTGATGATGTTAGTGCTTTGTGAACACAGTAATTCCCTTTAACTCAAGAGACATCTATTATGAAGGCATAATTATTGCATCTTGTAGGTATAATGTGGGTATATATTAACATTGATTGCTAGTACTGTATGATTATATACTCAGCTTGTGACAAGAATATGAATTAATTCAAGGCAATTAACATTTAAATGCATGTATGGAGAAATCCTAATTAGTGTAGCCTGTAGGTAATATGAGGATTTATTTATTATTATGATACTGTACATCCTGTGTGCTGGAGAGGGAAATTGTATCCACACACATGTTATGTGTTTAAAATATGCTATGCTTAGGCTACAGTTTATATTACAACTCATAGTTATCAATAAAATCTTACCTCAAGAATGTAAACATCACAATGATTTTATTTGTGATAAAAAGTAAAAGTATTTTGTGAATATTACATAACAACACTACTGTTCACCTTACTATTAAACATATTTTCTAAAAAATGTTCTCAAACCAATTCAGAATTTAATGCAATTACATGTGAGAGGAAAATTTATTACAGTTTTAAGGGTATAGCTGAACAGCCAGTGTGTAAATTTACAGATAAGGAAATTTTAATGTCCCTAAACATGCAGTTTTTTTTTTTGTTATGTAATTACCATTTTTGTCTGAATGTAATTTCCAAAATTTTGAAGCAAAGAAAATTTTGTAATGAGGTGTAGAGACATCTGCCATACAAATGTACAGAGGGAAAAATGCCTGTATTGATCTTAGATGGTTAAAAGAGATTGTAAAATCTGATATGCATATCTGTTATCCTCTGTCCCTGTCATCAAATGTTGTAATCTAGAAACTTTTCATTTCTCATCTAACATTTCATGGAAACAAGATTAAATATACAGATAGTGTAATCTGCATTATCAGTAGAAAACATCTATTGAAACATTAACATTAAATGAAGAGCACTGTGGATTAGTGTCAAGGAAGATTGGCATTAACATTAATAATGAAATGACTGTTTTAATTAAGTGACGTTGGTAAAATACCGTATGTCTGTAAGGGATATTGCAGTAGATTGTAGCATACACCTTTGCCAGTACTAAGTAATTGCATTCACGTAGAGCAATTCAGAATGGTAACAAAAAACCGTGATGTAGAGATATGAGGCCACACTTTTACATTGTGTGGCGAGAAACAGTATATATACACACATATATACATACAAGGTCAAGGCGGCTGCTGTGACAATGCTGTGAGATATTAAATGTGGCATTTAACTGATTGTCATACTCTTGTGAATCTACAATTCATTCAGTGACTGTAAGCCCTCCCCTCTTCTTTGTTTGTTTGTCGTAAGTGTAGTTACAATTTTGAATTTCCTTTTCATAAGTATCACTCAGTTAACATGTTACCTTTTCTATGGGGTCTAAAATATAGAACATTCACTCGTGTAGCTTTCCATTAGCTAAAAAGCTAGGAAAAAAGGCTTATTGCAGACCTACAGTAAATGATAAAAGAGTAGAATCCATAGAGTCCATACCCACATTGTTTAGACATCAGTCCAACTTTTACTTCTTTTGTGTTTCTTGCAATAATCAATGTTGTAAAGTGTCACCTAGACAGTTTTAAGAATTTTTTTTGGGGGGGGGGAAATAATGCTAAATGTATTGAGGCAGTACTTAGTTTTAATTTTCTAGAGGGTATGAAAACTTTTCTGGGGAGTTGCCTCCCCCTGGCTCCTGCTTTGGCTACATGCTTGCTTTAGACTATATCAGGACCCTTCAAAACCTTGTGAATTGTTGTTTCGATTCACCGTTTCATTTGTTTCTTCTTCACTTTGTCTATCAGTTTAAGTTAACTTTGTAACATTATACTCATATATCAGGCTTTCAGATGATGCCTTCTTATCCCACTTTCTACTACTTTTGAACTTCATCCTACTTATACTTTTTTCAAAAATTTTGCTTTTATTCTATTTTCTTCTACTTTTTGACTGCAATTGAAATCTGCTGACAAAGTATCGAAAGGATTCACATGCTGAACACTGTCAAATTTGATGGGCATCAATTAATAAGCCTACAAAAATCTTACTTTTGTCCTACTTTTGGTCTATAAATTCTACTTTTCCTTTTTGTATTGAGAATTTTGATCCCACTTTTCAATGTTTTTTTTCTAAGGTCCACATGAAAGCCTTATACTGTATATGCATAAAATTGCAACAAAAATTGAAAGAAAATGTAATTAAAAGTCAAAGTATTTGCAAGAACACACTCCCTGATTTAAAATACATTAAATATATACAATTAAATGAAAAAAGTCAATATGAAAGAGGAAAAGTGAGAAATACTCCAACATTCCCAGAAATCCTTCCCCATCCCCTCTCTCCCCCCCCCCCCAAAAAAAAGCACAGGAGGAAAGGAAGATCGAAGATCGACCTGACCACCCACCAAAGGTTAAAAGGTAGTATTATTGTCTGACAGGTAAACAGTGAATCGTCACCCTGATTGGAACAAATTTATGTAGTATGTGCCTATTGAAGTACCTTTAATGTTGATGGAGACATTTTAAAATAGTTTAAATAGAGTAATTGATTTAATCAGTGAATAAAATTCATAGTGTACTGTACTAAATTTATTATGCCCATTGAAGTGAATTGGAAAAAGTAGTGAATTAAGAGCAGGATGTTACAAGTATCAAATGTACCTATTGCAGTGAAATTTACCATTTGTGGGTCTTACATTCAAAAGAATGCAACAAGCACCTTTTAAAAGGAGGCAGCTGTAAGCAGAAAATTATGTTTAGGATGTTAAAGAGGAAAATAAATTAATGCAAACATTCTGGTAAAATTTGCATTCATTTCCCAGTATGGTAATTGAGGTATGAGCAGATGATGATGTACTGTAATTAGTACATTTTCAATCCAATGTGAACTTGAAGCTAGCAGAGGTGACATGGCAGCCTCACTGTTATGTTTTTATTTAAATTTTACAGCCGATCTTCTCCTCCATAATCTCATGCTGTGGTATTTGAATGCATGAGAGCAATGGGTGTTTTATGGACTTTACATTCCCTTAAGTAAACTCAAATTTCTATCAATTTTAAGAGTAAAATAAGAAAAATTGAAAAATAAAGCAACAAAGCAACCCATGAACTTGCAGACCCTTTTTCCCACAATTTCTCTGTGCATTTTGTGGAAAAATGAAATTTTCCACAATCTGACAAGGAGACATGGTCTGAAAACCAATTTTTAGTTTATTTGACCTTTGACCACTAACCTTTTACTATGATATCATCAATAACACATGTACAATTTTTTATGGACAGATTCTGTACCATGCAAAGTTTAAACTTGATAGCTAGACTGACAGTTAAGGAGGAGTCTGTGACACACTCTTTCGCAAAATTTAGTTCAATTTGACCTTCAACCAGTATTCATACTTAACCCTTTGCTATCAGAAAGCATTATTCAAGTATGTTTCTCATCATTTCCTACACGTGATTAACAGCTTTTCTGTACACAGTGCAAATCATGGCAAAAAAAGATTTTGACCTACGACATCATTAATTATGGATGTACAAGTTTTCATTGTGAGGTACCAACCCACTAAGTTTTATCTTGTTAGGACTTACACAGTTTACAAGTTTGCAACACACTTTTTTCCAAAATTTAGGTCAATTTGTCCTTCAGTCTTTGTAACCAGTATTTATTCAAATATATTTCACATCATTTTCTTCATATCATGTGGTTTAATGACTGTTCTGTACATAATAAGCAAATAATGGCCAAAAAGTGGATTTTAGTTTATTTGAACTGCCAGCTCTAACCTTTAATTTATGTAGTCAGGTTAGTCTTAGTGATCCTTCTGGGGACGTAGTTCCTGTAGGGGAGCAGAACCCAGGGGGTTAATGTTTGGTTTTCTCCCTTCGGTATCCAGCCGAAGGGACTCTTGAAAAAGTACCTGTGACCTATGACATATGACATCAGTTATGCATGAACAAGCTTTTATGGTCAAGTACCTACCCCTTCAAGTTTGATCTTGATTGGAAGTATGTTTAGGAGCTTAGGAGACACAATTTCGTGCACATACACACAGACACACACACACACACACACATACATTCTGATGTTAGGTGAATTATATCTCTCATCTCCCTACACCTGTAAGAAGACATTTAGGTAACAAAGCTTTCCTCAATTTATGAGGAGATGACATCACTACTAATGCTTCAAGTTTACGTTGGGTAACAAAATGTAACTTATTTGCTAATGTCTCAAGAATTATACATACAGGAGTTGAATAAAATTCCAGGCCTCTTTTACATGTTAAAACTAAATTTTTGCTAATGAAGAGAATATGTACACAATGAAGAGGATTGTATGTATTATATTGTATTATGTGTCTCCCAAAAAAGTGAATGTATTATTCACTAGGACTTGCAAAGCACATGGGGGTTTTACAGTATTTAATCAGTCTTTGAGACAAAATTAAGTCACAGATGCAGTGCCAACTCAGGTGAAATTGAGTTAAGCTTTGCCAGTGAAACAAAATCCAGTGTTTAAAGAGAATGAATGGTGGGTGGAGATTTGCAACTTCGTTTTATCAAGCTGTTACCCTCTCTGTCAAGAATGTTGATCATTGCAATGTAAGTAAACCCTTTACAATTAGAGTGAAATGTTTGACATTAAAATTGGGGCACGTTAAAGTACATAACACCATTCTCCACTGTACAAAAGGTTAAAAAATCCTCAAGAATTACTAAGTACTAAAATCTTTTCAAGATTGACATTTAAGAGTGATATCCCTGATATTCACACAAGCTGCTTTGACCTTTCCTAATGACATGGATGCAGTCAGGGCCATTATTTGATATGTAAAAGAGGGAAGATTTTACTCAACAGCTAGCTTTCAAATATTATAATGGGTTTAGTCTTTGTCCAGGTAAGGTGTGTCTTTGCATGAATAGAGTATGGTCAAAGCATTCCCTTAATTTGGTAATTAACAGGATTCAATGTCAGAGAAGTATATATATACCAGGTTTGAAACAGCTATGAACTGTTTAACCCTTCAGTAAACGCTACGCCACAATGGATATAAGGCAAACACAGAAAATGCTCCAAAGACGATGTCAGTTAGGTTCCTTTAGAGTGTTCTGGTTGACTGTGCACATGATTTCTGTGTCGAGACAATTGATTGAAGCTTTTTAATGCATGTGTATTGCATAACGTGATCACTCTTAAATCTAATTATGCCTGTCAGGGCAGGTTGTACTAGATTAAGAAGTGTGACTATATAATTCCATTTTAATAGGATTGGATTAAATACCTTCTACAAATGGATTAAGAAAATTGAAGCAACTATTTTTGAGTATTTTTTAGCTGAGTTTAAAAGTAATTGCCCATGGATCTACTTTCTATGAAGAGTATGTTAATTAAGATGCTTGTAATCATTTGTCTCCTTGCAGGTAACAGACTCTCCGAGGCATGAAGAAAGATGCTTCGCCCAGAAACATACATCTTGTGCCATGGAAAGTAACAACAATAGTAATGCAGAGTCCAACCATTACTCCAGATTACTCGGTGAGAACATGTCTTCATCTGAATGTAATGGTCCAGAAAGGGGAGACAGAAGGCTCATAGCCTTACCACTATTAGAACTAGAAACAGCTGAAAAATGGTCACAGAGACAGCAGGAAGATTACTTGATGTCATCCTCATCACCAGAAAATCAAAGTAACAATTCTCCTTCTCATGCCATCGATCCATCCTTGTCAGGCGATGAACTTCTCAACTTACATAGTTCCTGCTCCCCTGCAGATGTAAACTTATCGCCAGTACATCACTCCTATACACAACATTCACACAGCCGGTCCGTAGTGCAATCAACACAGTCAACGCCAACAGTTTCTCATCGAGAGAGTTTTAAGAGAGCAAAGAGTGCACCTTCCATTTCTCCAAACTCACCTATGTCACGACTGGTGGTGAAGCACCCTGAAAAAAAGCTTGTCAGGAGGCAGTCTTCCCCTCCAGGTGCTCTCAATAAAGAGAACAATTCCCTCTCAATTGGAAGCAAATTTAGAAGGACAATTTTTAAGCGAATTACAGGACATTACAGAGATGATAGCTCAAACAATGTACAAACAGTATCTTCAAACAGAAAGGAGAAAGATGGAAGGGATGGGAAAAAGGTAAGTGCCTGCCTCTCTGCCATAGAGAGGAGTGACTACATTTGTGACTGTCATTCTAAATTTTTGATCTTTTAAATTTTTACAGTTTTACTCTTACTTGTCTTATCTATGATATCTATTGAACTGCCCAATCAATAGTTAGTGAATAATTGAGGTCTTACAAATTCTCATACTACTTGAGACAAGTTGTGTTAATCATATCATGATGCTTCTACGAATGGAGTAAAAGCAAAGTCTTTGTTACTTGGTGTTATTGTCTAACCCCACTTATTACCTTTTAAATCATATTCTCACCACCTTTAGAAATCCATGCAGATTTTAAGCCTTAATCTTTCAGGTTTTTTGTCCCATTATTCTATGTAATCCCTTTGAACCTCTGTTGACTGTTCTGCAAACCAAGAGTACAAAACTTTGCTAATGTGAAAAGAAGGACTGTTGTCCTAGTTAAATCATCAAAAAATGTAAATGAGCTTTTGCAAAAGACAATGCACAGTTGATTTATTCACAGGGGGTAGAAAGAGATGTGCAGTCTACAGTTATCTCAACAACTACAAAACATCATCCCCAAATAAAGAAAAATTTACATTCATTTCCAACGATACCACCAATTTCCCATTGACAATGTTTTTGTGGCTATAAAAACTGAAAAACTTTTCGTAATTTAATTTCCCACCTTTCCACAACCTTCCTGATAACAAAACCTAGCTCAACATGAAGCTTGATGCTTACTTGAAACTGATGGCATATGTCCACATTTTTAGAAATCACTTTACTTCTAACTTAAAAATTACAGCAAAAACACCAGTAAAGCTGTATTATAGCATCAGTCAGGTAGGAAAGATCTTGCCTAAAGTTGTCAGTATCCTTTAGTAATCCTGGATTATAGCCGTAACTTGTAGCAGCTATGAGGGTGTTGAGCTTTGAAATGTCGGAACAGATCACAGCCCTCGAAAATAGCCTCGGCATTTGGCAATGCCGAGGTAAATGCCGAGACAAATTGACTTGACTTCGGCAAAAATTTTGCCGAGGCGATAGATTGCAGGACATGAATACAGGGACTTACCGGTTACGAAAGCTGCACACTAGGCCTACACGGCTCGAAATGAAGCTTCAAGTAGCAACTTGAAAAGAAAACGTTTTCTGATAAAATTTCCTCCACGATCGAAACTTGAGCAAATTTATTCAGTATTATTGCTTTATATACAAAACATAGTTGCAATTTTTCAAGTTTTAATGGAAAATCTTGATTTAAAAAGTTCGTTACGATCGGTATTTACTGTACTTACGAAACTCACTGTCTGCTGTTAAGAAAGTGATCACTGTACACACATGAATATATGACACTGCAGAGTGCGACCTTTAGATTTCAGAACCAGCATTTTTATCTTTTTTAATGTGTAATTAAGTGGGAAAAATTCCCAAAGCGGCTGTACTGGTTTTATCAATGTAATTCTGGAGCTTAAACAAACAAATTACGTTAACCTACTCTAGTAGAAGTTTGTAAACAAGTAGATAGGCCAAACTTCCGTTACCTTGTGCACATGGCTGCATGACTTTTACTGCGTAAAAGTCAGGTAAAGTGTATTTTTGCTGAAGTAAATCCTTTTTACTTCAGCAATTTTTTTGCCGTAGCCAACATCTTATTTGGAAGGGCTGAGATCATAACCTCAAAGGGTAATAAGCTGTTTTTACTCCATTCATAGATGCTCCATGATCTTAGTACTGGTCTTTATTGTCAGGTATACCTGGTTTAAAATGCTGGATTACGGTGGACATTGCGGTACTACAGCTAGGGATGAGATCTGTGATGTCTACACACAAACTTTGTTGTACACAGACTTGCATGGTTTACTGTAGCTGAGCTGATAGTAATGAATAACAATCAAGCAGTTCCATTTTGTGGGGAAAATTACCCTAACAATGAGACCATAGTCCAAAATATGAAATGAAAATTAGATTGTCCTTCAATCAAAGGAAACTTGTACCCTAGAAATGTTCTGAATTACTTTAGTTTATCATCTTGCATGTAACAATTTGGTAAATATTTTTACCAGTCTGCTTGACCCAAGAACTGTACAATTCAGTAATGTTATGAACAGTTAAGTACCCCACGGTATGACAGCTGGAAAATTATGCATATAAAAACTTTCCAAACTCGTATTGGAAATCAGGAGCCAGGATAATTCTTATCTGCTGTTCCTGTTTTTATGAGTTATAGTGTAGACTTGAAAAAAATACTATTTTTCACATTTATTGCTGATGAAAATTCTGCAAATTTCATTCTCTGATTTTGTAAGGCTCTCCCAAGCAGGGAATTTGCACATAAGGATTTTTTTGTTTTTCCAAATGTCCTTGGGAGGTGGCCCCCAGACTATTCATATTTAGTGTTCCTATGTGGAGCAACCTCCTTACTACTGCACCCCCACCTCTTTCTGCAAACCCTAGTCTACTGTGATATAATACACATAACAGTTACTGTAATATCCAGTCTCACATCTCATTAACGTTCAAAGTATAATGTTGTATGCACAGTTCATCCAGAAACGGAGACAAATTTGAAACCTCCCTGAAACTATCCTCTACAAAGTGGAACAATTTATTTCAATAAGAACATTTGCAATTCCAACAATTGCATGTTTTCTTTCATAATTAGCCAGCCTGAAATATCCTAACTGATGATCATCTGTGAGAAAAGTTCAAAATTTGATTAATTTTAATCATGGAAAGTGGTGATCAAACATGTGACAGAGACATGCATAGTGACATGTATTCCCACTTGAAACTAAAGGAAACTTTGATGAAAATTTAATGTACTTCTCACTTCGCTCGTTGCTTCTTGCAGTCATAGTTTGACCTCTTTCAAGTTATTTGGAATCCTTGAGGTTTAATCAAGTTTTGTGTGAATATACATCTGTATAAATCTTTGAAATGATGTACCTGTCAGGAGTCGGTATTCTTGAAAAAGAAACAGGTAATCAATGTTTGTTTATCTTTGAACAAAACATCTTGGAGAGATTTATGACTGTAAAATTTCCGTAAGCCTATTTTGATCAGTTCTGGTAGTTCTTTGGAGCAGCTTTGAGAAAAAGTGCCAAAAGGTAGTCCTATTTATCAAACTGAATTGATTTCACTTCTGGGGCAAGATGTGAAAGATATCTTAGCATTGTATGTAGTGTATGCCTCGGTTCTATAAGCTTTGGGAACTGAAATTTGAGCTTTACTGCTGGTACAGTGTTGCTACACTGAATTTAATCCAGGCACACTGTTAAATTGATATGCAAGAAAATTATAATTGTCACAGTATGAACTTTAGAACCAGTAGTTGTTATGCCTCTTTTACTGTAAATGGTTCGCACCCTCATTCATAGAGGGGTTGCAGCAGATTAACTGAAGAAATATGGGAGAGATATAGATTGGACAGAGAGGTATACTGTACTCGCTGGTACAGTATTAGTATGTTTTTCCTAGTTTTTCTGAATGCACTTTGATACTGGTTTGTTACTACTTAGAGGGTTGAATAAATTTTTAGGTTTAATCTTAATTGGGTTTACGTGTTTAGACTTAAGACCTACAGCATTTAAGTTCAGTGTTGCACATGTGCTCAGGTGCAAGTTAAGATATTATCTCACAGTATCTAAGTTCTTTGAAAATTATCAAAATTTTTGGGTGTATAGTTTCATTCATATTCAGTCAAGTTTTTGAATCCAGTCATCCAGCATTTAAGTGCATGATTTGAAATTTTATGTTGATGTAGAGAAAACTAAGCACTGAAATAACTGATGTATAATGACATCAGAATTGTAGTATTGAGGAAAAGGGAAGATAGCTGAGTCATTATGATATCTGAAAAGAATTGTTGCAGATATAATAACAATACTTTTGGGATGTGGAAGGTTTCCCTGATTGCAAATTCTGTA
Source organism: Holothuria leucospilota (assembly GCA_029531755.1). NCBI lineage: Eukaryota > Metazoa > Echinodermata > Holothuroidea > Aspidochirotida > Holothuriidae > Holothuria > Holothuria leucospilota. The sequence continues at coordinate 57,799,287 of CM055967.1, read as the reverse complement.
CATATTTTTTTCATTTCAAGACTGATCTTGTAAAACATATTCAGTTACTATGGTAGCGAGATAAGTTTCTAACTCTAGCATTAGCAGCGGGCCCTGTGTTTGTGTAACTTCACCTTTCATTCTAGGTCAAGAACAGGGTTTCTGCAGAATTAACACCAAATCTGATCATATGTTTTCAACAGAAATCGCAAAGTAAGAGGTCATGCAGTGTTAAAATAAACCAACATCGACCCTCCTTTACACAGCAAAATATACACCATGCCCAGTTGTTCATGCAACAATTTATTCCCAAGTCTGTGACAAGGTTGAAGTTAGAGTGTTGCAATTACCCTGAAAAAAAGTATCATGGTACTTTACCATGATTACCATGGTATGACTGGTATAGCATGTTACAAAAATGGTACTTAACGTTGACAATATTTTGGTCATGATTGCTATCTCTTCGGCATTGAGTGAGGATAGTGTAGAATTTGCAACCTCTACTGGAAAATTATGGAAGGTCCAAACTGCTAAAAATCCCTGGGACAAAGGAGTAAGATACTAGAGGCCAATTAAAGTGAAACTTTAATAAGTCTAGAATTACAAGAATATGTATTTCAAAGGATCAAAAATAAATCTCATGCATCCAACTCCCATTTTCATAGCTTACTCCGTTGCTGAGATGTAATATGTTAAAATTTATTCACTTAACTTGAAATAGTCAAATGTGCAATAATTTTTAATGTCCTTGTACAACTCACATTGCCTGCTTTTGTTTCCTTTGAAATTGCAAAGTTAGTATGAACTTAAAAAGCATACTGTTTTCGTGCACAACATGTTGTACAGAGAGAGCTTGTATTTAATCAAGTCACCCTATAGCTATGACAGTAAAAAAGGGATCACATGTTAGCACAGGGTGCAGTGGCTTCAAAAAACAAAGACGGTAATTTGAGTAGTACTGGAATGACATCACAAATTATTGCATAATTAACCATTTTAAATTGTGTGAATGATAAGCTTCAATATGTCAACTCAGGAAAATCCTGTGAAGATAGGAGTTTATGGACCATTTGGATGTGTTTGTCAACATTTGGAACATTTTTTTTTAAATTTTAGACTTTAGGTACACTTTAAGTTAAATTGAAAAATGAAGAGAGTTTATGGTAAAATCAAAACCCAACTTTAATGAACTTGTAATTAGTGTTGTACAGGTATTGCAAATAGCCAGTATTACCAATACCAATATTTTAGTTCTCAATATCGGCCGATAGCGATCTGATACCGATACTGGGGAATAGGCTATCTGCATACTTCACCATAGGCCGCCCGGCATCACAGCTGTCGTTTCATCTTGATTAGGTAGAATATTGGACCCTGCATTAAAAAGTATTTGGATAGTGTCCCATATTTATGACATATAGGGCAATACATATATCGGTCTGGTGATGTCAGCATTTCAGGTAAATTTTACTGATACCGGTACTGGACAGAAATGGGGAATATCAGCCGATACAATGGTGAATACTGATAACTGTTTCAACACTACTTGTAATACTAACATAGCACTATGGCATTCTTGTATTGATTGACTTTTCATGCATTCAGCACTTTACTATGCATTTTCAAAGTTAAACTTTGCCAGTAATACCATGGTAAATTACTGTAGTAATACCATGATACTTTTTTCTAAAGGAACCCAACCTAGGGTTTGCATTAACACTGGCCATTGAAGACAGAGTATGACCAGTTTGCAACAAGCATGGCAGTCAATGTTAATGGCCCCTTAGCTCGTATATAGACAGTGGGTTTTGAAGACTTCGTTACTCCTCCACTGAAGATCTGGCAACACCAGCTTACATATTTTATAGTGATCATTTCATTCATTCATCTCATTTATTTCGTCCACACAAATACAGAGATGGTACAGTAAATGTGTGAACAGGATACTAGAACAAACACAGAAGTGTTTAACAAAGCTAGCAACCTTTTAGACAAAAAAATTTAGTACTTAGGCTACAAGAGAAAAGCAGAAAGAGGAAAAAAAGGAAGGAAAAAAAGGAAGGAAAAAAAAAAAAGAAAGGAAGAAAAGATGACTTAAACCAACCATGTTACAGTAGAAGAAAACTTAGTATTTATCAAGGAGTAAATTATTCAGTTGTTTCTTAAAGGAGTGAAATGATTTAAGTTGTTTTAAGCAATTGGAAGGCTGTTCCATAATCTGGTACAATAGTTGTTCGAGAGAAATTTTCCATGAATAGAGACTTGCCTAGTAACGGATAAGAGATTGCTGTTTCTCGTACATGCAGACAAAGTTAAGTTACGACTAGTATGAACAATTCTTCGAAAAACATTCGGCAGAAGGTTCAGCATTTTTACTAGGGAAAAGAATTTTGCGTCCCACGGACACAACACTTAAAAAAGTATGCGTCCCAACTTAGAGAGTATGCGTCCCGTTGGATTCACTGCATATGACCTTTATTTGACCTTATGAATTGCAATAATTGATAGTCTATGCTGTACCTGTGCAAAACCCTGTGCAATTCATGTACTGTAGCCTTCTTTTAGGAGCCTAACGTTACAGTAATGTTACCAGCCATATCTGTCACATAAATCAAACTAGCGATGATCATCAACTTAGTGAAAACAGTATTGATGGCAAACATGAAAGTGCCTACAACATTTAAATCAGTGGAATATGTATTAGAAGGACAGAGGTCGGTATCACAAGTTATCTTTAGTCTAATGCTTGCAGACAGAAAATCATTTATACCTACCCCATTTGATGGGACTGTGTTTGAATTGCATGTACGTAGGCCTATTTACTGTACTGACTGCCTGAAAACCACACAGCCCGAAACAATGGCTAGCTGCATGAGATTCGTACAAGTACTTACAACACTCATGTTACGTTAATCTTGTGCATGATATCCGTACCATGCATAAATATTTTCGGCACAATTCCGAAAATCGGTCTTTTAGGCTGGAGCATGCAAGCTGTACTACTGAACATGGTGAGGTAAGATATCATACCTGTAATTCAACAGCATCGTTGAAGCAATGGAGGGGTAGGCTTTGCTTTTCATGATCATTGTTTGCTTCTTGCTTTTGGGACACGGAAACTATCTTTGCCTGGGAGCTACGAGTACTGCTAACAAGCAAGAGATGGTCCTTGCTGGTTTCATGTCTGCTTTAGCAAAAGCATTTGATTTTTTACCGTCTCAACAAAGTTTGCAAAAGCAAAACTTATTCCGCTGGAATTCACCTCACTGTCTAGCCATGGAAAGTCTGTCAACCACTTTTTATGAAAACTGTCCCGCTTTCTCTTAGCACTGCTAGTAGCAGTTTTTGAGGTACAGGTTTCATGACAGGAATGCATGTAGAAAAACCTGATTCACGCACTTATTTGTATTTGGATTTATTTTTCATAGATTTTGCTTGTATCGTGGCTACTGTAACCTAACTTCATCAAACGTTCGCTATGCAGTAGTAAACACTTCATTTGCGTAACGGGATAGAACGTACCTACACAGCTGCACACTACCAGTATGACAACAAGATATTCCCGCCAAAACACACCTTGTTAAGAATGTTTAATTTACAACGCCACAACATTGAACCTGCGGAAGACAATACGGAGTTGACTCATTATAACAGCTATAAAGACTCAACACTGCGCATGTGCGTCTCCACACATTCTTTCATCACGAGGACTGTACAATAATAGGTCTGCATGTACGTCCGGATTGCATGGATCGTTCACTGTACATAGGACATGCATACAGCATTAGCTCCATGCATACAGTATGTAACCACGTGCAGTGGGGCTCGCACAAGGGATCGAGCTGTAACTTTGCAAGTGGGACATCGCACTGGTATGATCGCTGAACGTTCTTGTACTGCAAACTGCATACTGTACAAGCATGCAACACATGACCGGTAAATACACCTGTAACGTCATTTATACTCAAATGAAAGCTATGTTTGAAAATGATATCATTATCACACTGATTTCAAAGTGAAAAGAAAAGTATCTTACTCGTGCGTGCATTGCAGTCAGTGTAGGCTGTATTTGAATGGTTAGGATCGAGGTAAAGTTGAGTTTCAGGTAAAGTGGATTTGAGCCTCAAAAAAACTTGCGTCCCGTGGACGCAGAGCAGTAGCACGTTTAGTGTCCCTAGAAAGTTTTTTCCGTCCCGGATGCAAAATCCTGCATTCGTAAAAATGCTGAGGTTGTTAACATACTTGAAAGTAAAGCTTTGAATCTTAAAAATGTGAATATATCGTCTATTTTAAGTACACCGAGGTCACAGTGGAGGAGGTTGGCTGAGAAATGCCTATGTTTGAAGGTAATTGTTTTTTTAAGATGAGTGGCTGCAGGAGCTAGTTTATACTCACCAGAATACCAATAGACATCAGAACAGTTCAACACTCTAGGTGCATGACTTATTGTAATTACTTATGAGTATGCCCCCAGCATCATACAGCAATGTCACCACATGCAGATGGGCGAACCCGAGCCCTAGCTCCACTTACACCTACAGTTTATAGCTATAGTACCATTGTAACACAAAAGTCATTCCTGACTAAAGCTTCTCTCTTTTGTTGGAAAACCCAAAAGAAATGAAAAGATTTGAAAAAATGTGATGAAATTTTATGCTTTTGCATGATTGTGAGTCATTCTGTTACAAAACATTTTAATAGAACTCCTGTACATGAACATTCAGCAAGAGATCCTTAACTCACATGAAAGACAATTATACAATGCTGAGCTGCGGGCACAATACCTCAGTGCTGCCTAGGTTTTCTTAATGGACATTGCAAAATGCATAACTTTGTGCAGAATTCAACAGTATTGTCACTTACCATCTACAACAGCAAAGCTTGAAATATATCATAGAAGTAAACATAACCAAGTCTTTGAATACAACACACAGAAAAACTAATGTTCAAATTTTGCATTGTAGGTTTAAGTTTTTGATGTCCATAAAAGCAGTGAAACCCCTGCTACATGTTTTTGCATTTGTATAACAATTGCACCATCCAGTGAAGCAGAATGTGATGCAGAACTGGATCAATTATTCCCGGACTGAGAGGTTGTAACTACCCAAATTCAAGGACAGTCGATGTGTGACGTGAAGTAACCACAAATGTGGGGGAAGCCTATATGGCTTATGAATTACAACTTCATGGGTGCAGGCTAGCCAGCTCAACAGTTTTGATCAAATTTGGTTTCTTTTGAAAAGCCATTTCAGATGGGAAAACAGTAGATTGCTCTTGGATGAAAAACCCAAATTGACTCAACTGTGGATCCAACCCCACACCTCCCAGTTGTCAAGCTTCATTGCTTCAGATGCCACTGCCTTCATCCACTAGGCCACAGCACTTTCAACATTGTCGTCAACATCACTTTTTAAAAGTATCATCAGTTTTGTATTCTCAAAATGCCTCTGCTGGTAGTAATGACATAGTTTAATATGTATTTCCCAGGCCTCTTGAGTTTCACCAGTTTTTGCATTATTACAAATAATTTGTGCATTTTGCTAGAAATCCACGAAGAATATGTATACTCTTTTGCACAGGTGATTCCAGCTTCATTTTAGCTAACCCAAGTTACTGTCATTACAAACAGAAAGAAGGGAAAAATGTAAAATTGCCTCAAAGTTTTTTTCGAGTGTAGGGAAAATACCCCTACAATTTTATTTCATGTACTTTGAAAACTGGATGTCACCCTGCTCAGACTTTAGAATTGTCCTCTGTAGAAAGAGTGTCTTCGTCATGAAGGAAGTGGAGACATAATGAGCAATATAGCGTGCCTTGCAGCCGTCAGGGTCTCATTTCCAGGTCTTTTATGATCTTTTCTCAGAAATTTATTTCATGAATGACTTGTTTCTAGCCAAGCTGTTTTGCAGCAGCGGTTTTGTTTTGAAGGCAGTTGGTTTTTTACCGTGGTGGGGAGATTCAGAGGTCGTTGATCGGTGCAATCATTTTCACATTATGTAGTTCTGTAACCTGTGAGTTAAGCAATTTGCAGCAATGAATGTGTCATTTTTCAGTGTAAAGTTTTCTCTTTCTGTCTTATTTATTCAAGAAGTCTATGTGAATATGATACAAAGGTATATTTACAGTGTTGCTACTTGCCTTAATTTTATATCAATCGCACCATCACCATGAAATAAATCTTGTAACAGCATAATTATGTCGTGCATTTACATCTAAACAGATTGTTAGATATTCTTTGAAGTAAAATTTCCATCTTTATTGTCCTTTCTGTAACGTTATGATATTTGATGCATGGGCACAAGGCAGAATTTGAAATGAAAGGCAAAATCTACATTGCCCCTCATTACCTCCTATTTACACATGTAATCCCCACTTACCAGCAGTAAGACCCACTGAGAGCTCACCATTATGATGAAAAAATTAATGGGGTGCATCTTTTAAATCAAATTGGTTTATTCAAGGTTCAAGCACAAGATCCTTTGTGAGACATTGGAAAACCTTTCCAAAAGTGGAGCTTAATATTAGGTCAGTCTTGTCAAGAATCAGATGTATGAAATTTAAAGGAGTGATTGCTTATTTGCTTGGCCCCTTAACAAACTTACATGAACCTTGTTCTATCCAAAAATAATACTCCATAATCTATATAAAATTGGAAAACATCAATTAATGAAATCTTTCATTTTAAGAAATTTGTTGGTGTAATAAATCAACATTGAAAACTCATTTTTCAGAAAATAAGTACTTTTAAACATAAGTTGAGCAATTGAAAAGTCTGTGTTGAAGAAATTTCCCACCACAATATCTGCTGTATACAACGTTATGGTTATGCATATGTTGGTAGTGAGTCTGATACCACATTTACCCACATATTATCAGCTTTAGACAATGTTATGATCATGCATATGTTGGAAATGAGTCCGATACTTCATTTACCAACATAGTATCTGCAGGAGACTATGTTATGATCATGCATATGTTGCTACTGTAGTGAGTCTGATACTATATTTACCAGCATAGTATCTGCAGTAGACAACATTATGATCATGCATATGTTGGTAGTGAGTCTGATACTATATTTAGCAACAGAGTATCTGCAGTAGACAACATTATGATCATGCATATGTTGCTAGTGAGCCTGATACCACATTTACCAACATATTATCTGTGCAGTAGACAACATTATGATCATGCATATGTTGGTAGTGAGTCTGATTCTATATTTACCAGCTTAGTATCTGCAGTAGACAACATTATGATCATGCATATGTTGGTAGTGAGTCTGATACTACATTTACCACCATAGTATCTGCAGTAGACAGCATTATGATCATGCATATGTTGGTAGTGAGTCTGATGCTACATTTACCACCATAGTATCTGCAGTAGACAACATTATGATCATGCATATGTTGGTAGTGAGTCTGATACTATATTTATCACCATAGTATCTGCAGTAGACAACATTATGATCATGCATATGTTGGTAGTGAGTCTGATACTACATTTACCACTATAGTATCTGCAGTAGACAACATTATGATCATGCATATGTTGGTAGTGAGTCTGATACTTCATTTAATACCAACATATTATCTGCAGTAGACAACATTATGATCATGCATATGTTGGTAGTGAGTCTGATACTATATTTACCACCATAGTATCTGCAGTAGACAACATTATGATCATGTATATGTTGCTAGTGAGTCTGATACTATATGTACCACCATAGTATCTGCAGTAGACAACATTATGATCATGCATATGTTGCTAGTGAGTCTGATACCACATTTACCAACATATTATTTGCAGTAGACAGCATTATGATCATGCATATGTTGCTAGTGAGTCTGATACTACATTTAATACCAACATATTATCTGCTGAAGACAATGTTATGATCATGCATATGTTGGTAGTGAGTCTGATACTACATTTACCACCATAGTATCTGCAGTAGACAACGTTATGATCATGCAAATGTTGCTAGTGAGTCTGATACTATTTACCATCATAGTATCTGCAGTAGACTACGTCATGATCATGCATATATAATTAGTAGTGAGTCTGATACTGCATTTTCAGTCTCCCCTTTCTGCACTGCCATGGGTGTATGAGTAAATACCTGTTGGCTCTCTACAGTGGCATAGGAAGATGTTTGACATTTGGGGGCCAGATTAGACGCGATATCTTGACTTTGACCCCCATTCCCACACCAGAACATGTTTGGTCAATCTGGCTTTTCTGATTTTAATTTGATCAACAAAAAGTAAAACATTCAGAGAAAAAGGAAACATCAGTACATATTATATAGGCATGCATCGGTTATCACACTGCACTCCAGTTACATAAAGTCATTTGCCGTGTTACTACCTTTCCATATTGGTTATAATTTTGGGGGAACAGTTATAACACTAATGATAATAATCAGTGGCATAGCCAGGATTTCTCTGCATTATGTTGTGTGATTGCTGGCCTGGGGGAGTTCTAAGGGGAGGGTGCCCCCTCCCCTTTGAAAATTTTTGAAAGATTAGGTGTCTTTACACTAGTACAAGTACAAAAAAATTGGCATCAGTGAGTGGGGGCATATGGCCCCATGGCCCCCCTAAATACACCACTGATAATTATAATATAAGTTTAACCATTAAAAACACACTGGTGAATTAATACCGAATATATAGGTGCTGGTGCAATTCAAATCAGAACTTTATTTTAATTACCAAGGAAGTTTTTTAAGTCTTCAAAAATTAAAAATTAATTAGTGACTTCAAATTAAACTTTTAAATAATTTTAACTAATGTGGGTATTGCAGTTAATTAAGTTTCCTGAAAGTTATTTATCAGAAATGTCTGATTTCCTAAAAGTATCCCAAACTAAATGTGAATTACTGAAATTGACCATTTTGGGGGAAATTTCCATGAAAGTTGAAATACTAGACTTTTTATAACATCATTGACCTTGATACGTAGATGTGTGATTGATGGCTTTTCCTTGTAAAATAATTGTATCATTGTATTAAAGTATGATGCGGACACTGTTGTGTTTTCATGACATCATGTAAGCAGACGACAGGGCTTAACTTTATTTAAGTCTGTACATATCTCTATTAAATGTATTGAACACTATATCTATTTTATATGTACTAAACCTTATCGTGATTTTTGGGGGCCAGAATGACATTTCGCCCCCTCCCATCAAAAAAATATTTAGGGAGCCATGGCCCCCCTCCCCCCCCCTCGGTTCCTGTGCCACTGCTCTACCTTCCTAACATAGCAGATTTGTTTTATCTATCACCTTTAATTGGGCAGTTCAGTCCTCTGTCATCAGTTAACAATAGGGGGCATTCACTGAGCTAAATAGGAGGTAAGTATCGAGGCCCATAGATTTCCAATCCAGGGAGTTTAGGGGATTTTTTTAAGTTTATGCCACAAGATGGAAGGCTCCCTAGATCATAGGTTCACTTGACATCAAGGTCCCAACTCTTACCTTAATCCTAACCTTTACCATAGTCCTGACTTTACTGATAATCATATCCTAGACTAATCCTAACCCTAATTCTAAAAAAAAACCCTCACTGTAACCCTAGCTCTAAGCCCAAGTAGATTTTCACTCTAGCCGATCATTGGTCTGGTGAAAGTTTGATCTAGTAAACTTTCAGTCAAGTGGGATCCCTTGCTTAATTGTCAAAGCTGGACAAGAAAGTTTAGTCTTCAAAGAACAGTGTTTACTTCATAAATCCACTCTGGATACATTTTAGGATTTAATTTAATCATCTAGCTTAGATGTGAATCCATGCAGTGCTGTTGTACATTTGTGTGTTGCCTGACAAACATGGTTAAGTCTTTAGGCTACACTCTCCTTACAAACTGCGATACACACAGAAATGAGAATGACCAATCATCTATTCCCAAAGAAGGCTTGGAGAGTGAGCTTTTACCTTGCGGTGTGAATACTATTAGCTGTATGCATGGTTTACATGTACTAGTGCCACTTGGGAAACCATTGTAAAGACATTGTTAATACCTGATGTATTCTCTTGCAAATCAGTTCGTAAGAATTCTATTTCTTGTAGGATATTTACTCGTTTATGGTATAAAACAAAGTAGGCTTCAAATCTACAGACATAATTGCACTTCTTATTTAATGATCGTAGGTCTTCATATTTTCACACTTATAAAATCAGACCAGACTGTCTCTGTCTCACACACACTCTCTTTCTCTCGCTCTTACTCTTGAAGTATATTCTGTGGGAAAGCACAATTTATCACATGTTTATGCATCTTTGTATCTCATTCTTAAAATTTATTGCACAGATTCATTTACAAATAGAACAGGATGTTGTGCTTGCAAGTGTATTAGGATTTAGTATAGTATTTTAGTTATAAGGACTCTCTTGGCACAAATAACATAAATAAATTTTGTATGTGAGCTATTCTTTGGATTATGGAGACACTTCAGGGATTTTAAAAGGCTGTTTATTTTCCCTTTGCAATATTCCAAATCAAAGTGTAGGAACGAAACTGTGAAATGAAATTTCTAAAGTGTAGAGGATCCATCTATATATGTCATTCATTTTGGGTCACAAAACATGGAGACAGTTTTATTATTTCATAGTTGGTTACCCTCATATTGATCTTGTTAATCATGTTACAATTTGAAAGTGCAATTTTATATGCTTTGACAGTGCTTTGCCAATCACCCCTGTGTATTTCACCTTTAGGTACATCACTTCTGCTATTCCATATTTTAAATGGGAGTTAAGTGGGGACTGCTGCGTGGAGAGCTTATTCAAGCTCCCAAGCAGAGAGTGCAGATGAAATTTAAACTGGGAGAGTTTTGTGGAAATGATTTGTTATTTATAAAGATTGATTTGCAAGTACATAAGAAGGACGTGTTAGCTACAAATTACCCATATAAAGGAACTCATTAGAGTTACATATCATACACACCACTATCTCATTTATCAAATCATATATCTGCAGTGTAATCTATAAATCATGATTGAACTATTACTGCTAGCTTCTCAAATCTGCTTCTTTGCAATTAATAAGTGTAATATATGACAGAATATAACATAACTTTTCGGAAAAATGTAAATATTGAGAAGACAGTACAGTACATGGTCATATATTACTGTGTGCAGATAGTACCTCATATGTACGTGCAGTGTACTGGAATTTTAAAAAGTTTTTTACCTTAAATCAATAGATCAATACTACTTCTTATGGCCAAGTTTGTCATTTTAAGTTTGATGCTAAAAGGAAATCATTGCTATTGTGGTAGAGAGAATTTGATTATCTTTAAAGCCATGATGTGTAGAAGTGTAGGCAATACCAATAATGTAGCTGGATAGATTTCTTCTCAAACAATAAGGTTCCCAACAGGAAGAAATGCTCCACTTTGTAGCTGATAAATAATCTGTGCAATCAAACTTTGCAATTTGATGCAACATTTATAAATTGTGTATTTTTGAATATTTTTGGGAAGTAAAGCTATTGCCAGATTTTTTTTTTTTTTTTGGAGGGGGGGGGGGGGGGATTGAATGGTTTGATCATGGTAAAAGGTACCACCTGTCTGTTCCATTTTTTGCACTTTTAACACAATATGCTCCTCCCACTTAAGTCTTAGTTGGCATAATGTAGCATTTTGTTTGCATAAGGATGACAATTTTGACTTTTCTAGCCACTTGTCAAGAATTGCTATAGAACATAAAACTTGGCTGCTTTAAATCCCCAAATGTATGCATTTAATACAATAGTCATACAAGAAATCTACGACAGTCTGGTCAAACTCAGTACATACTTATAGCATATTTAGCTAGTAAAAAGTTTTAATTTTGAGGCCAGCCTAACCAAGAAAATTCATGAGTTTGAGGCCCGCTTTGATATCACCAAGCTTTATATACTTTTTTTATGCCCTACAAGAGTTACTCACAAATATTCTTTTTTTTTTTTTTTTATGTCTGTTTGATTTGCAAACTAACATTGTAACAAAGGAGTTTTAGTTAATATTGGTGGGTGATATTTTTAAGCAAGAAGTACAATTAAGGTAGATTTTCTGAAATCCTGTTGAGATTAGAACTTTAAAAATATTGTCCAGTACCACATGTTTATACATTTGCACATGTTTTCTGTTTGATTCCAGTTAACTGTTTTCATATTGAAGTCTAAAGAAACAGTACAGTTATTCGTGGCTAGCGCATAACACAGTTCCAATAGTTTTAAACTCAAGTGTCCACAGCCTCCAGAGATTTGACTCTGAATGGAGTTGTGACTGCTACAGAGATGCCATAACCAATGCAAGAATGTATATGTATGTGTGTGTGTGCGTGTGTATGTGTGTGTGTATATATATTATATATAACTCATTGGGTATGTTAGGGGAAATCACTATAGCGCCCTCACCTTAGGGCAAAAAAGAAAATAATGAAATACATAAGCAAATATTTCCCCTAAGGTCTTTTGAGACATAATCAACGTTATTTCAATGGCACACCATCCATTTGTGTAAGAAATTCGTCAACATCGAAGTAATGTTATGTAGATTGTGTGGTTGAAAGCACTTTACCATATGGTTACGTATTCCTATATAAAAAGTGTGTGAAATTGTTAAAGTGAAACAATTTTTTACTCCCCCATGTACATTTTCCCCCCTAATGTAGGTTTTTTTTCACATGATGTTTCCCCCAGGCAGAAATTAGGCATATATATATGGTCAAAGTACTGTGTAGCACATGTGAAGTATGTACAGTAGACCAAAAAAGTAGTAAATAGTGGTAAAGGTATGGTATGTGAAAAAGTCCACAATGTTTCGGGTGTAAACCACAACATGAGGGAAATAGGTCTAAGGGGAGGGAGGAGAAATGGCTATTTTAGGTCTCCAGATGCAAAATGGTGTAATATTTGTGCCTCAAATGTAATAAAGTTTGTAGTGATTATGTGTTTTTTGCAATTATTTTTTTCAAGGTTGGGTCATGGGGGGTTTCAACCCCAAAACCCTCCCCGTGGCTACGCCACTGGTGTAAACCCTTCATCAGGTGGCAAAAATGCAACTGATTGTTGACACGGCCAAACGTACAAATTAGAAACACAATAAAATTGAGCTTGGAAAAACCGGCTTGGAAAAACCGGCTTGGAAAACCCAGCTTGGAAAACAGACAGGTAATAAAAAGGCAGGAAGGGCTGATTTATAGAAGTTCAAGTCTAATGTTAAGGCCATGTGGGGACAGGGTTCCAAGTTTCATGATGAGATGGAGAAAATCATCTCCATTGTCCCAGCAACAACCGGTTCAACATTCACCAGCCCCTTACCTGTACTTCTGCCAGTGTTGTACGCCCTCATATGTAAATGCTGTAATATACTGTATGTGGGAGAAACAAAATGTTGTCTTGCTGACCGAGTCACTGAGCACCTGAGATCAATTAAATAGAACCTTCCAGGGTTTCCTGTGACACAAACTTCAATCCCCTGTCAACATGCTTGATCTGCGACTTGATGGTTTCAGCGGCCATCTCGTGTCCAGGTTCCAATCATGATCACCTGGCTGCCGAAAACCATCTAATCATGAAACTTGGAAGTTGGAACCCTGTCCCCACATGGCCTGAACGTAATTAGACTTGAACTTCTATAAATCAGCCCTTCCTGCCTTTTTGCCAGTGAGCCACAATTGGAAAAAGGCCATGGCCGGCCCGAATAAACCAGTTGGTTAGCAACTGAGCCATAAAACCTCATCTAACTCTAACTCCTGCCTTTTCGTTACCTGTGTTAACCACTTTACACAGCCTGTTTACCTAGCCAGTTTGTCCGGGCTTCATTTTATTGTATTTCTAATTTGTACGTTTGGCCGTGTCAACAATGAGTTGCATTTTTTCCACCAGGTGAAGGGTTTGCACCGAAAATGTTGTGGACTTTTTACATACCTTTAGCACTATTTACTACTTTTTTGATCTATGTATAAATATATATGTGTGTGTGTGTGTTCCATTACAGTGCTGTGAAAAAGAACACATAAATACGAACTACAAACCCATCAATATTTTGTAGTTTATACTTATGACAGTATTGAAAATTGCTCACGGTTTGCAGCTTGGAGGATCTAGTGGAATTTAAGACTTACAGTACCACCAAATTGGTTGCAAATGTAACAAAGTGGTTACATCAAGATGCCAAAAGCTCCTAAAAGTATGACTAGTTAGGCACCTGTACTGCAGTACGCAATGCATACAAACACACGCTCTAGTAGTCAATATTTTCATGACAAGGTACATGATGTGTGAAGCAACTTTTTTCATTCATAAATTACAGCTCAAAAATGGATGTCCAGTATCATACATATAATTTAACAATAACCCCTTTTCATGCATGATATGTGCCACATTATACCTCCCCACTTTTTTCCAACCTAATTCTGTTCACTGATATGGAGTCCACTAATTCTAGTATGGGGTTTCCATACAAAAATATTCCCCTGGAGTGTGGACATATAACATAAACCAACTAGAGAAAGGCGGTTCTGATTTCGAGAACCATGTTAACAGTTGTACAATAGGATTTTTAGGATCATGCATACAGTTCAGTCAAATGGAGAAGCCCTATTGACTCACTGTGTAAGAAAGCATTGAAGCAACATTCATGCCAAAGACCTGCAATAAAATAAATATTCATAACCTTACATGGACTTTCTCAATGATTAGATCCCAATGCTCAGCATGTATAAAGCCTACAGGCAAAGGGAATCATATCAATGCATTGCAACTACATACATTTTAAGCACATGCTGATAATTAATGTTAAACAAGGATTGATCGAAGTTTGATTGATCAATATTGATATCCAAAGGTTTATAAATTGTAAAAATCAGTTGGAAATGCTAGTGCCTAATATTTTTTTGTTTAGGAGCAGTGGCTATAATGTTCTTTCTTCTGTACAGCGCTCAGTTAGCAGGTTAGAGTTGACTTTAAACTAGCTAGAGTCATCAGACTCGTAAGTAGATGCAGGTAACCTGCCCATGTCTTATGCATTGTATGTTAACATTGTGCTAATCTGGCACAGACAATATAAACCATTCATCCACACCAACAAACTCAACAATAGTTTTTCTTCCCAAATATATCTCACATTACTACAAAGAGTAAGTAATGTTGCATCATGTGACAGATAGGGCCAACAAATTTTTCTTGAGCTGCAAAATCAGTGTTTTTCTTTCACTGCAGATGTATTTTTTTTTAAATTTTGTTACCCAGTTACTTGGTTGCCTATTACTTTAGACATAAATCATGGTTTCAAATTCCTGTGTCAAAATTTTCTATGCCACAAATGCACTAAATTCTTCAAATGCATTGTAAATAAGGCAGAGTGGATTATGGTGGCTGTATAATAAGTATCCCAAACTGTGGAAGAATTTATTTAAATATATTGTTTTTTAAACAAACCATCCTTTGGTACAAAATCTCAATTCCATTAGTTTGTTTTTTGATCAAAACTGAGCAGCAACGAAGTGTGTTTCTGTGGCTCGAAAATGGAGCTAGATTAGATTTAATTCAATGCAAGGTCGCTGTCCTGCAGTATGTACGTGTCTGAGAGAGAGGATGAGAGAGACCTGCTGTAAGCGAAACGTGCAATTGGCGGCTTTCAATCCCACAATTCATACATTATGCTTCACTGTGAGGTGATGCAAAGATTTAAGAGTGGGAAAATACCACTTAATGGATGTAAGGTATGGAACTACATTTTAATTTCTCATAGACACCCCTAAGAGACATTTTTAATAGTATTTTTAATTGTATCATTAACTCCGTTCCTGTAAGTTTTTCATGCTATAGGAAAGACTATTCATGTATCTGGTTGGGAGCTTCTTGTCAAAAGGAGTAATTTAGTGATATTTTATTGCAAATTAAGTTCCTTTGTTTCTGAAGAATAAATGTAAGTGACAAATTAATTAGTCAGTGTGATAGTCCAATTTGGATGAAGAACTAAATCTCCAGCTTCTGTGATGGAGAAAAGATCTCTGTATGTATGTGAGTGGCTTTGCATAACAAAATGGAGCATTTTGCCTCCCAGTTTTTGTACCAACTAATATTGAATTTAATTCATTATTGAAGCTCTAAATATGCATGCGAATGTTTTTTTTCGTTTTCTTTCCCATAATATAGTCAAGATGCTGAAACTGGAGTCTGTCGAGACGTGTGTTTTAATTACAGCTGAACAAGTTTGAACAGACTAGTTAATTATCTTTTTTGACTTTATTATTTTCGCTTCTGACTAATTATCTTTATGAGATTACTTTGTACACCAACATAAAAGCAGCGTCATTTTAACCAGTAATGGGTGACACTTGGCTGTGATACATGATAGCAGTAACAGAGTTTTATAACATTCCATGAGGTATTATAATATGGATTGAATGAATATTTGAAAACATGATGCAACTAAAAACACTCTGAAAAAACATCCTAATTTCATATCCTTACTCTTGTAATCCACTTCTCAATGTTTTCCAGCCTTAAAGAGCTTGTCATTTGAAGGCACAAAGAAATGTTCAATAAATAAATGTAACTTGAGCCTGCACACCGTGGGTGTACAGTACAACACTGTACGTGGGCGTGAAGGTTTTCTGTCTCATTAAAACGAATTCTAGGGACAACTTAGAGATAAAAGCGTGGTCAATTGAAGTTTTGATTGCTCACGGATGTATTTGAATAGGTTGGAAGTAATGGTTGCGATAGTCAGATGGTGAAGGGCATAGACTAACATTCCAAAATGAGATTGTAAACATGTATGCCAAACTTTAGTTATAGAGGAATTATTGTCACCTAAAGAAAATAAATATTCTGCATGATTATTCGTGCTATGATTGATATTATGCCTACTGTTAGGATTGTATACTTGTATAAATTATTAGTGAGTATGGAGATTTAACACAAAGTAGTATGCTTGATGAATCTTACCAGCAGTTTAAAAAGATGTGTAAGTCATTAATCTGTCCAGCAGTATCTCTGATTGTTGTAAACCAGCACAGAATTATTATACATGCATGTTTTTTGTTAGTTGTAGTCTGATATATGTTTGTGAAGTTCAGGGATTTAATATTTAGATGTAC
This sequence comes from Holothuria leucospilota, assembly GCA_029531755.1. NCBI lineage: Eukaryota > Metazoa > Echinodermata > Holothuroidea > Aspidochirotida > Holothuriidae > Holothuria > Holothuria leucospilota. The sequence continues at coordinate 57,782,210 of CM055967.1, read as the reverse complement.
AGGGACAGTCTGAAAGTTTTCAACTTGTTACCTCAATTTTGACACAAAAAATAATTACAGGGGTCTTATGGAAAATCAGTCGGCACAACAGGAGTACCAACACATTAACACACAATTTACATGCCGCAAGAATCCAATAGGCTCGTTTAGCCAAAGTTCCCCGGGAAACGGCCATTTTCCCGGGTCAAAAATATAGACGTATTAAGTCGCCTGATGGCTAAATCCTCCTATTGAATTCTAGCCCCATGTCAATTTGTCTTTTCTTCAGGGGGTTATCTTGTTATACTTTTAGGCCATTTTCTTAGGATCATAATGCAGGAATACCTGATAATGATCAATGTTCATAGCACCAAAGGGATCGCACCTTTTGCCCAGTGTTAAGCTTAGAAGATTGTAAATTAAAAATGTATGGCAAGGTTGCAACTATGAATAATTGTTTTACCGTGTTATCAAAAAAAAAAAAAAATGCTGCTAAATTACCAGCACTAAAATACTTCTCTGGTTCTTGCTTTGTACCAAGAGGTTTTCTGTGACAAGTGATAAAAAACAAGGTAATATAATATCCACACAGATGTTTTTACAAGTAAATTTAAAATTGTTTACCACACAATAGCATGACATAAATGTTTGTCAAAACCAGCTTCAAGTGTACTTCCTGTTTTTATACATTATTTTAAAAATGATATAACCCGTTCATATGAGCAATTCTGTCACCATGTTACAACAAACAACTGTAGGTTTTTTGGCAAGGGCCATTATTATACATGGTCAACTTTCAGTAGTTTTGGCAGTTTTCAGCTTTTTTTGACTGGTAACTCATAGATCTTAACTTAGCTCAGAACATAACATGAAATTCACATGGAATGAAAATTTAGTCTTTTATATCATGACACTGGGTCAGCTAACTGTGTATTTGGCATGTAAAATGTGCATCCACGGTTGTATTATACTACAGCAGGTTAAGATCAATCTTAAGTAATTTCACAAAGCAAATAACAATTTTCACTTCCAAGATATTGAAGGTACTATCTTTGTATTTGTGTTACTGTATTCCATAAGTAATAACTTAGTTTTGGTGCCAAGCCATGTTTTCTGCCATTAAAGTGTTGGTGATTCGTTGTGACTAAAATATGATGCCATGCATAGGTGTGCCATGCATGGGGGGGTGTGCCATGCATGGGGGTGTACAGCATGGGGGATGTCACAGATACACTGCGATTTGAGGGCTAGTGATTAATGTCATTTCAAATTAGTTTTTATTTTGCATGTTGAAATGAAAGTAGAGGGATTTTAATGTCTCCTTGAGAAATAAAAATAGTCAGGAAGAGTGATAGGAGGACCATGTGTTGAAACAGTGAACAGTTGCTCCAGTGCTCAAGAAGTGATCAGAGATGATGAGTTGGAAATACCAAGTGATAAAATATCATATGAATAAGAATTAAAAAGACTACAAAAATGAATCATATCAATCTTTTTGTAAGAAGGAAACCACATTCTCACCAGATGCTTTGTATTAATTGACAACAAACTTCTCTAAGCCCCTGGGGGCTGGCTATACATTTGGGAGGCAGTAGCTCAGATCCCAGGTCATAATGAGCTAGACCTGCACTTATGAATACTATCATTCTACTGAGAGTTAAGTCCCCAGACCCTGTGATGACTTATAGTATACATTTTCCTGGCACAAGTACTTTATACAATAAGTCCGACCTTTTTGCCCTTCAGATCCAGGCAAAACATACCGGAAACAGATCTATAAATTAAACATGGGTGATGCAATGCTCAATTTTTCATTAGATTTGAGTTAGCGAATATTCCAGTGGTTGAATGATTCTATCTGCTTCCATCACAATTATTGATGTCCTAGAAAATGCATGTATGACTGAAATTTAGGCATGTGACCTTTGTAAGTCATGACGTCACCAATGGCATAGTGGAATTGATTTTCATTTGGAATCATGATTCTGGCAGCCACACTTACTTAATTCAAAATTTATGTGGAATCACACAATCAACAGTAGAAATTTGTTCTTAATCTGGTATTATTCTAATCTTCATCATATATATTTCCATATTCTTTTTGCTTCTTGCGGTACATCCTTTAAGTGACCTGTAAACGCATCAAGATGTGTTCTAACAGAAACCTTGACCAGTGCTGCCTTTCTGTGCTCATCATTGCATGTATCTCTCCCATTTACGATTTTATCCTGTGGACAAACACTGTTCGCTGATTTCTTGGATAGTTACTTCATATACTGTTCTGATGGATGTTTTATTCTCTCCTCCTGTGAGCAAGCTTTCACTTATTTTTTAAACCCTTCTCAGCTCCTCATGACCTACGATAGCGTTTATTTATCAGGCTGACAGCACAGAGCCTTCATAGTTTACTTTATGCATGCTTCCAGAATATTTGCTATTCAAATCTGGAAGGCTTGTTAGGGAACAAGTTGTGCACGGGATGTCCTTGACAACCCACGAAAGTATTCATCGACTGTAATCCTTGCCTGACTGTGAGGGTCAATTCAAACGGTTACTTAAAACTGCAGACATGCCAGTATCTAATTGTCCTGCCCCTCAGAGCCTTGGGGAAATGTCGCTACAAGCCTGTCGGGATCATAGCGTCAGAATGAAATGATGTGTTACATTTTAGATTTTGTGTTATGACATCATAACACTGGTGATGGTTCTCTGGTTGGGAATGTGTTAGGATGACACTGGGAAATAAACATTGGTTAATAATTGCACCAACTTCCATACTGAATTATGTTGCCAAACTATTTGTGAATTAACCTGAATGGGCTAGCTGGCATCGCATTAACATTGTTTACAGCAAAAACGAAATATGTTGTTGTGATGCTGGAAAAAAACCAGGAAAGGTGTCATTGTCATCCTTTTTTATTTTTTTATTTTTTTTTATTTTTTTTAATTTTTTTTTTTTAGATATGGGAATGTGCAGATAGTCCACTATTCTGTAAAATACCAAGATATCTTTCAGAAAATGTATCACTGGCAAACCATGTTCTTCTCACTGGAACAAAATATCCCACTGACATATTTTAGGGCACTTCTGAATCATGCAAGTGAGTACTAGGCCCAATAACTTTACTGTATATGAAGCCATCTACAACATACTTTTGAAAATGTTTCACTAGTAAAATGAGTTTTCCACATAATTTGGCCTCAAACGGCTGAACATAAATTATGATTCTAATAGACCTCAGTGTATAGGAAGCCTGTATTATGTTTATACAAGGTGGGCACTCACTATCTTAAACCCCAGACTGCGGCTCTCCTTCAGCAAAGCTGCAGGGGCTGCAGCCATGCCTTGTTTCTTTATACAATACACATACCTTAGCAAGGTAGAGAAACCCAGCTATTGTAATGTATACCTTGTGAAAGAAAATTTTTTTCACAGGTACTCGAAACCCTGTAGCAGTATGCTTCATTTGAAACTTAAGATAGCCCATAATTTTGAAAATTTGTTACTTATTTGGTCATGAAGTGCCTTCAGTTTTCCAGAATGTGATGGAAAGTGGACAAATTATATTAAAGTCCTTTCATTATTCTTTGAAACAGACTAAATTAAAATCTGATACTTCTGGAATGTTTGAATAATTCTGCAGCAGGACTGGACTAAAACTTTGCCTTATATGTAGGGTACAGCTCACATTGTTATTAAACATTCCACATACAGAGATGTAATAAACATTTTAAAGCTTCATCAATTCAGTGCGTGCAGATGATATCAAAGACTTCCCTCATGCTGTCAGGGAATAATTTATTCGGTATCTCATGGCAATTTGCTGCACAAGTTGACCAAATTGCTACACAAATGCAAAAATGTATAGCTAATTTGTTGTGTGTTTCATCTGTTTTTAGTGATTTTACACTACAGAAGGAAAAAGTTTTACACTGCTATGCAAAATTTGAATACTAAATTATTCCCCAGCTCTGTATCTCTGAAAAAAATGTAACTTTCAAAACATAACTGCTGTATTGAGTTGGCACTGCCACTTCTTTCCCACAACAGAAATTTTTCTGTATTTTTGAAAGCCCATCATAGGTAGTCACCATAAATTGCCTTTTAGCATGTGAAGAGTGTGATCAAGATATCAGATGCAGTATTGGCATTTTATAAGTCAAGACTTGAGTCATTACCTTCCAAAATTAACTGAACTGAAGTAATAAGTGAGTTTGCCATTACAGAAGCACAATGCATGCTCAGAGGGTTTGCACTTATGCTGCACAGATGACAGACCTGCATCTATATAGTAATTTTGTGTGAGTACAAACAATCTTCGAATGAAAATTGTGGTTTTCAACTTAAGTTGCAGGGTAAAGTGATTGACTTTGAATATAATGTGAAGTAGTCCCTCTTAATGTTTGGTTGATAACATTGAATGGGGTAATGTAGAGAGAAAACAGTCCCCCAAGCATTTGTAAATATATGAAAAAATCACAGCACCTTACTGTTGGTACAGGAAAATTGCTATCATGCATTGAAATACTTTCATACAAATTTGCATAATATAAAGTCTTCCCTAGTAAAATAACTTGTTTTTGAAGGACGTGTTATAACTTTCTTGGGAAGAAGGGTATCAATCTGAAAAAGGGTGTTTTATACCCTATGACTGAAAGAGAAGGTACTCAGTTGGAAGAGTTCTATTTGACAAGGAAAGGACCACTTGATCCTGGAAGTATTACCCAAGGTAATACTTCCATGGCTACTTGATGGAGATACTGGGAGCTGGGAGAACCCAAATCTGCATTGCCCCTCCTTACCTCCTATTTACGTACAGTATAATAGCCCTTAATTACCTGCAAATGAGGCAAAACAGTATGACATGATGGGGTGTTCTAAATGAGGGCTCTCTTCCACTGTGCTATTGATTCTATAGGAGGTCACTATCGGGGCTGGTAGGTTCACAAACCAGAGAGTTTTGGAGATTATCTTGTTCATCACAGGTTAATTTTTGAATTGAATGAAGAGATTATTTGTCTCTTAAAGTTAAAATATCTTTAGGATTGTATGAACAATAAATGTCTGCTCACTTGATTATGAAGTTGAATGTACATACAATGATATCTTAAAGAGCACATCTACAAGTATAGTGCATCCACTATGTGATTACTTCAGAATAAAGTGCAGGGATACAGTATCAGTCATCAGCTGCACTTTCAAGATTCTATTTCAGTTTGCTAGAATTTCAAGTAGGATTTTATGTTAAAATACTATCAGACATTTATGGTAGACAAGGGACAAGAGATTCCCACCACTGTGTAAAACCTGTATAATCCTGAAAGTTTTCAAAAAGTTGTGAAATATTTTCAAAAGGGAATTGAATTTTTTCCAAAAAATATGCAAGTGTATATTTTCCATCAATCTACACATAAAATTTCCACATTTGTTGTCCGTGTTGAAATCATTATTGGCAATTGTTTTGTGGAATGTCATTCTCTTCATCTTATATCTTTAAATGACCTTGTCGTTCAACACAAGTCATCGGATGTAAGTCTAATGTTTGCTTTACATTGCCCAGAGTTTGAGTATGATTGAACGTTATTGTGTGGCATGGACAGTTGATGTCTCATAGTATGTAACACACTCCCTTTACCTGACTTGGTACATATCCATCTATCAATGATGCAGTGTACTATATGAATTGGCTTTGATGATTGCCTCACCCATCAATGTCTAATAAAGCAAATATAGTGCTCTTCCTTTTCTTAAAAAATACAAAAAAAGCCACACAAGTGGTTAGTGCTGTTATCTCTACCATGGTTTATGTAAGTAAGTACAATAAGCATACATTCTGGGGCAAGGTTATAGCCAGTACTTGGCCTCCTGGAAAGTTTGTTAAATGAATCACTCACATGATCAGTGTCTTCCTTTTGTGGACTCTGTAGAAGTGGTCATCCTTACAGTGTTTGCAGAAGAGAATCAGATGAGGTGGCATTAAGTGTCCTTACCTGAATTAACTGTCATAGTGTGTATATCCCTTACCTTTGATGCAGTCCACTTCCCTTTTCTGAAGAGGATGTAGGCCTACACATTTTGATTATTTTGGACTTTTGTTTAATTGGGAATTATCTTTGTATATTGAGGTTTTAAATGGACTCATGAATTTAAAATTTTGAGTACCTATATGAAAGGATCTGCTCAATTTATGTGAATTAGTTATTTAACAATTAACATTTGAACCTTACATAATTTGTTGTTAAATAAAATAACATTTATACCATACATGCATTGTGAAGGTGAAGCAGTTTTGCTTCAACTAGATCAAGTAGTTATTATGCATTCGCAACGGCAGGTTAGGCAAGGAGTTTTGAGATTTTGTGTCAGTTGGTTGCATTTTCTTGGCCCTGTCATGCAAATTTTGACAGTTTGTGTTGATCAATTATGTAGGTTACGGAGCTGAGCTTATTCCCCAAATTTAGGCCAATATTTCACTTCTCTGGAAGATTTGATGTGTGTCAGCATCAACAGGTTGTTCCTAAAGGTTTTGGGAAATAATCAATATCACAAAAAAACATGTTTTGGGGGGCAAATTTGAAACTAAAATTGACCATTTAGAATTGGAAGGAATAGCTCTTAAAATAAAAAATTAACAAATTAACTGATATCAGTTGCTTTAGAAACTTGTTAGTTTTCTATTCTGAATTTCATTTCATTTGATCAAGGTATCTTGGAAAAAATTTTAAATAAGATTACCATGTTTTTATCAGAAGCAAACAATGCTGCAGCGAGCCCAAATTTTTTTCTATTTTGAATCAAGGGTGCAAGCAAAGGCAATTTCAGGATATTGCCAATGAAGTCATTTGGGCATTGGTTTTATTGTTTAACCTAGCTGTCCAAATAAAGCACAAAGGTATCTCAAGGCAGTACGGACATATGGTCAGGCCTTCTTGCCAACATTGTTTTTATTTGGAGTTAAACGTGACATAAACAAAGTCATTGTCATATTCTACAAATTGGCCAAACTGACTGTCCTATGTCCAGACTATAACCACCACACTTAAAGGGGATGACAACAATGACCATTTCAGTAGCATAATTGAAAAGTGAACAAAATTCTCAACACAGTGCAAAAAACCCCATCTTCATAGCGTATTTGGTTCTTGAGATATCGCCATTCTTATCATTTACATTGGAGTTGCCATTTTCCAAACAAACTGACTTGTAGCAAGTTGATTTTGACCTTTCAGGCTCACTTTGTAATTGAGATGTTATTGTTTTTCTTTGTATTTTGTTTCATTGTTTCTCTCCACACAGTTTTAGCATGTTCTTGTTGGTATCAGATTTCAAAATTACAGGACTCACTCTCTGCATTTCTGAAATGATCTTTTTAAATGGTAGCTGGACCTTTGAAAAAAATTGAATTTAATTATATAGAAATACTTAACTTTTGAAAATAAATTGAGCCTGTGACATCATAATAGACTTGCTACAAGTTTGACATGGCAGTGCCCCTGTAAGGGATGAGAATTGTGATATCTCAAGAACCAAATAAGCTATGAAGATGGGGTTTTTTGCATTGGGTTCAGAATGTTATATACTTTCTGATTATGTTCCTGAAATGGTCATTATTGTCATCTCCTTTAAACCAGAGAGCTCATATAGCTATGCATTGTTGTAGTAGTTGTTTCAGCTATAGATGCTAAAACTTGTGAAGTAAGCTACCAGGACTTTCCATATGAGCCAAATAAGTTATGCATGATATACCTGGCATTGAACCCCAAAACTCCCAGTTGCTAAGCTTAATCCCTTCAAATACCACCGTCTGTATCAAATCTGCGACAGTACCGGCCATTAGCTTGTGTGATAATCCAAAGACCCAGTTGTCAGATTGGCCAGTCTCAGGTCAGATCTGGTAAAGCATACTCCAGGAAAGTACAGAACTGAGGAGGTAACTGCCATTTCAATGGGTAGGAAAGAAATTGCCACAAGGGCTTAACTGAGGGTAGCATTTGGACACTGAGCCATATCAAAGTTGAAGTTTGCACCATTAGTTCTCTTTTTTGTAATCCTTAGTATACAACATAGAAGAAATTTTTTTCAATTCTTATCACTGGAAACTTTGGAAAGAGACCTTCATAAAGAGATACTGTAAATCAGTCACAACTTTAGCAAAATCTGTCAACCATGGCCAAATAGTAACATGAGATATGAAGAGTTACAAGATGCCTTGCCTACCTTGTCTTTTTACCAAATATCAAAGTCTGGATGAATAGAGACATTTCAGCCTTAATAAACTTTGGCAGGTTATACTGTGCACAATTCTTTGAAGACCCTAAAAATTCTTAAATTTTGTTTCTAATCTTTCTGTTCCTGATGGTGATCAGGGGAAAATATGTGAATTTCATTTGTGTTTTGTACAAAGTTTTGAAGGTCTTGAAAAATGCTTGTTTTTTCTTTCCCTGTGTTTTTTTTTTTTTTTTTTCCTTTTTTTTTTTTTATTTGATCATTGCAGTATTATGTGAATTCTATTAATATAATACTGTAATTACCTAAGATCATTCTTGTGGTTTTGTAAAAACTTCAGTATCTTTTAGAATCAAAGAAAATGATTTGAAATGCTGTTGATAAGAAAAGGTACTTAGTTGGTCTTTGAAAGATGCTCAGAGTAGTATGTGATTTCTTCATCAGAAAAGTGTTTATACCCATCATGAGAAGCTGTGATTTGTTTATCACTACTCTATGTGCATGCCTTCAGCATCCATGGGTGAAATATTCCAAATTACAGTCAGAAACCTGTAACCATGGTGATAAGTGATATTAGAGGCAAGTGTTATAGTCCTCATTTCTGTTACACTTACGTTGTAAATAAGTATCACTGCAGCTGACCAGACATTTACTGCTGATGAATTTTTGTTAAACTTTTGAGAGTCAAAATAGTTCCCTGGAAATTAAAAGAAAGAAATTACCATGAAATGATAAATCTGAGCATGACTCTACTAGAAGTAAGTTTCAAAGATAAAATGAATACAGAATACCATGCTTGTGTGCTGTACTTGTGTTCTCAATGACATACACTAGCCAAGGGGGTGGGGGCAGATCTCCCTAGAAAAAATTTCCCCTAGAAAATGCAAAGTAACCATTGCCTTTATGCATGCTAGTATGTCTCCCCCCAAGAAAGTTTTTCACCCTGGAACCTATTTCACCCCCTTCAGTGCGTTGTCGAGCTATGTGCCAGGAGGTATATCTTTGGAGATGATCATTTATACTTATGTTGAATGTGCTTCAGGTATAGCTACAGTATGAAAATAGAAACTACCATGCAAAAGAGAAATGAGTATGACTACACACAAAATACGTATTAGAGAAAAAAGAGTGGAGGATACCGTGCTTCTATGTTAATGCTTTCAAAAGATGAAAAAAAATCTGTCTGATTACAAACAAAATAGACACACTCAAACTCAAAGAAGATATTGCCCAATCTAAAAAGATTTTGATTGGCCAAACTGAAAATGCTATTGAGATACTGTATGCAGCTTATACTGTTACGATTTGGATAAAATTTTCATGTTTTAAGTTTTTAATCTACTTACCCCTCATTACCTCCTATTTACACATGTAACCCCCACCTACCCACAGTAAGCACCTGGTAAGCCTTTAATGGCACAGTAGTTATGGGTGACCCTCCCAGAGAGGTCATCCAGCAGTTTTGACAATTTTGGGAGTTTTGGGAATTTCAGTAAGTTGATAGTTTTATAACCTGCTGTTAGTTTTTATCCATTTATTTTTCTTTTCTTTTTTCCCTTCATAGACAAAAAGAGGTTTTCATTCATTTAGTAGCAGTCCACAACTTTGTTCCAGACTTTCTGACGCAAACTCTAATTCTTTACAAGGCATTCATCATGAAGATCTAGCTGCCAGTGATGTTGAGACAAGATCACTTCAGGAACAACCTAGAAAAGCAAAAAGCATGTAAGTTGAGTTTCAGTATAGAGGTCTGCCATGCATTATTTAGCCAGCCTATATATATGCAACAAATTTTGCACAGCAATGCACAGGAATGCCTCACAACAAAATTTGAAAATCAATTTCTGCACAGGTGTACAGTATGTTTCAAAGAAACCATGATTCAGTTTTACAAGAGGCTGAGTTATCAGTCATTGCAAATTTTACTAATCTTTTCCCATTTGTTAGGTCAGTTGGATCAAATTTTGCATCATTTGCCATCTTGGCACCAGCTTTCCGAATGAAAAATTTTTCCAATGTGTAGGGGGACATCCCCACCGGGCCTTTGACAACTCCCCTGGCTGTCCATTCAGAATGTCATATTGGAGAATTCCTGGCTAAATGACTGCTTCTATGATATCATGTGTGTGCATTTGTACACTGTCAGTGTAAGATCATTCAAAATTCTAAAGTTATAATCTACTGATGTTATTGTAAATATGGTATTGAGTAGGATAATGGTCACCTTTAATAGTTTATTCAATTTAGTTAGAAAAATTAATACATTTTTTAGAAACGTGCTAAATTGAGGAAGTCCTGGTTGTATCATGTTGAGTATAGATTTGCAGAGTAGTTCAAATATTGCCAAAAATTAATTAGGTCAAAATTTAGTTTAGATCACATGTATGACTTTATTATGGCAATCCTGTAAATTAAGCACTAAGGCTTCCTATCATTTGGTGTCAGCAGTGGGAATCTCAAACAGCATACACAATCATCCAGTCTTTCATTGAAATTAAATGTACATGCATTGTAATATTAACTGAAGGTTAAAACAAATCCACCAGGGAATAACTAAAACCAGCTTTTATGGTTGAGTCTGAAATTTCGTATGCCTCATGGTCTGTTTTCATGATCTGTTAGGGAGGGATGTAGTATTTATTACCTTGCCATAAACAAGTAGTTGAAAGCAACAGCCTCATAAAAATTTGTCTGTTACAGCCCATATCTATGTCAGGTATTTTTCTCTGTCTTTTCTTGTATTTCGTTGTCAGCAGTGGGATTGTGAATTATCATACACAATTATCCGGTTGTTACTTCCTTAAGTGAGTGTACATGCTTTGTAAGAAATACTGATGGTACAAGCTATATTAACCCTCCATTCCTCCCCCCCCCCCCCCCACTCAGTAATACTTGTAACAGGAATGTCATTAAGCCCTCTAGTTGCATAAAATAACTAGGAATAGTTCTAGAAGAGACCCTCCAGGAGAATCTTTTGCCCATGATATCCTAAAAAAGCTGGGGTCAAGTTTAAAGTTTTCATATGAACAGTAAAATTCTCTGGACTCTCTAAAATTCTCTTGGTATTCTTTCTTGTCTTTCATTTCTTTAGGTCTTCTACCTCTTGTTTATTTTTAAAGTGTCACTCATGTGTCTTGCATGTTTCCTTGTCTTTTATTATTTTATACAGTACCAAATCAATCAATCATTCAAACAATGAAGGTAACTCACCATGGAGCAATTAATACCTTTTGGGAAGGGAGGTAATGTAGTGTTTAAGTAATGTAAAGATTTGGAAAACTGTTAATGAGTCTCAAATCTCATGTACCTGATGGTCTGTTTTTAGGGTCTGTTGGGAATGGACACAGGGCAGTTTTGTACATAAGTAAGTGTAAGTAACATCCTCACCAAGATTTGTCTGTTACATCCTGTAGCTACTGTATGTCAGGTATTTTTCTCTGCCTTCTTCACATTAAAGTCCATCATTTAGAGACCACATAGATATCAAAGATAATGATATGATAATATGCAATTGTGAATGGAAAGCTTACTGAGAACTTTTGTTCCTTGGAGTAAAATTTCATTTTTGACAATTGCAGGAAAACTTGGCCTTGTTATACATAAATACATATAAAAATTTGTGACAATTATTTGACTTGTCTGCCATAAAGGAAACATTTTATCCAGCCCTCAGTGCAGAAAAGCCCGCAAATTAATGCGACATCTTAGAGCTATTAATGACTATAATGCCCCTTACATACCAGGATTATAACATTTTTAGTGTGTTCAAACTTTGTGATGCATCCAGTTTGCAAATTTATGGAATTCTATTTCATACAGTAAATGAAAACTGTGGCCCTTACACTTCAAAACACTGGTACACATTTTTCAGTTTGCATAGCAACTTGACCTGAGCTCGTATTCCAAAATGGGATGCAATATTGGATAAATTATCCCAATTGCAACAGGTCAGTTAAACATGCAAGACAAGGAAATACAGTCTAGTTTGCTCATTCTTACTCCTATTTACATGTGTATACCATTATTGCCTGCAATAGCTGTCTGGCAAAAACTAAGGGCACCGTGACCAACAGAGGGCGCTCTAGAGCCTAACTCTTCCTCCACTGTTCACTGTGTAAACACTGTATTCGAATGTGAAAATAAATTTGTTCAGTTTGCAAAAGAGTGAGTGAGGTAATTCTCGTCTTTGGAATGTAAATTTAGATTGACGTTATGTACACGAAAGACCTGTTTGTTTTGTGTAAACTTGGAGGAAGAGACAAGTCTTGTATTTATGGGGTCTGCTGTCTTCATCCTGTGACAGTTCAAATGTGACATTTTATTTGCTTGGAACGTTCCTTTAGTGTACTATGGCTGCATAAATACATGGGTACTAAATTGAGATTTTGCCGTCTTGTAAAAAGTTGTTAGATATTTTATTCACTTCTGTATAGGCAAAAATTTTAGTCATAAATACACATAGTATGAAGTTTCATTTTTTGCTTTCTGAAGAAGACTGTGTAATGTACTCGTAATATCCCTCGTCAACATATCTTTATAATTAACCCACACAGTTTTAAAATTTCGTTTCTATTATTTTAATCAGTATTTATTTTCTAATCACAAAGTAACACGTATCCATGTGACAGTTAAGGTCATTTATATGAAACATTTGCTGCATATTACAAATTTCCATCCACAAGTTTACACAATAGTTGGTAGTACTCAGCTATGATCACGTTCATGGCGTTATAATTCAACGTTAAATTGATTGGATGCATCTTGATCTGGTGTTCCCTAGATGTAAAATATGACTTGGGATGAAGATGACACAGACAGCCTCTGCCTCTTTTATCATGGAAACTGATACAAAGATGATTGACTTATGCCCCAGAAGAGAGCTAGCTAGCATCTTTTGTTGCATCAAGAGAAGTACCTATTCACTCAATGATGACTGTGTATAATAGAAGTTACCACTTGGAATGGCCTGGTGTAGGTGTCATATTAGGGAAATGCTAGTGCAGTCTTGTTTTGACAAAGTAAAGACCAACGAAATGAGGAAATTTTCACTCATAAATTCCGGATACTGGGATGTATCAAGTAATCAAGAAAGCTTTAGAAAGACTCAACCTTACCTCCCACATCTGATTTTTCACCTGAATCAGACCATTAGTAAACCTTGATAGCATCTCAGTGTCAACTGAAAGTCTGTTTAAAGGCTTCGTGCTATCTTCAGTTCTTAGAATTGGTCACTTTCGTGGGTAACCATTCACCGGAAATATCAGAATGTTTACCACTTCATTGACTACACCAGTCTGAATGGCAATGAGTCGCTCATTTGTTTTATCATACGGCTAGTCTTAACAATTTATCCTAGGTTTACAGCTTTCCAAGTATCACCTAATTATTTGTTTGTATGTCAATTAGAATGGATCACATCTAATTCCTGTTCTATATTAGCCTTTCATTTGTACGTTTATTAAATATAGTGTGAAGAATTTCTGTTAGTTAAGAATAGAGTTTCATTCTCCACAGGAAGAGGCTACCATTTCTATTTAGTTTATTTTTTGCACATCCTGGGGTTATTTAATTGTGACACAAGGATAATCAGTTATATGGCCAAGCGGTTGAGGGTGATACATGACAGTTGAATTATAGTGAAGCTTAGCAGTCAGTATTTTTTTCCCAGCTGGATCAGTGTTAGGGAGGTAAGTTTTATCAAAGAACAGTGGATGTTTCCCAATCTGAACAGCATGACGTTTCAGATGAAGCAGACCACATTTTTTTTACCAAAAATAAATGAGAATTATGCATTGGTCAGGTTGGTCTTTCCCACAATGCTCCTTCAAAGCCTAGGTGAATTCAAAGGGACAAAGCAGCCAACCTTTGAATTATCCTACCCTGGTTGACAGGTCCGTAGCCACGGGGGGCAGGTGCCCCCCACCCCCAATTTTTTCAGTGAAAGGTCTTGCACTGAAGGAGGAAAAATTAATTACGGAGACCAGCATTTTGGGAATGTAAATATGAGAAGAAAAAATGGAAAATCTCACACCATTTTGAAACTAGAGTCCTTGAAATAGACAAAAATTTTCAAAGAGGAGGGCACCCCCTCCCCCAGGCCATTGAAACTTCAACATTGATGTCCCCCCCCCCCCCAATTGGTTACTCTGGCTAGGGGCCTGCTGGTTGAACCTATAATTCATAAATGGTGCTTTTTAATCATGTGACAGTAATTTTGTTCCTGAATTGTTAAATTCATGCATAGTAACAGCTCCTGAGTTTTATTCAATTATTTAATATCTATGCATGGTAACATAAAAGATACCTTGGAATGTAAATGAGAGGATATTTGTAAGATTTAGGTGGTGTCTCAAAGGGAAGATCATGGGGCAACTGCTGATTCCCAGTACGTCAGATGCAAAAACCTATAGAGAGGAAGCAGACCAGTATAAAGGGTAGTTGCCTATGTAGCAGTTGAGATCTGTACAGCATATTCCTTGTTTAGTCATACACCTAACACCAGTGCACAAGTGAATACAGAACAAATTTTTTGGATATTCATAGACATGTGTGGCCCTTTGACTGGTTGATTGTAAGTGAATATTCAAAACAATGCAAAATCTGGTCCATGCAGTAGCCTATGCCACCCACAGTATTGGTATGCTATTGTAGTAGTAACCCCACTATACAAGAGGTTATGCAACGCAGTAGTGGTTGGACTTATAAGGTTTTATTCTGTCTCTAGTCTCTGTTTTATGACCACTGGAATAAACACATGAGTGAAATGTGTTCATTCAATAAAAACAAAAGTATGAATAAAGAGAGAGTACATGAATAAGTCATATTATGGTAATGCCTTTTGGCAAACAAAATTGAATACAGTCCTCTTCTCTTTGGCGGCTAGTGTTTGGGAATTACATTTTAGAGGGGGCTGAGTAAAACTGTCTGCTTTGTGGGAGAAAAGGCAAAAGAGTAGCTTCCTGCTTGAGGGCCATTTCATACTGTGTGTTAAGGATGCTGAATCCACCTGGGCCACTAAGTCACACCTAGCAAGAAAAGCAGTAGTGGCCCTTTTACACTTAAGCTCAGTACCACACAATTTGGTATGACAATAAGAAGTTGAAACCAGGTATGAACTTTAACCCTTTCACATTATGAGGTATGCCAGGTGATGTAATGCAACATGATAAACTTGGGGTGAAAAATTCTTGTTTTATAGTTTTTTGCCAAGTGCTATTTACATTTGACCAGCCATGAGATGAAATGTCATTTTGTTACATCACATGACTTAAAATATTGCTGAGTGGAGAAGACAAGTCGCTTTTGGTGTGAAAGTGTCTGAAAAGCTGTTATTCTTCCTGCCTCAGACCATTTCATACTGTTTTAAGGACGCTGTATCACCCTGGGCCACTATGTCGCCACCAGCAAGAAAAGCAGTAGTAGCATTTTCACACTAGGCACAATGCCACACCATTTGAGATGACACAATAAAAATTTTAAGCATGAATGAAGTTTGTCCTTATACACTCCATTGTTTGAATATAATTTGTATGACAGGTGGCCATACATACATTACACGAAAGATCCTGCTCCCCACACTCAACAGAATAAACCACTTATGTTGTGTTCAACAAAATACATACAATTATCAGGTGCAGTATGATTGATAGTGCGTACGCGCTCTGACAGCTTAATGTCTAAATATGAGTTCTTCCATGAATCAAAGTTTCCATCCAATGTTATTAGAACCCTTTTAGGCTTTCAGTGTAACTACTTGAATTTGCTTTTATTCCTCATCAGGATGTTCAAGTTAGACATTTTTCTGGAGTACAAGGCTCTCTGCGATATTGTAAAACTATGAAATCAATGCATAACAGAAATTTGTATTGTTGAAATGGAGAAGTCAGTTTAGTGTTCTAATCAGTTGGTAACCTTAGGGACATTTTATTGTCTTTTATTTTACTATATTTATGCAGAGGACAAGGTGGTTTTCGGTTTGTTTTTGCAGAGCCAAAGAAATAAAGGCAAGAGTGCAATCACTACGCAGGCGTCATACAGAGGGCTCCCTTCAAGAGACAGAGGATAAAGTTAGTCCAGAAAATAAGACAGTACCTGATGCTGAGGACATCAAAAAATGGGCTGAAGGATTTGAGAGCTTGCTTAAAGATAAGCGTAAGAGAACACTTCTGTTTTTATCTTTAAAGAGAGATTTGCATCACCCCAAGTATGAGTTTTATAAAGGGGTAAGCAAAAGTCTCAATTGGTGACTAATCTTTGATTGACGTCAGAGTTACAAAATTCAAAAGATGCAGAGCAGCTCACATTACACAGCATGCACAGAGAGTGTTTTGATTACATATTAGCATGTTAGGGCCTTGTATACTCACCAGGATGTGGCCCTGAGCAATAAACATTGTTTGTGTCTGCACAAGGAGAAGCTAAAGACAGTTGTGGGCAGGGCTAGAACTAGCATAGTTGGGAGAATTGGAACTGTCTGGGATGAGAAGATTTCCCCTTTAATGTGGAGTAAGCATGCTATGCTAATCAATGACTTCATGTACCCTGTTATGTATATCATGTATATATGCATTAGCAAAGCAAGGTTGTCATTTGTCAACTGATACTTTTCACTGCCAAATTTAGGGTAATTTGGCAGTTGAAATCTTGTTTGGCATTGAATTTTTCATTTGGGAATGCTTATAGAACCCACAAGTAGGAGGATACTGGGAAATTTAAACATTTCAGTGTTTAATGACCCTTTGTCGGATATGTTTATGTGATCTTCATGTGGTCCTAATATATGTGATCTTTCTTGGCTGTGAAACAAACAATTTGGCATTTTTGGCAAGAATTTGGCATTAAAGGGCACATAGTCCCCTTTGCCAGATAGTAAAGAAAAGAAACCTGTCAATAGTGCACCTCCCACAGCTGCAGTAGCCTGTATACTGAGTTAAAATTGTTCAAGGTCCGTATCCACATACTACTGAGTGTGAGCTGCCTGATATGCAGTGTGTACATGCCCAAGTCAATATTGGCCAATCAGATTGAGAATATTGTTTGATTTTATGTCAGTTAAAGTGCAGTCACCAATTGCTAATAGAGATATCCAGAGATTCCTAAATATGTGTGGAGTGGTGGGACAGCCCATTTATTATTTAAGTCAAAGATGGCAACCCCATAGCAAAGTGAAGGGGCAGAAAGGAGTGAGATGCCCCTGGATGGCATAGTTGGGACACAAATGACACAGGCAAGGAAAGGCACACCCATTTAAGAAAGTACATTTATGTAACTTACTTTACTGTACATGAAACATGTGAAGTGTACCATTGAAGACAAATCTGGCACTTTTTAATCCCTCAGCCCTCTTGGAGATGTCTAGTTTGTTTTTGTACTGTTTTTGTATTTTTGTTGTGAATATTCTTTTGACCTTGTCATATTTTCTGTTTACCCGTATTGGACATGATTGAGACACAGTCAGCCTACTTGAAGATGAGCTGATCACCCTGACCAGTATTATTGAACATGCCAGTCCTTCAACCACTCTCATTTCAGTATAACCTTTAGTTTAATTTTCCTTTCACCGACAAGCTTTCTGTTTAAACTACTTGTAAATAGTTTGGACAGAAATTTTGGTTGAAACATTGTAAGGTGTGACACTACCACTAAACTGGCACTTTTCTTAGACTTTAAGAAATATTGTCAGGCAATATACTTTCCAATTACCTATTGGATCAACCCTCTACTGCACAGCAGGAAAATAGGTCTAAAGTTTATTTAACATCTGAGGACTGTGGTTACAATTTTAGAGAGATAAAACAAAATCTCAGAATATGGAAGAAGGGCCTCAAGCTTTAGTCTCAGCTTGGGACTTGTAGTTTCTTTGCAACATCTTGGTGCGATGACATGAATCTTTCTTTACATACCTTTAAACACCCATCTCTTGCGAATCCTACTCATAGCCTCTTCAAGACTGTGATGCTTATAGCACCACTGACAGACTGTGCCAATAAGTGTATCAGTCCGTAGTGAGTTGATGTCACCTAGATAAACTTAGGATGGTGCATTGCCAATGTCATTTGTTGCTTGTTACCCGATCCCACTTGGAAGATATCGGGTTGGTGCTGGTCTGACAGTAATCTTAAGAAGGATTCAGTTCTTTAAATAGCTTTGACGAAGAGTGTTTGAGTGGGAGATGTCCAGCCATTCTCTTTTAATGCAAGCTGCAAAATGTTTCATTGCACATACTAGATCAACGTCTTCAACATTTGACTATCTCAGTGTTCTTAATCACTGTTTTAATTTTGCCCTGCTATCTTGCCTCAAGAATGTTTATCAGTTCAAAGCAGTATTGCAAAAGCTCAGTGCTGAATGATTCCTCGAAATGGTATCTTGTAGCATACTCCTTAAAGGCATTGTCTGGTGGCATTTTGTAGGGGTCTTATATGAAAGATAAAAATTTTTCATTACATGTCATCTAAACCCCATATCAAAACTCTATTCCTAACTCAAGATATCTCTTCCTAAAGATTGGTTACTTTTAATAAGAAATACCTCCAAGTTTCCTCAAGGTCACAAAACGAGATCCAAAGTGGGCAAATTGCCTCAGATTGCTTTTGTTATTCCTTATAATTGGCTAACTTATTTGTCCTTGAAATTTGGTGCCGTTGGAATGTTTAGATGTTTTTCCGTGTAGATATAGTGAAAAACTGTTCCATACTTATGGTACAGCAAATAAAGTTATGGAATATTCAATATAGTGATATCAACATTATAAAGAAATACAAAAGCTACATCAAATCCATTTGCCCAGATGACATCACAGATTTCCCATCATGCACTAGGGAAACTGAAAATGTAGTATTTCTTCAAAAATTTGTATCTTCCGAATGCAAGATGCTATTGAGATGGGGTTTTCACTGCCTAACAAAGAAAATTTTTCTGCTTTTTTTGAAAGCATCAAATTTGGTCACCAGACCATGCTTTTAAATTTGTCCTTGTTGCTTATCCTATGATATTGAGCATTGCACTGTACACACAATGGTGAAGACTTAGCTATTTGGTTACCAGCAGCAGGGTAACAGGTTTGGCAGCTGCTAACAATCTAATAGTCATTCCCTAAAATTTTGAGGGGTGGGGAATGAGGAAATAAAACTAAAATCAACTCGAGCCAGCTTTCAGAGGGATGCAGATGAGGTTTGTAGTCAATAAGGTTCAGAAGGTGCCTAGCTAAGTGTTTGCCTCTGGCTAGGCCCCCTAGACATTCATGGAGACCAGAAAATACTACTGCCTTAACATATCTTTCCCCTTGAAAAGTATCTCACCCCTGGAAAGCTCTCTCTTTCCTTCCATTATCTTGCATCGCAACTGGTCTGATACAGATACTCACCCCTGCATTACTTCACTCTAAAACTAACCCCAGCCCCTGTCCCCCAAAAAAGGGGCTTCATTCTCTCTCCACCCAAGCTCCCACCCCACCTCCCATCTCCTATCAAACTGCCTTTCTACAAAACACACCCCACTTCACAAAGACCATCCCCTAGTACACATGACTCCCCATTCACCAGTTTCCCCCACCCCCACCCCAAAAAGGAGAGGATTAGCTATGCATCTCAAACATTGAAATAAACACATATGTGGGAGTAGTCTTAAAAGTCTCTGTTTGTAAAGAAAATGAGCCTTCCATGTATCCATGCATTATAATCTTCCTGAGTAGACAAAGGGCACAGAATTTAAACACATATACTTGATGAGTCATTTGCATAATTTATGACTTTTTTCCTAGTGACTTCTTTTCAGAGTAATAAAGCACTTTTTGCCTCTTGTATTAAATGTCCTTAAAACTTGTAGGCAATGTTTCACCTGACGTTGCTTTCACCTGTGACTTTGCTTACATACAAGTATCTGTAAGAAAAGAGATTTATTTTGCTATATACTTGCACCCAGATTTTTTTGACAATCATCGTTTGTGATTAATCTTAAATGACAGCTTTATTTTGTAGGTAAATGAAGATTTATAGCTATAGTAACACTGTACTGTCTCCTTATGCATTTGAATGGAAAGAACCACACAAGCATGGAAGAAAGGTGTGGAGGTAAAAATGATATAGAAGTTACAATGATGTGATTGCATATCAGTCTGGTGCCCCCTCTAATACTTTCATGTATGCTCTGCTTCAAACGTAAGAAGAGTTTGAAACATCACTAAAGAATGGGGTAGATGAGGTCCATTTTAAAGGGGCTCTTTGCACTTAGCATATCTTAGTGAACTTGATATTCAGGGAAGTGATCATTCTGAGTATGAAAATTTGTATTTAAGTGATTTCCCTGAAGGTATTTTACATGCTGTAGAAAACTACCTTTCTTGTATATGTTGGTTCCTGAAGTGTTTTCAGAAAGGTCTTAAGGTTGTTACAGTTTAAGTGAAAACATCTGCATGACAGTGGCCATGTACATTCTCAGTCAACAAATTCTTCTCCTAGCTAGGAGGGGTTATTACAGTAAATTCTATAAGTATGCATCAGTACTGGGAAGTTGGTCGAGGTTGGTACAGCCACTGGTAAAGTTGGTAAAGTTTAAGGACTGTCCTTATCACTTTCACTGGTTGAAGTAGTAGCATTGTGCTGTTTGTTTGTTTGTGTGTGGTTTTTCTTTCTTTGAAATACAGAGATTTTTTGTTTTTTCATCTCCTTGAATTTGAAACTTGGTGATAACATGAAGTTCAATTTATTTTTAAAGATTTTCCTTTATGGAATGTTTCATGAATGTGAGGTTATTTTAGGTCACCAGATGTTACCAAAGGTCATTTTCAGCCTTATCTGAAGATGCAGTTGCCTCGGCTAGAGAAAAGCTTAGAAAGGGCACTGCAAAACTGAGTCCGAGGGAAGGGCACAGGCAAAAATTACTATATACTTTAATGCCTTTTGTAGGGTGCCATAGCAGATATCAAGGGCAAGGCAGATTTTTGCAATCAGTACATTCAAGCCCTGAAATCAGGCAAGGCTTCAGTTTGACTTAATAGGATACAGGCTTTGCACAGTATCCTAAAAAAATGATACCGGTATAATCAGACCCACTGTAAAAGACTTTCCATCTTTAAATAATTAAGTAAAGATTGTCTCAAATTGAGTTCTGCATTGCACATTTTAGTAAGATCATGGAGCCACAATGAATGAATATAGTGTGTCTTTTGTCCATAACGGAACATTTTGGCCCAAAGCAATCATTGCTTTTTCACTGCCTGCTGCATCACGACAGCCTTTTTTGTGGTTTTTACGCTTGACCACACACACCACAGCAGCTTAGTTAATCTCCTCCACAATAAAATCGGAAAAGTCCATTTGGAGTAGTGTACGAATTCCTTCTTCTTGCTCAATGTATGATGTAAGAGGGTCAAAAATATTCGTTTTTAAGCTTTATGTACCACATTATTTATCCTTTTCCAAAAAAAAACGCCTAGAATTAGACACCTTAATACATTGCACAGGTTCTTAAAGCAAGATAGTTTGCACATATCTATTTAACCCCCTAACTTTCTGTAATGGTATGTGCCAAATACCCATGCTTTTACTGATATTCACTGCAGTTTGAGGTGTCCTAAATATCTCCTGATTTTCCACTGTCCATCCAATTTTTCGAAACATGAAATTTACGATTCGATTAAGAACGGATTCCTCAATCTGGTGATGTATGTTTTTCGGAAAATGATAGAGGCTAAAATAGGATAAGGGCAATGAAATTGTACAGCATTTCTCTAGGTCTGTGCAAGCGAAATGATGTTTGTTTGAATGTCTGTCCTTGACGTCACAGGACCATTGACCAATTCGGACAAAGGACAAAGCAACCGCTCGATCTTCAAATCAAGATTTTTTTTTACTTTTGAAAAAGGCGTAATGTTCCCATTGGTCCAAACAGATGAAACTTGAGCACCATGGAGATGAATATTCATACTTTAAGCACATGTTTGAACTAGATTTTTAGGACCAAGCTAACAAAAGTTAGGTGAATTTAAGTGGAGGAAAACCCTTCAAAAACATACTCTTTGGGAGATTCTCCATTGAAAAATGTCGAAATTTGTATTTTTTGCTAAAAATTGGCGTAACCTTCCCGACATAATATCAAGTTAAATGTTACATGAATAGAAAGGAGACATCTTGAGCTTTCAAAACCCATTTGAACTAGGTTGGTACGTTCTAATTTGATCATTTGAGAGGCAAATATGTAGCAATAACAACACATGCGCCACGCAGTTAAGGAAAGCTTTCTGCTGCAATGATCACAATGTTCCGTTATGTTTCGTAATGCTCTCCAACAGAGTATACCAAATATTATCATCAGGAACCATCCCAAAAAGGTTTAAATTCCATAAAAAGATGAACACATTTCCAAGTTTTTAGAATTCGTTTCCTTCTTTTTGACACAGTTTTAAATTAGGAAGATCAGTTTCAATGTTTTTTTTTTTTCAACAAATAGGTATATTCTTTTGTAAGAACTGCACATGTGTTTTCAGTAAACAAACATATAAAGATTGAGCAAGCATGTATTGCCTAGGTTATATGCATCTTCATTAGACTAATCCCCAAAAACAGTCTTTTGTTTTGTACCTACACAGTCACAAATACAAGACTAGATTGTCGGAATAGATCGTTGCAGTTTGAAGGAATTACTGCCCAAGGTCATAAGAGCAATGAAACAGCAAAAATTCAAACGGGAGAGTGAAAGAGTTAAAGGGCAACCAATCTACCCCAAAGAGTAAATATTCTCCCAACTAAAGTAATTACTTCTAGCCCCTCCTCGAATTTCAAAAACAACACTGGTCTGTTTAGCGCACCTCCCAGACAAAGCAACAATAGCCTGCATTGAGTTTACATTCAGGGTTGCCAGACTTCCGGCAATAGCCGGAGTTCCGGCTTTCGTCCGACTTTCAGTATGGCTCCGGCCCCACACACTGCTTCCGTCCCCAATTGGAAGTAAAGCCGAAGCCAATGTGCCAGCCTGGGCGGGACTTTCCCCGATGTAAAAATATAGAACAAACGTTCATACTATTGTATTTTGCAAGCCCTATGATGTTTGTACATACGTGTAAAATAAGTAATAAAAGTGACTGGTCAAATAAGGCTAGATTAGCAGTTACCCAGCTAAGTGTGTGTTGTATCGGCACTGCACTGTACTGTATTTACGCACAAGTTTAGTGTTTTGCTCAGGTGTTGCACAGTGCACAGGCTAGGGCAATGTACGTTAGTGCAAACATACGGTACCCTATCAGAACGGCTTTGTGTGTAATGACTGTGCGTGATGACAAATTGTCGTTAGCGACTTTAAAGTTGTTACTATACTACATGTACGCTACACGAGACTAGTAGTGCGATTGTTATCATTTGAATATGGATGTGGAAAGAAAGTAATTGACATAGGAGTCAAGAATACAGTAGATTTAGCACTTATTAGAGGTGGCTGGTAAACGAAAATTACCCGGGAGTTTATCTCTCTGAATATGTGCGGAAAATAGATGTCACAGGACTAGCATAGGCCCAGCGTTAGGCCTTACGTTAATCCTAACGATTAAAGGTAATAGAAACAGAGGAAAAATAGCAAGTATTAGGTAGGAGCTAAATTTGACTCTTCCTACTCCATTATGTGTTCATACAGTATTTGTTTGTGTGTGTTGGTCCTTTCATCCTTTTGAAACTTCCTCCATAGCTTTAGGCCTAGGGCATAGGCTAGGCTTACAGCCTTGGCCTATGTTACTAACCCATCAGTTGAGTTAAAAGATAGAACCCCTTATCTGTTCACCTTAAAAACTCAAAACTGTTGCAGGGATTTCCTTAAAAATTCGCACAATAGTTGCACTAAATTGCATCTGAGGACCCTCAAATATTCAAAATTTTTCCAAAGGGGAGACACCCCCTCCCTCCAGGCCAGCGGTCAATAAATTTTTCAGGCCCTGGAGGCAAACCCTGCTGGCAACCCTGTAAATTGCTCAAGGTCATATCCAAACATACTGTGTGTGAGCAGACTGGACAGTCACAGATCAATCAGAGTGAAGTCACCAATTGCTTTTAGAACTATAGGGCTATTCCTGATTATGTTTGGGGGAAGTCACAGAGCCTTTAAGTAAAGAAGTGAGGTGGTAATTGGTTTTGAATGAAGGTCCTTCAAAAGATGAATTGTGCTTTTACTCCATTCATTGTAGCTCTATGGTAAAGAATGTGCCTATATGATTGACTCAAGAAAATTACACTGGATTAGTGAGATGCATCATATGTGTGTATTTAGCTCATGATTTTTCAGTTACATCATTGTATGTCAATCTTTAAATTTTTACATATGTCAACTTTTCTTAGATTCTGTGAGATTTTATTTAATTGTAGATTTTTTTATTATTTATGATTTTCTTTTATTTGTCTTTGGGAAATAGTTATATGAAATTGAATGGGGTTCAAACCAGTTTAGCACTCAATCCTATTAGGATGCTTCATATGACTACTTAAGGCAAACATGTTTCATTGTCCTCACAAAGTTTCAAAAAGGCACAATGACTTTAATAAGCAATAGCTACTGTACCGTAGAGGTTCATCATGTGATGCCATACTGCTAACCCATTTTATGTGTACCACCATATTAGACGACAAACTTACTAAAGGCAATAATTTTGACGTCCAAGATGGAGGACTTGTCTTTGTCACATGTATTTGTGATATCACTAAAGCACCTCTATAGAAGGCACATCACAAAGGGGGGGGGGGAGGCACTGGTAATCAAATTCCAAGAACTCCTGCAAATACCTTGTTTTCAAATTGGATATAATTTGAGTGATTGGGTTGTTCATTAAATTTTAATGCATTATGGATGCTCTTGTGTGTTTCATATCCATTTTGAAACTGTTTTTATGTTATTGTGGCCTTTTTTCAAGGATGCATCCCTAATTTGCCACACCCTATTGCAATTATTCAGGTATTGTTACTGTACCTTAATATATGGAGGTGGTTGTGGCCTAATGAAAGTCAATTTGTAAAAGGAAGATGAAAATCAATAGCAGCTCCCTGGTGAAATCATACCCTTTGTTTGCCCTGGGAATTTAGGTGTGGAACTTGACATGTTTGCTTGTAAGTTCCATTTAAGTAAATTTTAGTTGGGTATAGAACAAATTCACCTCTGAATTAAAGTGTTAAAGTGTACTTAAAGTCTTGAATTAGGGTAAGATGGGGGGTTTTCAACCGCCTGGGTATTTCCGTCCACCTTGAACATTTCTGCCAAATTTGAATTTCTTGAAGAAACAATCAGTAAAAATGTATTTGCCACCACTAGTATGAACTAGTGGCAATTCAAAATCACCAAACTTTTGACCCAAGCTAACCATTTAATATAAAAAATTCAAATCTGAAAACGGAATGTGTATACATTTTTTTCAAAATCATGTTTTGTTAGAATGGGTGATAAGCTACATGACTTACTTCTACATACCTTTACATCAACAAACTTAATTATAAAGTGGTCAAATTTGATAACCTAGATAGATAAGGGTTGTTGGGATGTTGTAATGAAAAGAACCTGCCCCAAAATTTTTACTGTCCTCATTTAGTGGGGAGGTCGAAAACTACACACCACTTTTCAATTTGACAGGCTATTTTCGACCACCTAGTTTTGGACCGGCATAAAATCATGGAAACTGCCACAATTTGATTAATTTTAATTTTAAGTGATATAATGAGTGACCATAAACCAAATGTAATTAAAACAGTTACCTTCATACAGGGTATGTAACTTCTGTTACAACATCTGCACGATGACCACTTATGACCCATACAAAATTCATTATACCTTGAATTAGCATGGTTTTCAATGGGGCGGTTGAAAATACCCTAAGGTAGGTTGAAAATAGCCAATTTTCGACCACTTTTATCATCATTACATATTCCAGGAAAAGAAAACAAATAAAACAATGGACATACACTGAAGGGTAGTACAGGCATTGTAGGTGTTGACCAAAGGTAAGTTGGTTCAACTACTTTGCTCTTTTTAATTTTTGAAACCAAAAACCCTTAAGTGGTCTAAAACCCCCCATCTTACCCTACAAGAATATATATTTCAGAGGTTGGAAAATGAATGTCATTCATCTAACTCACAACTTCACAGCTTATTTAATTGCTGATTAATAAAATGTTGAAATTTGTTCACTTTATTTGAAATAGTAGATTGAGCAGTATGGCCTTCTTTGTACAACTCACATTATCTGCTTTAAAGTCCTTTTAACATAAAAATGCTGAAGTGACCTTGGACAAGTTACTGTTTTTACCTACAGTGAGAGGGCTTGTGTAGTCAATTCATTCTGTAACAATAAGACAATGATTTTGTGTTTGCACAAGGTGCAGTGTCTTTAGAAAAATTGAAAAATATCCAACTTAGTGCAAGAGTGACATCACACATTATTGAACATTCTGCCATTTCAAATTGGGTGACTGAACTTCAGCATTTTATATTTCAGCACATAAATGTCCTGTGCAGATGAGAGCTAGACCAGTGGGATATATGTTTCAAACTCTGTAACAATATTTTCAAACTAAATTTTAGACTTAATTACACTTTGAAAGGTTCGAAGTCACGTCCGTGGTATTACTTTCCCATAAGTATGTGAGCAGCTCTGAACATGAAGTGTTTTGAAACAATATTACTAAAACCCGTTTTTTCCAGAAAGATAAGACCATAATTTGCTTTTTGCCTTTCAGTGTTGACCCTTTGTAAACTGTGATTTTGTTTTCTGTGTGAAGAAGTCCAAACCTTTTTTTTTTCATATTCTGTTTTATATTGTTATAATTTCTGTGTCATTTTACTCTTATCTTTCTGTAACTTTTGTTTCGATGCAAGTTAGAAGTAATTTTAAATTTTTTTCTGCAGTGCTTTGATCTTGATGAAAAAGCACTTTTTAAATGTCTGACAATAATAAAATTTGAAAAGTAAATAATGTTTCCTCAAAAATCTTTGGATGCTAATTTATATAATAAGTGAGGCAAATTTGTCAGTTTCCATTTCAACAATTGCCAATATGATATCATGAGATGTGTTCCAAGCCCAAGAAAAAGGCTTGTCCCCACACCCCCTTTATTGTGATATCCCCGCCTTCATTTCATTTGCTTTAGATGTGCCCTTGGGGGGTAAAAGTCAAAACCCCAGTCATGTTATACCTGCAAAAGCTATAAAAATCAAACCTACAGCCTGCTCTCTTGGTGCTTAACATACAGGTAGCAGACTGGAACAACAATGAGCTTGGCCTGTGGGTGAGCACCTCCATGGCTGTCTGGTTGTGTAGTCCTTGAAGGTGGGGGCAGGGGGGAGTAAGAAGGTGTTTAAGAAAAAAAATTGACAGAAACCTTTAATTGTGAAGCCCATTCAAAGAGAGGGCCAGGGTGGGTTACCCAACTCTTCTTCAGAGTCATTACTACTGGCCAAAATTCAGTAGGAATTCCCCATTTCTTAGTTGCAACTCCTGAAAAATTTTCATTAATGTCAAAAGAATGCATAAAAGTGACATGTTTGTACTCTGTAAGGTTTGCATTTGTGTTTTTTTTTTCCTCAGTGTTGAACATAATATAAAACTGGCTCTGTAAGTCCTCAATTTCAATCATTTATTCGATCTACTATTTAGTTTTTCCTTTCATCTTGTCTGCTACAGTAGGCTTCTCTGACCATGGGTTATTTAGCACTTTAGTCATTGAAAGCCTGAATCGTAGAGTGCCAGTGAATTGATATGAATTGGTAGGCTAGTGCTTGACACTTGATAACTGCATGTGTCTAAGTCTATTATGACATAATTAATTGTTGGAGTGGTGACTACATTCAGTACTATGGCTCTGAAGGCCACAGGTACCCGACCCTAAAATATCATAGTCACCAAAGCATACCTCTAGCTTTATTTGAAGTTGCTGTATATGTGAACAAGTGATGTTATTATTTTTTATAGATGTGGCAAATGCTCTCACATTTTCTTCTTCACAAACTACCTCTATCAATTGCCCTCTGAGCATCAGTAAAAAAATACAACTAGTAAAAGAGAAAACTACAGGCAAATCTCCCTGATGTACATTCAAGATACAGTAGCTTAGTGTAGGGTCCCTGATGGGCCCATGTATTGTATTGTTTTGTATTGTATTGAGACAAATTTCCACAAAAAATCGGTATACGGCTAATAGAACCGGCGAAGAAAAAACAATAAAATACATGAGATTATATTTCCCCTTTTGGTTCTGAGATATACATGCACGTTATTTTAATGGCCCGCCCATAAGTCCTTAGTGTTAATGGATATATGCACGTAAGTTGGTGTGCAGTTAAGTAATTGCATAAACATTATGTGGTAAATCGGACTTGCGTATAGAGTTAAGCCGCGGTCACACTGTAACGAATTCGGATCGGATTCCGATCCGATTTTTGTGAGTTTTAATTAAAATCTTCTCCATTTCGGGTCGGAAAGAACCCAAAATTTGCCAACCTGTGTAATTATATGATTTTTATCGCAGGACTACGAAAATTAAATTTATACGAATTATTTTGTGACGTGACATCGACAGACAGCTTTTATCGGACTACGCGTGTCCGATAAAAGCTGTTTATCGGTGTGATGTCACGAAAAAATCAGTTAATATTTTATTTTCATAGACTTCTGATGCAAATCATATATTTACACTGGTTGGCAAATTTGGGGCTCTTTCTGACCAGAGAGGGAGAAGATTTTAATAAAAACTCACAAAAATCGGATCGGAATCCGATCCGAATTCGTTGTAGTGTGACAACGGCTTTACGCATTCCTATATAAAACAGTGTGTAAAATGTTAAGGCGAAACCAGTTTTTTGCCTAAGGGTCGAGTTCTCCCAACAGTCGCCGTTTTTTTATATGGTTTTTCACCTAAATCTCAAATTATAGAAACATATATATATAACGCTAGATCGAACTGTTAGGCGAAAGGTCAAATCTGCCAATACAAAAGGCGAAAATAAAAACAATAAAATATCTAAGATCATATTTACCCGTTACATTTTGAGATGTACATGCACGTTATTTCAATGGCCCCTAAGTCGTTAGTGTTAATGGATACATGTACGTAAGTTGGTGTGCACTGAAGTAATTGTATAAACACTATGTGGTTAATGGGACTTGTGTATAGAGTTATGCATTCCCATATATAACAGTTCTCCTAACAGTCACGTTTTTTTATACCATGTTGCGCCTAAATCCCAATTTATAGAAATATATATATATATAATTGTGACTTTCTGCAGGACCTTAAATTTTTATATGTGACTGAGGGGAGGGGAGGGGTTGAGGATTATTGGGACAATTAAGTATTTACCATGGGTGTGTGGAGTTCACATTTTGGTATTGTTTGACCTCATTTTATAATGGCAAAGTTATCTACATATTAAAAAGGGGAGTCATATCAAAATAATTTTCCAAAGAATCAGGTGATTTTAGGCTGTTTTTTTTTTTCTATTTTTGCTCTCTTTTGCTTTTGGGTCATAGGGGTAGACACCCCCTACTTCCTTTGAGTTTATACTCTAAAAGTGTTGTAATAGCCAAGACTTCATAGAAAAGAATGTTTTCTTATTAAAAATTTTACGACCTGGGAACTTCTGGGAGCCATGCCAGTGCACATCAGGGGATGCAAAGGGCCAGTGAGTGGCCACCTTTAGAACTTAGGATGTATGCAATGAAATTGTTCTACTTCTCTCTGGTTAAACAGATCTTCCTTTGGATAAATTAAATCAGAGGATCAGATCTAGAAGAGGTTTACATTTACTAGGTATCTTGGTCTCAAGCAAGTGGTCTAATCTTGAGCATTGATGTGGATTGAAAAAAAAATAAAGAAATAAAAAAACATTACAAATACCTTTTATCAGTGTTTAACTTTAGCAGTGTTGACATCTCTCCAGGGTAGGAAAGGAGAAAGAGCACATTATACATAAACAATTCCAGCATCACACCGTATACAATTTTGTATTAATTTCCGGTGATGTGTGTGTATTAATGCTGATATGATTTGTAATGAATATGTGGCATTACGGTGGATCACACAGTAAGAGCTAACTTATGCCTGAATTCAACATTTTAACAGATCTTCATTTCGTACTAGAATCTGCATCAAGTCATTATTGTGTAGGAAACTGCCTCACTACAAGAGTTCCTCAAACACTTTAGTGCATTGTATTAATTGTCGGCTATCGTAAGAAACACATGCAATAGCAACGCAATTATGCATTGTGAGGCAATAATTTTGATATCTAGGAGATCAGACCCAAGGACTTCTTGCATTTTAAAGTAAAGGCAGCCCTTTTATGCAGCTTGAAGGGGCAAACTTGATGTCCAGGGGTCTGATTTTTGCATTTTTATTACAAAATAAGTTCTGCAGTATTCTCACTTCTGTCTGTTTTGTTCATTTACAGTTGGACTGGAAGCCTTCAGGAAGTTTTTACAAACAGAATTTAGTGATGAAAACATTGAGTTTTGGCTGGCCTGTGAAGAATACAAGAATCAAAAACCGTCTAAGATGGTAGCGAGAGCCCACAAAATTTATGAAGATTATGTTACAATACAAGCACCCAGAGAGGTAAGACATTATGTAACAATACAAGCACCCAGAGAGGTAAGACATGTTACAATACAAGCACCCACAGAGATAAGACATTATGTTACAATACAAGCACCCAGAGAGGTAAGACATGTAACAATGCAAGCACCCACAGAGGTAAGACATTATGTTACAATACAAACACTCAGAGAGGTAAGACATTATGTTACAATACAAGCACCCAGAGAGGTAAGACATTATGTTACAATACAAGCACCCAGAGAGGTAAGACATTATGTTACAATACAAACACCTAGAGAGGTAAGACATTATGTTACAATACAAGCACCCAGAGAGGTAAGACGTTACGTTACAATACAAGCACCCAGAGAGGTAAGACATTATGTAACAAAACAAACACCTAGAGAGGTAAGACGTTATGTTACAACACAAGCACTCAGAGAGGTAAGACATTATGTTACAATACAAGCACCTACAGAGGTTAGACATGATGTAACAATACAAGCACTCAGAGAGGTAAGACATTATGTTACAATACAAACACTCAGAGAGGTAAGACATTATGTTACAATACAAGCACCTAGAGAGGAAAGACATTATGTAACAATACAAGCACCCAGAGAGGTAAGACATTATGTAACAATACAAGCACCCAGAGAGGTAAGACATTATGTAACAATGCAAGTACCCACAGAGGTAAGACATTATGCTACAATACAAACACTCAGAGAGGTAAGACATTATGTAACAATACAAGCACCCAGAGAGGTAAGACATTATGTAACAATGCAAGCACCCACAGAGGTAAGACATTATGTAACAATACAAGCACCCAGAGAGGTAAGACATTATGTTACAATACAAGCACCCAGAGAGGTAAGACATGTAACAATGCAAGCACCCACAGAGGTAAGACATTATGTTACAATACAAACACCCGGAGAGGTAAGACATTATGTAACAATGCAAGCACCTACAGAGGTTAGACATGATGTAACAATACAAGCACTCAGAGAGGTAAGACATTATGTTACAATACAAACACTCAGAGAGGTAAGACATTATGTTACAATACAAACACTCAGAGAGGTAAGACATTATGTTACAATACAAGCACCCAGAGAGGTAAGACATTATGTAACAATACAAGCACCCAGAGAGGTAAGACATTATGTAACAATGCAAGTACCCACAGAGGTAAGACATTATGCTACAATACAAACACTCAGAGAGGTAAGACATTATGTAACAATACAAGCACCCAGAGAGGTAAGACATTATGTAACAATGCAAGCACCCACAGAGGTAAGACTTTATGTAACAATACAAGCACCCAGAGAGGTAAGACATTATGTAACAATGCAAGCACCCACAGAGGTAAGACATTATGTAACGATGCAAGCACCCACAGAGGTTAGACATGATGTAACAATACAAGCACCCAGAAAATTAAGACATTATGTTACAATACAAACACCCAGAGAGGTAAGACATTATATAACAATGCAAGCACCCACAGAGGTAAGACATTATGTTACAATACAAACACTCAGAGAGGTAAGACATTATGTAACAATACAATCACCCAGAGAGGTAAGACGTTATGTTACAAAGCAAACACTCAGAGAGGTAAGACATTATGTTACAATACAAGCACTCAGAGAGGTAAGATGTTATGTTACAATACAAGCACCCACAGAGGTAAGACATTATGTTACAATACAAACACCTAGAGAGGTAAGACATTATGTTACAATACAAACACCTAGAGAGGTAAGACATTCTTAACATTTCAGTACTGCCCTTAAACTTTTTACTGCATCTGCTTACCCTTATGAAATCTGTTCAAGGTAATTAATTCTAGGAAGTCAGTTTTTGTCTCCATTGTTACACTTTTTATATAGTCACAACTGCATCTCAGCTAAATTCAGTTATTAAAACCAATTCAAGGAAATGGCTCATTGTCCTTTGTGTCACAGTTTTGGACTTATTCACTACTTCATACCATTTGTGATGCATATTTAAACTGAGATCATTATCATGTTGCTCAATTTAATTTGATTACAAAAGGTAATTCAAGGAAGTTGGTCTTTGCCCTTTATGATTTTTGTAAGAGACAATTATAAAATGATCATGTTATAAAATTGTGAATGATGTTTAAAGCCAGCGGGAGGATGTTTCAGATGAAATTCTGCAAGGGCAATTAACTATCACTGCATTCTGAGAGAGAGGTGGTTTATATCAAGGTTTTTCTCCATTCTTGACAATCCTGAAAAAGTCTTTAACTTTGTTGGTTCACTTTTAAGGCCTTGAAAATGCTTAAATTTGGTGGTGCAGTTTGAATTTGAAGGAGATGTCCACAATTACCCCACAGTTTGCTAGTCTGAAGATACACTAGACCAGACTAGATATTCATTGGTGGATTGTTTTAGCAGCAGAGTTAAGTTTTGGTTTTGTGCATTTAGCAAACTAGCAAACATTCCGTGAATCTTTGGACTAGCAGACCGTCAGTTTAGTGGGCCGTGCTCGAATTGGCTTAGTATATATCAGAGTGTACTCATCAGTTATAAATTCTGATTGCCTTGGTTAAGGAGTGACTACCTTTGAAGTAATAGTAGAACATGACTTTTTCGGTAAACACTTTCTCAGTGATGCAATCATCCAACCTTCTGCCTCATGTCAGACATCGGTAGAAGTATCTCAACAATCAATGTTAAGGATTTCTCATTAGATGGATGAAAACATCACTCCCACAAAACATCAATGCGATGTTGATAGCCGCACCAGATCTGTGCCAGTCGTTTGCAATTATCCACAGATTGAAGATTGAGTCTATTTGTGGAAACTTTAAATTCTTTGTGAGGCTAACTTTTATGGGCAGCATGCTGTTGAGCAAGTAAAAGAATTCGTGTGGCAGCTTAATTAGAGCAGCTTGCTTCGAAGTATCAGCTTGAAACATTTTAATTTAGACTCAGATGAGGAAATGTCTTCGTCAGGCTTAGTATATATGCAGGAATGCAGGGTAAAGTTTGTTCCCCTCTCTGCATCACACTGTCAGTTTGTAGAAGAATTAGACAGATTCTAATGGGTTTTATTAATGAACCTGTTCATTACAGCATGTAATGTCTGTCGTCCCACTTCTTGCTAATTTAGCGAAGCCACCTTCATTCTCATTTCCCATGAGTACTCCCACTTGTAGCATTCTCAACATGTAACAAGAAGCAAATAAACTTACATGTCATACAGAATAACTATTTCATTGTTGTATGGGCCTTCCTGTAATCAGAATATCAGATTTTAGTTTTCTTCATATTTCTGTAATATTACAGCCTTGGGAATATTTTGAGAGTGGCTGTCACACTACTGCCATTTTTGCAAGGCTACATCATGGAGTTGAGAATCAACTCAAGAAGTTTCATTTATCTTTAATCCACAAAACCTGCAGATACATTGCTCTCCTTAATGTGATAGGAAATGAAAGTTGTTCCCCAAGTGTTTAGGACCTGAAATCTGGTAAAAATCCCTGCAATTTCCCTCTGGTTCTGGTGTTAAAGTGTTGGGACTGCCCTGTTGGTCTACACACGGATCCAAAGATGGCAGTCAGCAACTATTACATGCTGTAGCGATTCCAATCAAGAAAAAAATAGTGAAAGAATTTGGAGCAAGTTAAAAAGTAGGGCCATGTCCCTACCCCATTCCCCTTCAACCCCATTGTTTTGCCATTACTTTACTTAGCAGTTAAAGGCAGTCAGACAACTCTGGACCTGTCGGCATGGTATAATGTGTTGAGTAACTCACTGTAGAGATATACTGTTCTCTTTATACATCCCCATTCTACTCTTACTATTCACTACTCCTCAATTTTTTTTTTTTTTTGGTTTCCCTTCCAGTGCACACTGATCAAAAGTACCAACCTGTAGATCTGGCTTGTATTTCAAGCTTTTGCAGTCAGTATTGTTGGTAAAATATTGCACTCTAGATGATGATATTCTGTAGATTCATTCTTGACAGTATATGAAATCTTGAAGTAGCAGAAAAAATGGGTTAAGGACTGTATATGTCGCACCCTACATACCTCTGTCTTGTATTTTGTATTCTCATTTATTCAACGTACCATAAAAGTCAAATTAGAAATCAGATGACCCCCACAAGCTCCATAGCATGTGTAGTAATAAAGCAAGTACAAGAATTGATGGGCTTAAGTACCTACTTGGTTGAGTGCCTTAATGTCATCCAGGTGAATTTATTCATAATAGAGAAAAGGTAAAAACATGATGTTTTGAATCCCAATGAATGAGGGATTTTTTTAAATCTAGACGCTAGCATAAGTTGTCATTTGACATTTTAATCATGCAAGGGTTGAAGTGGGAACTGAATATTTTGAAGGTATACCTCCTGCAGTTGAAACCAATGCATCTGATGCAATGGCTCTGTATGCTTGTTTATAATGTACTGCAAGAGTTTAGACTCTATTGTGGCTGTGCCTAAAATGTCTTGCCACAGACCACATGCAGGTGTCCTGTCTACTTTTGTGTGACTCTGAAGTCTTCCATGGGCACTTCATTAGATGAGTCTAGTTTGTTTAGCTTTGTCAGGTAAGTTTCCCAATGGCCAGGACTTTATTGGGTGATTCTATCTTGTGTGGCTAGGTGAAGTAAACCTCTAATAAAAGAAAATACAACTCTTTTTGTACAGAAAATATTCATTCTTTTAAAACCAATATTTATAGATATAGGACAATAGATAATTGAAAATAAGGCAGCATGGTGGCTTTGTTCTCATGAGGCAAGGTTCTCATGGAGAGAATTCAGTTATTTGTTGCTCAAATATTATTTGTTGGCCCAAACTTTCAACATTTGCAACATCCATAACTGTTTTAAACTGCATAATATGTTGAGAAGATGAAGCTATTGCTGGAATTTATTGATGAGACTGAATGGTTTGATAAAGGTTATAACTATTTTCTTTGTATGCCATCTTGGTGCATTTTAAACGCAATGTTTCCCTTTAAGGAGTTCAATATATGAGTCTATCTTACACGACTTTTGTCAAAATAAGTCTTCCATGATGATAAGTCTCCTCAGATGAGACTGTCTTGTATGACTATATGTCAAATGAGTCTCCCATGGAGACAAGTCTATCTTGTGTGATTATATATCGAATGAGTCTTTATCATGCAGTTATTTTGTTATCTAAATCTCTTTGGTGGACAGCATGAAATGAGTCTTGGGACTATCTTCTTAAATTCTTTCCTTGTGAGATTGTATGGAAGTGCATGTCTTCTGTGGGTGACTAATCTTCAAACAACTAACCCAAGTAGACTCGTATGATTTCTTGTCTGATTGTGTCAAATGAGTCTTCCCAAAGGTCAAGGGGACATTGCTTGGTGGGTCTTTGTTAAATGAGTCTTTGTTGCTCCTCCTTGTCTATAAATTCCAAGTTTTTTTTTTCCCTCATTACAGCTCTGCCATTCATATTTGGCAATGTCTGTGCAGGTATCATCCCCCCCCCCCACCTTTTTTGGTTTTGATAATAAGAGAAACCTATGCATTCATGATGGCGTGTGTGTTTGTGACACTTTGCTCATTAACACGATATCTCAAGAAGGGAAACTCTGACAGTTCTCAAACTTTGTACATAGATGCCCCATATTGAGAGGAAGAACCCTCGTGTTTGTGGTGGGGTCAGAGGTCACCTGGGGTCACCGGGGGTCAAAATCTGAAATCCTTGTTAACATAATATCTCCAGGTAGGAAGCGTGGATGAATTTCATACTTTGTAAGTAGATGTGTTATGGTAAGAGAAAGGACCCTATCATTTTTGGTGGAGGTCAAAGGTCATCTTGGGTCACCGGGGTCAAACCTTGAAAACCTTGTTAACACAATATCTCAAGATAGGAACCTCAGACAGTTCTCAAACTTGGTACATAGATGCCCCATTTTGAGAGAAAGAACCCTGTAGTTTTTGGTAGGGGTCAAAGGTCACCTAGGGGCAAACCCTGAAAACCTTGTTAACACCGTATCTTGAGGTAGGAAGCTTTGATGAATTTCATACTTTGTGTTTAGAAGCATTATGGTATAACGAGGAATCCTATCATTTTTGGTGGGGTCAAAGGTCCTCTGGGGTCACCGGGGGTCAGAAACTGAAAACCTTGTTAACACTGTATCTTGAGGTAGGAAGCTTTGATGAATTTCATACTTTGTATGCAGATGCCTTATAGTAAGAGAAAAAACCGTATCATTTTGGTGGGATTCAAAGGTCAAAGGTCATCTAGGGTCACCGGGGGTCAAACCCTAAAAACCTCTCTAACAGGATATGTCAAGGTATGCAGCTTGGATAAGTTTCATACTTTGTGTTTAGATGCCTTATAGTGAGAGGAAGAACCCTGTCATTTTTGGTGGAGGTCAAAGGTCATTCGGGGTCACGGGGGGGTCATAATCTGAAAACCTTGTTAACACCTTGTTGATGTAGGAAGCTTGGATGAATTTCATACTTTGTATGTAGATGCATTGTGGTTAGAGAAAGAATCCTGTTGTTGTGATGGAGGTCAAAGGTCACCTGGCATTACTGGGGGTCAAACCCTGAAAACATGGTTAACACGATATCTTGATGTAGGAAGCTTGGATGAATTTCATACTTTGTATGTAGATGCATTGTGGTTAGAGAAAGAATCCTGTTGTTGTGATGGAGGTCAAAGGTCACCTGGCGTTACTGGGGGTCAAAACCCCCAAAACATGGTTAACACAATATCTAGAGGTAGCAAGCTTGGATAGATTTCATACTTTGTATGCAGATGCATTATGGTGAGACTAAAAACCCTATTATTTTTGGTGGGGTCAAAGGTCATCTAGGGTCACCAGGGGTCAAACACTGAAAAACCAAGTTTGTCATCTGGGGTCACTAAAGGTCAAATTGAAAAATTTCCGGAGAATTCTTAAGATCAAATATGAGCACAAAACTGTATTTTGCCAGTATGTTAAGATACTGTATGTAGCATTTGACCAGCGTCTGAAGGAAATTGGACAACATGCTTATTTGGAATAAAACATATATCATCAAAACCTCAATGCATTTTTGCATTCTGGTTTGCATTCTTTATTGGGAGTGGGTGGAATAAAAAAATTCTCAGAGTGTCATATATCATTTTTTTTCAGAAAGCCATTATTTTTCATACTTTTAGTAAAAAGTATGTTCTGAAATGGAAGGAGGGGTTCTGATCAAAGGAATAGGTTTTGTACTTTTGTGAAAATGAAAAATTAGATGATCTCTTATAGTAGCCGGGAGGGCACCTGCACCCAACCATGTATTGGCTTCTGTTGGGAAGACATCATTCCCTCTTTGCCTTATTGAGTGTGAACACTCGGTTCCTATTGCTATGATTTTGGACTTTCCTTTTAGGGCCATGGATGGAATCTTTTTTGGGATCAGTTTTAGATCATTCTTCTAGTGTGGAATCATATCCTTCTTTCTAATTATCCAGAGAAGTGGGATGAGTATTGTTTGTTTTCTCTTGTAATCTTAGTTTCTGGAAGACATGTGGCCATGTTGCACCATGTAAAAGAGTCTTGTGGGGAGACTTTTAGGCAACTCTGTATTGTGTGACTGCAGGTTATGTGAAAGATGAGTCCCCAAGGTGACTTTGTTAGATGAATGTCTTTTGTTTGAGTCTTTTATGAGGACTTAAGCTGACTGCATGGTCAAGTGGTTAGAGCATCCGACTTGCAGCCAAAAGGTCTGGGGTTTCGACTCCTGGCCAGGTCATAACAAAGAATTTAAAAATGGAACCTACTGCCATTGTGCTTGGTGCTCAGCATAAGCAATGTAGTAGGGAAAACAAGCCAGTGAGCCACAACTGGAAAAAGGCCGTGGTCGGCCCGACTTGAACCAATTGGTTAGAAACTGAGCTGTAAAGTAAAACCTCATCTAACCTTTATGAGGGCTAAGTCATATGAATCTTCTTTGTCGGACTGCATAAAATGAGTCTTGAAAAGGGCACTCTCTCCTTGGGAAAGAGTGTGTGGGTGACTCTTTTAAATGAAGACTTTGCCAGGTAAGTCCTTCATGTGTTGCTGTATGAAGTCAGTCTTTCTTTGGTGACTCTGTTAAGTGAGTCAATGGGAGTCATGGTAATACAGTTTCTGCTTGACTAAATTGAAGATAATCTCTTTGAGTTTTCCCATTCATTTCCGTACCAAACACTGGCTCTGATTAAATAACACCTGAAGCATTTTTCAAGCTAAATGTTGTGGTGATGTGTGAATTTGATTTTATTCATGTCCCCTGCAAATTATTGTAAGTTCACTATCCTTTGTGAGTATAACTTTTACCCAAGATGATATAATCTTTTGCTTCCTGTCTTTCCCGCTGGTCTGTGATTTTCCTTCAGATTCAGTTTTGAAATTCACATTTCCAAATTTTCAAGTTCAAATTTTGAAATCAAGCACCCACAGCAACAACAATTATTCATATCTTAAAAGACTTGATTTCTAACACCATATCATTTGTAATATTTTAACTTACAAGGCTACCCTAAATCTTGTTGATTAGTTAGAGCCCATTCCCTACATCATTGAAGTATTTCTTAATGCTAGTGACATCAAATAAAATATTCAAAACCTTATTGGAGAGTATAGTCTTGTGATATGTTGTTTTGTGCGTTATATGCCAGGAAATATTTTAAGATTAGAAACTCTCCAAAAATTAGTATTTCCTTAAAAATCATTTACAAAATAGCCAAAAGCTGAGTGTATATCTTTGGTTTCTGACTTGTTAGCAGATTTCTTTTTGATTTGTTATATAGAACTGCCATTTCACAAGAGATTCTTGATCCATGCTTCTTTAAGTCACTCATTTTTCCTTCTTTTCTTTTGCTGTCAATGTAGGATTAATCTAAATACTATGTGTTGCTTGTGAGATCATTCCTAAAGTGTTATAAAGCAACAGGTGTTTGCAAAGTACATTCAGTCAAATTTAGTCCTTCTGAGAACTGAGGTACAGAACAGCACCATTAGCTCTCTTCATATTGAAACATTCAGTGTAACTGCTATCATGCAGAATTTTTATGTAGTTTTAGGTTAAATATGTGATGCTTCCTTACTTCCTTTATTGCAGTTAAAATGAACCAACATGGCATAAAAAGAAATCAGTAATAATCATGATTAAACTATTCAGTCTCACCAATGAACTCAAGAAATAGTTTTATCTCCTTAAAATATTATGCATTACAAGAGTTATTTTGGGGGCCAACAAATTTTCTTGAACAAAAAATAAGTATATATCTTTCTGTGAGAACTTTAATTCTTGAAAAGAAAGCTACTGGGCTGCCTTTTGAATTGTCTATCATTCTGTGGCTGTAAATATTGGTATTAAAAATAGGAAAATTTCCTGTACAACAAACATAGTATTTCCCTTTAAATTTGTTACGTTGTAATACCCTCCCAGTTGATCAAGGCAAATCTTGACAATGAAAGAAAAAATCATTTTTCTTTTTTTTTGGTTTTGGGGTGTTTTTTTTTTTTTTTTTTTTTGCTCTGTTTTTGATATTTCATTATTATTGCCTCCTTCCCAAATCATCTCCTAGTTGGATTCCATCCACTCAGACTGTAGCCTGAGATGTCTTAGTACACCAGTGAATTAACACCCATAACAGATGTCGATCCAAACCCAGAGCTAGGGAATGAAACAAATACTCTCCACAGTCTCGGCAGCTCTAGAGCTCTGCAATTCAATCATATGGTCTGACAAGTTACCCTTGATGAGATTTTCTAACTTCTGTTGAGATTCAAGCAATGTGCTATTATACCAGCTGGTGATAGTTACACATAAATTACTTCAATAAATTCTCATAAAGAGACAAAAATGCCAGAGAACCAGAAATGACATTAAGAATGATTTCTTTGAAGCCTCATGGGTAAAAATGTAGACTTGAGATGAAACAGGTGGTTTTATGTTTTGTGTTTATTTAAAGCCACCACCAAACAATATAGTGACCATTTAAAACTTGCAACCATTTGTAACATCTTGCAGTTTCTGCCAGGAACTTGGGGTTAGCAGTAATCAATTGATCTTTTTTATGTTTCATTATCAGGTCAACTTGGACTCAAGAACACGGCTACAAGTTGTTTCAAACTTGAGCCATCCAAACAAACACTCCTTTGAGCAGGCTCAAAAGAGAATAGAAGCCTTGATGGAAAAAGATTCATATCCAAGGTTTCTACGTTCAGAAATATTTCTTAAAATTCAGAAAGCTGCGAAGAAAAACAAGTGAGTATTATTTTCCTCACTTTTCTTCATTTTAAGGATGTACTCTAGATGAGAGAAATAACCATGTTTGCCATTATGTTTTCTTTTTTTTTTTTTGTATAAGAAGGGGGGGGCATATCTTGATGGTGTTCTTGATTTTGATAAGGCCTCTTCATTGCCAGTGTAGGTTATTTCTTTTCATCTGTCCCTACAATCAGAGGTCCTCATGGTGAACCTATCTACATTATTTTTCTCAAAAGACCACCCTGCCCTCAGATATGAAGGCCCTGGTCAAGTCTTAAGTCATTATCCTGCTGTTCTCATGTGAGATGCTCTTTCTTATCAGTCCACTCATATCTTTTAAAACAAAGATCAAACAGAAATTTCAGCTCAGCAAGATGATAAATCACCTGTCTTTTATTCTTTCACATGCCAGTACAAATCATCTCATTTGGCCATTTTTAATATAACAAACAACTTCTAGCCCCAAATTTGAAAAGAGTAACATGATTAAAATTCAATCATTGAAGACAGTAAGAAGGCATATACCAAAGTGCATGTGAGAAAAACCTGCAAGGGCTTACACCTACAACTTTACAACAGATGGCTTCTGTAATCAGCTTTTTAAGGTTGGATTTTGATATTTTGTTTTTAAAGTGGAAGGTCAGTTCTGAAAGGAAAACTGTAGATTAATTCTTGAATGAAAAACCATATTTAATCCAGCTGGAGACTAAATTCCTATCTCCTGTTACACCTTCAAATGCCATCACCTTTCTCCTCTAAAATATATAGTACCGTCCTGTAGAAGGTGCACCTGGACTTAACAGTAATATGTCTGTTTCAGATGCATACACCTTGAATAATTTCATGTCCAAGGGATTTGTTCACCCATCTGTTACAGTGAAGTAGTCATGTGGAACTGTTTGGACCCTGGGAATTGTCTAGTAAAATTCTGCAAATATTAAAGGCAGCTGTAGAAACATTTTGACTTAGCAATGGGAATTTATATACTGTAAGAAAGCAACAGGCAAAACTCAGCATAGTGCATTTCGTTGATTAGGAGTAACATTTAAAATCTTGCTGAATGACCTCTGAAAAACATGTAACTCTTTGATTTGAAGTAGTGTTGCACCGATATTGCAAGTAGCTGTTATTACCAATGCCAATATTTCAGTGCACACTATCGGCCAATACCAGTCCAATACCGATATTTGGGAATTATAATCATTCTGCAACTAGCCATAGGCTACAGGGCACCACAGTGTATTGTCGTTTTATCTCCATAAGGTAAAGTATTGGAACTTGGGTTGAAAAATACTCAAATTACGTACCATTTGTATGACATATGGGACGATAAATACTGGTTAGGAAATACTAGCATTTAAGGTAAATTCCACCGATACCGATACAGATGAAAGTG
The DNA here is from genome assembly GCA_029531755.1 of Holothuria leucospilota. Lineage (NCBI taxonomy): Eukaryota > Metazoa > Echinodermata > Holothuroidea > Aspidochirotida > Holothuriidae > Holothuria > Holothuria leucospilota. The sequence continues at coordinate 57,739,787 of CM055967.1, read as the reverse complement.
GGGAATATCGGCCGATACCGAAAGTGAATGCCAGTCATTGTCCCAACACTTATTTGAAGTGTAGTCAGGTAGTACATTAAGCACACATTGTGCTAAAACAGGGTTGCCAGATTGGCCTTTTATTATGCAACATGGCATTTTTTGAACCTCAGTGATTTCAAACCAATTTTTTTGCAGGGGCCCAGCCAAAATGCTGTTAGTTATTAATCTACATTACCTCCTCTTTACACATGTAATCCCACTTACCTGCAGTAAGGCCCTGGTAAACCAATAGCACAGTGGTGGAAGGATCCCTCTGGATGAGGGTGGCCTCCCTAGTCCTGTCCTCGTTTGCCAGGGAGCTTGCGGGATTTAGGACTTACAGATATATCATTGAGAAAATCATATATTTTGTGAATCAATGATTTGAAATCAACTGATTTTGATTTGGGTACTTTTTATGTATTTTTTGTATTTCTTTTACTTAGCACCCCTCCACTCTCCCCCTTGCCCATAGCTAAACATTGAAATAAATTCCTCTCACTGTAGAAAAAATATCTTCTTTTATAATTTGAGTCTGGTCAGAGGTAGGCTCTTTTACACTCTCTTTATTAAGGTTTTCAGTCATTATCATAGTTGATGGTTACTATTATGAGTTACAAAAAGGGTTGTAAACTGAATATTTTTTACTTTACATGAAGTTATAAATGTCCTTGTATGGCAGGCTACTGAGAAGTACTAAATGATTATGATGTGTTAACTGTGAAGAGAGCATTGTATCAAGTTTCCACGATCAATGTGGTCTGATACTCAGTGAGGAGGCGGACATCTCTGTGAAATCAATAACTTAAAGATTTTACTGCTAAGAGAACATTGCAACTTGTCAATGTTCAAATAATGTACTTGCTCTTCGAGGTAATAGCTCTTTAGAGAAGTGCTGCTTGGATTTGGCGTAAGTTTCAATTCCTCCTAACAAATGCCATGTATTGCTTTTCCCAAAATGTATACTTGTTGTAAGACTTTCAAAGATTTCCAAATTATTTATTTATTTTTTTTTTATTTGACCAATTCTGAGATCAGTTTTCACAGAGCCATGAATATTTCATGCCCTTGCAATCTTAGCAGTACTTCTTCTTGGAACAGATTACCTGTACTCATGGAAACCCTGGTAAAGAATTAACAACAGTAGTAGCAGTTTGCCTGTCAGTTCAAGCATACAAAATCTTTCTCAAAAATATGTAAGAAATTAAAATGAAATGAGATGTATGTTTTCACACATTTTCATTTTTGGGAATGAGCCATTCTTTAATTTACTGACTTACAAAGAAAAGAAAGTCTTACAAAACTCAGGAACTTTTTCCTCAGAAAAACCTTGTTCAAAAGGTATTTTATCAAATTTCCTTTTACAAGGTGATCAATGATATTTGGAAAATCAGAATTATCTTATGTTAGTTATTAATTAAACACCCAAAGATTTTATCTAATCCAAGTAAGGTTCTGGGAAAATTGTTCATGTCAAAATGAAAAGTAGTCCTGGAATGTCTGTGCAATCTCAAAAATTTCTCAAGGAGAAATTGTTAATACTCTGCTGAAATTTCATGTGGTAACAAAAATATACAATTTGGCAACAATTTTCAATTAATTCAGTCCCAGATGGATATGTGGTCCCTGGCAGATGATATGAATTCTATCTTAAAAGGATAAAGTTTGCTTTCCGTAGATTGCTTCGACAGAAGCTGCTGATAGTGAAGTATCTTACATCTTCACTTCTCAGTGATTGTCTTAATTGTCTGTAAGAGTAGGAAGAGATCACAGCTTTTTATCAATTGGTTAAACAGCGTGTGATCTTTTCCAGTTTTTGTAAAATGCTCAGTAAATATACATGACAAGTATGAAGCAAATGATACTTGCTGGTGGTATGGGGCACACATGTATGAGGGCAGTGTTCATTCGTGTGAGTATGAATACGTTATGAGTAAGAGACACAGGATTGTAGTGTGTGCTTACAGTTTTATGAGTGCAAGTGTATTGCCCCTTGTTGTGAATGGGTCCTTGAATGGCAAAGTGGTTGATACCAGCTGCTGCATGTAGACCAATGTCTTTAAAGTGATACTACTGTACCTGATCAAGAAAAGGGAAATACATACGGCCTAATGTTTTTCTTTATTGTCAGTATACTAACGATACTATTCATGGATGGAGTTGTTTATGTAGTGACTGAAAATGGTAGTGTGAATGGCAAAATATACAGAAACAGTGCAAAAACAGTCAAAATCTGCAAGCTATTTTGAGAAAAACGTCCTCATTACAAATAGCTCAAACCACGCCTATCACAAGACTATATGAATATTCAATGGATCACACAGCTGTATGTACCGAAGTACTGTACATGGGCTTATATTCGCTTGGTTATTCATGCATTAGCTGGGAATAGAGTGATTTTGAAGGTTGTATACTGCACAACACACTTGAGGTTTTGAAACAAGAGCACCTATTTTCATCATAATACCTGTGTTAGTGAATTTCACCCCTAACAGTATTCAAGAAGATGCTTGCATGTACTAACGCTAGTAACGGTAACCTCACGAGGGCTGTAGCTTGTTCCAAAATTGGTCGGGAGGTCTTCAACAGAAATTTCTCCTTTCGATTTACTGACATGAAGCCAATAAAACCTTTCGGATATGAGCTCCATGGTACTATAGCCTACAGTCAGTTTTCAGGTACTTAGACTATAGCGTGAATATCATGTGTTCAGTGTTCGTTCGCTGGCATATATGCAGGCACCTTTTGTTGTGCTGCCTTTTACATATTCATATATTAGAGCACCAGTGGGATTGAATGGAATAAAGATTGTGTGCAAACATTTTCAATTTTCATAGTTTTTGTCATTATTTTTATGATAATTGAAACAATATTTGGAACAACTACTTCTATGAGGGATCTTTATTTATCTTTATTGTTCGGATGGACTGCTTAAACGTGGACAAGGCAGTGTTATGTATATCCCTTTCTTAAACAGGTAATATCACTTTAACAAGTGTGTGGGTTCGAGTCCCACTTGAGGTATGTGGGTTTTTCTCTGGGTTCTCCTGCATTCCTCCCGCTTGGCATTTGGCTTGCTATCAAAATTGGTTGCCCTGCCAATGAAGTCAGTTGCGTGGGAGGCTAAAGCATCCTTGAACTGATAAGTTAACTAGTCGGCTTTGCTTTTTTCTTTCTTGTGAGTACAAGGATGTTTTCCTTAAGTAAGTAATACAAGACTTGTAATGTGAGTAGATGTCATGAGTATGAGTACAAGAGTATTGTCTCTGGCTGTGAGTACAATTACCAGACTTGTAGTGTGAGTTATGAGTAATAATTCAAGTTTAATGTCTTTTGTTTTGAGTGAAAGTGTGTTTTTCACGAGTAAGAATTACAGAGTCGTAGTTTGAGTACAATGTCATGAGTATGAGTACAAGAGTATTGTCTCTGGCTGTGAGTACAATTACCAGACTTGTAGTGTGAGTTATGAGTAATAATACAAGTTTAGTGTCTTTTGTTTTGAGTACAAGTATGCTTTTCCCCGAGTAAGAATTACAGAGTTGTAGTTTGAGTACATTGTCATGAGAAGAAGTACATGGTAATATCTCTGGTTATGAGTACATGGTCTTCATGAGTATTTGAAACAAAGTGGTAGTATTACTACAATGGAATGAGTACGAGTACCAGTCCTTCTCATGAGTATGTAATTAACTTCTGACATTTTTCAGTATTTTTCCAGCTTAATCTCAAAGAATGTCTCCATGTGTGAGCTGTCTCCATGTGATCTAGACTGTACCCATTTGTGTAACTGACAGTAGGAAGGGGTTACAGCCCCTCCACCATGAGACCTATTCTTTTTTTGTTCCCAAACTGAGTTTGGCAGACAAATGGGGAATCGTTACTTGTAAAGAGAGTGTAGAGTCTGTCTTTCTGGTGATCCCCCCACCCCCCTCCCCATCTGTTATTGGCCAAGTGGTGAAGACAAACTTGCCATGGTAAAGTGCATAACAAATTTCAAATCACTATGATTGACATACCAGGTCTTCAGGTTTTCTGACAAAAGTCTCATGGTTGCAGTTTTGGAGGTTGGCAGGTCTGCTTAAGACACCTATGTGTCTCCCTCCTCCCAACACCCTATCTCACCCCTGTATTTTATCCTCTTTCATAATGTTACAATATAATCCATGGTATAGTTTATATTAATCCTCACACACTTATGTTGCCTACCATGACACAGTGGAACGTAAAATTAGATAATTAAGCAACATAAACATTGTAATCCTACATATTTCCAAGCTTATGTTTTTGTTTTTTTTGTGTTTTTTTATTCCACAGATAATTCACTGAATTCATCTAAAGCAAGTGTGTTCACTATTCTTGTGCCATTATTTTCATGGAAAATTATAGATAAGTTAACTGGCTCTGGACTGAGAATGCACTACTGTACTTTCAAGAACGACAAGATGAGTTTCATGCCACAGACGAGCACTGTACTAAATCTCCAACAAATTGCACCGATAAGCAAATTTCTTATTACAGGGAGTTCTGCTGGCCAAAATATACTTACCTCTCTGTTATCTGTGACTTTACACACTCAGTTGAGCAAGGTACTTGCTCATTGAATTAAGACCATGATTATCTCAGTGCAGAGGAGGTGTTCCCTTGCTAAAATTAATTCACAGGCAAAAACAGCTACTATAAGGATTATTAAGTCACTTGGTATCCGCTCAGCCATGACAACAAATGCAAGGGTGATAGATAATCTTGTATCAGGGATGTTAGCATTGTACTGCATCAGTTGGTTTGTTGAAGACCCAAGTATAAAATGAAACTAGTTGCATAGGATTTCATTTTATGCCAAAGAGGTCTTCTGTTTTGATTTCATTCTGCTCTGATGCTCAAGTTTGCATATATTTTGCTGTCATCTTTGCCATCATGGATTGGAAAGGCCAAAAAATGATTTCAGTTATCTGTAAAATGTGAGATGCTTTTAATCAACTTTAAATTTTAAAGCCAACTCCTTATGCCACATACTTTTTTTTTCTTTTTTTTTTTCTGTTTTACATTTTAATCTGTTCAGCTTGACCAACTTCTCCTTTTACAACTTTTTTCATTACCTTCTATGAACTCAACACTTAAATACTGTAGCTAGATTGTTAAATGCACTCTTAAATGAAATGTATGATGTACCATTGAACGAACTGTGTATGTGTATGAAACAAATATTTGTCTAAAATCTCTTTCTTGAAGGATCTTTTAAAAGATAGCAAAGGCTGCCCTCTTGAAAATTGTTGACAAAGCTTTGCAAGAAGGATTCAACCCATATGTTGTCAAGAAATTGGAATTATTTCTTGTTCTTAGTCTTTTTTCCGGAATGCAACATTGGTGCATTGGATATTTTGTTGTTAAACAAAAGAGAATTAGCGAATAAGCCTGTGTGCTGTATTCGTTTATCTTTAATTTTTAGTACCTTTCACTTGTAAATTGTAATCTCAGTGGTCTATCAATGACTTTAGCTACTGCATTCAAAGTAAATTTTGTATATTTTTGATATTTTATGAAAATGCCAACTTCAGCATCCCATATGCTGCTATGACACAAAGTGTCAAGCCCTCTAAGCAATTTAAAATATTCTTTCCTTTGGATGAAGGATTAAATCTTGGCTTGAGGTACAAGAATTTCTTTTGCATAATGCTGAGGCCACAAAAAGCATAGAATTCATATTTTTACTTATGTTGCACACACACTTGAATAATTTACACAAAACAGCCAGGACCATTGTACTACAACTCTCACAAAAGCTTATATCACTATTGTCAAAGTTATTTCCCGACAGATCGTTGTTTTCAGCACATGTGAAGCAAAACTTGAATACTTCTTGCCAAAAACAAAATGAGAAGTTGCATATATTTTAATTTCATAAGGAGCAACTGATTGGAGTAAAAATTTGAGTAGCCTCATGTATCCATATATTAAAGCCTGGCAGATGGTGTTAGTCAAGCATAGGTTAAAAGACTGTCCACTTAACAGATCAAAAAACTTGCAAATGTCATTGAAATTTGAAACTGGACAAGTTGTGAAAACTAGCAAATGCCATTGAATGGAACGTGTTGTCAACTAATTGACCTGTTCTCCTGAGGCCAATTAGTCAAAAAGTGAAAACATCTTGTGTGCGTGTTTTTGCAAGTAATAGTTGCAGAGGATTTTAGGTGAATCTATAGAGTGGATTTGCATGTGACGCAAGGGCAAGGTCAATTGCCATGATGCCTAGTAACAGCTCCTACACAGATGGTAATGTTAATGCTGTATGCGCACTTCAGGACAGTAGATACAATCGTATGACCATGACTGCTTGGGAATCAAATCGTGTCCAGCACACAGAGAGATACTTGATGAAGTGACCTCGGTGAAAATCTCCACGGTGGAAAGTTTCTCTGGTTGAACTGAAAATACAGAAATCAGAATACTTCCTTTCAAAGTTTACAAGAGTTCTTAAACCAAGGAATGATATACTGTGATATAGGAAATTAATAGTGTGAAGTTGAAGGGTTTTTTTATTGAATTAGACTGATTCTGAACATTAAAGAAAATTCCAAAATATTGGTAAAATTGAAATAAAGCAATGATTCACAGTGGTCAAGTGATGTATTAATCTTTAATTGGCAAATAATTTTGACACAACTTTTGCCAGGGAAATGACATTTTATTGCTGTCAAACTAGCAATTTATTTGTTCAGGGAGGCTGCTGATCCCCAGACCTTTGCTTCACATTAAAATTGTTGCAGTATTCCTGTCTTTGGCCTGGATGGAACAAATTCATTTCATACAACTGCAACTGTGGATAAGTCTTATTTTGTGTTATTCATGTATGGAAGCAATGTAAGTTTTGAAGACATATTTGAAAGGTGTTTGGCTTTTGTTTTAAAGAGTGCTACCTCTCAGAAAGTGTAAGCATTGTTCTTAAAATGATGTTTGCCGCACTTATCTGTGGATGACAAGAATGCTATTTTAATGGCCAATAAATATCTTGTGATTATATATGCATTTTTAAGGTAATTTATTTATTTGTTTTCCCAGCTTTCAGTTCAATCATCAAGTCTTTAAATTTCTTGCCCAAAAATCATGAAATTGCAATTGTTTTAAATTGATAAGTGGTAAGTATGTGTATGCATATTTAGATTTTTGCCATTGCATTCATTATTGAACATGCACTGTCTTAGTTTTATTATTGGGTATTTTTTCAGCAGACCCACTGTCTTTGATCACTCTAGCGTATGAATTCGCGTAACTAGCGTTAAGTAATGTTGCTTCTTTCTACCGCTGTTGGGTGTATATATATGTATCGTCAACGTCTTGGTGTACCTGTTTACCTGTGTTTTTGTATTAAGAACACTGTATCATACTTTTGCTGAGGACCAATTAGAGTAATGTACATATTATCCATACCTCATTCTGCATCCGTTGTTTAACAAAGTGGACAAAAATTTGCAAAACTGTTGCATAAAAAGTCGCTCTTGTGAAGTTGCTATGCATTTAGGTGTATTAAAAATTGTATAGCGTATTGCAACATTATTCAAGAAACTCAATGCTTGGTCTTGTGGTTACAATTTTGTCAGAGTGATGGCCCCTTTAACTTTAAACCAACATCAAACATGCGACATGGAACACACGCTTTGTCCAACCTGTGTATTTTATTTGAAAACAAGCTATGTAGTATCACGGCAGGAATGAGATATTTAGTTTAGCTGCGGTGCTTGAATTTGCTATTAACATATCTCAAAAATTTAAAAAGTTATAGTATGATATGGAAGGTGAACTTCTCATTGCATAAACTTATTTTTTCTACTTAAAGGTAAAAATGTGTATTAGCTACTGTCAGAAATGTCGTCATTGGCAGTCCAGGGCACTGAACAAAAGGTGTCCACTTCTGTAAATCTAAAATGGTAAAGGTGGATATTTTTAAAATTCTCTGTAATGTGTGTGATAGTGTCATCAGTGTTTAGTTGGGTATACTATCTATCTCAAGAAGAGGTTGGGTTTTACTGTATATTACAATATTATTGATAACTGTTGAGAAGGAAAATAGATGAAAGCAGGACCAAACGTGTCGATAGATACGCCAAACATTTAAGAATTATGAAAGTGTATGTGATACGCTCAGTGGCTTCTTGTACTGATTAGACGTATTCTTTGGTTTAATTCACTATGAAAATATTGTTTAGGATATTCATTATGTACTATGTATTCCAACAAAAATGTGTTAGATTATTTATTCATCACCATGGTGACAGCCAAAGAGTTCGTACAATGTTTAAAGGGCAAGTGTAATCATTCTGATTTAGAACTTACTCAAGCGGGTATGCTAAATCAGGAAATGGATTTTTACTTACATGAAATTTGATTTGTCAAAAATGTGTGTGAAACCTAGTGAAAGATGATTTGTAGGGAGATGTGAGATTTGAAAGGTTTAACTGTTTCAAAGTAAGGTCAGGGTGATTACATATGCTCTTTAAAGGTACATAATGAGAACACATCATGTGACCCCACTATACTCTTACAAGTAAATGTTCAGTGTGGGTTATTTAGTGGTGGGAACAAGCCGTGGGCATCTTCTTGGTGTCCAACATGTACTCCAAGGGATGTGCAGGTAACACTTGCAGCATAAGCTAACTGCCATCCCCCCCCCCCCAATTCCATGGTTGATTGGGTATTAGGCCAAGGGGGCTGCACAGGTAAAGGAAGGACTGGGGCTCCACTAGACATTAAATCTGGCATGGGCAGTATAGGTCAGGACCCTGAATAAATTTAGCCTTGGGCCTGTGTCTTATGGTTTATATCTCCCACAACTTCCAATTATGTATAGACAAATAACTCATGTTACTTCAACACTGGTATTACAATCCACAGGTATTCAGCTTGGATTGCCTGTGACAGCACAGAGACACTGACAACGTTATGGGATTTGAAATATTACTCTCATACCTTGTTACCGTGTTGCTATTAAGTTACTAAGTGTTTCTCAATTAACCTTGTTTTTTGTTTGTGTGTATTTTTCCCTCTACTTTTACCATAGTGTTTAATACTAATTCAAAGAAATTGAGCTTTCCCGTGATCATACGATCTCTTAAAATTTTCAGATCTGCAGTTTTTCCTGCTGCATAATGCATTAGTATAGGATGTATTGTACAGTAATTTGTACTTTGTTACCATGGCAACTGAATCGTACTGCCAGAGGCTTAATCTAATCATAACACTCCATTTATCCAGAGTGTAGTTATCAAAGCTTTCTGCAAATTATTTGGTATCAAGCTTTCACTAATTCTCCTTAAAAGCACCACAAATCTCTTAATCACAGAATCATGTCTACAGAACTTTAGCTTTGAGATAGCCTAGAAGCCTGAAATGTGGGCAGAGTAAATGCAGTCTTTCGAGGCCAAACCAAAATAAAGATATTGCTTAACTGAAATGGTTTCTTTATTTAAGGAAAAGTAGCATATTCCTGTTGAACATGAGTTCAAGAATTACCTTATTAGTAAAAGAGTTTATTAACAGGGTTGCCTATGGGTATGGAAATCTCAGAGGAGAGACAGTTGTGTATTTTACAATATTAAAAGTTGGAATTGACAGAGAATTGCTTATAATATGAAAAGCATCATGACAAGCCTATTTTGTGATTCCTAAGAACATTGACAATATTCAAGAAACTGTTTTTAAATGAACCCTAACCAATGGTGAATGAAGTTTTTGTAACAAAATAAACTTTTATCACTTATTTTTTGTGTATTAACAATAATAATTTGTCCACCAAATCCCTTCCATATCGGCTACAGTGTTGCAAATGTAAAATTAAACATTAGTGGTGATTGACTCAAGTGGTATATTCTGGGTGTTCAAATTTCTTCATGTGAAAAAAGGTGGAACCTCAAGATAGTCACACAGGGTTAGGGGTTAGGGTTAGTCATTGGTTTATTAAAGTACATTAAGATGACAACACTTAACATCCTCTTGATCAGAAAGGGTAGGAAGTTTTAACCATTGCAAGGCAGACACATTCCTGTAATTAGTGATTATGAGTGTTCATTCTGTCTGTTTTACAAACCGTCTTGTTCAATAAGCACCCACAAACTTGAGCTGCAAGTTTGCGAATGTTGTCCATGGATACTCAAGTATCCTTGCTGACCAGAAAAAACCAAGCAAAATATCACCTCAAAGTTGTACTTTTCCAATGATTAACTTAAAAATTTCGTTCATATTTATAGTGTTGTGAGAGAAACCACTTTTTTGTGACTGACCAGGAAAACAATTTTTTTAGGGATTGATTATAGACACAATATGCTTAGAGTGGACAATGGGTCAAATGTACACCATGCAGCTGGCAAGTCCACCTTTAGATGAAATTGCAATGGGGAAATATTTTGATACTTTTGTACAATGTAACCATTACATCATGTAACTGCATCCACCCAAAACAGTTTCAGGTAATCCAAAGGTCAGTAGATGGTTTTACTTTACTACAATAGAATGAAAGTACCCCCCCCCTCCGCCTTCCTGAGTCTTTGTGGTGGCAATTTCTTAGGCATTTAATTTCATAATTACCTTTACAGCAATTAAACCTCAAGAAGCACAATAGCTGACAGAGTGACCAACAGAACACACACCAGCATCGATGGTTGGTCTTGATAATTTGATGTATAAAGGTAGTTTTAATTACGTGGTTTTATTGTAAGAAGTTATAGGCATGTATGAAAGAAACATTTCAAAAATGTACTCTGTTTTGGAGGTTTTTCTTGTGACATCACTGAGTTTCTGGCTGAGTTTATCCCAGTTTTGGATTTTACGGGCTGTCATGCTGTAAGATGCGCTTATTAGAATTTTGGAATGTGCACTGTATGGGCCAGAGAGAATGCTTCACAGCCAATTGTGAAGCAAATAAAAGGATGAATGACAGAATAGTGATGTTAGTGGAGAACCTCTACTGATGAAAAGATTTAGAATGTCGCAATACTTTTATGAGATAGAAAAAACCTTGATCACTTGAAAGGGAGAAGAAATATGGGTATATGATTATAGAAAAGATGATTTCTTTATCGGTCTTGGTGTTGAGGCATTTTTTGTTTTTCTGTGTGATGGAGTATAATTTGGTCTTTCAATGCATGCATGAGAAGGTAAACCACTGAACTATGTAAGAAAATGATCAGTTATTGTACATACATATCATACAATATATGCAATAGGGAATATAGATGTATACTGATGTTGTGCTTTGGATGTATTTTTTCTTTCATTCGACATTCACGTTGTAAGTGACTGAATCTAGCAGTCTTTACACTGGATGCAACCAGAAATAAAAATTGATGTGAAGGAAAAAGTGGCGCTACGATACAATTTCAGACCATCGCAAAAAAGTGGAGAGGGCGTGTGGTCCCCACACTTCCCCTGCCCTTATTGCACAGGTCGAACTATTTGTAAATTATAAAAGATCCATAATTTTTTAGTGGTATTCATAAGACCAATTCACCCTCTTTCGAAGGTACACACCATAACAAGCTGCAGAAAGTGCCCTCAGCCAATCATGTTTAATGTAACCTTGTTCCAGCTGCTACATTCAGAGCAAACTGCATTCACTTTTATAACTGAAACAGCACTGCATTAGAGGTCTACTTGCCTTTACATACATAATAAATAGCTTATCCGATGTCAATCATATCCATAGTCCATAGCACAAACTTTTGCTATCGTTTTTATCTATTAACAACAACAGCTCTAAAGCTTGCATTCAGTCACACACAACAGGAAAAAGCTACTGATTTAATGGATACCAACACATCAAACTGTGTAAATCCAAATAAAGTTACATTTAGCTTTTACAAATCAGTATAGCCGCTAATTTTACTTCATAAAAATAGGTGACTGAAAATACTCTTTTGCTTTCATTCTGTAGTACACTATAATGATGAATGATACATCTAGTGCATGGCTGGTTCTGCAATTCATTTCAGTGAACATTTGTTATAACTCTTAATAAGTGTTGTGCTCCTTGTTTACTCCATAATTTGAAGTCTATCCATACAGATATTAATTTTGGGTCATCAAGTCAATAAAAGTTGAATATTGTTCAACCTTACACAACAAGAATACAGAAAAAGATCTGAAGAGACCTTGTTTTTGATAATTCATTTAATTCAGTACCCAGACTGCTTGGCATTTGTCGTAACAAGTTTTATCTCATCAATGCTGTGAGAAGAAACAGTCTCGTATAATGTTGCATTTGTGCAATAGTTTCTAACAATCCACACTGAAAGTATCTCAGTAACAATAATATCAGGTCAACATGCAATCAACATGCCTAAAATATAAATACCTGCAACAATTGTGTACTCCTTTTTCGTGACAGGTATAATAGAAAGTTACAATAACAGAATGCTTTACTTGAAAAAATGTTTCCTTCACATAATCTAACAATTATATTAAAGAGGGTGAATTTTCCCCACCCACCTCCAACAACCTAGGGTATCTTCAAATCTAAATCTCTCCACAAAAACAAAAAGGAAATCTAGCCATCCATTCATAAGCATTCAATATGAAATGAATTCTTTCACAGGGTAGTGCTCTTTACAAAAAACTAACACAACATATCAGTGGACTTTCTTTGTCCATTTGGGTAGTACATAAATACTGCTTGCAAACTCACACTTGAAACTGACAAAATGCACAATGGCCTGGTTACAACAGACTTACCATGAAAACTTTCAGCTGTACCAACCTTAAGAAATGAGAGATCTTTCTAAAAGTTTGAGACTGACAAACAAGAACTACCAAGGAAGTAAAGTTATGAACAACCAATCACCAGAATAACTACCGGTTTAAACCCAAAACAAAAGATCACACCCAAGTCATGAATTCAAGTATTTCCCAGTTCCATCCGATTCTGTACACATGCAATTAATACAGTTATTACACCATGGAGTTACCACCTCAGAAGTGTTTACTCCATGATTACATCATACATATAACAAACGAGAAACTTATGACCCACTGGTGAACCCTTCGAGCCCAAGAAAAGCCAAATTCTCCTACTTTCATCCTTTCTATGAATACTGCTACAATTTCTGTTATTAGTTTATATTAGAATAAAACACCTAGCATCTTGCTAATGCTTGCACAGCTTTCACAAAAAATGCTTTCAAGACTGACAGCTTCTGCGGTTTTAAATCAAAGGTACAATCATTAATTATTCAGGGAAATTAATATATTTGACATATGCAGTACATACATGTATAGATATATACAATATAATATGCAATTACCTTACAGTTCCATATTGCCTACAGTAAGCAGAGGAATAAAGATTATCAAAGTCAACTAGAGGTCACTTGCACTCATTTAGGACACCACCATATCATGTCAACGTTGCATACTTGTGCCAACTTGCAAATTCATAAATGCAATTTAGCAAGGAAGTCTTAGCACAGTTGACAGCAGAAAACTGAAAGATTTTATAAAGTGCAGCACATATCACAAATAATCAATACATCTTGCTGTATTCATCCCACCCCTTCCCCGTCCACACACAGCTCAGGGCCCACACTAGAAAATGGGGCCGAGCTGAAAGGAGATTACTTTTATTCATGAACAATATAATTTGGTAGTTCCTCCCTGGGATCTAGCATGGTTGTGAAGTCCCTCCCCTCCCCACCCACACCCCAAACCAACATTCACTTAAAACCACTAGATCAAACTAGTAATCCTAGTTTAAATTCTATACATATATATTAGGCTGTTCACTCCAGCAGATCAACAAAATATTCAGCAGCAAAGTAGTCAAAACCACCACCTTACCACACCTTCACTCTCTGCTTAATATACCTTTCTCTGTTTTTAAACCAATATACTTCTTACTTCATGCTGATATCACTCAACTTCACTTATTCAGTATTAAAGCACAGTGTATACGAATAGTTTTCTCCATAGCAACACACATTGCCTATGTATCATTACATAGAAGTAAACATTTCACATGTAACTGTAGCAAATATTCTAAACACATGAGCAAAACTGGTTCACTAGATGACCCATGCACTGCATGTGGCTATTGTATCCATGACAAAATATTAAACACAAAACTTGTTTTAATACATGAGATATATTTTCATTCAAATCTGACCGCCTTTCAAGACCTACTTTCAAACTAGGTTAATCAGTCCAAAAGATTACATTCCAAACTGACAAATAGCAGACACTCAAAATTGTCTGCCATGGCTATTTCTCTTTGTTTTTTTCAAACCATTTGAGAATTAAGCCTATCAAACACTGTTTCTTCATATCTAGTTTCAAAAATCAAAACAATGCCAAATGTTTCAAATGTCTATAGACTATCATAGACACAGCTATATATAGAAATGGAAACAAAATTGCTGCCTCTTTTCATTTATAAAAAACATTTCACAAGGGTGCATGTCAAGTTGTCATCTACACAGCATGCTGTAAGGGAAAGTCCATGGTCAGTCACGCCCCTGGTTTGGGGAGCCTGAAAGATGGGCTGAGCAAAAGTGTCCCCTCCTTTGGGGAATCAAAACTTATGTAAGCTGTAAGATCATGCAAACAGGTGTAATGGAAAAAGATCCCACACTTTTCTTAATGGTAGTTAAGTCAATAAAACATGCATGTTCATTAATAAATGGCAACTCCAAGAATGCACCACAAATTTTGAATGTTTTGCCATAAATATATTAACTCAATCATTAGATACTTTAGAACCGATGTAAAAGCTAACTAAATGCAAGGGATGAAATAGTCGGGTTTTCATCGCAATATCCGACCCAAGAAATCTCAGTTGCAAATTAAGTTTATCTAAGCCTCGCAAAAGTTGTGAATCAATATCTTTCGTATGTCCGTGTGTTTTGACTGTCAATTTAAGGAACTGCAGTTCTAATGCAGTAATTGTATTCAGTTCAAACACTGACTACTGTAGCAATGATTGCTGAGCAAGTTTCTCACACTATTTTGCAACTTGGAGTAAATGATGCTGTTTATAGTGCATCATATTTACAGTTTCACATTGCTGGAGAAAACACTTCCGTTTAATAATTTTTTTTATAAAGCAATGCATCTTGAAACGATATAATGTTTGCAGACTATACAGTGTTGCTGGATTTATGAAATACTGTAATTTTGCTTTACACCATTTTTGAACCAATTTTTTGTATTGTCCTTTTGTCACCAAACTTGAAATGAATTCTTTGCATAGTCATTGCTAGTATCTTTCATAAAGAGGAGGAACTTCTCCTTCACTTACCACACTTTTACAATTAAAAGCTGGATACACAAGCAATCTTAGTTTAAAAGTTCTTTATTCTAAGGCCCATTTCAGTGAAAAGTTAAATGTCTAGCAAACACATTAGAATGGAAATCTTCCCTATTTTGAAATCCTTTTGGAGTGAATTTTTTCAAATTTGGGAGGTATATTTGTAAATTTTTCATGGCCTTGTAAGTAAGTACATTATTCAGAATATATAAAAGGAAAGCTGGTATCATCTGCTGACATATATTTCCTTTATACAGGGATCCCAACAAAAGCTGCACTTTGCTCAAAGTCATACATCCCCATGTTAACACTGGTATAGACATCTTCACCACGAGTGGAAACTATTCTAATGATACTGACTCAATCACAGCACTGACACCATCTCTGTTCCTTGTACATATTAACTGATATGCTATGCAACCATTTCATCTTTTGAGACCTTTTATCAAATCAAATCATCTTCAGCCTTCACGGCAATAATGTTCTTCCACAACACCTCTTCAATTAGATGTACTGTTTGTGTCATGTAAGTATTTCTTGTAAATGTTAATGGACCTGCTAAGCAACTGCTTGATTTTGTCGGGAGTACCAGGTCGGTTGAATAAGCTCTCCAATTCTGCACACCCATCTTCCTTCCAGAGGAGTTGGCAATATTTCTCAGCTGAAAAGGAAACAATGCAATACAGTTTTGAATTTAAATTCATTCTTATACACATTTCTTTACACATCAATTTAGAACTAAAAGAGTAAATATCTGGAACATTTGTCAGTAGATGCTTTTTTAAGACCAATGGGGGTGCATGCCTGTTGTGCCAAATCCCCTCCCCCCCCCCACTGGCCTTAAAAACAGCTTCTGACAAATGTTTCCAGCTATTTCACCCTCCCCTCCCATACCTCCCCCCTGTATCCACCATTGGTCCTGGCAATTGAAGCAGATTCTCATCCAAACTGTATCCAGCAAATCCTATGTTATATCCAAATTGTGAGAAGAAATGTACTCACATGATACAGTACACAGATTAGCTATTGCCCATGCGGCCCAAAGTTGTACTTGGTATGTATGGTGAACACTCAGGAGTCTTAGAATTGGCTGAAATGATCTAAAGCAGGACAAAACAAGATAAAATACCATGACATAATTCCATACAAATAGTTACAGTTGCCTATGCAAACCAAGTAAGTTGTACTTGGTACATGCAGTGAGCAATGAGGAATCTAACAGTTGGCTGAAATGATCTTATCCAGGAAAAAGCTAGATGAAAAATATAAATGGCCGTGTAAGTTGATCTCAAAAACTACTTAAGTTCATCAATCAACATGATTGTTGTAAATATAAACAAATATACAACACTTTTTCTCCAAGGTATTCAAGTGGGTGGAAGGAATGGGGGTGCTGCAGAAAAGTTAAAGGTATTATGTGTGTATACCTACATTTCATAAATATATTGAGTGCCATGGTAGTGGCACCATGCATGGCAGCGGCACCATGCATGGCAGCGGCACCATGCATGGCAGAGGCACCATGCATGGCAGCGGCACCAGCGGGACCATGCATGGCAGCGGCACCATGCATGGTAGTGGCATGATGTATACAAATAATGCTGTTGTGTATGAACATTTTTGTTTACTAGTTGAGTGCCTTCTATTAGTGAAAACTGAAAAATTATACTTGGGTAAAGGGAGCCTGGAGTGTTAATGCTAACAAGGGACACATCACAAGTGTGTGTACCTCATGTACATGTACCTCATGGCAAGAATATACACAGAATATACTGTGAGAAAAGTTCTCTTCCCTGCATACTGATGCATATGAGTTAGTTTCGTGTCTGAAAAAAGGATGGTGAATATGATGAACTCCTGCACAAAAAATCCTTCTGCATATAAATGGTTTATGAGCTGGGGATAAATTCATCTGCAGGCAATATACCCCATTTGTGGATCAATGTTCTATATTTAGGTGCATAAAAATCAGTTATGCCACACAAATGGTAACACACATTATACAGTTTTGTTTTCAATCAAATTTTGAATCCTACTTTTTTTTCCCAAGCTTACCAGCCTTATACAGGAGCCACATCTACAGAGTGCTTCTCCTAAACATTGTATAATTTAGCCTATATTAGTTAAACACTTCCCATACATATGTTTTGAAGCACAACCATATTTCACCCTCCGTTAACAGGCATGTTTTCACTGCAACTGACACAACTTTCAGGCTTTTAAAAGACTCCATAGGTAGTGACAGGCTGTTTTCATGCTTTGCTGATCGCAAAACTTGATGGTGATGTTTTACAAATGTAGACCCCCTAAGGTGGGTATTTATACACACACAATATGGCAGCAGCCTGCACAGCATTATTGAGAAAGCAGTACTAGCCTGAGTAAGGCTGAATTATACTTAATAACAAGTAATATGCAAAATAGATGAAGGAATCACCTTCAAGGTCCAGTAACTAAATTCTTTTTGGACTGAAATTCCATAAAAGACAAGACTGCATCTCATCTAAATGTTGCAGTCATTCTTTAAATATGGTGCAGTACCAGGGATTGAGCTCCCAGTGGTAGTGAAAGGATTAACTCTAAACCAAGGGCCCATATAAAGTTCATCATGGCCCAAGTAGGTCACGGATGAGTGCCAGCACAATTCTCTTCCCAATACTAGTTTTAGAGGATAATGAGTCAGGTGTGAAGTAACTCTTCCTAAGCCCTGTTTCATGGACTGACATTTACATATAGGATCAGGGCAACAGTCTTTGTGCCCTAGATGAGGCTTTCCTTTGGGCCCCAGTTGTATTCTGTGCTATTCATCCACTTATATATCCATCATCCTGCCCTCACACAGCTTACCTCCCCACCCCCACCCCCACCCCACATTAACTTATCTATCCATCCACTCATTAACAACATTTATCAATGATTCCTCCATATGTGATGACTTGACAAAACCAATAATTAAGTTTGAGGAGCACTCAAGGACCTTTGCACCTGCACCCTAGTCCCTACACATTAAAGGTGTAAGATGTGAAGAAGTACTGTTCCCACTGCACTGTCCAACAGCAGTGCCAATAAAGACCTGATAAGATGCTATTGTACAACACTAAACTACTAATGTGACCTGTTTGTCATCTCTCATCACCACTGCAACTAGCATAACTGAACAAATTGTTCAGTCCCCCCAAAAATCCAGATCATTGACAGGGTTTAAACAGGGAAATACCCTTTTGCGAGGGTGCACAGTCACCAAACTCCTGCTCTGCATGTTTTATTTCCTAAACTTGCCCCAAATTGGTTGGTTGCATCATAATGCCAAACTATCATTTGCGATGAGCTTTTCATGTGCTGAATTTTGTGTAATGACAGTTTTAACTGGGTAACATCACACCTGCTGCATGGGGAGATCTACTCTGCCATCACGGTAGATGTGCAGCTCTGTTACATACTTCTTGGGGCTCTAAACGTTCACCACCTAACATATGCATGCAAGCCTAGCATTCATTGGGCTTGGATCAGGCTTCGGTCCATGTTATATTTAGGCTTCTTGTGTTACAGACGATGGCAGAACCAACTGTCATTTTCCCATGATCAGGATCTCTACTTTAAAATCATTAAAAGTGCAAATTATTCATGGTGTATAACATAATGAAAATGTAACATCAAGACTCCAAGAATACCTGGGTATTACAAGTCACATTATTTGCATAGTAAAATGTGAAATGTGCTTATAAACTTATGTCAGTCTGTCTGCACAAATGAAGAAAAATGCTCACTCAATGATTA
Organism: Holothuria leucospilota; assembly: GCA_029531755.1. Taxonomy (NCBI): domain Eukaryota; kingdom Metazoa; phylum Echinodermata; class Holothuroidea; order Aspidochirotida; family Holothuriidae; genus Holothuria; species Holothuria leucospilota. The sequence continues at coordinate 57,720,706 of CM055967.1, read as the reverse complement.
AAACACCAATCTCAGTTTTTTATTTAATATGTTGGGGGATGGGACATGGTGCTTTACACAAAAATTGTAAGTCAGCAAGTCATATATTTTAAAGCAGACCAGGCCTTTAATCTCTAGGACCATAGGGTAAACACCTGGTGCCTGCTTAAAGTGGGTATGACAGGGTCAAAGTAAATTTCTCAGTAAATATTCTTTGGATACAGCTTGAAATAAAACGAATGTTTCCCGACTAAACTACGTCCATATCTACCGGAATAAAACCATGTGAATTCCCAAATACAGGCCAGACTCAGTCCATCTGAAATCCGAAAGGGAAAAAATGAGTGTGAGCGCATCCCAAGAGGTGACGTAATTGGCGGCACAGTCAGAAGCATTACTGTACTTGGCAGCTCATCCATCGTTCCACAGACCAAATCATGTGCGGGTACATCATTGCAAACACCTGTGCTACGATACTAGAGTAGCGCCTGCGACCAGTGACCACATTGTGAATGATGCGTCGTTGCACAGTAACTGCTTAGCATAATTATGCAATAACATCGTCCCTGGACAGTAGGCAGAGTATAGGCGCGCTTGTTATGGATTGTCCATACATGTGCATAGCTGTTCTGTATACAGTGCGCTGACCGCGTTCAGTTTCCACAAAAACAGACCAGAGGCTTATGTAGGGATGCTAAAACGTGCGCGCATATATGCATGCATGTATATTGGCCAAAATGGTGTGCCTCGAACTCGGTTTGTGCGTTGTGCTCTGTGCGTTGCGCGGGTATTGTGTTGTAAGCCGTTTCATGAAGTTGCTAAGATAACTTCACCAGAGTTCCACATCTTGATACGCATCCTTATATGGTGCAGTGTTTGTGCCGCCAATTGTGTCATAAAAGTCAGGTGACCTGTTACAGCATATTTCTAAATTGGATTTTCGGTCGTTTTTCTTCAAATTCCATTTATGCTTAAGTGCACCTGTTTTAACTGTGTGTAAGATGATATTTATACAGTACTGTATCCAATCTTGCAATACACAAAAGTTATTTTGGCCATGTCATGCCCACTTTAAAGTAAGACTCAGCTGTATGGTAGAAATAACAACTCTTGATCTGAAGAGACTGTGCTTGTTGTAAGCCAACTGTTTAGTAATAGACAAATAAATCCTACAGAGGTGGGTCACAGGGAGTAGACTTGGTAAGTTGTAAATGAAATGAAAAATTCTGAAAAAGAGCCTCTCTAGAATCTTTCCTTCCTTCATAACAAACTCTTTTCTCAGACATACTCAAAAATATTCATTACCAAAACAATCTTAGAACAGCACCACTGACCTGTAATTGATGTTCCTTTGTGAATTTAAATCCCATGAATCTATGGCAGCCTCCAGTTCCCTTAACATCTCATCTCTAGAGATATTTCTTGCAATCCAGGCCAGAGGTCCATCGGATGCAATGTGTGACAATGTACCCGCTGCATTATAGCTGACCTCAATACCGTCACTCTTACAATGGAGGAGCTTTCTATTCGAGAGCATTAGAAAACACAGACATTATTTCAAATTCCCTTTCTTTTTTGATCCTCTGAATGGCAGCTAAATACCAACTAAAACTCCAAAACTCAAGTGACATCCATGTTTTGAAGCACAGCAGTCTCAGCCTACCAATCCCTCATTTTATATTAGTTGTCAAGAAATTGTTATTCCTATCAGTCACAAGAAGGATGCCATTTTCCAAACCATTTAACCTGTGACAAGTTTTCATGATTTTACAAGCTCTCTTACGGTTAATAGCTTTTATGTCACTCGTTAGAACTTAATTCCATCAGTTTTGTTAGTGCAACTTCCAATTTCAAAAACTTATTTCAGAAAGCAACATGTTGAGTACAACAATTTTTAAATGTCATAAAAACAGACACATGCAATCCTTGGATGGAAGGAAACTAAGATACAAATAAAAATGAACAAATCTCAAACATTAACAAATTGTCACATTAATGACACGTCTCATTTTTTGCAAAATGGCAGCTCCTTAGAGAATCATACCACTAGCACTATCTCAACAACCACGCTTCTATGTCATCTATTATAACATAATTCTATCTTTTGTGTTAGTGCAACTTCCATTTGCTAAGATTTATTTCAAAACAGAAAATTCTGAATACTGCAATTTTTAATGACGTGCTTGCAGGTACAAAGAAAATATGAAAAAGCAATTTTTGATGAAGTTTAAACTTTTTAATCTCTTTTCTTATATTAACTGAAAATTTAAATCTTTTCTTCCCAACTGATTTGGTGTAACCATAGGCACACATGTTCGCAAATCCCTACCAACTCTGATGCCTACCAAAAGGCAACACATTTTTTAACCTACAGGATAAATAGGCCGTGACAATACACTATGAACTCCTCTACAAAATTACAAGTTTTCAGATACAAAATCTTACATGAAAACCTCCACATGTTCTAAAAGATACTTCCTCAGAGATGGGACTTCTGCCACATTGCCGATCAAACCCATCATATTTCTAAGCAAATCAGGTTTGTCTGGAAACTCCTAAAGGTGGGGGAAAAAATGAAATCGCATTTTCACAGGTATTTCAGTCAAAACTTGTATTATTAGTACTGGATGGCAGTAACATTCAAAGTTTGCACACTTTTTTGATGTAGAAAATCAATCACTTCTAAGGGTCAGACTATTTTTCATGAGCAATTGTTTTGAGAGCATTTTGAATGATTATTATACCAGGTATTAAGGCCCTGTCACACTAGGTATGACTGGATGTGATGTGATGCCTATGATAAAAAATTTGAAAGCAATTTTACTACTTAGACAGTTTCACAACAGGCACTAATGCAACATGATATGAAATGGTGCGACATGACAAAAGGGGATAAAAAAATTCACCTTTGATCTGCTTATTGCCAAGTTGTATTTGTTCAGCCAATCACCATATAGAATTACCATTTTAAAGATCAGATGATTAACTGGTATTGGAATATCACTAATTGATGAAGAAAATATTATCTGTAGTATGGAAGTCCTCTTGACATTTTATCAGGTTGTAACAAATCATGTACAGCACGGAGGGGACATAACAGTAGCTTGTGAAAGAGCAACTGTTTGTAGATGTGTATTCAACAAAAAATTGCATGATCATCGAATCAATTATTCAAGCATTTGCAAGGTTTATAACTGCCCATTCAAATTGCAAGATTTTCAAAGCGTTGCAATTTGTGTATCTTGTGATAGTCTGGCAACTAGAAAAAACTGTACATCAGGAGGCCAAACAAATGCTTCCCATACATAAACATCCAATACATAAACAAATAGGAAAAGGAACTTACACAAAAGGAGTAAACATGTATACAAGTATAAAAGAAAGAGGGTGACAGAGGAAGCAAGTTATAACAGAAAGCAAAAGTACATTAACCTTTCAATGACGTCGCTGCACAAGACTGCTTGTGCAGCAAGTAAAGCTCTTACAACATAAATGTCCTGAACCACAATTTTGATCCACAACACTTGCAGTATACTATGGCATAGTCAAAATAGTTCCCAGAAAATCCCCACCTGACAGTTCCCCCTGGTCAACCCCTACCCCAAGGGCAATTCGCCCCAGACAATTTCCACACAGAGAATTCCCATCCAGACAATTTCCTCCCACACAATTCCAGGCGATGACAATTCCAAATATTTTTGGCGAGGAAAGTTGTTTGAGGGGTAACTGTCATGGGTGGGGATGGTCTGGCAGGAAATTGTCCAGGTGGAACTTGTGTGGGTGTCAACTATCCCAGCGAGTTGCCAGGGGGGGGGGGAATTGTTCAGGGGAGTTGCTTGGTAACAAGTCAAAACAGGTCACACTTCTTGTACCCACTGTGATGAATCTTGAGACAACGTGTACACTTTCAGAGTTAGACCTCTGCCAACTTCAGATGGCCTTGGACCTACATCAGCAACCAGGGGTGGGGGTGGTTTTCTACTCACTATAATTTATCCACATAACAAACACATGCTATTAAGGATTTCTACCTTAAAATAATATGGTAAGCAGTTTTTCGTGTTTGGCCTGTGATGATTTCAACAAACCTCAGGGTGCTTCTGAGTCAATGCAATGTATCCACATGCTAAATATAGAAGTACCCATGATTCCTTCCTTGAAATATTGTGCTCACAAGACTTTCAGTTTAATTCTTATACACCACAGATGACCTTTGATTCCTACTAAAAGAGATTAAATTCCTTCGCAGTATGTGGCATATACTTACCAAGTACGAATACTTTAGGAGATAGCACTTTCTTGAAATATCATGGTATGTGTAACACACACTAACACACATACAAGCATGCCAACCAAAAATTATTTTTTACTGGCAAAGTCACCAGGCCCACTGTTTCAACCACCAGCATATTGCCACTACCACTGCATCCCCTCCCCCGATCCCCCTCCCCCATGCCATTATATACTAAGCTATAGTAGGTTATGACTAATTACATTTATCTCTGAATAGTCAATCTATAAATTCATTGGTAAATTTCCAAAGCTGTCATTTTTTCTGAATGCTGTGTCCACTTTGTAAGGAGGAGCAACCACTTTTTAAGGTGTAAGTATCAGTTCTCCTTAGGGAAGTGAGATCCACCTTACCAGGGTGACCTCACACTATTACAAGAAATTACAGTCACATGGGTGAAGTTCAACAAACTAAATAATATCTTCCCTGACAACTGATCATGGCAAACAAAGGCACTGTCCAAGTGTTATTTAGAAACCACACAAAAAAGGCCCCAAGAAAGCCTTTCTATTAAAGCAAATTGTATTTTTAAAAGAGTTATTTTACTAACCTTCAAGCTTTCTAGAAAGTAGTGTAAGCCTCTACCCTCGACAAAACGTTCACAGTTAAATGATGTTTCATCTGTGAGTACACAATACAGAAAAGACTGAATGATGTTGGAGTTAAAATATTAAAATATTCTTGCCCCATTCCATCTTAGAACTGTTCAATAACTTTCTGAAGAATTTCAAAGGAAAATGGGGAAAAATGTGGGTATGGGTAAGTAATGGACGTTACTTGTTACACAATGGAGCTGAACTATGAGATACCTGAAATCTCCTTGTAGGTAAATTTCTTACATTCCAAAGCACTGTTTAAGTTGACTAACTACTGCCTATGCTTGACTTTTGCAACAAGCCTATCCCCTACCCTTTTAAACACCTTATGATCAAGTCAGGAAAGTCAAACATTTACTAACTGCTGTGAAATTCACTGCAGCCACTTCTCCAAGATTTCTGACTGTTTCTTCTACAAACTTGATTATTTTTCTAACATTTTCCAAAGACGAAGTTACAAAAACTTGAATATTCAATAAAATACAGCCTGTCCCTACTGCAAAATATCCACCAAGGTCGGTACACTTTTTAGAAAAAGTAAATCAAGGACTTTCAAGGGAAAAAAACCTTCTCAAACACATCTTACATAAACAAGGTTTTGAATGATATATTTACTTTTTTAGAAGATGCAGGAGATAGTTGAGAAAAGGACTCTAAGTTCTTAGAACATTAATCTACAAACCAAATTCAAGCACTTTGCCATTACAGTCCCATGAAAAAAAAAACAAAATTCAAGCACTTTTGGCCTCATATATGAACCATTAAACATCCAAGTGCTCTCAAGGTTTCCAAGATTTTGCAAGACTTTACCTGTGATAAAAAAAAAACAGAATTCAAGCACTTTTGACCTTGTTTATGAACCACTAAACATTCAAGTGCTTTCAAGGTTTCCAAGATTTTGCACTATGGACCTTTATCCATAACATACAATTGTACCTGGAACATTTTTAGAAAACTTTTAAAATTGTGATGGACAAGAAAGTTTCCATTACCTGAGCTAAATCTTTTGCCATAACTTGAAAATCCCTTGGCTTGTTTACTTCCAGGAACTTTACAATGACTTTATTTTTTTTTTTTCTAATATGAATTGTAATTTTTAAAATTTTCTGGCTTTTCTGACTTTCCATGACCAAACAAAATATATTTTCCTATAGGATAACTTTAACTCAACTTGACATTAGACTGGGCAACCGCTCACTGTTCATCATATGCAAATGCACACACAATGACAAACCAAAAGGCATTAAAACAGGAATTTACTGTTTTGTAATTACTTATACTGTTTTTGTATCCCATCTTCTAAATCTGTATATATTTCCATTTTGTAGAAGCTGATCTCCAGTTTCTTAAGTTAGGATTTCTTATTTTAATATCAGTTATGTGTTGTAAGTTACTATAATTAAAAAGGAACTTGAAGACCTCATCGACTGTTTACATTTTTGATGGGTTTAAGGGGTTTTGGATCACAACTGAGTTGACACAAATGATATGATACTGTACTTGTTTGAAAAGGTTGAGCATTAACTGAAGTTACTGTATAATGGGGCTGCCCGGAGTTTTCGTCTTACCGACAGAGGGCGCTCTCATATGGTTCCTACTAGAGTCCTTTTATACGATGTACTATGTAGGAACCCTAGTTCCTACAAAGATATTACAAACATAGATCACCCAATCCGGACAGTATATCATGTAAAAAAAGTTATATTATGCATGAGATGCAAGTCTCGAGACGCGAATTTGATACAACACGGAACAAAACGTAAGTATTTGGTGCATAGATACCATTAAACTCCTATACCTACACTGTAAGACGCGCCTGACTCTGCATGAGGTTCAATTACCGGGGCGGAAGTGTGAATTTGAGATGTGGGTCGTTCTATTCAGTGATCTGCGTACAAATCTAAGGAGCGTTATAGAAAATTCCATTGTTAAAAGAGTTGACGTGCGTGCACATTAACAATGCGTTCTATACGTGCATCAATACATTTATCTGTGTATTGTCCGGAATAATTGACTCACACTACTGCGCTCTTGGATAACGAACGCTTTGGTTGATTTTTCGTTGTTAGCGCGTAGACGCGTAAGAATTTAAATGCATGTATTTTAGAGTGCGCTAGTGAAGATACCATAGAAACAGACTAATCAGTTGGTCCATGAACTTCTAACCAGTCACTGTGCGTTCATATTCAAAAGTACTTATGTGGAAAGCCTGGAAGAAGAGAAAAGTGTTCCATGTAAGTGGAATTTATTGAGGAATGATGCTTCTTAGTACAACTACCGGGCTATAGCCGAGCGACCTATCTTTGACTCGGGCTGCAGTGAGTTGGCTACTAGGCCGGTACTGATAGGTCCATACTAGGGATGTAGTCTTCTATTCTTCTGGGTATAAATGTTAACACTCCCGATAATTCTTTGTTTACCTTTGGGAACTGCCCAGGAACACTGCTTTGCGGCGAACTAAAACATGGGAGCTCTTTAATATTCAGCTTCAAAAGCAACTTATGAGCGAGTACGTAGGCCTAGACGTAATGAGCGATGAAGTTTTGTTAACAAACTTCGCGGTTGCGCTTACGTTTCGCGCAACTGGTAGGAACCATATGAGAGCGCCCTCTGTTGATTTTTACTCAGCTGGGTAGCCCCATTGAATTGTTTCTGTTTTTTCATGTCGATTTATTTGTTTTCTCAACTTTTTGGTGTTTTCCTTTTTGTAATCCAGTTCCTCTGAATTTTGTCTGTTTCCACAAAACTGTAAACGTGTATCTTCAAACCAACCTGTAACATTCCAAAGGGCACTCCAAGCCGTTTCCATAACTTCATCATATCTGTGTTTGTCCAGTCCTGTCTTGATTAACTGAAGCATACACTGAAAGAAGGAGAGAACAATTTGCATGACCATCAAGAGCTACTAGATGAGTACAGGAATTGAGGAAAAATTTCAATAGAATGCAAGTTCCTCTTTAACATATCAGACATAAGTATTGACCTGGACTAGTTTTTAATATGTGCTGCATTATTGCAACACACAAAACTTGAGCACAGGGGAGTTCGGTTAACTTTTCTTCAGAATACACCTGTCTTATCTAGAATTAGGTTATTACAACAAAACCTTCACAGAAATATTTGGCAAAGACTAAGTAATTCTTCAAGCCATTGTTCGTTAAGTGCTGCACTGCTGCCGCAAACACTAAGTAGCAAAAAATTCCAGAATGTTGGCCTAAGTTTACAGCTTGTTCTAACCATTAAAATATTCAAACTTAGTGGTTTACAATTGCCACCAAATACAATGAAACTTAAGCCTTATCATAATATAGGCACTTTGTATAGCTATTTCCCTGTTACTACCCCAAGCTAAAACTTCACATCAGACACCAAAACTTCAAACCAGAAAGAGTGAAAAAAACAAAATCCAAACCAGAAACAATATAAAACACCTAAGTCAAACCAAAAACAATTGCACAATATTTTACGTCTTACCTCAATAATCCCAAGCCTACCAACCAACAATTTCTTGTCCCCTTCGACATGACACACGATAGAATTGCACATATACACGTAGATCCTCGGCAGCAGTCCCTCAGCATCCTTTGTCCTTACTACACTGATCAAAATCTTCACAATCCTCTCAAACTCAAAATAAAAATCTACCGGAATATCAAAGTTTAAAAGTGTCAGTCCACAGTTCCTGAGCAATGTAATACTCTTGGGGTTACTGCTCTTCTCTATTGCCTGTAGGAGAGCTAAAATTATTATCCTAAAAGAAAGGAAAAGAAAATAGATATTTGATAAAAAAAAAAAAAAAGAGTGACATGCTTGCAACAAGCATCCGACCTGTCTGTCTATGATTCAGACACTTCATCAAATGGCAATGCGATCAACCTAATTTAAATTTTAATTCCACTTACAATCATATATGGTTCATTTGATGAATCTTTCACATCTTGTGACACTATTTTAACTCCTTAATTTACTGTGATATGCAATACAACATTACATGTTATCAAAGACTGTTAAGAGTGACATTAGAGGAGATCTGATATGTTTAAATGCTTTCCCAAAGTAATGTTAGGGGAGGGTGGAGGGGGGACTGGGGAGTGGGAAATGCACAATGCACATGTCATTCAATTCAATTCCTTGAGGTAATTTAATGTTTTTGTGGGGACTGACTTTAGTGTGCTACTTTGTCTGACCTCCAAAAGAACTATTATCATACAACATCTGATTCCCACAAATCATGAGGGATACTTGCAAGAGGAATTAGAGATTTGATTAGTTTAACCGGTGTTTCAAAGTAATGTTGAGGTGATAGCATATGCCCTTTAAACTAATCATTCTACAAATCATTCCTTTTAAAATTAATACAAATACCCCTGCAAATCTGTCCCCTAGTAAAAATAAAATCTTGCAGAAAAACTTTTTAAAATGCAAATCTACAGGAATCATTAACCTCTAAAAACTGTTGCTTAAATGAATAACATTTGACATGTCAAATGTACCAAATCATAATTTACTTGCTGATAATTATAGTACATTTTCACCAAGCAGCATTGAACCCTTAAAGTTGTAATAACAATGCCCTCTGGCCCAGTACAAATTTACACCTGCTAAAATAACAGGAACTTATACATACGTTTTTATATCAAGAAAATCAAGATACAGTTTCCTTCCCCAAGTCTGGTTAGTGTCCAAAACATTTATGAGGGTTACTTGCTCAAAACTTACTGTTTTGTTTGGTTGGTGAAGTGAATTCTGTAGTTTGTCCTTGAGAGGTGAAACAATGATGCACTGTAACGAGGTTAAAGAAAATAAATGTATCTATTATCATACTTGTTGCTGAATACCGGACTGCACCACTGACAAAAACCTGAACAGTACTCCATCTTTATGTCAATATAATCTCAGAGGCACATTTCATAATTTTTAGTGAAATCCTACAAGGACTTGTCCATTTCTGATTCACCTCCACCCCTGCCATGTGCCTTTATAAGTAAGCAACAAACAGCAATGTGGGACTTATTTTATACGTTATGGTCTTACTGTGTCAAACACACTGATAGTCACAGTTTCAGAGAAACAACTAGAGGGTTTACAAGAGTAAATCTCTAGATATCCTGTTACCTAAACCTACACAATACCTACCTATTTTAGTCCCTAGTTCCTCCTTTTTAATCTTTCTCCTTTCCCTTACCCCTCCCTAATTCAATACTTGCCATCCACACACACCTGAGAAGCCTCCTTTCTGCTCTCCCCCCACTCCCCACCATATAATACATGTCATCCACACAACCCTGATAGTCCCCCTTCTGCTTTCACCCCCTTCAACACCTCCCATCCACACACCCCTCCCTTCAACACCTCCCATCCACACACCCCTCCCTTCAACACCTCCCATCCAAACACCCCTCCCTTCAACACCTCCCATCCACACACCCCTAAAGAGTCTCCCTTCTGCTGCTCCCCTGTCCCAATTTATTCAATACCTCCCATCTGCACAACCCTGAAGGGCCACTTGGACCCAGGTCGAGCACCATTGCTAGTGCCATGTAACATGTCATACACCAATGACACTCCTGTCTTACCTTCCTGGTATCTGAATCTGTCCATCACCAGGATAGAAGTTCATAATAGATGTGATTGCCTGAAAAACAGTAAAAACAAATTTTAATATGGCACATATGAGGTACAGTAGTACAACACCATGCATATCAGGTCCTCACTTGATCAAGCTTAACATTCCTGTTTGTGGTTACCTAGATATTAACAGATGACCTTTTTACATTTGTTAACCAAGTGAACTTGAAGTGATGCCATCTCACACAGTGATGAGCAATGCTTCATTTTCCTACTTTTAAATTCAACTGTCTTGACAACTGTCTTGACCCTGTAATGGATACAGATGTGAGTTTACCTTTGGGGCAGTTAAATCTTTCATCCACATTAACTCTGCTAGGTTTCCAATCCTTCTCAGATACTGAAATTCAAGACTCTCTCAAGACATTACCAAGACCAAGATGGACATACAAGGAATAAAAATTACATAGGGCAGGGGGAAGTTGCACTTATTTTTATGTATTTACACACTGCATATGCCAGCAGTACTGTAGGTACATGATCTCAAGCACAGTAAGTGTAAGGTTTTAAGTTTTCAAGAACAAGTACCCAAGATTCAAGATACATATCTGAAAGTATGTAACATTTTTTCCCATATTACCTCTGGCGTGGGAAGTGTGATTCATGATCCAGGCATGAGGTCGTAACTGAAAAAATCATGCCTTTAGGTAAAAAGGAAAACAAAGAAGTCTAGACTAATAAGGCTATGTTAACACCATCTTGCTTCAAGTTTTTTTAAGTTGAAAAAGTTTGACTGAGCTATCTGCTAACATCTTGAAAATCACTTGTGGCTAGCAGCACACCACAATACTTCTGCTTTCGCTCATTATTAATAATTTCAGCTGAAACAGTTCTTTTCTGCTGATACACACAGCTCAGCACTTGATAATCAGCTTGATAGTTTCATTGCTATTGCAGATATCACAATGCATTTTACTACATGTATGCAATAGGACTCAAATTAAGTGTGGAAAGGGACAATAAAATTTGGGGAGAGGGGGGAAGAGCAGGGCACCAAGGCGATTCTTAAAGAATTTAAAAGGGCACCAGCATACTTTTCTGACCTGAAGAAAAAAAAAGCCACACTAAAAACCTCAAAAGATACCCAAGGTTACTATACAGGATTTTGTTAAGTAGTTCCTAAAAATACTGTAATGGTTCTCATAGGCCATGCATCAGAATAGGGTAATGGGATGCTTTTCTTGCCAAAACATTTTTGATAATATTGTAAAGTAGGGCTGTCAAGTTTAAATGTTTAAACGGTTAAACCATCGGTCTACCGTTTAAACGGCGCCCAATTCTACCAAACGTTTAAATGGATTTCCCACTCTAAAGAACAAAACTTTAGCACTTTTCTTTCCCCCATGTTTCCTTTGATGTCTCTCATTTAACAACGATGTTTATTTGCCCATTCAGCGAAGAAATAAAGCTTTGAAAATAAACTGTCGGTGACTCCCCATTCATAGCATATATACAGTAGTTCCATGATTGAATTGATTTTCACCTACTCACAGTAAGAACTACTAATTCCCCTTAACAAAATGCAGTGCCTTTATCTCATTCAAAGCAGTAGCCCAAATCTGCTTATTTAGTACGTGTACACCATATTTCAGCTTAACCAGGATTCACATTTTCTCAGTTTAGACCGTAATCGTAGCCCAAGTGGCTCACAGAATGAACGGTAAAACAGAAATACTTAGAAGCCCGCATGTATCTCTTACCATCCTACCGTGCTTTACCTAAGAATGAATAGAATGTGTAGGCTTGCACGTGTTTGTTTTGTGTGCTTTGTATAGCAGTACATAATTTATGTACGCACTATATATCCATACGTAAATATCTGTTTGATGATGCCAGCTGTGCGCAAATCATATCAATGGAGCTTGTGCGGGTACGGTCCGTCTAGGAACGAGTCAATTGAATTAGTGTGTAAAACTTTCGTGTACAGCTCATCGGACCGGGTTACAATTCAGACATCCATATTACGTAAATCATAAAAGTACAAGGCACACTTAAATTCACACAAATTAACATGCATGTTTTACATAAAAGTAACCGCCGTAAACTACTGCAAACTACGATGTAACAACTGGTAATTTAGCCGTACAAGCAGCGATTGAAAAATGCAGTAATTTTCAGTACCATGCCCACTGTTGTTGCAAGGTATGTCAGCTCCTCTACAGAGCAGGTGCATAGCCTAATGTCTTAGTGTTTGCATGCAATTACGGACCTATACAGATGCACTGTCTCTACTTACTCAAGGTAAGGCCTACCGCGAGGTAACGTTGACATCTTGCCTTTTCATTTATACCTTGATAGGGAAAAGGCAAAAATATAAACTTTACCTCATGGCAAGCGTTACCCTGACTAGACTCTACCGTGCTTTCATCGTGCGTTTCACTTGGACTTCTGTACAGTACAGAGCACTGACATGGCCTTATGACCAAGAAGTATCGGTGTTTGCGTACATTTCGGCCCTATATCAAATCTGTAGTAGCTCGATGATCAAACGTACGATTAGTGACTGCAAATTTGACACTTGGTTTTGTTCATTGGTAGATTTGGGTGAATTAAAAAATAAGTAGGTGAAATGATCACTAGATCTCATTGTACAGGTGCTGAAAGCTTGTGCATATTGGGAATATCGTTGTTCATAGTCAATAGGGCCAGTAATGCATTAAACTGATGATTCGGAATATGGACACCGTTTAAACAGTAAACAAACATTTATTCCGACCGCTTAAACGTTTATGAGATTAAACAGAAATTGACAGCCCTATTGTAAAGCAGGTTGGGTAGTCTATGGGTGGCATGGAGGCCAACAGGGAGGGATTCTTAGCCTACGGTGTTATTTTTCAATTGGCTACACAGACTTCCAGAGAACAACACAAAAGATGGTGAGTAGAACAACTTCCCCAAGTTTCTGTAAAGGTGTATTCCTCCACTTAAGTAAAAGGCTTCCTCATAATAACTTACAAATACAAGATAAACAAAAATACACTTTTGAAAATGTAGTATTTACGATACCAGTAAAACTTCAGAGATGCCTCTTTTAACACATGTTGTCACTAAAGGGTGTGGGCCTGCTGACAACTCCTGTGACAGACTCTTTGTTTTGACCTGTCCAAGTCTGTACTACATGATCAAGTTCCCAGCTTGCACATGTTTTCCCCCTTTTTAAGTTATCCCTTGGACAATAGTCCTTAAAAGAAGCGTCCTTTTCATTACATGCTAAGCTTTAGGCTAACAATAGGAGCTAAAAGAATCCAAACCTGGCAAGCCATTCATAGCCAAGCCTAAAATGTCCTGGCCTGTGCGAAATGCATGCACTCTTTTGAGCAGGAAATAGCTTGTTACGTTAAGTTATGTAAAGTTACATGACATATGCAAATTAGGAACCCAAATAATGGACACTCACAACAGAAGGTTATCTTATGGAAAATCACTCCCATTGGACAATGATTCACAGAGGCACAATTCTTTCAAGATAAAATAATCAAAGTAGTTTCAGAACGATTATATACAGGGATCCGCCGGCTCCACATAATCCCATAAAGCTCCACAAGGCTCCACATAATGCTTATGAGCTCCTAAAAGCTCTATAAAGCTATTCAGCCCACAAGCTTAGCACACCAGCATTAAAATATCATCTACATCAGCATGCTACATGGTTTAACATCACTGTACAAGGCACTGTAATGTCAATTTCTTTTGTCATAGGAGGGCAAAAAGGCAATCTGAAAAAAGGAATGTCAGTTAATGCCATTTGTTGGCCTTACTTTTAAGGAGCAATGAGCAACACAACATTTCTGTAGATGCCATCAAATACTTCATGCAATGTAGTGAGTTTATCTGCTAATTTCTCAAGAATCACAAATTGGAACCAAATGAAAGTTTTACCAGAATTCACAGATTTAGTATACCTCTTTCACATTTCAAAAATAAATTTTTGCTTAAAAACCCTTCACTTAAAATCAAAACTCACCTCCACACAAGCGACCACTTGTTTGCAGTCAACAGCTCTGATTGTATCAAAGAAGGCATTCATTGCAGCTAGAGCAAATGACTTTCTCTCTTTATAGATTTCAAGTGCTGTCAGTATGTTGGCTTCACATGAAAGGCTAGCAACCTGTCAGTAACAAAGAAGCAAAGTCTTGACTCTTGATGTTAACAAACTTGCACACCTTTATCACTTAGCGAATAAAGCTCTTGAGCTAAATTAATGAATTTTTCTCCTTCTCTACCGAAACACTGGACTAAATCTTACCTGCAATTCACAGCCAGTTTGCCTTTTCCCTTGCATTGTATCAATTCTTGTTAGACAGTTCAAAACTTTCTGTACATTTACTTTTTCTGTTCTTTGTATCTTCCCTTTATGTACATTTCTTTTTCATGTGTGACATGAGGATTTTGATATTTACTCTTTTATTAGAGATCATTCCCACAAATTCATAAAGTAAAAATATTGATAAAACAACACATGACATACAACAGAATCAACTAGAGCATTTAATGTAAGGGGACATGCAACCAATAAGAGATGATTTTGTTAAGAATTATGCATAAAGTTCTTATGAAAAATTTGTTGAAACTAATTTTTTTTTTACATTTCTCAAGACATATCTCTTTAAAGTTTGATCTTTCTGAGATAACTGCAAAAGTTATGATAAAGCATACTACACAGTGTCTGTATTTCTTTAGTACACCCTACATATCATCAGCCAAGTACTTGCCAGCAAGCATGAGTTTTTATAAGTCATGTTTGCTATTTTCCAAGTAGATACCTGTTCCTTCCAAACTAACCTCGCCTTAAACCAATTGGTTACAAACTGACCCATAAAACCTCATCTAACTCCAAAATAACCTCCCGAAGACATAAACATTACAACTGTCCATGAAATGATGGTTGAAGAAACTATAAGACAACAGAAGAAATATCTTTCTTCCTTCCATATCACAAACTTCATAGCTAATATTTATGCTGTGAATTTTGAAAGAAAAGTTTACAGATCAATACTGTATTTGCAGATTTTGATGAGAATAATTATTACTTTCCACATTTCCAATGTTTTCCAGATAGATTTTCATGTCACCAGAACTTAAAGTATTCACCTTTTTAGCTGGCACAAGCTCATCCAGATAGTCATCAATCAGTAGCAAACCTAAGAAGTCAAACTGGCGGCAAAATCTTGCCCAGTAACTCTTCTTGCGGACAGGTTCATCCATTTCACCTTGATCCATGTCTGTTTCCATTTTCTCTCCATCAGGTTCCCTGGAAAACCAACAAAACCTGATGAAGTTAACACTGAGATACTTTATTCTCAGAAGCACTTGGGAAAAGAGGGATAAAATCAAGATTACTTTTAACAATCCCTGGAAAACCAACAAAACCTGATGAAGTTAACACTGAGATACTTTATTCTCAGAAGCACTTGGGAAAAGAGAGATAAAATCAAGATTACTTTTAACAATCCCTGGAAAACCAACAAAACCTGATGAAGTTAACACTGAGATACTTTATTCTCAGAAGCACTTGGGAAAAGAGAGATAAAATCAAGATTACTTTTAACAATCCCTGGAAAACCAACAAAACCTGATGAAGTTAACACTGAGATACTTTATTCTCAGAAGCACTTGGGAAAGGAGGGATAAAATCAAGATTACTTTTAACAATCCCTGGAAAACCAACAAAACCTGATGAAGTTAACACTGAGATACTTTATTCTCAGAAGCACTTGGGAAAGGAGGGATAAAATCAAGATTACTTTTAACAATCCCTGGAAAACCAACAAAACCTGATGAAGTTAACACTGAGATACTTTATTCTCAGAAGCACTTGGGAAAGGAGGGATAAAATCAAGATTACTTTTAACAATCCCTGGAAAACCAACAAAACCTGATGAAGTTAACACTGAGATACTTTATTCTCAGAAGCACTTGGGAAAGGAGGGATAAAATCAAGATTACTTTTAACAATCCCTGGAAAACCAACAAAACCTGATGAAGTTAACACTGAGATACTTTATTCTCAGAAGCACTTGGGAAAGGAGGGATAAAATCAAGATTACTTTTAACAATCCCTGGAAAACCAACAAAACCTGATGAAGTTAACACTGAGATACTTTATTCTCAGAAGCACTTGGGAAAGGAGGGATAAAATCAAGATTACTTTTAACAATCCCTGGAAAACCAACAAAACCTGATGAAGTTAACACTGAGATACTTTATTCTCAGAAGCACTTGGGAAAGGAGGGATAAAATCAAGATTACTTTTAACAATCCCTGGAAAACCAACAAAACCTGATGAAGTTAACACTGAGATACTTTATTCTCAGAAGCACTTGGGAAAAGAGGGATAAAATCAAGATTACTTTTAACAATCCCTGGAAAACCAACAAAACCTGATGAAGTTAACACTGAGATACTTTATTCTCAGAAGCACTTGGGAAAAGAGGGATAAAATCAAGATTACTTTTAACAATCCCTGGAAAACCAACAAAACCTGATGAAGTTAACACAGAGATACTTTATTCTCAGAAGCACTTGGGAAAAGAGAGATAAAATCAAGATTACTTTTAACAATCCCTGGAAAACCAACAAAACCTGATGAAGTTAACACTGAGATACTTTATTCTCAGAAGCACTTGGGAAAAGAGGGATAAAATCAAGATTACTTTTAACAATCCCTGGAAAACCAACAAAACCTGATGAAGTTAACACTGAGATACTTTATTCTCAGAAGCACTTGGGAAAAGAGGGATAAAATCAAGATTACTTTTAACAATCCCTGGAAACCAACAAAACCTGATGAAGTTAACACTGAGATACTTTATTCTCAGAAGCACTTGGGAAAGGAGGGATAAAATCAAGATTACTTTTAACAATCCCTGGAAAACCAACAAAACCTGATGAAGTTAACACTGAGATACTTTATTCTCAGAAGCACTTGGGAAAAGAGGGATAAAATCAAGATTACTTTTAACAATCCCTGGAAAACCAACAAAACCTGATGAAGTTAACACTGAGATACTTTATTCTCAGAAGCACTTGGGAAAAGAGGGATAAAATCAAGATTACTTTTAACAATCCCTGGAAAACCAACAAAACCTGATGAAGTTAACACTGAGATACTTTATTCTCAGAAGCACTTGGGAAAGGAGGGATAAAATCAAGATTACTTTTAACAATCCCTGGAAAACCAACAAAACCTGATGAAGTTAACACTGAGATACTTTATTCTCAGAAGCACTTGGGAAAAGAGGGATAAAATCAAGATTACTTTTAACAATCCCTGGAAAACCAACAAAACCTGATGAAGTTAACACTGAGATACTTTATTCTCAGAAGCACTTGGGAAAAGAGAGATAAAATCAAGATTACTTTTAACAATGATCCCCCTCCATACTGAGAAACTAATCTCTATTACTAAACATGCTTTCCAATTACAATGACTCTTACTATATTTTGAAGCTCAATTTCAGCTTTTCAGGACAAAAAAGGAGTTTGTCTGAAGTTTCATGTCATAAAGTTCTCATAACCACACTTGATCCAAAATAATGGCAAAACATCTACAAGTATCAACAACATGAGATGACACACTGGTGGCAGCATTGGGATTTAACAGATGCAAATTTATGCCACAAGCACTGCCTTCAGAAAACCTTTTCTCCAAAATTGACAATGAAATAATCCAGTCATTCTATGTGGATCCTCATCAACTAGCCTTGCCGTTTGCCCATTTGCAATGTCAGATAGGGGTTTATCTTGCCATTAACACAGATAATCCTTCAACTGAAAAGCTTTTTGTCAGTTTTCACTTTTTTTATTGTACATCTGTCTTCTGTGAGAAAAAACAAAACTACCAAACACTTACTGCTAAGCTAGCACAACCACAGGATAGGAAGAATTTAAATCTTACGTGCTGGGAGGGGTGTCTTCATCGCGATTGCTATCTACTTGATTGCCAGATAAATCAAGGTAAACTAGGTGTGGTAAACTCTGTACCAATGTTGACAGCATCAGTGGGGTCAAGTGAAATGCATAGTCAACCTCTGCCACAGAAATATCTAAGTGTCTGGAAAAAGAAGGTATTCAAGAAAACATTTTCAGCCCAAGAGATACATTTTAAGGTGTGGGGTTGGTTCCCAACTTTTCAGAAGAAATGAAAGCTGCCACCCCCCCCCCCTCCAATTCTTCATTACAACCAGAAATCCCAAAGGCTTAGTGATTCCTTGCCAAATGGGAATGCTTTGTTGCACTGAGGTGACCCCAGATGACCTTTGACCTCCACTGAAAACAAAAGAGTTATTTCTCAGACCATAAGGCATCAACTTACCACATATGAAATCTATCCAAAATTCCCATCTGGAGATATCATGTTAACAGAGCTTTCAGTGTTTGACGCCAGGTAACCCAAGATGACCTTTGATTTCCACCAAAAACAATAGGATTCTTCTCACCATAATGCATCCACATACTAAGTATGAAATCTATCCAAGCTTCCTGTCTAGAGATATGGTGTTAACAAAGTTTTCAGTGTTTGACCCCAGTGACCCCAGATAACCTTTGACCTCCAATGGGGTTCTTCCTCTCAACATGACAAATCTACACACCAAATATGAGAAGTCTCTGTCATTGCTACCTTGAGAAATTGTGTTTACAGGCCATTTACAAGGTTTTTGCCTTTTAACCTCTGGTGACCTATGATGACCTTTGACCTCTACCAAAAACAATAGCGTGTTTCCTCTCAACATGACAAAGCTATATACCAAATACAAAGTGTCAGTCATTCCTATCTTGAGATACCAAGTTTACAAGGTTTTTGGTCTTTGACCTCTGGTGACCTCAAATGACATTTGACCTCCACCAAAAACAATAGGGTTCTTTCTCTCAACATGACAAATCTATCTACCAAACATGAAAAGTGTCCTTCATTCCTGTCTTGAGATATCATGATTACGAGCTTTTCGGTTTTTTACCTCTGGTGACCTCAAATGACCTATGACCTCCACCAAAAACAATGGGGTTCTTCCTCTCAACATGACAAAGCTATACACCAAATATAAAAAGTGTCCTTCATTCCTATCTTGAGATATCACATTTACAAGCCACTTACAAGGTTTTTGCAGTTTAACCTCCAGTGACCTCAGATGACCTTTGACCTCTACCAAAAAAATAGAGTTCTTCCTCTAAACATGACAAATCTAAACACCACATATGAAAAGTGTTGGTCATTCCTACCTTGAGATATCTTGTTTACAAGGTTTTTGGTTTTTGAACTCTGGTGACCACAAACGATGTTTGACCTCCACCAAAAACAATAGGGATCTTTTTCTGAATATGACGAGTCTATATACCAAATATGAAAAGTGTCCTTCATTCCTTCCTCGAGATATCGAGATTACGAGCTTTTCAGTTGTTTACCTACGGTGACCTCAAATGACCTATGACCTTTGATCTTCACCAAAAACAATATGGTTCTTCCTCTGAACATGACAAATCTATGTACCACATATGAAAAGTGTCAGTCATTGCTATCAAGAGATATCATGTTTACAAGCCATATACAAGGTTTTTGCAGTTTAACCTCCAGTGACCTCAGATGACCTTTGACCTCTACCAAAAACAATAGGATTCTTCCTCTAAACATGACAAATCTATATACCACATATGAAAAGTGTCAGGTATTCCTAACTTCAGATATTGTGTTTACAAGCTCAGTGTCACATACACACACTCAATGCCTTACGGGTACTGGCAAAAGGACCCCACAGGGAATGCATGGGAATTTCCCAGCAGCAAAGCTGCCCGTGAAGGAGCCGATTAAACGGATGTGCTTGAGGGTGCGCTCCGTTCCAAGGCAGACATGTGCAGCCGTGCGTGACTTCTCTTCGCAGTGACCAAATTTTTGGGCAGCTATACTAGTTTCAAGCCGGGCATGAGCTAGGAAAGACGTGCGAGAGCGGAGCTATCGCCAGCTGCCCCGTTACCCACTAAGGCCACGTTGGTGAGTGCATACACAAACACATACACACACACATACACACACACACGACATCACCATCGTATAGATTCCGTGCCTGCCTTCGGCAAGGAATCAAAACTGCAAAATGCCTGTTTAGCAATGAAAAACAAGATATCTTTGTTGTCATTTTCAGACCTTACATGTATCAACAACCTTTCAAACCCTGAACCCACACAGGCCTTTGGCATCTGTTTTAGTTTTTCTATGTAAGGCAAATTCTCATTGACCAAATTGGTTTCATTCTCGCAATAGGCCTACAGTAATGCTTACTTTTAGCCTCTCCAGCAGTATTATTAACTGTCTTGGAAGCACCTTCTATGATGAAAATGTTGTTACATTACCCCTGCCTAATCCTCCATTTCTAAAGAAACTATTACAGCTTGTTAATCTTTCCAAATGATCTATTGTATAAAGTAGTTTGAGAACCCTCATGGTTGACCCATGCTGAGCAATGTACTGTACAGACAATGCACAGTACGTACATCTCCCTGAAGCTCAGTGATGCACATATGTCTCACTGAGTAATCAGTCACTAAGCATCAGAGTGGCTATTGTGCATTTTGAGACAAAGTTTTCGCATTTTTGTATCAATCAAATGGCGAAACGAATCACAAATTTAAGAGATGTTACCATAAATGTACATTCAGATGATGACATTTTGCTTTCAAATTTCTTTGATAAATAGAATTCTAGACAAAAGTCATTGAAACATATTAGTGACAGTCTTCTGATAAAAGAAGAAGTATGTCTTTAATGTTGTGGTTTGGTTCTTCTCTTGGATGTGACTGCAAGGTGATGTAATTTTCCATCGAGGCTGGGGACAACAATTAATGTTACAGTAGGTCAAATCAAGGATTACCATTCTGCTTGTTAGTCACAAATATTGTCATACTATACTACTAAACAAAATAATGTTACAAGTCTTTAATTAAGTTGTGTCCTTTCAAAGCTATAACTCCTTTCAGCTGTGGTCTTAGGTTTTCACTTGCAGTGGGAGATAGCCCAAAAGGACTTACCTTAAGAAGGAATGTCCAGCATGTTGCAAGTGATAAAACAGTCTGTAACTGTTCCAACATGAATTATGAAAAACCAACGAACTATGTGAGAGGAAAATGAGTACCATACAATGTAAATTCCCCCAAGTGTTTTTGTTTGTTCTTGCTTTGTAGGCCCTATTGGTTTATTTTGTTTTGTTTTACTTGGTTTAGTTTTGTTTTGTGTTGTTGATTTTTGTTTGGTTGGTTTTTTTTTTCTTTTTTTTTTTGCTTTGCTAAGGTGTTTTGCTCTATTTTGTTGTATTTTTTTTTTAGTTTTTTCTTTTCGTGACAGTTTGTTTTGTCTCATTTTTGTTTCCTTTTGTTTTACCAGCTTAATTAATCACTGCTGAGACTATACTGTACCTGTTATTAGTACTGCACTGTCATTGATTTTTACTTTATGACTCCTAACATCATCCTTGCCAAAATATAACTAATGAATACATCGTCATGCAAATATCCAACTAAAAAGAAAACATTACCTTAACGACTTCACCCTACAGATGTCCTGCAAACTTGTCTCCAAGATCATGCAGTCGTGCAGGACAAGAGTTGTAAGCCGGTGTCGATGAGGCATGAGAAAGGTCATGTCTCCGTTTTTCACAACTCCAGACACATTCAATGATAACAGTTTTGGAAGATGTCTTGTCAAGAAATGCAAGTGGACACTGCTTAGTTCAGTATAGCTTATATCTAATCTCACCAACTGGGGTAAAAAGAAATCCATGATGTAGACATAATTCTGCAGGACCTTTGGGCACCTACTCAGATTCAATGCTTGCAAGGAACTTAGTTTGATTAAGTCTGGCAGGCATCTGTCTGACAACTCTGTACAGCCTTGAATATCTAATTCCAGGAGTCTCTGTTTGGTTAAAGCCATAACAGCTATATCAGTTATTGTAGAATTTTTCAGTTTGACTCTTTTGAGGTTCGTCTTTGTGGGATCCGAGAGTATACAAATAACATTATCCTGCAACAGGTCTCTTTCAGCAAGGTAACAGACCAGGTGATCACACACTATCCAAGGTAACCTGACATCCCCACGAAGTCTCTTTGGGGCACCTTTTTCGTCTGGCTCGCATATTAGATGCCAATTGGATGCTACTACATCAAACGCAACATCCCATAGTCTGTATGGCTTGTAAAGGGCCATCCTATTCATTGCCACTGTCTTCTTAGTCACACCATTGTTTAGAGAATATGGTTACAATTTTCACTGCAATAGAAAGCAAAGGTCAAAAATTTTAATTTGCTCAGGAAATACTTAAATTAGGATTCAAAAATGCAATAAAGAACTTCTAAACACAGAATATACCCAGTTCCTCCACTTACAAAAAAAAAAAATATCACAGAATGCTTCCATTCCACCCAACTTCCAAATTATACACTATGAGACCTTTTTCAAATTGAACTACATACCACTATAAACTACATGTAAGGTCACATAAAGTTACCTGTCAGAGTACAGTGAAGCATTTAAATTTCTGTTGGACATGTAGATTTACAGTATTTACTGATCAATACAGAGGTTACACCTCTATGTTCTCACCTTTCTATGTTCTGAAACCTGACCCCATAATACTCTAACCCTGACCTAACCCTAATCCTAACCCTGCACTTCATGTAGATTTTCTGAAAATAGGGACATCAGAACATGTGCTTGTTACTAATAATCATCATCAGTAAGGAAACTTTCATTGGCTCACTCAATTTACAAAATACCCTCCTCATTATTACAAAAGAATGGCAACTTCCTTTGGCAAATGAAATTCAGTTTTTTTTATCTGATTCAGCAAGAGATTACTCTAAAACAAAGATACAAAGGCTTCAGGGTTAGTTACAAGTATATTTAAACCAGTGGTTCCCAACAGGAGGGCATTATTGTCCCCTGAGAGGCATTTTCCCAACTCGTGGGGCAATGAGCACTGAAGGGGTGGCAGGGGACATTTTGAAAAAAAATGATATACCCAATTTAAACTGAGCCTTGAAAGATTCCAAAAGGTTTCCTTTAGCTGAGCTCTCAAATTCATTCCCACAAAAAGAGATACATGACTTCAATGGGTCAAGTAGGTCTTACATTCACTCTTCAGGTGCACTACCAAGTTTGTGAATTATCTTTACTGCAAGATACAGTACCACGAAATCGCATCTACCAATTTTAATTTCAAAATTTTTAGTGGCAGTGAAAGTGGTGAGTGAAGGGGCCATGGCTAAAAATGGCCCCACCACTTTAACATTGAATGTAGTTTTACCTTGCTGTCCATAAAGATGACATTCTGACAGAAGTGACAATTGTAGATAACTGTAACATAACAGATAAATTTTGCAATTTTTACATATGTAATATGAAGTATGACGTCAAAATGTTTTCAAATGTGCTATTTTTTGGTTTGCCAATTTTGGCTTCCTCATTATTTTTGCCTGTAGAACAGCTTGAGAGGCATCTTTTTAAGTCCCATGCAACCTCTACCATCCTTCTTCCTCCCACCTGCAGGAAAAGCACCTTGCAGTAAGTATCAAAGGGAACTTCTGTTAGTAATTTTTAAAAAAAAAACAAATTATTACAATTACAATCTTTACACTCTCAGTAAACCACTGTTCTTTTCTTTCATAACCCTTTCCTAATCTTCCATAACTTACAAACAGCAGCATCAAAACAAGCATCCTTGTCGAATGGACTGGATTTACACAATATGTCTTTTAATCTGGTGCCAGGCCTTTTAATACCTTTTACAGTGTCCTCCAGCATCCAGTGTCCAGTGACCGCCCACAGTGAGCTACACAAAAATATCTTATCTTGTCATCCTTCATTCATGGTCCTACTCTAATATTTTATGCTCCACCTTTTCTTATTTCTAAAACTGAGTGGTAGGCCTACTTGAAGTTTTATCCCAGCACCACATACATAAAATCTGTTAGAATGGCATATGTTATATAGGCTATGGGTTCAGTATGAAGTCGTAGCAAGGTCACGCAATTACGTGTAGGCTAGCTAATGCAAAAATTTCTGCTAGGCCTAGTTACGCGAAAAACTAAACAGCTTCTCATTTTACATTTCCAAGCTATCTCTTTCGAAATACGTGATCATTAGAAAGAAGCGATATCCGTTTCATGTATGAACAATGCTACTTTTTGCTGAGTGATGGTTGGGATACTTAAAAGTACGGCAAATCATACCTGCGCAATTAACTCTCTTAACGTTAGCTTATCCTCTAGCCTAGGCCCCGACTGGAAAACATGTATGTTACGCCGAAGATCTTCGGCGTGCAGTAAAGACCTTATACGCCAATTTCATGGCGTGATTTTCTTGTCTTTTACATACACACTGTACTTAAAACACAGTACAACAATTTGGCGTGGCGTAAAAGTTGAGAAAACAGGTGACTGGCGTAAAAATTCGGTGTAGGAAATACGAACTTTCCAGAATGGGCCTAGGCTAATAATATTAACGTTAGACCTAGCCACCTGGCGTTTATACTTTATACACGGAAGCAGGCCTACAGGAGACTTCAGAAACATAAACAATCAATACTACCTAAGAAAAGTCAATTGTGGAGAACTGCCTGTGTAAAATTGGGACGCTCTTGTCTTTGAGTATCAACAAGTAACAGCAGCACTGCGCCAGAATATATTTCTACGGAGCAAGTCGTCTAACCGAATCTACTAATTTTGCCCGGTTGCAGTGATAATACTGTAACCGCAATGCGCCATTACATACTACGATTTAGTTTCGGATGACATCATATTACCAGCCAACACAGCTAGCTACAGCGTTACGTTTCAAGGCCTGCAAATGGGGGTTTCCCGCACTGACACAACACAACGAAGGAGACTGGTCCCTATCCGATGCAGTTGCGCACGCCAGTGCACGAACGCCTGACGATATGACGCTTACCGTACCTATCAAAGATATTATAAGCATATTATATTCCTACACTGTTACGCTCAGTGACTCCTCTTGGAGTAGCAAATATCGGGGATGACGTGTGAATTTGACATGCCTGTCTAATCGCCATTCTAATCGGAGATCTGCGTACAAAAATAAGAACGCGTTACAGAAAATTCCATTGCTAAAAGAGGTTAAGTTGCGTGCACTTTTACAACGCGTTCTATACGCGCAGAATACATTTCTCTGTGTATTATTCCGGAATACTTGAGGCACACTTCTGCTAGGCTTGGGAGAAAAACGCGCGGTTGATTTCCCGTTGTGAGCGTGTAAGAAATTAAACGTGCATTTAAAAGTTCGTCACTTAAAGAGAACGTAGTGGAACTGGGGTGCTTGACAGTAGTGTAACTGGGGTGCTTGAAGTGGGAGGGGGACAGGCATGAAAATAAGGTAAATGTACCGACAGCATATAGAGGGATATCATGTGATGTCACGCTCAATGAATTGCCAGGCACTGAAGGGCAAAACACACACGCAGTAAGCGTATTTACAGCACACGCACACGGCATAACCATAGATACTACTGTGACACAATGGACGCGTTCCCGTCAAAAAAAAAGACGCGCAATCTTGCCCTTCAAAATTGCGTCTAGTTGGTTAAAGTCACTAGAGGGATTTCAGTCACGTGATTTTAACCAACTAGACACAATTTTTGAAGGGCAAGATCGCGCGTCTTTTTTGTTTAAAGGGCAAGATCGATCGCGCGTCTCTTTGGTTTTGACGGGCACGCGTCCAGTGTGTCACAGTAGTATCTATGGTTATGCCCAGGCGCAGTTTTACGGGGGGGGGGGGGGGCTTTGGGGACTCTAGCCCCCCCCCCCCCCCAAAAATTCGCTCAAGCCCCCCCCCCCCAAAATTTCCGAGGTTGTGTGTTATCTTCATGCTATATTTGCGTGTATTGAGAAAAACAAAAATGTCCAATACATTTGTGCACATCTTAGTCCAGTGGATTTAGTTTCTCAAATGTGTCATGCAAGATAGGCATGTGATCACTTTTCTTGTATCCACGTCCACGTACGTACACCGTTGTTTTGACTGCATGTAGTACGACAGCCACGCCTCGCCTTAGTACATATTACGACGGTAGGCACAGTGCGGGCGCCTACTAGCTTACTCAGCTGCATCTTACGTTCGACGCCAGTCCCAGGGGCGTAAATACAGGTGTGTGTGTGAGGGGGGCGTGAAAATCAAAAGTTGGTCTCTGAGCGCCAAAAAGTCGGTCTCAAATCCAGTGATTGCTCAAATCCAGTTCAGTATGCCTTTGTAACAGTAGACCAGACATGAACAACATTTGATACCTTACTCAAATTGAAATTCCGGCAGATGAGAGTAAAAGTGAAAAGATTGCCCTAATTTTCTACTGAGTTCCCGAATTTTTGATCGAATGCCCGAAAAATGTGCAAAAATTTTCGCGCGCTTCGCGCGCCTGTGGTGGTTTAATAGCCTATTTCATGCACCTGAACTGCAACGGATATCTGGCAACTTTTTGAGAAGTTCGGGCAAAAAATTTTCTGGACCCCAAACTGTAAGAATCCCATACGCCTATGAATATTACTATCAGTGGCGTACGCAGGGGGGGGGGGGTTTCCCCCTCCCTGATGCCAATTCGTTTTTAGTTCCTAAAATACGTAAATTTTTTAACACAAATTCTGCTTCAAAATGTAGCGTATGTGGCACCAAATTGCATGTAAGTACATCTAATTTTTCAAAAATTTTCAAAGGGGAGGGACACCCCCTCCCCTTAGACCCTTCGCCCAGGCCGGCGATCACACAACATACTGCATGCCCCCCCCCCCCCCCCGTGAGAGAAATCCTGGGTTCGCCACTGATGGAGTCCTCCTTAGCATCATTCCCCAATGTCGGTATTGACAATGACAGAAAATTTTATTCTTCCGTTTCAAGTCCCCCCTAAGCCCCCCCCCCCCCAAAAAAAAATCTCGGTCTAGAACCGCGCCAGGTTATGCCGTGCGCGTAAGCTGGAAGTACGCTTACCGCGCGTGTGTTTTGCCCTTCAGTGCCTGGGAATCCATTGCGCGTGACGTCACATGAAATCCCTCTATAGCAAAGATATTACCAGCATAGATTCCAAACTTAAAATGGCGCATTATTTTGACTCCCCATGGAGGCCAATATATCGGGGCGGAAGTGCTGATCACTGTTCAGTCGTTTTGAAAACAAACAGGCAAATGAATGTCTTACAAAAGTCTTAATACTTGTTATTTCGGAATGTTGATGACTGAAGAAGTACTACGCCTCAATTATTTCCACTTGAACAAAAATAACTTATTTCTTCAACGCGGCATTCCACGTATTTACACTTGAACATGAACGCACAATGACTGGTTTTGCAAGTTCATGGACATTCATTGGTCAGTTTCTATGGTATCTTCAGGTGACGCACTTTTATATGCGCGTTCAATTATTACGCGCTCACAACGGGAAAGCAACTAGCGCGTTTAATTCCAGAGGGCGCAGAACTGTGCGTCAAGTATTCCCGATAATACACAGAGAAATGTAGTCTGCGCGTATAGAACGCGTTGTAAAAGTGCACCCGCGCTAACCTCTTGGAACAGTGGAATTTTCTGTAACGCGTTCTTATTTTTGTGCGCAGATCGCGGAATAGAACGGCGCGCCTGTCAAATTCACACTTCCGCCCCGATATATGCGTCTCCATGAGGAGTCACTGAACGTAACAGTGTAGGTATAGGAGTTTGGAATCTATGCTTATAATATCTTTGCTCTATAGTCAATGTACTGACACTTAATAGTAGCGACTTTTCGATTTCAGGACGGTAGAGCAACAGGACGGAGAGTTAAACGCACGCGCGACCGGCGTTCTGTCCTGACATTTAATTCGTTTCGATTTTAAAGACGACGGTGCGGCAGAATGACAACAAAACAATGACGCGCTCATTTATTAACTAAGTTGCAATGCTTTGTTAGCATCCGCACTCATCGGTAAGTTGTAACAATGACGACCTTCACAGGATTAGAGATGCTATCGTTACTGGGTTTTTTTTTTCATAAAATTGTGAATTTTCTACTTCAAGATAGCTTTCCTTAGCTTAGCACGGAATCATTCGTTAAAATGGCTTACCGGATATGCACTGTTGTTGTTTGTCATGTTCATTTTTGTCAGCAGCTTACATGCCGCATGAACAGATGATGTACGTTTGCATACAGCTAACTTCAAATTTAACGTCACAGAAACAAGTACGTTATGTGGACGAGGGAAATTACCATGGCAACCCCTGCACCGTCCTGTTTTTAACAGAACGTTAAATCGGTCGACGATCGTCCTGAAAATCAACAGGACGGAGCGATGCTCGCTCCTGCTCATGCGCAGTCCAGTTTTTTGCTGCGCGTTCCGTCCTCTTTGTCTACCGTCCTGAAATCGAAAACTCCGTAGTGTCAAAGGGTCATCACTTAACAAGTCACCCCACACCCGTGACCCCCCCCCATCCACCCAGGAATGGCGCCAGGATTTGCCCGACGGGGGGACAGACTCCCTGACGGGAGGGCCAGAGACCCGAAGCCTCAGACAGGTCCGATCCCGTCGAGAGGTTGATGAGGGAGAATTTGAAGAAAACCTGTGTACTATACCATGTCACTGGGGGCATATTTTGCATAAAATTTGTATTTACTATAGGAAAATAGTTCCGCGCCGATGTAATGTTTTTGCCGAACTCTAAGCTGTAAAAAGCGCTCGAAGCACGCGAAATTATTTTGGGTGAGCCTACACACTAAAATGAATCTGTGCTTATTTAAAGCTTACACATGGCTCAATTGCCCTGATAGTTGGGCCCTATCAGGCACGACTTACATTTTACTTCCCTCCTCGAGTCACTAGCCGTACCGCAAGACAGATACAAGCAGACAAGAGAACATTAACTAAGTCTAGCGAAATGAGATGAAATTCCCAACACTTACATAATTCCATGTATTCAATACTTAAGAAGTTACTTGAAAAGATGGGAAGGGTTTGTAGCCTACTATATTTAGCTATAAGTAACGGAACTGAGGACCAGTGGATAAAGCGTGCCGAAAATTTTGAGTTTTATTTCAGGAATGACTCTTTTGGAAAGCCAAAATAAATAAATTGTCCATGTGTGGCATCAGAATTTTTCCGAAAGGGGGCCGGACCATGCCAGCGACCCCACGTTCCGTCAGCTCCTTTACCGAGGGAGTGGTGAGAAGTGAATATGAAGGTGCCTGACTATCCCATGCCATTGCAGGGCATATTTTGCACATTATCACTTATTACTTCAAGAGCCGCCAAGTTGCACACTGACAGAGTCTGAATCGTGAAATTGCAAAGTGCGCGAAGCGCGCGAAAATCTTCAGTGGGCCTACACTAAAAACATATTAGGGCCTATTATGAACAACGGTCGTCGGTGTAATTGGACGAGTGACTGAGTTCGTCGGCAACTCGGAGAAAGAAAGTGAATCAGTTGTGGCACCAGCTCGGGCAGGGGGCATGCCCCCCGTAGAGGAAGGCTGGCCCCCCGTTAGGAAATTTTCCGATTTCGTCGGGGAGCTGTTATGTAAACGATAAAATGTGTTGTCCCCGTTGTCCCCGACAACGGCCAGTCGCCCCGACGATTTACTTAATTTGGTCTACTTAATTTGGTCTACTTAATTTGGTCTACTTAATTTGGTCTTTAATAAAACCCCCAAAATTTTCCAATTTTCTTCTCTAAAACCCCATTTTTTCAAATTTTCCATGTTAAAAGCCCAATTTTTTCAAATTTTCTAGAAATAGGGCCCAAAATAGGGCCCAAAATTTTGAACGCGCTTCGCGCGCCAAATTTCTCCTTCATACATCGTTTCGGCACTCTATCGGCCTGGTTGAGGCTTTGGGTTGTTAGCCCCCGTCAGGGAGCTTGGCCCCCTGTCGGGCAAATCCTTGCGCCACCCCTGAAGGGAATTAAAGGCTTCCGTATAGGCGCACTATTTCGGGTCATATGACATTCTTGAAAAACCCCTTTCTGCACATTATTCTTCACTTTTATCATCACCATGGGGAGCAACACCCTATTACCCATGGAGTAAGCATCCTTAGCCCGTTTTCTAAACCCTAACCTTGACTTCAGACACATTTTGCACACTCCCGAGGATCCGGTTTACCCACAAACATCCTGGGAAAAATAATGCATCCTGGGGAAAAATAATGCGTGCGGCGCGTGTCTTCCCTTCACTGCAGTCTCAGGCTTCTAACTTTTGAACACCAAAATGAAACAGATGCAGAACCCGTCCTGGCGTTCAAAGCATATTTTGAACGCTTGTGTTAAGATTCTGAACACTTTTCTCCCTTTTTGAACGCCGGACGCCAATTTGAACACTTACCGTATTTGAACGCCTGACGCGTCTAGTGTTCAAATGCTGAACGCATAGTGTTCCAATTTTGAACGACAGGTCCAGCTCCTCAAGTATAGTAGCATAACGGGACGAATAGCCTACATATCAAAAGTATCCGGAATCTTTGCATTGGATAATGTATTATGAACCAAAACATACTTATCCTGCATGAGACTTAATTTTTTACCAAGAGATTATGCTGAAACCTCAGAGCTTCCGGGGCTTAGCCCCCTGGACCCCCACCAGTTGCCATAAGGCGGGCCCAGTGTTTTAGCCAGCCCCTATTTGTGCGACAACGTCGCATAAACGGCGACAAATGTCGCACAATAAAAATCTGACAAGCAAATTCTACCCGGGTGTAAATTTTGAGGTTCCTTATTAGGGCAGAAATCCACTCAAATATTGCACCATTTGCAATCTAGGCACCTTTCAAATTCCAAAACTTTCCAAAGGGGAGGGGCCGGGACACCCTCTCCCATTAGACCCCTCCCCCAGGCCACAGATCAGTAAATGTGCCATTGAGAGAACGTCCTAGCTGAAACACTGGTGGACCTCTGGATCCCAACCGTTTAAAACTATAGCGATTGATGAGAGGAATAGCCTAATATTTACATCAAAATTATGGGAAATCTTTGCATTTGATGGTGCATTATGAACAGAAATATATCCATCCTGAGACTAAATTTTTCACCCAGAGATATGCTTAAACCTCAGAGTTTCCGGGGGCTTCGCCCCCTGCCCCCTTCTCGCGGGGCTTTGCCCCTAGACCCCACCATGGGCCCTAAGGCGGGCCCCTGGACCCCCCTTACTCAAAATCCATATCTGGCTTTATATCTGGAAATATCTGGTTGATTAAAGACTTTATATGGCCATATAAAGCCATATATAACTTGATTAAAACACAACCCAGATATGCATATTAAGTTTGATATGGCCATATAAAGCCAGATATAACTTTATATAATCGTGATATAGATATGTATATAAAGTTTGATATGGCCATATAAAGCCAGATATAACTTGATAAAACTGTGATCCAGATATGTATATAAAGTTTGATATGGCCATATAAAGCCAGATATAACTTGATAAAATGGTGATCCAGATATGTATATAAAGTTTGATATGGCCATATAAAGCCAGATATAACTTGATTAAAACAAAACCCAGATATGCATATTAAGTTTGATATGGCCATATAAAGCCAGATATAACTTGATATAATCGTGATCCTGATATGTATATAAAGTTTGATATGACCATATAAAGCCAGATATAACTTGATAAAACTGTGATCCAGATATGTATATAAAGTTTGATTGGCCATATAAAGCCAGATATAACTTGATAAAATGGTGATCCAGATATGTATATAAAGTTTGATATGGCCATATAAAGCCAGATATAACTTGATATAATCGTGATCCAGATATGTATATAAAGTTTGATATGGCCATATAAAGCCAGATATAACTTGATAAAATGGTGATCCAGATATGTATATAAAGTTTGATATGGCCATATAAAGCCAGATATAACTTGATTAAAACATAACCCAGATATGCATATTAAGTTTGATATGGCCATATAAAGCCAGATATAACTTGATATAACCGTGATCCAGATATGTATATTAAGTTTGATATGGCCATATAAAGCCAGATATAACTTGATATGCTAGATATGCAAATGAGCATTTTGTTAGTTTGTTTTATTATTTATTTGATTTGATTCTTGGATTATGCTTTTTACAAACTAAGACATGTTTTGGATACAGCATCACCTTCCCAGACATTGCAGTTATTTAGTGGCTAAACTTCTGTTAATACCGCAGTGTACTATGTGAACTTAGGCAAATAATTTGCATATTTGGGCGGAGCTTGTATCTAAACCTATATTTTTCATGATTTAGGAAGTTGAATGTAAAATATGCACCACGCAGTAAACAAAATTTAGAGTCAAATACGTAATTAAGTTTAAAATAAGAAGCCTATATCACTGTGATTACATAAAATAGGAAATTTCAAGGCATTTTTCTGTTCACTGTTATGAAATAAGATGAATTTATGTACTTAAGTCAATTCAACCTAATACTTACATTAAATTCTAATTCATGGAGCACTTAAACATTGTTTTCTGGTGTTCAAAGTCTCCATGAGGAGTGTGGACTATACGTTCTAACTATGATTCATAACTAGAGCAGATCTGTGCCATATAAAGGCTTGATCCAGATAGAACTTTATCTGGCCATATATGGTTTTTATCCGATCTGATATAAATTCCATATCTGGTGCAGATATGGGCCATATATAAATTTCCATATATGGGCCAGATATGGGCCATATAAAGAGTGAGCCATATAAAGTTTTATATGGGTCATATATGGCACAGATATGGGCCAGATATAAATCTCTTTATATGTGGCATATATGGATTTTCCATATATGGGCCAGAAATGGAGTAGCCATATATGGGGCATATCTGGGCCATATAAAAGTGAAACTTTACCTGGGCCATATATGGCCATATATGGCCTTTATATTATATCAAGTTATATCTGCCCAATTCTTGTACAAGCCAGATATGAATTCCATATCTGGCCCAGATATGGGCCAGATATGAAATCCCATATCTGGGCCATATATGGATTTTGAGTAAGGGCCACTAAAGCTCGTTTCCGCGCTACGCATTACCAGATTTATCGTCAAAACATAATAGTCTTTACACCCACCCACCCACCCCCCCCCCCCAAGGAAACACCTTCGCTGCGCCCCTGAATGGGCCAATTAGATGAAGAGCTGAAAATCTAAATAGCCGATAACAGACTGGCCACGCGCTCCCGTTCTCTCTTTCTCTTTTTCCTTTCATTCTCCGTCTTCCTTTTTACTCCCTTCCTTTCTTTTCCCTTCTCTCTTTTTTCCTTCTTTCCTCTTTTCTTCTTCTTTTCCTTTCCCTCTCCCCTTTTTGCCGACAGACCGAAAATTTGCCGACGGCGACCAAATATTGGAAGGTGTGACAACCCACCACCACCAAACCCCGCTCGCTAGGCCCTGCCTACAGAGGTTGGAGATGTATATACTTCTGTTTTCGGAAAAGTGTTGTGATCAGAATAGTTGCATGTATTATTACCTTAATAATGGTCATGAGATGGCAAACCGTGACACATGCGGGCGAAGCGCGCCGAAATTTTTCATTAAATAAGATTTCCATGACAAAATCTGCATGCATGCTCAACATCGAGACACTTTCAATTCCCAACAAACCTATGTGCCAATCACAAAGCCAGTCTTTTACCTGAGAATTCGTAAACAGCTTTTTGTTGTTGTGTGTCTCCAGGGGGTTGCTACCGGAAGATACTGATAATAAGAACAATATTTGAGGTAAGGTTTGAAGTGCGTGGAACGCGCGAAAATTTTTATAGTTTGCGAAGGATTTGCGGAAATTCTGATAGTTTGAAAACCATTTGTGATAGAAAATGATTACAATAGGTCCATCACTCGCTCGAAAACACACCTCACCCCCTACAGAAATCTATAGCTTAAACGCCTTTTGGGATTTTTCAAAATATTTTCTAAAATCGATTGGGGGCACACGCCCACCCCCATCCGCATGCCCCAGTGCCGGCGCCACTGTCCATCAAGTATTTAGGGTGGATCCTTTTTCAATCTATTCCTTAGGGGGCCAATGCATTGTTCTGGTGGGGCCCGTATCATCACAAAGAATAAATTCCTTGGACGTACGTAGTGTAATTATAAGTCGGTATTCGCGAAGTGCAAAAATAGTTTGCGTAACGTTGCGCAAGATTCAGAGTTGTCGTAAGTACCGTAAAAGTAAACATTACTACATCCTTACTACATGGCATACCTCACCCCGCCTGAACCCCCCCCCCCCCCCGGAAGCTATTTGAGTGTTTAGCCCATACAGTACGTAACTAAGGCTACGAACCGGGGAGGCATAACCTAGTACCTGACGATTAGGAATGCAATGATAGTCCTTGAACAGTGCTTTTGCAAGATCATTTGTAATCCACCAGTCCATACGTCATTGAAGTAAGGCAGGATAGAGTCCGGTCAAACCATGGGAGTTGTCAACCCCTAGCTGGCCTGGCATACAAGAGATCATTTCAATTGTTACTTCAATTGAGAAACATTGATAAATGGTGGCAACTTCAATGAATGGGGAAAGAAAAGAAAAGAATAGGGCATAGGGCATAGGGCAACTTATAAGTTGACTTTGTGATATTATGCCTTCTAAAGTGAGTCAGTTACGTTGTGATTGCAGCATCTAGAATAATGATCGAAGCAGAACCTTCAATGGGAGAGACAGAGAGCTTACTGAAGATTACGTTTTTGAGTATTGTAGCAGTGATCGGCAGTCCTGAAGGGTAAAGAACGTGACACGGGCCCCTCTCAAAAATGGATGGGATGGCATATGATAGGCCCTACAGATATCTTTACAGAATTCTGGCAGAAGACATTTTTATAATCAGTGTCACATACTTAACTCAAGACTTTCTTTGTGTGGGAGCCTGCACAGACCAATTTTTCCAACGGATTACTGTTTTCAAATAGGGTCCCATATTGTTCACATGGCGCCAGGATTTGCTCGACGGGGGTAGAATACCCCACGGGAGCACCCAACCGAAGCTCCAAAAGCCCCGATGCCGTCAAGCAGAGTTGTATTCAAGTCATTTTCAAGTCAAGTCCCAAGTCATTTACCTTCAAGTCAAGTCACAAGTCACAACTCATTTTCCTTCAAGTCAAGTCAAGTTACAAGTCATTTTCCTTCAAGTCAAGTCACAAGTCATTATTTTCAAAATAAAATATAATAAGCCTATGAACCAGACTGCAGTTCCTAGATACACTCTTAATGCATCCGACTTGCAGTCGGAAGGTCTGGGGTTCGACCCCTGGCCGGGTCATACCAAAGACACTAAAAATGGAACCTACCAGCCTACTGTCATTGTGCTTGGTGCTCAGCATATGGGCCTATAAGCAATGGAATAGGGAAAACAAGCCAGTGAGCCACAACTGGAAAAGAGGCCGGCCCGACTTAAACCAATTGGTTAGAAACTGAGCCGTAAAACCTCATCAAACTCTAACTCTTAATGTGGAGATCAGACTTTAGACCTTAATTTTTCTTTAATTTACGAAATATATGATGTCCATATCAAGTTGAAGAAAATACAACCAACAACTTCTCAAGACAATCAATGGACCACAAAAGCTTACAAAAATAAAGTAGCTGCTAATATGTAGGTAAGAAAAGCTAAGTTCTAATGGAAATGGGATCGTTTTAAAATAAGGAGGATAAATCCAAAGATAATCTTATTGTTCAACATTTTGCAGTTTTATGATATACCGTACATAATGTGTCAAATTTTTTCATGGATGATTATTATTCTCTAAACCTGGGTACAAAGTCACCCAACAAATGAATGTATGCTTAAACTGGTACAGGAGAAAAAGTAACACCATGCCTGTTATTTTCACGAAAATATTCATGAGTAAAAACTATTTTCATGAATAATATTATGAAAAAGATTTCAGAAAATTTCTGAAAATGCAGCCTTGAGGATGCCATGATTTCATCGCGCAAGGCGTCCGTGTGAGTATACGTTTATGACAGAGCTTACGCAGTGCCGTAGCCTGCGGGGGGAGGGGCAGGGGGAAACCGCCCTCTAAGATTTCAAAATCATAAATGAAAGTTGGCCAACTTGAGAAAAAAATAATGAAATGCTGACAATTTTACTATCCAAATTATGATTTCAAACCACGGAAATCATATCTAAGGGTTCCGTTCCTCCCAAATTTTCCCTGGAGGTCCCCGGACCCCCGCCGTTGACGCATTTTTTTTTCCGGGTTTCTCTTCCTAACGAATTACCCATCTTTGCCCTACAAGATACACCGCTGGAATTCACATCCGAGCATATACGCTGACTAAAGATAAAATAGCCTATGATTACTTTTAATTATATTAGCTAATCTCAATGAGCTGGTAAAGAAACTTAATTAATTTCACTGCAAGTATTATTCATGATATTTAAGAACGTAAATATTGCATATTCAAGATAAACCAAGGAGGTACTCTGTGTGTGAACTTCACATCTCAATGATAACTATATTGTAACATGATTCTGAAAGCCATTCATGGAGAGGATACCCGGGCCGGGTACACTATTTAAATTGGGGTGGATGCATTTTCCCTTTAAATCAAATCTAATTTTTCTTCTTGAAGTCTGAATTTGTTTCTCAAGCATGTAATCTTAAAGAAAAGAATTTTTACATCTGACTTTAAGGTCTAAAAGGTGTCACCCCCACTCCCACCTGGGAGATATTTCATCGAACATTTTCTTGCAGGGCCTACTTTACGATGGTGGCTTCCCCATGTCGTATTAAGAGCATTAGGGAGAATCCCCCACCGGGTACCAGTCTTGTAGAGGTGCCATGTCACAGAACTCATCCACAGGTAAAAAAGGAAGGGTCCGTCTTGATGTCAACTATCTGTAGGCATGCCACTTGTTTTATTTCTTAATAACCATTTTACATGGGGGCGTCCAACTTCTGCTTTGGGGAGGGGGAGACTGCCAACTCTGCCCCTCGGGGTTTGGGACAGTGAAGCGAAAGTGGGGAAAGTCTCATGATAGCTGCAGTCACAGTGAGACGATAATCAGGCTAAT
Organism: Holothuria leucospilota; assembly: GCA_029531755.1. Lineage (NCBI taxonomy): Eukaryota > Metazoa > Echinodermata > Holothuroidea > Aspidochirotida > Holothuriidae > Holothuria > Holothuria leucospilota. The sequence goes on along the minus strand of CM055967.1, from coordinate 57,683,189 downwards.
GATCTAGACTGGCACATATATGGTGCATGCAGCCCGTACATAGGCGTATGAAGCTGTTCTCGACTGGGGGGAAGGACTCTAAGGGTAGGAGGAATGCCCTCCCCTTCGGGAGAATTTTTAATTTTTCAGGGTCCCTAGATGAAATTTGGTGAACATGTTAGGAAAATTTTAAGAAAAATTACCCAATATATAAAGGGTTTCCATCCATGAATTGAGTCGGCAGAATTAGAAGCATACTTGGAGTTACTATAGAATACATCACCCCACCACATTTTTTACCAGGGGATCTTTAGCTACCCCCACCCCGCCGCACGCTTCCTACACCTATAGCCCTGCAGGAGTACAGTCGATATTTCATAATAAAGGCCTTTGTTAACAATATTTTCACTCACTTTTTGGCTTGTTTTTCATATAACTTTTAGATACCCCAGTATGTAAGGTGTTCTTCCAAGCGCATCCTTATCCTTTAAAATCGACCCCCTTTCAATTCCATTCCCCTTGTGAACGGGGAGGATTGACAGATAATTTTGGCTTACCCTAGTAATATAGATACCCTTTGTAGACTATCAAAATTAAATAGGCTTACATTCTATATGGATACAAAGGTAATGATGATGAAATACGCATAGTAACGTTGTAAGTCTTCTCGGTCGCAACACTTTTCTCGCAACCAAAAGCGTGATGTTATGGACCCATTTTCGTTCAATGAGAAAGACCTTATTTGCACATTCGCAATTGTTCTCCATCTATCATCTTCTCTGAAATCACCTACCTGTTTTTTTACATGCAAACTTCTGAAAGACGGCCATCGTCAGTATACATTCTTTCATATTTTACACTATCGGCTGATTACGGGGTAGGGCAGCGACCCAATGAGCCAAGATGCTGAACAGTTTTCCTCAGACCCTTTCCACCATACTGGCACCAATGGCCTCATCGATTTTGTTAAACTGTAGGAACAACTGTGTTAATCTTCAATTTCTTGAAGTCTGGGACGTTTGAGTGGATGCATTGTATGTGACAAACTGTAGGTAGGAGTTAAGATTTCTGCAATCTTGGGATTAGGAGCATTTGGGATGCCGCATTTTCTCTCATACCAGCAACCCATGCACACTTGACATGAAAAACTTTGGTGGCAAGCATGATAGCCAAGGAACTGCAGTTCCAAATTTGTTTTAGCGGTGACATTTCCTGTAATCTAAAGAGTTTACTATGCCAAATTGTCTCCCATGCTGATGACCTGCCCATCTTAAAACTGTCAACAATCTTGCCACATACATTAAAAATTCCCCAAGGTCACTTCTAGCTCCTCCAGTTTAGAAAAAAGGTATTTTCAAAATGGTGGAGGTCATATCAACTCACTACTATGTTATCTGTCTGCTATGCATTGGGTACACCCCTGATCTGCATAAGTAATAGTCAGCATGATGCTTTTAACCTTAAATGCAAATCAAAGAATAGTAGCTCCATGCTCTCAAATTGCTGCTGAAATCTTGTTTCCTGCCCCTTGTACCTTGTAGATCAAAGGTACCCATAGGAAGGTATCATAGTCTCAGTGGGAAATGGGCAATTCTACTCAGTTGCAAAAGAGTTCTATCAGAGAGTAGGACCTTACAGCTTGTGTTAAAAGCTATTAACTCTTTATCCTAAGCAGGGTGTTAACACTGCCCTAAGGAACTGATTTCCAGTTTAAAGGTAAACTTGATTTAGGTGGGACAGGCATTCATGCTTCCACCACAGAGTGGAATCTGTCTGCTATATCCCTGTATCATGGACCACAACAGGACTGATCAAGGATTATGCCTGAAGCCTGCCATGCAGGTAATGCCTGCAGAACATGTGCAAATTTCCCGTGCCATCTTCTGGACTTCTTGATCACTGAGTTGGAGTACAAGCACACTATGTGCAGTGTAAATGCAAACAGTGGCAATTTCAAACTCATTAGATCTACTCTTGAACCAAATGGATGGAATCAAGTTCTATGTAAATGTGGTAAAAGAATTCCCTCCCTGGAGCAAGTCCCAAGATAGGTTTAGACATTTTGCTATAACTATCTGTTCAATGAATATATGTCTAATAAAAAAACAAAGGTATTAAATGGACAATAATCAGTCTTCATATTCACATCAAAAAGGGTTGTCTCTTAATTTTGAATTTATGTGGAAAACTGATCCTTTGGTGACATGTTAGCACAACTACTTTTAAACATCTAAATGATTTCATATTGAAATGTTGTTCTGTACACTTTAATGTTTTGTTCACAACAATTGCAGTTAATAAAGAGGTTTTTTTCCAATTTAATCCCCTAACTACTTTTGTGAATGCTGTAAAGGTATCAAAACGCTCCTCTTTTGGTATTCAAAAACTCTTAAAAATGAGACATACAAAAATCACTGTAAACTGTCCATAAACAATTATTTGCATTTTGATCCACTTTATATGCCCCAAATCCTTCACCAGGGGTGTCTATTAGCCTGGAATAGATGCATAAAAAAGACAAAAGAAATAAATCTTTCTTTTTCTTCACTAATGTATTGATCCTCTTATTTCAATAACATAGAGCATAATACAACCCAAAAGGTATTCTGGTTCAAAAGTGAAAACCACAGTAAACACTGGACACTGTTATACAACATAATCCAATCCTGAGGCATTCTCGTGAGGCATTAAACACATGACATAAACAGCACTTATCATACTTAGCATCCCAAGTGTCCACCCAAAAAAGATATTCAACTGCCCAAAAATATTATGTGTTTGAAACTGATGCCTTGCATTCAACCAGAATGTCTTCTAACTGCATTATACTCCACTGTTCACCCACTGTCTAATAAAGTTCTTCGACTTAGGGAGTCCAGCACAATTCTCCTGCTTAACGGTTGGATTTTGCAACACGTTCCAACTCATCCTTCTTTTTGATAGCGTAGGAGTTTGATGATCCCTTCAAGAAGAATAAATGAAAATAAAGTGAGCACTGCTGGTATAATGTAAAGTACTAAAAGTAGGCAATCAAAGAGGTACTTTTTGGGGTCTATAAAGGGAATACCCATCATTCTCTACTGCATCACATTTTGCTTTACAAAACAGCAAACTGCTGTGCCAATGGAAAAATCTTTTGTAGTATTTTGTAAAAAAAAAAACTGTTTTTACTAATTTTGGTATAGAAGAAATCAATCAACCGCAAAAGAATAGTACTACGGTTGCTAAAAATGTTCTTTGTAAACATTACACACACAAAATTTATGTTCTTTTTGGGTACAGAGATGCAAACCAAAAATTGGGAAAGTTTATGCCATAAATAGATTATAATGGTGAATATAACCAGATGTTCTGATATCACAAGGCACAGTGAAAACTTTAAACCAGAATGCAAAAGGCACTGAGGCTTTGTGACTTCACTGCAATAGACTTAGCAGGACTACCTCCTACAGTTTAAATGTTCTAGGCCCTGTTTGCTAAGGAGTTACGCTAATCCTAAGTTTGATTTATTATGCCACAGGCCTATATTATAACCTATCTTAAGACTGAGCTTCACTCCTTATAAAAGGTGACCCTGGGCCACTATTTTGATTAATGTCATGTACCAACACAACAAGTTATGAGATGCATATCTGTAAGATAGCATGCCTACAAGGTTTTCAATGTCTTATCTATGGTGACTCCAAAAGATCTTGGACCTATACCAACAGCTATAGGATTCTTGTTATGGCATACTATATACTATGTATGAAAAGTATTCCTGTTTCTTTAGCATGAAATAGAACTATCGTGTTTTACAAGATCTCCAGAACTGGACCTCCAATGAACTTATAAGACCTTTGACCTTTACCAATACCAAGAGGGTTGTTCTTCTCAATGTTTACAAAATTTACCTTTGCAGCATTGATAAGCTCATCTGCAAGACACTCAGCAATGCTCTTGATGTTTCTGAAGGAAGCCTCACGAGCACCTGTGCACAACAACCAAATGGCTTGGTTCACCCTCCGCAACGGTGAGACATCAACTGCCTGTCGGCGAACAGTACCAGCACGACCAATTCTAGTGGAATCTTCTCTGGGTCCACTGTTGATGATTGCATTCACTAACACTTGCAAAGGATTCTAAAGGAGGAAAGCAGACATGAAAGACTGAAAATGGAAACAACATACAAGTTAAAGGGCATGAGCAGTCGCCCCAAACAACAGCTAAATCTCACATATATATCCTCTTGCTTCCCTTCAAGTATCTTCCACGATGTTTCACAACACAAGTATTGCATACTCAAGGTAAACCAAGGAGGTTTTCATTTGAAAACCAGTCAAAACCAGTTTGATTGCGTTTCCAAATATTCATAAAACTGAAAAATCGGTTGTTGAAAAAAAAACGGAGTATGACCGACGATCACGATTTGACTCATATTTCAAAATTTTATTCTGTCACCCATTCCACCTTTGTTCGTGCAGGGAGGTGTTAGGGAGGAGATACAATATTCTTCAGACTCTTTGAAGCAATGTTCATTTCCGACAGTAATCTTGCTTTTCTTCTCAAAATTCTTAACTCAATACCTAGATCAACTACTTTAAGTGAGGCATTGTCAAAATGACCTTGAGAACACACACCCCCTTACACTGAACTCATAAACTTTGTGTTGCCAGCAGTCTGTGACACTGTGGCAAAATCGGCAGCGAAACGGGTTGACCTTCACTGAAATCAAAGTTTCTTTTGTATCTTGTAATTTTCCTTTTCCAAAATGCATCCCCAAATAATTGCTGCAAAATACACTTATGGACATGATAAGGTGTTTTGGTACCATAATGGCCCTTACTCCATCAGTGTTGTAATTAAACTCAGTGTTGTAATTAAACCCACTCACAATGTTCAACATGGTATCATCAGTTCCAGGTATAGGCCTACATACGTGTGTAAGTTGAATGTAGCCTTATAATAGCCTTTATTCTACATCATTACAAGGATCTTATAATTTGTAACAGCAAAATTAGAGATTCAATTTTGTTTTGAAAAGGCACATTCAGTTTAAGAGTATCCTGTACCCAATCTGTTGTTCAAAACTAATAAAGTATTAAAAAAATAACTGACAATATATGTGTTATGAGCAAGTTCTGCAAAGGTATTTCTATCAAAATGGCACTCGCTGCATTTATGCAATGTGACGGGTGCACACTATGTCAAAATAATGGCCAACATCAATTAACACAGGACATAGTAAATGATATGTTACGTTGCTTATGTTGTGACATTTTTCTGCCTTATGAATGTGATTGGCTGGTTGTGATTTAAGCAATGAATTTTCCTTGACACAAGAGCAAGGACTTATACACTTCGGTTTACTTTTTTGGATGGATCTTGTCAAATATTGTTATGGGCTCTGTCTTTTTCAAAGATCACTTGTAGTATTAGCCTCATGCAGGGCTAAAAACAGTGGAATGAGATCATCAGTTCATTGGAAAATCCAAAATCAGGAAGCACAGAAAAGTAAAAGTTTGAAAGGTTGGGATGGAACATTTGCATCAGAGATAATCAAAACACACAGGTGCTTCAATGACAAATTTTTCTAGATCGCGCATGATTGTAGTACAGAGCACTGGAAGGCAGTTTAGGTGGTTTTGCTGCTAAAGTCAGCTTCTTTAAAGTTTACAGGCTATCGTTTAATTTGAATATGAAATATTTGGAAGTTTTATGGAAGTCATGATGGATGAAAGCCCATATATTTCTGTTTTAAAGGTAGCGATCTTTGACACAAACCAGGGAGTTGTTGGGAAGGAGATACAACAACCAAATCTGTCAGACAATATGTACTTGAAAATGATTTAATTCTTTTCAGGCACTGCCATTTGATTGGCAGGTCTCTTTGTTCCTATTGTTAAGGCTCTGTTAACTGAACCCTTTTAATGATGATCTCCTCCTTTCTTTTCCAAGTAATCTTGAGACACGTATTGCACGTGTGCTAGTATACATAAGAAATACATGCCGCCTTGCCACTTGGGCAAGCATGACCTTTAACCCCACTTGATGGAGATTATCTGCTAGGTCAGTAAAATAACTGCAATTTATGCATCTTTCCATTTGATTGAACAAAGCTTGAAACAATATTTGTATAATTGCTTCTTTATCTCACACCTTGTTTTACTATCATTCGGAATTTTACTAAAGTATGTGGGTCTTACATACTTCTTATCATCAAATAAAATTTGCACAGGTAACCATAAGACTGGTAAAATATTAAATCCTGAATGGTCTGCTATCTTTTGGACAGTCCTCCACAATTTCATTTTTGCATATGCCATGTAGATCTTCATGATAGGCACCACAAGACAGAGAAGAAATATACTGTTCTTATGTGGAAGATGATGTTTATGGTGTGTTTTTTTTATTATTATTATTTTGTAAGATTATGAATCAACAGTTGGTGCTCATGTTTGCCTTCACTGCCTTGCAGTTTCCACAATTAACTGCAATGTGACCCACTTCCCAAACACTACCCACTGTTTCTGTACTATAGCGCTGGACAAGCTCCTTGCCAGAAAAGTTCAGTGTTTGGAGGAAAAGTATGGCCAATGAAGGAATCAACCTACTCTGTACATATCTGTATTAAAAAAAAAGTGGAAAATTTGACACATACTCAGAACATGCTCCTTCTTCCAGCCCTGGTCACAGTATCCCTAAAAAATGCATCACAACAACAGTAAGAGTTGCTGTTACTGTCCTTCTCTAAACCTCAAATTTAGTATGCCTTTAATTGAGGCTTATGTCAAGCCCTGGTGAAGTATTATGTTGACAAAGAAGTTACTGAATACATTACCTCTCCTGTGAGCAGATGAATGATCTCAAAGGCATGCTGCACAATTCTCATTGTCATCAGTTTCTTTCCATTGTTTCTCCCATGCATCATCATGGAATTGGCCAATCGTTCCACCACTGGACATTGAGCCTTGCGAAACCGTTTGATTTGGTAGCGGCCACTGCTGTGAGGTAGGTACTTTGCGTACTTCTCCTTAACAGCAATGTAATCCTTTGAACAAAATTAAAGGTATCACAATTACAAAACATTTGGGCTACCATACCTGAAAAATAGTACTGAGAACTAAAACTGACTTCAGAGTAAGTCTGACAAATCAATTAACTGGCATATATTGTATGTTGAAGAGGAAAGAGTACTATTTTGGCAAACAACAAATCATAATCTGTATGACAGGTGTGTAACTGTTCTTTGAGAAAGAGTTCTGAAGCAAAAGTCAAAAACTCAGCTGCAAAGTATACCACAAACAAATAGGGCTTTCGATTTGCGATTAAATGAGTAATTGTTTAATCGCATATTTTTACGATTAATCAGCCGTTATTCAAACCTGCATTCCTATACGGGAAATCCCCAGAAATGCACAATCTTTCCATGTAACGATCAGCGACTTAACATTAATGCTGTGCGTGACAAATACTATGCCCACAGTTTTAATCCCAATCTGCAAATTCAGAAGTCTGTAGTACGTATTAAAAATTCATTTACCATTACGTAGACACAGCTTGGTACAGCTTGTTTTTATAATTTTTTGTTCATTAAAAATGTCAAACTAGTTACAGATACAACCAGGGTGGGAAATTAGCTGTCGTCTGATCGTCGGAGCCAACTAACATTTCTGTCGGACCACTAAAATGCACCAAAATATGTTTGCTTGGTCATCCTGCTGGCAACCAAATTATTAGGTCTAACACAGTTAGCCTAGCTTAGGCCTAGGCTAAAGCTTTGAGATTTCTGTGGTGTGGTAATTTCCGAAATGCACCCCAGACATACCTTACTGCCTTACGTCATGTCCATGTTCTGTACAAAAGTTCAAGTGAAACGCACGACGTGGAATGCAAGTAGAAAGCATAGCTAAGTCAGTGAATGTGTAGGTCCGTAATTGTATGCAAACACTAAGACATTAGGCTACGTACCTGCTCTGTACAGACATTGATGAACTTGACATAAAGTACATTGCAAGAGCATTGGGCAAAGTTGGGGAAAGAACGGTAATTTTTTTATCGCTGCTTGTACCGCTAAATTTCCAGTTAGTACATAATAGTTTGCAGTAGTTACACTGGGTGCATTTTATGTAAAACATGCATGTCAATTTGTAGGAAATTAAAGTGTACCTTGTATTTTTATGATTTTCTCAATAACGATGTCTGAAACATGACCCCGATACCCAAACTCATACTAGCTACACTGACTTGCACACAGCTAGCTAGCTAGCTAGCATATTCCGAATGCATCGACCAGATATTTACAGTATGTATGGATATATAGTGTGTGCATGCCTTACATACTGCTATATGGAACACTCAACACAAACACGTGTAAGCCTACACACTGTTTAGGTATAGGTAAAGCAGGGTACGATGGAGTGAAACGGGCAATGAAATATTGCGGCTTCTAAGTATTTTTTTTACCGTTTGTTCTGTGAGTGGCTTGGGCTATGATTACGGTCTGTTAAAACTGAGAAAGTGTGAATCTATTTGTTAAGCCCATATTATGTACTAATAAGTAGATTTGGGTTACTGCTACAGTATGAACGGGATAACAAAGGCGCTGCATTTTGTGAGGAGAATTAGTAGGCTAACTGTGAGTAGGCCTTGGTGAAAATCAATTCAGTCACGGAATTGTAGGATGTGCTATGAAACAAGAGTCACCGACAGTTTATTTTCAAAGCTTTATTTGGTCATTGAATTGGCAAATAACATCCTTTCTAGATGCAAGATATCAAACCAAAACATGGGTGAGAAAAAATGATAAACTTCTGTCGCTTTGTAAAGGGAAATCCGTTTTCATATTAGATTTTGAAGGACCACCAACAACGATGTAGGATGACCAAATTGTATGAAATGTTCACAAGTAGGTAGTCCTTTGGACTACCAGTAAAAATTTCTTAAATTCACGCCCTGACAATCATGGCTAAAATCCGGAGTACGTAAGTCAGACTGTACTACCTTTAATCTTAGCTCAAGTTCTGTACCAGGCACTGCGGTAATGAAGGCCTATACAAACTTTAACTTCCTAGGCTATGGGCTATCTGTTACTAGTGTTCAACCGATCATCTGTTAGATAATTGGCATCGGGCCGATTATCGCACAATCGGTAAATAATCGGCATCGGTAAAATTGTGTCATTCAACCGATTACCACCACCGATTATTTGAAAACTGGAAACAGGGCTAAAATACACTTCAAAGTTTGTGCAAAAATCTTTATAATTCACAAAAACACGCATTTCTTTAAGTTCCCACACAAAATATCAGCAATGGTACTCACAAAACTTGCAACATTTTAAGATGTCCAAATGATAGTGATCATCGTAATCGTTGCCGTAACTCTAGTGCAGTACAGTTCAGGTGTATGAAAGGGCACACAGTATTACCTACAAGGTGTGCATGCCACGGACCATGCCATACATCTGCATACAAATTGTACTACAGGAAGAAATGACTTCGCACTACGTTTTTTTCAAGTTTCAATGCTAACCACATCATCTGTACACATTTGATGCACATAATATAGCAACTCTGGAAACTCGCGGCTCATTATCCTGAATAAATTATGCCACTTCCCACATTCCTTCCATTAAGTTTTTAATTATCTATGACATGCACATGGCACACGCATTTGCTGTACAGTTCTTGCTAAGTTGAAGTTCACCATGAAAGGACACCAGTACAGTGTGTAATACATAATGCAAGGCTAAGTGCATTGCCACGCTTTTTATGTAGCACACTGGTCATGCATGAATTGCTCCGTGCTCCTAACTGATGACCGAAGGGAAATGGGCCTATGTTAAATTCATGCTGGAACGGCAACAGTTTTTCGATTATGGCAATTTATCGGAAATTAGTTTTACGTTTCATATGGAGAATCTTTTATGTAAGCTTTACAAAAAATATATCCCTACAGGGAATAATTTAGTATTCAAATTTTGCATAGCAGTTTTGAGAATTTTTTCCTTCTGTAAGGTAAAATCACTGAAAACCCTATGGTTACGCACACAAAAAAAGTGCTATACATTTTTGCATTTGTGTAGCAATATGGCCAGCTTGTGTAGCAAATTGCGATGCGATACCGGATAAATTATTCCCTGCCATATCATTAACAAAGCATGAGATGTGTAAATCCAGTAAACTGAGTGAAATGTTTTGTGGCCCTGAAGTGCCAAGTTAGATATTTTTGCCTAAAACTGGGGTGGATAAGCTACTATATAGCACTACTACAGTCCAGTACAGACCTTTATACAGATCTTCCGACATGATCGGTGGATAGAACTACTGTACGCAGAGCCTTATGTAAGCCGACAGACTCTTTGGCTAACGTTAAGCCTGTGACATTGTACAAAAGCATGTATTTATGGTTGATTTTTATCTCAGTATTTCGAGAGGAAATTCTTCAAAAAACAATTAATATTCCATGCGTGGAACATAGGGAACTGTTCTTAATTGTTCAACTCCAGTGTGAAGGTTATGTTATGGTGTCTGTACAAAGCTAGAAATACACGACAGGTGGCGAGAAAACATGACCTTCCAATACATGTAAATAATCAGTGATCGGTAACCGGCATAGGCCCGATTGTGTAATTGAATAATCGGTAAAGTGGCATAATCCGTCTAACACGATCTGTTACTTGCAAAGATTGTCTACATAACTCTGTCTAGGCCTTACATTTTTCCTGCCGATCGTTATCACAGCCTGGGGCAAAAATACGGCAGTGATGTGTTTCAATCTCCCTTTATTTCTTTCAACTCTTCTGAAAAATATCCATAATACACACAGAATGTTCCTCTGCATCTATGACAGTAAAAATTTATGGTACAGTACCTAAGCCTACTCCTTTTTCTTTCTGCCACACAACTCACCCCATACAAATGTCTGTGTAGGATACAGCATAGCACAGCGCACCCTGTATAGTACAGTGCATGTACTGTAGGAACGTGTCGTAGAACGGCTATTTTACAACATTTGAAATCACCAAACTGTAGTATAGTGGAACAGACATTGCACAGTTGCACTAAATATCCTAACATATGTTGTACATGTACTCTGTGGCCTATGCTGCACACGTTACTTTTTGCTAACTTTTATGCACATAAATGACAAACTGTATGTAAGCAATGCGACCGTAAATATGTTCATACGGAAGCTCTTACAATCACATATCGCTAATAAACAAGTGGATTTCTGTCTTTTCAATTCTTTTTTGATCTCCACCACTTGAATGTGGATCAGGGAATAATTTAGTATTCAAATTTTGCATAGTAATTTTAAGAATGTTTTCCTTCTGTAGTGTAAAATCACTGAAAACCCTATGGTTATGCACACAAAAAACAGCTACAAATTTTTGCATTTTTGTGTAGCAATTTGGCCAGCTTGCGTAGCAAATTGCGATGTGATACCGGATAAATTATTCCCTGATGAGGATGATTTAAGTCAAGACAGGGCCAACTATTTGCTGCTTATTTTTCTGAGGGTATATCTTTCCATTAAAAGTTCCAGTAGCTGTTTATTCCTCTTTATTTTGCAAGTTAATCTAGCTTAAATGCAGATGTGCTTATCCTGTAACTATTGATGAATTATATGGCCGCTGCACAGCAATTTAGTTGGTGTTTTTGACCATACATATTTGTTTACAGTTTATTTGCCAGCCACATCTTGTATGTGGCTCATCTTACTAGCAGATTATCACCCTGTTAATGTTCCTAATCAGGGTTTGTGTTTCTCTGAAAAAGTGGTCGTAATTCTTCTTGATAGTATTTTCTCTTTTACGACCATTCAAAAGTTTGCGTCTTAATTTTTAAAATTTCTGGCGTAAATGATTAAATATACAATACCTAACGCGATATGCCGTAAATGACAATGTTAGGCCTAGCCTACAGGCTATAGCCCGCAACCACGTTAGCGCAGCTTATCCATAAATTCAAGTATGAATGAAATAATTTAATACCAACCTGTTTTTATGATGAGAAACGATTGTTGGATAATATAAATATTTTCACTTCACTCAAAGAGAAATTTAGCCGAAAATATGTAATATATTCCATGTATGATCCAGCAACAGGTGTAGCTTTACCTAACATTAGCAATATTAATTAAAAACACAATGACAATTGTATATAAAGTTTCCATATAGTGTACACACAGTACACATAGTACTAAGTACTAGAATAACCCATGTGCAGCAGCGCAGTATATAGATCCTGCCCTCGATGCAACGTATACTGCAGAGAATAGAAACTTGCAACGTTAGACCTACCAGTTTTAGGTTTTTTATATCATTACAGTAAACTAGTGGAATGCGTAGTGTGAGCAATATTATAATTCAGCAGGTGTTTTACAGTTTAGTAAGTTGAATTTTCTGTCGTAAAGATGCGCAAGTCAAAATTTATATTTACGATTGAATTGTGTTTTTCGTCGTAAGTTAAATTTCCGTCGGCGTAAAAACTTCCGTTTAAGCGTAAAACGCAAACCCTGTTCCTAATCACCCTATTAACGTTCTTAAATATTGTGTTGTCAGACCAGGGATTTTACTGTAACTGTCAATTGCATGCAGTTGTATTGTGGTGCAAACTGACTTATTGAAGCAGTGCAGCGATGATATCGTAGCAGATTTGACACATGCGATTAATCGAAAGTGGTCTGTCACTAAATGATGACGACAGGCGATTAACTGGGGATCCATCACTAATCGCTGACAGCACTGCAAACAAAATATCTGGACTTTCTGTTCAATTTTGCTTGACTTTCATCAGTCTTGCAAACTAATGGTTTCATCAAATGATTTGGCAAGTTCTTCTTTCGCTTTATTTTCATAAACTTTACAATGAAGTTTCTCTATTACTCCAAGGGAAGTAGGTATCACCCTACATGATCACAGACAACTGAGACATGAAACTATGTACACCACTACCTCTTGTAGAGTTAGACTGATTTAGCATGGTTTACACAAAATAAATACATAAACATCAACAAAGCATAACAAAAAAACATATCCAATGCCCCCACTGTATTTAGAGGACCCCCACCAGGCTTTTATTCTTCTTAAAAATCGATAGGGCAGTACTGCCTTATAGACATGAACAGTGCAATTTACCTTTATGCAAACAGAGTCAAACATTTATGTCTAGGAAGACCCTTTCCCCCAACAGAAGTATGTGGGCTTCCTGTTTAAACTCTTGGCTAAATACTTGGCCAATTCTTGTATCAGATATTCTCTGCCAATTAAAGACAGATATTCATCATCCCAAGTATATATGACTTCAACTTGAGGGTAAGCAAATGTCTCAATTGGTGACTGCTCTTTGAGTGTAACAAAACAGAGTAACAAAATGCAAAAGATGCAGAGTAGCTCATATGACACAGCATACTTTACATAAGGGCCTTGTATGCTCACCAGGATATGGCCTTAAGCATAAACTTGTGTCTGCATGCACAAGAAGCTAAAGACAGTTGTCTGGGTGGGGCTAAAACTAACTTAGTTGGGAGAATTGGCACTGTCTGGGATGAGGAGATTTCCCCTTTGAGCTTCCTTTAAACAGTTCCCAGATAATCCCCCCACCCCTTGACAATTCCGAATTGGACAACTCCCTTGGGACAAGTTGCCCATGGATAACTTTCCCCAAACAATTACCAACCATGATTCCCCCTCAGACAACTTTCCCTCACCAAGACATTTGGAATGCCCTGGGTGGAGTTGTCCAGCAGGGAACTGTCTGGGGTGTCTGGGTGGGAATCATCTGGGGTTGCCTGGGGTGTCTGGGTGGGAATTATCTGGGGGGGGGGGAGTTGTCTGGTCATGCCTTTTAACTCTGTGACAAAAATGATGAAGGAAGGGTAGAACTATGAAATATGATACTTGAAAAAAGTTCTGATACTCACAGTTAAACTGATATCACTGACTTGGACTTCATCACAGCTCCACTTGCCAAACAGTTTCACTTCAGCATATTCTGCAGTTACAGCAGGTAGTACAGCCTCCTGTGCAGGAGCTGCTGGTTCATCCCAATTTTCTGCCATGATTGCACACGTCTATAAATTGAAAACAAGAAAATTACGGGTTGAGCATGTATGCAGATTACAGAAAGCAAACATTTAGGAGTCTCAGAAAGTTGATGCCTGGAAATTTGGCTTTTTATGTAAAGATGCATATGAAAACATGTAAAACAAGTCTTTGATATTTTACTTGCTTTCTGAGAAAATTATAAAAAAAAACATATATTCTTCAGCCTTGCATGTATGCATACTATTTTTAGGACATCTAACTTGAAAGTGTGTGACGTAGTGTTTACAAGTATACTACATAGCATGGGCAACCAGGGGCATGTTCGACTTGACATTAAATGTCTCCAAATCTTAAAATTTTTAATGCTGTAAGGCTTCTATTCTTGGGGAGGGCTAAGCCCCCCCCCCCCTTCTGAAATGTGGGACAGCTGTGGTGCAGTTTCACTGCTCCACTTTGTGAAGTTTTTGAAATTGCAAAAGACTGATATAGTATTGAAAGTATGTATATTTCACAAAAGTAGTGAATAAGGGGTTTTTGTCCTTGAAAAGTGGGGCAGAAGCATACAGTACTTAGCTGTCTAAAATGTAGGACAGCTAATTATGCCTCAAAACCTGAACAAAACAGAGCATCAAACTGCATCTCAGGATACTTAAATATTCATGATTTTTACAACATTGGCAGGAGACAACCCCAGAATGTCAGTCTGGAATGTTTCGCACCCACATGGGAATTTAGATTCCTAGATCTACAGTATGCTCCTTAAGACAATCTTTCATGACCAGGGGCCAAAGTGAAAAGATCAGATTAACTCCAAGTGCAAGGAGGAAAAGTGTCAGGATCATCAGGCACGAATCCAAGAGGGGGCTTTCCTGGCCTCAGCCCCCCCCCCCTTTTCGCCACATCAGCAATAACAAATACGCAAAAATTAGCATAATGTTAAACTAGGAGACTATTCAAGGGGGCTTTCTGCCCCCCCCCCACCCCTTTTCGAAACGTCTGGATCCGCGCCTGATCATCCCATATGCTGTAGCAAACCATGCAAAACTGACCACACTAACAAATGTATTCAACAAACTGAAGGCCTAAATGAAGGGCTATCAAGGAAATGGGGGGGGGGGCGCCTGGTTTTCTACACATTTTTGCCAACATTAAAACTATTCTATTCAAGGGCACAGAAGTAAATAGGACACATTGCATCAGATTCCTTTTGTTTTTCTTTACAATTGAATGTCCTGTTTATCCTTGAAATTTGATACTGTTGGAATGTTCGGATATCTTTCCATGTAGATCTAGCATAAAACTACACCATATGTAGGATATTGCAAACAAAGCTGTTAAAAGAAGTGTCTAAGCTTAACCAAGTTTTGATATGTTCGAGGGGTACACATTCTAAGCATTCTGGGGAAATTTGCATGGAAATGCAATATTTCAAGATCCTATCAGTTAGAGTTGTCACATTTTCAACACAAAGTGATCTTCAAGCAAGCACACATGATGTCATAGCCCCACATTAATGAGCAGTCTTTCGTTTTTCTTTAGACTTGACAACCAATTTTCTCCACCACAATCCCATGTTATCGGAATGTGATTGCATGAGAGGCATGGGAATTTTACAAACTTCTAATAACCCATGGGTAGCTCCTGTTGTTACAAGACAACCCGTCAAGAAAACCAGACTGAATCCGTCGACGAGCGAATGGAAAGCTCCACAGAATTGAACTTCAATGCAGCCTTTCTAGAATTGTCTAGAAGTGAGAACTGTTTACGTAATGTGCCAATTATAGCAGCGGCCTGGCGAAACTTCTAAGAAATTGTGCCATTGTTTATTACGGTGCATACAAGGAACGTTCTCGTAATTGCTCGACTGTGTGCACTGGAAGTTTCTATTAAGGAACGTTCTCGTAATTGCTCGACTGTGTGCACTGTAAGTTCTATTGAATTCCAGAGATTTCTCGATTAAAAGCCTAGCGTATAAAAGTCAGTTCAACAACTGTTATAAGAGAGAGATATCATAATACTTCATCGAGACCAGACGCTGTTGAGAAGTTATTCTCTGACAGAATCACCTGAAGCCAGCCACTGACACTGCACATTTGTGATGAAATTGCCCTAGCCTACGCTGTCTCTACGCTGTGCATTGAGATCATTATCATCCATCATCACCTAGCCTTGTCATTATTCGCTCATGGAACCAGTTCCTACGCTACAGCACGCTGCAAGTCTACTACTGTACCATCGTCGACGTGCATGCACTACCAACCCTTGGACCAGACCAGAATTATATTAAGTAAAGGATTGTGAGTAAATCTAATTAATTATTGTAAATTTAAGTAAGATAAGGAGATTGTAAATAATCATTAAGTAGTTGAATTTTAATCTTGTTCTTCTGTGATCTTTCGCTGTTATTGGTTTGACTTGCAACCACAAGCCGTAACACTGTCCCCTATTAACTTCAAGGTCAGCAGAACTGACTGAAAAAACAAAGGAAACAAAGCACTTCTCATCAATGTAAGGAACTGATATAACCCCTGCTTGCCTTAAGCACACTGTGAGTCACAAATGTAGTAACTTCATCTGCTGATATCTCAAGTACTATATGTCCAATTTGAATGGAAGTTTCACCAAATTGCATGGATTTAGTTCCTCTTTCACATATGAAAATTAATTTTTTTTCCTTAAACCCCTCCTTATATATTCCCCCAACATCACCTCTAATACATATTCTTCAAACATCAAAAACAAGAATTTGCCTCATCATTTTCCATGTTCAAAGTAAAAACATTACTCACAGCCAAATTTTCAAGTTATGGCACAAGAATGTATGGTTTATGGTAACTATCTATCCCGCAGACTAGTACATTCCAATTCTAGGAATAATGAAGTTTAAAGACTTTTCCTAGAACAAAAAAACGTTGTTAAGAGTGTCATTCTAGAAAAGCTGTTGGTTGTATTAAAGGACTTAATTTATAAAAAATTGTCTCAGAAGAGTTATTTGGAGAACCACACTTCATTTACCATGAAAATGTGGAATTTAAGTTCGCAACTCCCCTTTAGTTACAATGGAATAGCCCACCTGAATGGACAGTGGCAATGATTCAAATGAACTAGCCTAGAAATTTGCAAACCCTACCCAAAATGGTGATCAAAATGTCTGATGGTGCTTTTAGTAAAAAAATTTGATAGCAAAAGACGACAGTCTCTTTGTTTCTTAACATTATTATGCTTCAATGTGGTAATGAATAGGCCCTAACATTAGTGGGTTATTTTATTTGCTTGTTTTCTGTAACTTAGTGATTGACTCAACATTCCTTCATAAAACATTGTGTTGTACAGAATGCCACCTACCTTTCAAAATTTATTTTCCTCAGATTACTCAATCCAGACACCAAAATACAGCAAAATGAGGAAGACACATTCGAAAATATTACTGCAAAGTTTTATTCATTTTCGTAGCCTAGGCCTAACGTTAATTTTAGGCCTAGGCTAAATGTTTTTAGGCATGTTTGGCCTACAGTATGTGTACCAATAGCATAAAACATATAAAAGTGTGTTCACCAATATCTTAATAACATTTGCGAGGTTTTTTAAATGCTGTATTAAAGACTTGGTCGTTGTGCTGAATATGGAAGAGACTCAATGTACAACTTGAGAAGTTCTAAAGAATACAATCCCAAAAAGGGGTTTCATGCTATTGGTACACATACTGTAGGCTAGGCTATATTTTTATTCATGGCGTATTGTCACAATGTTCCTCGGGCCTAGGCCTAAGTGATTGACTCATGATAGGCTACCCCCACCCAGTCTGGAAAACATGCAGGTTACGCCGAAGATCTTCGGCATGGCAAACATGAAGTCATGCCAAATTAGTGGCGTACTTTATCAGTCAAAAACCAGTTTTATACTGTGGCATTGTCACAAACGATGCAAATCTTTGGCATATAATTTGTTCCATAATTACTACGATGTAAATCTTTGGCAGGCAAAAAACAAACTTTCCAGTATGGATCCCCACTACTAATACTTTAATTAAACTACCCACCTTTTGGTATGGGACCGTCCTGACCAATAGAGGGAACGTTTTGGTTAAGGGGCATTTTGACTGGTAAGTACCCTTGTTACCCTACAGTATATGTACCAATAGCATGAAACCCCCTTTCAGGATTGTATTCTTCAGAACTTATCAAACTGTTCATCGAGGCTCTTCCATATCCACAGTGCATTACATGTCAGGTGCACGCTGAAGTTACACCAACAAAAACAATAGAAAACATAGGCCTAGGATAGAATAAGTAAAATGCCAACTCCACGCTGAAGATCTTCAGATCGGTGTGCATGGAATGCACCCTGGTCCCATATTCAGTAGTGTTGAGCCAATAACGGTGATATCGGAACTTGCCGATAACCGATAAGTCAAACTTGATATCGGCCCGATACCGATACCGATAACAAAGTAAAAGATTAAGTCAAGCTACGTTTGCTACGGTAGGCCTGTGAAGCCATGAGCTTACATTGCTAATGGAATGTACAAACGATAGCTCGCACTTAGAAATTAACGTCAAGTGATAGGCATAACAGTATAAGCCGCCATTGTATCTACCAAATACATGCTGTTTCTACTTCAACTACCCTGTAGCTAAGCTTAAAAATTGTTAAAATCCTGCCAAAACAGTAAAACACCAGTGCAACTTACAGACAAATCCCTGAAAAAATGAAACAAATGCCATTTGATCTTTGCCTATAATTCCCAAGGCAGCGCGGAATACGACATCACACTGTACTGTATAATATAGCCATATATGCTTATATACGTGATTCTTATTGTAAAAATACAACGTTGGGCCTATGCTACAGTGCATTCAAAATGACATTGGCCTTGTGCTGTGTCGGCTCCGTGCTGTGTATGTTACGTGCGCCAAGGTCCTGCACTATACAAGCACCATATATGCTGTATGTACAGTAGTTCACGTCTGGGCATGCCTTTGCAGTAAGAATTCTTGCATATATAATTAGTTACTACAAGCATCGCACATTGTGTGGCAGTTCACAGAGCCACGATGCTTACACATATACAGTATTGCACTGCAGGATGTGTGAGATAAGAGCCCACACAGTACAGTACGTGCTGTATGGGATTTGTTTATTTTGCGCAAGGCACGTGAGCAACATACCAAACACCCAAGCGGACCACGGGAAAGTTATACAGAAATGTACGTAGAAAGATTCCAATTTTGGAAGTCATTTGAGGCAAAAGTAATGATGAATACTTCGGGAATCTTTCAAACTTTAACTGAAGTTTTTGGCAGGAGATGCTAGAAATCGGCGGGAATTATACATTACATGTAGGCCTATTTAAACGTTAGGAAAGATATGGTATGCTGTACAGTGTGGACTATGCACGTTCAACAAATAACTTACACCTACAAAAGACCATACGATGCCGCCGTTTGGAAAGTCAATAAGTGATCATGGCTTTTCACCTGGCATCGTTTGTTAATGTTTAGGCAAAGGCCTAGCCTAGGGTCTCACTCAAGAAAAGCAGGGAAAAATGGTCGTCACAGGTTAAAATTTTGTACACTGAGACTTTCATAAAATTGGCGAAAATGCGAGGAAACTTTAGAATATCGGTTGCCGTTATCGGCGGCAACTGCTGATTTTGCCGATACCGATATCCAACCGATAACATCATTATCGGCCGATACCGATAACACCAACCGATAATCGGCTCAACACTAATATTCAGTACAAAGACCAAGCCTTTCATAAAGCATTGAAACAACCTCGCAAATGTTATTTCCGTCCCAATACGACTTTGTATAAAGAAATACTTAAACAGCCAAAAATCTTCATAAGACTCATAGCACGAGAGCCAGATGTATGAAGTCAGTAACAGTTTAAGAGGTTCTAACATACTAAGAAGAACAGTCTTAGCTTCTTTCGGGAGTAATCTTTGTCCAAAATGAAGATGTTGAATTCGGATTGCCAACTGAAATTCAAGTTCTCTCCTTGTAAGCCTATCAGTCAGGAGTATGAACCAATGAAAGTCTGTTTGTGTATGATTATTCATGAATAAACAACAATAGGTGCCTTGACTACATGTTCAACTGTAGTGAAATGTATGCACGTAAACAGTGCAGAGCATTTGTTTGTATATTCCACGGATGGACTACACAAACAGCCTAGGACTATACTCAGGTTGGTGTAGGCTTAGAATTGAATTGTTCTTAGAAATAATTACCAAAATAATTGCAAAACAATTAACTAGGCCTAGCTTCTTACAATGGCCTTGAACCCGAGAATTACTTTGAACACTTCATTAACTGCAAGATGACAAAGGATTCCTTTCAGAGAGAAATTGTACAACTGGAGCATGTCCCCCCTAATCCTTCTCAACTCCAGGGTGGTAAGCCCAAGATGCTTAAAGGCCAATTCTCGTCATTCCAGACAGTTCCAATTCTCCCAACTAGGCAACCTGCAGCTCCTCCCATAGCTGTATAAAGTTCCTCTTTGTGCAGACACAAACCTATTTTATTACTTCAGGCCATATCCTGGTGAGCATACAAGGCTATAATGTGTAATCCAAACACTCTCTCTGCATTGTGTGGAATTTGAGTTACTCTGTATCATTTGAATTTTCAAACTTTGTTGTCAATCAAAGAGCAGTAACCAACTGAGAATTTTGATACCCCCACACTAAAAATGTACTTTGGGGTGGTGACTGCCTGTCTTTAAGTCTAACATGATAAGCCAGATTGCATAGTTTGTTAACTGCGCGCAGAATGTAATTGTAAATTGTAGTTTGTAGCGCCAATGCCACTACAAACTGAATACACACAATACATTTAACTATATGTGTACGTATATACATCTACGCATATGTATACTTTATTTATGTATACTACATACTATATGTACGTACACTGTACGTACGTACGCTACACTTATACATATCACACTACTGCCAAAATTTATGTACATTTTTCCTATTTGGCAGGAAATAATCATATTTTGTGTGGTACTCAGTGGGAATTAAGTGGAGGCACATTACAACACAAAATTGCATGGCTGCCGTGTGTATTGGATAAGGCTAGTTTGCATTGCACAGTACGCCGACAGACTGAGGTACTGTAACCGTTTTGCCACTGCTATGCCGGGATGGAGTCTTGCTCTGCGCGAAGCACACCAAACTGAATTATTGCGCGCCAAATTCGTGGTAAAATCAGTATGTAAACTGAAAATGCGCGAGGAACTTCTTCCGCGCGACTGACAAATTATGCAGTCTGGATGATAAGGTAGGTGTTTCACCTCGGGTATAAGGCGAGTGGCTCTCCTCTGAACCCGCTCTAAAAGAAACTTGTCCTTTTCATAGAAGGGACTCCAAGCCTGGGCTGCATAGTCGAGGTGGGGTCTTACCAACTGCTTATAAAGATTAGCCTAGTACAATTTCTTCACTAAAACTAATGTAATGAAATTCCTCTTGATCAATCCAAGCACCCTATTAGCCCTAGCAGCAGCAGCTGCACACTGTCTAGGCTAGATGGCTTTAAATCGCCTGTAATAACAACACCCAGAGTAATGACTATTCATAATGATCTAGAACTTCCCACCAAGATGAACCTTGTGCATATTGAAACAGCCCTTAAAGTTACATTTACAGTCACGATTTGTTTAAAACAACCTTTCACTTTCGTAGATGTCTTTTTTCTCCAACAAATCATTTCTCTGGTTAGGGGCCTAGGCTATGTTCGGGTTTAAGTTACCTTAAGCACCACTCACAGACTCACTTCTCTTATCCAAATTCGTATACAAAGTCGTATTGGGACTTTAAGATATCGGTAAACACACTTAAATGTTTCCACGCTATTGAGTATTGGTACACATACTGTCTGACTATAGGTTAAGTTAGGCCTAGCCTTCATCAATTACACACAATGTACCAGTATGAGCTTACACAGTAAACTCAGTAGCCTAACGTTAAAGAAGACCAGATGAAGCTTAGAGTGACAGACACCGGAAGGCTGATCGGGGTAATTGTTACTTTTACCAAAAATATGAGCGTTTAAATCCACCATATTCTACTTCATTATATTTTGAGAGACCTCTTCTTTCATGTAACGTAAGGGACCCTTATCACAAAAAGTGATAAAATGGACATAATCATTGTTTCAGTCAAGTGTATTTGTCATTCTTATTCACCTGCAACACCACGAGAGTAAAGAGAACGTGAAAGGCTAGAGGCCTAGGGCATGCCATGCAATGTAATCGAAATCTATGGAACGCCGAACGCGCACAATCAAGCATTGTATTGTGACATGATGCATAGCTCCCAAGTCTCGAGGAGCAAAATGCAGGTCCACCTCTGATCTGTTGGTTTGTGGATCGCCGGCCTGGGCAGTGGCGTAGCCAGGGGGACAGGGGGGGGAGTTGCCCCCTCTGAAAAAATCTTGGGGAAATTTTGAAAGTGAATATATGATGAAATTTGCGTATGATCTGGTAAAATTTTAAATTTCTTAACCAGTACACTTTACTTATTTAGAAGTATATGCCACACTGGCACAACCAGTCCTCATTAAGGTTTTCAGAGATGGAATGATGACACCATGCTTATAGTTGTACTAGTTATGTTTTACTACCTGTTTTATACAGCATGGGATCTCTGGACCTCTGACAAGGGACTCTGTCCTTTTACTGTATACTTCCAATGTTTCTTGATAATTAAAGCAGCAGCATTGTGGTATATGCAGTTTGTTAGAATGGGTCAGTGGTCAAGTGTTATATTCTGCTACAAGGGCAGGTCCTCGTAAAATTTGGACTGATTGTGGTGAATGTGGTGAACTGATGAAGGGAAAGGTGTGCCAGGGTTCACTTAATTACTGTACTTCACCCATTGTTATTCTGATCTACCAGTAGGACTCAAGAAAAATTCACCAAGACCTGAAGACAAGCAAGATAAAAAAAAGCTTCCAAAAAAATAGGAATTTTTGATGATGTATTCAGTTTACATTTAGCACCAAATGTGGCACCGTTTTGCATCTAGCTCACCTTATATGAGCAAAAATTTTCCAAAGGGGAGGGGGCACCCCTCCCCTTAGACCCCTCCCCCAGGACGGCGATCAGTCACATCAGCCAGGTCAGAGGAAAGCACCCGGACAAAATTTGGACACTGCGGAGAACACTGATTATTAGGAAGCAGATCACTTATTGGGGGAAATGTTGGTGATTTTGCCCCCCTGACAAAAAACCTGGCTACGCCACTGGGCCTGGGGGAGGGGTTATTGAAGTGTATACACGCAAAATGGTGGCACTTTTTAGCAAACTAGTTAATACAACTCAGGCGCGGATACAGGGGGGGGCTTTCCCAGCCTAAGCCCCCCTTTTTCGCCACATCAGTAACAAATACGCAAAAATTAGAGTAGTGTTAATCTAGGAGAATTTTTAAGGGGGCTTTTAGCCCCCCCCCCCCTTTCGAAATGTCTGGATCCGTGCCTGGACTCTTAGTTTTGTGATTATCGGTTAAAGGTTTAAGAGTCCCCCCCCCCCCATTGTCTACACCTATTTAGGGTTAATTGTAATCACAGCAGGGTGCCCAGTAGCAGTTCTCTGTTCCTTGAACAACTAAGTCACGGTGAGGTGCTGAAGTCAACGGCAAAGTCATCACAATTGATGCCTCATCCAAAGAAAGTAGGGGATTGAAGGTGTAGGATATCAAACAATAAAAAGCACGGTGGTGATTTTAATTCACCCTTGTAAGGTGTATGACCATTCGGCTTCATGCTCCACGTGCATAGTCAGGCGCGGATCCAAGGTGGGGGGGTGGCTTTCCCGGCCTCATCCCCCCCCCCCCTTCTCGCCACATCAAAAATAAAATAACAAATACGCGAAAATTAGCATAATGTTAATCTAGGAGAATATTTAGCCCCCTTTTCGAAATTTCTGGATCCGCGCCTGATAGTCATAATAATTAATCACTTTTATACACGCATGAAGAAGAAATTGCCCCAGGCGGGGGTAGGGCACCCGATGGTACTCCGTAGAGCAAATCTCGCTGTCACCACTGGCTAGGGGAAACCGGACGCTCAAGCCCCCCCCCCCCCAACGCATGAATCTTCCAGCCCCCATGGCGTGGATGGTTTATATTTGGTTGCTATAGACGTTTCCGACTGAACTGTCATTCTCTAGCAACTCCCTGATTCTTTTAAACTTGGTACGTATTCGCTTGCCCGCTCGGCTGACGTGTATTACTCCTGCACCTATATTGGCTGCACTCGTAATACCAGGGAGTTGCTATAGCAACTCCCTGGTAAGACTAGAACAGGATGTAGGAACCTAAATCCTCTTCCATGATGGTAACCTTCTAATCTGGTTACTACACCACACCAGCGATGAGTAAATATCGGATAAAATAACGCTCGCTATGAGTGAGTTTACCATTAAGTGGCTGCAACGATTCTTGAGAGTTTCAAAGTGACTTTATGAAATAACGAAATTATCATTTCTCGATCTTGTTTTCCTCCCAATATGGGTTCTTTCCAAGGTTCTGTGTACTTTGGGTCCTTATACCCATGGCTTATATATACTACACAATGGGTGGCGTTATAGTAGCTCCACTCAAGTAAGAAGGAGGTTGAAGGAGTTCTATGAGGAATTATTTCGTTTTACCTCTTCTCGAAGGCGTACGATGCTGGGTCAGGGGCAGTCCTTAAAAGTGTGTGTTCGCATGAAGTGTTTGAAGGGCAGATAAGTCGGAAAAATATGGGGAAATTTACCTCGGGTAACACAGGTTTTTCTCCTACAAAAACGCTTCAGAGAAAAGTATCTCACACGCCTGTAGCTCTTTGCCCTTTGACGAGTGGCCTTTTAAAAAAGAAGAGATGCCTTCCATACGAAAAATGACGTTACGTACCAGTAGTTAAGTCTGGCTTCACGGGATATCTTGAGACAATCCCCCACCCTCATACAAGACAAAGCTAAAAAATGAGAGGTATAGTTTTAATTTCAGACACCTGTGATCTGATGATGGTTGCCATGAAATACCCTCCCTTCCTAAATGAAAAAAATAGAGAAGAAAGAGTATAGAACTAAAAAGTACTCCTTATATACATCTGGTGCTGACTATGATCTCTGACGGAACTTTACGTCTTTAATGCTTGATGTCCCAGTAAAAAAATCTTCCCACAGCAAACATCATGTCCCTCAAAATTGACCAGCTGGCTACATAAAAGATGGCTTCGTTTCGCTCGGATTGCTGGTTTACATGATCAAGGTGCTCTTCAAATGAAAAAAAGATACATCAGATATAGAATAACTTTTTGGTATGCAGGTACAGCAGCACTATATCAAAGCCTAACCTCATACCATCTCCTTTGTAGGTTACTGTATTCATAATTCAGATATCAATTAAAACTGATATAGTGGAGTTGTAACCTTCGTTTTGCTAATTACTTCCCAAACCTTGAACTAGTCAAGTTACTAAGAAAAAGTATTTCAGAGTGTTTGAACAAGAGAGATAATGGATCCGACACTAAGCAAGTAACTTGAAAACAATTCTATTTGCTTTTTATCATTAATATTGTGAAGTATAAGTTAATGGTGTTTATTAATGACAGAGAAAATGAATCTTGTCTTACAGAGCAGAACACATACGGTTTGTTGTATATATGTAGAGAAGTGACACCTTTACCTGCATGGTACATGGACTCAGGGAGCTTCATCTCACAGCTCAAAATTGACTAGATCTGGCAATGAGACAACTCGGTTCATTTCGAGCCAAATACTGTCAAATTTTACAATATTCGGAGTCATGACCCAACTGAATTAGATTCTTTTCAAATTTGGATAAAACGTTTTTCAATGTGTAGTAAAATGTTGTAGGCCTAGTCTGAAAACTCATCATGATCTGCCTAAAGCTTGTTTTGATTCTCATCTTCCTATGTCCAATGGCATGTACTCGGCAAATTAGGGATATTTTGTGGAAAAGATTCCAAGCCCGTAGCGAAGGTGGCTATTGGGCTAAGCCCCCCCCCCCCCACCTAGAAATTATTTGTAGGTACACTTTCCCGTACAGACTGTGCCCAAACTGATGGAGACGCTTAGATTGTGTCCAGGAGTTTAAACTGGTAAAAGAAAGGCTGATGTTTTCATTTAGTTTTGATAATGTTAAAGAGTTAGGCCTACTTAATCTAAGCATTCAGATGGCGAACAATTACTACAGTGAGTTCTCGAGATGTTGTAAGAGTCACCACTAGATTTGTAGAACTCGAGTATGTACTCATGCTCACGAAGCCGAGTACATTTTTCTGTACTTCTGTACATAGCTTTGTACTCGTACCTGTGCTCAGAGGATTTGAAATACAAGTACTGGCTTTCGAACTCTTACTAGGACCTTTATACTCGTATTCGCACTCAGAACTTTTTATTCGGACTCGTACTTGTACTCATGAGTACAAACATCTCAGTCCAGGATACTAATCAAAAGCAACCTGTCTTCGTATAAACTGAAGCAATTACAACACTACCGTATTAATTCCTTGTTGGTACTATACTTACACCAAGGGCGTAGCCAGGAATTTGTCAAGGGAGGCGAAGCCCATAGACAGACTCTCAGCTCTCCGCGCCACCATGGGTTGGCGGGAAACGTAAGAAAATTTTGGCCCAAAATGCCTCCCAGATCGCTGGAAATGGTACTTCCCAGCTCTATTTACCTCATTTAAAATTGGGAAACATTAGCAAGATTGTAAAAATAAACAATAAAAACACCACAAATATGCCTAAGAGGGGGGGGGGGCAGCTGCCCCCTTCACCCCCATTGGCTGACTTAAACAGAGTGTCATCTCCTTAAGCATACGAGTACTTTTGCCCTCTCCTTCAAAAAGAAAATTTTGCCTTGGTGTGGTCTTGAAAGTGCTTGGCATTAACTTGGATCAGTGGGGGTAGTCATAACCTCTCAAAATTCACGGGGAGGAAAAAGCCAAAATTCAAAACGAAAGCTTGTATAATATCAGTTTTCTCAAGGAGCGGACAGGCTGCAGTCTTTTTTGTAGGTAAATGCAAACATGTACCCCCCCCCCCCCCACTGAATTTGACATCGTGGTTAAGATTTGCGGCAGACTGCAGTTTACCCAAAGTAATTTTTCCTCATAGATATAAATTTTGACGGGAAAAACACCATAATCGTGGGTTTATGTTTAGAACATAATGACAATGAAACAACAAATGGACTATAAGTACCACTAGCATACCACGGATTACAACTGACATGGCAAGTTTTCACAATAACGCTTCTGAAAAACTGTGACCTATACAGTAGAAAATGACCATCCTTGCAAGTTTTATAGTCCGATTTGGATTCAAACCCCAAGTTTATATTACTACTTATTTCTGACAATATTGAAGCCGGCAAAGTTTCTATAGCATTGAAAATAACCATATAGTACAGGTGTTCATTCCATTCACCTCCGAGTCAGTTACCAACATTTTATTCTTTTACAGAATGTATAATATTGATATTAATATGTAGAAATCAAATAAGCAGTGGTGCAGAGCAAGGAGCTTTCACCCCTCCCAGCGCCTGATATTGTGGCTAAAGACTGGGGATGCACTCACGTCCGTCGGAAGGGGACGTTAAATGGCGGTCCCGGGAGCAGGATTTGGAGCCATTAGTACACGTCTGCCTCTGATCACTAGTCGAAAAGAGAAGGAGAATCTTCCGCTCATGCCCGCTCACTCTGATATAGGGAGCCGTTTGGCTTCCTGACCCTCAGACGTTAAGCTATCCCAGCCCTAGATTCTATACATGCATGTATACTCTGAAGTATACTCATAATCGTACTCGAGTACGTTTTCTGCACTCGTACTAATGGCCTTGTATTCGTACTCCGACTCGTACTCACAGAATTTACTAGTATATGTCTTTGTACTCGTACTTGGGGCCTTGTACTCGTACGCTTACCATGGGGAGTTTGTACTCGCCCTACAAGTCTACCACATTTTCAACTCACTGTGAACTTGAAGCAAGCACAAGTGATATCAATAGGCTCACACTCACAGTAATCAAAACTGTTATTTTTTGGGTAAAGTTTACAACTATAATGTTCTCTTACATCACCGTATCAGATTTTAATGTGAATATGTGGGAGGAGTAGATATAGAGTTTCCAGACTCAGTTCTTATTCCTTTGTCATTGACGTACGGACTGTTTTTCCGCTCAGGGAGGGGGGTTATTTTTGCCCGACTCCAGACCTAATTTAACTGTCCAACTTTTCGCCCGAATGAGACAAAATATCTGCCCGATTTAGTCAGGTTTCTGACATTTGGGGGGGGGGGCTGCCGCCCCAGCCCCCGGCCCGTACGGCCATGTTCCTTGTTGGTAAACTTATAGGCCTAGCTACTTCAAAGTCAAAACAATAGACTGAAAAACAGATAAAACAAAGGATTGTTCATCAATTTCTTTGGGGAAATAACATCACTCCTGCTTGCTTCCAGTTCACCTAAGAATGCAAATTAACGGGAATAACTTCATATGCTTAGTATATAGGCCTATCTTAAGAACCGTAAACCGGAAAAAAAAATCAGCAGAATGCATACATTTAGTCCCCATTTCATGCAGATTTTTGCTTAAACCCTTCCAAGGCTCTACACACCCTCGAAACAATAAATCTAGTCTTGGTCGAGACGTTAGAAATTTTTCACCTCTCACGTTTTTCTACAAAAAGAGGGCGCTTGTCAACTCGACTGTACGTACTCGAGTATTTCTCGTTCATTACTAACGTAGTACAGAACAGAAATTTGAAGACGGATAGAGGGCGTCTGCACAGTAGTTCTCAATGAACGTTGTGTACTGTGTACAACTAATAATACGGTCTTGAGCAAGACTACAATAAATCCTGCGTGAGCCACTGATTACCCATGATATGTTGTTTGTAAAGAGGGACATCATATGAGATATTTGTTAAGGAAATTAGAGGAGGTTAGAAGTAATGTTGGGGAGGGGGCGCAGGCAGTCCACATGCTTCTCAATTCACAAACACCATTAAATACTACCGGTATACTGACTTCAGTACACAGTCTGTCTGACCTCCAAAAGAACTACTGTCATGTACATCTGATTCCCACAAATCATGGAAGATGCTTTCCAGGGGGAATTTAAGAAATTTGGCTCGTTCAACTGGTGTCAAGTTACCGTGTTTCAAAGTTCTGATGGAGCGTTTACATAGTTATACCCTATCATGCACGACGACTAAAAAATGCTTGTAGCTTATGTTTATTACTTTCAGCATGCCAGTGCGTCCTACCTCTAACAGAACCCTTGTTACATCTCAGGCGGACCCACCAAGTCATTTAAGTTCACAAATTAATAGTTTCAATCATATTTGGTAATTGACATTTTACTGACTAAATTTAGAAGTAAAATTCGGCCTTTGCATTGGAAATTTTTCCTTTGGCAGCGAGCAGAAAATCCAAAAGTAGATACATAAAACGAAATTTAAATAAATATAATTTTAGTATACGCCTGTCGGTGTTTTGAGGCAAGTTTTAATTGGTAGACAGCCCGAAATTCGACATTTTGGGACAAGAATTTGGGACTGAAGTGCGAGTTAGCGTTGACAAAACTGCGGTTGGTTTCCATTACAATGTTCATACATGGAAGTACTACCTCGGACGTAGTGCTTCAATGCATGGTTCATATACCCCGCCACTCTGAGGTAATCCACAATTTTTTATCCATATGCTTTGATTAGTATATTTTGGTATCTCCTACCAATTTGACAATGGCACGAGAAAAACAAATTAATCAAGTTCCTAAGGAGAATCGGTTGTGAGGTTTGACCCCTGATTGTGTAACCCATTGTTCACGTAGGAAGTGGTCGAAATAATCATTGATACATCTTGTAGAAGATGACAATGGGTTAAGAGTTCTATTTCCCAGATTGCGTGACAAAACAGGTGGAACGGGTGTATTACAAACTATAAACTACGGCGTTACGACCGCACGCGTTACCAACTTTTAAGTAGAACCTATGAGTATGATCACGAGCGAAGTGGGTGAACCAATTCATTCATCAATAACTCACAACAAAGTTACATGAGTAATGTGAGTTGTTCTGTAAACACGATATAACACAGGCTTCACATTTCTCTGAGTCTGGTTGAAAATCTGTTTAAATAACAATGGGTATTCTTCCCGATCCACCTTTGATATTGAAAGCGAGATTAATTCTTTTGTTTTTCCTTGCCATGTTTTGTGAATATCGTGTAAATAGTTCATATTTAGATGGATCGTTCCCTTCGGCATCATCTATACATCCTAGTCAATTTTACAAAGGCACGGTGGCCGAAAATGCCGGTGAAAAGTATAACTTTAAGAAGTGCTTAACGTCATCGAAGAGACATTATGTGAACGTAGAGAGGAATCCCTTCGACAGACTTGAAAAGAAATCGAGGAAAAGGAGAAGACGAAACGTCCTTCCACGAAAACCAGAGCAGGAGGATGGTATAACCAACGCTGCATACTTCGATCTCGATACAGACCTGCTGTATTACCGTAATTTACTCGATGACGAGAGGTTTTTGCCTTCGGGAAAATTTTCGTTTGAGATTTGGGTCAAACCTGAAGGCGGCCAGGCTCCAGATGCCGTGATAGCAGGTAAGAATTACTCACCCAGCCCACAGTGACATTTAGGGGGCAATTATAGGGCAGGGTTATACGCTTTGCGTGGGCATTGACAACGGAAACTGCATTTGCTAACAGTTACACTGTATCATGGTTATTTCGCTGGGGGTACTTAGGGCGCAACAAGAGCAAGGCCTCTGACAGGGAGAAAATGCCCCTTCTCTCTGACCCCCCCCCCCCTCATTCTACTACGGTAGTGCTGCAAACCATTATTCCATACTTTCACAGGCCGTAATATGACATCTGGGATTTTCTCGGTTGCATGTTAGCCGGCGAGGCAGGTACGCCAACCATTCATTTCCGTTGTGATCACTAGTTTATTTTCTGTGATTACTGTAAGAAGTAGGCCTAATTAACTTTCATAATTACTTCTGAAACTTTTGTTCGTTTCAAAATATTTTTCAAAGGAAATCTTCCTACTATTGTTTTAGTTATTTTTTTGCTTCTTAAAATTTAATGTAGAATGTATGGAATGTGTGGTCATCCAAGCAGCTACTTAATGGTAGGAGGTAGAATATACCGTAAGAGTCAGTGACTTATATAATTTGCTGTTAAAAGTTGAGAGCGCAATACCAATTTAAACTTTGCCCCCCCCCCCCCACCTCCTGATAAGTAAGCAGTTTATAAGTGACTCCAAGGCGATCGCTTAAAGTTAAGGAATGAAAAGGAGACAATAAAAATTTGGATGAAATTTTAATACAAATAATAGCGTTTGCATGTGTGAAATGAGGTGAAACATTACTAAAACGGTGTACAAAAATGTCAAAACCTTATCTTTCCTGCGCGCTTCGCGCGCAGCCGCGTGCTGCTTGAGTACTTGTTTTATTGTTGCATTCTGTATGAGAGGATTATTGTCCCAGGGCAATCAGTATAGCCTAGTCATGCATCCTTCCAACACCCAAAAGCTGTCACACACGCGCCGTTCTCGGTGTTAACTCATTTATGCCCATCACCCTTTCTTGGTAGAATTGACGTCCCTGCTACGTCAACAATCTCGATAAGTATTACTTGAACAGTATGAATGTTACGCGAAGCTGTAGCTTCAAGAACCTTCGAGAAGCCAAATATAACACACGCGAAGACAAATTTAGCCTTAACGAACCTCATTTCTGGATAACGCGAAGCTGGACGGCTCTATGTATCATACTCAATTCCAAACTTCGCCAAAGCGTAAAATTTGGCTTCGCATATGCTAACTTTTGCTGTACGCGTGTGAAGCTACCAACCACTAAGCGTAACCTATCGCGTTGTTTGTGCGATGAACAACTATAATAGCTTACCTGTCAGGTTTCATACGACTCGTTGGGGTCTCACGCATTTGGAATGAATCGCTAGCAAAACTGTATGTCATATAACTGTGTTTGCTCACGCATTGATTCCAAAGTTAAACACTAAAAATTGTTTTGAGTTACAGTATATTGTTACAATATACTGTTTTGAGTTACAGTATATTGTTACAATACCTACTGAAAGATTTTTTTTCCATTTTACCGCTGGTTCTTTTAAATGTATATCGACGGATACTCCTGACCGTTTCCTGACAAGGCAATTGGGGCAAATTAAAATCTTAATGGGCAAATCTCTTCATCCCAGACAGTTCCAATACTCAAAACTAAGTTACTTCTAGCCCCTCCCAAAACTGTCTTTCCTCCTTGTGCAGACACAAGCCTAGTTTATTGCTTAAGACCGTACAGTAGCAGTGCAATGTCAACTACTCTGCATCTTTTGAATTTTCAGACTCTAATGTCAATCACAGAGGAGTTACCAATTGAGAATTTTGGTTTTCCCCCAACCAAAAATGCACTTGGGGTGATGAGTGACTGTCTTTAAACCATAACAGTATACTTGAAACTGGCCAAAATCTGAAGGTGTCATCATCAAAAACAAATCACTTTTCCTGTGAATGGCCAACAAACGCATAATTGGTCTTACTTCACTTGACAACGAAATAATATAGAAACTTTGAAAGCATTCACGCTTGAATGATGTACTGCATAGTTTTGTCTGAAATAATTTCATCTGTTGGAAATACTGAGGACCTAAAATTAACCATTTTTATTTTACGAATTGTCCACTTTT
Source organism: Holothuria leucospilota (assembly GCA_029531755.1). NCBI lineage: Eukaryota > Metazoa > Echinodermata > Holothuroidea > Aspidochirotida > Holothuriidae > Holothuria > Holothuria leucospilota. The sequence goes on along the minus strand of CM055967.1, from coordinate 57,650,433 downwards.
CATCATTTGCATAAAGGTTCGTTAGAGGAGAGGGCGGTGGGTTCCAGAGTTCAAAGACATAGTAAAGAGGAAAGAGGACGTGGTGTGATGGAGAAATTGAAACCGCCATAAAGACATATTTTTAAAAGTAGGAAATATTTGTAAATTTCAGAAGCTCCCGCATGGCAACCTTCAAAAATTCCCAATTTTCAAGCCCCCCCCCCCCCCACCAAAAAAAAAATATATATAAAGCAAACTGACACAACATCCTTTGCAAGTCGTTACACTAAGCCTACTGGTCTTACGTATGGGCTCTCAATCGAACTTCAGAAGAGGAAAAGTTCTGACGTCACGTTACGTCCAATACTGTTGGGTTCTGCTGAGAAGACACTTTAAAGAAAAAATTCCGAGAATTATCTATGGCACCTTACAGACGACAAACAGAAGTCTCTGGTGGCGTGTAACGAATAGGGCCCATGGTTAAAATAAAGCTTTTTGTGTCGTAATTACTATTACATATGCTTCCATGTATATAAGTGGAGACTTCGAAATAAAAGGAATACCCTTCAGAAAAGCACGGACATAGGGAACGGTCCAAATTAATTATGTGCGGGGAGGTAATACCCCCTCCTCCCACATACACGCAAACTTTGAAAATACCTGGGTTAACTTTAACCAGTTTCGTAGCCACCGGTAGGGTGACCACTTCCCGATGACAGAAAAGGAGGACAACTTTAACTACTATCAGAGCCGTACGGCTCTTTACCTACCTTCTAAGCGGAGCGCCACCATGATTGGCGCGTAGCGTACCAGAAAATTTTGACTTCACAAACTCCTGCAGATGTCCTGAAACGGCCCTTTCTGGTGTTCTAAGCTTAGAGGTGTGAAATTGTTATGTTGTGTCTGAAAATGAATATCTCTGAAAATTTGTGCATGAGGGAGGTTTACGGTAGAACTTCCAGAATGGAGGAATATTCAACGTCCGGCGCCAGGGGCGTAGCCAGGTTTTTGGTGTGGGGGGCAAAGTCGACTCACCGTTCCCATTTTTGACCGCAGCCCGGGGAAGGGGTATAAGGGGAGGGGTGTCCCCCTCCCCTTCTGAAACTTTTTGTTGTCTCGAAGGGCTTAGATGCAAAATGGTGCTTCTTTTTATACTAGATCCCAGTGTTCTCTGCAGGGGTTTTTAGAGTGGCTCAGGCCGGGGTGGCGCCAGGATTTGCCCGAAGGGGGCCAGATTCCCCAACGGGGAGGCCAGGGACCAGAAACCCCGATGCCGTCGAGGGGTTGGTGAGGGGGGATTTGAAGAAAACCTGTGTGCTATACCATGCCAAAAGATATATTGCATAAAATTTGTATATACTAGAGGAACATAGATTTACCGTTTTTATCCGTAATCTAAACTGTGAAATTGCAAAGCGCGCGAAGCGCGCGAAAATTTTTGGGTAAGCCTACACTACAGAGAATCTGTACTTGTTTAAAACTTATATAGGTCAATTGTTCGGGCAGGTAGGCCCTATCAGACATGAACTTACATTTTACTTCCCTCCTCGGGTCACTAGCCGTACCTCACGGCAGACATAAGAGAACAGCCATTAACTAGTTTTACGGAAATGAGATGACATTGTACTATATTTAGCTATAGGTAACGGAACCGAGGAAGAGTGGGCAAAGCGTGCCAAAAATTGTGGGTTTTATCTCAGAAATGATCCTTTTGAAAGCCAAAATAAGTAAACCAATCATGGGTGGCCACAGAATTTTCCCGAACGGGGCCGGGCCATGCCAGCGACCCACGTTCCGACAACCCACTATGTCGAGGGGGTGCAAGGTGAGAAAGGGATTTGAAGGAGCCTAACTATCCCATGCCATTACAGGGCATATTTTGCATAATATCACTTAACACTTCAAGAGCCAAGTTGCGCACTGATATCATTCTTTTGAATCTGAATCGTAAAACTGCAAAGCGCGCGAAGCGCGCGAAAATTTTTAATAGGCTTCCACAAAAAACATAAGTGATCATTAAGAACAAAAAGAAAGAAAGAAAACTATAGGGGTTGAAGATCGTGTCGGGGATAACATACATTGTATCGAAACCACCTGGACTCGCTCACCAACTGACCGTGCAGCATGACACACATTAGAGCACAGCAACTAGGCATTGCGATATGGGATGAAATTTACGACCTCTACATAAGCTGTGTACTCTGCTTACATGTTATTTGGTAAGGTGGACAGTACTTGTGCTATCTAGCTATGTGGAATGGAAATATTAAAGAAAATGGATTGACCCCACAGCGCGCGTAGCGCGCCGAAAATTATGGGTTCTTATTAGGGAAGTTGTCCTCTTGAGAACAAAAACAGGTAAACCGGTGGAGCGACTGTCGCCTTCAGGGACTGCATGCTTTATCGTAACGACTAAGACTCCCCGACAAAACTGTAAAAATTCCCCGATGGGGGGGGGGCATGGCCCACCTGCTCCCTGTCCTCACCTAGCGCCACCCCTGGAAGGGTGGCCCGCCCTCCGAGTGAAAATGACATTGACAACCAATACGTTTTCGGGATTTAATTATTTTGTTTCAAAATCAGGATTAGGGTTCGAAAAAATGGCTAGGGTTCAGTCCCCAAGGCATGATCAGTTGAAAAAAGGAGAAAAAATCCGGAACACTGTTTCCAGACGAGATGACATCATTAATACCCAAGGTTTTGATTGACTTTTCGGGGGCTTATTGCCGATGCGTCCTGCATAAAATAAATATGCCGTCCGTTCTGCTGCGGATTCCACCGTCATTACTCATCCCCGAGACCTAGATCCCTCCCCCTCCCACTCGGCCAACTTCCCATCCCTCCCTCTCGCCGTTTTTTTTTTCGTTTTTTTTTGCTTTCCTTCATTTTTTCAACATCGCCCATTGCGTCCCCAAAATTTCTGTGGGGGGCACTCTGACTCCCCCCTGCCCCCCTCTGGCTACGCCACTGTGACCGGCGACCTGTGAACCCAAATGGAGGACAGGGTGCTCGAAAGCCGGATTGTCCGGCGAAAAGCCTGACGAATGGCCACCCTAGCCACCGGTTATCCAGCCATTTACTCCAATTGGTTACTCCACATTGATTGAAATAAATTCATACTTTGCCCTTCGAATATATAGGCCAATCTGATTGGTTAAATTTGACTTGTGCATGTGCAGATTAATGTACGGTAGTGTTTTATGTATCCTGCACTGGACAGCAGACCACTGTACTCAACAGAAAATGGCCTAACAGGCAATCATTTAAAATGGAGACTTTTGTCTGAAAGTTGCTGGCAGGGAGTAGTATCGTTCAAATTGCAGGAGGGTTCGAATTAAACTTAGTTGGGAGAGAATTAACTGCAGTCCCGTAGGAGAAAATGAGTCCCATGTAGACAAGCATGTAGGTCTACACAGAGATAATTACTGTTATATATTATACATATCTGTGCACGCATTTATCTATCATGCTGAAAGTCTGTTCGTACAAACTACCACAGTACAACATAAATCACCCACTCGAGAAACAGTAACTGATTTTTCAGCAATAAATTGTGAAAAATATGTGTAATTGGAAGTATCTTTCCAAATGTCAGAAGTGGAATGAATTCTCCCTCGTGTGACTTTGCAGATTTAAGTTGCACAACTCAGGTTGTCGACTTCAAGCTGCGATGTGTTCATTCACACATTTCCCTCAGAATATCTTGGTACGGCTCCAAGAACGAAAGGCCAACAAACTATTTAAGAAGGATCGTTAAACCAATGATAAAATGTAGAGGTAACGTGCAATCGGTTGGCAACTTTTCCCCGTCAATGTAAAAGTGTGGGTTTTTTTACGGCATGTGACAACGGAACACGAATGGGCAATATATCATAGAACTGACAAAAACATCAAAATGGTTTGACCTGACTGAAATGTTCACTTTATACTGCAATACTTGTAAATCGTCAATTGGTGTTATCGACAAGGGTTTCACCTATGAAAGTGCTCTTCACAAATTTTGAAGGGTGTCGGTTACATTACAGCGGGTGGACTCACTAAGATGATATCTCCTACGGAGGCAATCCAGTGTCTCACTGCAGGCTTTGGATTGGGTATTACGGATAAGACAAGCCCATGCAGTGGCACGTATTATTTGTAACTGGTTTCCTGTTCTGTGTTCTTACTGATAACGGCGTCATTTTGTTAGGTATTGCCACACCGCTAATTATTTCTCCACTGACTCCACAAAATTTGTTCTCTTGAATTTGTCCAAGTAGGCCTAAAAATGTACAAGCTACCAATCATATGAAAGCTCACAAGTGGACTCGTTGTATGCTAATGTTTCTCCAACAACCATTTATACTAGCCTACATTTTAAAACCTAATGGAGCTTCAAATAGGACAATGGTCCCTCCCTTGGCTCACTTTTTTTTTCTCTTGAAACTACTGAATTAATACCGAATAGCCAAGACCACGAGCTCCTCATCACATCACGCTAAATCCTGCTCGTGAATTTGGTCCCGTAACCGTGATGACGTGGTTTGTTCTACATGCTGTGCAATTAAGTATGCGGAAAGCTGGTTGGATACCCTTCCTCATTTGTATTTATCTGTGATCTTGATAAGTTGATAACGAGAAATCACAAATTCTTCTCGTCCTCGAGATGACATGTTCATCTCATGTCGACACAGGGACGAGTACTTTAACTGACTTTAGTTAGCTGCTAGAAGCGTGACCGGACAACTCCCGCCAATTCCCACGCGTACAATTCCCAACCCGCACAATCTCCAATCTGCACAATTCCCCCAGACGAGTACCACCAATAACAATTACCGCTCAGACAACCCCCTCCCACCAAAAATGGAATTGTCTATGATGGGGGAATTGTCTGGGAAGATTGTCCGGGAACCGCTAAGACATCTACATCACAACGTATGTCAGCATATCCCCTCAGTACTGGATTCTCTTCACTGAACTTCCAGACCCCGCCCTTCCTTGTCCGTCCGGCCGGCGTGTATTAGCCCAGCACCTATATTGGCTGACTGACCCGTAATACCATCGTCGGCGAACTTTCGTAAGATTCTTAGTCGATATCCGTGAGGAAGCCCAATCGAGATAACTTCAAATTAGGCTCATGAATACAGTGAAATTAGACGATCCCTGTCATTGCTTGCAGTGTTAGAGTGTGCACGTGAAAAAGAAGTGCACATATTCGAAACGTGCTACCTGGCTATACGAATATGTCCTTCCTTAAAACTTGGGGACTGCATTCGTTAGGTGACCTGTTTCCATGGAAGACCTCTCCGGTCATACGAATGCTGACAGCAGTTAGCAACTTTTGACCAGCTGTTTTATATTTACTTAATTTCGATTCCAAATTCCATTGAAATGTACCCCTCCGTCTAAGAATATAACTTCTGCTACAATGCCACCGTCACACCCGGTGGGGAAGAGATAAATGGTACCGTCATTGTCATACGTCCAGACGTAAAGGCCTACACTGCTAATGACCTATCAAGCACAGCGGTATTTCGTCTAAAATTCTAAGAATCACTGATCCGTGTGTATATATAGAAGGCTGGTATCATTCAGTTGTTCTAAAATATGTGGCTTTTGAACCTTACATTCGGTAGCCTATACCTGTCAGAATAACGGGCCATGATAGTCTGAAGCTAACCGGGTGGTCAAAATAAGGTGCTTCCCAGATAAAACATCATTCTTCATATTTTACACGATCGTGACACGAAATATAATGATCTGCTCCCACAACCACGTCATATACATAGCATATGGACTTGATAAACTCATTAATATTTAATGAGAAATGCCTTTGTCCCTTTTCCAGGGTGGGCTTGTTTCTGCACGCGATATAAGTGTGAGACATCTGAATTTGAACCTGCGATACATTTGGCAAAGTGCCCAAATTTTTAATAATTATGGGTAGAGACTGCCACCCAAGGTCCGAGGCAGTACTTCCATTGTCCTCCTCAATAAAGAGATTGCACTCATGAGTTTTCGTTCAAACGTTTGGCGACCTACTTACATAAAGTGTCCCGTTTCTGCATAAAAAAAAAACATTCAATGACATACGGACGGACTCGTGATGATAATGGTGGGGGTTGGGGTGGGGCAATGCTCTTCTGTTAGTAAAGAAACAAGGCGTTCATGATAGATTCAGGTGGGTGATCCTCATGTAAGACATTTTCCTATCTTTGGAGGGCTGCATAAGAGCCATCCAGCAAAAGGTCATTTATCCAGCCATGGACCGACCTACTTTGACAGAGGTTTGATTGAAAGCTCGAGTCTCATTTTCTGATTTGCGCCAGTTCGTTATCCGAGTCCAGCTAACCCAGTTCTGAGCCAACTGAGAATCCAGTGGTCATCATTCCGAGCCAACTCCAATTCCAGTATCCCAATTCGGGACCAATTCCGAGTCAGACCATTTGACAACGTAGAATTAATACTAATGCTTTTCATACTATTTTTCGAGTTCCTTTCATTAAAAGCGTCATTTTTAGCAGTCACTTTGTAGTCTAGTCCACCCTGAAATTTAGCTTATTGTGTGCTACCATTCATGTATTAAATTTTGCACCAACAGAAACCGTATCCTGAAGAAACATTAACGAAACCTTTATTTTTGGAGTCTCGGCTGAAATCGCCTCCGTCCGATTCCGGGACCTCCCATTCCAGGACAATTCCGAGTCTAGTAAAATACGAATCGAGTCCGAGTCCGAATTCGGGCGTTACAGCCCTGATTTGAGCCGAGTTGTTTGACCAGTGATAAATAACTAGTCAACTTAAAGACAGGTTTCGTCATTTTCAAAGAAAAGCACTTCTTACCAACTTTTCTTCAGTGAGTTCACATAAAGGTCTAGAAATCCTTGTTGGTACCGGCAATCCTTATTCAGAGCCTACAGATCGTAGACAACCATAGAGACAACAATATGCTTAACATGATGTGGCTACTTCGAAATTGGGTTTTCCATTTGTGACCAATTGTATTACAAACTTCAATTCCTTTGAGGGAATTAGTGCTATTTATTACCGACAGTGAAAGGGTTGGTACCAAAAGGGCCCGAGGGGCCAAGCAAAAAAGGGGATTTAATTAGGGGCCACAGACCTGGATTTTATTATGTGTAATACTGTAATATGAGACATATGATGCGTTACATGTTCACAGAAAATAACTGTTTACAAATTTATGAAAAGACCTGAATTTTAAAACCTTAGTAGTTCTTTGCTTCCTGTGGGCCCGCAGGCAAAAAGATATGGGTTTTATTATGTGATAGGTGTTTCATATATTTTCTCTGCCGGGACGTAAAAGGACATAAGGCGGAGATTTGGTACATACATGGGATAACATGGAATAGTAGGACCACATAGGCCCGGATCCAGGTGGGGGCGCACCCGGCGCACGCCCCCCCTTTTTTTCGATGACCAACGATTTTTTGAAGAAATGAGCAAATAGATATGGAAAATATGCTGGAAATTGCTTCTAAGTGCATCTACAGAATTTAAATTTTCTTGGGGGAGGACCCCAAACCCCCCGCCGTGGCTTCGTGGCTTCGCGCCTTCGGCGATCCGGCTCGTCGGCCTTCGTTGTGTGCGCCCCCCTTTCTCAAAATCCTGGATCCGCACCTGCCACATAATTATCATTGATGTTATATACCTCCATTTCACTTGCGTACAAACAAAAGAAAACAATCTCAAATATATAGTTAAGTGGGTAACAAAAATGACCTCTAATGAGGATAACCAGGGTACAGTCCCAATAGACAGATACGAAAAATGCATGGATGACGGATACACTAGCCATTGGGGGATAAGATTTACACTTTTCAGTGAGCCTCTTATTTAAATCAGTATTGCTTTAAAGATAATAAATTGATGGACCATGATTAACGCTGGCTCCTGCCGTATACGGGCTGGAAGACTGACACATCCTCAAGTAAAAACAATAAAAATGCCAAGCACTGTTAAAGGGCCAAAGGGTTAGTTCCCCTAAGGCGGCACTTTATATGGGACTCTACCTTTGGCACTATGCGGCACAAACTGTAACTACTCCACTGGCCAATGTATATTTGGACAACGGTATATATTCTTAATTTACACATTTTATTGATAATTTGTGTATTTCATGTACTTACCACAACACGTATTTTGATTTGTGGCATTCTGAATTCAAAATTGGTGACTTCACATTGATTGACATAAAAAGTGGGCAAACTGAAACTGTCTTCAAGTATAAGTTCCTTTGAATGGTCAATTACTTGTACAGGTCAGTGAAACATGAAATGTAAGTGTAGCCTACGACAATGCCGCACAGTAGACAGGGTAGATCAGAGCGCTCAGGTTACAAGAAGATGTACATTGTTAAATTATTTTGTTAATTAACAGACATTTTTTACAGTATAGTTTTGTGATTTTCCTGTTCTTCATAAAGATACTGATATTTACCAACATTCGTGTTTGTACTAAAATAAATCAGTTAAATAACACAAAGGATACGTCTTTTTCAAAAAAAAAAAGAAAATCAGTCTTTAAAATATACCGTTCTGTGAGAATGTCTATTAATTTATTGCTTATGACGTATGGAATATTTAAGTAAAGTTTCGCGGAGTAAATTTAATTATGTCGACGTTATGTTTGCAAGAATTCTGTCTCATTACATGATGTATTCTGGGGTCTGTTTTTAATTGGAACTGAAAAAATAATTATTTACTTTAATTGCTTGAAAACGTTTACAACTGATATATTTGTATTCTTTGTGATATTTATTTTGTAAACAATGATTATAATATTTGAGAATTGTCAATGTCACGGTTATGTAAAATTCCCTTTGAATGAACACTTTGCTACAAACTGAATTGCTCGTTATGGGCAACTCGCTTGTCGGCCTTAAGTAGAGGTGTAGAGGTCTAAAGGTCAGGAGGTTGCTCAGTCCTTATAGAGTGTCCCTTCTAGGGATGTAGCTCCTTCAGGGAGCAGAACCCCTCTGGGGTTAAAGTTTTGGCTTTCGATCTTCGGCATCCAGCCAAAGAGACTTTGGAAAAAAGAGCTTTTGGGCCTTTAGTCTAAGTTCTGTAATGTGGAGGTTGGTTGCACGACCCCTGATGGGACGTAATTCGAATTATAAAGAAATGTATTTTTAATTTTAACATAATTTCTACATTTTGAGCTAGGTTTTTACGTAATATCTGTTACCTAAAAAATCTTTAAAGTGCCCCCCCCCCCCCCCCAAAAAAAAAAATCATAAAATTAAGCAGAACATTTTTTGGATTTACAGAAATTGTTGGAAACTTTCCAAAGAATATTTGTAAATTGGCAAATTTATTATTAACAGAAAGATTAAAAAGTTCTTTATTTTCCTAGGCAGAATATGGCATTGGGCAATAAAACTACAGACCTGCTAAACAGTTAGTTTTAAATCAGGGCGCAGCTATAAGTAAACCTATTTGGGAGAATTGTAACATGCCGGACAGAGAAAATTGGGCATTTAAACTTGGGAGCCGTCAGATCGGGTCTAACTTTCCAGTCATTTGAGGATATGAATATGCAACATATAACTGACGTACTGGTAAGCGAATCATTTGAGCTGTAACAAAAATAATAATAGGCGTACAAATAAGAGAGTACATTTCCCTCTTAAGCTGTTCACCAGGAATTTGTGTTATCCTGGAATGTGGGTTCTCAGAATTTAGTGTCAATTAATGCGTTAGGTCACAGTTTGTAGTATTTTAGATGTTTGGGTGTTTAGCCGTTAATCGGTTCAAGAGCTTCCTTTTAGAGATTAGTATCTCATAGTTTCCCTTCTTCTCATCAAGTGTTACGTCATACTCATACGTAGTGTAGATTGCAACTGTTTCAAGATTTCTCGAAATTCACTTAAGCGCTAAAAGGTGTTACTAAGCCCGCGTAGCCAGATCATGCAGGCCGAACGGTCTGTCTTCCTGCCAGCAGCCAACCTGTCAATTCAATGGGAGGGGTCGAGTGTCGTATCTCATACCGAGCTTAGAAAGAGCAGAATTTTTATCAAAGTTAAGTCAACGGCCTCGTTCCCTTCCTTACAGAGTACTATATACTTGAACAAAAAATCTATAAGTAATCTTTTTGACCCCAAAATCATTGTCATCTATTATATTTGGAAAACGGTTATGGGTTTTGCCCCCAATCCCTCCCTACAACGTAGCTTTTGTATTTGAAAATGATGTAAAATGGATGATTCCGCAAAGTTCTTATACAACATAGCAATTATGTGGCCCTTACACATTTCTGTCAGGAATTGCTTTGGTTCTTTGAAAAGAAACACTGAAGTGTAATTCTATGCAATGTAGGCATGATGACTCGTTAACAGTAGGGTCAAGTTTATGAGTATACTGAACATGTTTGTGTAATGAATAAGTATCCTATTTCTTTAGTAAGCTATACGCAAAATCCCCCCCCCCCCCGCAAAACGATACCACTAACATATATCGTTAAGCACATACCAGATATTTGACCAAATAGTTGCAAATGTAGGGTACCGCAAAAGTGTTCATCGACTTGCAATTTTCGTGAGCCTGTGACGTCATTTCCTTGTTATCCCTTTTTAACAACTAAATTCTTTTTACAAACAGATAAAAAATAGACAAGTAAACAGGGTATGCCCCATAGCTGCAATGCTTATATACAATGTCTACAGTTATGTCCAGCATGAAGTATTAGATGGTATGTATGAGCCTATTTGACGGTGGTTGCATTCCGATGCACGATATGTATGGTTCTGAAGATATTAGTTACGTCATAACCAGAACGAGTGGTAATTGATAGAAGCTCTTTGTGAAGAGTTGTTAACTTTTGATAACGCCTTAATGATGAGTTCTTGTTTCCCGTTCGCACTTCTTTTATAGGCTCATATAGCTTTTTGCAGTAGCACAGCTCAAGTATGGTCCGTCATGAGGATCATAATACCTACAGGTCCAAGTCTTTATTACCGGTAAACTATTCATAAGCAAATAACTAATTACAGTTCCTTAATTCACCCCTTCACGGATAAAGCAATTCTTCTAGTCATTACTACCTGATAATATGTGTCGACTTTGCGTTAATATTTTTCAAGTCTATCTTATAGAAGGTTCTCAGATTTCTTTACAAGAGAAGAATTTTAGAGAAACCTTTTGTACGTGCTACTTTATACTACTTTCATAAAATGTATAATGTATCCCTACTAGTTGATTTAGCTTGATTTAGTCGCTTTGTGCGGTTGTGGTTTACAGCGGTTCCACGAAAATAACCAGGAACAAACTGCAATAGGACAATAGAGACAGGCATAAGAAAATAAAAGCCTATCAGAAGCAACCATAAGAGTGACGTAAAATATTTGACAATAAAGACAGGTATTCAAGTACATCGATGCCTGTTGGCGAGTAAATTAGTCCGAACATAAATTGGTTCAAAAAGATTAAAATGAAGGTTTGCAGACTTCAATTATGATTTTAATGATTTCACATTCCTCGATTTCTTAGTCGGTAACCTTCACGAATTCCTAAAGGATGCTCTTTTCATTAAGTCAAGTTTGTGTATCGAAAAATCGAATAAATTTGTGTATCGAAGAATCTGAAGAAATTTGCTTAAGTAATCATCTTTTACTTAAGGGGTGAATACTTTTGCAGAGAACAGAGAATTGTCCCCCAGATTTCGGTAAATCCCCTCTCCCATTTTATAGCCCTCCAAAGATAAGCCAGCACGTGTACCGTGAACAGCACATGACAGCAAGGGGACAACGTGCGGACTATCCCCTTTTTCGCGCGACTCGCCCAGATGTTTTGCAAAATCATGGATCGGACGTAACTGTGAAGGAAGTTTTTACAACCCCTTCCGAAAGATTTTCAAACAGTAATTATTGTAAACTGTATACACATACAATTCCATATGTCTCATAGTATCATAAGTAGGCTACTCTTACAAAAAAAGTACATCAACAAATCAATGAAATATCGGCTAAGTATCCAGGTTTGTTACCCCTCGCCTAACCCTTCCCATTTCTTTACCCGTCGTACCATTTTGGTTATTCTTACCCCCTCTTGGTGTTTAAGGCAATAGCTTGTTAACCTTGGATGAAATATACATTGACGCTTATACGAATTAGGCAAGCTGAAGCAATTTTTAAGGATTATTTTTGGAACACGGGTTAGAGGTCGCCCTAGAATCGGTTGTCAAGATTGTTTTGGTCTATCAATACCCACAAGCCTATGTCACTAGATCAGCCTTGTCCCAACCCTTTATACTCGATTAACGCAGGGAGGCTAAAGCTTATAGGACTAAGCTATATATAGTAACAATAAATTATCCGTGTCAAGCAAATGAATTCGTCGCGTTTCCGATTCTTCGGGTAAAAAATTAAAAACAAAAAGCTTGAATGCTTGCCAATATTTACATTAGGGTGAGTTTAATGTCGTGACATAACTAACTGCATAACTCTCTTAGTAAGTCCCAGGCCACTTTCTTGTACAATATTCAATCTCTGCATTGGAACTTTTGGAGTTATTTATCGTTATTATCGTGCAAGTCCTGCTTCTTTACGGGGTTGTTTTTGAAAAAATATAGTACGCGCTACTTCTCTACCACCTTCATCTTTCCCATGGATTTACGGGGAAGGAATATCAACATTTTTGTGATATCAATGCATTGCTAAGAGAATAAGTAGGAATCACCGCCAGTTTACCATCGAAGTTGTGGGATATGATGTACTCCAATTTACCGTAACAGTGAAAAAATGAGCATAATGAGCTTAAACTTTCCTATCTCTAGAGACTTTACCAACCACCTGCTTTAAATCCCAACATTAAACTCCTCTCAGTCATAGAAGTAGGAGCCGGGTGGGGACTGGAGGCTAAAACCCCAGTCAAAAGAGGAGGTGGAGTCCCCTAAACAGTTTACGCCCTTCTAAAAAATGGAAACTTATTGTTGGCGTAATGCATTTTAGCATATATCTCCCTCCCCCCTTAAAAAATACCCGACCCCCCTCAAAAAAATCCCCGAGGCTGACTTGCCCTTCTAGGTTTGCCATATTTTGACCCTATAAAAGGAGGGCATCACCAATTGCCCACCTGGGTAGGGACTATAAAGAGACGAAGCTCCATCTGTTTTGAAGAAAATGTGATTTGAAGGGTTTCTTCATGCATGCAAACTGGACCACATTTAGTAGCACTATATAGGGTTCCTAGGATATTCATGATCCAGTTCATAGGGGCGCCTCTTGGAGTTGACAATTGATGGGCACGTGGTCTAACGTATGCACATGCGCGCGAAGCGATCGAAAATTTCTGACTCACCTCTGAGTCAGTGACAAATTCCATCGTTCTGTACAGATCCATAAGAAGCAGGGCCTGTTTAAATGGATGTTTTGATTGGGAGGGGAAATTTACCAAAAGTGCCATCACGACACTAGCTAGCGGAGTACCCTCAGCGTCGGTTGGCGGGTAGTGGTGTACGGGAAAAAATCACCAAAATGTCTCGTAGAACAGCGCTTCTCAACCGGTGGGCCGCGAAGCTCTCACAGGTGGGCCGCGATATCTGCCATGAAAAATAAAGAAAAATAAGAAAAAAGAATAATTTTTTTGTAAGGTGGGCCTCAGAAAAATTCTGAGAGTGAAGGTGGTCCTCGAGTTAAAAAAGGTTGAGAAGCGCTGTCGTAGAATATGCAAAAAATGGTACCGTACTTCCCAGGCCCCATGATCCCTCTAAACAATCCTTCATTTACAATCTCATGTTTTAGAAACTATTACCCTTTAGGTTAGAAAGACGATTCTGCATGGTAGAGAGTCTCCACAAATGAACCGAAGTATGGTACTTTCTTTGCTCAGCGAGGAACCCTCTCCGGAAGGCATAGAATCATGTGACCCTCTGCCGGACTCTTCAGAAGTAACATCCCGGTGGGCCCCGTCGGGCGGAGATCTGTGGCGAAGCTCTGTTGTAATTAGTTTACAAAAGTTCCCATATACCAACATGAACAATTGAAATTCAAACGATCAGCATGTAGGCCTAATAGAGAGAGCAAGAGGGAAGTAGGAACAACCAAAAGGGTCAGGGACTTACTGTACCAACATGTTTAAGAATGCCTTACCTGTGTAAATGTATTGACATTTACCGCTAAGGGATGGGTGCAAATGACCAAAAGTGTTTTGAGAAAATTTATAACTACAAATGCACACTTCCAATCTTTCACACCATGCTACAGGTTTAACTGTGGGTGAGCACTCTTGCTACCAGATTGCTTTGTGATCCCCAGCCCCTTGATGCATTGTTTCTACAGAGGTGGGCGATGTACCGCGGGTAATTTTCAGTCGGAAAAGGGAGTTAAGCCAGATTCACTGCCCTAATAATGGTCACGAGATATGGAAGGCGAACGATGCCTAATGCTCGCGCAGCCCTCCGACGTTTTGCATAAAAATCATTTCCATGACAAAAGTTGCATACAGACTCGTCACCGAGACACTTTTAATTCCCTTGCAAAATAGTCTGCCAATACGAAGGTGAGTCTGCTACCTGGTAATCAGCTAAAGCTTTCGTTTTTCATAAAACATGTTTTCTCAAAAGCAGGGTAAGGTGAAAAGTCCCCCTGTTTTGCATTCTTGCAATGCTGCTCTCCTTCATAATCACGACCAAATACAAGAACAATCCGCCTAATTGTTAAACCCTCGATGATGAATAATGCGAGATTTCATTGTTAATAAGCATATCAATAAGGCTGAAGGACCCGTCGTGCAAAAATTTGGAAAGTCTTCTATGATTTGTGATGGAAAATTAGTAAGATATCAAAAACACATCTCACCCTTTACCCTCTACAGAGATCTATATCTTATAGGTCTTTTGGGTTCATTTCCGTGCGCCCGCGTCCCTGCAATAGTACAAATATGTTGAACAAACTTTCGCAGTAAATTAGCAACATGTACGGTAGCCTCCTTAGGCCTGTTCTACTGTCAGCAATGCTTATTACAATTAACCACTGTGACGATACTCATGTTTACAAGTATACTTGTACAAGCTGCTACGATAGAGCCCTTGAACCTAGCTTTTTACGTTTCTATATATACTATTCATTCCATTCGTATTAAGGAGTGACTTAGCTAGTAAGGAACGGATTATATGGTCACCTTCAGTGGCTTGATCGGTCATTGATGTTTCAACCAATTTTTTTATTTTTTTTCTAAAATAGCAATTCTTAACGGTAAAGATGGTCGCATTCAGGGGCGGCGCCAGGTTTTTTCGATAGGGGTGGCAAAGCATGCTGGGTCGGACCCAGCTTTATTGTTTGGGGGTGCAGGCATTGAAGACTTCCGGCCGAGCCTCACCCTACCCCCCCCCCCCTTTCACGTGTCAGAACCTGCGTTTGGGCGTTTTCATATTCTTGGACTTTATTTTTCTAAAAAAAAAACTTTTTTGTCTGAAATAAATACGAACTGTGAGAAGGGTTGTTTGTCTGTCAGTAAAAATCGGCCCCTCACTGAATGAGACGCTTCAACTATGCAGCAGGCGCGGCGGAACGATAAAAATATTGGGGGGGGGGGCTGAGTGCAGCAAGACTATCTAAGCGGAGCGCCACCATCGGTTGGCGCGGAGCGTACAAGAAAATTTTGGGCTTTACAAACCCTCCAGATGGCCGGAAATGGCACTTCCCGAGTGTTCTAAGCTGCACGTACCCAGCCTTGGAATATGGATCATATGTCTGCAATTTCTCAATTAAGGAGAAAGAAATAAATCTATGAAAAATGGTAATACATATTTCTAAGCGGAGCGCCACCATCAATTGGCGCGGAGCGGTCAAGAAAATTTTTGACTTTGCAAACCCTCCGGATGGCCGGCCGGAAACGGCACTTCCCAAGTGTTCTAAACTGTATGTATTCATCCTTGAAATATGGATCTCATGTCTGCAATTTCTTAATTAATGAGAAAAAATTAATCCTCATTATGTGATTTTTTTCTTGCTTATAGAAAAGCAGAATCACTGAGGAAGAGTTATACGCAAAATTGAATTTTATAAAATGATGTAACCAAATTTGTAAGCTAAAGTAAACTTTACGCAAACAGGAGTGACGTCATTTCCTCACATTAATAGACTGAATTATGTGTATCGTTAAATTTAAATCAGATTTAGTGTCCTTCATAATCGTATGGTATCATTACGTAATATGCATAGGAGATATTGAAATTTTGCAAATTGCACCCTTAAGGTCCTGTAAGCCAAAACGATTGAAAGGCACAGAAAAGGGAGAACTGCTCATCAATGTGAGAATGTGAAATCGCTCCAGCTTGCTTTGAGTTCACTTTGCTTTGAAAATACAGTTAAATCAACTTTTTATGTTGAAAGAAACGCACATGGAAAATGCATTTTTGTGGTCTACAAAGAGCTGCCAAATTTTAGCTAAATTTAAAGTGTACCTAAAGGCTAAAAATTCAAAAACATATGTTACAAAGCTTGAAAAATGAATCCAAATGGTCTAACTGCCATCTTTACAGGAATTCCTGAGCTAAGATATATAAACTGTTGGTGCTTATTCAATTCAAAATGGTAGATGGCGCAATAATTTGTAATGTCATTCTTGTACTTCTCAAATTACATTCTTTGTTTTCTTTATTTTTTCGAAAGCCTCTGCACCTTGTGCCAAAATGTGATCACTTTCTCACTGTTACAGGGTGACTTGACTATACAAAACCTCACCGTACAACAGTAATTTTTGCAAGGTTATATAAACATTTCAATTTCAAAAGGAAACAAAAGCAAGTAATGTGAGTTTTACAAGAAGATCATCGCAAATTATTGCGCAATCGACTATTTCAAATAAAATGAATAAATTTTAACTTTTCATATCTCAGCCACAGGGTGAGCTATGAAAATGAGAGTTGGATGAGTAAAATTCGTTTCCAACGTCTAAAACATATATTCTTATAATTCTACACTTTAGGTCCACTTTAAACTCCTAAAATGAAACGTGCATGTATGGGATAAGAGACAAAACTGATTGCAATTTGTTTTATTGCAGTATTATTTATGTCAAATTTGGACTTAAATCTTAAGAATGAATTCACAGGCAGAGGTATAAATAATTGGTTGGGATGGCGTCACCAGGGAGGGAGAGGGAAGAGGGAGGGAGATACCGTACAATAACACACGTCAGTCTTTAAGCGCCTGTCACACCTCACCGGATTGCAATAACGGAGAGGAAACGAAGACCCAAAATGTCACTCCGTTGATGTACGTTAGTATCCGTTTAGTCTCCTGTTCTCCTCCGCCGACTTCGTTTCATGACCTGGAACGTCCGGTATGATCGGCGAGAGATTTTGAACATGCACAAAACTTGGACCAGACGTCGACCGAAAAAGGTCCCTCTTACGTATTCGTTACTTATCCGCTAAGCTTCCGTTTTATCATTTTCTCGTGCGTTTCTCATACTGGACTTCTCCGTTAGTATCCGTTCGTCTCCAGTGATTGCTATTGCTCACCGGATTATTAACGGACAACAAACGGATGAAACGTAAAAGTACAGTACCTGTACCGAATGTTCGACGGATACTAACGCATAAGTAACGGAAGCATAAAGGAATAGAACTGACAATGACCGGATAGGTAACGTACGTTTAACTGAAGAAACTAAAAAACACAGGCAAAGAAACGTACAGGGGGGACGGACATAGACCGAAGTTGCAGCGTACTTACATCCTGTCCCCTCCTCATACTATAGCTTAACAAACGTTTTTGCCGTTTTGTCTTGAATTTTTTGGGTGCGACTGATTCCTTCTCCCTGCATCCGCCCCAGGCATGAGATGAGTAATCGCGGTTCTGAGGGAGGGGTTAAGGGGAGGGGGTATGAAAGATTTTTCGACTACCGGGAAGCCTTAGACGCAATCTGGTACAATATTTTGCATCTTTTGAAGTCATATTTTTTCTCGAGAAATCTAGTTTCTAAGTAGGTAATCCAACGTTCTTTACTTTTGGCCGACTGCAGTATTCCAACTTTGTTGCACTTATTGTCGACGATTACATAACAAACGGGCAAGGACGGCGATTTGTGTTGGCTATTGGGGGAGGGGCGCAGAATGGAAGTTGCCATCGAAACGGAGCCATCATAGATTTGTGTGAAGCGTACAAGAGAATTTTCGCCCTACAGACCCCCAGACTGCATGAAATGGCACTTCTCGGGACTTTGGAGGCAGTTTTGAACCGTACGATACTTGATAAGTGACGACTGACAGGCATGAGCGTGTGAACGGGTTTGGTTGCGTTGGTATAGAAGCGGAGCTCCACTAACGTTTTTAAAATGTTGCCAAAATGGCTTCTATATCGCAATTAAATGGTCCTTCTCAGACCTTTCAAATTGCACTGAAGCCATCTTGATATGTGGCATGATTTCTGTTGGCTGGCGCGGACTGCGCCGATAAAATTTTTGCCAAAACAGCTCCCAGATCGCAAGAAATGACCCTTCCCAGATCTTTCAAATTGCAATGAAGACATCTAGATATGTTAAACGCCTCATATATATTTTCCCACTTTCAGGGAACTGCTTCCTCTGGTATAACCTTCCCTGCGTACCAATTTAACCATTTTGTGATTGTTGTGACATGATTGAACAATGTACACGGAAGTGAAAATCCTACCTCCTCCCTCCTCCACTGATTGGATACGATACTGCACTACAGACATGTCACTGCATGTGTAGGGCAAGTGTACAAGTAGAGCTGGTAGGTCCATGCGTACTGGATTTACACACTAAAATATGATGTAGGCCTACTTCTCCGTGAGCGACGGTCGTGAAAGTAGCCATGGAATTCAAAATAGATACGGTACCACATTCGCGCGTAGTCCGAGAATTTACAGAATATTGATAAATACGTCGGTCAAATACGGATTTGAATTAACTTTTAATCACTCAAATCAGTCAGTTTAGTGTTGAATACTATGTTTTGCTTGTTTTCAAATAGACAGCAATTTTCACAGAATCTCGCTAGGGGATATACTGTATTTTTGGCCCCCCTAGTGTTTACCCTACTAGGTATTAACCCTTAAACGACAAAAAAAAAAAAAACTCAAGAGTGAAATTCATCAATGGTTCTTCTGGGATGTAGAAGGGGCCTCATTGTAAGCTCTGCGGTGGATGCAGTAACGGGCGGATGTACAATGAGTTAGAGAATACAACGCGCGCGAAGCGCCCAAAATTTTCGAGGATTTACACCGAAAATGTCCTATATGCGACGGATAATGTATCACAATACTTTATTCCACGATACTGTTACACCTCACCCCACCCCCTACAAAATTATGTGTCTTAAAACGTTATTTAGACGATTTTATTTTTTGGGTCAAAAACCATAGGGGGGCAAATGCCTGCCCTGCCCCCCCTGTGGCGCCGCCCCTGGTCGCATTTGACAATTTTTGTGACAAAAGTTAAAACTTAGGACATTGAAGGCAATTTTAAAAAAAATACTCCCGGATGCCTAGATAATCCTTCAAGAAGGAGGACATTAACAGGTAAATCTGGACGTCTGGTAACCCTGTCCCTACAGTACCATGTCTGGCTACGGGCGTGTGTTTAGCTGATCTTTTAAACTTAATTTGGGCCGACGCTTATTTTCTTTAAAGTGAATCGGTCTGTATCTCTTTGAACCAATAATATAATATTTGTAAACTTTATAAATTTGACAGGTGTAGAGAAGTTCTATTCAAAAAGGTTGTCACATGGTTGTAAATTTTAAAAGGCCAGCTAGTAGTGACCTGTTGCATGAGAAGCTTGCCAAAGTGAATTCCGGAGGGAATTTTCTAAAAAGAAATTTTCAAAGAGTTGCATTAGCGAACGGGATTATACTCCCAGTTGGGGGTTGCATCACTTTACCCGAAATGTTAGTGTATTGTGTCCCCTCCCCCAATAGCATCTGCCTATAGTTTGCCCGAAAATATCAATGGCAATGGGAGGGAAAGGGGGCTGGTAGAGTCATATGCACTGAAATGAAGCTGGGATATGAAATTAAGAAAAGTTTCACGAAATATGGTCTAAGCTTTACCTGCCTGCACAGCAGACCCGCTGCTTTCCTAAGCCAGTGAGATCGTTTAATTCATGAAGCCGTGGGCGTAGCAACATCTAATATAAAATGTTGTATAAATGTTGTGTAAATATAAGCAGATACAGGGTTGCCAACTGGCAGTTTTCACTGCCAAATTCGGGTAAATTTGGCAGTAAAAATCTCGTCTGGCAGTGAAAATTTTTATTTGGCAATAAATGTAGAATTTGGCATTATTTTTCTTGAAATTGGCATTACCGAGACAGCCCGCAGTGTCGATGTCGAACACGACAGACATGTGAATTTAACTCATGATTCCCATGCATGCGCCGGAACTAACAGCAGTAGGCTATTCCTGCAGTCTACAAAGGACACTGAGAGCATACAAGTGGTAGCTCCATGCCTAAACGTACTACAGGTTACTGTGCAATACGCCGTATGCATGTGACGTCACAGAAAATAAGCACGCCCTCGCTAAGGTCAGTGTGTAACATTACAACTTACACCATCGCAAATGCAGACAGCTGATTCGTGTACTAGTAGGATACGCGCATATAGTCTACCATGAACTCATGCGAAGTCTACGTCGTGTGTGCAGTGTGCTTCATTGCCTGCTCTCTAAAATGATGTCACGTGACCGCAAGGCATAGGGTATATAAAGTACGGTTTTCAAAGAAAAGGTCCAGGACTATCTCTGTATTTCATTGATTTAAATGACGCGATTTTAATATAGTTACGGGGTAGTCTTTTGTATTTTTCTCAATTTGGCAGTGAAACTCGCGATTTGGCAGTTTTTGACAAGAATTTGGCAGTAAATCGCGTCAGAGTTGGCAACCCTGATAAGCAGATATTAAGTTCAGTTTGAAAAGTGATACGAATGTTATGAACGTTAATCGTGCTGTCGGATAACCAGCAAACCACCTTTAACTTTATAGATGAGTTTGACAGCAAATTCGTACAAGGCGGGGGTGAGGCCCGCAACCCCCCTCACTGAGCAGAAAATTCGCTTTTTACAAAAACTCAAACTTCGAGAACAGTTGTATTGAAAATAAATCGTAGGTTCAAGTTGTCAGCCGTGTGCAGGCTGTAGCAGGGTTACTGCTCGATGACAATAGGATAACCATATTCCCTTTAAAGTCTTAAAGCCACGAAGCTGTCATGGTTTCAAAATATCATTGCCAAGTGACTCTGTCGCCCTCCTTTTCGAGATACCGAAAATGGGGTGATGTAATTAAGTCTATACGACAAACATTTCGTGTAACAGGTCCCATGCTTTTAAATTCTTTATCTAACGATTTTTGAACTTATCAACCCTAAGCATTACTGCATTTCAAATCTTTATTCAGAAAAACACCTGCTTGAACGGTTACGACCGTAATACATATCTATTAGTTACCATCACACCTTGGAGACGCAGTATCCTTACCTTTTTGTTGCTCAAAAGAAAAATTCCGAAATTCGTTTCTCCAACCTTCATGTTTAATATGAAAACCTTTGACAAAAGACGGTCAAATTAAAGTGCAATGCACTTTATGGAGATTTTAACACAAGTTAGAAACGATAAATCTACGAGTGTCGTAAATGTCGAACACATGCTTCGTAAAACAGAAACTGCGACCTTTTTGTCCCCTTTTTTAAGATGTAATATAATTATGTATGACATCTCCTTTTCTATTCCTTTCCTCCGACACCTGTTGAGACAACAGACTTGGCGCGAACTGTTAAGTTTGAGAACTTTGCGTCAAGCTTCCAACGTACATACGAAGAAGCCAGAGGCGTATATACATGAATTCGCAGGGGGGGGGTGTGAACTATTTTGGGACCAACTACAACTTTCCCTATTTTTCCACGGGAACAGACGAAAATCAGGGCAGGTAAAAGATCAATTAACTTTTTAACTAACTGGATTTGAGACCGACTTTTTGGCGCTCAGAGACCGACTTTTGATTTTCACGGGGGTGTCACACCCCCAACCCCCCGTATTTACGCCCCTGGAAGAAGCATGAACACAGATGAACGAGGTTGTAGCTTTTGTAGTCATAAAATCAACCAGTTATGCCCTTTATTGCATCCTCTCTTTATTTTGTATGTATGTATATGTGTATGTGTTTGTGCATGTTTGTAAGTTTACATAGCCTATATGACAAGCAGGCTCCCCCGCCTTTCGAACTCACCCGGCCACCAGCCCCAGATTAAAAATCTAGTTTCGCCATTGCTCAAAGGTATATGAGCTATTACTATCATATGTGTAGTTGAGAGTAAATGATGGCTTTATATACCTAGTACAATACTTTTAATCCCTTACTAAACGAGATTATCTATTGTATCACAACAATGCTTACTTCAATAGTAATAAAAATTATAAATCACGGACTCAAGTGTTGTACAGCTAGCACTGAACACCAAACGACGACCTCAAGTATGTTGGCAGACATCAATGTCTCTCATTGCATGCTCTGAGGAATTGTGGCAAAGCAAGCAAAAATTACCCCCCTCCCGACCCACTTCACACGCACCTCCTTAAACAGCACGCTCAGTACTCTTGGCCTTCGTTCCCTTCCAGGGGCGGATTTAGGGGGGGCCCAGGGGGCCCGGGCCCCCCCCCTTCCAAAAAATTTTGAAGATTTTTTCAACTTCATAAAACAAAGGACAAGGCCCATTTACAATGAAATAGGCATACAGTATGAGATGTGTGAGAGTGAAACTCAAATTTGTCCATTATTTTCAGGCTACCTCAGAAAATAAGTGTTATTTCAATAACTCTGCTACTGACTTTCAGCTGATAACATTTTGGCTTGTATTGGCCTCAGTAACTTTCTCTGGGTATAGCAAGGAGTTACTCATGAGCGCTGTATTAATTAATTAATTAATTAATGGATTGCTAACTTCAGTCTATTACCGGCCAGTCCCACAGCATTTGGAGCACTGCTTTTAATTTCAAGGGAATTTCAGAATTCTTTAATATTTAGAGAACTATTTTCGACAACATCTGGCTTTTAACTATAACTTGCTGCATTATTACCCTGTAGTGTTTCATTTAAGCATTGTAATTTATTTTAATGGAATGTACAGTACTGTGAATTTAGTGTACAATTAAAAATTCACTAAATTATGAACATTTTCCAGCGATATATGATCAGTTCAAAAATATACTAAAGGCATCACCATTTTGCATCTAAGCAATCTTAAATTAACAAAAATTTCTCAAAGGGGAGGGGATACCCCTCCCCTGAGACCTCTCCCCAGAAAAGCATCTTTCACCCACCAAAAATTAAAATTCATTGAATTATGAACGCTTTCCAGCCATATATGATCAGTTCAAAAAATATACCACAGACATTACCATTTTGCATCTGTGCAACCTTAAATCAACAAAAATTTTTCAAAGGGGAGGGGACACCCCTCCCCTTAGATCCCTCTCCCCAGAAAAGCATCTTTCACCCACCAAAAATTAAAATTCATTGAATTATGAACGCTTTCCAGCCATATATGATCAGTTCAAAAAATACACCACAGACATCACCATTTTGCATCTGAGCAACCTTAAATTAACAAAAATTTTTCAAAGGGGAGGGGACACCCCTCCCCTTAGATCCCTCTCCCCAGAAAAGCATCTTTCACCCACCAAAAATTAAAATTCATTGAATTATGAACGCTTTCCAGCCATATATGATCAGTTCAAAAAATATACCACAGACATTACCATTTTGCATCTGTGCAACCTTAAATCAACAAAAATTTTTCAAAGGGGAGGGGACACCCCTCCCCTTAGATCCCTCTCCCCAGAAAAGCATCTTTCACCCACCAAAAATTAAAATTCATTGAATTATGAACGCTTTCCAGCCATATATGATCAGTTCAAAAAATACACCACAGACATCACCATTTTGCATCTGAGCAACCTTAAATTAACAAAAATTTTTCAAAGGGGAGGGGACACCCCTCCCCTTAGATCCCTCTCCCCAGAAAAGCATCTTTCACCCACCAAAAATTAAAATTCATTGAATTATGAACGCTTTCCAGCCATATATGATCAGTTCAAAAAATATACCACAGACATTACCATTTTGCATCTGAGCAACCTTAAATTAACAAAAAATTTTCAAAGGGGAGGGGACACCCCCTCCCCTTAGACCCCTCCCCCAGGACGCCGATTACTCATCACATGCTTTGCCACCTATCAAAATACCCTGGCACTGCCCCCCGGGACATCCCCCTCCTTAGACCTCTCCCCGGGACTTTTATACAAACCACTATGACCTGGGCCCCCCCCCCCTTTTGCCAAATCCTGGATCCGCCACTGCCTTCCATACTTCTGTTGACAGTTTTCGATCCATGCTTTTAAGTAACTGATTGCAGTGGTGTTGATTTGCGAATCTGTCGACTGGCACCACTTTTTAAAAGGTTAACGCTATACCTCAGGGTACATAACCAAGCTCAGGGGCGCTTAGTATAAGTTATTGCACAGGGGCCTAGCTATGCCCGCAGAGCAGGGGGCCAAGCCCAGGAGCAGGAGCCTGAGGCCTGGCCCCCAAATCCCCCCCCCCATTTGGTTACGGGCCTGATACTCCCACTGGGAGTATCACACTCGCATTCTCATTGCGTCATGACAACCGTATGGGGGGGGGGGTTCGGTAGAAGAGTTCCTTTTCTCACGGACAACCTAAAGTTCTACATACAAAGTATAATGAATCATGTTTCTGACTTGATTCTTTTTCCTTCCCACAGAACTGTCAGATAAATGCAAAGACGCAGGAGAATGGGGTTGGGCTGTTGGCATCAGTGCTCTCAATCTGAGGGAGGGATCAGACGCTCGATACTTCTTTCGTATCAAAACGGACCGCTCCATCCAACCCACGGTAATACGAGCACAGCACACTTACCGTGAAAATCGATGGGTACATATCATAGTGACGTATGATGGTTACTACCAGCGTATGTATATCAATGGGGCTTTGGTCGCTAAGGGGAAGGGGCAACGGGGACCGATCTTTTCACCAGTTACGATGGCTTGCAAACAGTTCACGATTGGCGGGAGCGCCATTGACGTTTCGAGCCAGTTTCGGGGGACAATTCATAAACTGGCTCTCTCGTCGATGGTAAGCTCCCACGAACAAGTTAAACTTGCTTTTAGAAGAGAAATTGATTTTGCTTTGATGGAAAATACTACCATTTACGAGGATTTTGCCGACTTAAACGAGTGGGAAGTTTTCGGAAAGAATCAGCCATTTCTCAATACAATAACAATTCCATCGGAGTTTGACGACTTGAAGATTGATGTACCGCCCTGCGGGATGACGGTTTGTGACAACGTCGATCTGATCACGCGATATAACCGAGTTCCCCTGTTAAGACAGATGAAAGCTCTCAAATACCGGTATATTGTAACTGCCGAAGATGACGGCACAAACCCGCTTGTTTCTCCGTCAGAAGTAAATCGTCAACACCTTCTTGTCGTGGATGCTTTTCGGATACATAACATTTCGTGGACGTTTCAATTACACGTCGTCCGAAATTCGATTTTGAGACGAAAAAGGGTTATGGTATCTTGTACAGAAGATCAAATAGGAGACGGACACTGTGATAATGAGTGTAATTACAAGATCTTAGGGTACGTATAGCTAACGTACGGTAGGCATAGCTGACTAAAGGTCTCAATTGTAGGAGCTTTGTTTACTAGGGCGCACTATTGATAATTAGAAAGATTGGTTAAAGCAAAAATAATTTTGATATGAAACTAAAATATAAACTCAAACTACACATTTTGGTGCATTTACATGCAAATCCTGTGAGTGGTTGTGAGATATTAGCAGTCGGAGTTATTGCGTTTCCTCCTTACAGTGAACTTGGAGCAAGCGTGGTGTCATATCCTCAAGAATACCAATATTGTTTTGTTTTTCATTCCTCTATTTTTATAAGACATGGTTCCAAGTTTACCCAGGCCGGCATGGTACCGTATACGGAAAGAAGCTTACAATATCCCAATGCCTGCAAATTCATACACAACAAGAATTCATCAGATTCTGGAATAGAATCGGGGTTTAATTTTTAAGAAAAACAAAAGCGCAAGCTCATTACAGCAGAATCCTTTAACTTCCTCTCTTCAGCTTTAATACATCAAAAATACAATTCTTAAAAATAGATTTGTTCATGGTTGCGGCATTCATATAAACTTTGACCCTCTCGTAAGTGAGTCTTCCGCGAAAATACCAAAACCAATAAATATTCCCAGGCATGATCATCTTTGTGCGCAAAAACTTATAATCAGTAAAAATAACATGGGATAGTGCCAATGCAGAGTACCCGGGTGGTTATGCCTGCGGTGAGTACATACACATTCTGACCCTTTGGCATCAGGGGCCAGGCTGTCGGGACAAAGGTCTGGGCTGTAGCCCTCGGTCTGCCCTCCCCTCGTAGTTTTTAGTGTGAAGAGTTTGCTCCAAAATGTATTGTTACTGTGTCTTCGAACGGACAATCTTTTCCTCAGGAAATTCCAAAATCTGGAGCTTAGTGGTTCAGCTTCTCCCCTTCCCCATCCACGATATCTTGGGACGACTCTAGGCGTATTTGCCCTTATTTGTGCTCATGAGAATATATTTTTGTACTCAAACTCGTTCTCATAAATGTTGAATGTTAGGCATTAGCAAATTTCCAGTACTAGTAACCGTGGAAGAGATGGTTATACTCATAGGAAGCTGTAACAACTCCTTGCTCATATTCACAACTAGAGATATAACACTGGTACTTGTACACCGGCTCATGACATTTATTACTGATACTGAAAATATGGGTACCCCTAGTACTCGTAAGCAAGGTACACTGGTACTCGCAATCACAGATATCACACTTGTTCTCATTCTCATGACATTGGGGTACTCACACTTCAAGTCCTGTGTACTTGTACTCACGACATTCAATGTTATAAGTACAAGTACACAAACGTATGAGTACAATGTCAGACATTGTACTCGTACTAAGTGTGTGCAATAAGTAAGTAACCAAATTACTGGTTTCTGTATACTGAGTACCTTTTTGCTATTACAGGTTTGATGGAGGGGATTGCATAAATTTTGACGATCCTATCGTTGATGAATGCTATCCCGAACAGATCGGTGACTCCATTTGTCACGACGCTTGTAACTTCGCTAGGTTTTACTATGACGGTGGGGACTGTTGCAACGTAGAACGAACAGATACGGCTCATTGCAGAGATCCATCGTCAAGAGAAAGGTAAGGCGCCCTCCGTTGTATTTCTGGGATATAATTGGTATTTTGGTCTTAACACATGGTTGAAGTGTCATGGCATGAGTGGTGGAGAATGGGTTGCGAGCCCCTAGAAGAATTTTTGATCCGATACTGCCAGGGCAATCCCTGGCCCAGTATCATGAAGAAAGTCCATGTAACAGTTTATCTTCGCAGCAGGTTGTCGACTGCAGCCAATATAGGTGCAGGAGTAATACACGTCCGCTGGCAGGGCAATGTCACAACCCCGTTGAAAGGGTCGCTAGTAGCCTATTACTTTTAATTGGCAAATATCTATTATTTTTAAACAAATCTCTCTCCCCTTCCCCACGAATCTATTTAAATGGAGAATAATTGTATTTGAAGTAACATCTGATACACTACAAGTAGACGGTCTTTAAATGTCTTTAAACGAGCGTAAAACATTACGCTTTTGCGTTCAAACTATCATCACCGGAGACCAACTATAGAGTCAACCGGTACATCTGACGGAGTTCACTCACAGTAACTTGTGCGACTTGCCCTTAGCTTTCGTACTTTAATTATTCAGTTATTATAAGTCCCCACCTAAGATGCAGTTTGCGTCATCGTATAGCTCGAAAATATAACGATATCATTTTGAGACTAGCCCTGTGGAGGAGGTCTAATCAATTCACAGGCGTGCGATGGGGCATTTTAACTGGGCTGAACCGTTTTTGCCCGAGAAAAGCCTGTATTACGCGCTAAAGTTGCCTGATCTTTACCAAAAGTTTGCCCAAGAAACTTGTTTAGAACCAACTATGGGGACTCCATCCAGCAGCTCACCCTCCTGCTTCGTGCGTGTATGGATCAATTTCTACTCTCATGTTGCATTTCAGGCTGTGTAGTGTGTGCCTTGTGTAACTTTTATCTCCCGGTGATGTGTGATCTTATTTCCCTGTGGCTCATAGGAAAAGCTGTATGCATAGGTACATAGGCGGGATTACGGCGGGGGCACGGGAGTACTTGCCCCCCCCCCCCACACTTTTCTCCAGGGCTTAAAAAATAAAAATAAAAAAAATGAGAGAAAGGAACCGAGACCTTGAAACTATAAGAGAATTTTCAATAGCCTATTATGGTTAAAATATTTCCATGTTAAATGAAGGAAAACATTGATATCAAAAATCATAAAAATGCTAGCGAGATTTTTTCGTCGCGCCTCGCGTTCACATCCAGAGAAAACTGACTAATACAATTGAAATTTTGTCCAGGGCCGTAAAAATTTCTTTTCTCCTACGCGCCACACTATTGTGACTTGAAGTTCTAAAATAAGGGTCACTGAAAGTACTAATGTACTTCACAAAATGCAGCATGGTCCTTGCAACGAAGTCCCAAACCCTACCCATGTGTAGGGAGTCGCAATTCTCGAGAGAAAAACCGGCGTGCTTCGCATACACCTTATATAAATCGATATCTCATTAGTACTGCTGTACTGCTGTGCGTAGGAAAACTTTGGTGAAATTGCCTCGTTATTACTTCCTGTAGGACAGCTTGAGTAGATTACTATTTCCAAAATCCTCGCTACGTACACCTTTCGCTGTTCACTGACTTTCCTCATCAACTACCACCATCCTCACCAAATTGACTGACGGTTAGTATCTTAATTTGCGATCATCATAAGAAAACTATTTCATCAGCATTTTAAATTACAACTGGGGGTAATGGGAGTTTCTCAGGAAATGGTCCAGAATGGCCGCAAACCCGGCCAGATTTAAGAAAAATGTCTCGGGGAGAACCCTCAGCCCCAGCCTTCGGCGCTGGCGGTTAAAAGCTTCTCCGACCCACACTTCCCAAGATGCAGCCTTCAATAAAAATTACTGCCCTGGCACTTTAACTGCCAATGCCCTTGGCCATGTCCATGTAAAATCTGCTCATAAAACATTTCATTAACTTTTTAAAGTATCACAAAGTCTGTAACCTTCAAAATCTACATTACCTAATTTTCACACTAACAAAGTTGAGGGTTACCGTCATCGCAGGTGTCGAATATGTACTCCTCTTTTGACCTACATACTCTCATACTCTAGTTCGCGGAAGGTGGTATTACGATTGCAGCCGATATAGGTGCAGGAGTAATACAGGGCAAAGTTGAGGATCTGTCCATCGACCATCGACAAAATGAAACATGAAGAAAGAACCATAGAGCAGGATAATGGTTCCTATATCCTGCTCTATGGAAAAAAAAACACAGGCACCTGGGGAAAACAGAAAAAATTTTATGCAACGAAAATACTGCATTTTAAACTAAAGAAAAGCAAAAGGCGACAATTTAATGTCTCAAGCGCTGTCTCAATGCTGTTTTTTCGGCGCGCTTCGTGCGCACCCGTTTTAAGTATTGTTTTGGGATTCGGGGTTACTTCCTGTAGACCATCTTGCTTGCCATAGCTTCGCACAACCTCTTTTGTTATCATTGAAACCACCAATACCCCCTTGGCCGTACGCAGCAGAGGGGGAAGTTCCCCCTCCCCAAGAAATTTTCAAAGCAAACTTTTCATCGCCATCGATCTGTGTAAATTTACCGACTCTTTAAAGATTGTTTAGATGCAAGTCGGAAGGCACGGAAAGTACCATTTCCGGTTACGTAATAAGGGACAGGCGCTAATCGAAGGATGGGGGACAAGAGTCCTCTAGCTTCTTGAGGACACTTTTCTCAGCTTTTCTTTTACTCATATCGCGAAACAGTCTGAAAAATGCAATTTTTCTGCGCGCTTCGCGCACACCCACTCTGAATACTACATCTCCCATTCTTAAAATTATTATTCCAAAGTCCCGGGAACCCCTCAAAATAATCCTTTCTCCCATTCTTCCTCAAGCCCTCTGTATTATCGATCCTATCGGACTGTTAGTCATACCGAGTTAGAATATAATTGAAAAAAGTCAAATTGTGATTGTTGTGGTCTGTTAAGTGTCCACCTTATTTGAAATTGAAGCTAAAATGCGTCATTTCAATATCTACAATTTGTAAATACCCAAGACCTTCCGGGGGCTTCGCCCCCTGGATCCCCACTGGGGCTCTTCCCCTGGACCCCACGCCGTTAAGGGGAGCGCTTCGAGCTCCCGCGGGACTTTCGGCGCCGTTTGACAGTCTATCCAGTTTTGCCCCCCCCCCCCTTCAGACATCAAATTCCGCCCCTGCATAGGTATCCACATAGAAATGGACTAAACAATTCCCCACCAATGACAAAGGGGTTCTGTTGTTACCTACTTTATGAGGGACTAAGCAGACGGGTAAGCTGGGTAGTAGAGGAACATCGTTTTAGAGGGATCACCAAGGTGCTTCTGTGTTAACTTTATAACAGGCCTATACCATGTGCTATCTTACTTAACTGCATACTTTACAATTTATGGGCACAACTGAATTTGGAGAAGGGTCGTGCCCTATACGGTCACCTCACTATAAAACCGTTGAGACGTCCCGGCCTTTTTAAGTCTGATGCCCTTGTGTTTCAATTTTCACACCCAGAATTTAATTGTGCTGGATCTGGCATGCAGGGGATGTATTCTTTGTATGGATAGCTCCAGTATGTGGCCTGTGCATGGCCCAGAAATGACACAAACTGATATGCCATATGATTGTTGTCCTCCGAAGAGTTCTTACATTTTTTTTTAATTATTAGTCCCAACAGGTTTCTTTATCGTTATTTCTCATCCACTGGCCTACTTGCTCAAATTTGGCATTTTTTATCTTTGTGATCTGTTCTCATCAAAAGCCATGTGAAGAGTAACTCTGATAGTACCGTAGTCAGAGGGAGCTTTAAAAATTTTCTCCCCAGGAATATTAAACATAACTATTGCCTTAATACAGTGTCCATATTGTCGACCCCTTAAAAATGTTTCCCCTGGAACGTATCCCCCATCAGTAACTTGTGTGGCTACAATCCTGAAGAGAGGGGTGGGGTAACGGTAGTCTCCGTTATAGAGATGTTATTATACCTGGAGTTAAATTCCTTGAGCAGACTGCAGATTTCAAATTCTCGGTTGAAATGACGGTTAACAAGTATACTGCTAATTTGGCACAGTTTATCATCTATTATAAAGACGAACAAGCAGGCTATGTAACGGTAGGCTAAGAATAAAAGCTGTAAGCATAGTTCGTATGAGTCATGGCTCGTTCTAAGAAAAGCGTGTTTTAGACTTTCCCTTTTTTTTCAAAACTACTGTAGAGGTGTTTAAAAAAGCTATCATCGGAATAAAGAATTGACGTGAAACCTAATGGGCGAATGATGCTAAGCAACAAAGATAAACACTGAGTAGTTAAATGTGTAACTTTATCACTTTATTTTGCCAACAACCTGAACAATTTCCGATGAAGGTGTTCTTATGTAAAACTTCATTTTATTTCTTCCTTTTCCTTACAATTTGCTGTCGTTTGTGAAATGACCATCCGGTATATTGAAAAAGTCTTTTTCCGATACGAGTGCTTAAGTACTACAAACGGACGTATACTTCAATGGTAACTCTTTTGTATAGGATATTACGTAATAACTTTTTATACTCTTCATATACCAGCAAATGAAGGCGAGAATGTTCACAGTTTGGCATAACACTCTGATTGAGGGCACTGTCATGAAATGGTGGAAGTGTTTGTCACTTGGCTCGTTCAATCTTGCCCGTGAAGGTTTTGTTTTCATTGCGGCTTTCCGCCTGGGCGGGCGGTACGGAAGCCGAGAACATCGCGGTGGTATGAAATCGGACATGCCAGTTTTCCCACCCCTATCTTCGGTAACAATGGGAAGGAGAAATCAAGATATGATTTCTCCTTACCATTGTCCACCGATAATGTGGGTGGAGAAAACCAAAGTGAGTGAGGGGGTACTTCAAGAAAGGATCATTACACAGTGTCTATTTTGGAATACCCTGTCCATAAATGGACGCACCCGCATCTTGTAGATTGTACACATAGAACGCGCTACCAACAGTCCTTTTCATCGGTGTTGTTTTCTCCTACCACATGGTGGGATTATCCCCGTTGGTAATAATATAAACAAAGGTTATATAGCGCCAATCCGTGTCATGTTTGGGTGCGTCCATTTATGGACAAGGTGTTCGAAAATAGACACTGTGTAATGGTCCTTTCTTGAAGTACCCCCTCACTAACTTTAGTTTTCTCCACCCACACTATCGGTGGATAATGGTAAGGAGAAATCGTATCTTGATTTCTCCTTCCCATTTTTACCAAAGATATGGGTGGAAAAACTGGCACGTGCGATTTCATACCACCGCCATGTTCTCGGCTTCCGTAGGGCGGGAGATTTTTCCCAGGACGAATGGGGCGATTATAATTGTTGCCCCTAACGTTGATCCTAACCGGAGCTTTACGGTATCTTTCGTTTTTATGATATCGTCCCCACTGGGAAAAAATCCGCGGGCGGATGTGTTTGACCGCCAACTCGCTCGCCCTCGCTGTCGTCGTTGGAACTTTTATTCGGTGTCTGTAATATGAGTGGACTGGATTGTACGTAGTGAATTTTGTAAAAAGTGGGAAGCTTATATATTGTACATAGGGCCTGGGATCCACCTTGGTGTTGTTGTTTTATTTTATCCCTTTGTTTAGGCATACAGTGTGTGTCCCTTTCAGGCTGTGGCTCTTTTGGGACAGTGAGCTGGTGAGAACAGATTTTGTCCTAGTCATTTTGGCTGTCAGTGCGGGACACTTGTGTCACCGATTTGGTCGTGTCCGTTTTCATGCAAGTAAAAACACTCTGCTAAGAACTGAAATCTTTCCTGAGGTCAATCAAGACTGGTCTTGATTGCACTGTACAAGCAGGAAGGTGCTGCTTCTGATTGCAGCTCCCTCGGTACAAGATTGCTTGATAATGCCTGGTATTTGTTCTTTTAACCAGTCTAGAACGGGGTCACGCATGACAGATCTATGGGGGATGGTTCTAACAGCTGAGAGACGGCCAGGAGTTACTATAAGCCGACCCCCTGCGTTAGTCATAGTGTCCCATAGGGGGGCATAGCTCCGTAGGGGCTAACGTTTGCTTCTCGCCATAGAAAGCGAAGTAAGGCAGAACGATGTCCTGCGATCTGGACTGAAGCCGATAATCCCGCTGTCTGTATGGCAAGAATGCAACGGAGCTTAATACAAATGTTGCGTCGTTGCTTTTACCTCACTTATTGGAGGAGGAACTACAAGTTTTCGAAGTCCGGAGTATATAACGAAAGCTTTGAGCACCATGACTTATCTCTGTTGTGAAAATTTCTGCTAATCTTTGGAAAACGGATAAAGTTAGATATCTAATTTCCTAAATTGAATGCACACTGTACTAATGGAGAACCTCGGTTTTTTGCCGTACAGCGGAAGCGCCCTCACTAATTTCGTGGCTTCACTGGCTAGGCTCGCAGGGAAACGTGTCCGCTTTCTCCCTTACTTCAACTTCTATGGTTCTCGCCCAACGACTTCCAGCCGAAGCCCCTTTAAGAGTTAGAGTTGAGAGTTAGATTAGGTTTTACGGCTCAGTTTCTAACCAAGTGGTTTAGGTCGGGCCGCCCACGGCCTTTTTTCCAGTTGTGGCTCACTGGCTTGTTTCTCCTACTTCCATTGTTTATGCTGAGCACCAAGCACAATGGCCCTTCTAGAAAAAATATAGAACCAAGAGCTAGTTTTTAGACATTATGTCAGTTTAAAGTAAGCCTAAACCTCAAATTACGTAAATATATTACAAATGTTGTAAAACAAATCTTATTGATCAAACTCCCATCTTCATATCTTATTCATTCAGGATGAGATACAAGAGACTGAAATTTACTTTGAGCAAGTCGATTCCCGCAATAATTTGTGATTCTCTTCTAGTACATTTCTTATTGAATGTTTTTGTTTCCCTTTGAAATTGAAATCAAATGTTTACATGACGGTGACAAAATACTTCTTTCGTTGGTAGCATGTTGGGAGGAGGGAGCTTACGGTCAAGTCATTCCATAACTATAAGCCAGTGATCATATTTAGGAAGAAATCGAATTGGCTGTAGGGAAACAAAGAAATGCAAAGATGGTTATCTTGGTTACAGAACAAGAGTGACGCCACAAAGCATTTCACACTCTCAGTTTGAAACCCGAGTGAATAAACTTCAACATTTTGATTTTGAGGGCAAGGATGTCCCTTTACAATGAGAATTTGTCCATTGTGATAATGGGATTAATTTTCAACCTTTGTGACATACATTTTTGTGATTTTTTAGTCACAATCTAACGACTGAATGAACCCGTTTCTACACAATAAGCCTATGGCTACTCGTTTCAGTTAGTAACATCTGTTGTTCCTAAAGTAACGTCACTAACATGAGTAGACAGAAGAGAGATCACATCTGTTTGTTTCTTGTAACGTTTTAGGTGAATTTAACTTGTTTAAGTCGCATAAAACAACTTATAGCCTATAGCTGGTACAATCTACGAGGTGCCTCAACAATCTGATCATATTACGTACATATGATTTTGGCGATGGGGACGTCATCCCCACTATATTATATGAGAGGGCAATTTCCGCAAAAAAAAAATAGACTTTTGCAAGTTAGTCGCGTGCTATTTTTATACGAAAGGACGTTAGTTGTGGGGACATGACCCAGTGCCCCCCCCCCCTTACACCTGTTCATGCGATGTTGGTTTTGCAACGCCGTCATCGAACACTCCACTGCAGGTCTCATCTCAATGGATGATCCTTTTTTCATGTCAAAGTTTCTTAAATACTACCGCATACGTCAAAGTCAATTTGAAGATTGTGAAATTTCTTGATAAGCTATGACAGACGTCAGATTTTAGATTGGTGAGACAATGATCCATAATTAGGCTATCAATTCACCTGAAAGAAAAAGTACGCCAAAAAAGCAAAGACTCAAGCTTGCCCTAATGTAGCTTTGTATAACATTATATATTTGCTTGAAGTCTTTAAAAGGTACATTGTAAATACCAGTGACTCAAAAACAATAGAAAGCAATAGAAGAATATTTGTGTGCAACTTTCATAACGTTATTCGTCTTCTGATCCCCATAACTTTTTTCTGGTTTTCGTGTATCTCCTCTAAATTCTGCTCTTTTTCTGCCAGGGCCTACATATCTCTGAACCTGTACAAAGAAACCGTGGGTCTGGATTCCAAGACGCATCTTAACGTACATCTAGTTACGTTGGTGGAGGGTGGTGTGATGGGTCTAGCAGCCTATCCATGGTATTCCGAAGCTCTCACGATTTATGGTGAGTTTAAGTCCAATAACTATGTTAAGGGCGTACTTTACTTGTGCTATCACTGGATGAAAACTACCAGTCCCAAGACAATGACGTCACCTGCTGAAATAACTGATAAGTGTGAGGTGAAACCTGACTGCATTTTTTATTTTCAAAAGGAAGCAGGGATTTGCCAGCTGCAAGAAGACCAAAAAATGAGGAGAACAAATTTGAACTTCAAATTTTCCTGCAAGAAAACCATTACAATTTGGGCGCATTTTAAACTTTGATGTCAAATCAGGCGCATAGTATTGCCAAGGGGGAGGGGCAAAGCCTGTAGGCAAACTATCTAAGCGTAGCGCCACCATAGGAGGCAGGAGGATAGGTTGGCGCGAAGCGTACAAGAAAATTTGGCCGAATATGCCTCCCAGATTGCTGAAATGGCACTTATAAGTGTATCTAAACATTTTTTTTATTTTGAGTTACTATAGTAATATCATAAAAAAAATTAAAAAATACCAAAAATATGCCCAAGGGGGCGGTTGCCCCCTCCTCCCCTTGACCACGGGTCTGTATCAAATGACTTAACACTTTGCCAGGGACTTAACTGGACAACTTTCGTTTCAAAGCTAAATTCTTGGTCTATCGTTGCAACTCAGCCTGGTTTAGTCGTTTGTGAAGATTTGGCGAACAAATGCAAATAACTTTACCGGACTTACTCTGTTTATAGATTTCTTTTAATTAGGCCTTCTTGGATACATATTCTTACTTTTGGACAAGATTCCTTCTTTAATCAGTCTATGACTAAATTATACGCCTCGTAAGTTACTTCCCGAAACAAAAAATCCAAAAGGGAAGAATATTTTTCTCAAATTCATTTCGAGTTTGGTAAATTGTCAATTGTACGATCAATTTTCCGAATTAGTTTAGGCTGCGTAAATATGCTTTAAGAAGCTCGATCTGTGTCGAACCCGTTGCCATCTTGTGGGGGAAGGGGGTGTCAGACCCAATTGCTAGCTGCTCGGGCAGGAGGATAAGTGTATCAAACCCGTCGCCATTCGCTCAGCTTGGGAGAATAATTTTTGGAGGGACGCTTGTGTGTATAAACATTGAGAATGTGTAATTGAAATCGCATGTGTAAAAACATTTAGAGGTATATTTGAAATTTCCTGTGGGGGGGGGGGCCATTGCACAGGAATCACTCCGTGGATACGGAGCAGATCAGTGTCACTCACAATGATATTTTTCAAGAATCCTGAAACTCCTGTCCGATAGTAGGGGAATTAAACAATCATTCCCTGGATTCCAGTTGCAGAAACAAGACACTTTTCCAGTCTTTAGTGACCTTCTTATCCAAGCTGATAAGGCGAATTTTGTTTCGTAAAATGAGCATCATATAAGCACGCCAAGATATCTTTCTCAGTATTGCACCTTGCCCAAGCTTGGCACAACCCCAACGAAAATTGTTTGATATAGACTTTGTGCCTCCAGAACTGGCCCAGGCGAAGTAGCTCAGGCTGCCTAAAATAGTTCACGTATACGACATACAAGGATAAAGAATTAAACGGGCTTTTGCATCACCCGAAAATATTGAGGAATATCCCCATATCTCTATTAACATTTGGTGATTACACTTTGGTTGACACACATTTAAATAATAGCATCACTCTTATTGACCAATGATGAATTGCGTCAGTCAGCCTACACACAGAAATGTGAGGTCTGGCCTAGAGCAAATTTAGACTCAGTACAGAAGGTGAACAAGTAAGATAGTTTTCTGCTAATTTTGATGAGGGCTAGAAATAACTTAGTGTGGTCATTTTTTCCTGTCTGGGGCGACATTTGTTTCCCTTTAAATACCGAACCCCATCACTGACACTTAGCTCCATAATTTTGTTTGTTTGTTTTGTTTTTTTGTTTTTTTTTTTCAGGCGGCACGGTAATTGATACAGACTCTTTGAAGCACAATAATACTTTAATTCACGAACTTGGACATAATCTTGGTCTCTGGCACACTCATCACGGTATAACAGAGCTCTCTTGTTCTGATAAATGCCGAGAAACATACCCATCCCTCAACCTTGGCGACCTCGTACAAGATACGAATCCTACACCCGAAAACACTCGATGTCATGATCCAGTCTACGGAGAATACAGAGTTTGCGATTTCGATAGACCGACTTTTAAGGACACACCATTCCGAAATTATATGGGATTTGGCGGTAAGATATACGGAATTAGTTGTAGGCATACAAAGCTGAATGTAAATAACTTTCAAAACAACTTGCCCAATTGGACAAGTGACTTCCAGAATTCCCTTCCCCTTGTAATTTTGGACTTATTCGTTACCATGGGAGCAAGGGATATTTTTAAGGGGAAGTCTGTATTAATCAATTATTTAAAAGGTCGTTTAACATCTAGAATTCTCAAATGCAAAATTAGTAATGAAGTCTGTATTATCACCAGATATTACCGGATTATTTCCAAAAATCTGCCAGCGAAGTAGGTTTTCCTTAACTTGGGGGACTCATCACTGGCTTGTGCGCCGGTCAGCCGGTGATGGGTGCGATGGAATGAAAAAACTGAAAGCGAGAACGATTATTTATAGTAAACAGAAAATACTAGAGATATACGGGTTCGAGCCGACATGGGGGTGGGGTTATAGCTTCCCTCTCCCGAGTTTGGCAATCACTCACTTCTCTGGTAGATTTTTGGAAACTCGAGTAATTTTCACAGGTGTATGTCTTTCTCGTGGACCCCTTAAAACAAATATCCTGTGCGCCTATGATTACAGAGATATCTTACAGTATTTTATACTGCTCTCACTCTCTTTGTAAAGTCATTGTTTGTATGCATATTTCTGAGATCCAAATAACTGCCACACGCTTGCTGTCCTACGTAGCAGGTGTGTGTATGCACCTGTTTCTGATAAAGAGTAAACCGGACATAGATTCAAGTATATTGCACGTCTGCCACGCGGACAAGTAGCTGGCCCGATATTTTTCATTTGCCATGGGTAGCCGGGCAAGTGGCACTGTACATTTTTGGCGTTATATCTTTGATAACGTCTGGAATTGAGAATTAAATACAAAAATACAAACATTACTTCTGTATTTCCAACTCCTTGACATTGGTAGTCGTAGCAATACAAGAGCGAAAGTTTTAACCTGCTTTGTCTCATATACAACTCGGGTCTGCCGTGTCCTGTAAAGTTGTGAAAACGATGTAATCACTATTGTCTCGGCCTTTCTCATGTATATACACAATTGAATTTTGATGGTATATTTTTCTATTCAATAGATGACTCGTGCGCAAGTGAATTTACCAACCAGCAGGCAGCTAGGATGCACTGTTACATCGATTTAACATACTCCTCCTGGCGAGATACCAGCTCTCAAGAGTTAAAGCCAATCCTTCCCTTTCCTCCGACCATTGTTCGTAGAGCAGAGACTGGACGTCACAACGAGGTCACTCTTCGCTGGCTTCCGCCCTTTGGTGCTCACAGTAGGGGCATGTGCTCAAGTTGTTTAGAAAATGGTGCCCTGAAACTGTACGCATCATCTGCGTATTACTTCGTTGAGTCACATAGAATCGATGATATGGCCTTACACGCAACAGGTAAGGGACCTGTAGCATAGATCTTGGTTTAAGTATGGTGCTGTAGGAAGGCGCTCTCAAAACTATTCCCATTTGTCGCTGTCTGATCAGGGATACTGACTGTGGAAAGCGCTTTAAAGGTTTTTTTTTTATGTGAAGTCAACTCCTTACGATGGTCTATTGACATCCAAAATGTGTCGAGCGTCGAGCATCGTTCTGTTCAAGACATTTGGCCTTAAGAGTTCATTGCACACAGGGTCCTTCTGTGCATGTTCTTTACCGTTGGGGCAATTGATATCTTAGGAAGTTACGATTTCTTTGGTCAACGAACCTCTTGCGCATGAGCGTGTCTGAAGCCTGACACAAGTGTACCTATGTTTAACTGAATATAACAATAGACGTGGTCTTATCACCTCCCTGATATAATTGAATGTAATGGAAAGAATAAATGAGCTGCTTTGGCTGTTGAAAATTTATTTTCCGGAATAGGGAATTTCCATGGTGCGGTGCAGGCCCGTAGCCAGACAAGGTACTGTAGGGGGGCAAAATTTTTCCAGGGGGCGAAAATTTTTCGGGGGGGGGCCAAATGTGTACAAATGTATTAAGTCAATGGTAAGATTCAAACTCTCTTGGGGGGCCAAAAAATTTCAGGGGGGCTTCGCACCCCTGCCCCCCCCTTGACTACGGGCCTGGTGCGGTGATGGGATTGAACCCAGTGTTGATGGTTTCTAGGCTCGGCTTCTCTACGAGCCCGGCCTCAAGACCAGTTTTTGTCGTGGTCTCGGCCTAGTGAGTTCATGCTCAGTATCGGCCTAGTACCCTCTGGCCTAGAATTTTTTCGAAGTCCATCCGAGGTCGGCTGTTCCATGACAGACTCCCAAATAGCGTCTAATAGATCCTATGCAAAATGCATATTTTGCCAAGAATTATTTTAACCTTACTATCTAGTCAAATTATGCGGGCTATTATAGATACTGAAATGGTTAGACCAAGGAGTTGTCAGGGTGTAAGGTTAGCTGCAGGGGCGGCGATCTGTTAAAACTATTGGGGGGGGGGGGACTTCTGCTTGAGTGAACACTGTGCCTCCGGCCAGGAGTAGGCTACAGGGGGACCTCCATGGATCCCCTGTTGGGGTCCAGGGGCGAAGCCCGTGGAAGCCGCCTTTATGAGGGTGTGGCCTTGGTTTCGGTCTCGTTCTCGGAACCTTGGCCTAGACTACACACTTTAAATAAATCATTCATGGAAATTTGACACTGAAAGGTTATTTCCATGGGATACATGCAACCATTTGCATGAATGCAAGTGGAACATGGAAAAGGGTTGGAAAAGTGTTAGCCCTAGATATCACACTAAGTTGATAACGTCGACAAAAATAGCAATTTGATCTAACTTGTTGAGTTGGTTAGCCACCTGACGTGAAGGTTTTATATAAAAGGTCGTTTAACCTCTGGTATTATCCAGTGTAAACTTACTTCAAACCCTTATACAGCAGAATTTGGGTATAGGGCAGCTTACCAGAACATAACACAATGATGCTGGAATTATTTCAGTTCATTATAGCTTTTCCTATATCCCTGCGTATTTCTAACAGATCTCATGTTTCCACTTTTGGTGTCTTTCACAAGGTCCTCCTGATGCTGAGCGGTGTCGCAGAGACAAACGGGGATGGTATCCCCGGTCTGCGCATAAGCACAATTGTCAACGTCATGGGTGTTTTCTCGAGATGCGGTTCGATCACGCCATCCCAGTTACAACAATATCAATTTGGGTAAATTATGCTCCACGTGAAAGCATCACAGATGTCGAACTACTTCTGACGAACGGGTCTGTGACGTCATTGGGTAGTATTTACGTGTCATGTGACGTTCCGTATACACGGACTCTGAACATCGAGGTCCCAGTGTCAAGGATCCGTTTGTACGTGACGCGCCCGTATATTTCCGTCGATTCCGTACAACTCGAGTCTTTTCCCGCTCAAGAACATTGTTATGGCTGCAACGCCAGCTATGTGCTCTCCAGGGTACCTCACTTCGAAAACGGAGAAATCCAAGTCCTGGAAGATCGTCAGTTTACCGACAGGTTGGACCATTTGATTGTTTCATATTGTGTTAATAATTTTTTTATTCATTGCTTTGGAGGTAGCACATCACAATAAATTCTCCATTGACTTGCACACTACTTCCCAAAAATAAAAATGGCCCCTAGGACCGCGAAGAAATTTCCCCAGGTGACAAGCTACCCCTCAAAAGAAAGCTGTCAACTTGGTCATTCATGACATCTTCAGTTTACTATACCATGATCGTAAAGATTTTTTCTTATCTAGGAGAGCTCAAACTTCTCTTTTCTTTACCCAAGCCTTATTACTCACAGCTTGATATTCCATCGCCGGCTTCTAAGCCCATTATTTCTCCCAGAAATGTTTCAATTGACTCCTTTTAGTACCACTAATACTTCATCTAATCTATTTTTATACCAAAGTTACAACAGTCTCCATCTCATTTGGTAACATATCGAAAGTCCGTAGCGAAAGGGGGGCCAGGGGAGGCACCGCTTGAAAAATTTTCTCCCTCTAAAGATTTTCAATTTTCATTGCCTCAATACATTTTGACACATCTCCCCCTCCCTCACCCCCGAAAAATATTTAGCCCCTGGGAGCGTTCTCGCCCCTTTCAGTACCTTGTCTGGCTACGGGACTGCCTCTTCGTGATATGTGAGGGGAACAAATGGCGCATTAATACAAGTAAAGATGGGACGTGCTACCCCGATTCACTCGCTAATGATCTTTGCAAAATAAAAGTGGCTTCTG
The DNA here is from genome assembly GCA_029531755.1 of Holothuria leucospilota. Taxonomy (NCBI): domain Eukaryota; kingdom Metazoa; phylum Echinodermata; class Holothuroidea; order Aspidochirotida; family Holothuriidae; genus Holothuria; species Holothuria leucospilota. The sequence goes on along the minus strand of CM055967.1, from coordinate 57,608,621 downwards.
GGGATCAAAAGAAGTTTTATTTTCTGGAAACAACTCTCGCCCTCCATCCCCTGCCCAAGGCTTGGAGGGTTGGTGTTTGGAAGGGCATTGTTTGGATCTATTCTGAGAGTCTGCGATAGCTGAGAAAAGCCTTTGGGTCATTCATGCTCTGCGGAAGGTTTCTAGAATTGGCTGGATTTGGGCATGGGCCTAGCTAGTTTTGGACATTCTAAGATACACAGCTAATACTTTTTGGGAGAAAAATTCAAACTGGAAATAACTGGGGATTACAGCCCACGATACCAGCGACCCCAGGATGAAGTTCGCGAGATATTTCTCCTCAATGTCATCACTGTAGTGACAACAGACACTACAGTGGGTTTTGATTAATTACACTAGTAAGGAACTGATCAAAATGCCAAGCCTGATTGTTCGAGGCTGTATGTTTTATTTGAAATGACATCCCGACACTTTACAACACAATTTTGTAAACGTTAAATATAAACAGACCGATACGACGATCCAAGGAAGGTTAATATCAAATCACATGTAACGTTGCTCATTACTACCATCATCAATCGATTCATTTCTTTTCTTTTTACCCGAAGAACAATTGAAGATGACGTCACCTACAGCTACAGTGTAAGGGCATTGACAGATGTTATCCTTGGACCAGATTTCAAACTGGGACATCCAACCCCACCATCGGAATATTTCGTTGGTAAAGCATTTTGTGGAGACGGATCTCTTGATACGTGAGATGTTAATTTATCTCAGGAAGCTGTCACGTGGATGGCTTCCTGTTCCCTCTTCTTAAACTAATTTTTATAGATGTATATTCTTTATCCCCCCCCCCCCCCCCCACCGCCATCATCCCCGCTTTCCCGTTACGTCCCTCCTAACACGTAGCCAACGTAAAGGACATTTATTGGTAAAAACTTTGTGATAGGCGCAACAACTTATCGTCAAGCGTTATGTCTAGCCATTTCAAAATTTTAGCTCTCACAAACAAACAAAATTACTGTATTACGTAAACAACTGACAAAATAAATGTATGACGCATGCATATAAGTAGGAGCCTACGTCTTACATTATAAGTGAGTAAATATATACCTGCTTAGAATAACTTTGTTCAATTATTTCATATGTAAAAATATTTCCTTGTCTTAATGCAGGGGGGAAGATTGTGACGACGGTAACTTGGCAGGTGGTGACGGTTGTAACATGCAGTGTCAAGAAGAAGACTTCTTCCGTTGTGAAGGTATACCGTACTCATTCACACCCATAGGGGTAAGAAGTGGGGGGTGGGGACATGGGGACGGGGAATTAAAAATTGCAGGGGAGGACTGTGACGACGGTAACCTGGCATTTGGTGACTGTTGTAACATGCAGTGTCAAGAAGAAGACTTCTTCCGTTGTGATCTCACAGCATTCAGTTATACCCATAGGGGTAAGAAGCGGGGGTGGGGGAGGGCTGGGGATGGGGGATTAAGCTCCACAATCAAAAAAGGTGGATGGAGGCTAAAATATGCTTTCGCCCCCACTATCATTGACGAAAATCCCTTATTTGTTTATTTTGTGAAATTTATGAAACTTTTTCAACAAAATATCATACCTGTCAGTAAATGTACTTCAGAGGTACACAAAATGTAGCATCAAATAGTATCTATGGACCATCAAATATTAAATATTTTTCCACAGGGGAGGGGACCCTCCCCCCAGGGCAATCTGTAACGTTTATTCCTCCAAATGAGAAAGCCTCCCGTGCGTATGTTTCCACATAATTGACAAACTGTAATATCTGTATATCAGATCTTCGACCATCAGGGGGACCATTGCCAGGTGCAAAACTTTCAGATTCATGAAAAAATGACTAACGTCAGAACATCCTCTTCTTTAATTGTATGTAATACACACCCTACTCGTTGGGAGAGAGCGCCTTGTTATCAACGATACACCCAAACCCTACCTTTCTTTTTCACTTATATTATTTTCATCACATTTTCGTACATTGCTTCAACATTTTATTCTCAGGAGAACCGAGCGTCTGTCGGTATTTTCGAGGGGACGGCGAGTGTGAATCTTTCGAAGTTTATTTCGATTCGTGGCAAGACTGTGGCTTCTTTACACCGGAGGGTTACGTCGATCAGTGGGCCACAAAAGCAGAAATTACGGAACATAATACGACAAGATGTGATCCTTTAAAATTAGTTGGGCCATCTCCTCCTCAAAAGGTGAGTTTATCGTTCACACGTTTAACTTTTTACAATAGTGAAGTAAATACTGTTGGGGTTGTCTTGGAGTCACGACGCCTCACACAGTATTATACCAGTGGTCAAGTGGCCCAATAAATAATATATGACATTTGTGAGATGGAAAGAATGGTGTCATTCATCATGCCATAATAATCTGCCATTAAATGTTATGTTGTATAAATGGAGACCATTATTTGCCTTTGGGGGAAGGGGGTGGGAGTTCCTCTATGAAGAGGCGTTTGTGACTGCTTGAGGCAAATGGAAATATATTTAGATTAATGGTGTGCAAAATTTTGCATCCAATATTCAGGTCAGTTCTTCTTCACTTTCTTCCACAATTATCAGAAATTCGGAAAATTTCATATTAACCAAAGAACAGAGCCCCCCCCCCCCCCCCCCCGTAGAATCAGTAATCCAGCTAGCACCATGATTAAATGCAGAACAAGCGAGGCTGTCCGATGCATACTTAAAGCTAAGGAAGTTGAATTCTATTCAACTCTGGACAATCAGCTATGTTCGTGATTATCCATGTAGTTAGTTAGATGAGGTTTAATTAACGTCCCAGTTTCCAACCAATTGGTTCAAATCGAGACGACCACGGCCTTTTTCCAGTTGTGGCTCACTGGCTTGTTTTCCCTACTCCATTGCTTATGCTGAGCACCAAACACAAAGGCAGTCGTCGGTTCCATTTTTAAAGTCTTTGGTATGACCCGGCCAGGATTTGAGCCCTAGACCTTCCGGCTGCAAGTCGGATGCTCTAACCACTTGGCCACTGCAGTCGGTCCATGTCGGTCCAAGGTATGACCATTCATGGTCCTTGGTCTCTGTAGTTTTATAGCGGTCCCTATAGTTTTATATGGAGCTAGAGTTAGATGAGTTTTATATGGAAGTATGAACCAGCCTTTATTGCAAAGCTGAAGTTAAACCTATCAGGGAGCCTGTTGCAATGAAACTACACAGGCAAGCCGGTATCTCTTGCAGTGTTGTGAAAGCGGGGAGTCCGTTGCAACTCCCTGGTGAAGGCCAGATTATATGACGTAGGCTATATCCGATCACATAAAACTGTACCCAATCTCTCAGTATAGCTTTGTGTTATTGTGGGTAAATTCTCATTTCAGAACCTTTTCAGAACCTCATTTCAGTGCAATTCTTCCACAGCATGGCCTATTTCATTAGCTCGACCATGATGTACTGAGGATATCAAAATGAAATCATAAGTTGTTTGATTTCATTCAGAATAAGATTCATCATTATGACGCACACAATAAACAAAGATCCAGCGATACTCTGAGAGTCTGTTTCTGAAGTGATCAGTAACGTTCCCAAAATGCCCTATATAGCCAAAAAAATGATATCAAAACTAATATGTGACATCATTCATAGCGATTTTTTCCTTTTTTACAGTTCTGTCGCATATTTTATGATATAACATTCTTTGAAAGCGAGCTTCCTGTTTCTCTACACGATTCTTGGTCTCCGTGTTCGAACGATTTCTTCATAGATTGGTTAGATCGTGGATGGTTCGAGGTTCAGGTAACATTTTTATTCTTGGAAAACTGAAAAATCAAAGTTATTTTAAAACTCATTTATTTTTCAAGTATAATGATTTCCACTCTTCAAAATATTTAGAAGATCAATCCGGTGGCCCTGATTGCCTCTTTTCACATGACGTCATATTTTGTTTATATCGCTACAATGGAATAAACTTGAGAGCTTGTATATGTGTTGAGCCTTATGTTAGGGTATATATTCCAGTGCTAACGTCATTGGAGCAGGTTTTTGACAATGTCCCATATTCTGCCTTGTGCTGCCTGGGACTCATCATCATCGTCATCGTCATCATCGCCCCTAGCCATAAACATCGTTGAAAGGAACTATTGCATCACACATTTATAAGACCGTGGTATTTATGAAGATGTTATTAGTGCTGGATATCCTTTGATTGGATAAGCATATTAGTAATATGTGACATTTATATTACAGTGGTACACCCTCCATTACACGAAGTAGTGAACTCGGCACAATGTCTCCAAGCAATGAAAGGACATGTAGGACTAGGTTCTTTCAAGAAGGTCACACAGACTGCTATGTTTTCTGTTCTAAGCTAGAATGAGTTGAGATAATTTTAAGAGTCTGGAAGAGGAAAGCGGCCCTTATAATTACTGATTGTTATTTGTTTTTGTGATTGACCTTCCAGGGAAGGCACTGTAAATAAAAGTGGGTCTATTGTAAATAAGAAATGAAATAGAAGATATCTAAAGAATGAAATTTTGTAGGGTGATTTGATTTTGTTAAAAGTCTTGAAGTCCTTGATGGAATCAATGAAACGGTATTCTGCCGGTTTTCACTTTCGTCGTGTTTAATACGTATGCAGGGTGGAGGGTCATAGCATAAGTTTGCAAAGAGTAGATGAGAAATAAGTTCCAGAGATGGATGAATGATGCGTGAAGACCTCTAAACGACTGAAAAAATCCAATTTTCTCTCAGGTTTCGTTTGATCGACCAGTTGTTGCAACGACTGTCATAGTTCATTTAGCTGCTGTAGTCGACTTCAAAGATAATCCAGTTAGAATTACAGTTCGACTCCTGGATCCTCGTGGGCGCATCCACGCAGAACCTGCAAGTTGGCTTGTTTTAAGTTGCCATGACAACCCAATTCACATCAATGTCTACCACGATCTTTCAAACTCATTCCATTACACCAAGTATGTCAGGTTGCTCTTCAACCAACCCTACGTGGCTGTCTCTGGCGTTCGGCTTCGTGAGTCTACCATCCTCAACCCTATTGCGCTGACGTCATGTGGAACAGGCGACCTCTACAACCCGGCAACGCAACAATGTGGGAACTACACTCAACAAATACCAAAGTGTGAGCGCATCACCAGGAACGTGATACGCAACGCAAACACCACATGCGAAGGTTTCTTGGAAGGGGACGAGTGTCATGTGGAGTGTCATGAAGGGTACAGGCCGTCGGGTGGTATGAAGGTAATTTCTCCTTCTTCCTAAATTGTCCCCTCTTAGCCATCTATAAAGGATTATTTATTCCACTGAAGACCCACTCCATGAGCGCTCATATCATCACAGAAGAGTGGCCATGATTAACAGTGCGTTCATGCAGTTTATTTAAGCCACGTTGTCTTCTACAAACTAACTTGTAACACATATCCATCGTAAGCACCACCCAGTTCAACACATTTGTTTTACGTTGCACTTATTGTTTTAACTGGAAAGCATAACTTCAAATAATGTTGAATTTCTTCTATAGCTGACTTGTAAAGACAACAGATGGTACAACATTGATGAGACAGTGTGCAAGCCTGTAGTCTGTGCTGATCCCCAGATTGAAAACGCTGTAATGTCCTGCCCTGGTGGCAAAACATATCGAAAACGGTGTTCGTTTAAGTGCGTTCCACCAGCTAAACTAAAAGGTAAGGGAAACCAATTTTTGGAGTTCCTATGTAAGAACTCTGAAGTGTTACTCTCAACAGCGCCCCCAACTCTCAAATGTCCTCACATGCATGCAGAACCACACGTGAGTATCCTATGTAGCCTACTCTACTTCACTCTAAAACGTCCTGATTCTATTCTACCAGGATTATGGTCACCGGTTATCCAACTAGGGTGTGGAAAAAAATAGCCAAAAATCCTGGTTAAATTTAATCAGGAAATGTTGATTTTGACGGACAGATTGTTTATTTTCGAGAATTTACATGTATCCATCATAGGGAGCCCGTTAGAATTTGATAGCATAGAGTTAAAAAATGGGAGGGAGGCGGAAAGCAGGAAGAGTGGAGCATTGCCATTGGTGCAGGCCCAGTTACAAATACTATACCAGTGATTTAAATGCAGCTTCACCTTTATTTTCAGGAGATCAAGATTCAAATGTGATCTTCTGTCAAGAAGACGGACTGTTTTCTCTCCCCGATGCTTCCTGTCAGATGACCTGCGATACTCCGTCAATACCAAACCACTCTGTCCTACTTAGCAAGCAATGTATTCACGTGGGACAGGTCGTGGGGACCATGTGCAAATTTCGTTGCGATGCTGGCTACGCAGCCTACAATGTAGAGCGAACAGGGTAATCATCTATATACGTAAATTGCTACCGTGCTTTTATCTGTAAAAGTTAAGTTGTAACTTTCAATCAAGGATGAGTCCACTTTGAATAGTGTAATCATATGCAAAGAAGGTTATGAAAACGAGGCAAAAGAAATCCAGGATGAGCTGTCTTCTTACTCCAAAGCAAATATCTCCGACATGGAGGAGGTTGGGCCGTTCGTTGTCATATCACCTAATAATTCTACACTAATATTTTCTCAATCAGATTCAGTGCATAATCAACATTGGTCATGCCCCACCCTTTTACAAATGGTTGTGGCTTTACAGATTAAAAGCAAAGCTGGAAAACCGGAAGAGTCCTATATGTACTTAAAATTGAGCAGTATGGATAATGAACACCATTATCGGTTTTCCAAGGTGACCTTCGCTGGACTACAGCCAAGGGGTCGGAATATTGTGGGGAATTTCAATTATGTCTCCTCCCCAGAAGTTGTCTTATGTATGATTTCAATAGCGGATTCATATGCTGGATCCATTCAACACCCTCGCCCCCTCCCCCCCCCCCAAAAAAAAATCTGCCTCTCCCAAAACTGACAGACTGACTTTGTGCCCAGTAACTCTGGTTTTACTATTGAACGTAACGTCAATAAAAACCACAAAGTTTAAGTAAACCAAAGTTTTCTTGCAGTTATTCTACACATCTTACACAGTCATGGGGGTCAACAGGAAGGGAAAGGGGGTATATGCCCCCACTTTTGAAAGTGAAGGGGATTATCCCACACACCTCACTTTTTCTAGAGCCCTAATGAAAATTGTAATAAAATTTTTTGATTTCATAGTTAACAATATAGTTGATTTAATGAACAAAAAACTTCAAAAAGTTGGAAACAGCTATTTAGTGGATTAAAATCGTGAAAAAAATGTCTCAGATTACACCAGCGATCATTTGGCTCCCATTTTTCCATGGCCCTTATTTGAGTCCCGGATACCTCGCTTCTAGGGCTTCACGATTGCCGCTTGAAGTAGTTCTGGTCAAAGTTTATCCCCTGCCCCCACTTTGGAGAAGTTGTTGACCCTTATGCACGAAATATGTTGTATTGAACCTGTCTTAATGTAATAACTTACGTCTATGCCACCTGTGAATGTTTCCTGGGAGTTTACTCTTTGGTTATAGTAGGGCTGGCAAACTTGCGACTAACAAGCACATCCTGCCTAGATTTTTATTGCCTAAAGGCAATTAGACCAACAATAGGAGAGTTTTCAAATCAAATGAAGAAAAAAAAAATAATCGTCATAGGCGCACCAGACTGTGTCAATTTGGGGGCAAAGTTTTTTGCCAGAAATAGCACTTCCCAGTCCAGCTTTGTAAGTTGCAATTAACCATTCTGTATTTTAAGTATGTTTTGTTTATAATTTAAATCCACCTTTGGAAATAACCTTTTTTTTCAGATATTCTAATATATTTCATCACACGTGTTCCAAAGGCCTGTCGTGGGTTGGGCCGTCCTGTAGGCGGATAACATGTCCCTCTATTCCACCAGAAGTGTATGGGGATTATAATTGCACGGACGGCTTCTTTTACAATAGTAGGTGCAGTAAGATCTGTCCTACAGGAAATACAGTAAGTGCAAAAACACACTTTATGTCATCATCGAATTATCTGTACTAGTTTGCATTGTGAGTTACGGCCAGGAGCGTAGCCAGAATTTGGGGTGGGGGGGGGTGGGGGTGTCTGACCACCCTTACTCAATGACGCAAGAGGAACCTCCGAATAGCAAAGCCCTCCATGTGGAAGTGTAGCCCAAGGGCCCTCCTCATGGCGTTTCTTCGTAACGAGAATTGCAGGTCAAGGGTCAGGGAGTCATATCGAGATATTTTCCCAAGATACTGGTGATTTGGAATATGTTTTGCCGTTCTTAGTACATGAGCCGAGACAAATTACCTAAAAAAGGTCATTAGTACCTAAGGGTGCTTGTATAGAGTATAATGAAAGTCAAATAATGTCAAAAAAAAATCCGTGGAAACTTTTCAGTAATCAGGTTTGTTATTACTTACACTGGGAAACAAAGTGAACTGAATAACATTCATTACTTATAAGCAGAGTTGTTGCCTCGAATCATGCAACTTGGAGTCGCTATTTTTGTCACTTGTGACTTGACTTGCAAATACTGGCATTGACTTGCGACCTGACTTGGACTTGCTTAAAACCGGACTTTGATTTGAATTCGACATATTACAACTCATCTCTTCCAATCCCTCCTCACGTACCCCACCCCCTACCCCTACCCCTTGGAGAATGTCATTAACATTTATATTTGAAGTATTGATGCTAACATGAGTAAATCATTTAATGAATCTTTTTGGTAAAAATGCAGAAAACATGAAGCTAAACGGATGAAACTTTCTATTTGTGTCTTCCTCATTCTTCAATAATTTTGGTTGTGTTCGAAAAAGAGAGCATTCCCTAGCAAGTTAGACTTGAATTGGAGGTGGTAATACACAGCTGATACAATGTTTCTGATCCTGGAACGTCAAGTTGAGTCGATCACTAAAGGGTAAAGAGCAACTCAAAGACTGATATCCACCAAGGTCAGGAATAGGAAAGAAAGAATTTACAAAACTTATTAGTTGAGGAAAACGCATTGCACGTGTTACTTAAGTGTGAATTACATCGCACCTACACGATATACTAGTGTAAAGAACGTACTAGTTGACTTAAGATACCTCTACCATACAAGTAAACGATCAGGTGTTTGTACTTTGAGCGGAACTACTACCGCAGATTGCTCAAATATCCTGGCAAAAAAACGAACAAGTTTAAAAATGACGCTGTGACATTTTTTGTCTTCTATCAAGTATAAAATGCAAATATGAGGCAGGCTCAAGATGACAACCTGATTGATCTGTTACAGCTTGAACTAAAGTTGCTACTTCGTTTCTACCTGGGAAAAAAGTCCTTTAACTTGACTTGTACTGGGACCAAATGACCTGTGACTTAACTTGTAAAAGTTTGAGACTTGACGTGCTAATCTTCAGTCTTGTTGCAATTTCAATAAAATAAATGACACTATGAAACATTTAGTTCTCAATTTTTTGACATTTTCCTAGGAGGAGGGGGGCGGGGATGAGAAAGTTCCAAGTATTCTTTCGACGATGGTTTGTTCAAATCAAAAGCGTTGCTTCCAAAGTCTTAAATTCTTCTGCACCTTTGCCATGATATTTATATGAGTCGAAGTACTTTACCCTTATCTTCTAGGAAGAACAGGTTATGACATGCTTGAAGTCAGGGGAATGGACAGGTGACCTACGGACCTGTCAAGGGGATGAATTCTGGTGGACATGCCAACCTCCGATCAGCGTTAATGGTGACATTCGATATGACTGTTGGAACAGCTGGAAACTAGGTACAAAATTTCTTAAATTAGAAACTTCAGAATTCAGCCATAAAAGAATGTGAAAAGTTTTCTCCAGGTCTGATGTCAGGGAAGCTCGGGGGGGGGGGGAGGGAATAGGGGAACCGCTTGAAAAAAATTCGCCCCTGGAAAACTTTTCAACGAAAAGTAATATTGTCTCAACATATATTAACATATCTCACCCCTTTTCGCCCTCTGGAGGCTATCCTCTCCCCCCCCCCCTTCAACACCGTGTTTGGTTACTGGTCTGGTCCTCTTCTCTAGACTTTCGAAATGTTTTTTAGTATTGTGACGTCATCGGTCTATTCCCCCTTCCGTCACGAGACTTGCATAGCTTCTCGCATCCTACAGTTTTGCCCTTTTACAAACTTGCCTCCAGTTGTACCCCATCAAGTCGCTGAAAATACAGTTACACATAGTCTACAAAGTTTGACCCTATGTTCAAGAGTAGCAAATGAATAAAGCATTGTAACTACATTTTCCTTGCAAAATATTTTCATCAATGAGGTCAAACATGTTAGCCCAACGAAATGTGCCTTAAAATGCATGATTTCATTAAACTGAACGTCTGACCAGTTGCGTGTTTCTTCTAAGTAGGTGGTGGATACAGGATTTCGGGAAAGGGGTAGCGGGGTGCAAGGTCTTTGCTCTAGAAAAAGTGAAGAGGAAGAGGTGAATAAACCCCTAGACCTCTTTCCCGGATCCACCACTCGCCAACTTTTCTGATGGAAAACATTTTTTTCTTTTAATTGTTGTAAAGCATATGGCTTTACTAATGATGTCATGTTTCTTTTTATAGGGTTTCATTGTGACGTGAGATGTGAAGATCCGTCCCATATACCAATGTTGCTATCTACAGACGGAGCCCGTCGAGTTGAATGGTCTGATTTCAGACTAAGATGTGACGCAAGAAGTAAACAATGGTATCCAGAGGCAACAAACGTTATTTGCTAACGCAGCTGTCAAAATGTAAGATGTTTAAATTTAGACCCTAATGGAAGAAATTTGCATAAAGAATGATGCCACATTATAAGTCACCTGTCGGGTACATGAATGAAACCACTCTGTTCAACAAGGTGGTGTCCAAATTCCATAAACCTGCATAATACCACCTCCATAATACCACCTCCATTATTACCAGTAGACTTCCATAGCCAGCCGTTTCGACGAACCGGTTTCCATTCTTTCCCATCCACCAACCTACCGAAGGAGGGAGTCTAAGGGAGGGGGTTGAACACTTTAAGGAAGAGCAGTTAGATAAAAATGTTGTTATGGAAGAAATTGCTATCATTAAAGGGCAAGTGACATCTTAGGTAATAGCTGTTTCATTATCCCTCTAACCGACGTCATCACCTTCAGTTCTACGTTTCGGTACTAAGTTGAACGCATATGGTATAGTGTTTTTCCAACGCGAAAAGGTCCGTTACCTTGGCTGGTCAGAACAGGTTTGTAACTTTGCCTGAAAAAGTTTGTCATTCTTTTGGCAAAAATCATGGGTATTGTACATAAGTTCTTTTTAGCCAGTTTAGAGCAAGGCCATCTGAAGACTAACAAGATGTTTTAGATGGTTAAGGGGAAAGCATACCTGTCAACTCTCACGGTTTCACCGTGAGTCTCACGGTTTTGGGCATCATCTCACGGCCAAATTTTCAAATCTCACGGTGAAATATCATTATTCAAAGAGATGTAAGCAGTAAACTACACAGCAAATAATAGCTCCAACTCGGGAAAACGGGTTGGTTTCCCATCGTTGGGTAAAAAAATGGCGAAGTTTGGCAGAAAAATATTCCACCGGAAGATAATGACATGCAGGCTAGCCCAGTCAGGCTACTGTTTCACATATAGTTAATTCAATTTTGCCTTGCACTCGAATCAAATCTGGCAACCTTACGAAATTCGAGACCATTCGTAAGCCAAACACGTAGGGCAATAGGCCAGGCTATACATATATGTTGCCTGGCATACCTAACCTGGCATGTGGCAACTCCTGATTGTTTTCTTATCTATCATGTATAAAAAAAATGAGGTGCGTGATCACCGCTCAACGCATGGTACATCGTCGCCGTCCCAATGGACAGATGAAAAGCCATACAGTACAAACTACAATAAAAAACATCAACCCGACGACTTCCTAAACCCGAACTGCATGGGCTTTTGAGACGGAAAGCTGCAGACCCCTAAAAACATAATTGTGAAAATTTGGGTAATATGAAGAGAATTTTTGTGCAGACGTCACTATAGAATTAAAAACTGGTAACAAAGTTTCGTTTCGTTAAATCAGTAATTTAGACTAACATTCTAAGCTTGTCCACCCCCTGCCGGACAAAAAACTTTTGGATAATGTAGTACAGTTTTATAACTGTGCTCTGGCCATGTATATCTTTCATCTGCCTTGGACGTGTTCGCCTTTCATTATTTACGTTAGTGCAATAGAGCCCAATTTTTGCAACTTTTGTTATGGAAATAAATCATTTTTCGGCACGCCCTGTCTCGTTTTCGTCACTGTTCGCACAGTATGTCTTATAACTGTTATATAGAAGGGAAATAAAATAACATGGAATTTCCTAACGACTCACCTGGTCCAAGATGCCTTTCCGTAAATCAAAGATACATCTTGTCCATTCTCTATCTGCAGGGGTTACGCAATGATGTATATATAGTTTGAGCGAATAATGAATGTATTTTAATCTTTTTCGATCAATTTTTTTCACACAAATTGCCAAAAGGTCCGTGCGCCTCCTGCACTTTTATCTTCAGTGCTACTGCATCGTTCGTTGATATGGGTAACTGGGTGCGCGTTCCCCCTTATATTTCCACAAAGGCATTTAAGCTATACCCCTGTAGAGTTTACGAGATGTGTTTTTGACCGAGTCATGGTAACTATTTCGCGCGCTTTGCGTGCTTCAGACTTAATTTTTTTCCTTCAACTGCATCAATACTTTCTGATAATAGCTCCAGGGAGGTAGGTAGGTATAGGTAGATGACGTTTAACGACACATCGACACATGCGTGTTATCTTTCACGTTGTAGAATTTATGATTCAAGTCATCCCCTTTAGTCGCCTTTTACTACAGGCGGGGAATACCGTGGGCATATTCAACAACCCCCAGCCCACAGGGGATACAGGAGGGGCTCATTCGGTTTATTGGCGCCAACCATCCCACCAGTCTTAGGGTGAGTAGTAACGTTGACATGTGTGCATTTTATAGGCGATAGTTGGGGACAAACTAATCACCACACACGACCTACTTACCCCACCTGGATGCAGTTTAAGTTGAAAGTTTATATGTAGGCCCCTAATATGATACACACTGGTCCTTAAAAAACTTTCCTCGCGAAGCACGCGAAAAGTTTTTGATAACGCTTCTCACGTTTCTGTGCTCACCCCCCCCCCTCCCCAAATCAAATAAGGCTTCTACGCCGACGGTTTAGCTATGCTTAAACTTGTCATGGTACAGTGCATGACAAATTTCAAATCTCCAGGTTTGAGGTACCAATCTCCAGGTTTTTTCATGAAAATCTCAAGGTTTGCTTTTTTGGAGGTTGGCTGGTCTGGGTAAGTATATTGAAGTTCCGGTTAGGTTTCTCGTCGTGTGGAGTTAGTCCATAGGACTCTTAGAAAGAGTGTTTTATGAAGCAAAATACCTAAATGATCATTTCTTCACTTTTTTTTTTTTTTTTTTGCTTCAGAGTTCGAAATCAAATCAAGTTTGTGATATAGTTAACAACAGAGCGGTATGTGAATGGGACGGTGGCGATTGCTGCGCTTCAATAGTGGAAGGTCATCAAGTTTAATATAAGGCAAGCGATTACGCAACAAAAAACGATTGCTACTGTTGGGACCCGGATGCTGTGGAGGCCCATCGGACGGGTGTTTCAAACAACTCTTGGAGGCGACGAGCAGATGACTATGTTTTGATAACATATTTCATTATTGGCTCAAACGTCAAATTTCAGGACGATTTCTGGTAGTCTGGCAAATGGCTAAATGGGGTGAGGAGGTGTTCTGGACCCATGCGATATACCCTGCTTTCTGTGGCGTCCTGGTTCATCAGTTGATTCATCGAATTGGCTACCCCTTCCATTGTAACTTGTCAACTTGAATTCAGTCACCCACTGTATTACGTAGGGTGGAAACTTTAAATTTTGGAATCAGCATGTGGCTGTATTGTGCGTGTACCGGAAATTTCAGTGTGTGAATTCTTTGACCATCCATGGTTAGACTCTTTGCAGACGTTTGGAAGTTTGCACTTATCACTCGTTCTGATAAATAAGAGTGATTTCATAATTAAACTGTACGTTCCCTCGCAAAAACCCACTATCTTTCTTACTCGCCCTCGTAAATAGACAACCCCAACCCCCGGACAATTTCCACTCAGACAATACCCGCGACCTCTACCTTCGCATGACTTCCTCCAAACAATATCCCTCAGGCCGATTTCCAACCGTAACACTACCAATAATGACAGTCATCCCTCAGATAACTCTACCCCATCAAAAAATTTTGATCAGTCCCGGATGGTAATTGTCCCGGTGAGGAGTTGTCTGGAGATCCTGTTCGGATGGGATCTATCCGGGGAAAACTACTAAGATAAATTAAGGGCGCTCGTGAGAAGATTAACTCTACAGGAATACTTTGTTCATCATATATTAGGGTCTTGACTCTTGATCAAAACTAGGCCTAACTTATGGAATACTTGGCCTCTGTTTGGAGAGGAAACTGGCAAGAATGAAGAATTGTGAATGAAGTTTTGTATGAAAAAATAATATCCACAGTTCAATTAAATGCAAAGGACAGAAATAATATTAAAGAAATTAATACAAACAAACAAATAAAAAACTCACGAACTTTGAAATGTTTTCACTTCCATTGGAGTCGAGTGATTATATTGGTGTCCTGTAGAATAAAATAAAATGTTATCTAGTTTAATTAGATCCGTTCTAACCTTGCTGTCGTTAAACGAAGTGTTTAGGCTTGAATCTAGTTTAAATGTCAGAGGGGTAATTAATCAAGCATTCTGGTGAGATTTGCAATGAAATCCGATGCATGTGTCTCGAGATGTTAGCAGATGGAGTTGTCTCACTTTCAACTCCCAGTGGACTTGAAGCAAGCACATGTGACATCATAACCTCACATTAATGAGCTCTCTTTTGTTTTTCTTCAACATTGCAACCAGTTCCCTCCTCCATAAACTCATGTCGTCGTAATGTGAATGGATGAGGGGTATGATATCTGTACAAACTTTAAATTCCTCATGGGAAGCTAATATCCATGGTAACGTAAAGGTCAAAAGAACAGTTTAAAATCAAAGAAAACAAAAGGGTTGCTCATTAACTGATTAATGTGAGGAGATGATATACTCCCTGTTTGCTTCAATCTTATTTTAGGTCACAAATGTAGAAACTTCATTAGGTGGTATCTCGAGAACTAAATATCGGAATTGAATGGAAATTCCACAAGAATGCTTAGATTCAGTTCTACTTTCACATATCAAAAATACTATATTTTGGTCTAACCCTTCTTTGGACAAATTTCAGTGACACAAATTACGAGTAATGAAATCATACGGCATTATTTAGTCTTGTTTATAATATGAGTATAAATGCATGAATAAAAATGATTTTATGTTAAACTTTTCACTAAATTATTATATATTTTGACAAATGTTTTAAACATACCAAATGCATTTTTCGTTTTGTACAAAGTATAATGTCGTAGTAAGCAAAATATATTATCACTTACAACAATGTATTCTTTGTTAAAACGCTTAGTTAATTTTTAGCGCGGTGAACAGTGTATCTTTCGGAAATTACAGCTACATCGAACTTGTAAGGTGGTATTAAAGTGTTTCAGGTCTGGGGACAATGGACTAAAAAGGTGGTCCACCCAACCCTGTAAACAATCCCACAATTATAAATATCTATTGCAATTATTAGATTGAAGTTCTTTGACCCTTCTGAAGATGTAGCTTTTCAAAGTTTTTCGATTTCTGAAATATTTACAAAAACTTTCATTAAAATTTACTCATGTGGAATGTTTCACGCTTTTGGTATTTCTTTTGTCAACCTTGAATGATTATCTCTTCATTGATTGCTTGACAGCTAGTTCACACCTTTATGAAAGATATCGATATTTTTCAAGAAGACAAACATTTCTGGATCCAGTCATGCAGTAATCGCAATGTTTGAACTTTTGGGATACAAACCAAGTTAAAAGGCTTTTAAATAGGACTTAAATTTACTGGAATTATCGAAACTGAAACTAGTCTAAGGAGCTGCCTCCCCCAAAGGGTCACGTAATTTAACTGATCAACCGCATCGTACAGCCACCGGGCTCTTACATCTCTGTGCTATGCATGGTTTTGCTCTACACTGGCTGAAATAAAAGATACACATTATCTTAAACGACAGCCCCCATCCCCACCCCACCCCCAGTAACTGTAGTTACTCTCTAAATGTAAAAGAGTGAATTTCACTCTTCGACGATTGCCTACAGTGACCACTCTCTGATACGAGTGGAATTCCACTGTGCCCGGAGTGGTAATTCACTCATTTGGAGTGAATTGCCACTCCCAGCAGAGTGAAATTTTCACTCGAAGAAAGAGTGGTCACTGTAGGCAATCGTCGAAGAGTGAAATTCACTCTTTTACATTTAGAGAGTAACCTTTCCTAGAAGAAATACGACCAGGCAACTGGGTATGCCAGATTATTGATACTCCAAGAGCTGTGTAAGAAACAGTGCTGTAGTCGAGTCCCCACCTTCCGATTCTTAGACCGAGTCCCTTTCATTCGAGTCCATGGGCGTCCGGAGGGGGGGGGCAAGGGGGGGCACTTGCCCCCCTGGAAAATCAAAAACTTGAAAAAACGAAGAAAAATAAAGAAAAAAATGAAGAAAATATAACTTTAACATTTCTTAACAGTTCAATCAGTGTGAATTTCTACTCTCAAAACAGGAATTAAATAAAAATATCAACACTCAGGCCCCAGCAGCCCCCCGAGCATATTTTGATATTTTTTAAAGTTTATATTTACGATATTGCTTATGTTTCCCCCTTTTTATATGCGGTAAAATGGCCTTGGAAGTGCCATTCCCAGCGATCTGGGAAGCATTTTGGGCCAAAATTTTCTTGCGCTCCGCGCCAACTCATGGTGGCGCGGAGCGCTGAGAGTCTGTCTATGCGCTTCGCCCCCCCCCCCCCCATGACAAATTCCTGGCTATGCCTTTGTCAACACTGTGTGAAAAAGTAGCATCTAAACTCTTTTCTGGGAGTAAAATATTTCCCATGGAAAAAGTTGGGCCCCTAAAGAATTTTGCCCCCCCTTGAATTTTTTTCTGCGGACGCCCATGTTCGAGTCCAAGACCGAGTCAGAGTCACAAGCTCCAAGTCCGAGTCCCCGTATGGAAAAGGATACACTAAGAACAGGAATTTAAAAATGATCAATTTTTACACTACCTTTTATACAATGTTGTTGTGTGTTATGATACAGGCCCTGGGGGTCTGAATGGCAGTGCGCGATGGCCATGTGGTGTTACTGTATGTATGCCGGATATGGTACTGCTTTTGTTTCCTTTCTTACTTCGTATTGGCGGAAAGGCAGGAATTGACGAATAGGTCTCTTGGGAACATCGGTGTAAGCGGGTAAGCTGTGGCCGGAGGAAGGGTAGTTGTCATTTTTAAACGATCGATCTTTTAATATTTTCTATTAAAAATTGTTGCAAACTGTCAAACTTTTCTTGCGTTCATTTGCTCATTAAATCTGAATCGGAATACTGTATATCGAAGCCTTTTTTGTTATGGTCCGGACCCAACGGGCCCGACACTCGCAGATGTATGTACCTTTGGTAATCTTTACGCGAGAGGGTCTTCCTTTCAACTGTGCCTCTTTTCTGCAACCGTTTCCCCTCCTATAAGGTTGACGGGTACGAAACGCTTGTGAAGAGGACGCATTTGGGGATACAAATTTGCCAAAAACACAATTGCGCCGACAACCTGACAACACATCAGTTTTGGAAGCAAAAGAGAGGGCGCCAGAAGTAAGGTGTCTGGTTGCCCGCCCGGCGGAAGTGTATTTATCAGTGTTGTAGTGGAGACCAGCATATCCGAGACCGAGACCAGTGGGTGTCGAGACCGAGACCAAGATCGAGATCAGGAGCAGAATTCGAGACCAAGACCGAGACCAAAAAGGTCCGAGACCGAGACCAAATTACATAATTATATAGGAAACTGAAATAAACTGTTCAACTTTCTGAATACTTTATTTACCTGACTTTACTACCTAATGCTCTACAAACGACCTATAGCACCAAGAGTGCATCAGCTCATTGATATATACACCTTTTTTCTATTATCATATGTCCAACATAGTTAACATAATATCTTTAACATAATCATTTATTTTTCTAATGTGGCCCTTTTCTTTAAGTCAGAGTTAGTCAGTGCTACAAGTGTTCAGTGTTGATGAACTTGAAGCCAATTAATGCATCATAGTGAGTTTGTCCAACCCACAGAAAAATGAGTCACAGAACTAGTTAGTGCCAACTTTTCCTTCGGACCGAACATGACCACAGAGTACTCGCAATTCAATAACTGGACATTTTGTTTTCGAGCCTAGCTGTGGCGCCACCATGATTTGGTGATGGCCGGGTAGAACAGATGACGTCGTTACTTCAGTTCCCCTAAGTTTACGTAATTGTACCTTTTCTGTGCGTCCCTGCGATTGTATACATCAGTGTGGAATCCTTTTTGTCACTACATAAAGGTGCTGTTCTGGGGGAGGGGTCCCCTCCCCTTTGAGAAATTTTGTTAATTTCAGGTTGTTTAGATGCAAAATGGTGCTATCTTATGGGATATTTTTGGAACAGCTCATATATGGCTAGAAAATGTCCATAATTAAGTGAATTCTAATTTTTCCGACTGGCTGGATATTTTTTCCAATTGAGTGGCGGCGAGTAATTTGCACCTATTTATACGCCCTGCTTTTGTATACATTAGTTGGGATCCTTCTTTTGTCACTACATAAAGGTGTTGTCCTGGGAAAGGGTCAAAGGGGAGTCCCCTTTGAGAATTTTTTGTTAATTTCAGGTTGCTTAGATGCAAAATTAGTTTGAGAACCATTTGTGATAGAAAATAGTTTCAATAGATCCTTCACTCAGTCGAAAACACACCTCACACTTTTTATTGAAAAAAAAATATATATATATAAACAAACGACAAGTTTTTTTGCCGGTCTCGAAGCGAAACTGGAAAAATTTCCGAGACCGCAAGGGTCCGAGACCGAGACCAAGACCGAGACCACAGGGTGTCGAGACCGAGACCGAGACCGGGAAAAACCGGTCGAGTACTACATCCCTGGCACCTAAATTGGCTGCACTCGTAATACCAACGTTAGAGTATGTACGCCAAAGAGGAGTACATATTTGGTCTCGACACCTGCTATGAAGATAAGGTGTCTGGATACATCTTGGTTAAATTGAAGTCTATACATTGACCTATATATATATATGGACTACGACAGCTGCAATATATTTCTATGGCTTCAAACCCACCTTGAATTTCAGCTCCTACATACCACCACCAGTCCCTCTACTATCCCTGTGTGCAAACCGTATACCGCAAACCGATATTTCGGAATAAATACGGTATCGAGATACGACTTTTGCATCCTGGTAACTTGCCACTCAAGGCAATCTAGGAGGCTTTTTTGGCAAAAAATATTCTTGTTACGCTATACGAGCCTACAGATAGTGACGTCCCGCTCCGATAGAGTCACGCCAAAAGACATCCTCCCCACCCATAGGCCTACACTTGTCAAAAAAAATTTACGCCATTTAAATTGACATGATTTCATTTGTTTCCGCTCTGTCAGGCCTGGATTGGACCTAATGGTCAAACTATTATACTTGTGATCATCAATTGCGTTCGCATTCAATGTCTCTTACAGATAGATAACTGTTCAGGTTTATGTCCACTATTTTGTAAATACCTTCAGCGCTTCCGGAGCTAAGCCCTTGACTTTTTATTCCATTCGGTGCTTCTCTCAACCCAGGGTGTTTCGACGGATCCCTAGCCTCCGACACCACTGACACATTCATGTGGAACGCTTACCATTTCAAAATGAGGTCTAAAGGCAAACCACGGATACACGTCTGGCGGTGGCCCGTGAGATCTTCGCGATTAACATGTGGGCCACCAACGAAAATAATTAAAGGGAAAATGCAGTCACCCCTATCAGAGTTAGTATGCCCCGTTACTCTAGTTCATGAATGGCTTATTTTCATCATGTGACAATGTTTTTGTTAGTGAATTGTGAAATTCAACGAGAATTTCTCCTTGCTTTACCTATTTTTTGTAATAGTTATGTTCAAAACGTCTTCGGAGGTGCTTGTAATGCAATAAAAGGAGATTTGCAAGAGTGCTGATTTTTCAAAGCAAATGCTGGGGGGACTGCCTATTGCCTTTAAGGACCCCCATGTACGTTTTAATACCGTAGCGCTTTTAAGAATATCGTCTACAGTATACAAAGCATATTGCAAAGACGTAGATATCGCGTGGTTGTATAGAAACTGCAGAGGACAAGGTAAAGCTATGTGACAACGGAGTAATTGCAAAAAGTAATTCCCACATTTTGCTGGTCTAGAGTCTTAAAATCGTGACTCGAGACCGATCTCGAGTAATACAGCACTGGTAAGAAATACAGAAACCTGCGCCATACCTGCGCTTGAACCTATTGAAAACCAGCCCATATAAAAATACAGCACCAGACTGCGAGTAAGAACACTTAATATTCAATCCCTCTCCTTAAAACCCCCCACCCCCGGTCTTCCATTCCCTGAAATTGAAAAACTCTACGCTCCACCTGTCAGCTTATTCTGACAACACATGCTCCCACAATCTTTTGAAGCACTACAGGTAAAAGCCTGCATACAACTGTGAGTGAACCAGGGGTCTACCCAAGATCACAAAAGGGAAGGAGTTAACGCGCTTATGCGATAAAAACAATTTTAGCTCCACCCACGAGTTAATCCTTACCATACAAAATAGTTTTGTGGTGTGACTAGAACAGAATGTGTTATGAATGATTCACTGAAACCGCGGAATGTGTGTTACGCAGCAGATACTTTCCAAAAGGTATCGATTTTTTTGGAGGAATTCCTGCTAAAGCTTTCAGAAGCAAATGTCACTTAAGAGGGGGTTATCGATCGAAGAAATGCAGATTTTAGGGCTTTTACGGTCACTCCTACTTAACAGTACTATCCTCTTATTTCTTCTACAAGTATTTTTCATGAATATTTACAACTCAAATATTTAAGACAGCTCTTACTTGCAACATGCAAGGATGTAGGATTGCTTCGTGTCCCTTCCGGGCCGTTTCTCCTTGTTGGAGTTATTTCAGGTTTTTTCCAGCCGGACTGTTCTTGAAAAGCCACACAAATATTCCACATTAGACATATAAGTAACAATTATTTTAAATTACAAAAAAATGAAATAATAACAATATTCCACATAATAGGTAAACCAAGGAGTTATTTTGCTTAAATTTACTGACGCATTAAACAAGGAAACGCCTTGTAATATCTTCCCAAACAGCATAACAGTATACAAGTTCTAACTGAAGTGATTGCAACTGTGTAATATCTCAGATAATACCATTCTGGTTTCTCAGAAACACGTTCTCTCACAGCAGAACTAAGAAATGTGGCTAACTTTAGCACAAGATCAGAACCCCTTTGGCCCTTTCTAACAGCAGGGGGTTTCAACTGACTTTGGTCAATCACCCGTGTTAATCGAGGTCTCATTGCAACACCCCACTATATATATATATATATATATATATATATATATCATGGCTTTTCTATGCCCCGCCCTTACTTCAGCAAATGGAAAAATGTTCCCTGTAGGAGAATAAGCTCTGTTGGGTAGTTTATCTAGGGGACGGAACCGCCTTTGCTCCAGAATCCTTTGGTAAACCGAGAAAACTAACCAATTTTTGCTAATAAATCTGCCCGGCAAGATGCACTTGCCCCAATGAACTAGGCAACCCCCTCCCTTATCCCCAGGCTCATGCGCCTATGGGTAGGAGAAATGTCAACCGGTTGAGAACCTGTCTGTACGGGGGCGCGGGACACTCTGATAAAGCATAACAAATTTTGAATCACGTTCTGAGCAGTGGCGGATCCGTGAGGGTGGGGTTAGTAGCCATCTGATCGGAATTGTAGTGTGCATTATGCATGGCAAGGCTCGTATTTGAGGGACACTCGTGTGGTTACATCACGGATGTCTGTACTTGACATTATAATACCTAGGGAAATTGGGGATGGAAAATTGGGACTCGGAATTACCGAAACTTCGGGGATTACTCCTGACCCCTCTAGACAGGCGCAGTAAATGTGCCCACATGGCGACACTCTAAGGTAGGAGTGTTTGCATCGGCACCTGTAGGGCACCGCTGGAGGACTCCCTCTCCACACTCTCGGCGTAACGTACAAATATGTCCTCTTTTATACGATAAAAACAAATCCCGCCCCTGGATAAAGGCTTAAATAAAGCATTAAAAATAAACCTTTTCCTACTCCATTTAACGGTAAACATTTCTCATTACCTGCCTGCTGAGTTTTACAACATGTAGGAACTAGTTTCAGTTAAGTCACAACTACCTTACGTAAATTAGTGCTCGTCCTGAATCCACACCTCGGTATGTACGACAAGATGGAACAGATCAAGTTCCTAAAAAACTTGGATTAAACAAAAGCAGATCCTAGACCAAGACATACCACTGAAGCCTAATCGAGCTTCCCTCGGTTCTCAAAAGGTTCAATGAGATTCAAAAGATTCAATAAGTACACTAACTATTGTAGTGTAGGCCTATATGTGTACGCATTATCCTACCAGGACAGTAGGACACCCCTCATAATGTTGTGGTTTGCTAATCCGATGGAGATGTCAATTATAGTGTCTTACTGTCAACCTGTCAGTGTGTTGATTGACAGATCGACAGAACCAAAGGAGGGCAGACCTGACGCCACAGTTTTGTGAAATAGAAAAACAGAATCGTAATGAGAAGATGAAGTAACTGACCACAGTTGTTATATACGTCCATCGGTGATGACCATAACTTAACAACGGGAATTCAGGCGAAAAAAAGTAACTTGTGTTGGATTATATTTGTGTAAGGATCATCGCAACGGTATTTTGTGTTTTTGGATCCGGAGTAACAGAGTTTCTATTTGAATTAATAAGACGGAACGAATCTTTTTTTATTTTCTTGAGAAAGGTTATTCTAAAATTTAACGCAATTATGAAGCAGGAGGTGGACAATGTGGATAGGAATCCAGGAGAATCTGTAGGAAATATTACCATAAAAACAGAAAAGGTAAGACCACTTGAAAGAAATATATAGGCCTACACTAAATACACTCCTTGTGAAAACTTACTGCACAATTACCGATAGATTAATTAAGTTTGTTGATCTAAAATAGGCTGTACGTAAGCTATACGTTGCAATGTTGAGGGATAAAAATTTCCCGGGTTGCTATTTGTTTAAGGGTTGAAATTAAACTTTCATGTGAAAAGGACATAGTGTTAACATTTATTCTTGTTGAATGTTTTTCTAAGGTGAACTATTAGCTACTTAGTTTAAGGTGAATATAGTGTCATTCCGCCATCGGTACATTCGGATTAAATGATTATAGTTATCGAATGTTCATACTGTTACTTCCTACTAGTAAGCATGGTCGCCGAGAGGCAATCCGGGCCCGTGTAAAAAGCACGAGTACGGGCCCCTCACCCCAATCATCATGGATTCACATACTCGTTGAAAATAGTCTTAGCGGAGTGGCGTTACATGTTTTCAAAGATTTTGTTTGTTTTGTACCCTCTATCCCTCTCTCGGCGGCCCTGCCAGTAAGTATATCAGAATTAATGAATTAGTCTACAATGCCGCCCTCCAAAAATGTATCCATCCCTCTTAAAAGACACCCGCAAATTTGTACTTATAATATTTTGTACCAATTAAATGATTACTTCTATAATTATCGAATGTCTGGTAAGTTCCAACCTATCCTGTCTTACATTCCACAAAATAATGTGCTCATTCCGCCAAAGAAAAAGTGCCTTTCCGCCATGGCGGAAAGGCACTTTTTCTATGGCGGAGAGTACATTTTCTATGGGGGAAAGTACTGATGGCGGAATGACACGGCCCCCGTGTAAGGTAGCCTATATATTTTGACATAAAGCAGTTTATTTCACTTTATCAAGCAATAAAATTGCCTCTAGGAACAAATTTGGGCGAATCCAGCATTTTACAAAAGGGCACTAATTCCGTGAGGGCAAAGTTCCAACCTCTGGGCGTCAAATGTACATGTACAAAGCTTCTAAGGGGGTAGGGCGGGTTCTAGGCAAAAACATAAATTAGACACTGTCACGTGGTATTTCCTGGAATAAAGCAATCAAAGGTAGGCTATATAGACGTTGTAGTGCAGCTCTGGAACCCTCTCAAAAATTAAGTGATGCCGAAAGGGGGAGCCTCAGGGGAGCTGAAGCCTGAAAATCCCTCTCTGGATCTGCGCCTGAATAAGAACTATTTCCATGCGTTTAGCATTCTTGTAGTGCGAGTACAAGGGCAGTGTCTCTGTTGTGAGTACGAAATGGAATACATGTCCTTTTTCATCAGTACGAGTAGTCGAGTACAAAATTTTGCATTAGCCCCTATGTAGAGCTTTCAATATCTGTGAGTACGAGTACAAATTAATTCTCATGAGTACGAGTACAGGCAATTGCGCAAACTCATGAGTACGAGTACGTACTCACTACATGTCTGGCATTTTATAGTCAAGACTTTTTTTGTAGTTGAAGAGTAAAGAGGGGAGAAGTAAAAAGCCCAAATTTTGCAAACAAAGTTTAAAAAGTATGAATAGGAATTGTCCCATCCTGATGTTGAAATATCAGCTATAACAATTCTCATTTTTATTTACTTCACAAGTATATCTTTCATGATGCTTCAGATCAAATGTGAAATATCAGTGTGAAACAATGAATTATTCTTTATTTATTTAGAGGCATGTTAACAAAAATATTGTCAATTGATTGAAAAGAGATATATATATATGAGTGGCACTAATTCAAACAAGGATATATACAATATTTCTTTGAGCAAACTAGAGCCAAAAGAAAATACATTAAAGAATAAGGGTAAAAGACGAGGTACAGTATGTCATTTACCTGACGGATGGAATCTTATTCCAGTGTTATGTTGCCACTTCTCGAAAAAGATTTCTGAATATCCTTAAGTCAATTCGTTCGAAATAATTTTTCTACGTCTATTGCTGTAAGATTGCTTCTTAAATGCAGATTTACTAACAAAGGCACTGAAGTTATAAAAGTGGTGTATTCAATGGCCTGAGTTTCCAGGTTTCTTTACGCCCACCCACCCACCCACCACCACCACCACCAGAAAAAAAAGGCGAAACAAAAAAAAAATACTCAAGAAAGAAAAAAGAAAACAGAACAAGAAAAATATACATGGCAAAAAAGGTTATGTGTCAAAACCTGAATGGGGTTGTGACAAAATAAAGTCTGGAGATGAACTTCTGGCATTTGCATATATGCCTACCCTAATTTAAAGGACAATGTTACGTACCTCATGTAGCACTAAGAGGGATAGCATACTGTACCAGAGGAAAGAGGAACAAAAAATATCCTGATTCATGAAATTATCATGTTAAAATTCCTTTTCTCCATACAGCAAAAAATCAAAGACACAGAATGTTCTACAACTAGATTAAGGTAGTTTTGTGTGTGGGTGGGGGTATTTGGTACCCGGTCGTTTCGCCCCCTTGCCAGTTCACCCCAGAGTGGAAGTCGTTTCGCCCCCAAGTACTACCAGTTCGACCCCTCGAGTTTACTAACACTACAGTAGTTGTAAAAAAAATTCAAATGCAGTTGATATTGATAAAAAGGATGCCGATAACAATAGAGAAGAGGGAAAATGTGACTCAAAAAAGGGAGTTGCTGCACAAAAAAAAAAAAAAAATTAAAATTAGATGGCGTTCTTTTAAGAAAATATGAACGCAAATAAAAACAAAATTCGTATTTCAAAGAAAAAGAAAGGATGCCGATAGTAAAAGACAAGAGGGAAAAGGGAAAATTTGACTCCAACAAAGAGAGCTACACAAAAAAGTGTACTCTGAGGAAAATATGAACGCAAAAATGAAAAAAAAACGGTATTTAAACACAAAAATATAGGCTATATATGAGCCTTTGCGACTAGTAGGCCCTATATATTGTGCAAAGGATGCAACATAAAGGATGAAAAGGCACAAAAATGTTGAAAATAACAAAGGTATATTTTTAATAAATTAGGGGGCGAACTGGTCGGTCTTTGGGGGTAAACTGGTCATCGCTTGAGGGTGAACTGGTTATGAACTGTTTTTTGGGGGAAAGTGGTTGGGGCCAACTGGCAAGGGGGCGAAACGACCATAAACCGAGGTATTTGATTAATTTGATCTTATTTACACCAAGATAAAACATACAGAAACAAGGTAGAGGGACGATACAGACAAGTCTGATCGGAAGGGTTATTCCCACTGTGGTCTCCCTAGGCAAAAGTAACAAAACAATAAAACAACACAAAGAGAAACACCAAAACCAAAACATCCTTAAACAAGCGGGAAGCTAGAAATGGCTCAAACAAAAAAAAATACAGAATCTAAAAAGAAGTCTAGAAAATTCTTTTGACTTTTGTTTTTAAAAATTAAGGCTGTATAGTGCTACTTCGCAGCTTTATTTATTTTTCGACTTGATTGCATAAAAAGCCTTATTCAGACTTTTGAATATGATACATTTTCAGTAAAATTGTATGGCAATTGATTGGTTGGATGGATTTCATAAAAATGTATAAAGATTTCTGAAATTTTCGGAAGATACTAAGTGGAACGGTTTGACAATGACAGCACATGCCTCTTGCTATGTTCAATGTCAATAAGATATGAAGATCCTTGGCTACACAGCCGAGTAGTTTATGGCCAATGGATGATGATGATGAAAGTGGGAACCACGTTCAACGTTCGAAATGTTTTATTTCACAAAATTTGCTTTTATTTTCATTATCTTTTTGAATTTTAAGTTAGCGATAACATGACACTGTTCATGAAGCGATAACGATAATATTTGACAGTCAGACAGTCCCACTTGAGTTTTAAGGAATTAAGGTATGGCATTAAGAAGAATAGACTCTTTTTCATCTCCAAAAATTTATCTAGCGGAACCACCAAGAATTCGTAAGTAGTAAAGTGCATCACTACAACATGGTAACCTGAAACTGAAGGATCAGTTTTCCCATGCAATTATATTGTAAAATGAAGATCATGCGCAGATGCAGATAGAGGCAAGCACACATGACTGATGCCCGCGCAGCAGGGCGAGACAGTCGTTTTACAACTTCGTTGTCACAGTCACTCTATGCTGACAGGCGGTGATACTTCATCGAATGTTTAGCCCAAATTATCAAAATATCTTCATATTAATGGAATTGGAATTAAGTGATTCAGCAGAAACTGTTTTTAGGGTAGGAGCTTATCGGCCCTACGTGAGATTAAGAGGACAGTGTCCTCGGCATAGGGATATGAGGCGATAGGGGCGTGTAGCTTCCTGAGCAAAAGTTTTTTTTTTGAGGTCAAAATTCATGCTAGGCTCGTTTGGCAATTGGGGAAGCACCCTCGGTTCCCTATGTCTGAAATGTCTCCTAGTACGAATACGGTCGTCGGGTATTTTGCAGTGTCCCAATAGCTGAAATGTTCGTACAGCGTCTGTTGTGAACCTGGTGAATTTTGCTCGTATAAAAACGATCTCATTGATAATGTTTATGTTTTTAATTTTATTATTGTTTGACTAATTTTTATTTAATGGACGATTTGCAATAGTTGTGGCTAGACCTAAGTAGTTGAATATTGTACTAAGTGGTACAAAGCCCCCTATTTACCACGTCAATGTTGTCGATGAAAATATTCAAGATACCTCAAATGAAGACTTATCTGGCGCATTTTCATCCCGCGGACTTGCTTTTTAGGGTCAGTTCGAAAATTTTCTAATGTAGTAAATAAGTAATATTCTTAAATGTGAAGTCTCATTGTAATGGCGTTGGCTTGGGTTTAAGATTTTGCTAGAGCTTGACGGGTATTTTGCCATACAACTCAACATTTATGTAAGAGGTAGACTGACAAACACAGATTTTTTTTTTTTATTTTTTACAAATAATTTAAAATGTATTTTGTTTCACAGCTGGTATTTTGAAAAATTAAACCTCTTTTGAGAGTTAGGTAGATTTTTGAAGAGACGGAACCTCCAATTCTTCCCTCTTGTTGTTGCTTTAATTGTTAACTGACATCGGTGATTATTTGGGGCTTCGGTATGAATCGATGAACGAGAATCTACATTAGATATATGAAGGGCTAGAGTAACCCGCCCAAAAAGTAGCCCGTAGATATTGCCTGAGTATGGCTTGAATCAATACTAGGGTGGCGGGTTACATAGTTGAAAAAAGGAACATACCTTATAGCGGGGTGTAATTTATTCCTAAAAATGACAAACCCAAGTTAACAGGTATTTCTTGCAAGTATACCCGTCACAGTAACATGGAAAATTCAGCACATTTAAAAAGCTGAAAAAAGGTTGTTGGTAAAAAGGGGCCATTCGAAAAGACTACCCCCTGTCTCAGCAAGTAATTTGTTTCCCACTTACTTTAGTCCTTATGTTCACATTCACACTTAGATGATGCACATTATTTTCCTTGAAGGTGGACAGGACTTTTTCGAGGGAAGAGGATTAGAAGAGTTCTCATACAGGACAATCTCTTAATAAGGATTTCACTTTGCAATTCGATGTGGTTAATTGGAAGGTGACAGTTATTTAATAGGCAGAAAAATGTCGAACGTAAACATGTTTGCGCATCTAATCTACATTATTGTTGTTATCTGAGTGAAGATGAGTCATTCTAGTTAGTTATAAACCCATATACTATTTCAATTTACTATTTTTTTACATCCGTTCTTTTCTTGTGTTTAGAAAAATATTTGTTACGACTGTGGGGTGGAGATAACAGACCGTTTTCTCCTGAAGGCTGGAGTTTCAGAAGTTTGGCATCCTCAGTGTTTACGCTGTTCTCATTGTTATACCAAACTACAGGCATTCGGGACATGCTTTCTCCGAGGGAGAGATGTTTATTGCCGAGAATGCTACTCCAGGTAAGACGAACGTAACGTAAGTTAGCTTCCATTTCTTGCTAGAAAGATAAGCTACGATAAAGTTTTTGAACGACTGTTTTTCGATATTGACGTTTAAAAAGCTTTAACGTTTATGAAAACATCATTTGAAAACGTTTTTCTGACACCAAATTTCCTGCGTCAACAATGACCGTAATATTTTGTGATTAACCAGTGTAAAATTTTTGTGTCACCCTACGCAACAATCATCAAATAGATTTTAAAGGATAAGAAGTAACATACAGGGTTGAAAAACTTCGGAAATTGTGCAGAATGTTCGTAAGAAGAGTTTAGAGGAGAATTGAAGCTTTATCTTTACTTTTCTTACTATTTAATTGGAATTTGCTAAGTTTAAACTTTTAATTCATCCGCTTGATTAAGCATTATTTTGTTATTTCTTAATTTATTGGTTGTTCAAGTTTTTTCTTCATTTTTTTTTTGTTTATCATTGTATTTTTGACTAGGCCTTTGTACCCTAGTACTTGTAAACATTGTGCGTTACATTTATTACTGTTATTATCATTTGATACTACCTCAGACAAAACTTTAAAATTATTTTCACTGGATGGTTTAGTCATTTCCTGAATACCTTTTAGTTAGTTAGTTAGTTAGTTAGTTAGTTAGTTAGTTAGTTATAGTTAGTTTGTTTGTTTGTTAGTTAGTGAGTTAGTTAGTTAGTTAGTTAGTTAGTTAGTTAGTTAGTTAGTTAGTTAGTTAGTTAGTTAGTTAGTTAGTTAGTTAGATGAGGTTTAGTTAGTTAGATGAGGTTTAACTACCTTTTGTAAGCAAATCGAAACCTTTTAGTGTGCACCTTTCCCCATGCATGAACATCGCTGCACCAAATCAACAAGTCATTGTGTCAAACTCGTCCGATGACGGACTGATGAAATACTGTCATCAGTCACACTGTAAACTATTTGTCACAAAAAAGAGACAGGAGTTACGAAAAATACTGACACCTTGCAGCACTCTACATCAGCGCTTCTCAACCGGTAGGCCGCGAAGCTCTCACAGGTGGGCCGCGAGATCCGCCATAAAAAATAAAAAAATAAGAAAAAAGAATAAACTTTTTGTAAGGTGGGCCTCAGAGAAATTCGGAGAGTGAAAGTGGTCCTTGAGATAAAAAAGGTTGAGAAGCGCTGCTCTACATCATTAACTATGAACAGCTGATGTGTTTTTTGAGAAACGATCATAGTTTAAATACGCACAAGCATATCTTGATATCTGTAAAGAAGCTCATACTTAACCTCTTTAATTTATGAAAATGCTTTGCAGTAAGGCGTGATATAACTCGACCGTCATTTTTAAACCAAACATTACACTAGATGGCAGACTGTGGGTTTGATTTTGGTGTTTTCGGCAATTTAAGCAGTTTCTCGGCCCCTTCTCTTGGCAGGGATCCCCTAATAAGGACTCAGAGCCATTCTCATTATTATTTTTAAATTTCCCTTTTGAATATCCCGCATACGCTCCCGGTTGAAAGATGTTGAAGTAATTTCTGCTGTTGTTCCATTGGGCGATTGTAATCTACAAGTTTTTGTAAAGAACAGATATTTTGGTTGTGCTTTCCCAATATCCACATCTTTAAGACTAAAGTAAATTTAAATAAACATTTTGAAAATGTTTATTTAAATTTACTGAAAGCAATTGCCATTCAAGTTCTTACCAAGCATCACCAATACTAACATTCGTTATTTCGGATTTGTAACTTAATTATTTTATGGTATTGCACCACTGACCACTTTATGTTTAGTTTAATGTACCGTGCCCATTCTTATTTGTATAAGAGTTTTGATTTGCAGATTATACATGTTTTAGTTCAACACCTTTCGGGCTTGTAGCTAGGCAAGGTACTGCAAGGGGGTAATAGGGTTCAGGGGGAACATTTTAAGGGGAGGGGGGTATGTTAGACATTTATTAAGGCAACACTCTTTTCTGTCATCAAACAATTTACAGGGTGCCATCCCCCCCACGGCCCTCTATGACTATGAACCTGGTTTGTTAGTTGTATCATTTTGATTTTGTGATAAGACTTCTGTCTGATTTTCTTGTATATATGGTAGACATATAAATATGATGGTTAATGTAACGGTTTCTAAATATTCTTTCATACTCTGCAAAATCAAGTTTACTGAAAGGGGAAATGTAGTTAGCCCAATTTTAATATATATATATATATATATATATATATATATATATATATATATATATATATATATATATATATATATATATATATATATATATATATATATATATATATATATATATATTGTACTTGCATGCGTGAGAAAGGAAGAGGAGTTTTAAAGTTAAACTCATCTTTGAAAATAAAGCTAGAGCATCCCCTTTAATTTTTGATAGCCCCAGTTTCATACTCTGTGCCCCCTCCCTTTATTCTGTGCCCTCACCACCTGATCACATACACTTATTCTATCCTCTTCTTTCAGCCAGTTTGATCGAAGTTGTGCCGGTTGTTGCCGAGTGATTGGTCCAAGTGACTGGGTACGTCGAGCCAAGAACCACGTTTACCATCTCGCTTGCTTTGCATGTGATCATTGTAAGAGGCAGTTATCGACCGGAGAGGAGTTTGCCATGATAGGCCATCATATTCGTTGTAGATCACATTTTCACGATACCGGAAAGGGAGGTGAACAAACAAGTTGTGAAAGTAAGTAAAACTTCACAGTTTTTACCAGATTACGGGATAAGTTCAAGAAGTGATTATTGTATTAAGAACTTTTCTCGGGAAGCATGGGGTAATTGGACAGTTGTTTCTTTATAATTTACAAAGGGTCCCATACACACGTATACTTTTATGAATATATCTTTTGGAGAGAAAAGTTGACGGTGAAGCAATTTTAAGTACGAAGTTGTGAAAATCTGTAGGTGAGGGGGGGGGGGGAAGACGATTGGTTTGATGATTTCTTCCATTTCTTAAAGTTTTACCTCAACTTGTTGAGTACATGACCCTCGAAAACCGAGTGGAGGGAGAAGACAGCTTTATGACCCCTACTTTTAAATAATCCTCAAAGTTTCTCTTCCCTTTGTAATTTTTCCAGGACAATTCAGCGTAGACGGTCGTGTTAAAAAACAGCAGTTAGTATATTTGCAAGGTCATGTAGATAACAAAACAGTTTGGACCACTGAATCATCTTCGCAAGAATCGCCTTCATACTTTTAGAATACTACCAGCAGGTCAATCCCGAAGCCAAGGAAGGGGGGGGGCGCACGGGGCTCTTCCCTAGAGAGGATTCACCCCCTAGAAAATCAAAAGCTACGATTGCCTCAATACAATTCAGTATAACTCACCCCTGAAGAAAATATTTCACCCACACCCCCTGGAAGCCATATCGCTCCCTTCAGTACTTGTCTGGCTACGGGCTTTCGTGACAATTTATATTAAAGTTTACAAGAATAATTTTCTATCATCACAGGTGATTCAGACACCGGTTCGAATGAGAATTATACAGATGACAGCTCTTCGCCGAAACCAAAAAGAATTCGTACGACCTTCACAGAGAAACAACTCGACGTACTTCACGCCCATTTTAAAGTTGATGTTAATCCGGACAGTAATACTCTTCAGAGAATTGCCCACTCGACAGGGCTGAGTAAGAGAGTTACACAAGTATGGTTCCAGAACTCGAGAGCTCGTCAAAAGAAATACAGTGTAGGCAGTAAACACTCGGCTTTACAACGATAAGGGGAAAACTACGCATACAACACTTTGAAGATTTTATTACGCAAGGACTGACAATGTAGTAATCCTATAGACGTGCAATTTCTGAATTTATCGTAAACACATGTTCCACATTTGCTTACTTAACTTCAAACTTTCTTATCCTTGCGGATTTTCGATGGGGATGCATGGGCATTTGTGATCGAATCTACAAACTCTAAGAATTATCAGAATCAGAAGAAGGAGTTTGAAGTAATGAGTGTCACTGACACATTTCGAGTTAAGCTGAAATTTATGTGACTATTACTTTTGTTTTAAAATTTTGTTGGGAACAAGATGTACTTTACATCGATCATTTTCATTTAGAGCTAGTCTTTTTGTTCGTGGTGATACGTTTGGTTACCTTAGGGGAGTTAAGAAATTAAGTTGACAAGACCCTACAAATGATTTCAATGTGAAATGAAAAAGTGCAATATTGTTTGTTAATGTTTCATATAGATTACGCAAGTTTCCAACGTGGGTATTTGTATTAATTATACGGTTTCCAAAGTGCTTTCAATTTACAATGTTATACAGTTTAGCTTTGGTTTGTATCCTATTTCGGTATTAAAACGCACAACTAAGTTGTCTCAGTTACCTCATTTTAAAACGCCAAGGCAACCATAGCCGTTAGAAGCTGCTCTTAACTGGGGCTGAACGCTTGGAGAGAGTTGTAACTTGTATCAAAAGAGAAATTTTTGAATACTTCAACGTCAAATTTAAGATGCTTCGTTTTTGTGCAGTTTTTAAGCATATTTGTTGAAGAAGTTTAATAGTTTATTGAAAAAATAATTTAATTCACAATGGGATATACTGGGGGTTTTGCCCTTGAAAAGAGGGACGGAAGCGTAATGTAACCCACACATTTTTACCTGGGGCTTTGCATGGCTTATAGCTTCAGTCCACCGGCTTCGCACTCATAAGATTGAAACCATTAGTTCTCCTCCTTATGATCCACACCAGTATATTGGGTGTTTCGTGTACCTTTCAGGTGTAACAAGTTACAGGTAAACCGAAGATTTATTTTGTGTAAATTTGGGATTTATCACAAAAAGAATTGTCATGTGATTCAAAAGCTAAGAGTCCACTACTGAATTGATGTATTCAATAGTATGTAAATTTTCAAACTGAAGGGAATTGTCTCGACTCCTCATTTAATTCAGTTATTTATACTTTGGACAAATTTTCAGCATTTTGAGTGTTTACTAAGCAGTATTCCACGTGTAAGGTGTCAGTTGTTGCCGATTACCTATAGAGGTGCTGGGCTACCGATTTGGAATATCAGTATAGATTTGATAATATGCGGGAAGTGAAGGGCGTGGCAGGAATTTGATGACTCAGAAATGAGCCCAGAAAATCCCCTTATTGACCACCTCACTATAGGCGTAATGAAAATCTAACGAGTATTTAAATACGGGCGTCAATTTTTTTTACAACATTTCCATAAGCTACACATATATACTGACTTAACATAGGCTATCTACGGATCAGTTTCAATTCTAGAGCGTAATTTGAAAATGTGAAAAAAAAAATTCGGTGCTGAAAAAATAGTCTGTTATTATACCTTGACCAAGCGTACATGCGTCTTCGACCCAGACCCTTAGCCAGACGAGTACTGAAGGGTGGCAGGTGGCTTCGGAGGATATTTTCAGGGAGCGAGATATACTAAAATGCAATTAGGCAACAGTATTTTTCTTCTTCTAGGAGAGGCGAATGTTTTCTAGGGGCGTCGCCTCTCCCCTTGGGTAGGGGCTTGCTTCGACCCCTCTTCATACTATTCTTACGCTTGTGGAAATGATGAAAAATATTCTCAATTACATGTTTCAGTGGTTCCTGTTTGGTCAAAATAACTTCTCATGTCAAGCAGTTGAAGGGTTGGAGTACTGTATTGTGATTTTCCGTCAAGTATGGGTCGTTATAACCAACGAATGATGTCATTTGCACATGTCAAGTGGGTATTTAGGAAAACGTCCTCCGAATTCCGGTCAACAGCTTTTCTCCTAGCATTATAATAGTTTCAGTGTAGAAAAGATGTTGCGTTAAGCAAACACAATAACGATGTGAAGCCACCAAGTTTCAGTCCTGTATTTTGTATTGTACTCAACAAGACCTCCGGATAAGAATAAGGTGGGTTTAGTGAAATAATAACCACCCGTTGTGCCTTTGGTGTGGAGCTTACCTAAATTATGAGGGAATCTTTGAGAGGATAAGGAAACATCCATTCACTTGACCAATTTGCGAAACGCAAACGTCAATACCTGAATGCGCCCGATTACCTAACAAGTGTCGCAATGCCGTTAAATGCGAGGTTAACAAGCCGACCAGTCAATATCGTAAGTCCAGTGGGTGGTCAGTGGTCACTAAATTAAAGAAAAGAGTAATCAGCGAAACTATGCATTTTACGAAAACTCACCAGATGTTCAGTCCTTTGACCGAAATTGACTTAAGCAAAATGAATTAATGGATTTGATGTTCGTGATTATAATTCAGTTGTAACATAATTTACACAAGATAACGAAAATTACAAAAGCTGGCGTGACAGTGTGCAAATTTGATTTCAACGATTTTCTCCTTTTCTGGCTTTAACTGTGTTCGGAGGGATAACAATAGGCTGCGTATGTCATATCTTGGTAGTACACTGAAGTAAAATAATTCTGTAATTTTGCACGCGGGTGGTTTGCATTTTACATGTAAGAAAATATCATTATGAAATGAACCGGAGGCAAGTGACTATATTTTAGTACGGACTGAAGATCCACCATTTACGACTTCCCAGTGGTTCAAAAGAAGATGTATTTGTAGACCAACTGCAACAGGCCCTTGAAAGGAATTCTGAATTCAGAGAGCGTCGACCTGATATATTCTACAGCCTTAGTCATTTTTGCAAATCGGTTAGCCAAATGTGGGGAGGTCAGTAACCTGCAATGCCCGAAGGCGCCGTGAGCCCTTGGCTACGTGCCTACATGGCTGAGCTAATAGAGTGAAATCTGAAGCCCTGCTATAGCTTCCTAGTAATGTTACAAGGGCGTCACAGCCGTATAATTCGGCCACACTACAGGGAAACACTATAACTCAACAATCCCCCTATCGGGCCTCCCCCTGTCACTAGATAGGGTGAACAACGTTAATTGACAAAGACTGTCCCGATTCAAAATGAAACATTTTCCAGATCTGGTGAAAAGACTTCACAGTACTTTAGGAAGTTGAACCTAGTGGTCTACAGTGGGGGAATGGGAGTGGGTGGGGGTTCTGGGCCGGACGGCATTTTCGCCAGTCACCTCTTGTCCCCATGCAGGTCTTTCCCACAACGGGAAGCAATACGCAGCTGGCACGCTATTTGCTCGACAGTAATTCTCATTACCTCCCCCACCTTAAGAGCAATGGTGCAGCATTTGGTGATCCTGGGATCATGGTTTGGGAAACAGGGACGGGATGTTGCGAGAGAACACGAGAGAAGGTGTTTAATAAAATGATAATGTGGTGTTACCTTTAGTTTGTCATGACGGTCGAACCTAATCAGTAAGAACGTATAGGGCGGATCCAACCGTCCGAAGCAGCTCCCATTGATTGCTGATGGAAACACTGACAACTTCTTGGCGTGACTACAAAGCTCTCGCAACCCGGAAAATCCAATGTACGGGTTTCTTTCTTCCAAATTTCCCACAGACCCCAGACTCCCTGTTGTAGATGAAACCTTCGCCCTCACAAATCATCCCCCTTTCTCCAAAAATTTGACTCCATCCCTGTTTAACTTCAGTTGGAAACACATCTCAAGCCATCGGTGTCGTCGTGTTGTTAACTTGCAAATACCACTAGTACAGTTACATCTTTAAACCAAGGAGCTACTGATAAGCCCTCTGTAAAGAAGGTAAGGTTAGGTTAGATGAGGTTTAACGTCCCGGTTTCCAACCAATTGGTTCAAGTCGAGACGACCACGGCTTTTTTCCAGTTGTTGCTCACTTGCTTGTTTTCCCTACTCCATTGTTTATGCTGAGCACCAAGCACAAAGGCAGTAGGTTCCATTTTTTAAAGTCTTTGGTATGACCCGGCCAGGATTTGGACCCTAGACCTTCCGGCTGCAAGTCGGATGCTTTAACCACTTCTGCAGCTCTGTAAAGAATAACTTATGACAAAGAAGACTGGGTCAAAGGCATACGAGGCGGGGATGAGGGGCCAGCCCTTCTACATTCGGACAGGCAAGTTGCTATTTTCTTGCAACAAGTTTTCTAGTTCTGGTAACGTGCGCAGCCCCTCACTTCCTCTACTTGAAAGAAGTGTGCCGTAAGCATATGTTGGGACTTCAATTAAGTCCACTGGCGAGCGCACGTGTATGCAAGGAACGTTGGGGGTGGGGGGGGGGGGAGTCGAGAGGGCGTTTTAACATCTTCATAGTATCTCCTTCGGAATCAAATATGATAAATACCAAACAAATGGCAACTAACAAAATGAATACATTGCAAAAAGTACCCAGTACCCTGCACAAAAAGGAGTGGGAATACTTTTTGCAGTCTGCGGGTAAACATTAATTTCTGTTCCCATTGGCAGTTATGCAAATGAAGCCAAACACTTGAGTCTTAAGAAATTTAAGTTACAAATATTGGATAAGGTACAAACTTTCATGCCCAATCTTTGGTCTACACTTCGTCGGTACTAGGAGACCCATTACTTCCATGTCACTCTGTAATGCGAGAATCTCTTGTGACTTTCCATGATACGTGCGGTGATTTTTTTTGCCCATGGCAACCACATCTCCTCTGCTCGATACTGGAGTATTAAACAAGACACACCACAAGTAATATTTCCTTCCCAATTGCTTTCAGGGCCTTGTCATAAAAAGTTATGCTTGATCAGAAGTTTGATTTCAATAGGATTAATGCATAATGGATCAAACTTAAGATAAAGCCAGTAGCTAATGGGCAGGGAAGGTGGCAGGCCCTCCTAGAAAAATTTTTGCCCCCTAGAGAATAAAAAAAACCATTACCTTAAAATGTCTTGGCTCCCACTGAAGCTATTTTGCCTCCTTTTATTACCTTGTCTAGATATGGGTCTGCACTGTAACCCTGCATGACACAGGGCTCTTTTACATCTTATCCTTGAATCTCAAATTGACTGTACACATTCAAAAAGCAGTCAAGAAAAGTAACAGTAATTCCCTTACATTGTAATATACTGACATTTGTGTTTCTGAACAATAGTTTTGTTTACATTTACTGTACGTAAATTAACTAGTCGAACATCTACATCTTAAATGGATGAGATCACAATAGTACCCGTACATAACAAAGTGAAAAGATTTCTGTACAATACTTAGAAGAACAGACCACTTAAAACATAACATACGGACAAATCAAACAGCCTGCTTATACCTTTCTTTTTCACAATTAACAGACAGAAGTTACTCAGATGAAATAGTAACCAATGTTTGTTCCATTGCATATTTCAGGAAAGCACCTGTGGTTATTTTTGGGTAATGTGACTGTGAGTAGTTGGGAGCAAAAATCATGTTCCCTTAACATTAACTATCCATCTTTGTCCGACAATTGTAGTAATATGTATTTAAAGAGAGTTGATACTATCACTTCCAGAAGTCCTTCGAGAGGCCTTAAGCATACTTGCTCTGTAAAACAGTACCAAATTTCACAATTTTCTTATTGTATCAATTTTCCTTGCTTCTTTGGTTCCACTTCTTAAACCCTCGGTAGGCTACAAATATCAACATTGCCTTGCCTGAAGTTGAAAGTTAACTTTTAAATCATTTTAAGGCGAAGGAATATCTGTTATGATTACTGAATGCAACTCATGTAGTGATAATGAAGAAACAGAAAACAGGATCACAAATATGAACATAAAATTTATACAACTTTA
This sequence comes from Holothuria leucospilota, assembly GCA_029531755.1. NCBI lineage: Eukaryota > Metazoa > Echinodermata > Holothuroidea > Aspidochirotida > Holothuriidae > Holothuria > Holothuria leucospilota. The sequence goes on along the minus strand of CM055967.1, from coordinate 57,570,071 downwards.
AGGAGCCCCCGAACCAACTGTCATTAATTCTACTCTGTCTAGAGCCCTCCTTTCTTTCTTGACAATGGTCTAAGTAATATCTTACATATATTATTTGCATATTCACTTATTTCACATTTGTTCAATGCAATCTTACTATGTAACTAACTCTTTTGCTACGAGAAATTAACAAATATTTTAACGTAAAGCCAAAAGACATTACAAAACCACAACCATTAATTTACTTGTACATATATATTTCACAAGCTTTTAATACTTTCCATTGGAAACAGTATTATCTATGCCCATCACCTACAACAAAAAGTCAAGTTTTGGTAAAATAATACCATGCAAAACCCTTTACAATGGGCAACAAAGAACTTGGATGGAAAGAGGGGAAGTCCCAATACTGTATTGTTTTTTCCTCCAGGAATTGTCGGCAATTTTATACCTTCGAGGTAAAATCCAAATTTCTTTGGTAATTTGTTGCTCAAGCATTCTACAGAAAAATTTTAAATAATGCAGCGTTAAATATTTTTCAGTGGATTTCCACGACACAGCCTTATTGCCCTACATTTCAGTTCTTTGGCTACATATCTGATTTGTCGATTTGCTGTCAAAAGAGAAAATGCTGTTTCTTTCTTAAACCAGGGACATAATACCACCCATAGATTGGTTATTCCATCATTTGCTTCAACAAAGTTATTCACACTCAATCTAATATGATTTACTAAACTTGATTTCATTCACTCTTAAACAGCAATCCAGATATTAGTTACTTTGAAGTTCACTTAGCTTTGAAAATGTCACCAAGGATTTTCAGAGCATACAAGAGTTCATAGAGTGAGTGACAAAGCCTACCTCACTGGTCACTCTACATAAATGCTTTGATAGAACTGCACTAACTCTGCACACAACACAGCACTCTCATGTAAGACACTGAAATCTAACTACTTCATCTGCTTATTTCCCCCACCCCCTAACCCACATAACCCCCTAAATCACTGAAAAAGGCAACATCTTCTAAATATCCACTGAGTACAATTTGGTACAAGAAGCTCAGTAATTGTACGTGAAGAACCCTCTGGTTTTTAAGTTACTTTTAAGACAAAAAAAAAACTTTTATTCATCCATGTTTCACAAGGATGTGAAAATATACAGATACTGGTAACTTTCAATCTTTTCAATTAACCTCATTAGATCCAGAATAATTACAATTAAACCTTCACTTTTTGACAAATTTCATAGAAATTTTAGCTCCATCTTTCTCTTGCTTTGCTGAGAAGTTCACGAGAAATAATGACTCTCTGAATCTGGGCAGTCCCTTCATAAATCTGCCGAAATAAAATAGAGAAGGATTCGCATAAAGTAACACCATACAACTGGTAGTTATAAACTACTGTATGGACATCAGGTGTTTCCTGACAGAAAAAACAGAAGCAACTACCTGGCAACTGAATCACTCGGACATATTTCATACTTTTATGATTGACGTTCAAAGAATACTAGGAATATCCTATTGCAACAAACAGAAGTCACATACAATGTTCCCATCACTGAAATTATTAGGTAGGACAACTGGGAAGATCTATCAGATAACAGTTTTACTGAGCAATATCTTTAGGAGTGATCTAATGTATTCAAATTGAACCTTCACACCTGATAAGATGCTTACACATAGGTCAATGCTCAAAAGTTAGGGGATAAGATTTGACATTTTAGGGTCAGTAAGCCACATGGGCTCATTGAAGCCTTACATCAGATCGACTGTGGATGAATACCACCCAGATTCGCCTTATCATTTGGACTAGTGTCCAGAGGGTAACACGGCAGGATTAGGGGCATATTAATGGCTCCCAAGACCCCCATTTAACTTCCCCATAAGGAGTATGTCCCCAGTCTTTAGCCACTATCGCAAAGCCTAGGAGGTGTGGATGTTCTTGCTCTGCACTACTGCTCCCCAGATGAAGCAAGCAGAGTGGACAATTTCATGAATTAGACAACTTTCTGCATAAAAACTAATACATAATTTTAATTCACCAACTGCATAAACACTCTCGGCATCACTGCAACCGAACAAAATTAAGTCACCTGAGAATTCCCAAGTGATTCTATAGAGATTTGATCTTTAGCATGAAAGGTAGTATGTTCAGTACAGCAAACTAAACCAACTAGCCAACTCCACCTACAAACCTAGAGTTGTTTGTAATTCAAACAGATCACAGTTCATGCAGAATTCTCCTGAAATGCATCACTTTTCATGATAAAATTAGCATGTGGGGATAAATCCCTGCTTGGTTAATAGTTAGGTGTTTTTTTTATCCACTGCCAACCTATGTGTTGACATCTGAAAAGATTCCAAATCTGAGTTAAAGCCTGGAATTGGAATCCACCCAATTTGAAGTTGTGCTCCATAAACACAAGAGGGCTTCTACTGTGTTCCCAGTCACTTAGCAAAATAGAATATGTTCGATGCTATGGACTGAGTTGTACATTAACCAAAGAGAGTGTTATGCAGAGGAGCTACCATACCTGATAAATTTTGGCATCTCTCATAAGTTTTTCAACTGGGTAGTCGCTGTTGAATCCATTTCCTCCAAACACCTGCACTGCATCTGTTGCACATTTATTAGCAATATCAGCAGCAAATGCTTTGGCAATAGAAGCAAAGTATGTGTTGCGCTTCCCCAAGTCAATCTCCCAAGCTGAACGCTGCGTCAAGAGGCGAGCTGCCTCTACATTGATTGCCATTTCTGCCAAGATGAATTGGACAGCCTGAAACTGTATGGAGATAAACAAGAGTGACCATAAAAACATGATTAATCAATATCATACTGTTGATGACAAGACTCAACGAGGGTGCACCATAACACAAAATTATACATCTGTAAGGAAAGAGCAGCCTCTATTTGAGCTCTAAGCTTAAATTCTAGTAATGGTAGCACTTGACTAGGACTACAATTTTTTAAGAACATTTGTGGTGCTCTGTTGAATCACAAATACATTACAACCTCTAATCAAGTCAATATGATGAGGCTTAATTATAAAAACAGAACTTTCCTTTGCATTTTAGGGCCTGTTTCCTGAAAATTTGTCAGAAATGTTCTGCCCTTTTAGGTCAATTGAGTGGGTAACCTATAAAGTCACTTGCCGATGACCCTCTAGGGTAGCCAGGGCAGAGGGGTGCCTGAGGGTAAATGTTCCCTCTCCCCATTCACCTGTTACACATAAATTCTTGTCCTCCACCCCACCCCACCCCACCCCACCCCCTCTCCCAAATATACCAGTGATGTAGTCAATGTAATTTTTCTTCTTTTTCTTTAAAGCTTGACTGTAAAGCCACTCCACACTTTCATGTTCTACAAGATCAAGACATGACTTCAGACTCAATACTTGTGGTAGTTTACATTAATGTAGTACACTAATTATATCTATGCTTTAAAACTATAATGTGCATACAGTGACTACTGTGACTTCCATTTTTGTTACATTATAAGGTGTTCACAAAGAGAAATGACCATTTTTTTTTAATTTCTACTGTTATTGTTTTTCCCCCTCCAGAGGATTGCTGCCTCCCAATGATGATATGTTGCCTATACCACTGGAATGACCTTTGTATCAATGCTGGTAGCACTATGACTTGATGAGTCACCAAATCTCTGATCAGTGCACCCATTGATTGTAATTATTAAAATAAATTGCATGAAGCCAGAGATCCATACCAGACTCCCTCTCGGCATGGTATAATTATTTACAGCAAGCATAGACAATCACGTTTAGTGATGGAATGTAAGGTCAGCTATGCAGGTTTAAATAATAGTGGGCATCCACTACTATGATACTTCTTGATACAAAACAGTAATTTACATCTATTGGAGTTTCAAACCTCACAACTGCCCATTTCATCAATGCAAGTTGTCACTAATGTATCACCCTACAGTACAATTCCATTTGAAATACTTGGAACGATCAGCCATTGTGATCTAAAACAACCTTAAGTTTTTCAAAGTTCATTAACATGAGTACAGCAAATTTTGGCCCCTGAAATAAGAGACCAAAGGTAGCCAAGCTTTGTGACATTAATACCTCTCTCAGCTCCCCCTCTTCCAGCTGACTGTAACATTTCATTACATTGTGTGATTTTTCCCATTTAACCACTAGGGTTGCTAAGATATGACGATATTGGCAGAAAGTATCGATACATGATTTTGCGCCCGATACCATTATGAAAAAGCCTGAACAGTATCATGAAAATCCATGCACAGAACATCCTCACAAACTCAATGAGTGACAAAAAGGTTTGTCATAGGTTTTACTTCAGCATTCACATTAAAATTAGTGAAATTAGCAAAGAAGATTTAGTTAATAAACATGCAAGATCGCATGGTGAATTGGCTGACCCATAAAATAGCAGGTAGAGTGCTCATACACATGCACAATCACTGCTTTGCATGTACTCAAATGTCAAATACCGTGTGTATGAACCGCACATCCTGATGCACCTTCAAAAGGGCTACCAGCAGACATGCAAAACAGCTATACAGTTGGCTACAGCATAATTTTAAAAGCTTTCAGAGAGATAAAATCTGCAGCCTCTACCTACTGCAGCAGCCCATGTAGCGCTTATGGCCACAAGGTTTAGCAATTGTAGCGAGGAACTGAATACAAAACTTTATCCACTACGCAAGCAACACATGCAGTTCATCCGGGACACACGTTTTATGTACTGTTAAATCCACAGCGAAAACCCACAGATCTGCCACTTTGTACAGAAATGAGCCATTGAGATAGTACTGTGCATTGAGTAATTAGCATTATGAAAGGGACTCCATTACAGCTACACAGAAATTTGCTTTCGATGTTTACAAAGAGAACCAGGCAATGAGCTGTGTGCACACTGTTTCTGTTTGCCATAGTAAAGTATGCCATGTACTGAATGCCCACAAGGCTTACATGGCTTGACTTAAATGAAAGCCCCACAGCATACCTCATAAAAACAACAGGGTTAGGACCTGCAAAATAACCAGAAATAGATCTCTTTTTTTTTATTTTCAGAGTATGAGAAGTTGTTACAGACAGACTCCGCATGATATTTTCTTTGCCTGCATTTTAACTGGTTGTTATTTACACAAAGGACTTGTCTTTCACTACAGTGCTACAGATACAAGCACATATTAGAGATCACTTGATGTTGAAGTTTGCAAACAGCAGGGAGTATATGCACAGGCTTTTGGCCATGTGCTAATATTTGGGATAAACATTTTGGTATGAGAATCTTTAAACAATTTGAAGGTCCTTGTTAGGGACAGCCTATATTCTCTATGCCAAGATATTCTAAATGTGGGTTAATTTGAGGGTTGTTCATACACATTTGCATTAAATTACCCCTCCAAGTCCATTCTTATTTCTGACACTGATCACCTGATCACAGACCAAAGCCTGTGGCTTAGGCACCATGCTAGTCTCTTGCAAACCTACAATATTGTAAATTTATTCAATATTTCCAGTCTCCTTAAAAGTTTATGCTGCAAATGAATGATTACCAGAGTGCCCTATTGTTCCGTAAGGAACATGATGGTAGGCAGTGTGTGTCAAAATTTTTTATGCTGTTGCTATATAGGGCAGTCTTTTGTTCATAAATTACATCTGCATTGGGGCTGCCCCACTGATAGCGCTGCAGCATTATCACAGCGGCTATGTAGTGATTGATGCAGGATTTACAGTAACTTTGACATGGTGCTTTAAGGAACACAAACAGGGTCACATGATATCGCAATATCTTTTGGGTACTAAAGGGAAAGCTTTCACGATAATGATAAAGAAAATTTCAAATTGCAACAACATTACTAACCACATGAAAACGTGTCCAGCTGAATGGGTTTAGATCTTTTGTGTGTTATACCTAAACGGTAAATTGTGAAGCTTGAGCTCCTACCCTGCATGCAGAGCTCAGTACACTCTGTACTGGGGTGTGCAAAGAGTTAGTGCAAATGAGCTACTTGTACACTTAAGACAGAGTTACCTCGATCCCACAGATGGTAAACTTCTAATAAAACTGAGTGGATTAAGTTCGCTATGCTGTGCCATGCAGAAAATTGTTTGACAGGGTGTCTAAAATGTCTGGGTCACTAAGGCGCCTTATCTTAATTTTCTTATGCGTCTCCTCGCAGTTGTCCAGGACGGCATTAAATCCCCAACTCGAGACGCAGTGAATAGGCTATTGTGCTCTCTGCCCACAGGTAATTCCTTCAAAACTGCGAGTGGACGTATTTCCTTTCAAGTTTGAGTCTTAATCCTCTTACCGTTCAGGGCAGTAGTGCAAGTATTGTGTGATGGACACGCGTCCAGATTAAAATCGCTGAGGGTATCGATAATTGCTTTCATTGGCAATATCGTCGATAAAATTACCCATGATTGTCAGCAAAGTGCGGCGAATACAGATGTTAAACTTCATGTGCTTGATTACAGAACTAAACGAAAAAAAAGACGATGGGTCTTGTCGCGTTGATACGTAAGCTATATTGCATACGTACACAAACTTCGCACAGAAAAAAACACCCCAATATATCGCGAGTCACCTTCACAGAATTCTTATTACTTCTAACGTTATTTTGCACACACTATGCACTAAATAGCGTTCAAACTACATGTACTCCGAGGTAAACAATCTTATTGTTTTTACGTCAAGACATTTCTACATACAGGGACACTTTGCACCAGAGAACAGCAAACCCGATAACGATTGATATGCAGTGTAAGAACTGACAAGGCCCCTCCGCTTGATTAGACCGTTTTACAAATACGAGACTACCTCGCGGGGCACGCAATTTTTTTCCCACGAGGATATGGGCAAATTATGCCAATGGACCAATGAGCTTCTTGGAAATAGGCCGCACCCCTAATTCCAAAATGACAGCTTTTCGACCCTTTTCTTGTAATTCTGACACCGGATTATGAAAGAACAGGCCAGATAACCCTGTCCTTTTAACCCTAACCTAAGTAATAACCCTAACCATGATTTTGAAACAACTTTGAAAAATTCTGAAAATCAAATTTACCCATAACCTTGTGGGGAAAAAAATGAGGCTCGCGGGGCGGAATGTGTTTGCGCAGCTCACAAGACTTCGCCTAGGCGTGTTATAGCTCCATATGTAAAAAGTGGGGCCTATTCGCACGTCGACTAGCCGCCGTGTGGACAAGATGCATTGATCGCTTATTCGCACGTCGACTAGCTACCATACTTTACTACATACAACTACGTGGTATCTGGTGTAGGTAGTATGCATGTTAGGACGTACGTACGTAGTTGAGCCTATGTGCGATATGTTTTGTATGCATTGACCAACACAAAGTACCGACCGATGCAAGTCAAGGTACTCTATTCTGTAGTTTTTAAGAGGAAGTTTGAAAGACACATGCTTAGCCTATTTGATGTTCCCTCTGTTGTCAAATCCCTCCAAACAAAACAGCTTTATTTTCTTCATTCACCTCCACGTTATTGCACTGCTTGCGATATGCATTTGGGCAGCGCTACCTATTTGTACATGCTGTGTCCCTCAATCGTACGCGTACGTATATGCGGTCGCCGTGCGAGTAAGCAATCACTGCATCTTGTCTGCACGGCGGCTAGTCGACGTGCGAATAGTCATGATGACGCAGTTATTTTAAAATCGTTAGGTTAGCGTACAAGCTCCAGGAATGGGCTGAAGAACCAGAATGCAAAAATGCATTGTGGTTTCGATGAATCTAGCACTTAATGTGTATTCCAAATAATGCCAAGATGTCCTGTTTCTGTCACTCATTGGTTCAATGTGATGTTCAAGTGCTGGAAAATTAGTTTCATGTTCATATTTGACCTTGGGAATTCTTGGGAATTTTTTGCTTTTTTGCCTCTGGTGATTTCAGCTGGCGTCTGATTTCTGACAAAACTGGTAGGGGTTTTCTGATGGATTAAATGCAACACCATGTGAAGTATCCAACCTTCCTAACTTGAGCTATCTTGTAAACAAGGATTTCAGAATTTAACCCCAGATGACCTTTGACCTCCACCATAAATAATAGGGTACTTCTTCTCACCATAAGTCATCCACATACTATGTATGAAATCTATCCAAACTTCCTACCTCAAGATGTCGTGTTTAACAAGGTTTTCAGACTATGACCCATGGTGACCCCAGATGACCTTTGACCTCCACCAAAAATGATATGCTTTGTACCTCTGAAGATTATGCATCCACATGCCCAATATGAAATCTATCCAAGCTTCCTAACTTGAGATATCGTTTAAATAAAGTTTTCAGAATTTGGCCACTGGTGACCCTAAATGACCTTTGACCACCACCAAAAACAATTGCATTCTTCCTCTCACCATAATGCATCCGCACACCAAGTATGAAATCTATCCAAGCTTCCTACCTTGGGATATCGTGTAAACAAGGTTTTCAGTGTTTGACCCCTGGTGACCCCAAATGACCTTTGACCTCCACCAAAAACGATAGGGTTCTGTCTCTTACCATAATGCATCCACACACCAAGTATGAAATCTATCCAAGCTTCCTACCTTGAGATATCATGTAAACAAGGTTTTCAGTGTTTGACCCCTGGTGACCCCAAATGATCCTTGACCTCCACCAAAAACAATAGGGTTCTGTCTCTTACCATAACACATCCACACACCACGTACGAAATCTATCCAAGCTTCCTACCTGGAGATATTGTGTAAACAAGGTTTTCAGTGTTTGACCCCTGGTGACCCCAAATGACCTTTGACCTCCACCAAAAACAATAGGGTTCTGTCTCTTACCATAATGCATCCACACACCAAGTATGAAATCTATCCAAGCTTCCTACCTGGAGATATTGTGTAAACAAGGTTTTCAGTGTTTGACCCCTGGTGACCCCAAATGACCTTTGACCTCCACCAAAAACAATAGAGTTCTTCCTCTTTCCATAATGCATCCACACACCAAGTATGAAATCTATCCAAGCTACCTACCTTGAGATATCGTGTAAACAAGGTTTTCAGGGTTTGACCCCTGGTGACCCCAAATGACCTTTGACATCCACAAAAAACAATAGGGTTCTTCCTCTTACCATAATGCATCCACACACCAAGTATGAAATCTATCCAAGCTTTCTAACTTGAGATATCGTGTAAACAAGGTTTTCAGGGTTTGACCCCTGGTGACCCCAAATGACCTTTGACCTCCACCAAAATCGATAGGGTTCTTCCTCTTACCATAATGTATCCACACACCAAGTATGAAATCTATCCAAGCTTCCTACCTTGAGATATCGTGTAAACAAGGTTTTCAGAGTTTGACCCCTGGTGACCCCAAATGACCTTTGACCTCCACCAAAAACGATAGGGTTCTTCCTCTCAATATGGGGCATCTACTTATCAACTTTGAGAACTGTCAGAGTTTCCCTTCTTGAGATATCGTGTAAACAAGAAAAGTGTCACAAACACACACACACACATACACACGCACACACACACATACACACACACACATACAAGTCGATTTTACATACAATCCGAGGACCTCATTGTTATTTCCTTTGTGTTTACTTCCTTAACCCTAACCTTGACAATAGACTCTCTATTGTTCAACTTTTGAGGACTTGACAAATCTATTGAATTTCCTTCAGAGGACCTGAAATCCATTGTTCAAGTCCTCAGTCTGATAGGAAGACAAGTTCACACACGCACATACACACATACATACACACACACGCCATCATGACTGCATAGGTTTCTCTTATCATCGAAACCAAAAACGTTCCGCACCGTAAGGTTGCTCAAATTAAATTTGCGAAAATACGACAGTGGGCTTAGTAAACTTGTTTTACACATGCCTTGCGACTGTTTTATGAAATAAGTACCAACTTGATATTTTTTTTTACCTTCGAGTTACCAAACAAGGACAGGTGGTACCTCAACACAATGTGTGTGTAGGCTACGACATACAGTAGAATTGAATTTCCGGTAGTCTAAGAACACTGGACAAAAATGCCATGCCGTCTATAGATGAACCAATTTATATACAATGTGCTGAAGAACAACTGAAACTTTTTTTTTTTTACATTTGCTGTGACTGTGTATGTAGTAAAAGCTATATGCAAAACGGGTGGGGAGGGGGAGGGTGGGGTGAGGGGTGGGGAACAGGGGAGGGTGGCCTATTACATCTTACTCCTCACAGGTATGAACAAAGCTATGATTGAGGGTAGTTTTAGGTTCCTGCAGCAATACAGGGTTAACTTGGACTGACTTGTAGATGTCCTTGTCACCACGTAACAGTAATATATATGGGAACAAAAGTTTTATCAGTGTGTGAGCATTGCCCATGAAAAATGCAAAAGGGGGGAGGGGAATGGGAGAGAGGGGGATGGGGGTAGCCCATGATATCTCTCTCCTTCCCTGTCATGTACACATGTATGATTGGGAGTGGTTTAGGTTCCTGCAGCAATACAGGGTTAACCTGGACTGACTTGAAGATGAGCTTGTCACCACGTAACAGTAATATATATGGGAACAAAAGTTTTATCAGTGTGTGAGCATTGGACAAGAAAAATGCAAAAGGGGGGAGGGGAAGGAGAGAAAGGGGGGTGGGATGGCCCATGATATCTCTTTCCTTCCCTGTCGTGTACACATGTATGATTGGGAGGTAGTTTTATGTTCCTGCAGCAATACAGGGTTAACTTGGACTGACTTGTAGATGTCCTTGTCACCACGTAACAGTAATATATATGGGAACAAAAGTTTTATCAGTGTGTGAGCATTGCACATGAAAAATGCAAAAGGGGGGAGGGGAATGGGAGAGAGGGGGACGGGGGTAGCCCATGATATCTTCCTCCTTCCCTGTCATGTACACATGTATGATTGGGAGCTGTTTTAGGTTCCTGCAGCAATACACGGTTAACCTGGACTGACTTGAAGATGTGCTTGTCACCACGTAACAGTAATATATATGGCAATAAAACTCTTATTAATGTATGAATATTGCACAAGAAAAATTGCCATACCACCTACAGATGAATCCATTTATATACAATAATGTGCTGAAGAACAACTGAAACCTTTTTTTTTAACATTTTCTGTGACTGTGCTTGTAATACAGGCTATATACAAAATAGGTTGGGGAGGGCCGGAATGAGGGTGGGGGAAAGGGGTGGGGAAAAAGGGGAGAGGTGGCCCATTACATCTTACTCCTCACAGGCATGAACAAATCAATGATTGAGAGTAGTTTTAGGTTACTACAGCAATACAGGGTTAACTTGGATTGACTTGGAGATGTGCTCACCACCACCTAACAGTAATATATATGGCAAAAAAACTTTTATTAATGTATGAACATTGGACAAGAAAAAATGCCATACCGTCTACAGATGAACCCATTTATACACAATAATGTGCTGAAGAACAACTGAAGCCTTTTTAAAACTTTTAAACGAAATATCTGTGAAAATTATTAGCATTGCAGCTCTACAAATACCGTTTTGCATTGTATGTAGCTAGCTTAGGCTTTTAGTGTATATGTCTAGTACAGTGAAGTGCTGTATCAACACCCTACCGAAGGATGCCAAGTTAGGGGGAACGGTTGAACTAAAGCTTGCGAATTTATTGCGAAGTGTTTTTTAAGGTCTTTTAAACATACCATGTGCATGTTTTAATATTCTTGGTTGATTTGGGTTATTTTCGATTCTTCTGACGATCGATATTTTTCCGTGTACATGCCATAGTGTAAAGTGTATGGTAACAATTACTGTGGCTTACTTTTGAGATCGAAGCATTTATTTCAGGGCCGCGGTCTCATCTTTTTGGAAATGAAAGAATTTGAGTATGTTATCACAAAGTGCCAAAAGGAGCACTGAAATAATTTCAGTGATTTAGGTTGTGCTTTTAATTCGTTTCTAAAATGAAACGACAATCGTTTTCAACGATGTTTGATGGCTTTACAAACCATACCGTAAGATAGGGCCTTGAGCAGTTGATGGCTTCAGCTAGCCAAACATCATAATGGTTTCAACATGATTGCAGGCTTCTAGGAAATCAAAACGTTATTTATTCATTGCCAATAATTTAATGCTAAAGTTCAACCGAGTGTGTCATCCATAATGTAAAAGTTATGAGGGGAATACTTTTCACAAATTTGCATTTTTCGAGAGAATTTCCGAAAATTCGAGGCTTGTTGCCAGCCAATCTACATACCTACAAAAGCAGGGGATGCTTCTACAGCCTTCTGCAGGTCGATCTGTGAAGCTTGTAACGTTTACACCGCACAGGTTGGGACCGATCATTTCCGTGATTTTGCGATGCACAGGCTCACAAATTTTCAACTCACAAAAGTAATAGGCGGTAGCTATTTTAACACCACCCGAAGTTTATGATCGACGATGAATTAAACTACTACAGGGTCTAAATTCTGTATCGAATTATCGTCGGCACAATAAAGTATAATCAATCGATACTATTGCTTCTTCGACGCAAGTAATTTGCCCACACATAAGCGGATTTAGACAGAGGCACAATGGGTGTCGGCTTGCAGTTGAGTTAGCATTCAACTATGACCAACTGATCTTTTAAGTAGGACCCGGCAGAAAAAGACAACTTCAGGTGGACGCAATGCTTTGTTTTTTGCATCCAGACCCAAGAAACTGCGAGGAGACGCATAAGAAAATTAAGATAACGCACCTAAGGCATGCATGGTCAAGTTGGACACGTGCTCCTTGAGCCTAGGATGGAAAATACAGAGAAGTGTTTTGACAGGGTCTGGGTCACTAAGGCATGTTTGGTCAAGTTGAGCATGTGTTCCTTGAGACCAGGATGGAAAATAGACCATGTGGCTTTTATCCAATTAGACTGACTCCTACAAAAACTAAAGTTAACATGCCATTTATATGAATGATGAGACAAATGTGATAATATATTGGATACTCAGTCCACATATACATACCTCTGAGATTTTCTTTCCAAAGGCAGTTCTTTCAAGAGAATATTTGGTCGCTTCATCCATTGCTCGTCTTGCAAGTCCAACTGCTCCTGCTGCAACCTTTTTATCAAAGAAGGAGATTTACGAAATTTCAGAATTCACACAAAGAACTGTGCCAATTTACCGAAAATCTGAAAATGTGTTGTAACACAGAGATCAAATGGATGATACCGCGAGTAATGATGCATGCGATGAACCTTCCAAGTGAACTTGTTTCAAGGTATTGGCATGCACCATTCAGTATAAAGTATCTGTGACAGTGGCTTGCAATGGTGTCACACATTTCCAGCAAATTGATATGTTGGGAAATGTTTCCACACAATGCATTTTGGGAATGGGTCAAACGGGTGACCCAACCGGAAGTACCGAATTTTCCAACACTTCTATTGAAATGGTGTGAATGTAATTTCACCAGTATGCATATGACCAAATCACTGTTCTTCACTTTACCATCACATCTTTCAAAATCCTTTCAGATTTATTTGGTTTCTCAAGGTGGCCTAGCCAAGCCTTAGAAATTTGTCACAGTGTCTTTAGAACTTCAGTGTTCCCAACCTTTTGCTAATGGTGACCCAATTTTGAAAACAAGCATAAGAGCACAACCCTTTACTTTGCCCCAAAGAAGAGAGTCACATATATCTCTCAACTACAGCACCCTTATTATCAGACACCCATTCAGGGTTTTAAGGAGGAAGGGGGAGGGGGGAGGAGGGGGAGGGTGGCTAACATTTTGACAGCACAACCCAAACTTCTTAGTACTGAAGATGCAAAAGCCTTAACAGGTGGTCTGGGGATGGGGGGCTGCCAATCACAATTCATGTCATTAACTTTACTTAGTAGTTGTATCAAAGAAGATGAGCAGGATCACATGACTGTTCCATCTGCTCAAGTAGTCGCACAGTAAAAAACATGTTTGACTTTCTCTGTTAACACAATTTGAATATGAGTTTATTGTGCATTCACCCTTCATTGTGACCTGAAGAGCCATGATAGTCATAAACATTACTTATGCTATTTCAGCCCACTCTCTACTTGTAACTCAGAACAAAAACCCACCATGTCATACTTAATCTTAGTTAAATTGTTTGTGCAGCTTTGCAGTCAGTATTTTTTTTTTTTTGGAATGCAAGGCATGTGATGAGATAGAATCTTAGTTAAATTGTGCGGCTTTGCAGTCAGTATTTTCAGATTCACAAATGAGAGTTTATGAAACTACCAATTTTTATTTGAGTGTGATCGAGTAGATTTTGACTGAGGGACAAAAAGTTTTTAAGAATACAATGTTGAAATTTGTCCCATACTTTTTATAGACATGACTACTCACTGGAACAAGTCGAGAAAATATTTGACAATGTCCAAATGTCTTGGAATATACCATTTTATGTATGGGGTTTTAAAGATCATGTCATGGATGGACATTCCTAAACAATCAAGTCCATTTTAATAAAATAATTATTTTAGTCACGAACTATTTTAAGTTTTGTGTGATTATATTGAGAGGAAACTTTATTTCATATCATACTAAATTAAAAGGCAAATCTTGAAGTGTTATTATCATTTCACGTCGTTGTCACATTGTTTACGTCAGATGCATTAATGTCCGTACATGACTCAAAATTGGTAGTAGAAATTTTTGTCTTCCACTGTGGTAAATATGTTTTGAAAAAACCTCCTGAGTTGCCAGTACTTAATGTGTCCTCCACTGTGTAGCCATTAGATAAAAATTAGGTAAAACAATGTGTGCTGTATTTACAATAGAAGTTTTGTCATAGACAGACACTGTATCAAAGTTTGACCATGACAAACTAATTTAAACACCCCCATGACTAAATGGAAGAACCACATGGGGAAAAGATTGTTTGCTGAGCAATGGGCCTGTCTATTCACATTTACCCCCTGCACTGAGAATATTGTGAAAACTATACAGAAACAAGAGCCCAGAGTTTAACTCTGGGCTCTTAATTTGGTTTTGAACTCAGTTAAACTCAGTTGAACTTCAGTTTGGTAGATAGGGACATTGCCTTATTATACTTAAAAATTTTGACTCACACAGATGATATAGCAGCAATAACTAAACTTAGTCAAGCATATAGAATGGTGAAACACACTTCATGACTAAAATATATCCTATACATGTGGACAGTCTTTGACTTCAACTGTTTAAAAATGTGAGTGTTTGTTCTGTTCAAACATTCATAATACTTTACTAACATTCCCATCAGTCAATAATTTGCTTAACCCAGTATGAGGGTGGCTTCAAGTACTTGACGTAATACCCACTGCAGTCTTTTTACGTTTTAATCTACAACTCATAAGTTATAAAAATAATTTATCATTGGAGCAGCCTGCCCCGTCATTTAAATGTTTACAAAGTGACAAAAGAGAAGGGTAGGATATGGTTGGCTAAACCAACACAAACCTACTAGCTAACATTCCATGTTTACATTTGAAGATACTTACTGGTGGTCTTGTTTTGTCAAAGGCACCCATGGCAATCTTGAATCCAGCACCCTGCACAGCTAAAACATTTTCTTTTGGGATCCTGACATCAGTGAAAGTGATTCCTCTGGTGTCAGATGCTCTTTGTCCCATATTCCACTCCTGATTTGAAATAAAATTTGATGAGAATGAAGCACACCCCAGCCATATATGTACTTAATTCTTAAGAACAAGGTTGCCAGCATTTCATGATGATTCCCTAGTTTTTCCCAAAGTGTTCTTAATATTCAAAACTCTAGGATATCTATTTGGAACTTTTTCAGTTTGATGCATCAATTATGCCTGCAAGGCCTTCCATAGGCAATCATCCAATGGCCACACTGTTTGGATATGAAACAAACTAGAAATGGCCACTTCTGGTCGGGTAAATCAGACCCGCTGAATTTATCCCTATTTGAGGCACTGCTTACAATATCTCTGACTTTTCCTGAACAGAAAAGGAAACAATCCTTTTCCTTTACATTGATTAGAGGTTCTTGACAACTTTTCCCCAAAATGTATTTGCACTTGAGTGAAGTGGATACTGCCATTCCCTCCCCCACCAAATGCTGTAACATCAAATTTTGTTCTGCCACTTGATTCATTTCCGTCTACTCACAGTTTAAAGAACTACACACCAAACAATGTCATGAAAACAATAAACACTCCCATAAAACTTGTCAAGTACAGTATCTACATGACCAAAACTACTTTGTCCACTAACTTAGTGGCCAAAAACTTCAATAAGAGGTGTCAGATTTTACTGAGTATCAATACACTAAATAAAGTACTTCTTATGTAATAATCTACACTAAAAAATAAAATAAAATCCTAGGTGCAGTGCATCTCAAGAGAGATATCAAGATATGAGCCTTGTTTATTGCTACAACCTTGCACTATGTAGTCACCAAACAAAAATGTCTCAGTCAGCAAACGTTAACAGCAGATCTGTTAATCAACAGTTTGAAACTTACAGTTGTCTATGTAACCAAGGCAACTGTAAGTTTCCAAGTGTTTTTGTCAATTTACCTTTCTGCCGGGTTCAACTCCACTCCATTCCCTTTCCACGATGAAGCCCGTGAATTCCTTGGACTTTGTAGGGCAGACAAGGGGGTTCTCATCTGTTCTAGCCAGGACAAAGTACCAGTTGGCCTTCCCACCATTGGTGATCCACATTTTACTGCCATTGAGAATATATTCATCACCTTTCTTCACAGCTCTAGTGGCAATTCCTGAAACATCTGAGCCTGCAATTGGTTCTGTGACTCCATAGGCCTTTAATAAAATGTTTGAAAGGTGTTTACAGCATTGCCCCAATCTGTAACATATCTAAAGTTCAAGCACATTTCAATGAACTACAACCCAGAGACAGGAAAGTCTGAAATCTTACCTAAACAAGAGCTAAAAACTGAGAGACTATTGGGTGATATGGGGGGGGGGGGGGATCTTGCCGTATACCCTGTAAGGTTATGAAACCTGTTAGCCAAAAGGCTTAGTGACTCCTTGCATCTCAAAATATTTTTCAAGTACTTCTTTCACTTGCCAGAGTTTCAAATGGACACAACTTGATCACGAAGTGCTCCTAAAGAAAAGTCCTGAGAGCTAACTCCTACTGCAGGCAAATTTGAAACCTGAAACTACTCCCCAATAGAGGAGCAACCCTGAAATGAGCCAAGACAGTACTGATAAGCCATCAGAGAGTCTAGCAATAAGGAGAGCAAAAACTGACTTAAATGGTCAACAAAGTTTGAGCAGCTTCAACAAAAGCAAGCAAAGCCAGCGATAACTGGTCCACACAACGGTAATTCAGACCAGGAATGCAACCATCAGCTATGTAACTGATTTTGAGGGTATAGTATATACAGTATACCCTTCACAAAATACCATATGAAGTTTACATCATTTGACCTCTGGTGACCCAAAATGATCTTTGACCTCCACAAAAGCAATAAAGTTCTTTCACACAGTACGGGGGCATCTTTATGCTAAATATGGCCTACAACCACTGATATCTCTCTTAAAATACCATGTCTGTAAGCAGTTTGTAAGGTTTTCACCACTAGATCTCCAATGATCTCAGAGAACCTTCGACCTCTATCAAACACAACAGGGTTCATCTTCTGACTACCATGCATCCACATGCCATGTATGAAAAGTAACCCTGCTTCCTACCTAGAGATATTGTCTTAACATTATTTTTTGGCTTCTAACCTCTGGTGAACTCACATGACCTCTGAACTCTATTAAAACAATACGGTCCTTCCTTTTAATATGATTAATTCATATACATAATATAAAAAGTGTCCATCATTCCTATCTTGAAATATTGTTTACACAAAATTTACATTTTTGAAGGTTTACCTCTAGTCACCTCAGAAACCTTTGACCTCTACCAAAAACAATACGGTTCATATTCTCACTATAAGACATCCACATGCCAAGCATAAAAGTGTCCATGCTTCCTACCTTGATATATTGTCTTTACAAAGTTTTGGTTGTTGACCTCTGATGACATGACATGACCTCTGACCCCCACAAAAAAAAAAAATAAGCTCTTTCCTCTCAATATGATAAATCCATATTTCAAGTATGAAAAGAGAATCCATCATTCCTCTCTTGAGATATCGTGTTTACAAGCTAAGATCCACAAACACACACACATACACAGGCTATTGTGATTGCATAGATTACTTCTGCCTTCAGTAAGGAATCAAAAAGGTCAAAAATTTGGCAGTCTAAGAAAGGGAAAAGATTACTGTAGCATGAGGTAAGTGAAATGTAACCAATCAAATATTTGATGGTTTTCCAACTTAAAAAAAGAAAAGAAAGAAATATGCTCCTCAGCTTTAAATGTAATCCCACTACCAGTCCAATAATAGTTTAAGAAAATATCGGCAAAATGTCCTTGTGTATCATTGTTTGTGTCAAAAGATAACCATTTATTTCTTCAAACTGAAAATCTTTAAAATACTGATGAAGAAATCTGTGTCTGTCAGATGCAAACAACTCTCTGTTCTGAAACACTGTATTCTGTAACAACTATGGTTACATAATTCTAGGCAGACATCACACAACTGTGATAATATGTGTATATTTGCCTTAGTATATGAATGGGAGTTGGGTAGGAATAGTCAGGAAAAAAATATTTACCAACCATACAAGCTGGTGGATTGTGGAAAGAATAGTTGTAGTCCAAATACACAAATCTGAGCAGAGGAGCAAGTCATCTTCAGTGCAAGAAATTTGTGGAATAACTAAGCCATCAACAAAACTAAATAATGGTTTGGTAAAAGTAGTGACATCTGCTTCAAAGTAATCTCACATTTTAAATATGATAGAACATTTTCCATAATTTAAGAGGAATTTTTAAGCAACTTTTGCCACATAGTGAGATATTTTTTATAAGCTTTAGGTGACTCCTATCCAGCTCAAGAACCTGCAGAGTCAGGTATGATATTGTTGTGCACACAGGGCTTATCACTTCCTCATCAATATAACCATGTACACATTATACTGCCATCTTATTAACTGATTGGTCTGTGTGCAATGTCTGCAGCTTAACAGCAGCACTGAGTTACAAATGCCTCTACCAGGGCAATTAACCTGAAACATGCACGCACAATCCAACATGGCACAGGGCCAACAGTCCAACAATTCTGCACTAATCTACCTGCAGTCAAAGGCATACACAGACATTTACCCGGGGGTTAGGGAAAGAGGTCGTCAGAAGGCGTTTGCTCTGAAAATTTCTGTCAATAGACAATCATGACATGAGTTTTTGCCCTGAAAACAGAGTACCAATACCCTAAAACTGACATTTGTGTGCCCCCAAATGAAGTTTGGGGACCCAAGGAGAGAAGGGTGGGGGGCCTGTCTTCCCCCTCCAAACTCCCTGTCTCATATATTTATGAATACATACAACTAAAGAAAGCACCATGGTGTTATTAAAATGCAACTGCATCACGACAGTGACACACCATGTTGCCCTCTAAATCTTTAAAACTTTTGATTCACACAACTACTCAAAGACCCTTTTCCAAAATTTATCTGGGTGCTGTGGACTCTTGTTTCTATACAATACAGGTGCAGAACTCCTGAGGACTGCAGTTTTGTTACTTGGTCCAAAAAATGTCCTCTGAATGCAGCCATGTGTTTATCTTAGTCATCTGCTGTCCTTGGATGGTCTTAAATGTGTGTGCAAACTGATATAAAAAGAAAAAATAGAAAAGAAAGCAAACTTATACATGACTTTATTCAAAATTTTGATTTTAGTTTTGGAGAAGTTCGGTGAGTTCAGGGTTCCGAAGCCACTTAGGCTCTTCACGGGTCCCTATACCAGACTGACCTTGGATGAACACCGGCATTTCCCTTCAGTATTCAAACTGTTCTCAGGCGGTAACGTAACAGCTCATGGGGGCCATTATTTCATGCAACAGATGGGAGAGCATTGGGAGTCTTTAGCCACTACACAAAGAGCTAGAATAGTTGGATGGTCTACCAGTTGCACCACTGTTCAAAAGCAGCGCCAACCAACATACTGTGTGGCAAATTATTACCATTTTTAACTGCCTTCACATACTAACTACAATCAAAGGTATCATAAAGCTTCAATAAACACTGTTCTATATAAACAACTTACACACATAAGTGGTTCCTCCATCATTCTCCCCAGATATTTCTTCTTCTGTTCATCATTTCCAGCTAGAATAAGAGGCATTTGCTAAACAAACAACAAAGAAACGTAAAACGAAGGGGCAGTTAATGAGAAAACACATCAAAATTTAATGAGAAATGAAAGTAATCATTATAATATTGTTATCAAACTAGAGCACCAATGGTGCAGTAGCTCAAACCCAGGCAAACTTTGGGGTCAGCTCTTCTCTCCCCCCCCTCCCCCCGGCAAAACCCTATCCCTATGTACATCACTGCATGGTGTGATTGCTGGAAACACATAATCAAAACAGATACATGTCTTTCCCAACATTAGCAAAATCCAAATAAAAAATCGAGACTCCCCCCCCCCATTCTCAAAAGCAAGGTAAGGAAATTCCCCCTTTGTCCCCAGTGAAAATAACAGAACTAACCTGTTTTATGTTCAAAGCATTACCATACCAATTATCTATAAAGAAAGATGTTATTCAATATCACAGTGAGCTACAGTAATCAAGACACTAATAAACAGAACAGTTTTGACATATATAAAGCAATATTGATGTACTCACATATATATGCATTACCACAGGTCCAAAGATTCATATTTAATATGTAAGAAGTGTGAATGTTAAGGCAGTTCATAAAATCCCCAAGTCCTACTTGACAAGTAGCAGAGGACTGACCTCTTTTGTATCAACTTCTTAAGTCTTGATTACTGTCTGACCTTAGCAGTGCAATCCTTGCCTTCAACTGCTAGATTGCACTCTAGAAGCCCAGCAGCATCTGGTTTTTACACACATTATCATAAAGTTACAGTTAATAAACAACCTGGTATTAGCTCTCTGCTGCCACAAGGAACTTAGAATATACAGTTACCAGGAGAAAAGGTAACTTTGCAAGGAAGAGGTATTGTCAATTACAACTCGTGCACGATGATGAATTATGATGCCAACCAGGGAGCTGTGCCAACAGACCTTCTACATCACCACACACAAAACAGAAATTGTTCATATACTGCCCAGAAGCTAAGCAGCTCCCTTTAAACTAACATTTACAACCTCACAGGACTGACCTCTTGTAGACAGACAGTTTTCAAGAGAGTGTAGTATACAGAAAAATAGTTAATAAAGTGATTTTGTGAGACTGGTAAAAAAAGACGAGTGGCACAAAATTAGTTAGAAAGGTATCAAAAGTATCCTTCATCCCAAACTGGAGAAGTAATTTGTAATCTGAACATGCCAGTCGTCCTTCTGAGCAATTTTGAAGATAATTTTGTAATGCATCTTGGAGAAAATACATTTCAAAATATTTACAACTATGGCCTCAAATGACCCTTGGATGACCTTTGACCTACATTTTTACACCCAGCTGGAAGCCCTTCAAAAGTCGATTAACTAAAACCATGTTTGGTAAATATCAGACTCACAGTCGCAAAGCAATACCACATCAAAGATATTTCCACCTTTTGACCTCTAATGACTTCATATGACCTTGGATCAAAAATCTGTGTACAACCCTAAAGGACCACTATGTAAAATATTATGACCAAATTTCAAGAACATACAGCGCTATTTGTGGGAGGAGATACGTTTTGAAGATATTCACATAACAGCCTTTAATGACCCCTAAATGACCTTTGACCTCAACTTCTTGAACATGACAGGTAGCCTAAAGTTCAACGACCAATGTGTCCAAGTTTCGTTAAAATCCGTCCACGAGTGTGCGCCTGAGAGCATAAAAGGCAATTGTGGACAGGACAGACAGACAGAGTGACGGTGGCGGATCACAATAGCTCAAACAGCTCTTTGAGCTGATTTGAGCTAAAAACTGTGTATTTACAGTGTTGTCAGAGTGCTTCAACGATGATGGGGGGGGGCTCCACCATTTAAATCCTTGCATACCTTTGTGTCATCAGAGAAAAACTTAATTGGGACTTCTCTTAATGCTCCTCTACACGAAATGCCACTATAGTGGCTTTCTAATGATTAATGGGATTTTCCCTTTTTCAGCCAATAAAAGGGCTTGTTTCGATAGGGTTTGGAATTAAATTGCTTGTGACATGTTATCATTCCTTCTGTGAAAGTTTTAGAAAAATTTTTTAAGGAAAATGGGGAAAAAAGTCTCCTAGAAATGAAGTCCACTCTGGGAGATCTGATATTCCTGCTTCAAGGTAAGCATGGTGACATGAGCCTCTGATGAGAGTAATTTTAGTGAAATGGAAGTGGACTTTACAGCAATTGTAGTGATGATATGATGCAGGAAGCCTAACATTTGGTCTATGCAAACTTTGGGTGGCAATACCTACAGTAAATACTAATATAAGGAGGGGGAGAAGGCCTGGGGGCGGTTTAGGTTTAATGTTACTGTATTAAACTGTGTTAGGCATACATTCAGGCCAAAGCAACCATTTGTATTGGGTTCAGTATTACAAGTGACTTTAATGGCAGTTTGTATCTTCAGTGTGAGTGAAATTGATAATTACAATGGTTCAGAATATACTAGTCATATATCTCGTTAAGTTTCACAACACTTGCTTAAAGTTTGTGGTATAGGTCCAGCAGAGGTGGTTGTGGTATATGCCACGATAAATCAGGGTCGTGACATCAATAGTCATAGATAATTCAGGGTTCAAAGGGTTAAAACTTTGGGTATGATAGTTGACTATATTAAAACAGAAATAAATGATCAGTAAAATGGTTGACATCTGCGTAACTTTGACACACAATTTTGATCATATTTTCATACAACTCTGATATTTTCCTTGGTTGAACTCTTTTTAAGCAGGTAGATTTTCCAATTGATGAAACTTAAAGACCTGCCCACAAGCTATCGATAGAAAATACATGACACTGAACACCAAGATATCAACTGTGTTTTTTGTTTTTATCTTGTTCTTCCATTAGCTCAATGCAGTATTCTTCAAGGGCTATACCATTTTAAAGAAGGGATGAACTGATGGTTGACCATTCTGATGGCCCTAATTTGTCCTGTGCACACAGCTGCTTTATGAAAATACCCCACTCATTGCACGGAACATAGGGGTACTACAGTTTTACAAACTCAACAACAGGTTTGATAGCATAAAAGTAAGTTCAAAACAGTTTTTGAACATGTGAAATTGTTTAAACAAACTAAAATGTAGAGTTTCGCACAGCCCTTAACACAGTTCATCCACCTTAACAGAATGCACTACTGTGATACAGACATTGGCAATTGTCAGGGCTATTGATAGTATTTCTTTTTTCACTCTGGTCACTGAACCAAGACTCTGGATTGTAATAGAAAATTTTGACTGTCATCTATACATTACAACTGTATCTAATGCCCTGCTGTATGAATCGATAACACACCTTCAACACTGTGACTTGCAGTGTGGCACTTGGACAGCTGATGCTGTTACATGGAAAACCTCTACAGAGATAGAACAGCTCTGCCTTCAACACAGCTACATGCTCGTAGAATTGCTATTCAGGTTCATATTGCATAAAATTAAAACACGTACTATTTTTAATGTTACTGTATGACTTTGTGATATTTTAGGTGCTTAAGCCATTTGAAGATCAAATATCGACTGTTTGCCTTTCAAGAACTGTTTTTCCAGGAGTATAGGTGCAGGGCTATTTCTTTTGTTTTCCCTCTAAATACCATATGTACTGCTTAACTGAATTTATAGAGAAAGATTTTTAACCAGTTTCAATCATTTTGAGCTCTAATTCATCTTCACCATGGAAACAATATGTTGACCTTCCCTTTTGTGATTTCTTTAACACTGTAGCAACTACAGAACTGAATGCAACCAATTCAATTCTACTTCACGCCATTCAATTGCTGTTTAGGTTCAAGCCTGAACTTCTGAGGTCACTTGCTTCAGAATCTAGACCCTAACCTTGTCCAGCTCAATAAACTCCAGCGGCCAACAGCAAACTTTGGAACGAAAGGCGATATGCAACTCTTCTTACTAGCAACAAGGCAACACTATTTCATTGGACAAACAAACCTGAAAGTGCACTTCAATAAAGCTGATAACACAAGGGCAATCTTTGCTGATTAACTTGCTATCTGAAGGTTTTTATAGACAGTTAAAAGCAAGGCTAACATATAGCACTCCAACAGGCAACTAGGTGAAGACAAGTTCTCTTATGTAACAAGGGATAACAATGGCAAGTGGATTATTGAACCAATGATTTGTGTTTGATAAAATGTTCTGTAGAAACATGTGTCACATTCTCAGTCAAGGATACACTAGCTGTAATGGGTTTTTCACCAAATGTAAGAAACAGAGGAGAGGAGCTTTGACTACCAGCCACTCTGCCTAGGGACAGGAAGTGGGGATAGGAGGGAAAAAGGAGGGTGAGATCATTTAAATCCTTCTTACCCTTACCCCCTTCCCTCTCTAAATATAAAGAGGAAGTAAGTCTATCCTAAATAAAAGATTGCTTTCAAGACCTTTATTGTGTCAGATGAAACTAAGGTGTATACAGATCCTGTAGTATTATGCCTACATATTTCATTTGTTATGCAGTGCTACAGATTACATACATGAGGCTGTCAACCATCTGTCATAACAGGCTACAGTATAAATGTGATTAATAAGAGTATGGAGCAGTTTCAGAGCCCAGACTTAAATGCTGGATATAAATAATACATTGGAAACTTGTGTCAGATGAAGGACGTTTCTGAAACACTTAGCTTAGCAGTATGTGAGACTGTGACCACTCTCAAAACTGTGACCACTATCAAAACATGGTGCCTTTTATAAAAGTAATTACTTCTATTTATTCATTATGTAGCTTTTTATGTTAGCACTGGCATTTTTAATCATTTAAATGTGGATATGGACTTCATGGGGTCATTAATGTTTAAAACAAGTAAAGTCATGCCAAACCACAGGATGGCAAAAAATTCTTGAGTCACTGTTTCAATTATCAGCTATAATGCACTTTGTAACAATGTAACGGAAAATTCTCATGTGTCTTTACCCTGTACACGACAGCCAGTTTCATAG
Source organism: Holothuria leucospilota (assembly GCA_029531755.1). NCBI lineage: Eukaryota > Metazoa > Echinodermata > Holothuroidea > Aspidochirotida > Holothuriidae > Holothuria > Holothuria leucospilota. The sequence continues at coordinate 57,544,964 of CM055967.1, read as the reverse complement.
AAAGTACCTCACAACTAGCTAGTCAAAGGCAGACCCATAGTTAAAGAGGCTTTCTGGGACAATAACCCCACTATTTTAATTACACCCCTTCCCCCTCCCCTTCAAATTTTCTTCCTTCACAGCTATGCCATGCAAGTCCCCCTCAAATATTAACAAGGGTGTGGTATATTCAACCTTTATAACTGATGAGATTTAAATAAGTACAATGTCAAATTATTTCTTAAATAAATCCCTCAGAACATACCAATGTTTAGACTGTCCTTGAAATGAAGTTGGTGAAAACAATGGATAATAATACACATATTTTGGGAGTCCCTCTTTTGCTTCACAATTTTGCTTATGTTTATGCATGACATAAGTGTCAAACAGATGGAGTTTGATGGGAACTGTGGCTATTTTCTAGGTTTTCAATGCTTTATGTCACCAGACCTTTAATCTTCTAAGCTTCAATCACCCTGGAGTTCACCAACATCATAGACAAACGGATCTACCAGGTATACATGTAAGGAATGGGAAATCTTACTGCTGCTAGAAACAAAATCAATTTCCAATTTTAGTGACATCACAAGAGCATCACATAAAGGGACTCTGTGCACAGTGTACTTACACCCAGTGAGTTTGCTTCAATTGCTGTTTGAATACCAGTACATCCATAAGCTAATTCTTCTGTGACAATGCAAGCATCCAGGATACCAAGACCAAGACCACCTGTAGAACAACAAGGACATGATAAGATATTTACAATTCAGGTTTACTCTTGAAATGGCCAAGTAGATCAATAAGAGCCTTGTCTGTCTGTGGTTAAAAGTCACAAGTTCTGGGTTAAAATAACATCAGACAACTATAGGGTCAGAAAGTCATTAACTATAGGGGCATTCTTAATCCTTGATCTCACTATACTCTTTTGTTTTGTAAGTTATTTACATACAGAGCACGCCCTACATAAGCTCAAATTTATACAAACTGTGGAAGGTAATTTGTATCAATACTGGAAACTACGAGGTAAACAAATGTTAAGTCAATGTTTAAACAATACAAAACTAAAATTTACATAAATTTATTTTAAAGCATTCCATACCTTAACAATCAATTGGAACCTCTGTTAATTAACTCACCATACTCTTGTGGGATATGGGTGTTCATGAGACCAAGATTCCAACATTCTGTAATAACATCCATAGGATACTGGAAAAAGAGGCAAATTAAAATCTTTATACCAACCTCGTAAGGTGACTATAGCTATGTGATGAATATGCCACAATGTGTCATTGCTGTTGAATGGTCTCTAAGACTGGGGAGTCAGGGAGGGGAGGCTGAACCACTCAAATCACAAGTTTTGACATTTTCTCAAGTAACTTTAAACATTTTTACACAAAAAAAATCCTCAACTAAAACACCTCAACCTAAAACACAAAATGGCCTACTAATGTACAACCTAGCATAGGTACGGTACCAGACAAGAGCCCAAAGTCTTGTGAAGCATAAACAGTAGCACTTTTCAAATGATATTTGCACAATATATGAAGATTTCATGATAAATAAAAAAAAAACAAAAACACAAAACCATCTTTGCGTTAGGACATATGATTGTGGTTATTCTCATAATACCTACTAGAATCCCTGAAAACCTATTATCATGGGGAAAATTCCCTCTTTCTTCCAGCTAACCTTAATGACTTAATTGCACAGTATATAAGGAAATAAGCTAAAAGATGAAAAAATCAACCTCAATCCAGATAACCTCCTCAATCCCACCCCCACAAAAAATGATGTGAAGGGGAAAAGATCCCTACTGTTTTCATAATTTATTTCAATACAAAATGATGAAGAATACCCTTTTCATACCTCTCCTGATTTGTCATATTCGGCTGCTTTTGGGATGACCTTATCTTCCACAAACTTTGCAGCCAAATCTTTATATTCTTGTTGTTCATTTGACAGTGCTATGGAGAAGACAAGAAAGATTGTCACTTTTAGTCAGTTTTTCTTTTGGTAGAGAAGGAGGAACTTCATTAAGATAAGCTAAATTCAGGGTCAAGAAGTCACCTGTGTTCACAAGGGACCCTATACCAACTCAAAAGGGACCCTATACCAACTCTACTGACCATGACCATCAGCAATGTTCCCTCAATGTTTTCCACCAGTGGTCAAAGGGAACTGAGACATAGGTGTATTCATAGTACTACCCCACACCCTCCATATAACATCCCCATCAAACTCACCAGACTGTGAATCTTTAACCTGTATCTGTCTTCACTTTGCTAAAGGCTGGGGCAGGTGTACTGTAGGATACTCGGCTACCACAGCCCTAGTTCTGCCAGCAACCAGTTGACAGCTACTGAATAGAATGTTCAGGAATTTGACAGCCAGAAACCATTTTTACTTCGTCAATTAAAAATCAACCCCCTTAGACCCATGCAAAGATATCCATGTGGTTCTATGGATTTGATCTAGAGACCCATCCTGTGTACGCATGGCATTTTACTGTAACCACTGAGCAAAATCTTCACCATACTTTGCTGTAGTGCTTCTCCAATGTTAGCTTTGTGCACAGCTAAATGAAGCTACTGTAAGGTGAAAAGCTTTTAGAGACTGTTTCAGATTTGTTCACAACGTACTATTCCCTCACAACAACACTCTTACTGCATATACAAAAAATTTCCTTTGCCTTTTAGAGAAGCCTGATTTAGACTTATAGAGGGGGGCCATCAACTTTTTGCAATGTCATTTCCATAACTTTTGGATTTTGCACACTATCACTGGTCAGTCTGTAAACATATAAAATGAACACAGTTTTTGCAAACAGTATGCCAGCAGGTCAAAAAAACCATTAGACTCCCTTTCTTTTTAATAACCTATTTTATATCAATGCTGTCTAATTGTCACTTACCTTTTACAAAAAATTCTCAACTTTCAGACTATAATTTCCTGGTGAGTTGCCACCCTGCTATGCAATCTGACACAGTAATGTGAAGATGATCGGAATATGTAATAATATGTACCAGTTTTATCTATCTCCATTTATACAACCCTTACCAAAGCTTAGGCCCTCTGGAACTTTTGCAGCTGACCCCTGAGCTGATGGACTTGCAGCCGATGACTTCCACCGAAGTTGTGAAGCATTCAGTGCCTATATAGATTAACCAGAATGCCCAAAGGCTTAGTTAGTGATTCCCTGCTGAAAGGGGGTGCTTTCTTGCACTGATGTTCATCACTAAAATTTATACTTCTTGAATATATCATTTTTGATGATCAGTGTTTTCACAACTTGCCTCTGCTGACCTCATATGACCTTTGAACCTGATCAAACAGTGAATAACAAAAAAAGAAAGAAAAAAAAAACATGTCTTAGGAGGTACAGTATTTGCACCTGGACCATCGATGCCATCAAAGAACTCACTCCACGAATGGTATTTCTAATCATGCTATCGTCACAGCATTCTTTTCCTTCATATTTAGGTAACCTAAATTAGTATTATTACTGTAACAGTTACTGTATGCTTGTGAAAAATAACCCTCTATAACTTTCTCTTTGGAATGGTAGAAAAATTCAGCCCAACTTTTCGTTGGCCACGAAACCCCGGACACAATTTGGAGAGTATTGCCCACAGTCTATTTCGTTTACGAGGTTTCGTAGTTGCACCTCTGGTGACGACATACGTATGACCTTCCACCTCCAACAAACTTGTAGGGTTCCCACTCTTATAAAGTAACACATCTATATACCAAGTATGAAAAGGATCTATCATCCCTGTCTTGAAATATCATGTTTTGTCAAGGTTTTCTGTTTTTGACCTCTGATGACCTCAAATGACCTCCAATGAAAACAAAAGGGTTCTTCCTCTCAAAATGATAAAGTTATAAATAGGGCTGTGCATTTCCGGTTAATTCACTATCCGTTTAACCGTTTTTATTAACCGAACGGTTAACGGTTAACCGAAAATAAAAACAAGTCAAGGAATATAAACAAAATAAACATTTCGGAAGAGCGCCACCACTTAAATACCAAAGTTTCTACATTTAAAATGGCGCCGGTAGTGATGATCGTCGAAGTAGCGTGCAAGTTAAAACGTTTGCATTATTTGCGATGTTTTGGCAAGCAGTCCGTACGCATGGGCGAATCACGCATTTATTCAAACTTATCACAAACATGCATACTTTTTGTTATGCCACTGATTACAGTTTTCGAGATTTTTGCGGTCTAACATAGCACCGTAAGATGGAAAGCCTATGGATATCACTGGCATTATTGCAGTTCAAGACACACTTCTCCGGCTACGGCGATACAGTATCACACACGCCTAGAGCAGTGTCGAGTACAAACGTACCACATACAGTGTACTATAGTGTGCCTTGTGACCTTGCTGCAATTCATACGTAATATACGTGTGTCTGCTAAGAATTCCAGCACTGTTATGTCGTAATGGTGTGAAAATTTTTACCCATATGTATTACTGCATGCTCCGTAAAAAATTGTAACGTTGAATTTTAACTTGCCTTACATCGCATGCCTTTTTACCTAATACCTACTAAAAATACCAGTTTCTTCGTAATTATGAACGGCGAAACTTTTTGGTAACGGTCGCTACCCTTATACTTAATGTTATAACGGGACTCGGGCATAGCTGTCTCGTACGCAATACTGTACTGTACAATGTACGTACGGTATGTCATGAACGATCGTTCATGCAACGTGCGACGCAGTGAAGCACATGGCTGGCCGGCCGGCCCGGTTCGTTCAGCAAGCTCAATCAGCTCTGCTAATTACAAATGCTGTATTGTACTGTACAATGCACGTACGTACAGTGCGCCGGTTCGTTCAGCAAGTCCAACGAACTATGCTAATTATGTTCGAAAATAATATGATTATTCATGAAGTTCACCATTGGAATGCTCCATATTTTATAATTTGGGGTTAATAAATGAAATGGCCGAAAGAATTTCACTCATCTTTGCGAATTTTGGGGGTTGAAACTTTTCTAGGAATTATACTAACGTTGAAAAAATTATAAAAAATGTTTAATCGTCTTTTGATAAAATTATTAAGTCAGGTTAAATGGGAAGGCTAACGTAGTTACAAATATTTTAGTTGCACCCACAAGGCTTGCAAGCCAGGGTTGCATAATTAAGCCCAGAGCTACATAGCTTGGTCCCTTTTTTGTGTAGATTCCATATGTTTTGAGACTGATGAACTGTAAACACGTAACCTTGGAAGTTACGCCCGGGAAAATTCCCGCAGTGCATTTATCTTGAACGATATTAAGCATATATTTTTCTGCCGTCTAGAGGTAACTTTTTAAGTCTAATCTATCAAGTTTACAGTGCTCCACACTTTGAAAGGTATGGTGGATTGTTGAAGCGTGTACTGCATAGTTTAATCCCTGCACCTTTGATAATTTTAATCCTTTCAACAAGTTGCGTGAAAGAGTTTATTGTCACATTATTTCGGCAAACCACTCCCAGATCATGGGGCGAACGGATCGATATACCAGTCAAAGCAACGCAACGCAGACTGTACAACTGACATTATAAAGGTCTTTTTTTAAACCTTTTGTAATTTTTCATCCAAAGTTTACCCATTGTTATGTGGTTTTGGGCAAGCAACTTCTGCGGTTTACTGCATAAACGAGTTTAGGTATAATGGTGAACTGCGGCGACAGATTTATTAGGATGCAAAAACGGTTAAACGAAACAACATTTGGCGGCCGTTTAACCGACCCATCGGTCGGTTAACCGGTTAACCGTTTAACCGTCGCAGCCCTAGTTATAAACCAAGTACAGTATGAAGATTGTCCATCATTCCTATAGATCTTGACATATCATGTTTACGAGCAGTTTTTTTAGAATTTTGCATTTTTGCCTCCGGTGACCTCAGATAACCTTTGACCTCTACCAAAACCAATAGAGTTTATGTTCTGACTATAAAACTAGAACAGCAATGCTGTTGTGTAGCTCACACAACTTCTCTTGTCTGTTAAAAATAGGAACTCAAAAGAACCAAATTTTATCATTTATTCATCAACTTCCACAAAACCTCCTTACCTTGCACAGGCAAAACGTAAGAAAAGAGTATAATAATAAATGAACTCAAAACCCGACTGAAAAATCACAAGCACGTTTAGGCATGTAAACACTGCAACTGACACTGTTTGATGACAGATCTACAAATATCACTGCATATTTTCTAAAATCAAGACGGCCTGTAAAGGTTACATACTTGAATTAGCGGCAAGACTGAAATCAAACTGATGTTATTAAACTGTTCAAGTTTGCAAAGTACATGTAGTTGCACCTACAACACCACAAGCAAGCACTGCATAGGTTTGCACTCAATCAAAACAAACCACAGACTCAAAAAGCTGCTACTGAAGTTGAACTCAAAACAGTTACAGTATTGCAATTACTTGACTTGACCATCTCAATTGATCCAGGAACAAAATGGGATATATTCCCAAAACAGGTTAAACCATTTTCCTTTCTTGTAAGCCAAACTGACCACAGAGTTGCTTCAGATTTTGTTATCATGAATCAAGTAGCTGCTCAATGCAGGGAGTTCCCATGGAACTCCTTGCTTAATGAATCATGATCATACAATTAGTTATCCCCAAGGCATTGTGATTGCATGGGCCACTTGATGAACAAAGACTAATGTGTGTTAATGGATCAAATTTCAAAACAAACCTGCACAGGCAGTTGCGAGATAGCAACTGAACACACAACCAAGTACACTGCTATAAGTGCAATGAATAAACAGCTACCTGTTCAGCAGGCACAGTGAACTCAGCCCTACAAAAATTGCTTAAAAACCAAATTTAACTTTTGTATATCAAAATGCAAATAGGCAAGTTTTAATGCCCTGTGGACAAACAATCATGTCCCAAAATTTCAGCTCAAAATCTCCACACATCAAAAGGCTGAAAACTTTTGTAGAAAAGTTGACGACATCTGCCCCATTTTATAACCTCACACATGTACTGTGTACAATGTGTGAGCTAACAACCACATGCTATTAAAGTACGAAAGCTTCCTACCTAGAGATACTGTGTTTACAAGGTTTTCAGGTTTTGACCTCTGGTGACCTCACATGAACTTTCACAGGTCCACCAAAAGATATGGGGATCTTCCTCTTACTAAATTTAATAATTCTATGTCCCAAGTATGAAAATTATCCATCATTGCTATCTTGAGATATTGTGTTTACAAGCCAAGCGTCACAAACACACATGTATACTACATGCACATACACGCACAATAGCCGCTTGATTTTAGAGATTCCTTTTTCCACCATCAAGGAATCTAAAAGAATAACTTTACAAATACTGAAGGAATAGTTAAGCAACAGGCCTAGGCCTAATTATAACTTCCTTGAACATATTCACAAACTGACAGCATGTGGGTGACTCATTCCTTACTCATATTACAGTATATAGGCCTTCAACTACAATGCTTTTCTAATGTACGTTAACTTATTGCATTTCACGTGAAAAAATGAGAGAGAAAAAAAGAGTGACAAGAGTCACCAAGATTTCCATACACTTGTCCTGAATGAACAAACTTGGAAATCTCCCAGACCTCTGATGTCATGCTACTGTATAGATATTTTGGTGTTACACTCATGTACGTACTACTATTCAGGGGATGAAATAGTGTGAGTTAGGTCAGGCTTCAAAGTGATCCATCACAGGAATATAGGTGGTTTTATAGGAAGGATACTGATGAATATATAGGGTTTTATAGGATTTTTCCAGGAAAATATAGAGTAAATATAGGAATGTCATACACTAGCCGTCCTACAGTAATTATCATTGAAGTTCCTCAAAGTTGTGGATGGGACAAACACTGTACCTTAGGATATTATACCGTTCAAGAGATAGAAATGTGATAAACAGTATCACAAGAGTGGGCCAAGTGGCAGAAGACTGTGGTTCTACCATCAACATGGAATTTAGGAAACCACCTTTGTATTTTGTGGAAGAGCAATACCATAAATAAAGCAAATGTTGTAATATTGAAAGTTGTGAACACAGAATGTAACTATATAGTATGATGCTTTGAATGGATCAGTACAGTAGTTAATGCGGATAATGAACTGTTGCTTATGTCCAAAGTGCACAGGCAGAGTTCACCTCAGCTCCAATAATACTGGGGTTGACCTGAGCAAAGTTTGCCATTTTTCACTGTTTAAATAGCAGTAAAAGACCTCGTAAGGAACAATTTTATAAACTTAAACTGTATACCTAGTCTTGCAATCTTGATATGTGAGATATGGGTGATAACAGTAACATTTTATAGGCCTATGACAACTGTATGATTGCTACTGTATGAATACCTTCAAACTCACTTTCAGTGTCATAGCTAGAACTGTCTCATGGGGCTATGTAGTATGCTCTCTGTTTGACACATGGGGGGGGGTTATGGAGAGGGGGTTCTATCCTTCTCCCCTTTGAAAATATTTTGAAAGATTGGGTGTCCTTACATGCAATCTGGTGCCACACATGTTATCTTCTGAAGTAAAATTTGTGTTAAAAAATTTACATATATTAGGATATTAAATAAGGGATAAAAAAATCAGTATCATTGAGGGGGAGGGGCATAGCCCAATGACCCCTTCCCCTAAAAATGCCACTGCTCACTCTGAATCTGTACAACTTGGCAGGAAAGTATAGTCCACATGTCAAGATGCCTACAGAATGCAAAAAAGTCTGTGCATTAACATACTTAACATCTAAAAACAGTGCTGTAGCTGAGTGGATAAAGGCGGTAGCATTTGAAGAGATAAAGCTTAGCAACCAGGAGGTTCGGGGTTTGAACCCCAGCCAGGTCAAAGTACAGTAAGGTGGGTTTTTCATCCAAGAGCAATCTACAGTTTTCCCATATGAACTGGCATTCCAAAAGAAACCAAATTTTATCTAAATTGCTTAATTGGTTAGCCACCCAACGTGAAGTTTAATTCATGAGCCACAGGCTTCTCCCACTTCCATGGTCGCTTATCGTCATAAAACAACTGCCCTTCAAGGGCTAAATTATTATTATAGAATCTCACTTGAGGCAATTACATGACAAAACTATGGAAAGGGCAACTTGGCAAGTGCCCCTACTTGCCATCAATGATGGGCACTACAGCACCAGACCCGTACAAGGATCAGATTTTCCACTTTGGTCTAATGGATAAATTTACGTGTCATCTAGGGGCCTGCCGTAAAGATAACCTCCTTAATAGAGATCTGCTTAATGTAAACTTGTAAACATAAGAGTGAGACTCTCAGTATTTCTCAGAGCAATACCTTCTAAATGTTTAGGGAGAAAGGGGGGAGGGGTATCCAATTAGGTTAGATGCCAACCGCTACAGCCCTTGCAAGTTAATATCCATTTTTTGCGAGTCTTTTTCCTTTATTAGTAGGCTTAGTTTGGGGTTGCCATGGGTTTTGAGTCCAGACCTTGCCGACCGCCTCCTCCCCAGTTTTCTCCATTGTTTTGTTATCATCCCGAGCCGTTACCCATTCTTAGTTTTTCTGACCCTGCTATTGTGCTCCTTTTCAGGGTGTTTTCCTATTTCACCTTAGTGTTTTACTTACAGTTTTAATCTGCCCTTGTCCGAAGGAGTGGGTCCCCCCCACTCGAACGGAATGGTGACCACATACACCTTGCATCAGTCCTGAAGAAGTCAGAGCCACCTCTGACGAAAGCTTGACTATTTCAAGACCTTTGACAGCGTACTCGTTGAAATCATCTTAGGTGTATGGATTCCCGTCGTGGAAGTCTTTCTACTTACATACATACGTACGTTCACTATATGGTATAATAGAACTTTTAACCATACTGTGCTAATGTTAGGCTTATGCTTGGGCCTGTCTGCATTGAATCTGTACATTACTGAAAGTTCTTATTCCAGATTTATATATTACATTTTGGCCTTGGAAAAGTGAGTTTTGGCCTATGACTGACCTAAAAATTGTTGGTTACCAAGGCCATGTTTGCCCTTGGACTAGGGAAAACAAATTTTGTGGCCTGTACTATGTACGTACTTACAGTGTTGTTTACCATAATCTCATAAGGCTATGCTCCTGTACCTACTTAGTCCTCAGTAAAGGACTGTGGTTGTTCGCCTACAGCTCACTATACACAGTCCTTACACCAACCTATGGAAATAGCGGGGGATCGGCCATCTATGTGATGGCTGAAACTGTCTTTCTTCTCACAGAAATTTTGAAAGTAAAGTCTTAATTTACTACCATGAATTTTCTTCTCCAGATCTTATAGGAGTATTGCAGCTGTTTTTGATCACTGAGAATTTCTGGAAAGTACCAAAAATGTGAAACCAAATCAGCAACTTTTTCGTGCCGTAAAATTTATCATGCGACTGTGGAACTTTGTTTACATCAGTGCAGTATGCTAATGAGCTACATCATTCGTCAGTATAGAATGTTGGCAGAGGCAGTTGCCATGTGTATATAGGAACTACAGTGATCAAAATGATGTGCATGATGTCACAATCTTGCGTACACAGCATTCTGATGTCAAAAAATATTTTGAATGCTACAGTAAATTTTCCAAAGTTGCAAAGTTGATGATTTTATTTCAAATTTTCGGAACTTTTCATATGTTTAAAGTGACAAAAACAACTGCAATATAAGAGTAAGATATAGAAAGAAAAAGGAATGATAGTAAATTAAGATTTTAGGTCCTACAGGTAGCTTTGCTATACGGAGAAAATCAATTTTGACCAGCACTGTGCTGGTCTAAACCCCCCGGTTTCAATGGATGGGTGTAAGGACCGTGTATGGGGAGCTATTGGCCACCAGCTATACACGTGTCTTTACTGAGGACTTGTACCTACTATACTTACTCCCGTATTTCATATGAAACTGATCAACACTGGCTAGTTCAAGCAATAGGCCTACATTTTTCACAGAACTGCCTTCGACTTTACACCTCCACTTGAACATTATAGGTTATGAAAGAAATGTTTTAGTACACTGCAGCCTACACTGTACTGTAGGCTTACTACAGGACTAATTTTTTTTCAAACTTAAAAAAAAAAAATTAGGCCTACAGGGGCCTACCTTAAAAAAAAAATTGCAAGGTTTATGTTAATTTCAAAACACTACACAGAATGTTAGGCCTAATGGAAGGTGATAATAACATCAAATCAGCAAAAGGAGTTCTTAGGCACTTGGTAAAAACTTATTACTGTATACACCATTATCTTTTAATCTATTATGACTATCTTTACTTTATACAGTGCTAGGAATGTTTATGCAGTAAGAGAAGTATATTTGTTGTTTATAGACAGTAAATGTTGCACTGTGCACCCAGTAAGGTGAGACAGAAGGTGTAATATTATGCTTATGTTAATGTGCTTTAAGTACAGTAGCATGCTTACATCCTATCCCTTATCCAATCTTAAAAGAGACTTTTCTGCAAAACTGGCTCTAAAGTGGAGAGCAGGGTTTTCATTAAGGTGTAGCGGTATTACCAATATAAAATATCGATATACCAACCTAAAAATATCGATAATATTGATAGTATCGATATTTTTGCGGAATAGGTACACACACTATACAGTACATAAAAAAACAAAGTGTGGGAAGGTATTAATACTATGTACTGTACCCGGCCCCTGACGAATTAAATGCCGAATTTTACTACGTTGGTAGCGAAAAATAAATCAAGATTTGTGCAGAAAAATAAAAAAAAACTGTGTGTGCATTTAACATTTGAGTAGTTGCAGTCGCAAAGTAACTTTCAATATTTCTTTGGGAATATGTCTTATTAAGTTATATAGCTTTTAGTGTTACTTCAGCATCACACCAGACGATCAAATATCCCTCCACCTCACTAAAGCAACAAACAGCCATGATCTAAAAAAATCTGTGGGAGGTCTGCCCCTAAATAACTACAAAACACTTTCAAAATCTGTGGTTACTGGTTTCACTGACCATACAAACATTTTCAAAATGAGTGGCCCAAACAGCGTAATTCCCACCCCTTACTAGCATGTGCTACGCCCATTCCTTCCACTAGCAGCAGGTTGTGTTTTAAATATTTTTTGATCAAACAAAAATATGGCATATTTTGATTCGCAAGTTTTGGGATGAGTTAAAGGTATCCTTTTGGACTTATGTAAGCCAGGGGCCTTCTCTGTTATTCAGTTTGTCACTAAGACATATAAGCCTAGGTACCTCTTCACCTAACTCTCGTAAAATACCTTGCACGTAATTCACTATGCAATGCTGCATCAAAACGGCCTTGTTTTGCTAGTCACTATATATCTAAAATACCGACCGATATTTTCGATATCAACTATTTGTCGGTATTACACTCAGCTGTAATCAATAAGTTACTAGCAGTCGATATTACCTAGCTGTTCTCTTGTCTGTGCTTCAGACATTCCAATAATCTACGAATACAGTACTGCTACTACTGCTCATACTGAAAATCCAGGCACCGTGCAGTCTGCTGCAGGCTGCAGCTCGCTAGCTGCTTCAGCTTCTCGGCACTCTCGCACGTGTCCGTTACCTGGGATGTCAGAGTTTTCCCGAAACTTTCAAGTCCTGCTATAAGAACTTTAACGCAGCTATTTTTGCAGGATCATCCCCATCGTAGTGTCAGCGATCTTTTTTTAATGTATGGAAAAATATCGCAGTCAAAACTACTCGCAAAATTCTGCCCAAACAAACAAAATATATATCTCACAAATACTTAAAAAACCCCTCGTATCGAAGTACGCTGATCCAGTCAAAGCAGGCCTGATTTTTAAGGAAATTTTCAGGTTGCCCATCGGACAACCTGAAGCTAAATTTAGGTTGTCCGAAATAGTTTTTGGTTGTCCGAATGAAAGTGACGAACAAGAGAGGAATAATTCTATTTCCTGTCTCTGCCATAGAAAACAAACATTTACTTTAAATTCTGCATTTTCCATATTTATTGGCATGGTACAAAGATGAATGGTAGTCAATACCATTGTCTCAATGCCACTTCTTAGGGGATTTTTATGACATACTTTCCTGCTGATGTAGGGAACTATTCAGTTTCAAATAAAATCTACTAGTCCATCGGACAAGTTCAAAGAGAGAAATTGGTTGTCCGATGCAAGTTTTACCCGTCACGGACGATCGGACGAGTGCTAAATTTCAGCCCTGCAAAGGTCATAATACTCCTATGTATGCTGCATAGTTTGTTTGGAAGAGTCCAAACTGTAAATATTTTCTACAGTACTACACGTGTTGCATGTGTGGACTGAATGCAGCGTGTTCGTACATGTTTGCATACATTCATGTTGCGTAAAGCTTCCCCAACGAAAGGTTACGACGCTGTACATACTGAACCCTATGGCCTATGGAATAACATGCATTGTGCAGTACCTGTACCCACACCAAACTTCTAACAAATGTATTTGCAAAAATGTTTCGTTATTTTCTCAGTTTGCGGAACTTTACTCTGTGAGATAGTCTGAGATAGACCATCCTACAGTAAGTCTAAATATCATCAAAAATTAGTTTACTTGTAAGGTCTCGGAATAAACTTGCATGCAGTAAGCAATTCTGTAGATAAAAACTTTTAATTGTGTCACCAATACGGCTCATGAGCTAGCTCTATACATATTCAGCCATTTACGCCCCACCTGTACCTTGGCAGTCGATCACCAATCTGTACTGACATACACTGTGTACACAGTACATTCCACTGCATGTGCAAACCACAGAAATAATTCATACAGCATGCCTTTATGCTCATAGCATTGTGATGTGCAGCTCAGTATTGTGCTACGAAGGTCACAAGAGGTGAACCTAGACCTACTGTACGTAAGCTAGGCCAAAGATTTGTTGGTAACTTGACCCTATCAATGCTTAGGTATCGGTTTTTAAAAACACTCGCATTGGTTATGAGTCACTGCTGTTAATATCGATATTTGTGTTGAGTGTCGCTATTTTAGTAGAATCGGTATCCAAGTGAATTGTAGAATTTCGATATTAGTACTATATATAGACTTTACTATATATGTCAATATTTCTGAAAACGTATATCGACGATATTACTAAGGAGCAAATACTGACTAATGTCGATAATAACGATATACCCCTACACCTTAGTTTTCATTAAACCGAGCTCCCGGGTCTCAGATGCACGACAAGCCGCCTAGATGCTTGGAAGAAAATACTGTACGTCCCGTGAACGCATGATGTTCAGCCTTATAGACACAAAATTGTAGCTCTAAATGTTGCAAAATTTCTTGGCAAAAATATCCAGAATGTGCTACAATATACTGTACCACACACTTGCAGTCAAAGTTCGTTTGAAGATTCAAGCCTACATATTTTCCAGCGGACTTTTCAGTTACTACTGGAAGCAATATAATGTTGTAGGTCCGTCATGCATGCCAGTCATGGGATATGCTCCGTTTCCACGGAATCTCAATACATATGCCTAATGATAGTCACATGTAGCCAGATGTAGTGCCGTGCAGACAGTGTAAGGCATGTCTGTTTGGACATATGGTCTTGTCTGGTAGACAGAGCACCATCAGTCGGTCGAATCATCCACAAGCAAACTACTACAATGATAGTCACATCTAGCGAGCTGTAGCGTGGTGTAGACAGTGTGTAGCACTGTACTTTGACACCATGTTGTTTGCATGAATCATCTACGAGCAAATCATTAAAACGATGGTCAAATGTATCGGGTTGTTGCGCCGTGTAGACTCCATACAGCAATTATGTTTCGACAATGACGGACCGTTCGTGTAAAGACATACATCAGTTCCTTTGAGTTATGATTTGCGAGAAAGCACCACCAATCTGTGAAATCATCAACGAGCAAGTCACTGCCATGATAGTCACATGTAACGAGATGTAGCGTCGTGTAGACAATGTGTGTCACTTTTGTTTAGACCTCATGGGGCCGATGTGCACCTCTCGGAAGGTTGATGGTGGTTGGTTGGAAGCCTTATTTAAAATTAGTTAAAAATCAACTAAATTTTACAGCACACCACTATATGTTAATAGTTGTTGTAGTGTATAAACATCGTGTAGCAGATGGAATCACCTTACTTATTCATAATCTCTTTCCTGCGCTTCTCGTCGTCCAATAGCGTGAAGACCGAATCAAGTATTGCATAGCCTATGTAGGTAGCCTACTACCTCGGTAACCAATGGATACAGTCATTGCGATTGCTGCACATCAGCTGAAACTCCCTGGCTATGGGCCTGATAAAGAATCTTGTGGGATATTTTCTGAGCATATCTATGTCTTCACCACTACTGGTCTTAATAACATTCTGCACAATTTTGGGGTGGGACTTGGAAAACTTTTGGGGGGGGGGGGTTAAGCCCCCTGTAGGGCCCATGCCTGAGTTAGTGCAGGTTTTTGCATTGCAGGTGAAAATATGACCAATTTTCGTGAAAAGTTCAAGCACCATAATCGAACAACACACTGTAAGTTGCTAAGAAAGTTACTGAATGTAACTTTGTGCTCCTTGGTGTCTTATGTGATCGCATGATACAGGAATTCTGTAATAGGGCCTGGGCCATCATTACCATACTGGAAATGTCTTACGTTAACGTTAGGCTATGTGGGAGAGAATAAGGGCCTTGTTTTCGGAGCGTATTAATTAGTATCCTCGGCACTGATTGAGGGCTAGGGCAAAGATGAATAAGGTTGCACGACTGGTCACTTACCTGAAAAGCACGTCTGATAAGCTGAAATTTTTGAGACATTTTGCTCTTAATCTTGCTCCGTACAGTGAATACTATGGTGAAAGATCTACAGTCTGCAGTCGGCGCCGCATGCATGCAAAATGTTCATACGCTGCCTAACCTGGCAAACGTAACAGCATGCAATTTAAGTGTTACGTATGTAGAGCCTTTTTGTGTACAAGTACAGAAGTGTGTTTACGTAACTGGCCATTGCCGTGCCCGCAAGCATTGGAGGACAGTTTACGTATGAGCTCTATGAGTCACTATCAAGAAAGAAAAGTATTATCAGCGTGGAGGCGATGGAAACAAATAGTCAACACATGGAGAAATTCAAATACATTATGACCTATATTGAAAGGAAAGAAGTTTCGTTAAAACAAGTCAAGGTGCGTTCACATCAAAACCGAAATCTGCTGCGTTTTGCGGGCGGGACGCGAAATTTGTTATCTCAGAACGAATGGGGAGATTTTCAAAATTTTCATTGGAGTAAAATTGCCCCTAGTTGTCTTGGGAAAAAAATTTTCGCGTCCCACCCGCAAAACGCAGCAGATTTCGGTTTTGGTGTGAACGCACCTTCATACAGGGGGTGATCTGTACAGTTGTTCATTGACAAAATGTCGCAACTGAAAAAGACCTCCACAAGCCACAAGCAGACTGTCCTTCACACCGCCACGGGAACAGAGCAGGTGGTGCCTACAGTGTGGTTGATACAACTTTCAAGGCAGTACCACGGACAGCTTCGCAGGCCGAAGACTAACACACGCACGTAACAGTGATACTGTACTTGAAAGTCACATTGACATGGACTGTGATGGGTGTCACACATTCCAGACCTCGCTCAAAAAGCGATCAAAACTTTCTCAAATCTTTCGTTAAGCTATCAAAATTTCCCCCACGTATTACCTGGTTATCGGGCTGCCCATAAACAAAGGGTAAGGTCATGGGGGATACATAACTCAAGGAGAATCTTGTACTCAAAATTGGCCTCAGGCCCTAAAATTGCTCTTTTAGGGCTTGCAGTTCACCTAGCTTGTCCAAGCTCATGATAGACCAGCCTCTCTTGAATAAACAACACTTATAAACAATTGTGACCTTCAGTCACAACAGCTGTTGGTTATAGGAGTTGCAAGCCTTTCAATGCAGTTGGGATAAGCCTCACTCATTGGTTGTCTTTGAACAGGGGTTGCATATGATTAATACCTAACTGTAAAAAGTGTCTTGTCACGAATTTGTAAGAAATGATTTTAAATCATTAATTACCCTATTACCATTTCAGTTGTGTATCAGATGTGCAAAATCTCTTAGTTTGACCATTTACTATCAAGATGTGAGTAAACCTCAACATGTGTGATAAAAAATCATGAATTACGTGAACCAACTCAATGTGCCCCTTTAAGTTGGAGCACTGAAAGAGCCTATCTTGAGCTAAATCAGCCATAATGATCAAAATGGCGGCCATTTTGAAGTGGCTTGCTACCCCCCCCCCCCCGGCCCTGTACATGAAAAATAATATGAAGCACATAATTTTCTGATTGTCTGATGTAGTAGTTTACTCTACATCATGTCAAAGTTGAACCAAATATAGCAAAAAAAAAAAATGCAAATCCCCAAAAGGTTAAATTTTGGCCTGGACTATTAGCCAGGCTATAGTCCATTAAAACCACCCAGCCTACATTTTTGAAGTTTAAATTAGCTGTAATTATTTTACACATGCGTACCTTTAACCTAAAAGTGCCAAGGCTACAAAAAGTCAACAATAGGGATTTAAGGAGAGTGAAATATCCAGGGGTGTAGCCTGGAATTTGTCAAGGGGAACCGACGTAGCCCATAGACAGACTCTCAGATCTCCACGCCATCATGGGTTGGCGCAAAGCGAAAGAAAATTTTGGCCCAAAATGTCCCCGGATCGCTGGAAATGGCACTTCCAGGCCTATTTACTTCGTGTAAATAGGGGAAACCTAGCAATATTGTAAAAATACACATTAAAAAATACCAAAAATATGCTCATGGGGGTCGGCTGCCCCCTTCACCCCCCTCCTTGTCTATACGCGCCTGGAAGTATCCTTCATACCGTACAGGAAAGCGTTTCCCCAGCTGCATGGGCTTTACTGGTTTGGGAAGGCCGTCAATATACAAGCACTAGCTAAAATATAAAACCATGGTGTTATTTTTCAAGAAAACTTAATTTTTTACTCCAAATCCAGATATGGATTGATATCTGATATCTGGTGAAATACAGCCTTTATATGGCCATATCAAGCCAGATGTACAGCCAGATTTAGATGCCTTGATACATTATATCAAGTTTTATATGGCAATCTCAAGCCAGATATAACTAATTGATACAATGCAATCCCAGAAGAAAAAAAAAAAAGTTGATTCCAGTTGGGAATTTTAACTGGGAGTAACTGTTTCCAACTGGACTTAACTGTTTCCAACTGGGGGTAACTGTTTTCAGTTAGTTTTCCAACTGGGCATTCTCTTCCAAGTTGGGCATTTCATTGAATCCAGTTAATTCCAGTTGGAATTGGTAAATTTCCATCAAAAACAGTTGGGAACAGTTGGATTTTGTAGAGTACATTCACAGACCACTTGGAAGTGTGGAAGACAATATTGACACCAGCTGGAAACGGCTGTGGCCAATGTTTATTCATTGTCATATTTAATTAGGGGTTCCACTGGGAGGTATCGAGAGTGGGGTGTGTTCGAATGGTTAAGTTGTTGAACTAATGATCATACTCTTATTATATTTTTTTTATTTTATATTTCAATTTTATTTTCTTCCCAGAAGGAAAAAAACAATTGGAAATTCTCATCTGGTCCCAACTTTTTCCAGTTGGAAAATTTCGGACCAGTTCAACTTGGAATGATTTCCAACTGGTTTCAACTGGTTACAACTGTTTCCAACTGGTCTCTTTCTAAATGGTCATATTCAACTGGTTTTACCTAATTTGCATAATTGAGCTAAAATGCATTTTATCAGACCAGACCTTTTAAAGGATGTTTTGTGATGGTTTCTTTTTTGAAATTTATTCCCCAAAATGTGCAGTTTACACACTTTTACAGTTTATAACAGAATTAGCGCTTTAATGAATTATTTTTATCGTATTTGTTTTGTAAACTATATCTAAATCTCTACATTCGTAAATACATAAGTCTTCACACATCACTACAATATTATTACATGTACAAAACTAGAGGTTTTGGACTTCCTTCAAATGCATTTTGTTGCCTTCGGGTGTGTGTTGTTTTCCTGTTTGTAAATAGTGTTGTGTGGTGGGTGGGCCAACATCGTATATGTTGGCCACAGAAATTTTGTTTTGCTAGCTTGGTGTAAGGTAACTTTGTAAATGATTGTAAATAGTTCATGGTTGTGTTCTTGCCGGTCCGGATTTGGTTCTTCCTGTTTTGTTTGATAGTGTCCGTTTCTATGCATTTAAAAAGCCCCAATGCATTTTGAAGTACATTTAAAAAAGTGTAATGCATTTTGAAGCACAACATTATGTCCAAATTACCCTTCTACAAGCCACACATGCTTGGTATTAATTTTCAAGGATCCAGTTGTTGTCCAGTAACTGGAAAGTGGGTTCCCAGCTCATCCAGTTGGAAACAGTTAATCCCGGTTGAAAACAGTTGGTCCCAATTGGAAACAGTTGTGAATTTTTCCAACTGGTCCAAAATCCCAGCTTGGAAATTTTCCAACTGTGTCCAGTTGGAACCAGTTGAAAATTCCCAACTGTTTTTTTCCTCTGGGATTCCAGATATGCAAATGAAGTTTTATATGGCCATATCAAGCCAGATATAACTTGATGAAGTGCCAGTCCAGATATGTCAATACAGTTTTATATGGCCATATCAAGCCAGATATCATTGAACTTGATGAAATGTGCTAATAAAGTTGTCTGTGGCCATATCAAGCCGGATATATCTTGATGAAATGTCAGCCCAGACTTTATTTGCATACTATGCAAATAAACTTATAAAACTTTATTTGCATAGTATGCAAATAAAGTTTTATATGGCCATATCAAGGCAGATATAAATTGATGAAATGCCTTTCCAGATATGAGCTCTTAAACATTTTCTGCTGATGTTCAAGTCCTGGGTAGGACTTAAAGCTGCATCCGGTTGTGGAGTTTTTTTATACACGTAGGGATAATGCAGTGGCGTAGCTAGAGGGGGGCAGGGGCGGTCGCCCCCCCCCCCCCACAAAGCCTTTGAAGGCCTCTGTCGGAAATTTCTAGTGTCCGTCGGAAATAAATTAAAAAAGTTCATTTGAAACACTTACAACACTTGTTATGTTTTTAAGCAGAATTAGACATCGAAATGTCAACGTGAAAAGCAAAAGTCGGTCTCAAATCGCTCGGAAAGCAAAAAAAAAAAGTCCTCCAGACAATTACACATCGAAATGTCAACGTGAAAATCAGAATCCTTTCTCAAATTGCCCGGAAAGCAAAAAAAAAAAAAAAAGGTCCTTAGATAATAATTTGTCGGAAGTTTTTGCTTTTGCCCCCCCCCCCACAAAAGATATCTAGCTACGCCACTGGGATAATGAGGTTACCCTTTGCCACAACTGCCTCCGGGGCACCCTTGGGAAGGGTGCGCCTGTATTTGCCCAGTTCAGGTCGCCGAAGAGAGCGGACGTGCCTGTCCCCCACAGGACTCGTTCGATCTCTTCGGTACTTCAGTTTGGTTTTTGTTCAATTTTTGTTGGGTGTAAATAGTGTGTATACTATACATACTGTAAATATGGCAAGTGGACCCCGACCCCTGGTGGCCCTCTGGGGTTGTGGCCTTTCGGGGCAGTTACTTGTGGGTGATGGTAGTAGTTTGGTGTGGTTTTCTTGGTGTTTCGGTTTTTGGGTTGTTGTTAAGTGATGGTAATTTGGTCTTTTGTTGTCTTTCAGTTTCGGTGTCTGTGGCTGCTCAGTAGCAGTGTTGGTGGTTTTTGTTTCGTTTGCGAGGGTGTTGTTGGTGTTCGGTGTTTTAGTTGTTGGCCATATGTTATAAACCTTTCGCTGGTCTGGCCGTGACCGTTCGTTTAGCACGTAAAAAACCTGGTGTTCAATGTCTCCATGAGGAGTGTGGACTATAAGGCCTACTATGATTCATAACTAAAGCAGATATGGTCCGGATACAATTTTATTTGTGCCATATAAAGACTTGATCCAGATAGAACTTTATCTGGCCATATATGGTTTAGGTCTGGTTCTGGTTTAGATCTGTGTTATTTCTGTCCAACTTTTTATCTGATCTGATATAAATTCCATATCTGGTGCAGATATGGGCCATATATGGAAATATATTCTGCTCATATAAGGACCATATCTGGTCCAGATAAACTTTTATCTGTTCCATGTGAAGACTTGATCCAGATAAAACTTTATCTGGCCATATATGGCTTAGATCTGGTTCTGGCGTAGATCTGGGTTATATCTGCCCAATTTTGTTTATCTGGCCCAGATATAAATCCCATATCTGCAGCAGATATGGGCCAGATATGAAATCCACATCTGGCCCATGTATGGAATTTCATATCTGGCCCATATCTGAATTTCGAGTAAGGGTTTCATCGGTACGATCAGTTTCTGAGACAGCAGAAGTTTTCAATTGAGGGCATTTATTTAGCGGCGTGCCCAGTTGGGCACCAACTTGAAGTGGGTTATTTCTCGGCTCCACAATGTGGGTCAGCCCAGCAACAGCTTAGCTAAAAATCAGAGAAAACTGAAAACAAGTTCGGACAAAAGGTTACAGAAATAACACAAAAAAGTTTTTTTCACATTCCCACCATTGTGTGGCTTGTCCAAAGCACCAATAAAATTACATCCGTCATCCCACGTAAGGCCAGCTTTACCCGCTGAAGCCCAGCTCGGCATGTTGGCCAGGAAAGTATCAAAAGATCAAAGGATCCGCCCGTATGCAAACTATCGCAGGTGCCCATATGCACAATTTACACTGACTTCATAGGTTTTTCTGCGGTGGAATTCATCTTCCGTGGTGGCCCCTCCCATCACCAACTCCGGTCGGGGCAACTGATAAAGGTATACAGCTAACAGGAACAATGCACACGCACACGCACACGCACACGCACACACACACACACACACACACAGAATTTTGTACCCTGTAATTTTTTGCTGGCCCTCCTCTTACCCCTCCACTTTTGAATTTTTTGTCACCACTGCAGACCCGTAGCCAGACAAGGAACTGAAGTGGTCGAGATAACTTCTGGGGGTGGCGTCTCCAGACTTTTCGAAGTCGGAGGAGAGGACCACTTCGCGTCACCAAGACGCCTCCTTGGCCGCTGAGCCCTTCATGTTGGTTTACCCTCCGGCAGAGGGTTGGGTCCACTGGAGGGCTATTGGTGGGAGTCCGACCTGAGGGGGGAGAAGGCTCTAGGGATATTTACAAAATTGTAACCATTAGAATGAAGCATTGAACTATCTCCAAATATGTCACTGGATCCGGACTAAGCAGCCCACAAAAACAAACATCTGCACAATTGACCAATGGTTTTGTTAGCATAACTCGCAATAACGATACTATGATTCGGAAGGAGGGTTTGTAGGGCTTTGAGTGGGGACAACGGGTCATGATAAGGCTTGCAACGATAAACATGGAATGTCCATGCAGTAGGACAATGCTTCACAATCGATAAAATGTACTTTTGGAAACATTTGTGCAATTTTTAGATCCTCTTGTCTAAATCGATATATAAACGATGTGCTTGTACATAAATTTTGACTACCTGCAAAATTTAATTTGGAGGACACAGGGGAAGGGGGGACGGCAAACGTTTGGGGCACATACCCAGTGTTCTCCACTAGCTGTTTTGTCCGTGGGCTCCACCCGTACAAAATCTTCCACACTACTTTAGCGCCCGGACAAAACTTTGCCGCCCACACAGAAAATTGTCCCGCCCGGTCAAGAAATTGTCTGTACTCTCGATCACAAACACCACAACTTAGTCGTTTAACTGCCTTTCATATTTGATTTGAAATACTCATGACAAGCAATGTAAAATAAAACATCGGAGATGTAAACCCAGCTCACTTGCACCTGAGCTCTTATATCATTCAATATGCACTTACTGCATTTCTTTCATATGTTTCCATAGTAGGAATCTGTTACCATCAAACTCATACACTAAACGAAGCCATTCAATTGAACTGTCCCCTAGGTTTCCCAATTTTCAACCGAAATTTCCATTAAAGTGAACTACTTCATTCTTGAATACTGCCAAGTGGAAACTGGAACTTCAGATCTGCAAGTCAAAGATATTTAGAAAATGCAATTTGCAAAAAAATGACCTCAAAATGCCCAGATTTGAACTCATAGGGAAGGCTAAGAACAAGGCCGTAGATTGCACCATTTGCGATCTAAGCCCTCCTAAATTGTCAAAATTTTCCCAAAGGGGACGGGATGTCCCCCTCTCCTTAGACCCTCCCCCAGGACGGCGATCACAAGAGCCCCCGGACAGAAAACAGACCAGTGGAGAACCCTGCATACCAGTGTCCAGTGGCGTAGCCAGAATTTCTGTCAACGGTTAGTGGGGCAAGACTTTTCTCAAGGTGGGCAACCAAAATAAACATTTTATGCACTTACTGTACTGAAGCCTGGTGCAGCGTGCCGGCAGCAGAATGTACAATGTGCATTGTACATAACTATGGCACGGTATATGTTGATACTGCACCCGTGCGGTTAAGCTATGCTTTGACAAATAAGACCAGACCACATGGCCGTACGGGACTGTTTTCCTCAGGGAGGGCCATGATTTTTGCCCGACTCCAGATCTAATTTAACTGCCCAATTGTCCGCCCGACTGGGACAAAATATCTGCCCGATTTAGTCAAGTTTGTGACATTTGGGGGAGGCAGCCCCCCCCCCAGCACCCCTAGCTGGCCCGTACGACCATGCCAGACCACCATCATTGTTACTGTTTTCAGTTAAGATCGTACCTGCCAACTGGCCGAATTGATTAATTGCTAAGCTGGTCATATTTATCAAAGTTTGTATATAATGTAAATGTCGTATTTTCGTCTGTCAAGGAAAACTTTTCCCGTTCTTTCTTTAAAAGACATCGTTTGAAATTATTTGGGGGGCAAGAATGTGTTACAACATAATTTTAGGGGAAGTACCTCTGACCCCACGGCTACGCCACTGCCAGTGCCTCCTCTTGGCGACGCCACTTGAAGAAACATATTTCAGAGGGCGAGATGCTTCAAAAATGTATAAAGGCAATGGCCACGAAAATATTTATAGGGGAGGGCCCCTGAACCGGCTCTGTGCAGCGGTCTGTCACGCAGAGTGCATAATAGGGATTTTTTACCCTTCCTGTCTTTGGTAAAGTGGCTAAAGACTTGAAATAATTCTTCTGCTGACGGGAACATCAAATGGCGGTCGCAACAACAGGATTTGAGAGCGATTGCTGCCCTCCGACCTTATTCCATCTTATTGAACACTTTGAAAAGAGAAGGCAAATCTCGCCAGGTTCATATACAGTGCAGTGAGTGCACAATGAACTTGAAATAGGGTCCATAATAAGTAAAGCGCAAGTAACTTTCTGACATGCCAACGTTGCTCTAATAGATGGCGCTGTGTAAGAAATGATAAGGAGAGACATGAATACTCACATGATGAAGTCGTTTTTCGACTATAATACGTTTTACAGTGATTCTCAAACGCGGCCCTTACGGCCGCATGCGGCCCCTGAATTGCTTTTATGTTTTGGGAAAAATCATACTCGACAAGAACAAAACGTAGCAAAGCAGGAAAGAAAATTACGTAAACATTAAGTCATTACTTGACTTTTTCCAAGTTTGCTCTCCTGAAGGGGTGCTAAGTTGAATTTGAGATATAAGTGATATGTACGAGCAAAACTGGTTGTCTGAAGTTTATGAAAACACCCAGTGTAAAAATTATCGTATCTTTAAATCCAGGCTCGTCTTGGAAAAATATCATTTGTCCCTCAGTAATCGTGGCCGTTTAAGTCTTTGTAGTTTCCGTTGTGGGAATACTAAAATTCCTGCCAATGTTGCCGGACGTTTTCTTAACATCGACCTTAATGACAGACTTTGTGAGCTTTGTACAAGTGGATCGATTGGTGATGAATTTCATTATGTTTTTCAGTGTACGGCATTTAAATCGGATAGAGAGCATTTTTTGAAACGTTACTATAGGGTGGGTCCAAACACTTTACAAATGGCTCATTTTTTAACAACAAGAAATAAGAGGGTGCAAAGGAAACTAGCCACATTCTGTAGTATTATATCCAATCGCTTTAAATAAGTATTTTTCATTACATGAGGGTGAGCATGTGTGTGCCTTTTTAGGTTTGTGTGTTCGTGTTTGTGTATAAGTAGCTTTGTGGTTCATACATATCTATCCAATTTTTCGTATATTTGGTTACTTTATTTTCAGTTGGGGTCTGGTGACTAGGTTTAATTTTGTGTGTATTTGAATGTATAATTTGTTTATTACTTGTTTCGTATTGATTTTCCTGTTATTTGTACAATATTCTGTTTCTTTATATGTTTGTATTGACGCTAACACCTCATAGGACGTATAAAGAGTAAATAAACTGAACTGAATTGAAGTCGTTTTTCGACTATAATACGTTTTACAGTGATTCTCAAACGCGGCCCTTAGGGCCGCATGCGGTCCCAGGCCCTGTCGGTGCGGCCCCTGAATTGCTTTTAGTTTTGGGAAAAATCATACTCGACAAGAACAAAACGTAGCAAAGCCAGAAAGCAGGAAATAAAATTACGTAAATATTAAGTCATTACTTGACTTCTTCCAGGTTTGCTCTCCTGAAGGGGTGCAAAGTTGCCTACGTAACAGGCTGTACGGTGTATTCCTTGTGTAGTGATATCTAGCCAAGACTAATTTCATGTGCCTTGTTGTTGATAATCATGTTTTGCACACGGTGGCGTGTATTTATGTAGTGTATTTGCGGAGTGGTTGTATGTGTAGTGACAAAGCTTGTATAGCAAAGTTATATCCCGGAAATTAATTGCGACATGGTGACTGCACAATTGAAAAAGGTATGGTGCTGAACGTTATTGGTTACATGAATTGGAATTTCGGCAATTTATATTTCGGTACTACAATGTATTTGCGACGTTTTGCCTGAAAATGCTAGTTCCATATAGCTCTGTAAGATGAAATATAATCATTCAATCAATGAAAACTTTTTTCGACTTTTGGGAACGCGACCCTCGAACTGAGCAGACCCACTTCTATATCTGACCGCCTTTGAAAATATCTGATCAAGAGCTTCCTCACATACTGGTCCCTATCGATGGATAAGTGCAGAACTGTTGTAACTGATTCATCCGTTTAAGAGTGGGGTTTCTGTCGGCAACCTACTTAGTTTGGAATGCCAGATGTTTCTCCTGTACCGCTAACCGACACATGATAAACATCAAAATGACTATACTGGTGACTGACGCATACTAGACGCAGAATTATAGACTAATGGTGTCAGGTGGGGGAGGTGCAGGGGGACATGACCCCCTATTGTAGGGGAAACTCCGTTTTCGTTTCGGAGCCTCAAACGGTATGCTGAAGTTTGTAATCCCTCGACAACGACCAGCCGCAGCAACAAATTTCTTGATTTTGCCCTGAGTATGGCATATTGCCCAATAAAGACCACAAATTTTCATAATTTCTTCAACAATAATCCCCAAAACGGATGCCTTCGCGCTCCAAAATTTCCCATTTGCCATCCTTTCGGCAGCCCTGCCGCTCCATCGGGGAACTTGGCAGCCACCTAGCACCTCCTTCGATTGAAGAGGCAAATTTGTCGTAAAGAGTGCGATTACCTGCAATCCAGAGAGCCTGAAAAGTAAAATTTTCTGACCTCAGCCCCAACCATGGTGGGGCTGAGGGGGGACGGGGGACAAGTCCCCCCCCACATTTCGATGGGTGGGGGACACAATATCTAATGTCCCCCCACATTTGCGTAAAAGAGTAGTGTCGTGGCTCTATTTGACTGGCTTTTTGAGTGGTCTGTAGGTTTGTTGGGCAATTGTTAAGTGTCTCGATGCAGATTTTGAATGCAGATTTCGTCAGGGAAATCTTATTTAACGACAAAATTTCGGCGGGCTTCACGCGCATGCGTCACGGTTTGCACTCCTTCTCATGACCTTTAAAAAGGTAATTATACATGGAACTATTCTGATCACAAAACTCTCCGAAAACAGACATACATTTCCAAACATCTGAAGGGGCCTCGCATCAATATGGGATCATTCAATCAGTGGCGTACGCAGAGGGGAGGACCATTCGGCTATGCCCCCCTCACTTATTCCGATTTTTTTAAGTTCCTATAAATACGTACATTTTTTAACACAAATTTTACTTCAAAAGGTAGCATATTTGGCACCAGATTGCACGTAAGGACACCTAATTTTTCAAAAATTTCAAAGGGGAGGGGGAACCCCTCCCCTTAGACTCCTCCCATCATTAGAATGAAGTATTTGGCTGTCTTAAAACTCATCATATGTGCACTAAGCAGATCTCAAAACTCACATTTTGACCATTTAAATAATAACCTTACTCAGAGTAGCAGGTCACTGTTATGACGAAGAGATTTTGTCCTGGGAGTGGTTACAGTGATAATTAATTAAAGAGTTTTTACGAAGCTATGAGGCACGCAAGATGTTCTACAGGAAGTAACCACTATACAATATTTAAAACAGGTGCGCACGAAGCTAGTCGAACAAACTAACAGCTTTATTTAAGAAATTTTATTGTAGTTATTTTACTTAATTTCTTAAATGCAATATTATCCATCACATAAAAGGTTCTTATACTTTCCCTAGCCACCTATTCTTTTATGTTTCATTTCTGTCGATGGTCTAGGACAAGGGGCCTAACAAGTCTTTGTAACTGCAAAAAATAAGGTACGGTAGTTCCGAAAGTCCAGGTTTTAGTTTAAGTAAGGATCAAAGTCTGAGGGTTAGCCAATAGGCATCTACTTACTTTCCAAAATCAATAAATTGTTGTTATGGGCAGTTTTTACAGAGACATGGCCAAGGGCGTCCGCAGTAAAATGCCAGGGAAGCAAGCTCCATTAGAGGCTGCATCTTTGTAAGGTGTGACCGGCAAAGCATTAACCGTGAGTGCCGAAGGCTTGGAATCGGGGGTCCTCCATGAGAATTTTTCGTAAATTTGATGGCTTTTGCGGTCATTTTGGACCATTTCTAGAGAAACTCTTCGTCCCCCAGGTAAAATTTGAAATATTTTTCTGATGATAATTGCAAATTTAAGGTAGCAACCCTCTTTCGACTTGATAAGGATGGTGATAGGTGAAGGGGAAAGTAAACAGTGAGAGGAGTTTCAAGGGCTTAACTTTAGGACGTAGTAATTTACTCAAGCTATCCTATACAGGATGAAATAACGAGGCAATTCCACAAAAGCTTTCCTACGTACAACGAAAATCGTGTTTCAATGTACACGCGTAGGTTTCTAAATTGTGTATGCAAGGACCGTGTAATGACGGACATACTGTCAGTGACCCTTATTTCAGGGCTTTAAGTCAAAAAAGATGTAGGAGAGCCGACGCCGATGCTTTTAAAGAAATTTTAATATAGTAAGTTAGTAACTAAACGTAATATTTCAGCATTGCCCCTTTCCTCCCCACCTTTGAGCTCCGCCATTGTAGCAGTTAGTTTTCGTTGCGAGCGAAGTCCGCGGAGAAAAAGTTTTTGGAATATTTATGGTATTTGATATTAATATTTTCCTTTATTTTACATTGCAAAATTTACTTTAATAATAAAAAATCACTCATAATTTCTCTGGTCTCGCATTCTTTCTTTATTCTTTTATTAATTTTTTTTAAGGTCTGGAAAAAATGGGGGGGGGGAGGGGGAAGTGTCCCTTGCCTCCGTCATCTCGCCTATGGTTGTGTGGTTAACCTCCGACTACGACCGACGCAATGACCACTAATATCTGAAACTCTTCCCCTGAAGAGCAGTCAGGTTGAATTGCATCGCATTCCAACTTGACGTTTATTCTAAAGTGTCGGACATGGTGTTTTTTTCTTGGCAGACAATTATCAATTAATTATGATACTACTATTTTCCCGACAACCTGCAGGATTTCGTCAAAAGGCAATGGCTTCCCGAATAGTGTAGTAGAGATCACTGACACAGAACCCTCAATTTGTGATAACTTTGCTACTAATAGGCATGATATAATAATTTCCTGACAAGCAGAGTAGTTTCCCAATACAGTTACATCTGGGAGGGGTTAGGTCTCTGGTTAAATGTATCCAAAGCAATAGTTCCACTCGAAAATAATTCACTGAAATAAAACTTTGTGATCATACAATTTTCCGACATTTCTGTAGCCCTAAATATTTTCATTCCGACAAAGTAAATTAATTGCAATTTTTTTCCTGATGGACAGCAAAATTTTCCCGACACCGGATGGTACTTTGAAAATTTCTGGGGGAACAAGAAGTACACTGGGACCAAAACACTCCCGTGTGGTATCCCGCTAGTAACATTTCCCCAAAGAGATAAAGGCCCAGGCTAGAACTATACCGGTACTGAGGCAATTTTATCCATTTGGGGGGGGGGGGGTAACAGGGGGCTCTCTTTTTGTATCCAAGTGTTGACTTGACAAAATCTTCTGTAATTAATTACTAAGTCTTTGTATTTTTTTTTTTTTTTTTATAAATTTGCTCTTTCATTCTGATGTATCATCACGTTCACCACAGTAATGTTTGTGCATAATTGTATTTAGTAGGATAATGGAATTAAGGTACATTCGAAACAATGAAATCAACTAGGCATTTTTAAGATTACGATTGATTTTGATTTGCTGACATCACAGCTGTTCAGTGCCAGAAGGGCTTACTGGATTCTGAAATTCCACGGGATGTTGTATAATATTATGTTAAGTTCTTTCGGCCGTGGTTGATCATAGTTTGGCCCATCCCAGGTAACATTCCCATATGGGATCCTAAGGGGCCCCATATGGGCCAACATATGGGGCCCATATAGGTTTGCAACCAAAATTCATAACGGGTCCGTATGGGCCAGCCCATATACCCATATGACCCATATGGGATAGTTCTTGGGACCAAGTGAGCAACTGCCCCACATGGGCCCCAGAACTATCCCATATGGCTCATATGGGCATATGGACTGGCCCCAGTATGGCCCCTTATAAATCTTGGATGCAAAATCATGGGGCCCATACAAGTTTGCTACCTGGGATTCGGACAGTCCCACCATAATGGATCTTAAAGGGATTCTGAAATTTGAAACTCACTGGAGACATGAACTGATAGCATAGCGTCTACCGACACATCTCAGATTATAAATGTTTTTACATCGATTTTCACCGGCTGTCCCACTGAATAGCCATGATGAAAAGGGCCACATGCAGGAGAGCAACCAATGCTGTCACTCATTGGCAATCATGCGTTTGCTGCCTGTTCGCCTATTAAACTCCTTAAAAAGTGTTAAAGTGTGTTGAACGCACTTATTAATAAAGGTCTCCCCCTCCCCGTTATCACCCTTTCCCCTATCACCCCAACCTCCTAACTCGTCCCCATGCCAACCCGAATTAAATAATCCTGCACATGCGGGATGGTGAAAAGTAAGACCGATGGCCATGTAGAACTAATACTACAGGCTACAGCATTCCGGTAAGGTGAGATTTGGCCTAAAGCTGCGTAATTTGATCACACACTTTGCCTAGAACTTGATGAAACATGGTAGATCAGTGGTTCTCGAACGCGGCCCTTGGGGCCGCATGCGGCCCCCGGGCCCTGACGGTGAGGCCCCTGAATTGACTTCAGGTTTCGAGAAAATCATATTTGACAAGAACAAAACGTAGCAAAAAGTAGGAAATTTAACTATGTAATATCTAGTCACGACTTGACTTTTTTCATGTTTGCTCTCCTGAGGTAGATTGCCTACGTAACAGGATGTGCGGTATATTCCTTGTTCAGTTTTATCTAGCCAAGACTGATTTCGTGGGACTAGTTGTTGGCAATCATGTTATGCACACGGTGGCATGTATTTATGAAGTGGTGTATTGCGGAGTGGTTGTATCTGTAGTGACAAAGCCTGTTGCAAAGTTATATCCAGGAAATTTACTTGCGACGTGAAGTGACTATACAATTGAAAAACTTATCACGTTGAACGTTTCTTGATTGGTTACTGAAATTAAAATTTCTGCAATTTATATTTCGGTACTAACAATGTTTGCGACGTTTCATATGACCTCGCTCTGTAAGATGAAATATAATCATTCAGTCAACGCTTTTTTCGACTTTTGGGAATGCGGCCCTCAAACTCAGCAGACCCACTTCTCTGTTTGACCGCGTGTGAGAGTAACTGATCAAGAGCTTCCTCATATACGGGCCACTGACGAAGGATAAGTGCTTAACGGTTGTCACTTCGTCCTTGTTTGGAATGCTAGATGTTTCTCCTATACCGAAACTCAACGCATTTATAAACATCAAAATGACCATACTGGTGACCCATGCATGTTAGAGGCAGAAATGTAGACCGTGGGTGGCGCAAGGTGGGTAGGGTGCAGGACCATTACCAGCCGAAGCAACAAATTTCTTGATTTTGCCCGGGGTAGGGCATATTGCCCAATAAAACCACTGTTTTTATATTTTCTTCAATAGTAACCCCAGAATTGTCGGCGCGCTTCGCGCGCCAAAATGTCATGTTGCCATCCTTTCGGCAACCCGGACGCTCCGTCGGGGAGCTTGGCCAACACTTGGCGCCGCCCCCTGATTAAAGAGGCAAATTTGTGGTAAGAGTGCGATTTCCTGCAATCTAAAGCTCCTGGAAGGCAAAAGTTCTAACCTCACATGGGCGTCACTAGACATTTTTAAAGGGGGGTCGTATTTTGTGTGAAGGAGGAAGTTATTGCAACGTTAGCGACAATGTTCGCGCGTAGCGCGAGCACTACGGCGTTGGGTCCAGGGGCCCGCTTAAGGGTCCCTGGTGGGGTCCAGGGGAAAAGCCCCGGGAGCTCTGTTGAGTTACACATTTCAAATGCCTATAATGCGGGGAAATGATCGTCAATATTGCTAGTTTGATAATGCCCAAAATATGATTTCATATAAAAGCAAAACGTGAACCCATGGATGGAGATCAAAGATAAAGCTTTTAAGTCTTAAAATGACAATGGCACCAGAACGTTTTTCTTTTAAAGTTGGAGGCCTATCATGGGAACCATGGGCTCGGTCAAGGGAACCAACTGGTAGGATCCAGCCTGAGCCAAAGGATTCCCTGGACAAAAACCCATGAACGCTCGTGGAATATAATGAAATATTCAAGGATAAGGAGGTAAAAATAGCTAACCTCAAATAACAAATCACAGCAAAGTTTTAAGCAAACTGAACTTTGCAATGCAAAGAAATTTAAGAAAATTGTTCAAATCTGCAATGAATAGCGTCTCATAATTGCTTAAGTTATGGCTCTACTGAACAGAACAGTAAGTTTGTGCAAAATGTGATTTTACCAATTTACTTTGTGTTTTACTTTCAACCTTTCTCCTTCAAGACCAGAAAATACTGTACATGTCATTTAATCCATTGAAATAGGTAAGGGAAAATAGTAATCTGGGGGACTCGATCTGTAATTGCAATTGCAGCGAAATTAACCACTCAACATTAAAAGAAATTTATACTTTGCCATGGCAGAAGAAACCTGTTTCGATTTTTGGTACATCCTTTAACCGTTCCTGTAAAAAAAGCTCAAAGGGGGGGGGGGGTCGTTTGCACACCCCGACCCCCCCCCCTTGGTGACGCCCATGCCTCAGCCCCAGTCATGGTGGGGCTGAAGTCGGGTTGCTCCTGTTGGAAGCTGCAAAAGTGCAAACTGCCCTTAAAAGGAACAGCTTCCTATGAAAACGCCGTACCTCTGCCGTAGATACAGATAGCTTCGGGACCTCCGAAGTATTTTTCCTCTCTCTAATCCTGAGATCCTCCCTTGTGGCCCTCGACCTCCTTCCAGCCTCTCCATTTGGCCCTCATCCTCAAAAAGTTTGAGAACCACTGTGGTAGATGAAAAGATCAAAGTGATGGGCGTAAACGAAAGAAGACCGCTTCGCAGGCTTCAGATTTTGGGTCATGATAAGCCACGCGCAGTGCATGTTTAGTAGACAGTTATGCGAGGGAGGATGGAGCAAGCGGGATTACCGAAACCATTTTGTTGCCAGTTGGCGTAGCGTGATAAATCCTATGAATCTTATGATACAACTTCTACAAAGTTAGTGACTGCCATCAAGAGAAAGAACTTACTATTCAAAGAGAGTTTATACAAATGTCTCCAGAATCACACGAATAACAAATGAGGCGTTGAGTAAATCACAACCAAGAAGAGAAACTGATGATTGGCTGAAATACCATGGCTTCGCCATATCAGAAAAGGTAAATATGGGACTTTGAAAGCTACGCCGTTAGACGCGGTAGCCTAGTTATATGTTAAGTAGCCTAGGCCTAGGCTAGGCTTGGTTGAATTATGCATGGGTACTTTCCGCGAAAACAAAACTGCGGGGGTGGCAATAATATGACACTGTAAGTGCAGTGATTAGATTAGGCCTTGGGCCATTGTGTGATAATGGCAGTTACCGACGCCCCGTTCTCACGCTGATCCTGTGAATGTGCACATTTTACACTGGGAGTTACTGTCTACACTAGGCCTATGGCCATGGGAATAAGCAGTGATCACTAGTAGCCTGCTGTAAGCAGGCTATTGTTGAGTTTTATCATCTACAAGTACAATTCTTAACATTTGCTTGTACCCCTAATGTTAATGTACAGTATACAGACGAAGTTTAATATAATACAATAGCCTGCCAACTTTCTAGCCAATCTCATTTCCGAGACAAAAATAACTTCATGATAATTAATGCACACGTCATCAGCGTTGTTGGTAAGGCGGGGTGGAGTCAACATGAGCGACCGGTTGCTTCGCTACAGCAGACAACTCTTTTCACTTGTATACACGTTATGCAGTGCAGTACGGCTATTACCAGGGTTCTAGCTACGGTGGGCGTCGCTGGGCTGGGCCGCCCAGCACCCCTAATTTGCGCCCGGCACTCATGTACTTGAAATGTACTGTGAGTCCCGTCCGGCACAGATTTTCAGCAAACTAAACCGAAACGTTGCTGAAAATGCGCTATTTTTTATCGATTTACAACCACACGTGTTATAATTTTGCAATATGCGGTAAAATGAAAACGCTGAATAAAAGAAACAAAATTAATAATGAATTAACAAAACAGTTTCTAGCCATGTCTATATTGCACCTTTAGATGACGATAACATTCGAAAAACATTAATTTAAAATGGCAAAAATACCAAAAACATAAAAATAATTATACATCAACTAAAAACCTGAATGAAATTACACATATAACCAGGTCAAAAAGTGCAAAAGGTAGTACTAGTTTGAATCTAAGCCCCCTTCAAGATACAAACAAAAATTTTCACCCCTCCCCTGAAACTCCTCCCTTAGGACGGCGTTTCGTAAACCAACTACGGCCCGGCACTAAATATGCTCTAGCTAGAACCCTGGCTATTACTGTATAGTTACTGGCTTAGCTGCTACCGTGTACATGTATACAGCTAGCAAGGAACGTTGTTGTCTTGTCCATGCGAGGGCCTATATACAGGCCAGTCTGTATGAACCGGCAAGATCTGTGACAAGGTCCTACGCCTAACGTTAGGCTTAACCCTTTACTGCAAGGATTAGCTCGATTTTTAGCCCATACATGATAATTACGTACCTTTTTTAAGATGTCACCGTATCTTCAGAAGTATTCGTATATGTGCGTCGTCGCAGGCCGTTGATATACATGAATAGTCAGTAGCTGTGAACACCATGTGATCCTCTTATGAATAATAATTTATCCCGCATTTTGGGGATTCATGTAAATGAAAACTGGACGAAGGTTTGCAGACTTTGTATAGAATATATACAGGTGGTGTATTATGATTTCTGAGAGAGCGCCATCTTTTGGAAGCTGCTACAGAGTCTGCTCCGCAGGCTAATCACTTAGGGGACTAAGGGGGACGGTCGCAGGGTGCATTCCATGCACTCCGATCTGAACATCTTCGGCATGGAGTTGGCATTTTCCTTAAGTTTTCTATTGTTTTTCTTGGCATAACTTCGGCGTAGGCCTGACATGGAATGCGCTTTGGGGGGACCATTTCAATATTACAGAAAATGCATGGTGGCAATTGGCATATAAACTAGCCTAGTAGCAGCAAGGCACATCAATTACTAAATAACAGCCGTGCAGACAAGCAGATAATCGGTCCATAATTGAGCAATCACCGACTACTCGACCAGTCCTCACAGCTTCTAGTCTGTGTGCGAATAGGCCTGACCAAAAAGGAGGTCTTTAGCCATGTCGCGTGACTGCTAACACCCCAGCATTGTGTAGGCCCCTGTAGATGATTGCCAAAGACTAAACTCATAGTTTGCAAGTACAGTAACAGGCTTCAACAAATTCTTTTTTCATTACTTGTCCATCGGGCTAGCCCTTCTCTTAGTGTACTTGTCCCCATGAATATCTGCTTGTCCACTTTTAATATGCCTTGGAACTCCTTACTTGCCCGGCGGGCGATGATATTAAACAATGCACTTGCCCGAGTAAGTTTTTACTTGTCCCGGACTGTCAGGCGGGGGATTTGTCGAAGCCTGACAGTAACCTATCCAACTGACAGAATGTACAGCTCTTAAGATTGTCATCTGCAAATGTACAGTAACTAGTGAGTACAATTTTGAGATACACCAGCAAACCTTCTACATTGTTAATGCTGTATCACACACAGTATGATAGAAATGCATTTACTTGAGATAGATCTTTTTCATTCATAATTTGTAAGAATTTTGCTGCACATGACTTTGCAGATTTTCCAAGAAAGTCAATGTCCAACGTCAAGTACATAAGGTGGGACCAAGGGCATTCTCCTGTAAAGCTGGACAATCCAGCAAAAAGTGGGACGGTTGGTCAGCCTACCTCAGAGATGCACCATTCCCCTAGCCCTCGAACTGGGCTGTGCATTCCATTACATGGCCTAGTCACATTAGACTACATTTGGCAGCCCTTGTCCTGCCAGCACTAATTTTTGGCTCATGAAGATTTCATATCAAAGTATGCCATAAATTAGCGAATGTGATTCATTCAGTTATTTTATTACCACTAATTGCTGTCTTTGTGCTTCTGAACTGTAATATGACTCGTAAATATACCATTAGTGATCATTTGCCACACAAATCTGCAAAATATTAGGTCTTGATACTCCCTGCAGACGACATTGTTCGTATTCACCGTCAGGTAATGTATGGTAGGAAGTGACTTCTGTTGTCGAGGAAACGAATGCAGTAGACTGTGCAAGTTCTCTGTGAAACTACTGTATACTTACTGTGCGTGAGCTGTTGGAACAGAGATATATGTACTCTAGCCCATTCATGCAGGCTCAAGCCTTATACCTGCTTAGACAATGACCGTTTGCTATATGGCAACATTGACATGCAGCCACACTAGATTCTCAGCAGTTGGTAACACAGTCCATTTCGACGGGAATTTTGTGATCTTTGACTAACTGTAAGTCATGCTAATATAGTGCATTGACTTTATACTGTTACGGCCAATTTTTTCACAAAAGATTCATCCATTCATGTACATCATATTTTTGGAAAAGCTTTTGCAGAAAGGTGAATAGGATGCCAGAGGTTGCGTATGTGAAATTTGGGGACGTGAGTGACGCTCTGTGGGCAGGTCGGCTAATGAGCCAAAAATTAGTGCTAGGGGGACAAGGGCTGTGAAGTGTAATGTGCCCACAGTAAGCCATGTTACGGAACGCACAGCCGAATTTGAGGGTTATATTCCCCCTAGACTGCAAACAGGGCTGTGAATTACTTTAGCGTTGGCCATGTAATGTACAGTAATACACAGCCCTTTTCAATGACTGCAGTCCCCTTACCACCATGTGAATGGTCCTAGACCAACCCTTACACGTCTGTAGTGGTAACTCACAGAACAGCCCTGCAAATTAGCAGTGTGTAGATTTAATTCACAGGGCAAACCAAACATTCTAAAATGTGCTTGCAGACTTAGGCTTACACTACAGTACTGGCTTTTCAATGGCAGAGGTGCTTAACTTAGAGCCAGTGTCGGAGATTTGCAGTGAACAACTGAGGAGAAAACTTGGTCAAACAAGACAAAAGACCAAACAAGCCATTTTTGTTACATTACTTCATTAAAACCTGGACAAAACACCAATTTTAACTATTAAAGTATGATTTTGTGCATATATCTGATAGTATTGAAATTTTCCAGGAGTCAGGATTCCAAAGAAATTGGACTGGCTGCTTGACTCCTGGCCAGGTAACCCACTCAAGCCTATTATTAACTAATCGTAGCATTTGAATGTTCTTACTGATGGTTGATGGTACAAACGTTTTGGTTTGAGAAACCACTTGGTGTGCAATCTTCTGCCTGAAATTTGGCATCGATGAGACTAAGTATCTCCTCTTGTAAGGGTGATCCTGACCAAAGCAAAGACAATGGGCTACAGTAACTCCAACCAAAAAGTTGAGGTTTAAAAAAGGTATCATCTTCTCCATATTAAAAATTCAGGGGCCTGTGCAGAGGGGGACAGGGATCATTGGCCCTCTCTCAGAAGCCTTCCCCTTCCCTCTCCTTGCCCTTTTGTTTCCCCAAATTAAACAACTGAATTTAGTGTAATTTGTCAAACCTACCATGTGCATTACAGTATTTGTCTTGCCCCTGCAAAATGCAACCTTACCCTGCAAGTCACCCAAAATGCCAGCCATCTGGGTATGCTAAGGAAAGAAATTTTATCTGTGAAGTTGTACAACATGAGTATAAAGTATGGTACTGGTACAGTAGCTGTACAGAATACATAAAACCCAAATTTTTGTGAATTACTGGATAGTAATCTTCTGTGTGCCATGGTGTCACCACCTGGTGTGTTATGTGTAATTTAAAGATATACTGTAAATGATGTTACAGACACTGTCAGCTCTTTCTATTTAATTTCTATTTTTTTTTTTTTTTGCGAAAAGTTAATAACCCTCTGCAATACTATCAAAATTACTTTGTTTTCTGGCAGAATTCAACTTTTCAAAGAATGCTTAACAGAAGAAACCATTGACATGAAGAAGTTGAAAAAACTTTGCTTCAGTGGTGAGTTGGATTCGTCATCCTTTTTGCATTTCAGTCGGAAAGAGAACAGAAGTTGCAAAGTGGATATTGTTTGAAGTATTTTGTACCATTTGTGTGTTAACCCTGCATTACATACATAAGTAAAAAGTATAGATACTTCAGATTTTAAATTTGTTTTGTTTCACAGAGTTACAGGCTGAATCAGGGTGATTGTAATTCTGTGGCTTAACGTCCTGTACATTTCGTACTGTGCGTTATAAGCAATCTGTTCAATTCAGTGTTGGGCATGTGATCATGTTTTATACCTAGGGTGTGTTGTTACCCTAGGATCAAGGATACGTTTTAAGAGGCAAACTTTATTTCTATTAATGGGGTTGATGATCATGATCAGTCTGTAAGATACCTTGAGACACATAATTGTCTGTTTAGAAATGCTGCATTGAAGGGCCAGTTTTCTGTCTCACAGTGTTATAATTCTTCCAAGTTGACTTCTAGACCACTTTCAAAACCTGTCCTTGGCACCCACATACAGTTTCACTGTCCAAGGCCACATCTACTGAAGACTATGTGTGTGTTTTCAAAGTTTTCTTGTATCTACCTTTCTTACTATGCAAAGTACTCATCTCACATTTTCATTGAACTACATTGACCATTCACATTAGCATATATGTGTAAATGCACACAGGCAGTTTCAAATTTGCCTGCTTTTTAAAATGTCAGTCAAAGTGCAGTCACCAAAATTTTGTTAAATTAGGTTGCTCAGTGATTATGCTAGGTCAGTTCTCCAATGCCCCAAACCAAGTGGTTGGCTGTGGGGAAATGGAGATGGTTAAACAGGTGGGGGGCATTTGGAAATAAGGGAAGTGGAATTTATGAAATGTGTACATTGCAAATGGTGCAGTATTTGAGGAAAAAAGAAACGTGATTGTTGTATTATGAAAAGTCGTTGCTTACAAAGCAAATACCTGCAACTGTGCTGAAATGCAGAATTTAATCCTTGGTACAGTTGAACTACTGGAAATGTTTACTGTACTTTTAACTAACATCCTGTGCAGAATGTACCCATCAGAATCTGTTTCTGCTATATTCTGTTTTATTTATAAGACAGCATTGCACAAATAACTGGCTAAATCACTGAGGTTGCCCCAAATGTAAAATGCATTTGGAGTGATGTAGTAGCTTGCCCATAATGAATATGTGAAGCTACTTTATACTTAACAGTTAGTACTGTTATTAACACTCATCACAAGATTTCCTTTTGTTTTACAGGAATTCCAGACTCTTCTAATTTTAGATCTCTTTGCTGGAAGGTATGGCACTACATTATGTACCTTATAAGAACGGCATGTTTGGTCTAGTATTAGAGCATCCGCCTCTCATGCGG
Source organism: Holothuria leucospilota (assembly GCA_029531755.1). NCBI lineage: Eukaryota > Metazoa > Echinodermata > Holothuroidea > Aspidochirotida > Holothuriidae > Holothuria > Holothuria leucospilota. The sequence continues at coordinate 57,505,703 of CM055967.1, read as the reverse complement.
GAGGCCCGGGTTCGATTCCCAGGTCAAGTCATACCAAAGACTTTAAAAAGGGAACCTTCTGCCGTTGTGCATGATGCCCCGCATAAGCAATGGAGTAAGGGAAAACAAGCCAGTGCCCCACAACTGGAAAAAGGCCGTGGGCGTGGCCAGATTAAACCAAGAGTTTATAAGTTGAGGCGTAAAACTCTGTCTAACTTATAAGTATTATCATACTTGTCCTATAAAAAAGAAATATTCAATTGCAGGCTGACTGATGTAAAGTGTTTTCAGACTCAAGGGTGTTTTTCCATTTCTTCAAGTTCAGTGATTACTTATACCAGTTCACAGCAGGCCTTACTTTGAGCAGGCACCCTCCAGTATTAACCCTAGTGTGGTCAGCACTTTTAATTTGCTTAGAAAATGCCTGTCATATCAACTTAAGTGAGGTTAATGTTTCAATAAGTGAGTGAGCATTTTCCTTGTTTTATGCACAAAATATTGACGTAATCTCATGACCTCATTTCACTTACTTGTATACAAGTTGTAATACGTGGTATCAGGGTAGCCCCTACCTGCCCGGCAGATGCTCATTATTTCTACTCCTATAGGCTGCATTTATAATGAAGCTGTGAAATTATGTTATATGCACACCTGCTGTGAAGGTAGTGTAATGCAGGGTTTCCCCTAGCATTCTTTTTGTGAGGCAGCCATGTGACAGTTTTTGGACACCACCTCAAAGAAATTTGCTTTAATTGCCACCTATACTGTACTAGCTGCCAAAGCTGGCACCATAATACCCCCATGGACTAATACCACCCTGCACTCTTTGAAATACTGTTGAAATGATTATCGATGTTTCACCATCAGTATCGGCCGATATTTCCCATTTTTGTCCAGTATCAGTACCGTTAAAATTAACCTGAAATGCCGATATCACCTAAACGATATATTTGCTCTATATGTCATGAAAATGGGACACTGTTTGAGTATGTTTTAATGCAAGGTCCAATACTTACCCCATCAAGATGAAATGACACTTAATTGTGATGCCTGGTGCATACAGTTAATACGTAAAATGTCTATTTCCCAAATACCAGTATCGGATCAGTATCGGCTGATATTGAGAACTAAAATATCAGTATCAGTAATGTCAGCTATGTGCAACATCGGTACAACACTACTTTGAAACCTATGGGAAACCCTACTATGTTATTTCTTCAGTCATGAAAGTGCATTTTCATCATGCTGTTACAAAACATGTAAAGTGTGACTGAAAATGCATAGTGCATTTTCAATGATTTTCATAGAAAGGATCCATGGCACCTGGTGTTTAAAACAAAATGTACAAGCAGGTGCCAAAGATGGATTAGATTGGTGCCTGGTCTAATCATGCTAAATGTAAGGCTTGGGTTACAGTCCAACATTTGAAGTGAAGTAAGGATGGTTGCATAATATCTTCATATGAACTATTCATCACAATGTGCTTTTGCAAAATGGTTTGTTTGTTATTGAGCCTGGATATACAGTACTAATGTTTTGTATGGTAAATCATGCTTGATTTTTAAGAAAATTTTCAGGTTGTCCATCAGACAACCTAAAGCCAATTTGGTTGTCCAAATGGAAGTGACTAACAAAAGATGAACAGTTGCATTTCATGTGCCATACAGTTGTAAACAAACACTGTAGTTTTAACTTCTGGATTTTTTCCAATAATCTTTTCATTTTTATGTTTCAATGATGAGTGACAGTCTATACCATTGTCTCAATACCACTTCTTATTGAGGAGACCTTTATGACATAATTTCTTGCTGATGTAGTGAATTATTCAATTACAAATAAAATCTACTTGTCATTTGGACAAGCTCAAAGAGAAAGAGGTTGTCCGATGCAATTTGTACTCATCTGGGATGATAGTATGAGTGTTAAATTTCAGCCCGTGTATGTGATACACTAGCCTATAACAGGGCAGTCTTAGGCCATGTCAAAAAATGTACTTGTGTAGAATTTCATCATTTGATTTTTACAAGTTGTTTTGTAGCTGTTCTGTCTGAACTGATATACATAAAAGTGTTTTAGTGAAAACCACCCAAGGCCTATCCTCATCTGTCTGATAGTGTTGTAGATTTTACACACATTCAACTGTATTAAATTTTTTTTTCAATTTTTGATCTAATGTTGAAATATATACCAAATGTATCACAAAGAGCATATTCCTAATTTTGAGCAAAATAGAAACCTTTTGATACTAAAATTTGACCAGATTAAGTGTTATAAACAATATAAAAATGGAGTTAGGATCATTTTTCAGGTTGGGTGGGGACCCTGAATAAGTGTTTTTTTCTATGTGTGGCCCGTTGGGAAGCAAGGTCAGGTGGATGTCATACTTGGCTTATGTATGTCAGTGTTTGTGTTGTATCATGGTTATGTGAAGTAGGTGGAACCTTCCATAAAAATGTGAAAATGTCATTATTCCTGCAAAAAACCACATGTGAATGGAAACAGTGTTGGTATCATAACCATAGACCCTTTTCAAAAGAGCAGTTACTAAGGGTTGTGGTATAGAGTTTTGGTAGGCATCATTTTTGTCAATGGCATTCCACTGTTGTAAAAAATGACGCACACCAAAATTCTATCCCACAATCCTGTGTAATTGCTATTTGGAAAGGGTCTCTTGCCAACATGTGTTTTGTCAATTCATTGCTAGAATGACAGTTGTGATTTACAGATGTTATTTTCAATGATATCTGTTCCTCATTAATTTGTTTTCATTTTTATCATCAGATTTTACTGCGCTACTTACCAGCTGAGAGGAACCAATGGGAGAGTGAGCTGAAGAAACAAAGGTATCCTTAAAGGGAATGAACAGTCAGCCAAACAGTATTTTAAAACACCAGCTAAATCCTTAGAATCTCCTCTTAAAGTGGACCTTAAGTCTAGAATTACAAGAATATGTACTTTAGAGTTAGGAAAATGAATTTCTTTCACCCAGCTCCCATTTTCATAGCTTACTCCATTGCTGAAATATAAAATGTTGAAATTTATTCACTTCATTTGAAATAGTGAATTGCACAATAAGATGTGAAGTCCTTCATGTACAACTCACATGAACTGCTTTTGCTTCCTTTTGAAATTAAGATGTTTATAGGACCTTGAAACAATTACAGTTCCCATGCATGGTATGTTGTACGGAGAGGACTTATAGCTAAGTCACCCTATAGCAGTAAGACAGTGGTCACATTTTGGCACAAGGTGCAGTGGCTTTTGAAAAAAACAAAGAACAAAGATTGTAATATGAGTAGTACAAGAATGACATCACAAAATATTGCACAATCCACCATCTTAAATTTAGTGAATAAGCTTCAACATTTTATACCTCAGCTCAGGAATGTCCCGTGAAGATGGGAGTTGGACCATGTGGTTGCATTTTTCAAGCTTTGTAACATATATTTTTGAACTTATATTTAGACTTTAGGTACAGTATAATTCACTTAAGCATCTTTCATGATGTCTTAAAAGATAAATATGGACATTGTTGTGACTAAAAAAAATGCAACTTCTGCCTACCGTCCATTGCAAATATACCCTTTTCAAAATAGTGTGACATGTGAATCGCGAGGATCCCATAGCCGGCTGGGTTTTTCAAATACACAAAAATAATGGCATGGATCTTTAGAGAGAAACAAAGTGATAGTATATGGAAAGAAAAATTAAAATTAAAACTCTTGTCTGAACATAAAAATGCCAGTTCACATCACGCGTGGAGCCTCTTGTATCCCGCGACACGTCTTTACATCCTTGTTACAAATTATACTTCACACTCTGTCCAAGTGAACTTGGAACATGAAAAGAAGGTACGTTGAACTGCTGGACTACCCTGGGTCTGCAATGTATAGAATAGACGTGGTGCAGCTCATCAGCTCGTCACCAAAACTATAAAGGCCTCTTTGGCCCCATCATAATGTCAAAAGCAGGCTGTGAAGAAACAACCCGGAATTTAACTAATAAAAATTCATGATTAGGCAAAATAACTTTCTCTGTGAAATAAACATGTCCTTTGATGGCCTCACTCATAAATGAAAATATTTCACTAAATAAAAAGTACCCACAATGCAGCATAAAATAAATGTATTTCCCTTTAATAATTTTGCTCTGTTTACTAGTGCTCCTGAAATCTGGCTACATGCTAAGATATTAACACCTTTTCTTCGAATTTCTTTTACAAAATACTAGTTAGTTACTACATGTAAAATACCTGGGTATAATGAACTAGTTCAGGTCCTTCTCCCTCAGATAACTTGATTAGGATCAAATCTTTCTCTATTGCCCTGAAGCTCTTCTCAAGATGACATATAACCATCTTTATCAAAATTCACAACTTTTGTCCATCAATCCTACAAATTCTGACGAAGACTGTGTGCGAGAAGATTGTCTGGTTACTGTTTACTCAAAAACACCTTTTTCTACCCCTTATAGAAATAATAACTGCTATAGCCTACTACAAGATTCAACTGAAGGCTTACACTCAAAAAGCATAAAGTATTTTAAAATACAAGGAATCACAGAACTCATATGAAATAGTGATGACTGGCAAATCGACCTTACAGCAAAGAGCTCATCTCAGCATCTCCGAGACACCCACCCGGGGAGAACTTGTACTTAAAGTTAACAACTGAGCTCATTCCCCCCCTCCCCTTGGTGCTGTCATAGGCCCTCCCAGCAAGTTTTGCCCTAGAATACTTGACAGTAGTTGCTACCGAAGCATGTAGACCAGTGAACCTTAGTTGACCACTTCACCATCCTACTCCTATCCTGCATACTCTATTATTACATAACCCACATAACTGGTACATGCCAATTGCCTGGTGTGATTTACATACTGATTCCTTCATTGTCTTTGTGCAACACCTTAAACAACAAACCTACATAACAGCGATGATATCTGTCCTGCTATTAGGTCCCCTCGATTCAAGGAGCAAATTCTGAAATGAGTGTGACACATAGCAAGTACAATGGATTATGGGATAGAGTTTTGGTACCCCTTGTTTTTGGTCACAGTTAAATGCCTTGGACAAAAAAGATGCACACCAAAACTCTCTCCCAAAATGCTTTGTAATTGCTATTTGGAAAAGGGTCTGTGTTTTAAAGTGGAAGGTAGGTTTAGTGCCTACTGTGCATGTAATGCGGCCTAGTGACTCTTTTCACTCCACATGGTTAGTGTGTAATGGGTGGATGCATTTTCTACTAGCCATCAGGGTGGCCTGAGAGATTGTTAAACTGCTGGCCCAGGCTTTGACAAATTCTTTCTTCATTACTTGTCCACCGGGCTAGCTGGTCTCTTAGTCTATTTGTCCGCATGAATATCTACTTGTCTACTTTCAATGTGCCTTTGAACTCCTTTGTGGAGGAGACTTCGCAAGGGTACTTGCTCAGCGGGCTATGATATTGAACAATGCACTTGCCTGAGTAAAATTTTACTTGTCCTGGACTGTTGGGGGGGGGGGGGGGAGGTTTGTCAAAGCCTGGCTGGCCAACCAAGAAACTTACTGTCCCCACTTTCTCAATGTATATTACTTTTAATATTAATTTGTTTTTATATAGCACTTTACACTAACAATAACCCTCAAAGCTTTACAAATATTACCCCTACTCAACGGAAAATCATCCCAGAGACAATCCCTCTAGTGCAGCAGCAGCTCTATCGGCACGCCCAATGACAATTCACCTCACAGGTATCCATTTAACCCCTGGGTGAGGAGAAGCAATTGAGATAAACCATCTTGCTCAAGGACACAATGTAATGACCCAGGCAGGAGTTGAACCAGCTATCCTTGGATCATAAGTCCAACACCTTAACTAATAGGCCACCATGCTCTCAACTTATCATAAAAATCAGTTGGCCCGTTTGGTCTGCTTCTTAGAATTCCTTCTAGCCTGGTATAAAGTTTCCTTGCCTAATGCCTCTGGACCACCAACTAAACCCTGAATTGAATATTAAGCAAGCACATTTCTAACTCCCAGTTTTCGAAAAATATATCTTCTCATAACTGTATATTTCTGATACACTTTCCTGTAGAACCCTGTACCGTCAGTTTCTTGAAGAAATAATCATAAAACCTGGGAAGGAGATGCATGGAGTCTCTGAAGAATCATCTCTTGCTTCTGATCATGTGAGTCAGAGAAACATTTACAAGTTTATTAAAGGGGATAAACATTTTCCTCAACCTCTCTTTAAGGCATGAGCCAGATCTTTCATATCACCTCTTATTCCGTTTCAAGGCTTTTTTATTACATTTCACAACATCGATATTACACAGGGGTTGTAGTAAGTGGGAGGTGCCAGGATATACCAGCCAGTGTGTGCCTGGTATTTATGGCTAATAAACCTGGAACCACTCAGCAATACCTGGTACCATTTCATTACCGAATGAAGCATGATAATTTTGACTGCACTTGACTCTAAAATTTACCAAATTTTGTGGTGTTTTCCATGTTAAGTTTACCTAATAAACCAATATTAGGCCAGTAATTCTAGAGTATACTCCACTCTTTTCAACCCCATTACATGCTTCTCTCTGTATGCCCCTTTGAGACTGTACTTGGATTTGCCAACTTATATTGGTCTAGCTTCAACCCTGATTACATATAAGATAAAGAATAGAATAGCAACTCAATAACAAAAATGTTGTCATTTAATTGATGAAAAAGAGCCAAACATGACTAAAGGATAGGGGTATATAGTGTATGGGGTATATAGTGTGTGGGGTATGCAGTGTGTGGGGTATATAGTGTATGGGGTATGTAGTATAGGGGTATATAGTATAGGGTACAGTATACCGGTATGTAGTATAGGGGTGGGTGTATAGTGTGTGGGGTATATAGTATGGGGTATATTGTATGGGGTATATAGTATAGGGTACAGTATAGGGATATATAGTATAGGGGGTATATAGTGTGTGGGGTATATAGTATGGGGTATAGTGTATGGGGTATATAGTATAGGGTACAGTATAGGGATATATAGTATAGGGGGTATATAGTGGGTGGGGTATATAGTATGGGCAGGCTTCTAGCTCAGAAAAATGTCAAACTGGGTGGGAGTTAATCGACATTGCAACATTCTCACCTGATGATGGCCATATCTCAAGAACTAAATGACATTGTCTGTGGTCAGCTGCATGATTTTGGTTGTTTCCAAAACAATGTTCAATTGAATGTTTTGTGTCTGATACTGTACATATTTACAGTTAAGAGTGTGATAAAATTTCAAACCTGGTAGTGAGATTCAAACCAGGTGGTGAAATTTCAAACTGGGTGCTGAGTTAAAAAACTAAATTCAAACTGGGTGCAGCACCCAGTTTGAATGGCCAGGCTAGAACCCTGGTATGGGGTATAGTGTATGGGTATATAGTATAGGGGGTATATAGTATAGGGTACAGTATAGGGATATATAGTATAGGGGGTAAATAGTGGGTGGGGTATACGGTATGGGGTATAGTGTATGGTGTATAGTATAGGGGGTATATAGTATAGGGTACAGTATAGGGATATATAGTATAGGGGGTATATAGTGTGTGGGGTATATAGTATGGGGTATAGTGTATGGGTATATAGTATAGGGGGTATATAGTATAGGGTACAGTATAGGGGTATATAGTATAGGGGATATGTAGTATGGGGGAACCTAATTCACGTTAAGCCAAGCCTGTTTGTCATTTAGTGTATTTTACCTCTTTTGCATTTCTGACCATCAAAAATATGTTCCTATTTTAAATTTAAAGGATTAAAATCTTACATCAAAACAATACACTTAATCATTATTCTTGTTTAATAAATTTTACCTGCTTCTCTTTGGTTTACATTCAGCCACTAAATCCAAACCCCAACAGCCAATGGTCAGCTTTCTTCAAGGATAATGAAGTCCTTTTACAAATAGATAAGGACACACGGTAAGCTGTATCTTTAAGACTGCCGTACAAGAGAGGTATTAGCTCAACAAAATGTCCTGCATATTTCCTCACATGAGTGGACAATTCTTAGCGAGATATTTGCCTTTTGAGGCAGTTCCTTCAAATATCCAACATGTCTGATGTTTTATCAGAAGAATGGCACTTTTCTCACAGTGTGCGCCAGACCTGAGCTTTGTACTTGTGTCTTTTTACCATTGGAAGTGTCACAGGGTGAAGCATGGGAGGAATTAGCCAAGCCAAGTGATTGGGAAAGCATTTTGCTGAGCTAAGTTCTAGTCGTGTTCAGCAGGCTGAACAGGAAATGTCAATTCAGTTCAATTAAGTGCAGGACATTAGTCAGGATATCAGTTTAGAGAGTCCACTTGTGTGTGATTTGAGGGAAGGATCCAAGGTGGGTAGGGGTGTCTCCATCCCCTTTGCCATTTAGTTTTCAATTTGGACCCCTGTTAGCAGTACTAAGCTGGTGGACTAGTTGTTGTGAAGATGATTTTTTAGAAACATCTGCATTAGTGATGGTTTGTGTAAGTGCATTCATGTGGGTGCATGTGTATTGTGGTATGTAATATGTATTTGTGATGATTAGCTTGTAAACTACAATCTTGGACAAAACTCGTTGGGACACCCCCGCTCCCCTTCACAAAGTTGACCATTTTCACGGCATACAGTCATTCTCTCTGCGCAACTTTGGAAGGGGGAGCGGGGGCTTCATGTAAACCTGGGAACGGAGATTCAAGAATAGTGACAAAGCGTCCCAACAGTTTTGTCCAAGATTGTCTGAGAAATTCGAGAAGTTAGAACTGCTCGCGGCCCACGGTAGAAAGTTTTTCTTTGCGTTGCGTTGATTCGCAAAAGGGTAGGTGTCTTTTCTTTAGGTATAAGAGAACAGTAACAGAGAATAATCAGCATATTCTGAGTCCATATTGAAGTTCTTGTTAATATAATACTATTGAAGCTAAAAGCATTGGGAAGGTAGCTAAATAAGTTCAAAGCGTCCTCTCGTTCAGGAAGACATTTTCAATAGTCACGTATTGTGGGCTCACACTGTCTGAACAGGTACCAAATAAAAAGAAAATTCAGCAGAAGTACGTGTTGTATCCTGCGTATTACTTTATATTAAAGTAATTTACCAGAAATAAGTTAAAAGGTACTTGAATGTATATTCATTTCACCTTTATAACGCAGTAACTTTCATTCGAGAAGCTGAAACTCTGCAGAAAACATGCCATACATGCTAATTTGACGAGACCGGGGGTGAAGGCTAAGTTAACCAAACGGTCTACCATTTGTTTTGAGAGCAAATTTGAAAGCAAAATGTAAAGAAATTGAGTCGGCTAAAAGAAGGCATAAAAGATACGTCATCAGCTTCAGGTAACATGAAAAAAATGTTGTTATAGGCGTCAAATTCGCTTCAAAATATGTCTAAAACCAGCCCTAATCAACGATCTACCATCGTTATAATAAAAAGCTTGGCTTGCAGTTTTGCTTTTAACATTTCATGGTAGATCGTGGCGCTCTTTCAGTTAAAATCTTGCCTTCTTACCACTAGTTTGCAATAGCAGTGAGGCTCTTCGATCTATCCATGAAAGAAATTGTTTCGATTTCCGTCTTACAACTTAAGAAGAGTTGTCATCCTCCTTTTAATTTGCTAAAAAAGGCAACGCACATGGCTGCCATAGACATGGTTACGGAACGTAAGCATTTCTGCCTGGCATTCCCTGCCAATACCTGAAACAGTCTATCCATTATGATCTCGCCAACCAACAATAAATCAGTATAAACAAATAAACAAAACAACACATTAAAACAATTTTAAATTATACTTTCATTTGGCTAAAATCCTCAGGCCTATAAGCCTCCGAAAAAGTGTACTGAATACAGCTGCTCGGAAAATTAACCATTTTGCTACTGAATTTGTTCTCGTAAATCGCTCACTTAAAACTCAGACAATCTTGGACAAAACTCGTTGGGACACCCCCGCTCCCCTTCACAAAGTTGACCATTTTCACGGCATACAGTCATTCTCTCTGCGCAACTTTGGAAGGGGGAGCGGGGGCTTCATGTAAACCTGGGAACGGAGATTCAAGAATAGTGACAAAGCATCCCAACAGTTTTGTCCAAGATTGTAGTATTTCATTATAGGATTTATGGATAATGAGAAGAATAACCATATTGTTTTTGGTGGAGGTTAACCATCCTTGGAGATCATCAAAGGTAGAGAAGTATATTTGTACAAAAGACAGTATCTCAATGTGGTAAGCATACAGTGGCATAGCTAGGGGGGGGGCAGTCGCCCCCCCACCAAAGCCACCAAACAATTCATTTGAAACACTTACAACACTTCTAATGCTTTTAAGTAGAATTACACACCGATATGTCAACGTGAAAATGAAAAGTCGGCCTCAAAATTGCCCAGAAAGCAAAAAAAAAAAAAAAAGGTCCCCAGAATTTTGAATCGTACAACTATCAAGATAATAATCTGTCGGAATTTTTTGCATTTGCCCCCCACAAGAAATATCTAGTTATGCCACTGAAAGCATAGATGCTTTCTGTGGGTGGGATGTGTTTCATTTTCCCTCATTAGCCTTTCTTCTGTACTGGTGTGTGAATGTTTTACCCCTTTGTGTGAAGTGCATTTCTTTTTCTTACTGGCCAGAAAATGTACTTCATTTTGACTTTAAAGTTGGAAGGCCAGTTTTGTCTATACCTTACTTATCTTTTAGAGAAAAACACATGTGCACATACATTTATGCACTGCATTTTCAGTGGTAATGAATATTCATTTCATTTGAATATTAGGCAGACTAAGGAAAGAAAGGTTATCGACCATGGCAGTGATATTTGACATATTAAATACTGCTGTGAGAAGGGCAATTAGTTAACTGTTATCTTATGGGGCATTTTGCCAAATAGGGCTTTGAACACCATTGGTTTTATTGATTCCTTGCCGTAGGCAGGCAAGGAATCTATGCGATGGTGATGTCGTGTGTGTGTGTGTATGTGTGTGTGTGTGTGTGGGTGTGTGTGTGTGTGTGTATGTGTGTGTGTATGTGTGTTTGTGACGCTGCTTGTAATCGCGATATCTCAAGATAGGATTGACTGACACTTTTCATATTTGGTATATAGATTTGTCATGTTGAGAGGAAGAACCCTATTGTTTTTGGAGAAGGTCGAAGGTCATCGGAGGTCACCAGAGGTCAAAAACCGAAAACCTTGTAATCGCGTTATCTCGAGATAGGGATGGCCGACACTTTTCATATTTGGTATATAGATTTGTCATGTTGAGAGGAAGAACCCTATCGTTTTTGGTAGAGGTCAAAGGTCATCTGAGGTCACCATAGGTTAAACTGCGAAAACCTTGTAAATGGCTTGTAATCGTGCTATCTCGAGATAGCGATGACTGACACTTTTCATATTTGGTATATAGATTTGACATGTTGAGAGGAAGAACCCTATTGTTTTTGGTGAAGGTCAAAGGTCATTTGAGGTCACCGGAGGTAAAAAGCCGAAAAGCTCGTAATCGCGATATCGCGAGATAGGAATGATGGACACTTTTCATATTTGATATGTAGGTTTGTCATCTTGAGAGAAAGAATCCTATTGTTTTTGGTGGAGGTCAAAGGTCATTTGAGGTCACCAGAGGTCAAAGACCGAAAACCTTGAAATCATGATATTTCAAGATAGGAGTGGTCCGTATGGATTTGTCATGTTGAGAGGAAGAACCGTATTGTTTTTGGTAGAGGTCAAAGGTCATCTGAGGTCACCAGAGGTCAAAAACCAAAAAACCTTATAATCGTAATATCTCGAGATAGGGATGACCAACACTTTTCACATTTGGTATATAGATTTGTCATGTTGAGAGGAAGAGGCCTATTGTTTTTGGTGAAGGTCAAAGGTCACTTGGGGTCACCGGAGTTAAAAAGCAAAAAAGCTCATTAATCACGATATCTCAAGATAGGAATGACAGACACTTTTCATATTTGGTATATAGACTTGTCATGTTGAGAGAAAGAATCCTATTGTTTTTGGTGGAGGTCAAAGGTCATTTGAGGTCACTAGAGGTCAAAGACCGAAAACCTTGAAATCGCCATATGTCAAGATGGGAATGGTCTATATCGATTTGTCATGTTGAGTGGAAGAATCCTGCTGTTTTTGGTAGAGGTCAAAGGTCATCTGAGGTCACCAGAGGTTAAACTCAAAAACCTCGTAAATGGCTTGTAAACACGATATCTCCAGATAGCAATGACCGACACTTTTCTTATTTGGTACATAGATTTGTCATGTTGACAGGAAGAAGCCTTTTGTTTTTGGTGAAGGTCAAAGGTCATTTGAGGTCACTGGAGGTAAAAAGCTGAAAAGCTCGTAATCACAATATCTCAAGATAGGAATGACCGACACTTTTTATATTTGGTATATAGATTTGTCATGATGTAAGGAAGAACCCTATTGTTTTTGGTGGAGGTCAAAGGTCATCTTGGGTTACCAAAGGTCAAAAAGCAAAATTTCCCAAGAATTCCCAAGATTGTAATCTGGCATCACTGCGGTCAAAAAGCAACATTTCCCAAGAATTCCCAAGATTGTTATATGGGGTCACCAGAGGTCAAAAAGCAAAATTTCCCAAAAATTCCCAAGATAGTTGTATGGGGTCACCAGAGGTCAAAAAGCAAAATATCCCAAGAATTCCCAAGATTGTAATCTGGCATCACTGGGGTCAAAAATCAACATTTCCCAAGAATTCCCAAGATCATCATCTGGAGTTATCAGAGGCCAAAAAGCAAAAGCAGAATTTCCCAAGAATTCCCAAGATTGTTATATGGGGTCACCAGAGGTCAAAAAGCAAAATATCCCAAGATCATGATATGGGGTCACCAGAGGTCAAAAAGTGAAATTTCCCAAGAATTCCCAAGATAGTCATCAGGAGTCACCAGAGGTCAAACAGCAAAATATCCCAAGTATTCCTAAGATCGTCATCTAGGGTCACCAGAGGTCAAAAAGCAAAATTTTCCAAGAATTTTCAAGATCCAAGATCCATTGGAGTTGAATCCCTTTCAAGACACTTCAGATTTTCTTTTTTGTTATATTTGGTGGGGTTCAAAGGTCATGTGAGGTCAGCAGAGGTCAAATTGTTAAAACATAAAATGATGTAGTCAAGAAAGATAAATTTGAGGGATAAACCTCAGTGCAACAAAGCATCCCCATTCGGCAAGGAATCACTAAGCCTTTGGGCTTTCTGGTTATGTCATTTTAATAGTGAAACTCATGCAGTCGTGATTGTTGTTGTGTGTTTTTGTTTGTATGTACCTTAGGTGCTTACATATGAGAGTGAAGCAAACAGGGTTGGCACCAGGTGAGGGGCAAGGGGGAGTTTGGCCCCCTGTTAGTGAAGGCTGCTCTCCCCCACCCCCTTCATTGGGGACATTTTGCTTTTTCGTTGCAGAGCTTTAGTGGGTATGGTAAAGTATGTAAATTCCCAATGGTAACCAGTTAATTCACAGTTTACTTGTTTTGCTTTTAAGGAGGGCAGATTCTTTTATAAAAACTTAAATTTGCAAATGTTCCTTAATGTAAACCTACATTTTTCAAAGTTTCTTCAGTAAAAGCGTTAATTTTTTTTATTTTGTGACCAGGTTCCTTTTGGTAACCTTCCCTGTTGGAGAGCTTGGCAACCCCTGTCCTTCATTTGGCAAATCCTGGTATCACCCCTTGATGTAAAGATGGCAAACAAGATTAGAATTATGAAATCATTTCATTATTCTGTGTGGATACCCTGTATTTGTGCTTCATGTGAAAACCACATAAAAGCTGATTTCTCAAGTAGATTAACTTATAGTGAAAGATTTCATAGCTGGCCTTTGGATGTTGTATATCCACTGATGATTCATGAAACATATTATTGTTTGGTAAAAAACAATCACCATCACATGTAAGAACAGTAGAAAGATTCCCAGATCTCACACTTGGTATATAGATGTTACAAATATGGACTGAATAAAATTAGGTCTTGGTTTTTTTTGTGTAGGTCAAAGGTCATCCAAGGTCAGTAGTTTGTATCATTTTGGAATAACTGAACATGAACTGACAAGTTTGTAACATGCTGTACTTAACAGTGTATACGCAAACAAAGCAAACAAAGCGATAGATGGCACAAGATTAATGAGGTAAGAGAAAACTACTGCAAACAGAAAACCTTTTTTTTTCTGAAGTCAAGAAATGTTGATGCAGGTTTCATCCTGGTTTGATATTAAATACTCTGTTACATCCACAGGAGATTGCAACCTGATTTAGGGTTTTTCCAGACAGCAACAGAATATCCCTGCCGAGAACTTTTAGAAGCACAAGAAATGGAAACATTGAGGCGAAGGGTGGAACACACACTTCTTATCTCTTCAGATGTCGAAAGAAATAGGACAGGCACTACAAATGTATGTTGTAATAATGAATATGCAAATATATGTGCATAATTAGGTTTACAAATATTCATAATGCTACATTTTATTTTCAGTAGATAGAGATGTACTGTACCTGTAGTTCAGACAGCAAAAGTTCAAATGTGTGAAACTAATTTGAAAAGCATCATGGTCAAGAAGTAGAAGCATTGCACTTGGGATTCAAGTGTCATTGGCTCAATTTGTTTAGCCTTTGTCTTCCCCCCTCTTAATGCTTCACCCTCCTCAGAATCCCCCTCCTCCACTTCCATTTGTCCATTTGATCCATATTGCTAGAATGATTGCATTGTTTAGATGATATGCAATCTAGTTGTTTATGAAATTTTATTTCAGTTCCCAAAAAGAATGTAGAAAAGTTATGAGGAGTTAGAGGATGACTTATCACATCTGTCAAAAATATCTCATATTCACAAGTGAAATTGAACACTCTTTGGTTGCTAGCCTAGCACTGTGTCAGGACCATATCCCCCCCCCCCCCGGCAATTCCTGCCTACAACAATAAAGCCTCAAAAAACTTCCCTCACCAAAAAATTTTAATTTGTTCTGGGTGGGAATTGTCTGGAGGTAAATTGTCCAGGGTGGGAAGTGTCTGGGTGGGAATCTTCGGGGGAAAAATTGTCCTGGTGGGAATCGTCTGTAGGGGATTGTCTGGGAACTGCATAGCACTAGTGCTCCTTTGCAATAATGCCATGCAGTTGGCCATACTGTTTGTGAATACCCATCTCAGTTGGTCTTTATACGTAAAATAATCACCAACAAATTTCACCATCCCCGCACTGTAGCATGACAACAGACTGTCACTCTCTGCAGAACCCTATAAGAGCCTAATTGTTCTGTGGTTTTGCGGTAAAAGTGGGGATATAAATGGAAGGTTGAAAATATTTACCTGCAGAACCATATGAAGCAAAAGGGTTAAAAAATAATATGGTGGCCTTGGGAAAGATGCTTAATTTCAAATGTCCCCCCCCCCCCACCCTTTCAAGTCTTTTAGCAACACCTGTCACATGACTGGTCATTTGTGTAAGTGCATTTAGCATACTAACAGCTGGCAGGAGATGCAGTATTGTGTCTGTAGGATAGATTATCATGGACTATAAGTAATTGGTACTTTGATTAGATGTGCTGAGATATGCAGGATTTCAAAAATGCAACTGTTATTAGTATTGACTGTTACATCGGTCTAGTTTGGAAAGAAATTGCTTTTGTGTTTCTCATCATGTTGTCTTTTATGAACGGAATATCATGTTTCGTGCCTGACATTTGTTTGATACTCTGAGGCATTTCATGTGAAGAAATTCACTCTTCATGCAGTGAAACATTTGTGTGAATTTTTGTTATGTATTATCCACTTTATGGTAAAGGGACAAATCTTGTATGGTGTTTCAAGATCACCTTCATCATTGTGCCAAACATAGGTTTCGCGTGTCTGTATTTTCTTCTTTTTTTTTGTTTTTTTTTTGTAGATTCCCACAAAGTCACGGACACAAGTGACAGCCGAGTTTGGACACAATCCCTGTAAGGATGGCGAGGAAGCTCATTGGGAGGTCTTGGAAAGAATTTTGTTCATATATGCAAAGTTGAACCCAGGACAAGGGTATGTCCAGGGAATGAATGAAATCATTGGACCTCTGTACTATGTCTTTGCTTCGGACACAGACTCTGAGTGGAAAAGTAAGAGAATTCAAGAAATAGTTCAATTTTGGCAATATTATGCAAATAGTGTGTACGGTGATGTCACCCAATTGGTTATCAGTAATACTGCAAAGAACTGGTCAGAGGCAGGGTTGTTCACGTTACACTTTGAAAGTAACTCGTTGTAGTTAAAGTTAATTCCATCAAATTGTAACTCGTTACAGTTACTACTCACAATGTTGAAAAAGTAACTAGTTACAGTTACTTTTGACTGAAAAGTAACTAGCTACATTTCAAAAGTAACTAGTTACTTCAAGGTGAATATGCGGTACCTCGGTACCTGAAATGGAAGGGGGCATAATTAGATAGTGAGAAGGGGTTCATGAGAGGATCAAACCTCATTTGTACCGGTTTTCCTTAGGTGTTCCCCAAAGAAAGTCAATGATGCCAGCTGATTTTCGCTGGGATTCAGGCCGAGGCTCCTAACGCTCATCATGATGTAGCGAATCATCATACTGGTCGGAGCTTACGCAAACTATTTGTTAGACAAATATGGTTGTAACCAAAACTTTTCCAGGTACGACAGTACTTCTTTGAGGGTGGAAACCTTTATACTCACCATTACAGTTTAGAGAGGTTAGCGGGTATTAAAGGACGAGAGCGAAGTTTTAGCAGTAATTAAAGTCTTCACCCCTCAAGGGCATAAATATGATAATACTATGCTCTATATTTTTTAACTGTAAAATTTTAAAACCTCACCGCTAGGGTTGGGCTAAGTGATATTTCCGCATAAATTTCAAGTTTCACGTTGTGTCGATATAAAACAATGTATAGAAATGGTGAGACTATGTAGTTTACACATGCAGACCATGTGCCCATAATTCACTTTCCCTTTACAATAAGTAGGTGAAGTTAAGTCGGACACTTCTCTCCTCTTTCAAATTAGCGTTGTTAGAATACTTTTAACGCCATTTGACCATTTCAATATTCTGTTTTTTTTTTATAATAACCTTACTATTATTCCAGTGTTAGCAGTTGCGGGCATTGAAAAGAGTATGATATACCCTAAATTCATACATTTGATTCATTAGATAAAGATACCATACATCTTAAATTAGATACATAAATGGGTGCACGGTGTTTACAGACGATTGGCACTGTATAATTTACTGGGCCCCAACGCACGAGTCCAGATTCGACTAGCTTATTGCCAATCTCAAGAGCGTTTTTCTAGAGAGAAATTTTTCCGGAATGTGATGTAACTGGCCTTGTACCTGGAGTTCATTCCAGCAGAGTTCTCAAATATGAAAGTTACATTAAAAGTGTTTAAAGTTCCATTTTAATTTGTGCACAATGTACAGATGTTAAGTATTGTCACACATGATCAACTAAATTACTGAGGAGGCCAGGCTATGGAAGTGATTACAAACGATGACTTTCTTAAGGGTGGACATGTACAATAGAATAAAAACATCTGTAAGTTTGATATGCTATACATTGGCAAAACGATTGGTCTCAGAATTGATGCCATTGGAATCAAAACTGACCGAAACTTGAGGGGTACATACCATGCTCGGAGAGATTAGGGAATCTAGAATTGCAGTTATCTCCGACTCGGATAGGGTGGACTCACGTCCAGTCCTAACTTCTCAAAAGGCAATGATTAACTACTTTCAGAGTAAGCCTAGTATTTGAATGCCTTATGAGCCAACCTGTTTCTCACAGTGTACTTTCTCCACTGTGTCCTGTAAACGGTAAAGGACAATATGAGTAAACTAAGGCCCAGCTGACTTAACTTAGTATATATACTGACTTAACTTAGTATATATACTGTATAAAGTCAGCTGGGCCTTAGTTTGCAAGAGGACCATTCAGTACTTTTCAATGCACAAAGACTCGGTCCCATGGATTTATAAGCATTGATCTGTCTAATAAGTAATTTGACACACAAATCAGATTTTAAACTTAGTTTAATCTACAATCAAGTGACCCTGTAAGCCTGCAGCATGTGCATCTAATACCAACTTCTGATTCTAATCGTGAATAAAATTTGATGTTGGTGAGGGTGACGTCGATAATAGAGATGAATGATAAATAAATCGAAAAAGAATTTTACTACCAAAGTGCCATCTGTGAAAATTTCCTGTTACTTCGAGTAAAATGCAAATTGTGGTCATTTTGAGTATTTGTAACGGGAAAGTAACGGGACCCAAATGTAACGCCGTTACAGTTATTTTTACACAGAATTGTAACTAGTTACTTGCTCCATTACTGAAATGCAAATGTAACTCGTTACAGGGTTCCATTACACAAAATGTAACTCGTTACACTAACGGCGTTACTTGTAACTCGTTACTTCTCAATCCTGGTCAGAGGTTAGTCTAGTCTAGATCAATAAGATTTATTGAAATTGAATTAATTGGGGAGGATCTGCATCCTTTGGCTAAAAATAGTTCAAAACTATAAAAGAATTCAAAATCTTTGTCAGATTGCCTATATAATATCATGGATTATCCTTTCGCCAACTTACTTTTTTTAAATGCATTACTTTTGATAATTAGTATTTAAGACATGTTGCATGCTATGGATTGTAAATTTCCATACTTAAAATTTCTCTTGATTTTATATGAAAATTTTACATACTTGATTTTTGTTTATTGCTGTCTAATTTTCCCCCATCACAGAGCATGCTGAAGAAGATACCTTCTTCTGTTTCACACACCTCATGGCTGATATCCGAGATATTTTCATAAAAACCTTGGATCATTCAGAACTTGGTATTCATGCCAAAATGAGAGATTTAATGCTTTTATTGAAAAGGAGTGAGCAACCTATATGGGACTTATTTGAACGACAAGGATTGAAGCCAGAGTTCTTTTGTTTTAGGTGGTTGACTGTCCTTCTAACACAAGAATTTCCTTTGCCAGGTAGAATTTTGATTTCCAACACTGTTTTGTCTACACCCTTATTCATCTTACTCATGAAAAAAAGAAAGAGCTTCCATTTTTGTCTTTGCCAAATGAAATTACTCATTTTAATATGTAGCTTCAATTTAAATTTTCATTAGTTTGACATAGAATGTTGTGAATAATTATGAGACATCAAAGTATTTAAGCAATGGCTATTGAGATTACAAAATGGACTAGTTGATTGTATTGATGGCAGAATTGTCAGTCAGGGATGTTTGAAATTATTGTTAGTGCTGGACAGTCAATCTATTTTATTGTTGAGGCTAACTGATGCTGATCACTCCATGAATGCAGTTTCTGTCAGATAAAATTGCCCTTATCAAGTATATATAAAAGGACTTTACAGTAGAAATACAGGACAGCTATGGGTAGGGTTTTCACCCCTTTTTCTTGTGGACTGGGAGAAAAACATATGATGGCATGTCAGCCTTTTTGGTATGATCATGTGTAGCAAATTTATTTCTTATCAGTCAGTCTGGAATAGGCCATATATGATAGAACCTTGGTGTAGCAGTCTGAAAGTTGAAAAGTGGGTCATATTAAGTTTGGTGTCCCTTTAGGGGATGTACTGTAGCTCCTTTGAGTAACTGGAATTCCTTTGGGAGTAATGTTTGGGTTTTGCCCTTGCCTATAGTGGTTGGGACTGTAAAAACAGAAAATTATTATGCTATGAAAAGCATAAAGTGAGATTCCTTCTCAGCATTTGAAATATCCAGTTTAGCATTGTTAAAAGTGACAAACTTCTCATATAAACAATGTGTTTCTCAAATGCATAATTTAAAAATGTGACATTCTGTGATTGTCAATCAAAAAATGCAAGAGGGTGAAGTTATTGCACAGAAGGAGGGAAAAGCTGATGTACAAAAATGAAATATTGTTGTACAAAGTCAATAGAATTTTGTTACTTACAAAGATTCCACTTATTTGAGTGCTGTCCCTCTTTTCTTTTTCCAGATGTCATAACGGTATGGGACACTTTGCTTTCAGATGATAATTGCACTGAAATGTTAATACACATCTGCTGTGCAATGCTATTGTAAGTATTGTCAGATAGCTTAGACCATACTTTAAAAGTCAATGTTAAAATATTATTATAATCAACTTACTTATGTTTTTTGGAATTTGTGTATGACACATGACGCAAAAGATTCCAATTAAATTAAAAAATTTAGGCCTGTAAAAGAGGTATATAGTTTGTGAAGGTGGAATCTTTGTTCACATAGGGTCAAGGGACCTTGATCTATTAAAATACATAGTGTTATCCAAATTTATGCATGGTTAATTTGTAGAAAATGAGTCCCTTTTGAAATAATTTTGAAATTATATTTCAATGATTTTTTTCAAATATTTTGCAAAAACCTAGTTGATGTATAGAGGTAAATTAACAATTAGAATTGAAGAATACTTGTTTACCTTTCACATAATTTTTTTAATTTTTCATTTTTTTACTTTAAAGGTTGCAGAGCAATGAACTTAAGAAGGGAGATTTTGCTGCAAATTTGAAGCTATTACAGGTATTTATCTTGTTTTTGTTTATTCAGTTTGCAAGTGTCAGGTTGATATGCTATTTTTAATGCTGAAGACCTGTACCCAGTTGCTTCAAATTATTGCAGTTTTCCTTCCAAAACTTTGGCCTATAGACAGTGAAGTTTATGTCACCATATTCAGTGCAACAAGGACATGGAAAAGCTGGAATAAAGTGTACAAGCCAAGTTTTCCATTTTCAAGACCTTGAAAATTTTCCTTTAAAGAAGAATTTTGAAACTGATCATAGAAAGTACTCATTTGAAAATGTGAATTAACATTTTCTAACTATAACATGAAATCTGTGGAACTACTTTTATTTTTAATAACAGCAAAAACTTGAACACATTATTGGCAACAGTTTTAGGATATTGCCAATAATAGGCTGAACAGCTTGCTATAAACAGAACAATTTGAACTTTCCCCATCTAAATTAACTTTAAAATGAAAAGAATCCGCATTTTAACTAAACTATTGCATTGAGAACTGCTGGCCTTGTCGTAACTGATAAGACCTGACAGGTGTCTTCCTCTCAAGGTAGCTAGCACCATAAAGAAATGTCCTTCACATCATGAATATGAACATGCTTAAAATAGCCTGAAAGTTACTTGTTTCGACGGACTTCTGAAAGAGTGGTATTCAAAAGTTAGAATGACAATAGCTTATGGCTTAAATACACCGTCTTTCTTACTTCACTGTATGAATCAGTTTCTTGGTGTTACTGTCAAGCTGCTAGTCAAAGTGGGGGGGGGGATCCCTTAGAAAAATGTTTGCCCTGAGAAAATAACAAATTTCCATTGCCTGAATGCATTATAGTATATTTCCCCTAAAAAAAATGTCTCCCCTTGGAAGTTATCTTGCCCCCTCTCAGTACTTCATCTGGCTATGGGTGTGTGCTGTTGGTGCTACTTTGAAAGATTCTCAAAAGATTATTGAATTTTATAAAAATAATTTAGCTACTTTTTATCTTAAAATGTCAATTTTTTATGATATCCATATTTTCATAGTTGTATGCTCAAGTTATTCTGTAAGACAGAAAAGACAAATGATGTCATGGTTGATGAAAATGTCATTGGTCAAGATTCTACCACCTTACTTTACTCACTTAAAGATTCACTTCAAAAGGATTGGGAGTGATTTGTAAATGTCAGTCTTGGTCATGCTCTGAACACTCTTAAAAAGAGAAGGAAATGTCCACCATGTTTATCAAATGTCTACCTGACATGGGTGAACCTGAGACGGGTCATTTAAATCTGAGATGAACAGGGATGTAGCTGGCCAAATTTGAGTGCCAGGTAAATGTCTGATCTGGGGAAAGCACCTCACCTCACCCTCATGGCATCTACCCCATTTTTCAGCCATTAATTTTTCATTTTTCCCTCATTTTACTTCAAGGAGTAAATTTAGGGCTAGTTTTAGGTCTCAGTAGGCAGATTTGTGGTGGGCAGGGAGAGGTGTGTTTGCCTGGAGTGCTGGGCAGGAATATCCAGTGCTGGGTGTCACCGCCTAGGGCCGCCCACCATAGCTACATCCCTGGAGATGAACTAAACTACTTTTACAACTTTTGTTCCTTTTTTATTCCTTCAGCACTATCCACCCATTGATGTTCATGTGTTATTGAAGAGAGCAGTAGACTTGAGAGAATCTGCCTCATAGCAATGCGAAAGGAGGAAAATGATGTCGAGGAAAAAGTTCGAAGATGAAGCGTTATTCCAGTTGCACTCCCATGATTTCTTGCTGCTGCCACATATGAAGCAACCTGTGTTTGCATAAAAACACATACTGCTCCAGCTGGAAACCGTTTTAAGTTTTCCTTGGTATACTCTATCTCATTGGTATACTCTATCAATAAATGAAGGGAGATTATCTAATTGTGAATTTTTTACACATTATTACTGTACAATTCCATCCTATAATTCTCAAATATCTATTTTTGAAACACTTTACGTTCTGTAAATAATAGGGAACGGTACAAATCTGTTCGTAACGGCCTTTATAAGTTTAAAGGTGAAAAGCAGTCACCCCAAACTTATTTTGAACCAATAGCTAAATGTCACAGATTTCTTTTTATTTCTCTTCCAAGTATCTTTCATAATATTTTAGAACATAAAATATTGCATATTCAAGGTAAACCAAGCAGTTGCTCCTTGTAAATTTTACAATTGAGTGAGAAAAATACTGTCACATGATTCTCAAGAACCATTCAGGAAATAGGATAGTCTACCATACATTTCTTTTTTGGGGTGACTGCATTCTCCTTTTAACTAAGTTGCAAATAAAAAAACCGAAGTTTTAATCCCACAGTATAGCATCACTGCCAGAAACATAACAGCTTTAAGTTGTGAGATTTTACATTTCTCCTCACTCAGAGCTTGCAAAACGACTGCGATAGTAAAACAGTATCAATAATTCACAAAGTGTATACTTTGTAATTATAGAAAATGTGTAAGCTGCAAGAATTACTGGTAGTCATATTTGGTAAATTATGTTTTTTCTTTAAGTTATTGGAACATCAAAAGAAAACCTTCCAGACCTTTATTAACCAAAGAATAAAATGAGTAGATGTGCGTAATTTTTTTTTCAGACACAAGAAATTCTGGCAGAATGTTGAACAGGGTCAAAACATAATTCTTTTTAAATTTGTTTGATGATTGTTTATAAACTATCTGTTTTCAAGTGACACCCTACAGGACAGGGTGTCTTTTAGTATATATATAAAAGGAAAAAACATTGTATGATATTTAATTTTGCAAGTTTTTTATTTTTTTATGTAACAGATGACATTTATATTGTAAGATGATTTAAATGTGTGCATGAACCCCAACATGGATTAAATTGAAAGCTCTTGCCATGATTTCCTTGTTGAGCGATAACCCACGTGATGCATGACCATCTCAACAAGGGCATGTGGGGCAGCTTTAGTCACCCCACTTCTTTTGCTAAGGAAAGGAAAAAAGGATGTTCCCAGAAAAACGTGGGTGACATGTTTTGATATTAGTATTTTGTGCAATGCAAAATGGCTGTCCTACTTTGAAGGTCCTTGCAAGGGCCCTGACTTGAAGGGATATTACTTCTTAATTCCACCAGGCTCCCGGCTACAGATCCCTGGACCCCCAAAAGTGGGACATAATCCCATTACCACTAAGGGAACTCTCAGCTTAGTTGTGGTCAGTCCACTATCAATGATTTCTCCCGCTTTCTGAGCTTTAGCTTCCTCATTGGAGATTTATATCGTCTGAATTTGATGTATATTCTAAGAGCTTAACATTTGAGTAAAGTTTTAACCACTAAAATAGGGTATTGCAAATTTGCGGTTAAGCTTCTGTAATGTTATAGGTTGCTGTAAATAGGCACTGAACTATATTGTCAAGAGAGAACTGAATTTCTCTGATAAAAACTTTGTAAACATCCTCATGGTACCAAATTTTATTTCTTTTTAAACCTAGTCTCAGCACAAAGTAAGCAATGCCAAGACAGATCTCTAAGACAAATTGAAAGTTTCTTAGTTTCACTAGACGGGTATGCTCTTCTCTCTCTCTCTCTTTTTTTTTTTTTTGGTTTGCTGCATTTTGTAACAATGGACCATTAGTGACATATACAACATTTGTCATAATGATGGCAGTGACATACCAGGGGTTGTGGATCATCTATCTGGCTTCCTGCCTGAAGAGTTGCTAATGACACAGCCAAAAAACAAAATCCCCACCTGATGAGGATGTCTTATCAGTTCAAAGCTTTTTCATTTTCCACCTAAGCCACCTTGCAAACCCAAAATTTTTCAAGGGGGGATAATCCCACCTTAGACCCTGCCCCAGGGTGGCATATTTCCTTTTGGACTGATAGAGGAAGGGTCCATCCTGGGGAACAACTGTCCTGGGTATGCCACTGATTTAGTATATTAGAATTACCAGTAAATCAATTAGGTCTTTGCTTTCAACTTGGGATTTCTTAGAGAATATTGGGTTTTCAATCAAACTAGCCCTGAAGATGTAAGTCAGGGAAAGAAGGAAACAGAATAGATGTGTGTGATTATTAAAAGGATGGTAAAAACCAAAATTTTAATTTTGATCACATAAAAAGGATATTTGCATCCTGGTGAAATTTTCATTAAATTTCTTATATGATTCATATGATTTAAGTAGCTTATGTCATTGTATTTTTTACCAAAAATTAAACTTAAAGCAAGCAGGTGTTGTATTAGCTTCACATTGATAGCTAATGGTTAGCTTCTCATTTTTCAACATATTTAAAGCATCAGGAGCAGATCTGGGTTCGTACTACTAATTTAATGTCATTGCGAAGAGAGTTAAAGAGATTTATAGGCAGATAGTTGTGAAGTAGGTTCTCAGGAGATTAATTGGATCAGTACAATGGTGTGAGTGTTTACACCAGTGTTACAGTGTGTGAAGGGTATAGTCTACTACTAGAATGCTACAGTAAGGAAATTTGGCAAACCTGCGGCAACAGAGCACAGGATACACAGTACATTTACACTTAACAGAAGGATTTGAGCCAAAATTAAGTCTTGATGAGAAAAAGATGAACATAACCCAACTGTTATGATGGCATTTGCAATAAATTCCTTCGTTTGGTTCTGGATATATCAGTAGATGGAGTTATGTAAACCAAAGTGAACTACTTGAAGCAAGCAGATGTTAAGGTCACTTCCTCTCATTTGTGAGCAGTGCTTAAGTTAATTATTTTATTTATTTATTTACTTATTTTTTTTTTGATATTTCAGTCTTATCTACATCAGCTGTTCTTTAGAAGGAGATTGAAAAAATGTTTGTACTAATTTTATTCATAAACTTTTCTTTGAAGAGACCCAGTGGCTAAGGTTGATGGGTGAGAGCAAATCTCTGAAGAGTATTTCCCATCATAGGTTTATGAGGAGGGGTCTAGGGGGTCAGCAGAACCCCCAAAAATGAAATAATCAGTTTCAGGGTGAAAATGTTATTTTCAGGGTAAAATTCATGTCGTGATTGTTTGCTAATGAGGGAAACTTTTAGGGCAAGGACCTTTTGGCCCCCTTGTGAAACCCAGGAATCACTGCATGAACCAATGGCCCTAAGGTTAAATGACTTCCCACATGCCTATGGGCCCATTTACAATGTTCATTACTTTCTAAAGTTTATTGTAAATTACAACTCAGTTGTAAGGTCTGCAAGTCCATTTGTTTTAGAATTCTTCACTGAGAACATGCATATATGTTGATGTACTTGATTTCTCTGGTAATTAATCCAATAATTATGGAATCTGCATCCTTTGGGGAGGAGTGCATGCAAGGAGTGGCAGGGTAGAGGTTTGGTGTTGGCCAGGAAACAGGGGGTCAAATGAGGGAAGACAAAAGTTCCCACAGAGTTATTAAGTATGAGCAGTAGCAGAGATTTGCATAAAAAATGTGTGTGGGGTTGGAGGGACAATAGGCAAGGGACCTTTGAAGTAAAAAGTTTACAAAAAAGTGAAAGTCAAAGAGATCATCTCCAAAAGGTGTGCCTGTGCAGTGGCGTAGCTAGACATTTTTTGTGGGGGGGCAAAGCAAAAAAATTCCGACAGATCATTGTCTTGATAGTTGTTGGAAATTCTGGGGACCTTTTTTTTTGCTTTTTGGGCAGTTTTGAGACCGACTTTTGATTTTCACGTTGACATATCGGTGTGTAATTCTGCTTAAATGCATAAGAAGTGTTGTAAGTGTTTCAGATGACTTGTTTTATTTATTTCCGACAGAGACTAGAAATTTCCGACAGAGGCCTTGTGGGGGGGCGACCGCCCCCCTAGCTACGCCACTGTGCCTGTGGAGGCAGGGGGTGTATCCCCTTATCCTCTAGGAATTCCGCCAATGGTCATGAGCTCTTGATATTATTGTGAAGCTCTTGACTTACGTACGAGGGTGTGGCTGTTATGAATAATGTATGGATTTAGGAAGGGAGTATGAGATTTATCACATTAATTTTAATTCCATGGATGTCGCTGTTGACATATAGAGTGGTTTCACCTGTGCAAAAGTGAATTAATGCAACCACCTTCTGGAGGACAAACAAACACGTGGATGCTAGGTCATGTACAAAAGCATAGTGGTGTTTGGCATGGTGTCCTCCAGAAGTTTTAGTGACAAATAAAATATGCCCTGGGTTTAACTTGAGTCATTTATTTATAGATCGAAAGAACTGATCATTACGTGTTTGACTTAACGTTTAAACAGGCGTTTTCATGATTATTTTTTTGAATCCCATAGCATCAGTACTCCATCATATTTTACTACCTGAGAATGAAATACGTTAAGTGAACTCGTTTTTTTCTTCCTTTTGTACTTTAAGTGAATTAATGCTACGCTTGTCTTGTCACATGTTAAGTCTCCATATAAGGATGGTAAATAATTCAGCAATAAAAGTGACTAACCCTGACGTGTTCCATCACTGTTGAGTAGTCTTTGTTTTCCCTTAAAGAACATTCATTGAAAACAGCTTATCTCACTACTTTTGCCGACCGTTACACCCATGTCCCGGAGTATTTTAGTAACTCAAGCTACACGAATGCCCTTAAAATATGGGATTTGAATTTTCAAGAAGCTGCTAAATCATCTTTTTGAACACGCACATCAGCAGCTACTTTTGCTTAGTAGGCCTATTCTACTCCTTGTTCTATTTTTAGCATTTTGTGCCAGAGCACCGTAATATATTTTCTTTTGTTCACACACGGCACTTGTGTAAAATAACAGAATGAAGCAGATATCTTTATTGCCAAAACGGTATTGTTTTCATGGGAATTTTTTAATATTATAAATAGCAAATGATTAATAAGCCATTTTCATGTTATTTGGGACGGGGGGGGGGGGCCTAAATATTTAAGTCTGGATTGTCAATTTTGCACACTACACACACGTACATTTCGCTCACCTTTCTCAGGAAGGCAACTAATTGTCATGGTCCATTAAGCAGCCACTTGTTTTCCATTGAATAAAACTCTCTTGTCTCCAGGGCCGGATTAGCGTTGTGTGGGGCCCCCGGCACTTTCTATAGCGGGGCCCCTTTTACAAGTTTGACCTTCCCCCTCGCCCACCCGCTTACACAAAATTAATAACACTCAACAGATTAAATTTTAGCTTTTAACCGCTAATAACTAATAGTTACTTTTACACATTATACAGTGATACATGGCAGTTATTATACATTATATGCCAGAGGGAGGGGCCCCAAAAGCGCGGGGCCCCCGGCATATGCCGGTTCTGCCATGGGGTTAATCCGGCACTGCTTGTCTCCGTTGAGAAAAGTTAACAAGACAGCAAACAAGGTAGGGAATTTCCTTCTATAACTAATTTCTTGGGCTATGATATTGCCTCAAAACCAGTCCATAGATCTGTACAAAGACTGAAATCTTTGTGAGAGCGAAGATTAAAGGCAAGTGGCCCCCGAAGGAGGACTGGGGGTCTTTCTAGGAAAATGTTGACAAGAAAAACATATAGGTAGTTGTGAATTCCTGAGATTTTTCAATTACGATAATTATACGTTCTTCCGGGCCACCGTTCTGGTGAACTTGTCTGAGAGGAGGGGATGCATCCCTCCCCTTTGGGAAATTTATAAATATTTGGGGGTC
Source organism: Holothuria leucospilota (assembly GCA_029531755.1). Lineage (NCBI taxonomy): Eukaryota > Metazoa > Echinodermata > Holothuroidea > Aspidochirotida > Holothuriidae > Holothuria > Holothuria leucospilota. Next base: position 57,477,596 of record CM055967.1, on the reverse strand, counting down.
CTTAAATGCAACTTGGTGCGACATATTGTGTACATTTTATGGAAAATTACTGCAAATTTTTTACTTTTTTACACAGGGAACAAATAAGGGGTTTGCGACCTTGAATTGTGGGGAGGCGGAAGCATGCTTCATCCCTACAACATTTTTGAATGAGGGGTTATAGTCCCCAGCCTCCCACGCCCATGGGCGTAAATCCCGGGGATGGGGGATATATTCCTCCCAACATTTGACTAGGGGGGATGGCCCATGTAATCATCCCCCCCCCCCCCAATCTTTCAGTCTACAGATACGTGTATGATGGAAAGTATATTTTATTCTTCATTTTCGTAACAATTTTTTTCAATCTCGCTTCACTTTCTTTCACAAATGTTTCTCAAACTATCAGAATTTTTACAAATCGTTGACAAGCTATCAAAATTTTCGCGCGCTCCGCGCGCTTCCAACCTTACGTCAGTGTCACTCATATTATCAATATCTTCCGATAGCAACTTTCGGAGAAGTACAGCAGCCAAAAGTTGAAAGTTTACGAATTAATAGGTAAAAGACTGGCTTATGGCAGTAACATGTAGGTTTATTTGGCAGTTGAAAGTGTCTCGATGTAGAGTCTGAATGCAGGCTTTGTAATCAGGTAATGGAAATATTATTCGTCACTGTTTACACTCCATGTAATGACCATTATTAAGGTAATAATACACGAAACTGTTCTGATCACGACACTTTCCGAATAACAGAGATACATCTCCAAATATCTGTGGGGACCTCGCATCAATATGAGATCTTTTAATCTAATATGTAGCATGATGTAGAAGGTTGAAAGTAAGTATCTGCCGTTATACATTTTTCAAAAATTACCAGAGCTTCGCCAGTTCGCGCTGAGCCATTATCGGTATAGATGGTGATTGTTAATACACTTATGACGAAAACAGCACTCTGTAACGCTCTTATTAGTCCTTCACCCCTTTTGCTACATGTATCAGGGAGGTCTAATATCAACTCCCTGCACCTATACTCTCCCTCCCTCTCATTTTGCATTGCTGGCAGCTGTTCATCGGAATTCTAGTTCAAAAGTAGTAAAAATACGATAGTTGTAAAGTGTTCGGCGTCGTACTCTATATTATCATTTGGATGTCAGGTAGTATACGCATTATGTCATTGCCCCCCCCCCCCCACCACCAATTAATATGATTAATGCAGAGCTTCCAGGAGGCCCTATTCAAGTATCTGCAGGGAGTTGCCAGAGACTCCCTGGTATCTGCTAGCCTTAGATACCCTTTCATAATGCACAATGAAGGAAAGGACATATTTCGTAATAACTCAAGAATGTTTCTGTGGACTCCACGCACATATTTTTGTGCAAAAACTTTCCAGAAATAGAAGGCAGTAAAATAGTCAATAGGGAGGGGGCTTCAGGAGATTTGTTGACAACGTATCTGTCTCTTAATAGACAACAAATTCTCCTCTTTTACCTTATCAAAAATTAGCATTCACTAAATTATGGACATTTTCCGGCCATATATGATCAGTTCCAAAAACATCTCAAAGATAGCACCATTTTGCATCGAAAAGACCTTAAATTAATTAAAAAATCTTAAAGGGGAGGGGAAACCCCTTCCCCAGGACGACATCTTTATGTCGTGACAAACGAAAGATCAAAACTGCTGCATGCAAATGCAGGAACGCATGAAAATAAAGGTGTAATTTACGTAGACTTGGGGGAACTGAGGTATTATTACGACATCATCTATGGTGCCCCCAATCACAAAAAACCTGGCGACGCCACTGATCTCAAGCCAACTTGCAGGTCTTGTAATGATCTCCGAATTCAAAAACCAGTTGACTGGGATGACCCTATATGTTGATCCCTGCCTTTTTAAGGATAACAGGGCATTGTTGCTCTTGTACAATTTCAAACCAGTGCAGCTTATCAACGAGTTTTGTGCTCAAAATAGCATTTCCTTAATGTACAAATATACCAACAGCCTTCCAACATTACCGCTAAACTTAACCGCTTAAAACAGTCTTCCTGGCACTTCTGAGACATTAAAACCCAGGAGCTTCCGGGGGGTTCGCCCCCTGGACCCCCACCGGGGTTTTGCCCCTGGACCCCACCAGGGACCCTAAGGCGGGCCCCTGGACCCCAACCGTCATGGGCTCGCGCTTCGCGTGCACATTTTCCACATTTGCGATGGTTCACCCCATCCCCCCCCCCAAAGTTGAAAAGAAATCCACGCCCCTGCCCACGTCCCCCTACGCCTATGGATTAGAGCAGTAAGACTCGTGCTACGGAGTCTATATTTTAGTAGGTACAAATCAGGTCAGAATTTCTGTTTTAGCCCAGAAGCAGATGTCAAAGCTAAGCCAAAAACGAATCTGTTTGTAGAAAGTTTCGGGAACCTCCTAAAATTCAAAATAGCGGAGGTCCGTAACCTACAGGTTGTCTCGATTACTGGGTAAATCCGGCCATGTTAGTCGGTGTGTGTGTATATGGGAGCAATGGCTGATCAGTAATTAAACGAGCGGACTTTTAACAGCTTTGCTTTAAATCAGTGGATTCCAACCTTCAGTTTTCAGTTCACCTCCCCCTTTTGCCGAAAGGGTTTGGGTAAGCATACTAAACACCCCCCGTCTATAGCATAGTATTGCTATGAATGAAACGACAATAATGAAAACATGTTGAAATAAAGGTTTACCTACACATTCATCGTTCTAACATGTGTACGACTCAGGGCAGCAAAACAGCGGTGGGGGACTAAAAAGCTGACTCCCTTTTGAAGTGGCAAATCTTTAACCCACGATTACGTAAGCGTGAAGGCTTCATCGCGATCAGGGCGGAGATTTTTTTTAATTTAACAGATGCCATGGGCCCCATCGAGGTGTGGACCGTTCCTCGAAGGGCCCTTAATGGGGGTCAGGGGCAACGTCCCAGTTGGGGACCGGGGCGAAGTCCCTGCAAGCTCCGGAATATTTACAGTATCGTCGACACAAAAATGAAGCACTGTTGGTCAAATTTTGACTATCTTCCGATAACCTAATAACCCTATATGCCCACTACATAGATAATAAAAATAAATCTAAGACCAGTTACCCATAGACCAGTGTATTTTAATAGTAACTAACGGAAGTTCCCTTTGATGCTACTGTGGGTGGGAGGGAGAAGAACGGTAGGGGCTGCATGGGGCTTAGTTTGATAGACGCCGCTCAAACTGTCCTACAAGTAGAAACAATGAGAAACCCGAAGTTGGCGCACAGAAAAATTGCACTTTTGAAAACGTTTTAACACTTTACTTCATAGTACATTGCAAAAGTTATTTATAATGTTACAGGTACTTTCAGTTTGGCCTTTAATCAGTATGCTATGTCTATGGAAAGCCCAGGGGAAAATAAAATTTGAGGAAAAAGTGGCAGGACAATCTTTAGCCATGAGGGCCTTCGGTCACTGTGACCGCTTTCACTGTCACTGACGGGAATTTGAGGGTCCTCGCAAGGAAAAAAATTGAAATTGAACACTGTATGCGGTTTCATGGCATCTGGTAATAAATATAATTCACAAACTTTGCAGTAATCTGAGGAGGGAATGTTAGACGTCCTCGACTCGTTGATTCTATTATCTCCTTTTAATGCACAGTGGGGCCGTACCCCCCGTGCGGACCACTGTGCTGTTCTCCCCCCCCCCCCCCCACAAGAAAAATCGATCGAAAATAAAATTTTGCTGCCTGTAAACGGTGGCTTCGGTATGACTTCAGGCGATTTTGGACCAAAAATAATCCCAAAACAGGTTTAATAATGAACGTGTTTTGTTTTCTGTGACATTTTCTCTAAAATTACGAAAATTTTCGCGGGCTACGCCCTCTTTCATCTTCAGTTACGATTGCTTAAACATCCTTTTCAGATATGTAGGCTTTATAAGGGTAAAGGTTCCACAATTAGGCTATTGTTCTTTTATGTAGCGTGATTCTGAAGAAACACGAAATTGAATCGATAAGACGTTCTATTCTCTTTTTCGTACCATTTGGAGGATTCTTAATTCAGACTCAACGTCAGGGTTAACATATTTTGTAAGAAACGTGAAGTGTGTTAATGCTGAGTCTAGGGGTGGTGGCAAGACAGACATTCATGATCACCACAAGTACATTTTTTGGGGGGAAAATGCAAATTTTTCAATTGATGAATGCTCTTTGAATGACATAGAAGTCAAAAGGTGCAGAGTAGCCCACATTACACAACTGAGAGTGTTCTAATTAAGTTATGGCCTTATAGGCAATATAGACAAGTAGGTCTGTGTCTGCAGAAGGAGTTTTGGGAGAGGAGTATATGGCAAGCTAAATGCTCAATAATTCCAAAAACATGAATTATCGACGAGAAACTTGGATTTTCGGTTGAAAATCCATGTTTTCCGCTGAAAAACATGTTTGTTTGCCGATAATCTAAGATTACCTCCGATAAACTTGGAATGTGGATCGAAAAACATGGTTTTTCAACCGATAAACATGGTTTTTCAACCGATAAACATGGTTTTTTAAATATAAACCAAGTTTATGGACAATAAACCATGTCTATCGGTCGAAAAACATGGATTTTCAACGGTAAACTATGTTTATCAGTTGAAATACTTGAATATTCGACCGATAATCCAAGTTTATCAGTGAAAATCCAAGTTTATCGGTGATAAACCTGGAATATTGGTCGATTAACCAAGACTTTCTCGATAAACTTGGATTATCGATTGATAACTGTTTATCGATCGATAATCCAAGTTTTTGGCGTAAAACTTGGATTATCGCCGATAAACTTGGTTTATCGGTAGAAACAAAGTATTGTATTGAGAAAGATTTCCACAATAATATATGCATACTTATGTTACAATATTTACATTAATGCTATATTGTGGGGGAGGTCTGAAAAAAGCTGAAAAGCTTGTACAAGCAGACCCCCTTTTGAGGGTACCATAAGGGTACATAAGAAAATACAAGCTGGAAAAAGAAGGATTACTTACAAAAAGAAGAGAAGAGGAAAATCAACAAAGTAACTCATACAACACTACTACTACACCTGGATTATCGCCGATAAACTTGGATTATCAACAGATAAAACATGGTTTTTGCCGATAAACTTGGATTTTCTGTCGATAATCCAAGTTTATCTCGAAAATCTTGGTTTTTTGACCGTTTAACCATGTTTTTCGGTGATAAATCTGGTTTATCGTCGATAAACTTAGATTTTCGATGATAAACTTGGATTATCGACTAAAAACTTTGTTTGTCGCGTAATAATATAGCTCCTCAAAATACACTTCATACACAGTCACTCTTTATCTACACAGTGGTATTGAACACGCACGTACTTAAGTCGCACGCCGTGATATACAAGAGTACAAGATTATTTCGCTATTCTACCCTATCATTTTACCGCCGTTGTCGATTTCGGCACCGACGCATGATAAATTAAGAGGTAAAACAGTAGGCCCACAATCAGCAGTCTTAAGCGGTGAGTTGACATTTCCTCTTGATCACTTCTGATTGATATATGCTAGGCCTTCGTCTTTTTCGGGAGTTTTCAACAGAGAACAACTGACGATGGTTTCCACCGTTGATAATTTGTTGGAACAACCTCACCCGACGTGCTACGTATGTATTATATACGTACATGCAACTCACGGTGTGGCATGCATGGAAGCAGGTAATTCTGTTACGGATTCATAAAAACGCCCGCTCCGTCGCCCGTAAAAAGTAGTTCTAGTCGGTTAGTACTAATCTTGTGCCTCCTCTCGTACTTTGCAGACTGATAAACCATGTTTATCGCCGATAAACTTGGATTTTCGGTCGAAAAACATGGTTTTTTGACCTATAAACCTGGTTTATTGGTGATAATCCAAGCTTATTGTCTGAAAATCCAAGTTTATTGGTGAAAATCCAGGTTTATCGGTCGAAAGTTCATGTTTTTTGACCGAAAATCCAAGTTTATCGGCGGTAAACCTAGTTTATCGCCGATAAACTGCATTATCATTGATAAACCATAATCCAAGATTATCGCCAATAAACTTGGTTTATCACCGATAACCCATGTTTATCGGTCTATAAACCAAGTTTATTGTTGATAAACCATGTTAATCCGTCGATAAAATAGATTTTCAACGATAATATGTTTTTTGAGCGATAAACCTGGTTTATCGGTAATAATCCAAGTTTATCGGAGATAAACCATGTTTATCGGTCGATAATCTAATTTTATCGGCGATAAACATGGTTTTTTGGTCGATCAACATGGTTTTTCGCCGATAAACTTGGATTATTACCGATAAACCAGGTTTATCGCTCAAAAAAATATTATCGTTGAAAATCTATTTTATCGACCGATTAACATGGTTTATCGACAATAAACTTGGTTTATAGACCGATAAACATGGTTTATCGGTGATAACCTAAGTTTATCGGCAATAATCTTGGAATATCGGCCGAAAAACATGGTTTCTCGGCGATAAACTTGGATTACCAATCGAAAATCCAAGTTTTCGGTCGATAAACATGTTCTTTGGTCGATAATCCATGTTTTTCGAATTATTGAGCATTTAGCTTGCCATAGGAGTAACTAAGTTTAGAAAGTTCGAACTGTCTGGGATGAGGAGGGGACATATTCTTACATAGAGACCCAATTTTTCTAACTTTGCTAAACAAGAACCAAATATTTTCAAAATTCCTTCAACAGGAAATCCCAATTTTTTTGGAGCGCTTCGCGCGCCCAAACTTTTGCGTTCGGTATCCTTTCGGCAACCCGTCGCTTCTGGCTTCTGGCGGTTGCTGGGCCCCCGACGGGAGCTTGGTCCAGTCGGGCATATCCATTTACCACCCCTGGCTGTGTTTGCGAGCAGGTTTTACCATGGCAAATAATTTTCCGGCAAAATGTCGGCGCGCTTCGCTTACAATTCTCTGACCCGTATATTTAGAGGTAATTCTCACCATCAAACTTGTACCACCTATGAACATTATTAGCGCAAAAATTCTAGTGAACTGTTCTAGCTAAAGCTAGGTGAAAGCTCAAAGTTCGACGCCAAACATCATCAAGAGGTGTTTATGCAGAAGTTTAATACCTTGAGTAACATGTGTAACGTGATGACTACATGCATTTAAAGCTAAATTTACTCGTACCACAAATTTATTCAAAAATTTACCTTTTTTCTTCATGCAAAATTTCGTTCAAAGTAAAAATACGATAATTGCCATCTGAATTGTGAACTGTGAAAACTTGGTGTGCGCTCACTGTCATTCAAAGTCCTGCCAGGCTTAAAGCTCTGTGCTAGTGTTCCCATTTGTTAACTCCTCGAACATTCGAGAAACGTCCCTCTAGATCAGACCCAAATCTTACTGGACCACACCAAGTCTGTCTTATGGCAGTCCCTCGTCCCCTCACCGTTTGCAAAGTACTCAGCTCTTTACCCTTTACCAACGCTTGCGGAGGTGAAGAAGCATCATTGTTCCCTTCCTTTTTGGAGACTTTCCACGTCTATGAATTGCAAAAGAGGGTAAGTAAATCTCACCAGAAGAGCGAAGTTTTCGCGCGCTCCGCGAGACCGATTCCTTTAAGCTGTCTGTGGTATATTTGAGATATCATCCCTTGTGGTTCCTGCTGTTATCACATGGTGGCACTACTGACTACAAGCAAAATCTTCTTCGGTACCCCCCCCCCCCGTGCGGTGCCGGTGCCCCCTATATCTAAATTACCCTAAGATGTGCAGTTTCAGTATTGTCCTTTTTCAACAATTTTAGAAAAAAAAACGAAGTTAGAAACTGGCCAATAGTTTTTCCTGACATTTCTGTCTAGGTCGCATTTTTTAAGATTGGGCAAATTACAGCCGCTTTGCAAGTTTACCTGACAGTAAGGACGGACTTACAAGATGAGTGACTAAGGGAACAATTTTATTTTTACAATACCGAAGCAGCCGGTTGGAATTGGATCAAGAATGTAGCAATTCGGAGGGAGGAGAATCGATTGATATAGTCACAAGATACAGGTTCAAAAGATGTAAAGCACGTTGACTTGATGAGAAACATTCCACAGGTATGGTAGAAGGAATGTTTATACGAAGTTTCAGAATTTTTGTGGAGAAAAAGTTGACAAAAGTATCCAAAAGTTTCAACGTGTCTTCATTTTGGAAGAAGTGATGACAGTCATGGGCATCCGGAGGGGGGGGGGGGCAAGTGGGGCACTTGCCCTGCTCCTGGAAAATCAAAAACTTGAAAAGACGAAGAAAAAGTAAAGAAAAAGCGAAGAAAATATAACATCAACATTTCTTAACAGTTCACTCAGTGTGAATTTCTACTCTCAAAACAGGAATTGAATAAAAATATCAACACTCAGGCCCCAGCAGCCCCCCCCCCCCAGCATATTTTTGATATTTTTAGTTTATATTTACGATATTGCTAGTGTTTCCCCTTTTTATATGCGGTTAATAGGCCTTGAAAGTGCCATTTCCAGCGATCTGGGAAGCATTTTGGGCCAATTTTTTTGCGTTCCGCGCCAACCCATGGTGGCGCGTAGCACTGAGAGTCTGGCCATGGGCTTCGCCCCCCCCTTGACAAATTCCTGGCTACGCCTTTGTCAACACTATGTAAAGTAGCATCTTAATTTTTTTCTGGGAGTAGAATATTTCTCATGAAAAAAGTTTTGCCCCCTGATTTTTTTCTGCGGAAGCCCATGATGACAGCTCCTTCTTGGAACCAATTAAATCATCAACCAGACATGTTACTAGAGACTTTTGATTTGCACTAATAAAGTGGCTTATGTTGGAATTCTGCTACAAGCTGAAATGCATGTTCCTTTCCCTGGTAATTTGAGATAGTCAAAATGATTAATCATGCACCTTACAATAGGTTTAAGTTTAAAGCATTAAGACCAGAGAGCCACTTGGGTTTATAGAGGGCTCCATCATGGGCATCTTGAGGGGGGCAAGTGGGGCACTTGCCCCCCTGGAAATCAACAACTTGAAAAAAGAAGAAAAAGAAAAAAACGAAGAAAATATAACATCAACATTTCTTAACGGTTCACTCAGTGTGAATTTCTACTCTCAAAACAGGAATTGAATAAAAATATCAACACTCAGCCCCCAGCAACCCCTCAGCATATTTTTTGGTATTTTTTAAAGTTTATATTAACGATATTGCTAGTGTTTCCCCTTTTTATATGCGGTAAATAGACCTTGGAAGTGCCATTTCCAGCGATCTGGGAAGCATTTTGGGCCAAAATTTTCTTGCGCTCCGCACCAACCCATGGTGGCGCGGAGCGCTGAGAGTCTGTCTGTGGGTTTCGCATCCCTCCCTTGACAAATTCCTGGCTACACCTTTGTCAACACTATGTGAAGTAGCATCTAAAACTCTTTTCTGGGAGTAGAATATTTCTCATGAAAAAAGTTGGGACCCCTAAAAAATTTTGCCCCCCTGAATTTTTTTCTGCGGACGCCTATGGGCTCTATTCTATCCTGGTCGTGGATGAACACCAGCGATAGCTGCCTTAGTTCTCTTTTCAGTTAGTTCTCAAAGGGAAACGAACTAGAGATGTACTAATCGCTTCTAGTCCTGCTCCCGGCACCGCAATTTAACGTCCTTACGGACGGACAGAGTGTATCCCCAGCCTTAGTGAAACTTAAGTAAATATTCAATGTAAACATGGTAAAAATTGTACATTCCTCGTACACGTGGTAAATAATTTTGACTATGCCATTGCGTCTTTGTTTGCATCGCGAAATTTATCTTATTGCAGATAGTCCTGCTATTATTATGCTGACTATGCCAGTGCTCAACCCATGGCTTTATCCAGCGGCGTAGCAAGACCCTGGGGACCCATGGACAAGACACCTAGGGGCCTTAAAACGAATGACATCATAAACCCATTTACCTAAGGGGAGGTACGGGGTAAGAGTGAGATCTTACAAGCACCAGATCCGGGTTCAATCCCGTATGCCATTCTTGCCTGGTTTTTTTTTTCAAAAGTGTTTCTGTAGTTGTTGATAGCTTTGTGGTTCCTTTTGGGCCTGTACTAGGTGGTTATACGGTAGGCAGAGTAACGAATTTTAGAGAATTTTTTTGCATATTTGGTTAGGGTCCCTTGAACCCTCGGTGCCCCTGGACATTGGTCACTTTCAGTTATAACGCTAATGACATTTGGTGATTTGTTTAAAATTTTCTTATGACTGAGTTCAGGCGCGGCGGAACGAAAAAAAAAACATGGGAGGGGGAACTGAGTACCAGCAAGACTATCTAAGCGGAGCGCCACCATCAGTTGGCGCTGAGCGGACAAGAAAATTTTTGGCTTAACAAATCCTCCAGATGGCCGGAAACGGCACTTCTGAGTGTTCTAAGCTACATGTACCCAGCCTTGAAACGTGGATCTCATGTCTGCAATCTCCCTGCGCTTTCCACTTCTTGGAGCACTTGGGAATTATTGGGAGGGGGCGCTTTTGCCCCTCACTTTTTTCATTGGGGCTGACCCCCCAAGCCCCTGGTTCCGCCGCCACTGACTGAGCTGACTGAGTTACACCAACACCCCCGGAAAAATCTGGATAGGCTAGGGCCTACCCCTCGGAAAACGCCTGACTACACGACTACACCAATGTACTGACAACATTTGATTTGCTGAGCAAAATTTTTCTTACGACAGTTCAGGACCGGATCCAGGGTGCGTACGCCCCCTATTCTTTGCAGAGCATTTTATTTTTTGTAATGGAACAAAAAATGACTTCAAATGATGCTAAATGTTGCTCCAGATTGCATCTGAGGGTACTTAAATGTTCAAAAATTTCTCAAAGGGGAGGTAAACTGTCGTTGTGGTGGAGGTCAAAGTAAAAGGGGATACCCCCTCCCCTTGGACCCCTCCCCTAGGCCGGCGATCAGGCCCTGCAGTTAGCCCCCCCCCCCAAACGAAAATCCTGCCTACGCCAGTGCACACTAGACACAAGGAAAAGCACGCAATGAATAAACTGAAAGTGAACCAAACATGTATAGTACCAAAATTGTTGAGGGTTGGGTGAAAATTGACTGGTAACTGTTGACCCTCCTGAATATCCTGTTCGGGTAAAATAAAAAGTAACAAGCACCAAAAAATGAAAGCTGACAATACAAAGAATATTTTAAGGGTGGTCGTCAACTTTTATAAAGTGGTAATTCAAGGGGGGGGGGTCGAAAATTTCAAGGTTTCGCCGCTAGACTATATAGCTTTATTGTTAATCTAGATAAACACTGGTTGATGAGACATACATATAGCTTCGAATACAATAATTATCGCATTGTGCATCGATGGGCCCATTTACTGGGCACGTATGGTCCTTTCAAAAGTAAATATGAATAATAACAAGCGACTTTCGAGATCACCAGTGGCTTCAGTGTTTTTAAAGAATATACGTTTTCTCATTTTCCTTTTGTTCGGTTTCGTCGGGGAGATGTTGTGTATACGATAAAATATGTAGTCACCGACAACGGCCAGTCGTCCCGACAAGTCACTTAATTTTGGTCTAAATTAAGGTAAATTCTTCAACAAAACCCCCAAATTTTGCAATTTTCTTCTCTAAAAAAACCAACTTTTTCATGGTAAAAGCCCAATTTTTTCAAAGTTTCTCCAAAACAGCCCAAAATTTTCGGCGCGTTTCGCGCACCAAAATTTTCCTTCAGTCATCGTTTCGGCACTCTATCGCCCTCGTTGAGGCTTTGGGTTGCTAGCCCCCCGTCGGGGAGCTTAGCCCCCCTGTCGGGGAAATCCTGACGCCACCCCTGCTCACCACTCAAGTTCGAATGTCTAGTCAAGCTGAGAAAACTGTTATTTGAAAATACCTTCATGTGCCAAGCATTAACTGAACACGATATTGATAATAGGGTCTGGTTTCTTCCTGACTGAGCCGTAAAACCTCAGATCTAACACTAAAGGCCGGTTCATACTTCCAAATTTCTCGCGCGATAAAGCGATCAATAACCATATATGGTCAAAATATCTTTGCCGCCAGTTCGATTCACGGTCATCGCTTGGAGTTGAACATTGTTCAACTTTTCTCGCAAGCTCTCGAGATATCGCAAAGGAAACGACTTCTGATTGGCTGCTTAGTAGGTGAACGACCTTTTGAAACGAGCTCACGATCCTACTCGACAACAATGGCGGACCTTTCCAGATACCGGCTCATTACATGTATTCGGGTTCCGTGCGACTATCGGCGGCCTGATTGTGACAGTGAGAGTTGTCGGAATGGAGGGAAACAGTTATTGCTTCCCACGAATTAAGACAAAGGTTAGTAAGGCAGGATTTTCTTGTATTCCCCCCAAATTATCACAGTAGTCAATAGTGTACTTTGTCGTAGAGCCGATCAAACCGTATACACATATGTACTGTACTTGACCTTTGCATAGGCAGGTATTGCGAGACTGTGCATGGCATGGCAGTACTGCGAAAGTTGAACTATGCGAGAAAACTGAAGTATGAATCAATTTTACATCGGCATATCGAGACCCAGGTAACATCCTTAAACACAGCTTTATAGCGCTATAATGAAATATGAACCGGCCTTAACACTCTACCTCCTGACGTTCAGTATACAATTACATCTGTTAAAGTGAGTATTGTTGTGACCTCTTTTATCTGCCTGCCATCTGCAGAAAAAATGCTTCCCCTCAGAATGACATGACATCCGCTAATTACACGCAGTGTTTCGAAACATTTACTATGCCACTATAATTATACTATATTGTAGGGTAATAGACCGTAGTTCACCTGTATTCACTCTCGTGTCTTTCACAACCCCTTAACACGAAACTCCATTGTTGTAAACATAAATTTGTCAAAACAATATGACACTGGTGATTGTTTTTGTTTTCTTTGACTTTATTTTCTCAAAATGGATGAAATATTTGACCAATTACCTTTATTTTTAGTATTGTAATTCACAATGAATTTGTTGTGAACTCATTTCAAGTACCACACACAGCATTTCCATGTAATGTTTATTGGAAATTTAATAATTTGCACATCGGGTGTGTGTGGAGGTGAGACAAATTTTGACGTTTTGGTCTGTTTAGTGCGCTTCCAATGTCATTTGAAAATAGTTTAATGCTTCATTCTAATGCCCAGAATTCTGTAATTAGCCCACATCTATGTAAAATAACGTTAAAAACTACTAAAATGTCTTCAAAAAGTCATCTTTTTAAAAGCCATTATCTGATCTCTTTGCTTGTGACCATCTAAGATTTGATTCTCGTCTCATAATTCCAGAAGGGCAATTTGAGCGGTAAAAATATCACTCCAAAGCTCTATGAAAACCCACTGCCATCCATCCTTTAAACTGCAAGCCCCCAGTATCATCAAATCCATTGACTATTAGTCTGAGTTGGGCCATTGTTAAGGTAACCAGAGCGTCTGGCTCCCCTAGTTAATGTCAATTTCTTTCAGGTTGGGCGTTACTGGACATTGCCGGGAGGACCTGGGTGTCGACAGGATGACAGACGTTGATAACTTGACATGTACTACGGTATTACTGGTAACCTCAAATGACCACTGACCTCCATCAAACACTTTAGGATTCTGTAACGTAATGAGAAACATCTACATGCAAAGTACAAACAATCACTCATATTTATCCTTCTTGTGTGATCATGATTAAGACGTTCTCTCAGTCTGACTTCTGGTGACCTCAAATGAACTTTGACCTCCCCAAAATCACTACAAGTCTAGAACTCAATTAATATGGAGCGTTATATGCTAAGTGAGAGATCGCGTAAAGTTTCACTTCTCAAAATTTCTTGCTAATGATAAATTTTTTATTGCAAATTTGAAAAACACCCATTATTTCTATCTTGATATCGTGTTTGCAAATACAAACACACACATAGACGCACCCTCTTTTACCCCTCACACACACAACGCACATACCCTAGTGATTGCATAGATTCCTTTTGCGGCAAGGAATCAAAGCAGGCTAAATTTTGATTACTGTGGTCTTTTGGTGCGCTTCCAATGCCATTTGAAGATAGTTCATTGCTTCATTCTGAATCCCACAATTTAACTATTGCCTCAGAGCTTCCAGGGATTGCCCATCCCCTTGTCCCTGGACCCCACTAGGGTCCTCAAAAGCCAGCCTATGGACCCCCTGCACCCGGAGATGCCCTCTTGCTCTTGCGACGACTTGTCACTTGTTCTCATGCATTCCACCTGATACTAGTGCACGTTACTATGAAACAAGTAACACCTGCTCTCACTTTAGGCCACCAACGTGTAGGACCTATAACTATGTCAGTAGCAGTCGGTCTCAATATCAGTCCACACCATGTGAGAAACGATGTATGTACGTTCCTGACAATACCCCAGAAATCTGGGCCGGATCCAGAAATATGAGAAAGGGGGCACAACCGTCTGCAGAAAGTGCATGCTGCAAAGATTTGGGGTTGGAGATGTAAGATTCTGTTACAAAAATCATTGCTTTGCTGAAAATGGGGGGCGTACGCCCCTTACCCCCACCCTTGGATCCCGCCCTGCGAAATGCTTCTGCTCCACGAAGGAGCTACGTCCCCTGAAGGGACACTAGGACCAATTTCTCAACCTATGGACCTCTATTACTCTAGCCTGTCCACAGAACATTCTAACAGGCAGTATCATTCTAACAGTTCAGGCCATACGCTTTTCTCTGGGTGTTAAAACATTTGGGATTGGCCCATAATTTCTTAAGTCTCCCATATCAACTTCAATTGTTAGTTGTTATCCAGTGTTTACATTCTACCTCGCTACAAGTATAACAAACACCTGTTCTGCAATGGTGGGAAGATTCTTTTTGCTGAATTAATATTACATATTATTGTTTTGGACCTTTAAAATCCGAACTCAGGCGGAAAGAGAAAAAGGTATATACCCGTTAAAGCCCTTATAAAGGAACTGAACACTTTTAGAAAAACAACCGCAAACTGCCAGGGAATCTGTGACTTGTGTCTGATCCGGAAATATTCAACTCCGTGTTGTTGGCGATACAGTCCGTTATAAAATCACACACAGTCAAACACAGTTGGCAAGCCAATGATATTATTGCAGTCCAGTCCTCATCTGCAAAAGTTTAAGTATGTTGAACTGTAGTAATGACGCACAAAATACTTATTTCGGATCGTAACTCGTAAGGCAATAAAAATTGTGAGAGGAAGTTGGTTAGCTTTATGGAGGAATGCGAGTAAAGTGTGTATACCCAAAAGATATATTCCAAGTCACACACTATACCACCTTCAGATGTCCTCGATATAAAGAAAAAAGATTTTTCTGGGCAAACTGACAGGGACTCCTAAAAATAAGGATGAAAGGTTTTGCCAGAGTTTCATGAAGTGCACTCGATCTTCAAATTAAATGTAAAAATGTAAGGAGCGGTGGTATTAAAAACGACAGAACGCAGTGTTTCCTCTGAAAACAACATTTTCAATCTTCCAAAAAGAACAGCTATATAACAATAAATAAGTTTCCAACTTTCCCACTTGTTTTTATTTGATTATTAAGTAATATTTTCGATCATTACCGTATTGTTTTAAATTAATGTACAATTACTGTATTTCTTTGATTTCAAGAATAACACATGCACCAAATCTACTTCCCCTGATGAAGGAACGAGGTAGTTGCCCTTCTCACACACAGTTTATTCCCACTAATATTTTTCTCTTCAACTCAGTTGTTTCTTAATTGACTTCAGTGGTGGCGCCAGGTGGGGAGCAGGGGACCATGGCCCCCCGTCGGGGAAGACTGGCTCTCCGTCGGGGAGCTGTTATGTATACAATAAAATATGTAGTCCCCGACAACGGCCAGTCGCCCAGACAATTTAAGAAATTTTGGTCTAAACAGGGTAAATTCTTCAATAAAAATCCCAAATTTTCCAATTTTCTTCCTTAAAAGCCCATTTTTTTTTCAAATTTTTCATGGTAAAAGCCCAGCATTTTTCAAATTTTCCCCAATAAGAGCCCGAAATTTTCGGCGCGCTTGGCGCACCAAAATTTTGCTTTAAACATCGTTTCGGCGCTTTATCGCCCTCGTCGAGCCTTCTGGTTGCTGTCAGGGGCGTAAATACGGAGGTGTGATAACCCCCGTGAAAATCAAAAGTCGGTCTCTGAACGCCAAAAAGTCGGTCTCAAATCCAGTTAGTTAAAAAATTAATTGATTTTTTACCTGCCCTAATTTTCGTCTGTTCCCGTGGAAAAATAGGGAAAGTTGTAGTTGATCCCAAAATAGTTCATATTCCCCTGAGAATTCATGTATATACGCCAGTGGTTGCTGCCCCCCCCCCCCCGTCGGGGAGCTTGGCCCTGAAAATCCTCGCTCCCCCCCCCTCCCTTGATTGACTTAAAATTAAGTTATTGTAATTACCTGTCGGTTTTTAATATATTTGTAGTTATTATAAAGTTTCAACAACGAGACACAAATCCAAGGGTAAGTCCACGGATATTTCTGAACGGATACGAAGTTTTCGAGCAACCGTTTTTTTTTTCTTCCACAATTTACCGTCATACTACCAAACCTTTTCGGTCCAAATTAAGGAGAACAACTTCAAGAAGACCTATTTCTTCCAAAGGAAATCTTCTTTGACCCGTGATTATGTCTAGAGAACCATAATTTTGAAGTCGAAAATTGTGCGTGATTACGCAAAATATTTCTGTCTTGCATATGCAGTCTCTGTTATGGTACACTTTCCTTCCCAGCATGCATTGTGTATCGAAGTTTCCCAACTGGCTTATTCAGAAATTTCATTTGTCTAATGATAGATACTAATCACCCCAAATACATTTTAAGTTTGGCGCATCCCAAATTCACAATTGATTGCTGCACTTTTATTGACCAAACAGTGGTAGATTCAAATAAGGCCCTTCAAATATAAGCCGTTTTTAGTGATCAGTGATGTGTGCAGACTATGAAGCCACTAGTGTACTCAGCAAAATGTGTAGTAGGCTAAAGATCCTTTCGGGGAAAGTAATGTGGGTAGTTATTTTTAAAACTGGAGATGTCGTAGAAGTGAAAGGTAGTTATAAGAATTTGAACTGTCTGGGATAAGGAAATTAGACCTTTAAGATTCCGCTAGCCTGCACATCCGGTCATACTTTTATTGGTCTCCCCCTTAATTCAGTGAGACTCCTCGACTTGCAAAGTCAGATGTAGGTGATAAAAGAAAAGCATCTTTGTTGCTCCTCTAGGTAAGGTCCTATAGGCTAACTAAACATACTTGCAAGTTTTTGCTTTTGTTTTTCAAATATTTCTTTGCCTTTCTCGTATATTCTTAAATCTGCAGATAGTGCTTGCTGAACCTTCTCATTTGACATAAGAGCCTGTTTCGCTTGTTCTTTGACACTGTTGTCTGCGAAAGTACCTTTGTTTTCCACTAGTTCCTTGCACTCTTCGTAAAAAGGAAAATTGTAAGTATTTTGCAATAGTTGTAACGTCATAATATACTCCTCTGTTAAACCAATGAGTGCAAACATTTTGTCCATATTATCTAATACATACTGTACTAAATGTTCGTTAGCAGAAAATACTGGCTGAGTGTTCATATTAGATAAGTTTACGTCGCACTCGTATCGCGGGATAAACCAGTGTTCCTTATCAATGAAGGGTGTGCACTTCATGTGCGTGAAAAACCGTTCTAGAGACATGCTCGATATAGGAAGGACCCAGTCTTGAATATCTGTAGTATGACAATCTAACTCATAGCCTGATTTGCCTTCGGATTCTCGGCAATCGAAGTAAGCCGATACAAGTCTTTCGTAAGGATCTCGGAGAATAGTTATATAGGCACATTTTCTGTCAGGAATGTTTTCACATATTCCGTATGCATAGTCACCTACGTAAAGTCTGTATGCCTTAGATGTGATCTTGGCATTTTTAAACAACGTCGCCACGTCTTTCCTTCCTTCCAAATCAAGTAATTTTGCTATTTTGTTGCCAAAGTACAGAGTTGTTTTGTTAAAACACGATTTCATTGTGGTGCCACCTGACCTCTCGATGTGGACAAAGACCGGGACAGATTGTTGGTAAACAGAAACTTCGCCATCATAAAGGTAAAAGTTTGGCAATGAATTGCCATCTTTTGGCTGAGGGACTGGCGTTGGCTCTGGTTCTTGGATGACCTGAGGGGGTTCCTGAGGAGGATCCTTGTTAGGGTCGCCATCGTCTTGAACTGAGTCAACTGACGGTGGTCGGGCTGCGAAGTTATGAATTTCTCGATTGTTTATGGCTGCATCTCCCATCTGTAACGATTCATGTCTGTGTAGAAAATATAACATTTGAATAAAACGGAGTCTGGAAAGTGCAACTTCAAGAGAATATCAGTCATCCCAATTTTATTCTGAAACATGGGCTAAATCTTACAAATTCTCTGTTCCTTACGAGTTTTTTTTTTCGTGATGTTTTCAAACATAACTATTGAATACTAAAGGTAAATCAAGCAGTTGTCGTGCAGTAATAAAAATATTGTCACTGGATTAAAAGGAGCCATTCATGAATTAGGATACGAGGGTACATTAAATCAAACTGGGGTGACTTCATTCTCCCTTTAAGTAACAATAAATATGCACGATAACTTAAAGGGTTTCTTCAAAATGATGAGACTTCTAACGGACAAACAATACAGGAGATATTCACATCTAAAGATACTTTTCTGATTCCGCTACCAATCATAAGAATGGCATCGAATCACTCGTAACGATCGTAAAAATCAGCCCATGTATCATTTATATTTAACATTGAATCTCAAAATTCTGAGTTTTGTATGATATGATAAATAGTAGGAAAATGAGCCCGAAAATTGAAACTACTGCATACAAAATTTCAATGTCCAGGACGTGTCTCTAATATAAATGTATTAGATTTCTCTACACTGTAAAGTTGAGTGTAAAAAGCCTCATCAATCATCAAACTGAAGCTCTGGCAACACATCTTGTTTTTTTCAAGTTAACCTTTAGTAGAAAATGTGATAACTTTACCAAAATGATTTGACGAAATTCCTGGTTAACATGTCAAAAAGAAAAAGGGGACGTCAGTACAATCCATTTAACTCCAAATTTCTAGTCAATTTAGTAGTAGGCTTTATTCACACTTCTTACGATAGCCTACTTAATTCATGAAACCCACCATTTGAAGACATTGTGTTTGACGCGGTAGCCCTTCTGCCTACTTCTTCCATGCATGCGAGGGTATAATTGGAACGTTGTTACTTGACCTGGTGACCATATTAAGGGCAAATTCAGTTGCCCCAATTTGTCTCGCATAAATGCATGATATACTCTTCAGGCTAGATTATGTACAGTTGCTTTCCATCAGGTTACATTTCAAAAAGGAATTGTTTAATATAGAATTCTTGGTTAACTTGATATACCATATTTGTCATGGGCGTAGGAGACCAAGTTGATTTGGGGGGGGGGGGGGGAGGGGGACTGTAACGACTTGCCCGAAATATGTAACCAAAAATTTAGGCTCGCTCCGAGCGCGTTCAGCATGTTAATGTACATATCATATAGCCAGGCATTCATCGGTTATCACACTGCATGCCAATTACATACAATCACTTGCCGTGTTACTACCCTTTCCATATTGATTACAATTTTGGGGGGAAGTCGCTAAATAATAATGATAATAATCTGAGGCTTAGCCAGGATTTCTCTCATGGGGTGGAGGGCATGCATTATGTTGTGTGAGCGCCGGCCTGGGGGAGGGTTCTAAGGGGAGCGGAAAAATTAGGTGTACTTACATGCAATCTGGTGCCATATATGCTACCTTTAAAGTAAATTCTGTGTGAAAAAGTTAACGGCGTATTTAAGGTACTAAAAAAATCGGCATAAGTGAGGGGGCATGGCCCAATGGCCCCTACACACCACTGATAATCATAATAAAAGTTTAACCATTAAACAACACACTGATGAATTAGTACGGACAGGGCCGTCTTAACGCATGGGCCCACTGGGCCCAGGCCCAGGGCCCCGTGATGTCAGGGGCCCCGCAAATTGACCTCTGCGCAAAAAATCATATCTCCCCTTGCGTAAAAGATTTTTGTGTGGAAATACTTTTACGCGATACTTTTCACGCGATCTGTTCTACTGTATCAATATCATTCAACACCACCAACCAACATTCGACTATTTGTGGAATCTTGGAGTTTCTAACTGGAACCGTGTTATAAGGATTTCGCTTTCATCAACTGTAATCATTTTAATTCAGGCTGAAAAGAACGCAAGAGGAATTAAGGTAGGCCTATTACATTATGTTTTATTAACGTAGCCTTAATTTATTAACTTGGCAATCATTCTCACCTGTTAACGTAACATGCCAAAAGTCCAGTGTTGTTATTAGGGATGGAGAGCAACTGGAAGATTACTCTTCTATAATGTATTTCAGCTTTTAGATATATCACATATGTTATTCACATAAAAGTTCCAATTTCCATGCTTTATGCGCGACATGGGGGTGGGGGGGGGGGGTAAATGCAGGCATGTCTATGCTTGAACGATGGTCAAGGATGTCAATTTTTCACGCAACTTTTTTCGAACACACTTGATTGAGGGGCCCCGCTCCAATGCCGGGCCCAGGGCCCGGTAATCTCTTAAGACGGCCCTGAGTACGGAATATATAGGTGCTGGTGTAATTCAAATCAGAACTTTATTTTAATTACCAAGGAAGTTTTTAAACTATTGATTACCTTTAGCTATATTATTGCATTATGCTACTTTCAGTAGGTGCTCGAAAAATTCTCAGCATATTGCCCGAATTTTCACAAAAATATTTGGTTGGGGGCTGCAGCCCTCGGCCCTCGCCTCCGACGCCTATGATATTTGTGTGTGTAGGTGTGTGTGTCTGTGTGAAAGATCGTGACTGAACCTTAGCTGCGTTAATTAAATGCAAATCATTCTAATTAGTCAAAGATATGATCGGTGAAATGTGGTGTAGGCTAGCCAGTATTGCATGTCAGACAGACCAGATTACAAGAGGACGGTG
Source organism: Holothuria leucospilota (assembly GCA_029531755.1). Lineage (NCBI taxonomy): Eukaryota > Metazoa > Echinodermata > Holothuroidea > Aspidochirotida > Holothuriidae > Holothuria > Holothuria leucospilota. The sequence goes on along the minus strand of CM055967.1, from coordinate 57,456,632 downwards.
CAGTGTCAGTAGAATCTCACACAGTTGTGTACTCGTAATGGCCTTGGGTTGGATAAACTCAGTACAGACTTGAATTTGTCTGACAGGTGCAATAGACAGTGCGGCGGGGTATTCTGAAGTTGCTCCCAAATTTTTCAATGGTGGAGGGGGGAGGGTTAAAAGGTAAATTTAGCTGGGAGAATTTTCATTACCTGGAGTGAGCAAAATGGTGCCTTTAATTACAAGATTTATATCATCTTTGTACACATTCAAAGTTAAAGTCTTGCGGAGAAAATAAAGTACCAGAATCGTTTGACTATATAGCTCTACTGTATATTACGATATAGTGTCCTTTCTGCTATTTTAAGGATGATAAAACCTACCATATTGCATTTACAATTCCAAGTAAAACGACCTTTTCACACTAGGAGCGATACGACGCGAATCAAGGCGATGCGACGTGATAAAACAGTCACCAGGAGAAATTTTGTTTAGTTCACTACTGGAAAGAAGATTTTAGCTCTTCAGTCAGGAATTTGCTGCGAAGAAATCTACCGGCCGGAGGCCGGAGTTAGGCTATTAGGAAAAAGGGTCCAATAATTTTTTACTCAATGTTTTGTATGGGGTTATGCCGCTTGCTTCGCATCGCATTCAAGAGTAGGCCTGGTTTGAAAGGGCCAAAATTTGTGATATTTTAGTAGTCACTGTCTGCACTGATTGCAAACCAAATAAAGCCTGTTGCAGACTCCATGGTACTTCCGTTTGTGTGTGACTATTTATAGTAAACTGTAACCGCAGAAGATCTCGTACTCCAGTTTCGTAAAAAATGCCTGGTCTTACACGACTTCCTGTAGGAATTGTGCCAAAATAATTGCAAAATGATGATGATAACGGTAGTCACAAAAGCACATAATACTGTATGTTAATGTTTTCCCCATACGAGTTTGTCCAAATATTTAGAGTAGTGTACGTGCTAGTGACACGTCCATTCGAAACTGACACATTGACCTACCAGACAGACTAGAGTTAAGATTTGAATGAGTTGAAGGTTGACAAAACTTTGGAAGGCGAAATGAGACAAAATACTTCCTTAAACATTTCAAGCACATGTGACAGTCACATATGAAAGAATATATTCATTCTTTTCTGTGACGCTCTTCGCATATGTATAGCCAGGTGCAAAATATACGTGGACAAACACACAAAAAGATAAGCAGTGGTTGAATAATATAAACTTACATTAGTCAGCATGGGAATGTTCGAATAGAAAAGAACAATTCAACTTGATTCAAACTAAACAAATAAGCTTTAGAATATATTAGTGTTAAGATCATGAAACGGTTTCAAGCAAGGGTGATAATGAATGTGAATTCCTGTTTATGGTCATTTTTATGTTAGATGAACTGACGTTCGCAAAATAACCTATTGGGATAATTTTTCAACACTCAGCAGAATACTTTCAGACCCAGATAATACTCTAAAGATGAACCTAATCTAAACATTTAGCTGCAACTTTCATACAATTCCTATGAACCGTTCTTGAGATATAAGCCACTGAATTTGTCACATTTTAGACTACTGTGAGAAAATGTACACTAAGTTAATGGGACGTCATGCATTCACATTAATTAGCCATGTCTTGTTTTTTCCTTAAAAGTTACCTTTTCAGTTTCCACAGTGAGAATTCATCGCAGTCCTGGACAGTGCAATGTTGTAAAACCTAGATACCTTTGGGGCAAATTAGCAACACAACCCAGTGTTGAAAATATAGAAATGAGAAACACCGGCCATCAGTGTGAATCAATGACATGCACTTACTTCTTTTTGGTAGGAATTTTATGTGTCAGATATGGGGCAGGACCGAACATAGTAACTGAATACGAATTTCACCAGCGTAGGCTAAGGTTTTTCTGAAATATCGAAACTAAATTTGGGTTTTCAGCAGTTCGTTTTTTTTTTATTTATTTTTTTTTTTGTAAATGACCTTTGCTACATAAATAACGCTTTTACAATGCTGTGAGTAGCCAATTAAACGGCATAATGCTGCAGTGCCTTGATTTGAATTTAGTTCTGTCCATCCTATGCAAAGTCATGCGTGGCTCTTTTGAATCATGTGAAGATAATTTTGCTACTGAAGTATTAAATTCGTAACTTACTTATTTATAGCTTGTAGTAGGCCTATACATGTTCTTAAACATCATGAAAGTTACATGTAAGGGAGATAAGAAAGATTCGAAATATGAATTGCTATTTGTTTACTCTGTGAGATTGTTAAATGACTGAACTGACTGTTCTCTTTAATTTGAGTTACCCTGCGACAGGAAGGTGCTGCTATTACTTGAGTGAATACTCACACATGCTAAGGTAAACGTGCGATGACTAATGCTGACAAAATGACTTTTACATTCCACGTAAAATTTCTCAGTGGAATGCTTGAAGTCACCGTATGCTGGAAACTGAATATAGGCCTATATTCTTGAAGATGAGCATTTGCCGGTAAGGCAAAGAATTTTATGCATGCATTGCACTGAACATCCTTAACAAGGCTTATGAAAAAAATCAAACAAAACAACCAACGCTGAACATTTGAGATAAAGTTTTCGTCTTCTTTCTCATTGAGAATTCAATCCTCACAACCACATAAAGCATTATACTATTCACACTTTGTGACTTAAAACTGTAACGCATAAGCATTTTACTTACTTTGGACTCCTTCCTATATTTTGCAACTTTCCAATGAAAAATATAGCCAATATGAACACAACTGTCATCCACAGGAGTCGTTTGGCTGGAAGGTAACTTACGTCCATTTTGTGACCAGTAACTTTGGTTTTATGCCAGTCGTTCAAGTCACGCAATCAGTGTGTACTTATAGTGTATGCATAGGTCGGGCTACAACAGGTAGCTACTTCCGGCTGGTATGGATACTGCTCCGGAAGTCATCACAAAGGTTGCGTTTAATCGCTTGCGTATTTATCAGGTGCCAGAACATTTCTTCCCTTCAGTACAAGCAGGACCAGAAGCTTCTTTTCCTGTATTTAAATACATTGCAACGGAAAGAAAACAATGTAATCTGCAAAAGTCATGAAAATCTTTCACCACGTCAAACGAAGGAGAGGAAGCCCTAACTTCTGAGTTCATGTATTTAATATACTGTAACACAGACAAGTTACAACAATCAGCATCATCTTAGCTTGTTTTCTTTTCGAGATGTGACTATTCGCTTGCTTCAAATTAATAGGTACAGCAAGCCTTGTTATTTGCAGAAGCAAAAATGCTACTTCAAAGATTTGAAATTTTGTGTCAAAATCAGGGTTAGTGTTGAGGAAACGGATCAGGATTACGTTTTCAAGGATGATAAATTCAGTTTATTTGTAACCTGAGGTCAAAATGATTCAGAATATCGTTTTATGTATTCAGTGTTTCTTTTGAGAAGTTGAAATCCAGGCAGAATTGTAAGGGCAAGTCAAGCTCAAAACACTGGTAGTGTTGTGTATCTGAAGGTTGTTTGCCAAAGACATTCATAAGGGGATCAAAGGGACTCGAAAGAAGGTCCTTTTATTGCATCAACATAACACAGAGAAAAGGTTTTCATCATGATTAACCCATTCAGTCTCACCAATAAACTCTGGTAACATCTCCACCATGGCAAACTTAAGTTATGAATTCATCGTATGAACTTTGGGTGAACAAATTATTCATCATGAGCTACAAGCTTAAAGCGGCTGAATTTTCTTTCTGTGAAAACTTCCTTTCTTAAAAATAAAGTTACTCCATAACGTAATTTTGAAATACCTATCATTCTGTATCTATAAATCATGTTTTTAGAGCATTAAGTTTTCTGTACCAGAAACGCAATATTTGCTTGTAACTTGAACACCATCTCGTCATCTTGAACTTGAGAGTAAGCCAGAGCGGTATAACAATGTGCCATCAAGGTGAAATTCTGGTTTGCCGTCTCACAGTTCGTAACAGGTCATATGTCAGAAGCACTTTACGGCAGGAGCGGCGCCAGGGTATTTCGATGGGGGGGGGGGCAAGGCATGAGATGAGTGATCGCCGTCCTGGGGGAGGAGTCCAAGGGGAGGGGTGTCCCCCTCCCCATTGGGAAATTTTTGGTTAGTTTAAAGTTGCTTCGATGCAAAATGATGATGTCTTTGGTACATATTTTGAACTGATCATATATGACTGGAAAGTTTATAATTTAGTAATTTTAATTTTTGTTTTGGGAAAAGATGCTTTTCTGGGGAGGGGTGTCCCTTCCCCTTTGAGAAATTTTTCATTAATTTCAGATTGCTTAGATGCAAAATGGTGATGTCTTTGGTATGTTTTGAGCTGATCATATATGGCTGAAAAGTGTTAACAATTTATTGAATTTCAAGTTTTGGTTTAGTGAAAGAGGACAGTAGCCTTTGTTGTCTAAGACAAGGGTATGTAGTCAACAAACCTCCTGAAGTCCACCCCCCTTGAGTATGGGTATGATTTCACTCAAAAATACATGCGTAGAGTCGACAGAAGCACGGACTTTTAAGAATATTTTCGTTGATTAATATGTGCATTATAAACAGATAAAAGGGTAACTTAAGGCCGGCACTGAGACACCGGTATAGGGCCTCCTGGAAGCTTTGGACTAGTTATATGGATAAAATAGATACCTACCCCACCCCTCCTCTTCTCTTCTTCTTTCTCCTTCGATTACCCTTCTTCTCTTTCATTTTTTCTTTTCTTCCTTTTTCCTGTTCTTTTCCTTCTATCTCCCCCTCCCCCCCGTTCTTGCAAATGATAGGAGGCGGTCTCCTCCTGAACCCTGTGGAGCCGCCCCTAATTTTCTTTGCCCTTTTTCTGATTGACTCAAGATTTCTTTATACAGTAAAGATTGTGTTGTGTACGGCCATGCACCTACTATTTAAAATTCCTTTTCTACAGATTACGAGACAACACCAAAATAAAGCACAATAAGGCATAGACGTAGGTAGCTTTTCGAGACTGGGGGCCCCACCTTGCTTCGAATCGCCGTCCTGGGGGGAAGGGTCTAAGGGGAGGGGTGTCTCCCTCCCCTCTGGAAAATTTTTGGGTATTTTAGGGTCCTCAGATGCAATTTGGTGCAACATTTTGGGCAAATTTTAAGGAAAATTACTGCAATTTTTTTACATTTTTTTTACTGAAGAGACAAATAAGGGGTTTTGGCCTTGGATGTTGGGGCAGAAGCATACTTCAGCCCCCTAGATTTTTGACTGGGGGCTTTAGCCCCAGCCGCAATCTTCGTACGCTTATGCAATAAGGGAGACATATGATATTATTTCAAAGTTTAATTCATTTTGTTAAATGTTTTTTATATTTTTATTGTCAAAATGTTCGTTAAGTGATTGACTCATGATACCCCCAATATGTATGTTCACGTTCTACTCTTTAAATGGTCACATGCTGGGAATGGAGAGAATGTTTGAGATTGCCAAACATTACATAATCCGGACAGGGGAATACCCATAGACGGAAGGTTCATTTGGTCGAAGGTTCACTAAAGACCGAAGATTCCCACGGACGAAAATATATTCCGAGTTACGGGTAGGGTTGGGGTATTGGTTAGACAGAGATTCATGGATCAGGCGTATCCCCTGATGCACAGATTAGCGGTCTGTATTTTTTGGTGTAACTTGCAATGATACGAACCTTTTCTCCAAGAGAGGGAGAACTTTTTGCTCTGTGACACCATATGAGTAAGGTCTCACAATAACTTGCCGTTAGGGTATACTACTGTATTGTTTTAGCTTTACTCTCGGTTCCTATCTCCTTTTGTTCGCGCGCAATATGTATAATGGCCTTAGTGTTTATGTAATACTAAACCTGCATTCACGTAAACAATGGAGAAAACAGAAAACGTTATTCATGCGGGGATTGCAAGTTTCAGGTATTTTGTAACTAACAATTTAACTAATATTGTGATAGATGGGTGACATAATGTTACACCTCACCCCAACCTCTACAAAATTATGTGTCTTAAAACGTTTTTTAGACGATTTTATTTTTGGGGTTGAAAAACCATAGGGGGCAAATGCCTGACGCTCCTGCTTTACGGGCATCCCTACAACCCTCCGACCTAACTTTTTCAAAACACCTTATGATCTCCTGATCATGGAATCAAATGACAGCAGTAAATATTTTGGGTCTCACTCATTCAAAATGACTGTCAAGCAAAAAAGGCAGCTAATATAATAACTTACAGGAAATAATTATGGAAAATATTTTGACACAGCTGCCCTTAATTGGCTTAAAATCTGTTTATATCTTTTATGAACATTCGAAAGTTATTTTCCTGAACTTTTCTGTTGGGATCCAGGTCAATCAAGACGGCCGAAGTGGCCGCCGATAAAATAATAACATGCTGTAACAACAAAAAATAAATAAGCCAAATATTTTTGACACTGTTGCTCTTACTATGTGTCCATATTTTATGATAAATTATCAAAAATTCAAGTATTTTTGAACTATCCTGTTGGAAATCAGGTCAACCAAGATGGTCGAAAAAAGAAAATGACCGATACTAGAATGATTTTAATATAATATAATGATAAAATAACCATTATATATTTCTTATGTAGCTGCTCTTAATATCTATTCATATTTTATTTTTTATTTATAACAAATATTCACAAATTATTTTGCTAAGCATTTCTGTAGAGATCCAGATTAACCAAGATGGCCGGAAAATGGCCGCAAGTGTAGCAAGTTATGTTATAATATAAGGAAATAAATCATTAAAATACTTTTGACATAGTTGCTCTTAATCTCTGTTTATAATTTGTGATGGCAGTCATTTTGGAAGATTATCATACTGCAGATATCCCTAATTTACTGATACCGTATTTTACTGGCGGGGAAGAGGAACTTTACTTGTTTAGAGCTGTACGAACAAGTTTAAAGTGAACAACGAAAGTATACTATTTGGTATGTTAATTCCAAATTTTGAGTGCTTCTTCTGTCCCTTCAATGTTTCCGTCTTCCCATTTACCTGTCATGCACCGACTGCGTGCCCCCCCCCCCCGACTGGCTACGGAAGTGTGGGCTGTGCCCCGGCCCCCCTAAACATGCTTCTGCCCCGCCAGCGTCAGGGACGTATATACTGCTCTGGCCAGCGTTGTTAACAAGACCGGTAAAATAAACTTTACCAGTATAAGTAATGTCAGGGCATGCACGAAGGTGAACGTTACTGTTTAAAATGGGGGAAATACACGTTTTCTACGTGTACAAAACTTCCATTGTCAGTATGCAGGTGGCGTTAACAAAACATATTACGTGCAAAACAACTTTCACCTGCAGACGTTAAATAATGTATTAATGAAAACATAATGCAATAAGCAGCAAGTAAAAAGAAGTGTGGTGTTCATGTTATCAAACATGCTCCTTCCCTTCCCAATGATTACCGTTGAAGACTGAAGATTTTTCGAAACAATAAAACTGAGCTTGAATGTAGTAGTGAATAAAATGTACTTTTGTGTTTGTAAGGCTATACTTGTGCCTAGGTGGCTTGCAAATGCTGAAATGCACCTTCGTTTAATTTGAGACCGATGGACGTGATTGACAGATTGCAGAAGCACATAGGATTCCTACAACGTAGGCTCAACGGTAGATCTCAGAGAGTTGTTGTTAATGGTAATTTCCTTTCTTGGAAAGAAGTCACAAGTGGAGTTCCACAGGGTCCTGTTCTTGGCCCACTTCTTTTCTTAATTTTCATCAATGATATTGACAGGGTTGTTGACTTGAACTTGATGACTTGGACTCGAGTCTGACTCGAGTCACTATTTTCGTGACTTGAGACTTGACTTGCGATTTTCGTGATGACTTGTGACTTGACTTGGACTTGCATTGATTTACTTGTGACTTGACTTGGACTTGCAATAAATGACTTGTCGCCAGCGCAAGTCAGAAGCATTATTTAGATGGCCAATTTTGATTTAACTAACTCGCTCCCGATCCCCTTATCTTTGACTGAATCTGTGTTTTTTTACTCATGTTTGCGACTTTGTGTGTTGTGACTTGTGGTGTGAGCAAGTTTTAAAGATAGTTGATATGTTGTGTGGATTCTTCTATGTATTCCAGGAAGTCAAATAAGGGCATGATGCTGACTGCTCAGTAAACATTATTGTGTGATCGTAGATGGACATCGGCAAGAGGATTAGGAGGTAGGTGTATACTTTATCCTATCCTGTCACAGTTACCATCCAGTGATGATGATCTGTATTGTGCTGAAACATAACCAGATAACTCAATTATTCTGGAACTCTTGCATGTCTGGTACTATATGCCTAATGGTGACTCGTGAGTAAGGTCTCACTGTTACGGTCTCGTGTTACTACTACTACTACACCAAAGTGACCATGGTGACAACTACCATACGGACGTTTCGATGGGATGTAGCCATGCAAGTAACAAGTCCGCCAAGTTGTGTCAACTGCCAGGGCCGTAGCCTACGGGGGATGGGGGGGGGGGAAGGGATAAACTGCCTCCTGAGATTTCCAAATCGAAAATGAAAGTAGGAAATATTACTGAAATGATGAAAATTCCACTGTCCAAGCTATGATTTCAAGACCCAAATAACCTGGATAATCGCATTTAAAAACTCTTTTTTTCCCCGGACCCCCGCCATAAAGGCGTTATTATGTGGGTTTCTATACCTGGCGAATACCCATCTTCCTCCTACAAGATACACAGCTCCCAATACACCAGCATATACACTGGCTAAAGATGAAATAGCCAATAATTATATTTAATTATTAGCTAAACTCCATAAGTTTTTAAAGTAACGTTTAATTTAAAGGGCAAAAGCAGTCGCCGCAAACTTATTTCGAAAACAACAGCTAACTTTTACAAATATCCCCTTATTCCACTTCAAGTATCTTTCATGATATCTTAGAACAGAAATATTGCGTATTCAAGGTAAACTATTCTATACGTGAATTTCTCAACTCAGTGAGAAACATATTGTAACATGATTCTCAAGAATAATTCAAGAAACGGGATGCCCGGGTACACTAATTGAAATTTGGGTGACTGCATTTCCCCTTTAAATCAAATCTAAGTTTTCTTCTCGAAATCGAAATTTGCTTCTAAAGCACGGAATTTCAAAGTAAAGAATGGAGCCTTAGGTGCAACTTTAAGGTCTAAAGTGTGTCATTTCCGCCATTTTCTTCTAAGGCGTACTCTACCGCTACGCACCAACCTAGCTATGGGTTGTGTCGTACTAAGAGCGCTAGGGGAAGCCTACACCGAGTACCAGCTATGTAGGGGTACCATGTATACCACAGCAGAAGAATTCAGTAAATAATTAAGAGTTTAGATCATTTTATCAGTCCAAAGCTTTACCAAAGATAACACCATTTTGGATCTAGGAAAACATAGAACACGAAAAATTTCTCAAAGAGTAGAGGTGTCATCCCTCTCCTGAGGTAATATTCCTTCAATTACACCCTACCAGGACAAAAAAAAAGTCACTAAATAACGAGGATTCCTAAACACGTAATCAATTATACGCTTTACAAAGCTTTAGAAAGTTAGCACCAATTTGCATCTAAGCTACCTCAGATACACAAAAATTTCTCAAATAGTATAGAATGTCCCCTTCTCTAGACAGCACCTCTTGCCTTCTGTGCAGCCACAAAATAAGAAGAATATCACTAAATAATGACAATTTGTAAAAAATTAGGTCAAAGCTTTGCCAACGACAGGGACGTAGCCCGAGGGGGAGCAGTTTTTGCAGGGTATTTTGTCCGGTGTTCTTTTGATCTTGAATTCTCGTCAGCACTATTAACTCCATCATAATCCAGGGACGTAGCGGGGGGGGGGGGGCAATAAACACTCCCAACATTATCGCCTCGGTCCGCTCAGCCTCTGTGATGACGTCATCGTCGATCTTAAATCGCATTTAAGACCGGGCACCCTCACATTTATCCCCTAATTGGATGACTAGGCATCAAATTCACCTTTTAATTGGCAAACGCATTACTTTTGGGGAACTGAAGATGTCTCGCGGCAGAGTCTGCATGCAACTTTTGTAATGGAAATAAATGATTCCTAATGCAACATTTTCGCACCCCTGTCACGATTTACACTTTATATCTTATGACCATATATATATATATATATATATATATATATATATATATATATATATATATATATATATATATATATATATATATATATATATATATATATATATATATATATATATATATATATACCGAAAGCAATAAATCGCCACCATACAGCACATAACATCTCCAGTGTATTAAAAACAGGTGTATAACAGTCAAAAAGAATACACTAAACACTATATCATTGCCCCTTGAGAAAGGAAGGACGACCCTTCCAAAACGTCGAGTTTTTAAAGTCCCAGTACGACTTTGTATACGAATTTGGATAAGAGAAATGAGTGGTACTTAAGGTTACTTAAACCCAAACATAACCAGAGAAATGATTTGTTGGAGAAAAAAGACATTTACGAAAGTGAAAGGTTGTTTTAAACAAATCGTGGTTGTAAATGTAACGGCTGTTTCAATATGCACAAAGTTCATCACGCTGGGAAGTTCTAGATCATTATGAATATTCATTACTCAGCTGCTTCGAGATCACATCATGTCGACGATTGTGCAGCACGATGCAGCTAACGGCGAATGCTAGGCTACGATGTGCTTGATGCACGAAGAATGTAGCTATAGGGCCGTAACACACAACTGAGCAGTCAACTTTCGTGACATTAACGGCCGGACTGCGGCTGGCCCAATTTTTTTTCCCACGAGGTTATGGGCAAATCTGATTTTCAAAATTTTTTCAAATTTGTTTCTAAATCATGGTTGGGGTTATTTCTAAGGTTAGGGTTACGTGGACTGGGGTTATTTGGCCTGTTCTTTCATAATCTGGCGTCAGAATTACAAAAAAATGGTTCAAAAGCTGTCATTTTGGAATTAGGGGTGTGGCCTATTTCCAAGGAGCTGATTGATTCATTGGCATGATTTGCCCATAACCTCGTGGGAAAAAAATTGCGCCTGCGGCTGTGCATGTTCGCCACTATTTTGCCTCGCTGTGCCCACAGGCGTTCGAAACATAACGTACGGTACATACACTACACACATTATAAACACTACAATAAGACAAGGTTAAGTTGTACTGAGAAGTAGTCCCAGTCGCACTTCAATGCCAGTGCTTCCAAACTCTAAATCATTTTTCCTGAAATTGATTCCAGGTAATTTTAGATTCCATTTCAGGAAAAATGAATTTAGTGTGTGGAAGCACTGGGTGGCAGTGCAGCCACGTAATGTTTCGAACGCATGTGGCTGTGCCAGGCAACGTTATCTTGCTTAGGATTTCAGGTGAGGTTTTCCTCCTTTTTCATGTTAGTTTTACTGCAATTTTGTTGGCGTGGGTAATAATTTCTAACTACAATTCAATTCTAAGCCTACACTAACCTGAGTATAGTCCTAGGTTGTTTGTGTAGTCCATCCGTTCGAATATACAAGCAAATGCTCTGCACTGTTTACGTGCGTAAATTTCAATACAGTTTAGCATGTAGGCAAGGCACCTATAGTTGTTTATTCATGAATAATCATAAACAAACAGACTGTCATTGGTTCATACTCCTGACTGATGAAGCTCATTACGACGGAGGAGAGAACTCGAATTTGAGTTGGCAAGCCGAATTCAACATGTGCATTTCGGACAAAGATTACTCCCGAGAGTGGCAACTCCCTGGTTAGAGCCTCTTAAACTGTTACCAACTTCATATATCTGGCTCTCGTGCTATGACGATTTTTGGCGGTTTAAGTATTTCTTTATACAAAGTCGTACCTAGTGGGAGTTTAAATACTTTTAGTGTATTCTTTTAGACTGTTATATAAACATAAATATGTGTGTGTGTGTGTGTGTGTGTGTGTGTGTGTCGAAGGTGTAAACCAATCCTACGACAGAGCATAGCCCTTATCAAAGCAGGGAAGCAAAGAGAAAAATTGAACCGCACCGAGGGTTTGAACCAGCCGTCAGCTGCTTTCCGGGCAGCTTATATATGTCAAATCAGCCTGTATTTAATAGTCGCACTGAGACTTTAGGACATTTAACCTCTAACATAGGCACTTGCCTTATACTGAAAGGTCGCTGGTTCGAATTCTGCTTGAGGCTAAGTTTTCCATTCATATATTAAAAATCCTCTTTCAGTTAGGCAAGTGCCCATGTTAGAGGTTAAATTGCCTAAGGTCTCAATATGCGACTATTTAATACAGGTTGATTAGACTATATAAATACCAGGGCCGTAGCCTGCCGGGGGGGGGGGGCAGGGGAGCAACTGCCCCCTGAGATTTCAAAACCGTAAATGAAAGTCGGCCTACTGAAGAAAAAATACTGAAATGCTGAAAATTTCACTGTCCAAATTATGATTATAAGGCCGCCCAACTCGGAAAATCGCGTATAAGAGTTCCTTTTTTTCCTAGAATTTCCCGGGGAGTTCCCCGGACCCCTTCACGGACGCGTTGTTATGTGGGTTTCTCTTCCTTACAAATAAGCCGTCTTCCTCCTACAAGATACACGGCTAATTATACACTAGTATATACACTGGCTAAAAGTGAAATAGCCAATGATTACCTTTAATTATTAGCTAAACTCACTGAGGCTGTAAAGTAATTTTTAATTAAAAGCTGGGCTTAAGCCGTAACCCCAAACTTATTTTGATTAAGCAACAGGTAAATCTCACAAATATCCTCTTATTTCACTTAAAGTAGGCCTGTCTCTCATGGTATGTTAGAACATAAATATTGCATACTCAAGATAGACCAAGGAGTTACTCTATACGTGAATTTTACATCTCAATGAGAGACATATTGTAACATGATTCTCAAGAGCCATTCGTGAAACAGGATAGCAGGGTACACTGATTCAAATTGGGGTGACTGCATTTTCCCTTTAAATCAAATCTAACTTTTCTACTTGAAATCCAAATTTGTTACCAAAGCATGAAATCTATATAAGAGTGAAGAATGTTTAGATGCAACTTTAAGGTCTAAAACGCATCGTTTCCCCCATCTGGGAGACATTTTGACCGAATATTTTCTTGCAAGACCTACGCTACGGCTACGAACCTACCGATATGGTGTCTCCCACCCCCACTCCCCCACCCCCGTGGAGTACTAGGAACGCCAGAGAGAAGCCCACATCTGTTATCAGCCTTGTATGGGGTGCCATGTAGGCTATGTCACAGTCGAAAAATTCAGTAAATAATTAAGTTAAGATCATACTAATAAGTCCCAAAAGCTTTACCAAAGATAAAATCATTATGGATCTAGGAAAACGTAGAAACGTAGAAAACATAGAAAAAGAAAAATTTCTCAAAGAGTAGAGGTGTCATATCCCCTCCCCTTAGGCAAAATCCCCTTCAATTACACCCGTCCAAAATAGGGAAAAAATACTTAATGATGAGTTTTCCTAAACATATAATAAATTCAACGCAAATTCAACGCCAACTCACATATAGACAAAAATTTCTCAAAAAGTATATGGCGTCGTCCCCTTCTCTAAGACAGCACCTCTCACCTTTCGCCCAGCCAAAAATAAGAAGAATATCACTCACTTAATAATGGCAATTTCTAAAGATATAATCTGTGCAAGGCTTTGCCAACGATAGGACAATTTTGCACTTGAGCCAGATCAGTCTTTTAATAGTAGGGTGGTAGCTAGTGGTAGTCACTAGCTACCACCCTACTATTAAAAGACTGATCGGTATCCTTAAAAAGGACTTTGAATTTTTAAAGGAAGATAATTCCCTTGTCACTACTTTTAACCAGCCTCCCATTTTAGCCTTTCGCCAACCCCCTAATCTGAAAACGTTACTTGCTTCTTCAAGACTCCCGGTAGATCGCAGTCCTGGTGTAGGTAACACTGGCTGTAAGAAACCCAGATGTCAGATTTGCTTCCACATCACTTTGGGACCCAAAGTCTTTATTCCCAATGCCACTTGGCCCATTAAGCCTCCTGCCCTCACGTGCGATTCCAGCAATGTAGTTTACATTTTTTATTGTACTATTTGTAATTCTGGTAATTATGTAGGAGAAACAGGTACTGCTTTTCGTTTAAGATTCAATAATCATAAAAAATCTAGACGGGATAACCTGCCCGGTTTTCCAGTGGCGGAACATTTTAACCTTCCTAACCATTCACTTGAGATTTTAAAATGCATTCTTGTAGGTTCTAAGTTCAGTTCTTCAGCATTACGTAAACGTAAAGAAATAGAATGGATTTTAAGAATTAATTCCTTTGTTCAAGGTATCAACAAGGATTTAGGAGTTCTCACTTCGTATCAGTTCTGCAAGCCTGACTGACCTCTCATCATGGGTCAGCCAGCGCCCTTAATCCCCCAGGTAAATTAGTTTTACTGAACTTTCCTCAATGCGGGCCTTTATTTGCAGCTTTTACAGCTCTCTGGACAGTTGTCTCACAGCACATCTTACTGTACATTCTGGTTTTTACCATTTATTTCTGCTTTCTTTTATATCCTAGCAGTTATTTACGCCTTTTGTGCTCTTTTAATGCTACACTGGTTGCAGCCCATTTTTGAATTCTTTTAAGTTTTAAATCTTTTAATACTGCTTTTGCACTTCTCGACAGCGTCTGTATTTTTGTCTGTTTGTCAGTCTAGTAGTTGCCGATGAAGGTCCTAGGTAGGACCGAAAATTTCAACAATAAATTTCTTTTTAATGTATTCTTGCTGTGTCAACTATGCTTTGTGTTCTGCTTGTCTACCTATATATACTCCAAACTCCGAAATTTTACTAATACCCCTTTAGCTACTTCCACCCTACTGGTTTCTTGGGACGTTACTGCTATGTTTCCCAACATAGACAATACATTAGGGTTAAAAGCCGTGACGGAAGCATTAACTAGTAGAAAGTCCGATTTACATTGTAACGATTGAATTGTTGAAGCAGTCGATATTTGTTTAAAGCACAACAACTCTAGTTTCAAAGGTAATAACTTCGTGCAAATCCATGGCACTGCTATGGGACCCAAAAATGCATGCAGTTATGCTGACATAGCTATGAGTTACATAGACAAAATAGCTACAACCGAAGGTCCTTTTAAACCTCAAAATTGGTTGCGTTTTAGGGACGATATTTTTGAGCTTTGGCCTCATGGACTCGATGCACTCCATGAATTTACCAAGTTCATTAACTCTATATCCAACTATCAATTTTGTACTAAGGTTTTCTGAGTCAAGGCTTGAATTTCTGGAGGTTATGGTAATTTTGAGTAATGGAATCATTTCAACTGATGTGTTCTCTAAGCCAACTGATGGTCATTTATATTTGTTACCTTTTAGTTGTCACCCTAAGCATCAAGTAAAAAGCATCCCTTACAGTATAGCCTTAAGGCTGAAACGTATTTGTTCTACCCCTGAGCTTTTGGCCAAGAGAGTTATTGAGTTTAAGCATTATTTAATAGCCAGAGGATATGACCCCCAACTTGTAGAAGAGCAATTTGAAAAAGCAAACAGATTACCTAGATCTGCCCTGCTCAATCCTTCTAAAAAGAGCAATTCCAATCGTAAATACCCACTAGTCCTGGATTTCAATCCAGCGTTACCCAGTGCCAATTCTATCATTAGTAAACACCAGTGTTGCCACGTCACTCAGGCTAATTCCCGCCCAATTTTTCTTAAAAACCCGCCCAAAACCGCCCACATTTTGCAATACCCGCACAAAACCGCACAAACTGATACTTGTTGTAAAACACCCTCCTCAACATACTGTATAGCTGTTATTTTACGGTACATAGGTCGATCATTGCTCGCGTTCAAAGTAGGCTACGGAGTTGCTATTCACTGAAATGTGTTTGACTCGTAATCGATGTGAAAATAATTCGACTCCGTGACAGGATCTGTCAGGGCTGTAGTCAAGTCCACCAAGCTCGAGTCCAAGTCCGAGTCCAAGTCCATGAGGTCAAGTCCGAGTCCAAGTCCAAGTCCAAGTCCGAGGGCTCGAGTCCAAGTCCAAGTCCGAATCCAGTGCTCTCGAGTCCAAGTCCGAGTCCAAGTCCGAGTCCAAGTCCAAAATAGTGAAAACAAGTTATGAAGTTAAGTACAGTATTTTCCGGTACTTGGCTTTGAAAGCTAGCACTTAGCTCAAAATGCTACGACAAACTGGCAACAAATTAGAAAAACCTCATGGCAAACTGAATGAAATTATAGTAAGAAACTGATCAATTACATGTTCACAACTGCAGTACCATAAACACTGCAGCTTATGATATCCTTCATAGACCTAACACAGGTAACACAATACATATGTATAAATTGTTGCCCGTTTAAGAGAAGCTTGATGTAGTAGTCCCTGCTATTGGACCCAATCACGACTTTGCTTTGCTAAATTGAATCCATCTAATCTAGCCCCCCCCCCCCAAAAAAAAAAAAAAAATTACAAAAACCAGTGTTCTCCGCAGATTTTCAAGAGAGGGGCGGCTACGTACATGCAAAGAGCGTAGGCAATGGCGAATCATGTCATGTGCTTATGTGAGGCACTCCGCTGACTAGCTGTCTTTTTGACAGATCTTACTCAGTATACATAGGTAAAATTTTACAAATTTATGACTTCTTTTGTTTAAGAATATGTACCGATCGGCATGCATTTGAAAAAAAGCAGTAGCCTATTGTCAACTTCAAGTTTTTTCGGAGGCGGAGCTTGGTGGGGGCGGTATTTGTAGGGGCGCTATTTCAGGGGCGGCATTTCCACTCAAGGCGGGCCGCCACCTAAAACCCCTCGTGGAGAATACTGAAGACATGCTACCAGATACCAGCAACCTCACCTCTCTCACCTCATTTCCACAAAAGGACAGACACATATACACACACATAAAAGAGTCAATGTATTATCATAATGGTATGCACATGCATGCAATTTCGTCCTGATGCCGCCCCTAAAAACTGTATCACAGACCAAATTAAGTGGTTTTAAAGGTTCTGATAAGGAACTGAGAAATGTTCCTAAAGCCAACATCTCTCCATGGTACAAGTACCCATAACCTACAGTACAGTGGACCTACTACATCAAAGAAAACTATCGGCTTTATTTCAGGCACATACCATTTCTTCTGGGAGAATTGTGAAATTAAATATAATAGGATGAAGAAAAAGGCTGGACTTGATGGACTCGACTTCAATTCCAAGCCAAAGTCCGAGTCCAGAGTGCCCGAGTCCGAGTCCAAGTCCAAGTCCAGAGAGCGCGAGTCCAAGTTAAAGTCCGAGTCCAAAAAAAGCGGACTTAAGTCCGGACTTGAGGTCGAGTCCGGACTCGAGTCCTCCAGCCCTGGGATCTGTAGATAGCGTTATCAACGGCAGTGCAACGGTAGTGCCACAGTCATTACATGAATATCCCAAATGAACATAAAATACAGTGATGACAAATGCCCTATTATAGATTCATGAACTTTATAATATTTTCAACCTTCCAAGATAATATTTCTAAAAACGAATAACATGAACTAACGCAAAACAGTTTATCATGGAACATGAACTTCAAGTTAAGGTCTACTGTAATATAGGCTATAGGAAATGTTTAAGGCCGCTTTAAATGGCTTAAATGAACCCTGCCCCTTCAACACCTTGATCACAAAATTATGAAACTGGATCTACCTTCAAGTAAAAATAGGCCTTTCTCGTCATTTTGACCGCAAAATAACCCACAAACAAGCCCAAAAATCCGCCCAAAATGCAAAAAAACGCCCAAAAACCGCAACCCGCCTAAGCTCAAAAAACCCCGCCTGAGCAGTAAAAAAACCGCCCAATTGGGCGTGAAAACCGCCTACGTGGCAACACTGGTAAACACATGCACATCCTTCATAGCTCGCCTCATATGACCAATCTTTCCCCAGAGAATTCATTCTTCACTGCTTACACTGAGAAAATGTAAGTCCCTTAAGGATTTACTAAGGAAGTCGAAATCTCCTTATCGTACTTATCGTACCCGTACAGGGGACACTGTAGGTTGTTTCAAATGTGAGCGAAGAAGGTGTGACCTCTGTACTAATTTTTTATTGCAGAGTTCCAACTTTTCTAGCTGTGCCACTAAGAAAACTTATCCTATTAAAAGTTATGTTTCCTGTACTAGTGCTTGTATTATTTACGTAGCAACTTGTTTTAAGTGTAATTTGCAGTATGTTGGGTCTACTTCCACAGAATTAAAAGTAAGATTTAGAAATCACAAATCCGACCTCTTGAATAATCGCAGGAGATGCGAATTAGCAGTCCATTATAATTCTTCTCCTCATCAACTGTCAGACATTAAGTTCATCATTATAGAGCAGACTTACAGCAAGTCTAATATTGACACAGCCCTTACAAAAAGAGAAGGTTTTTGGCTTGCCCAATTGAATACCCTATTCCCCCTAGGCCTAAACAAACGGAAGGAATTTAACTCTTCTAAAAGAATCAGCTACGTACGGTAAATTTCAGGGTAACTTTCTTTTACTCATTCTGGTGGTTTCCTATGCGTAATGTTCTTCTCCTATGCACCTTCCAGGCCCCCTTCAGCTACCGTTGGTTTTAACCATATTTTTGAGGATTATCTTAACTTAAGTGCAGCATGTTTACAGCTGGTTTTAAGAATCTGTTTTTTCTCTTTCTTTTGCTATTTATCCACCCAGTGATTTTAAGCTTTATTTCTTACTGTCCTAAGTTTGTGCTGGCTGCTTTTATTCTTTGTATGTTTTTGCAAGTCTTTTAGAATTTTATAGGTAGACTTTTGAACCCATTTTATCTGCTTCATTCGAGCTGATGAAGGCTGAATAAAACAGCCGAAAGCTTCTCGATGCAGGGTGTCTTTTTATTTTTGTGTGTTCAGTTGCTGTTCTAGTTTTATCATTTTAAAGTTATATATATATATATATATATATATATATATATATATATATATATATATATATATATATATTATATATATATATATATATATATATATTGATGATATTTTTTCATTTGGCCTCATGGATTACCTAGCCTGCATTCTGTTGTATCGTTTTGTAGTGCTTTTCACCCTTCCTTTAAGTTTACATTTGATTTTTCTGACAAGGAAATCCCTTTTCTTGACGTACTAGTTAAGTTACATAGCGGTTCCATAGCAACTACCCTTTACTGTAAACCAAGTGACACCCATGGCTACCTGAATTTTAACAGTTCCCATCACTTCAGTTTGAAACGATCCATTGTATTTCAGTATCAACGCATCAGAATCAAGCGTATCTGCTCTACCCAGTCTGAATACGACACATTGGTAACCTTGTGGAATTTTCTCTTAATAATGAATACCCTCTACCCATTATCAAAGAGGGAATAAGTAAAGCTTCCGTTTACCTCAGGGATAAATTGTTGTTACAAATCTAAAGATGAAAATTCACGTACTCCACTTGTCTTTGACTATTCCCCTATAACTGAGGGCCTACATAAATGTATACGTTCAGATTTCAGTATTCTTCGGATAGACAAGTCCATTTCCGAACTTTTTGAAGATCCCCCTTTAACTGCGAGACGGCATCCCCCCAACCTCAAATCTCTCCTTACATCCTCCTCCATCCCCCTTCTTAATGTTGGGAACATAGGCAATAAAAAGTGTGGCAAGCCTAGGTGTCAAGTGTGTCGGTTCATTACTCACGGACGAAACATTTACTCTCCCCGGAACTATTTGCAACATCCGCCCCCCCCCCCCGGATTGTGACACGCCTAATGTAGTATATTTATTATGCTGCAATTTGTGTGACAAAGGCAACTATGTCGGTCAAACCGGTACCAAATTTAGGCTGAGGTTTAATAACCACAAGAAAACTGTGCAGGATAAATCAATAAGCTATCCTGTATCAAAACATTTCAGTAGTGAACCTAACCACTCTTTATCTAATTTAAGATGTATTCTGCTCGGTTCTAATTACCCCGTCTGTCACTCAAAGACTCAAATCCGAAAGCATGTGGGTAATAAAACTGTCCACACACACCCGTGGCCTAAACAAGGACCTGGATTTCCCCTCTGTGATTTATCACCCTCGTCAAGGGGTTTAACCTCATTGCCGGCTGTGTCTGTTATTTGTAAATTAACCTTCACTTAACATTTTGCGCTGAAGAAGGACACAGGAGTGTCCGAAATATACGCTATTCTGTTTCGTATCTGTGCTCTCGTCCTGTCATCTTTGTGGTGTGTTCTAGTTATTATCTTTATGTTTCATGGAGCATACGTGGATTTTCTCTTATTTTATATATATATATATATATATATATAAATGTATATATATATATGTATATATATACATATATATATATCATGTATATATATATATCATGTATATATATATATATATATATATATATATATATATATATATATATATATATATATATATATATATATATATATATATATATATATATATATATATATATATATATATATATATATATATATATATATTTCTGACAAGGAAATCCCTTTTCTTGACGTACTGGTTAAGTTACATAGCGGTTCCATAGCAACTACCCTTTACTGTAAACCAACTGACACCCATGGCTACCTGAATTTTAACAGTTCCCATCATATCAGTTTGAAACGATCTATTGTATTTTCTCAATGCATCAGAATCAAGCGTATCTGCTCTACCAAGTCTGAATACGACAAACACGTCGGCAACCTTGTGGAATTTTTTCTTAATAATGACTACCCCCTACCCGTTATCAAAGAGGGAATTAGTAAAGCTTCCGTTTACCGCAGGGATAAATTGTTATGTTACAAACCTAAAGTCGAAAATTCACGTATCCCACTTGTCTTTGACTATTCCCCTAAAACTGAGGGCCTACATAAATGTATACGTTCAGATTTCAGTATTCTTCGGACAGACAAGTCCATTTCCGAACTTTTTGATGATCCCCCTTTAACTGCGAGACGGCAACCCCCCAACCTCAAATCTCTCCTTACATCCTCCAGGCTTCTTACTGTTGGGAACATAGGCAATAAAAAGTGTGGCAAGCCTAGTTGTCAAGTGTGTCGGTTCATTATCACGGACGAAACATTTACTCCTCCCGGCACTGTTTGCAACATCCGTCCCCCTCCCCTGGATTGTGACACGCCTAATGTAGTATATTTATTATGCTGCAATTTGTGTGACAAAGGCAACTATGTCGGTCAGACCGGCACCAAATTTAGGCTGAGGTTTAATAACCACAAGAAAACTGTGCAGGATAAATCAATAAGCTATCCTGTATCAAAACATTTCAGTAGTGAACCTAACCACTCTTTATCTAATTTAAGATGTATTCTGCTCGGTTCTAATTACCCGTCTGTCACTCAAAGACTCAAATCCGAAAGCAAGTGGGTAATAAAACTGTCCACACACACCCGTGGCCTAAACAAGGACCTGGGCATCCTAAGCGATTTCCCCTCTGTGATTTATCACCCTCGTCAAGGGGTTTAACCTCATTGCTGTGTCTGTTATTTGTAAATTAAATTTCACTTCACATTTTGCGCTGAAGAAGGACACAGGAGTGTCCGAAATATACGCTTTTCTGTTACCGTATCTGTGCTCTCGTATTGTCATCTTTGTGGTGTGTTCTACTTATTATTATTATTTTTATATGTTTATATGTTTATATACATATATATATATATATATATATATATATATATATATATATATATATATATATATAGGGTTGTAACGGCGTAACTATGAAGTGTTGGCATTTTGTGTAACGGAACGGTGTAACGAGTTACATTCACATCTCTGTAACGGAGCAAGTGAGTAGTTACAATTTTTATTTGGGTCAAAACAACTGTAACGGCGTTACATTTTGATCCCGTTACTTTTTCGTGACAAATGGTCGCAATGACCACAAATTACATAATTTCATTTTATTTGTAAAAGTAACAGACAAATTCCAAACTGATGGTACTTTGGTGGTGACGTCATGTTCGATACATTTTTGTCAGTCATCTCTTTTATTGTCATCATCCCACCCACCACCACCATTAGCCTAAATTGTCTTCACGATTTAGACTCACAAGCTGATATGGCTCCCATTGGTAACTTGATTTTCCATTGATCTGTTGATGAGGCTTTTGAGAAGCATATGTTCCTTCATACATCATAGTCATTCTTATTACTCAGTTAAAACTTGATTCGTGTGTCATCACTAAAACACCGTAGGCCTACTATTTATTGTCAATGAGGTGCATTATAGATGAGATGAAATTCGTTGTAACATACTCGACTATCCACTATTAGTCTTTTATCCTTTTATCAGTGATCTGATATTTTCAAGCTTTTCCAGACCTACAGAGGACAAACTGGCACACGAGAAACGGTTTAACCTATGGGGTCGGTCGTTGCTCCGTCACTTCCGCACGACAACAACATGTTGGAGTGAAAACAATGTACTACGCGAGTGTGTTCCCATATGGTCAAACTGTAGTCAGTTTTTTCACTCCAAAGTCGCTAGGGTAACGGAGATAGACCCGGATGACCGACTGACCAGGCAAACAGAGCCAAACACTACGTTGGTAGTTTTCCATTATCACCTATTTTGACTCAGGACTGTACCAAAATCCACCGTCTAATCGGAGTCCAAGCCAATTCCGATTTCGCTTTCAGTTTCCCTAACCCTAACAATTTCAGTTGCCCAATTCCAGGCTATAGCCTATAAGTCCGAGTCCCGCCCTCTCGAGTCTCAGCCATGACCGTACGGGACTGTTTTTCTCAGGGAGGGCGGTGATTTTTGCCCGACTTCAGACCTAACATAACTGTCCAATTTTCCGCCCGACTGAGACAAAACTATCTGTCCGATTTAGTCAGGTTTCTGACATGGGGGCGGGGGCGGTCCGTACGGCCATGGTCTCACTCCAGGTCTAATGCTATTGGCTGTAATTTCGAGACTTGAGTCTATTTGACTATATGTATAGTACAGAATATGTTTTTACACTGTTTGATATTGCCTTACATGTACCTGTTGCATCACTGCAAGGAGGCAAGTTTACATAGACCGTCTCTACCCACTGAGGTTATAAGTTTACTGTGCGTGGTCATTCATGTTTTTCATTTTTCATCAATAACAATGAACCTTTAATTAACCTCAGAGGGATTTTTAATTTTGAAGGCTCGGATTGAATGGACTCAAGAGTCCGCTTCAAGTTGCAGGCCATTTCGGGCTTAATTCCCCATTCCAGGCCACTGCAGAGTGTAGTTAAAACGCGTTCGATAAAGAACTGGGAGTTACCGCCATGTTTATAAACTAGAAATTTGAATTTGCATGGCAAATCCGACGTAGCCTCTCCGAGAAAGAGGTATGGGAGTTGTTTTTCAATCGGGAGAAAGGAGATGGAACATAAGGCATATTAATTAACCGCGCGCCAGAGACATTTTAATTTTTATAAGCAAGCTCATGACAGTAGAGTTCATGAACTTATGGAGTTATTTTACGTAAAATGTCCTGAAAGTGCAGGTAGCTAAGCATGATAAAACAGTGGGTACCGAGGACTTAAAGATTATTATTAAAGATATTATTATTCAAGTGAATTGAATTTACTTTTATCAGTTGCTTTGCGGGCCAGATGAATTAGTGGTCTCGCGGGCCGGAGGCTTAACGAACCTACATGCCGGAGGTTCCTCACCCTTGCTGTACTGAGCCACCGTACATACCCTAATGATCTAAGTGCTAGTGCCCCGGTAGGCTACTTACACATACCGCTGTGTTGTTTTAACGATGGACGTGAATTCATTCATTTTACATTGACGGTAGACTTGGCCAAGTCTCTCTGGTGTCATCTTTGCTCTCTGCATAACGTGAGCACTGTGCCGATCTTTTGATTAACACGCCCTCTATCGGCTGCTTATTGGGTATCGCTTCACACTCTGTTTGAAGCGATACCCAATAAGCAGCCGATAGAGGGCGTGTTAATCAAAAGATCGGCACAGTGCACACGCTATGCAGAGAGAAAAGATGACACCAGAGAGACTTGGCCAAGTCTACATTGACGGCGGCAGTAAGGTCCCCAATTTCCCCTCCAAATCTCAAAGTCGTAACTTTTGGCAATTTAATAAACGTCGGCATGCCGATTTATTATCTCAAAATTAAGCATATAGCCTAGTAAGTTTCAAGTTTCCCGACGAAAATCGCCCGCGTCTAAATACCTCGTTGCTTAATCAAACAGGCTTTCTGCTGCCAGCTTCCCGGCCGGATCGCCCGCCTGCTCCTGCTGGAATTAGCGCTACTCGACTCGCCTTCTGCAACTCCAGCTGTCCAGTGACACTAATAGCTGGTAATACCTTTCTCAAAGTGCTGAAAAAAAAAATTTCGTCTGTATTCGGACGTGACAGAGAATCCGAGTCACTTCTTAACGATTGGTCATCATTTAAAATTCCCACTTGAGATTGGGTCAATTTAAAAATATTCAGACTATCCCGCATGCGCGGAGCTGCAAATCGAATATTTTTTTCAATATATCAGACAGTCTCTTCTATGCATTATTTTGGTATCGTAATTTGTTTTTATAGATTCCCACCGTTCGTACGTTTCAAGAAGTCATTTGAGCATTTAAAATCCTTCAGTTTAAGTCGAGGGGCGACAATGAGAATACGAAAAACTTTGAGATTTGAAAATGAAGGATCATGGTCAACCAAAATTCAAAACGAACAACTCGTCTCGAAAGTAGATCCGTACATACTTTGGTCTATGCAGGTCATGAACAAGCGTACGTTTGTCTGATGTGTCTAGTTAATTATATATGTCAATGGAGCGTTACACAGTACGTGCTATAAAGGTAGACCTATAAAAATACAAGTAAGCCACTACATCTTACGACGACATTTTTATTACTCAGTAGGCCAGTCCATGCGGGCCAAAATCACGAGTCTCTTCTCCCAACAAGCCATGTTCAACATCTAATTGTGATAATTTTTGTGAAATATATGATCAGTGGAAAAACGTTGCAGAAATTTTCAGATTTATTTGCCCTAATGCTGTAAATTTCCAAAATATTTGCGAGTTTTATTCTGTTTGCACCTGAACATTTAGAAGCTGCGTAATCTTGGTGAAAATACATCAATGGCGACAAAATACAATGTTCTTCCGCTCTGAATTCATCCGCTTCATAGAGTTTCCGTATTATAAGGTTTACTTTTTTTGCGCAATGTAAAAAAAATGGCTACTTGGGTTGTAGTTCGCCTTCCCAAATGATGGAAATACCGATTCCGTACACGTAGCCTTACAGGCTACGTAATAAGTCACAGTGCCCATTAATGTATGCTGGCTGACATCCAAGTGACAACCTCGCGTCAGGTTACCAACCTTGCTCCAAGTTACCAACACTCACTTGCGTCATTGGGAAAATACCGATTGCGAAATACTACAAAACGTACTTCCACTTTTACTAGATCCAGTTTACTTAATTTGGAAGAATTTTCCACTTTCTTTTCAAAGAAAAACAAAAATACAAAAATAAGGTACTTTAAGTAAAAACAATGTGAATGTAGTAACATATTTTATGTTATATTCCATTTGGCGAAGTTAAGGTAAATATATAATGTTTACGAAGGAAATTAGATTTCAATATATGGAAGCTCAGGAAAACACGTAAGAATTTTGTTTTTCATTTTCTGACAGCAAGTATATAACAGGCATACGGCAATAGTGTCCACCAACATTCAGTCGACAGAACTGTCGGAAGTACACACGACGTGCAAAATCAGTGGAAATGTGCGGAGTATTCTTCCATTGATTGTACAGTGTTGCAGTTGCTCCTCCTTAAGTAAACTCCAAGTGTTAAAATTTGTGCTCGACAGAAGACTAGCACCATTTCTTCGTTGTCTATTTTCTGTTGTCTGTTGCATCGTTTCGGTGGCTTCCTCTCCGTGTTTCTTTTCCCGGCGTCTCTTGTCAGGTATCCCAGGAGAAAATTCCAGTCAAACACACGGTCTTTAATTGGTGTCGGGTTTTAAATTATGTGCCTGACAAACCAGTTAAAACCAGGAGAAAATTCCAGTCAAGAAACAGGTATTTGATGTCGGCTGTTCCTACCTGACACGGACAACCAGTTAAAACCAGAAGAAAACTCCACTGAGTGAAGAACAGGTATTTATTGTCGGATTTTAACAGGTACCTGACAAAACCACAGGCGTTCGAAACGTTACATACATATACTACACACACTATATATATATATACTGTACTAACTATATAGTGTGTAGTATATGTATGTAACGTTTCGAACGCCTGTGGACAAAACCAGCTAAAACCAGTTAGAACCCAACAAAACCCGACACACTGATTACCTGTTGACTGGAACTTTCCTCTGTGTGTCAAGCCTAAAAGTAAGATTTAGGCTTCATTACCAGGCCTATACAAAGCATATGTCTTTATTCCGTGTTTTTCACATCTCCTTTCCCCATTTCATTTCTTTTACTGCGTAAGCCTAAGTTAGGCCTAGCCTCTAAGTTCTTATCATAGGCGTAGAAGGCGGGGGGGGGGGGGATGAAGCCCCCCAAGTTGGCCCCAACCCAAAATTTTTGAGAAAATTCGGGCAAAACGCTGAGAATTTTTCGGGCACCTGAAAAAAAATAATGCAATGATGTAGCTAAAGGGTATTAATGATGTAGCTAAAGGGAATTAATAATTTAAAAACTTCCTTGGTAATTAATCTAAAGTTCTGATTTGAATTGCACCAGCACCTATATATATATATATATATATATATATATATATATATATTCCGTATTAATTCATCAGTTTGCATGTTTTTTAATTGTTAAGCTTATATAATGATTATCAGTAGTATATTTGAGGGGCCATATCGCCATTCCCCACCCTCACTGATGCTGATTTTTTTTTACCTAAAATGCGTAAATTTTTTAGCACAAATTTTATTTCAAAGGTAGTATATGTAGCACCAGATCATGGGCGGCTCTAAGAAATTTTGTTTGGGGGGCAAACTCAAGTCCGTATTCAGGGAGGTTCTGAAGGCCTCCGGCAATATTGGTCAGTTCCGGACAGAACAATAGGAGTATGGTTATTATTATGCATTTCAGCGATGCCCCATGTAGTTTTCAAGAGCTCTTCAGATACCATTTTAGGCAGTCAGTCATGAACTGACTACTTAAAAAATAAAAATACAACCATATCAGCCGGTCGCTACTCCATAGGGGGGAGTAAGAGCCAGGTGAAATGGGCAAGCGGCCTGATCCATTTGTGAAAAATGGACCCCACCTTTGACTGTTTTGTTGTTTCTTTCATTGTGTCACAATATGTTTCAGCTTTGCCAAGAGGCCATACAATGTTGGTTCTCTGGATTGTTTTCTTATAAACTAACGAAAATTTTGAGCACTGAAGTCACTTGAAAACGATGAAAATGATACCACTATTTTGGATCTAAGCACCGTTCCGAAACGACATATTTTAAAGGGGGAGGGGAATTCCCCTAACTCAGAAAGACATCTCATCCTATATAAAAATAGCTAGGCCAAAAAGTCTCACTACACTGAGCTTAGATTGACTGTTTGGTGTGTTTATTTTAAATCAACTGAAACTTTATACCAGGGGTGTGCAACCTTTTCGAACACCGGGCCAAATCATGTTGCTGTGACCATCTGGGGGCCGCAGCGGAACAGAGATGTGTATACGAGGGTGGCGTCTCACCCCCACTCCTTCCCCCCACCCCTTTCCCCACCCCTTTCCCCACCCCTTTCCCCACCCCTTTCCCCACCCCTTTCCCCACCCCTTTCCCCACCCCTTTCCCCACCCCTTTCCCCACCCCTTTCCTCATCCCTTCCCCACCCCCGTTAGTGACCAATGTGCCCATCTAGGCAGACCCACATGCACTCGAAGAATATTGTAGTATGGGCCTACTAATTGTTGGCGAAACTTGTCCCGTGTATTACATCTCTATTTTGTCGACAAATGTGTTAATTCAGATTTAGAATGCGTTTTACAAGTGAATTTTTTAGTTTATCAAATAATGAAATGGTTGAGAATATTCACCTAACATCAAAGGAAGTAATCGTTTCTTTGTTTTCATGATATCCTGTACTTACGCCGAATTAAAGTGGTGGTCAAATAACAAGACGTACAAGGGCCAAAAATTAGGCAAATTGAAATTGGTTCGCGGGCCGCACAGGAGGAACCCCTGCTTCATACTTTAGCACAGAGGTGGAGAACCTTTTGACTATAACATGCCATTCGACAGTCATAAGACCGCTCGTGGGCCAACGGCGCTGTCAGTTTGGACAAGGAAAGGGAAACCTCTCCTTTTATGGGAAACACAATACGTTTAGGCTACATGCCCGTCACAACCTTTTGTAGACAGATACCTATGCTAATCTGGCCAGGTGACACCCGCGCAAAACTGCTTTTCGTCGTGGATGATAATCAACACGGCTTATGGTTTGTGTATCTAATGACCCCGAAAGCTCTGAAGAGTCTGCAAAATTATGGGCATTTAACTCCAGCATTACCGTTACCCTCTGTAAATGACATTTTGATGCCTAAGCTAATCAGATTACAAATATCACAGCGTAATCATTTGTTTTTATTACCTTAGCTCGCACTAATGGTAGGTCAATTTGTGATGTCTGAAGTACATATAGTAGTAAACAAGCAACTAAGAAAACGGGCGCGAAGCGCGCCGAAAAATGTCGTTTTGAAAGCACTTTATTAATGTTTAACCTTCGCATTGTATTGGAAAGTTATTCACTTCTTTAATTTTAAATAGAGTCAAGGAAAAGGGAGGGCCTAACCCATCTCGAATTACATGTTTATTTCTTTATTATTATTATTATTATTATTATTATTATTATTATTATTATTATTATTATTATTATTATTATTATTATTATTATTATTATTATTATTATTATTATTATTATTATTATTATTATTATTATTATTATTATTATTATTATTATTATTATTATTATTATTATTATTATTATTATTATTATTATTATTATTATTATTATTATTATTATTATTATTATTATTATTATTATTATTATTATTATTATTATTATTATTATTATTATTATTATTATTATATTATTATTATTATTATTATTATTATTATTATTATTATTATTATTATTATTATTATTATTATTATTATTATTATTATTATTATTATTATTATTATTATTATTATTATTATTATTATTATTATTATTATTATTATTATTATTATTATTATTAATATTATTATTATTATTATTATTATTATTATTATTATTATTATTATTATTATTATTATTATTATTATTATTATTATTATTATTATTATTATTATTATTATTATTATTATTATTATTATTTTTTTTTTTTTTTAAAAATTGAAGACTTTTGGGGGGAAGTGCCCCCCGTGCCCCCATGGCGAGCCGCTAATGCACAGATTGCATGTAAAGACACCTAAGTTTTCAAAATTTTCAAAGAGGAGGGGGTAATGCTGATTGTTTTTTTAGTACCTACAATAAAAAAATGTTTTAGCACAAATTTTGTTTCAAAGGTAGCATATGTGGCACCAGATTGCATGTAAGGACACCTAATTTTTCAGAATTTTCAAAGAGGAGGGGGAAAACCCCTCCCCTTAGACCCCTCCCCCAGGCTGGCGATCAACGACGTCTGCCAAAATTAAAACCAATAAAGAAGGTAGAAACAAGGCAATTCATTGTATGTTATTGGCATGCGATGTGATAAACGATGAATGCCCATATGATATGTACAGTACTTTAACATGTGGAACGTACGTGGAGCACGCGGAAATTTTTGGTCATATTTTTCGGGCAGTCGTTCAAGCAACCCCCCCCCCCTAAAAAAATCAGCTTGGGCGCCTACGCGTATGGTTCTTATTCTGCCTAGGGTAAAACAGGCAGTATCCATCCCTTGAAGGATGTAGTTCTGTTGGTTCTGACTAACTGGTGTCAAAATCTGACACCAGGTCATAGGCGTAGGAAGCTTTTCGAGACTGGGGGGCTGAACCTTGTTTCGAATCGCCGGCCTGGGGGAGGGGTCTAAATTTTTGGTATTTTAGGGTCCTCAGATGCAATTTGGTGCAACATTTTGGACAAATTTTAAGGAAAATTACTGCAAATTTTGGACATTTCTTACAGAAGAGACAAATAAGAGGTTTTTGGCCTTGGATCTTGGGGAGGGGGGGAGGAAGCATACTTCAGCCCCCACATTTTTGACTGGGGGATAAAGCCCCCAGCCCCCTATGCTTCTTCGCCTATGTACCAGGTATTCAAATGAAATAAAATATATAACCATCACTATCTTTGCTACCTTTGTTTGTCCTCTCTAGTCCATGTGAGAACTAAAAATTATTTCTTAGGATTGATGGGAGGGGGCATCAGACCCACGAATTTTAATTTTACTGGGCTCGGTAG
The DNA here is from genome assembly GCA_029531755.1 of Holothuria leucospilota. NCBI lineage: Eukaryota > Metazoa > Echinodermata > Holothuroidea > Aspidochirotida > Holothuriidae > Holothuria > Holothuria leucospilota. Next base: position 57,426,227 of record CM055967.1, on the reverse strand, counting down.
GTGTTGGTTGGTTATTTGATTTGTTTTCAGTTAAGGTTTTATGGACTTCAGGGCATCTGATGGGGCCTTAGCCCTCCTTTGTCCTCTAAGGCCAAGTAAAATAAATAACATGTTTCCCTTCCCTGCCCGCATCCTTTTTTATTTTTGAACAGCGGAAATCACGTTTTATTTCAGCACCTTCGGGACTTTTACACAAATTTCGGCAGTATTCTTTATTGATACATAAAAACTGCACACCGCGACTACAGTCTGTTTTTACCGAAACTTCACCGAGCAGCGCACGAATGTGATGTGATAACTACAAGACAAGTTTACTTCGTTTAATATACCCACTTAGAGTTGTGCATGCAACTTTTTTGTCTCTTTTTTTCAGGCAGTTTTTGACACGTGCGTTAAAAAGGGCCTCATCCTCCTTTTCTGCAAAATTCCGGACGGGAAACATACTTTTTTTTTTTACTTGACCTAACCTGTTATGTTATTTTAGTTCTCCAACAGACCAGAATTCAACCTAAGTTAGACCTAGGCCTAGTATGATCAGTATTCAATTCATCTGCCCGGAATGAATTATTGTCAGTTTATAGCGCTGATTTCAGGGGTAATATATTATTTAAAAACCAAGTCTCTGATATTTTATGTCAATTATTTGTTGCCTTTTCAGTATTCAAAAAGTTAACGAGTGAATGAAGGAATTAATTTTGATAGGTTGAATACTGCCCTTTTGTAGACATACTACTACTTAGGCCTACATACCACTTTCCAAGTGGAGCCCAGTATTCAACCTCCCATAAATAAGAGAAACTGGCCTTCACATTTGGATTTTTCAAGTTCATGACTGGTCTTGCTAACTGTAGCTCTCACAGTTCCTATACATATTGAAGTAGAAAGATCTCCATTGGGAAATAATCGAGAATTTTCATAACAAAAAATCCTTAAAGGGAGAATGCAGTCACCCCAATAAAGAATTGTATAGTAGACTATCCTGTTTTCTGAATGGTTCTTGAGAATCATGTGACAGTAGCCTACATGGAATAATTCGTCATGGAAGTTTTGAAGGAGAACTGCACCAATCTGAGGCATCTGTTCTAAGCGTGAATTGTTTAGATACTGTAAGTCTGGGAGGTTAAGAATTGGTTTTCTAGTCAGAATAAAAACAATCAGTTAGTACAAAACCATTGTTTCCATTGTTATTTTTCCATCGTGGACGAGTACTGTTTGGATGCATTGTTTACTTTGTGTGTTATGCATTTGTTATCTTAAACTCGAAAATTGGGTTGGACCCCAAAGTCACACTATTCAGGCAATCAAAAAGGTCCAGTATCAACATTTTGGACCAGTTTAAATTTGGAGGTAATTGGCACTAACTACTAGCCTTGGTAGCACAGTGTTGTTTGTTAATGTAATCTGTTAAAAGTATCAGGTCTAGAAGTTCCTCAGAATTGTTGAAAGGGTTATGATAAGTCTTTGTAGTAATATTGTTAACAAAAAGGTTATTATTATTGATAACATTAAGTAAGGCATTACACCTTGTGAAGTGGTTTTTGTACATCGCAAATAGGTGTGGTGGGAATTGAGATCACCCATGATAATAGTATTATCATGTAGTTTTTTGAAAACTTTATCATTTACATATTTACCAGGGGGGTTATAATAGTTGACCACTAGGGTAGGATGGGGAGAATCATTAATGTTTATTTGGACACTTTGAACTTGATTGTAATCCTGATCGTCAATTATATTGGTTTGTGTAAATTTAATGTGTTGCTTTCCTGGTATTGAAAGACTTCCTTTATGGCTTGAGGTATCTTTTCTGGTTATTATAATAGCTGGCGATCTCGAAAGAATAGTTTTGACTGAGTTTGGTTCATTAAGTAGAATAAGGTCTGGATTATAGTCATGTAATGTAATTGTATAGGAGTTCCAATTTGTTTCTGGTTCCATTTATACAGGATGGTATCATAGTTCATTTTGAGTATTCGTCACACGAAAATGTGTTTATGTGGGTTTTCCCATCAGAGTCAACATTAACAGTGGGTTTAGTTATACCGTATATTTTCTAATAAATGGACCTCCTGTAAATTTTTGAAAGGCGAAACAGCTGTTCATTGGTCATTTGCCGAGGAAGAAGTCGAAGGTGTTTTGGTTTTGTATTAAAAACAAAGGAACTAGGCCTATAACAACAGTTACAGGGAAACAGCAACAATGCAAGGAAGCCGGGGGATTAGAGGTGCCCTGCAAGTTATCCTTCAACTCTACGTTGAAGAAACTCGTAGCTCGGTGGAAGACATTAGTGTAGGCTTTGGCAGAAAATTGTTTTGTTAATTAAACCATACCCTGAAATAAACGTCCCCCTTTTCAAAAATGTATTGCCCCGGGGCATTTATTAGAGAACGGTACAGTCAAACAGCTTCTCTCCAATGATGTGTACAGTATGATTATGGCATAAAGCAAGAGTTGCAGAGTAATTTGCTACTGTACATCACTTGTTTTGATTTTGAGATTCATTTTAGACATGCTTTGATTGATTCAGCAGTAGATTATGAAATTCATTTTTTTTTTTTCATTTTTGTTTATTACTTCCACAGGTGGTGATTTTCGTTATGTTGGCATACAGTGTGTTCTTTGGTTACGGTTTGTAGTGTCTTTTTTGGCCACTTCAGTCCTAGCTACTCAAACTTTAGGACAACCTGTGTACAAAGCTTCATGAGAACTGTGTGTGCCAACTTTTATTAGGCTGTCATCTACAGAAGCACCGAAGAACACCTTAGGGGTGAGTTAAGATGTCTTTACCCTTAAGTTAAATACATTACACTGTATACCACAAAGTTACACCTCTGCACATTTGGTGAATAATTAAGACAAATCATGGCCTTGAAAATTTAGAGAATGTGTTGTGCCCATTTGCTATTGTTCAGATTAAATGTCGATTTTGTCTTTAAGCAAGTTAGCTTTTTCATATAGTTAACTTCTCATGCAAATTACTATACCTGTTGATGGGAGAATCACTTTATTTATGGTTTAGGATACAACTCATTGAGGTCAACAAGAGGACCATCAAAACCTTGAAAACAGTACCTCATAGTCTGCAAAAATAGTATGCAAAAATGTCCAAATACACAGGAAAATATGGGTCCCCTAGTTATCCTTTTGGTGTCAAATGTTTAACTAAAACTGGTTTTACATTCTATTTACATTATGTAGTTGTTTTAATATTTATGAAATAAATTTCACACTGTTACTAGTTTCGAGTAATCTGTTTTTTTTTTTTGTTCCTAGATTTTCATCATTAACATATATTAATTTTCAAAACTCACGATGGTCAGAACTGTATCTGATAAAGGTTCATTCTATGGATGGAGGAAATCGTTCAGACCAAACCGGCTTCAGAATGATAACGAGCCAGATGACAGCATCCAGATCATATCAACTAAGGTACAGTACAGTATGGTATACACTTAAATCTAAAAATGAAAGGTTATGCCACATTGCTCCTAGTGCAGGTAGATGAGTGTTACGGCTGTGGGGGTTGTGCCTGTTTGGGTGGTCCTACATGGGATAATTTTGAACGTATTCTTTAGAAAGATGCAAATTCACCTTTTAGTCAGTTATCTGTTAATATTCTTCCAAGTTAGCCACACTTAATCTAAAACTTGCCCAGTAGTACTGCTGCATATCGATTGTTGATGACTTTGAAGTTAAAGTTTATTAAGGGCTCATTTCAGGTCACTGTTTGAAAAGTAAAAAGCTTCACTCTCAGATAGCAATTTGAATATTCATAGGCCAAACTTGCCTTCTGTTAGATAATTTTGACATTTTCTCAGAAAATGGTTGTTGTGTTTGTGTAGAAGCTGAAAATAAATGTTTAAACCTGTCGTTTATACTAAAAATATGTTTACAAGAAGACCATATTTCTGTTGTCATGAAAAAGCATATTGAGTTGTACGTTGTTAAAACCTGGTGTTACTGTATTGTATCAGGGGTTGTTGGACCCTGAATATCTCTTTAATTATCCATGAACTCAACACCATACAGAACTTAACATTCCTTTTTCACAGTACGAGCCCTCAGAATTGATTATACTGCTCGCAATTTACTTGTTTGATTGTGAGTGACCCATTATATTTAGGGAACATTGAAGGAAGAATCTAAAAAATTGAAAAAGAGTTTTAAGTTGGAAATGCTAGGGTTAGGCCAAGATATAAGTAATTAAAGGCATTGAGAGATAAAAAAAAATTATATGAAAAATATAGTAAAGATTATAGTCTGGTTCATGTGACAAGGATTACAAGTTAAGTAACAGTAAAAAGTTGCATTAACATTTGCTTAGGAACGTCCCACAATCACTGTTTTTGAATAGTGTTGAATGATCACTGTTAAATCTGTTTTTCTAAAAAAGTTACTCTTTTCTTCTGAATTAGCTTCACTTTAATGGCGCCCATGTATTATCATAATATTCTAAACCAATCAAGCAAGGAAGAAGTTGGAATTAAGATTAGGGAGACCATGTTTGGTGGCATCGAGGAAGGGGCCTAAGAAGAGGGAGAAGGGGTTCCCCCTCCCCTTTGCTGACAAATGTTCAGTTTTTACCCTTCTTGGATAAGATTTGTTAGACAAGAGACTCATTGCTACCCACATCAGTGACCCTGAAATGTAGTTTGCTGGATCGAGTAGGGTGGATACTTGACTGATTTGTAAAAAGAAAAAAAAAACTATTGAGGGTGGGGAAAGGCCATACACGTGACTCTTGGACAATCCCCTAACTGAAGCCTTATTCCCCACCTTGACCATCATTTAACACTGTAGGGCTTGTCTCTGAATCCAATTCTGAAAAAAATTTGCATTCATAAACTTGAAGTGGCCAATGTTTTGTGACAACTGAAGGGACATTAACTCAGCGTAAGTAAGAGTAGGTGTCATCGTGTGAAACGTCAAGTTCAACAGTCAAGTTTTAGTACTTTCAGTTTGCTTCAATTAAGAAGTTGTACTCTTACTATCTAATCTGTTTTTCATTTTGGTTTCAGACTGTAAAATGCCTTCAGCAGAAGATGTATTCGTTACCAGCTTCCCAGAGAGAATTATGTTTACATCTTTTATCCTTGATCATTTTGAACAAGTAAGCAAACTGAATATGAATATTCATGTTGGTATTACTTAAAATTCATAATAACATAACATTCAGTGTATTTTAACCAGTTTTCCCTTCCCGACACTTCAAAAGATCAGTGGTAGATCTAGCTACAATCACCCTCAAGGATTTTGCCCAGAAGGGCCGGGTTGGGACTGGGGATCCGTTAATCCTATAATGCTAGCTGTCCTTATCAGAAAATACCAGTGGGTTTAAGGCAGAAATGTAGTGAGAAAAAAACTTTATGCAGTTGCCACCGGTAGTCTCCCACAGATTTACAACCTTTGCCCAAGGAAATCCTTCGAAAGAGGGGCTGTTTAACGATTTACACAGTATGTCAAGGAGAGGTTCTGCATTGTATTACCTATATGTCACACAGTAAAACCCCATGTGCATCCATCAACAGTTGTATAGACACCTATGATCCAAAAATTAGGTATGATGTCGTGTGTGTCACATCGCATCAGGAAAAGGTTGTAATTACCCAATTATCCCCATTATGTGGCTCTCATTTTGTAGCTGTTATTTATAACAAAACAGTTTTTTGCCCTGTATCAACCATTTATGAGAATATCGACTACTACTGTATTTGCATGCATTGCGCACTACATTTACTACATTACAATATTAGTGTATAAACTGGCACCAGCTTTAGAAGCATCTGACTCCAGGATATAGTCATCTTGTCACATTTTTTTTTAATTCTGGGTGCATTAGTGATGGGTGTGTTGCATTGTGCAGCGCAGGTTCAAGAAAACATTGCGGTGGTTCAACTTGCCATTCAAGCTGCAATTGAATTGGTCTTTTCAGTGATGTAAGTTCACAAAATTACCTTAAAATTTCCTCTTTTTCAAAAACAAGCCATTGCTTGACCAGTTATTTCCACCTTTACCCCTTGGTGAAATGGTGATCGTATGGTGTCTTCCTTTCTCTTTTGTGCATAAAAAGAAAAGACTGAAGTTGTCAAGCCTTAAAAACTGGTGGCAATATCATAGTGGCAAAGCATTGAGTTCACGTACCTGTTTCATTTTCCCCCTGTTGGTTAAGATTTTACAAGGAAGTTTTGAGAAGACATTGTGAAGAAGCATGCGGTAAAGTGTTCAAGTCACTTGAACTTAGGGGCAAGAGTTTTCCATTTTCTAAAAGCCAAATTCCATTTTGTAATGTCATTTTGCACATTACTTCCATTGAAATAGCCTAGTACCAAAACATCAAATTCCACTTTCTAATTTTACAAAACGCAAAACTCTTGCCACTACTTAAACTTGATCTCTGTCTTTGCTTACATTGCATTAGGAAAGCGTGGATTTTTGTTGTTTCCTGTTTGTTGCTGTTTGGAACTACGGCGGTGAATGCTTGTTCTAATGCAGGCGTAACAACAGTCTACGGTGTCGTTGTACCTGTTATCCATCCATGTAACTCTCATGTAAGATTGATTGGAAGAGGTATTAAATGCCTTCTATTTGGACAAAACTTTCCGAATTTAAGGAGTTTAGATGTCTCTTACAATCACATTGAGAATATTCAGACGGGATTGTTTCTTGGAATGGAAAATTTGAGCAGTTTAACTCTGTCACACAACAACCTTGCCGTCATCAGAATATCAAATTTCAATGGTTCAGCAATTGACAGGTTGAACTTGGATAATAATCAGATAGTCGTTCTCTTTGAGGGTGCATTTGATGGTCTAGAGGATACCTTGTTATACTTGAACCTTAGATCCAATCGTCTATGGTCACTCTCTAAGGGAGTATTCAACAACTTACATGATGTTACGGTCCTCGATATATCCTTTAATGATCTTTCTGTTGTCCATCGTGATGCTTTCAAGGGCATGAATAGCCTTTTGAGGCTGATGTTGGAGGGTAATAAATTGACAACTGTCAGTGGATGGTTACCTCTTGTCACAAGGCAACTTGATCTGAGTGATAACAGAATCAACACAACTGAGGGACTCCCTCAAGATGAATCTCTAGATTTGAATCTGGTTAACAACACACTTAACATCTGTTCACAAGAGAATAAAGATTTTGTAAAGTTTTGCATCCAAACAGCAAAATGCCGCATCGAATTTGATCCGGAAGTCAGGTGTGATGACGGGCACTCCAACTCTAACATAGTCAAATATGACAATACAGAAGAGCAAAATCATCCCCCAGGTCGTGATCCAAGTTCAGATAGTGGAACGAGAAAGATGTGTAGTAGTTTTATGCTTGTCGTAGTTTTGCCGTTTTTGTTCACCTTCATCTGAGCCTCCCCTCCCCTTTACTCCTAGTAGAATCAGGTAATCCACCCAGAGTCTAGAGGCTAACCATGTTAGGAAAGTGTTTAAAAATCTTGTAATCAGTCAAGAAATTTTTAAAAAATAGAATAGAAGAAAAATAGAAAACCTACATGAAAAAAAAAACAGCAACCAATATAGTCGAAATTGGTAATTTTATGCATGTACTTTGAATTTATACCTTTGTTTCATGAACTGAGATTAGCTATTTCATTGTGTTTATGATGAAATTAACATGCTTGTGCATTTCTTTAAATATTTGCGGAGTCAAACGATCTTCCACGGGTGATGGTTTGTGGTGTTATTTAATAACTTATTATTTAGCATCATGGGTATCTACTGCAGTTAGTGATCTCCACAGCACAATTGTCACGATTCGGTGATGGCTTGTGGTGGTATGGCAGTAGATGACTTTTGCTGCATAGCCTTTCATCAATAACTTACTATTTAGTAGCATCATGGTTATCTAGTTAGTGATCTCCACAGCACAATTGTCGCGATTCTGTGCTTTTGTTATCGAAATTTATTAATTTGTCATTAAGTTAGAATAATTTTCTTGAGTAGTACATTATTCCTTTTGCCTTCTTGGAAAGTGTTTATTGCATGTATCACCTAAAAGCCATTAAGTGCCATATTTAGTAATGATTACAAGTAAATTCAACTTAAAAGCCATCGTCTTTACAACACAAACTTGAAAAATATGAGTCATGTCATATCTGAGCTTTGCCGTTCTCTTTGGTTGATGTGTTTAATTTATAAACACACTCTTTTAAAAATATCACATGGTAGAGGTATTGAAAACATTTTTCAACAGTTCAAGTATATTCCATCATACTAATCAGTGACTGAAAGTTACAACACTTTGCATTCACTCTAGCACATCAGCTGTAAAGTATGGGCCAGAAAATTATATCTAAAAAAAAGGAGATATTGTACAGCCTCTTTTTGAAAAAAAAAAGATCATTCCTTTTGAGGTTTCATTCCATATTGTTTCTTTTTTGGGTTTTCTCCCCCCCCCCCCCATTCACACATAAAAAATGACTCTCTGTTGTGCAATGAACTTTTGTGGTGTTGAGTTCAGGGGTTAGATGAAAAAATGTGAGATTTTTCCATGCAGTTAAATTGTGCTATTGCTTTTTATACATTGCCTTACCATTGCTTTAAATAATTGGTTTAATCATGCATAGTCATTTAAAACTGTTTGTTCTTCATCATTGACATGTTACCACTGAAAAGCAAAGCAAAGCTAAAATTTGTGATTTTTTTTATAATACATGAAAGTAACAGTTGGTCACTAGTAGTCTGACATTATTTATTAGCATTAAGAGCATTAAGAACTCTGTGATAAGTCTAGAACCATTTGATTAAAATTTTGTCATTTTACACAAGTATTTGGTTTCTCCAAAGCAAAATTAACATTATCATGTCATTTGTAATTAAGGGTTTGTGAAAATGTTTTAAGTAATTTGATGTGGATTTTTATTGCAATGAGGGTTTTAATAAGAACTCAATATATTGCGCAGTAAAAATTCTTTGGATTCTCTGCATTTCAAATATTTCTGTTGAATTTTACTCTTTACATGTGAATTAAACCATTCTGGCATTGATATTTTGTAGTATGTTTTTATGTAGTAACTAGTGACTATGCTTGAGCTTTACTAACCGTTCTGTAAATGTCCTTTTTGTTGTTTTAAAAGCATCATATCATAGAGGTATTAACAGTGGCGTAGCTAGATATTTTTTTTGGGGGGGGGGGAGGGGGGGGGGCAAAAGCCAAAAATTCCGGGAGATTATTATCTTGATAGAGTACGATTCGAAATTCTGGGGACTTTTTTTTTTTTTGCTTTTCGGGCAATTTTGAGGCCGACTTTTGATGTTCACGTTGACATATCGATGTGTAATTCTGCTTAAAAACATAAGAAGTGTTGTTAGTGTTTCAAATGAATTGTTTTTATTTAGTTTTAATTTATTTCCGACAGAGACTAGAAATTTCCGACAGAGGCCCTCGGAGGCTTTGTGAGGGGGGGGGGGGCGACCGCCCCCCTCTAGCTACGCCACTGGGTATCAAATAATAGTAGCATCATAGAATGAAGCAATTAATATCAGAAATATGTTTGACACAAGTACTTCAGCTGCAAAACATGTTTCTATCTGAGCAATAGTTAATGGAAACATGATACTGCACCTCAGTTTACAAAGGCTCATTCTTTTCATACAGCATATTCTTAACATTTTAGCCTTCAAGCTTGTTTTACATTTCATTTATTTTCTACTTTTTTCTGTTGCATTTGAAAGCTTATAGTATTTGCACTGTATAACTACCGTTTTAAAAATAATGATAATGATCATCGTCATCGTCGTTGTTATAACAATAACAATGATAACAACAAGTCTTCTAGGGTTCAAATCCTGGCCGGGTCATACCAAAGACTTTAAAAATGGAACCTACTGCCTTTGTGCTTGGTGCTCAGAATAAGCAATGGAGTAGGGAAAACAAGCCAGTGAGCCACCACTGTAAAAAAGGCTGTGGTCGTCTCGACTTGAACCAATTGGTTGGAAACTGGGACGTTTCTATCTAACTATCTGTGAATTTACTTGTAACTGAATGTTATTTGTGACTTTGTCGTTTCCACTTTCCTTTGTAGTTGCTGTTGGGCAGTTCCAGACAAAGGTTAAAAAATATGACAAAAATTTGTCAGTCATGGAAATGTTACATATTTGGTACCATGTAAAAGCTGGGGGTGTACATATTTGCTAGATTTGGGGTAAGAACTTAGTTTTATTGTTGACTATCTTACCAAACATTTAAAGAATGGAAGATGGGTGCTTCTGCCCAAATTTGGTAAAGAGGAGTTATGTTTGGTTTGTCTTTCTTTTATGAAGTTTGTTTGAATGATATCAGTCTTACCAGATCATGATAAAAGTGCAAGTGCTAGAACTAAAGACAGATTCTGGATTAATTTCTTCGTGAAACAGCCTTCCCTGCATGACTGGCATGTAGCAGGGGGGGGGGCACCCCCTGGAGCAAATTTTTCTTATCTTTGCTGTATACTCAAGATCTCTACTTTGGTGTGTAGAAGGACAACTTTTGTATGAAAATGAGGTGAAACATTACAATGATGTCTTAAAAATGTGATATTGTAAGACAGCTTCCATGAAATAATTGTTCCAAAGGCCTAGAACATCCTCACCATCACCCCATCCTTCCCTTCCATGTCAAGCCCTCTACATCATTAATCCCCAGTGGCAGTTAATGAGTCGAAAAGCTATAGTTAAAAAAGTTGCATATAATTCAAAAAACAAAAGAGTCACATTGATTTTTGATTTGATTTGATTTTTGTGGTCTGTTTAGTGCCTATCCAATATCGTTTGAAGAGGGTTAAATGCCCTCATCCAAGCCCATTTGGAAAATACCCTAGAGCCTCAGGGGGTCCCCCTCCTGGACCCAACCGGGGCATTGCCCTCGGACCCACCATTGGTCCTAAGACCGTCCTGGACCCCATACCGTTGGGCCTTTGGCAATGCTTTGTCATTTCAACATGAGTTTGTCCCCCCAACCCCACCCCGACAAAATCCTGGCTAGGCGCCTGGTGGCAGTTGTTGGCTTCTTTAATAATTTTAGCATGTACTCCATTTACCATATAAAATACATGTTATGGATTTGTTTTTGTTAGACTGTTAGTATTAAAGACCTTATGGCTACATCCTTTTCATGTGTGTGTTTCTGTGAAACTTCGAGTGTACATTTTTTGTTGTCTCTAACTCTTTGGTTTAACGACCAGTTGTCACCAAAAATGGGTTGTAGATGCAACATAGTACCTTCATATGTCAATTTCATCAAAGGTCACATACCAAAGTTTAAAGGTTACCGTATTAATTAATGGCTTCCTTTAGTTTTATAATCACCCTTGGGTAGAACACTGGCATCGTTTTTCTCAGCTTTGTATACTTAAATAGTATTAAACTGACAAGTATTTTTAGTTTAACAATTAATTGAGCAACTGAAATAAAATGTGGGAAGTTTGCCATGTCATAGATTTATTTCTCATTAGATTTTATTCTTCCATCATCTGTGGTGAGAGCTAGTAATAAATACAGTGCTGTATATTCGCAAATTTTTGGATTGATTCTCGTACTTTTTTGTATCAGTGGATAGAAAAACCCCCACAAACTGATATAAATCCAGGGTTGGCATACACCAAGAACGTTCTGACAGCCCAGAACTGTATGCGAAAAATAACACTTTAGCTGTATACGTACAATACTTTTTGATCATGTCCATTGTACAAATAGCAAGTAGTTGGACCATTTTGGGTAACAAATTCTCAGCATAGGTATCTAGGGCAGGGGTGGGGAATTACCTAAGGCCCGCGGACCGTATGCGGCCGGGGAGCCTGAGACAAGGCAAATCATAAGTGTAAATTCAGAACCACCTGAAGAGTTGTTGATAATAATCTTTTAGCCTTATGTGCCCATCGTTTATCCTGCAAATACTGCTTTCCGGATATTTCTCGTAAAACTGCAGCTGCGAAACGCTACTACCTGACTACTATAATTCCTTGCACACACAAGTAACATGCCACTGTTTCGTTAGATATAACCCATAGAAATAAAAGTACTTTTATTACTTACTTTATTTCTATGATATAACCCAAGTGCAGAATTCTTGCGCTTCTGGTTGTAACACAGGCTTTGCGTGGCTGGCTACATAGCATTGAACAGAATTACATCATCACACGAACCTTATAGGTCTATTAATCTATCACAACTCCGTGAGCACTGTACTTACTCTGGTAGATTCGGAGGGGGAAGGACTGTCTCTCCGAAGAGTGAACTAAACGTTTGAAAGTGAATAATTTTGCAATGTAACGTGAAGAATAAAAAACGTTGCTTTCAAATACGCGGTGTTTCGGCGCGCTTGGCGCGCTCTATTCATATGCGCTCGTTCATTACTAGGCTACTTTTTGAGGCATCAAATGACACCTCTGTTGTGGTTATTTGTGCCATTCCATACCTGACTTTGTACATGGCCAAAAACGACAAATGGTCTTATTGTGATACTTCTGATCTGTGTAGCCTAGTCTTGGTCAAGACGTTAGTAAATTTTCACTTTAGTTTTTTTTACAAAAAGAGGGCGCTTGTCAACTAGACTTGTACGTACCCTAGTATTTCGTTCATTACTGACACAGTAGTTCCCAAATGAACGTTGTGTATTGTGTACAACTAATACTACGGTCTTGAGCAAGACTATCTGTAGCGTTGCTTTCAATACCAATTAAAGATAGTTGTTGAACATTTTGTTGCCTATAAATTTGTACAAACTCCAGAGCTCCCGGGGCTTTTCCCCATTTCCAGTCCAGTCTAGACCCACCAGGGCCTATTTGGGGCTACTTGTCCTGCCCTTGTGCGGAAAGCTTGTTGCACCCTCACTCTCCGCCAGTAGCCCGTGAGTGGACTATGAATATCAAAACGGCCCGCCATAGGAAAAAGATTCCCCACCCCTGATCTAGGAACGTGTGTTTGAGGTGATTGGTCCAAAACAGCTCATAGCTACACACGTTTCCTTCTAAGAAGACCTTGCCTAAGATGATGTTTGATGCACCTGTAAAGCGCTCAGCAGTGGCGTAGCCAGGTTTTTTGTCAGGAGGGGCAAGAGCACCAAGATTTCCCCCCAATTAGTGATCTGCTTCCTAATAATCAGTGTTCTCCGCAGGTCCAAATTTTGTCCGGGTGATTTCTTCTGACCTGGCTGATGTGACTGATCGCCGTCCTGGGGGATGGGTCTAAGGGGAGGGGAAAACCCCTCATGTAAGGTGGACTAGATGCAAAATGGTGCCACATTTGGTGCTAAATGAAATTTGAATTCCCACCAAGAATTCCTATTTTTTAGGAAGCTTTTTTTTATCCTGCTTGTCTTGGTGAATTTTTCTTGAGTCCTGCTGGTACTTCAGAATCACAATGGGTGAATTACAGTAATTTAGTGAACCCTGGTACACCTTTCCCTTCATCAGTTCACCACATTCACCACAATCAGTGAATTTATCGAGGACCTGCCCTGGTATCAGAGTATAGCACTTGACCACTGACCTATTCTAACAAACTGCATATACCACAGTGCTGCTCCTTTAATTATCAAGAAACGTTGGAAGTATACAGTAACGAATCTCAGTAGGTACGAATCTAAGGGGCGTTGCCCCCCTCCCCCGAAAAGAGGAGAAACGGGTTGAAAAGAAAAAAGGAAAGCAGAAAAAGGAAAATCAAAAAAGGAAAGATAAAGAAAACAAAAGAAGAAGGAAGGGTATAAAGAAGAAATGAAAACAGAAAGACGGAAAAGTGGTAAAAATGCTATCATAAGCATCTTCAGGGCTGTCAATTGTTTTAACATAATGATCGTGTAAAATAAGTATATGAGACTCATCATGAAATCATTTTACATAAAAACGTATCTTTCACAAAATTTAGTGGCGACAACATGAAAGGGAGAGACCCACATGCTCAATAGTCAGCGACCAATGGTTCAAAAAGTAGAAGGCCAAAAAATTTAGAGAAAGAAGGTTACAGAGGGCTTTAAAATGGAACTACGCGGCAACCCATAGAGCTGCATATCTCATCAACCCCGGAATTTCCTAGATATGTTGTGTTTAATCAAATTTCCCAACATATAGGCTGATAAGCAAATAATAACAAAAGACCACTTTTAGGTCATTGGAATTAAAATTTCAATCTCGAACTTTTGCAAGTAGAAAGCACTATTAAAAAATATGTCACGTTACTCTCCACGTATCATCTCAATTCTAAAATACTGATATGCAAATATTGTAAAAACCAAGTTTAGTTCTTTTGTTTTTTGACCTATGACGCCATCGATTACGCATGCAAAAGTTTTCATGGTAAAGTACCTCGGCTATTCACTAACTTGATCTGATGTGGTTTAAGAGGAGTTCGGGACACACTTTTCTCAAAATCTTGACAAAGTTCACCGCTGACCAATATGTGACCTTTGATCTCGTTTCTTAGCAAGCAAAAGACTCCATTTTGAAATTTTTCCTATCATTCTCATGTAGTTTCATTAGCATTTTCAGTGCACTGCTATGCAAATTAAGCAAACAACAAATTTCTAAGACAGTTGAATTTTGACCCCTTGACCTATAACGTCATCAATTATTTATGACTATGGGCATGACTCATGGTAAGATGCCTACTCACAGGGGCTCAGACTGCTTTTCAATGAATGTTTGGGGACCGGCAGGACAAGCCGACCACAACGCAGGTTCCCCGGGAGCTCAAAGCGCTTCCCCAACGGCGTGAGATTTACGGGTCTTCCTAAGAGTCCCTGGCTGGGTCAACAAGCAATGCTACCTTGCAAAGGCGTATGAGTCAGGCTATAGTGGGCACGTCTCGAAGGTGGCATCCCCAGCAAATCGCATGACAACTTTCCTGGCAAAATTCATGAAGTGACTGTTTGCCAATTAAGTAAAAGTTCAGGGTTAATTCCTCTCCTCCAGTAAAATACCTTCCCGTACTGACGCTTATACCTCTCTGGGGTCCAGGGGACGAAGTCTCCGGAAGAATTTGGGGTATAATTAGCTTTTGTGAACATTAGATTGAGGTACCTAATTATCTTCAATGTAAATGTTTTGCTCACATCAGAACATTTCTTACAGTTCATTGTTATATTCGTCTTAGTGCCCAACCCGCAGCCCCCATCTCTTGGCAATAATGTAGAATGATGATCAACGCAAGGAGAAGGAATAAAATTATTTTAATGCCACTGTTAACATACACCTCCGTAGGGAAATGAAGCGGTCGAAAGTTGATGACACTTATAATACATATCCAGCTTGAGCCCTCAACCCGAAGTTAACTTTTTTGTACCAACATGGAAGCTTTACAAAATTCCCGTTTGCTATTAATCGCAGCTTACAATGAGTCATAGATTTAATTTAAAGATTTAGAGAGTTATTTTGAAAAAAAAGAGGATAGAAGTAGGCTATGTGTTTTTCAGTTCCCTACGTTTAGTACAGCAGAACTCTTTTTAACTCTTTTCCATGGTTGCATATAGTCCAAACTGTGTTATGAAGCCTGAAATCTACATGCCTTAATTGATAAGTGAATTCCCCACACCGTGACCGTCATGTTTAAACTGGATCTTCCGTATGTAACACATACAAAGTTACAAACTCATGGCGTTTTATGCGAACCCACTATTAATGAAGAATGTCACGTCTTTGTGGCTTTTTCGTAAGAAGGGGTAGTAGCTCAGAAGCGATGACGTCATCATACACTGGCGGCGGGTCTTCCATTTGACCTAATGACGGAATTCGAAGTCGATAAACGTAGTCAGCAGTCCCTGCCCCAAAAGTTAAAAAATACAGAATGTCAAATAGGTGACGTTAGCACAAACAAGAAGTAAGAAGTACAACCTGTCAAGTGCAGAGTGTACAATGGACGAGCTGTAATGTATACATGTGGACATGTAACCAGAACGATTGATTTACTCAACAATGGTAGATTAAGAGGCCGTGATGAAAAATCCGTTTATTTGAATATTTTTTACCTTTCTCAAGATACACCTCTTACAAGTTTTACCATATGTGAGATTTCTCATTAGCTATGCAAAAAGAATGTGATGTGCAGTGTTTGCACCGTGTCTGTATTTCTTTGTGTTAATCCTTTATAAATTATTTGTTAATTACTTACTAGGCTAGCTAATTTCTAGTTTTGGTCTTGATCATGTGCGCATTTCCAAAGTAGTAAATAGTTACTTCCACAATAAGCACCTCAGGGCATGCTACAATTACAACTATCCTTAGAACAAATGTTTAACAAACTTAGGATAACAGAAGACACACATCATGAGTCCATGGAGCTAATACTTGGAGTGTTAATAATACTTGAAGCGAGCAGGGAGATGTTATTCAAATAACAACTCCCTACCTGGAGTCCATGTAGTCTCCATGATGAGTCCCTCCTTCCATTTCTACCTCACAAATTTGCATATGTAGTTAGTTAGATGAGATTTAACGACATCTGGCACCAACTTCACGAATATGTTATATAGTGTCAACTAGATAAAAAGGTTAAGTTTAAATACGGTTTCAAATACGGTTCAAGTTCAAGTTTGGTTTCAAATACAGCTCAAATACGGTGCAAGTCCTTCCCTTTTGTCGCCTCTTACGAAAAGCGGGAAATACCATGGGCATATTCTACCACCCCCAGCCCACAGGGGGAAATATAGCTTACTGGTTAAACTGACCGGCCTGTAATTCAGTATTCAACTTCGGTAATTCAATATTACGACAGACTATTTAAGAAACACGTTTACTACAGGGAACCTGTTCTTTGGGCAAATAATTACGCACCAGTTAATAGCCGGCCTCGGCCGCGCTGACAGATGCGAGGCCAGAGGTTCGAGGACGAGACTGAGGCATCACATCACGAGGCCGACTCGGCTGAGGCTTTCCTAGACTGTAGTGTATTGAACAAACAAAGTCAGGTAGTTAACTGTAATTCCTCCCCAGGACGCTTCAGTCTCGCAACCGACTTCGTTGACTGGGCAACCGATTTTGATGGCAAGCCAATTGAGAAAGTGGGATGAAAGCCAGAGTACCCAGAGAAAAAAAATCAGGTACATCGAGCGGGATTTGAACCGGCGCAAACACACAGGTGCCTGCCTAGCAGCTGGAATAGACCACTGCCACTCGACGACCCAGTTGTTGCATGGAGTTACAACCTCGGAGGTAACTCCAGGGTTGTTGTATCCTAGGTAAATTGCATTCATTGTATTTGACCTTGGGAATTCTGGGGACTTTTAGCGCATGATCTTGGGAATTGCCGATCTATAAAATGTGTGTTATAGGCATAAAAATAAAAGTGAGGAGCCTTACTTTTAGTTTTATTTCTATGGTTATAAACTAAGTCAGTAAGTGCTTACTGTACGTACGTAGTGGCGTATATGGACTTATGGCAAAGTAGGCGCACCATAGCCGTACGTACACGTACGTACGTATATGGCAAGCGAAATGTCCAATAATTAGAAAAACCAAGTTTATCGGTCGAAAAACCAAGTTTATCGGTTGAAAAACCACGTTTATCGGTCGAAAAACCAAGTTTATCGGTTGAAAAACCAGGTTTATCGGTCGAAAAACCAAGTTTATCGGTCGAAAAACCAAGTTTATCGGTCGAAAAACCAAGTTTATCTATCAAAAACCATGTTTTTCGCAGATAAACTCGGTCTTTCGACCGAAAATCTGGGTTTTTCGACCGATAAACTTGGTTTATCGACCGAAAAACATGGTTTTTCGACCGATAAACTTGGTTTTTCGACCGATAAACTTGGTTTTTCGATCGATAAACCTGGTTTTTCAATCGATAAACTTGGTTTTTCGACCGATAAACTTGGTTTTTCGAATTATTGGACAAACAACTTGTTATTTCGGTCGAAAAACTTGGTTTTTCGAATTACTGGACAAACTGTATCGAAAAACCAAGATTATCGGTCGAAAAACCAAGTTTATCGGTCGAAAAACCAAGTTTATCGGTCGAAAAACCAAGTTTATCGGTCGAAAAACCAAGTTTATCGGTCGAAAAACCAAGTTAATCGGTCGAAAAACCAAGTTTATCCGTCGAAAAACCAAGATTATCGGTCGAAAAACCAAGCTTTCAACGCCAAACGTCCAATAACTAGAAAAACCAAGTTTATCGGTAGAAAAACCAAGTTTTTCGGTCGAAAAACCAAGTTTATCGATTATTTCGAAAAACTTGGTTTTTCGATTGCCATGGTGATTTGCCGGTACTACTTTCCGCGACCACGACATGCTAGATGGCGGCTAAATTGATGGGCCTATATGTATTATGTAACAACATTTACAACAAATCAATGTTGGTCAATGCTTTTGTTTTTGTTACAACATTTGTCAGACAAAGCAACAAAAAGTCTTCATAGATATTTGTTATAGTCACCTGTCAACAAGTTTTTGGGAACACCCCCTTTTGACTTGGACACATCCATTATTACCATGAGGTGGATTATTCAATTATTTCAAGGGACTCAAGTTTAAGTAAACATGTAATTTTTCTGTAATTAGTGCAGATTTTAATAAATTTCCAAATACGATCGTTTACAATAAATCAATGTTTGTCAGTTTTTTTTTTTTTTTTTTTTTTGTTGTTACAACATTTGTCAGACAAAGCAGCAAAAAGTCTTCATAGATACTTGTTTTAGTCACCTGTCCACAAGTTTTTGGATACACCTCTTTTGACTTGGACACATCCATTATTGCTATGGGGTTTAGTTTGTCATGATTACAAGCCATTTGCAAGGTTTTCACAGTTAAACCTCTCGTGACCTCAAATGACCTTTGACAAGACAGTATGCGTCCAACTGGGCTAGTAGTGCTAGTAGTACAGTAGTACTGTACGGGCCCGCGCTGGTGCTAGCTAGCTGTACCACTACCAGGATCTAAGTTAACTACGAGCGACCCAAATCCCAAGTCCCTTGAAATAATTGAATAATCCATCTCATGGTAATAATGGATGTGTCCAAGTCAAAAGGGGGTGTTCCCAAAAACTTGTTGACAGGTGACTATAACAAATATCTATGAAGACTTTTTGTTGCTTTGTCTGACAAATGTTGTAACAAAAACAAAAGCATTGACCAACATTGATTTGTTGTAAATGTTGTTACATAATACATATAGGCCCATCAATTTAGCCGCCATCTAGCATGTCGTGGTCGCGGAAAGTAGTACCGGCAAATCACCATGGCAATCGAAAAACCAAGTTTTTCGAAATAATCGATAAACTTGGTTTTTCGACCGAAAAACTTGGTTTTTCTACCGATAAACTTGGTTTTTCTAGTTATTGGACGTTTGGCGTTGAAAGCTTGGTTTTTCGACCGATAATCTTGGTTTTTCGACGGATAAACTTGGTTTTTCGACCGATAAACTTGGTTTTTCGACCGATAATCTTGGTTTTTCGACCGATAAACTTGGTTTTTCGACCGATAAACTTGGTTTATCGACCGAAAAACATGGTTTTTCGACCGATAAACTTGGTTTTTCTACCGATAAACTTGGTTTTTCTAATTATTGGACGTTTGGCGTTGAAAGCTTGGTTTTTCGACCGATAATCTTGGTTTTTCGACCGATAAACTTGGTTTTTCGATCGATAAACTTGGTTTTTCGACCGATAATCTTGGTTTTTCGACCGATAAACTTGGTTTTTCGACCGATAAACTTGGTTTTTCGACCGATAAACTTGGTTTTTCGATCGATAAACTTGGATTTTCTAATTATTGGACATTCCGTTAAGAAAAACCAAGTTTATCTTTCGATATACCAGATAAATCGAAAAACTTGGATTTTCGACTGAAAATCTAAGTTTTTCGACCGATAAGCCAAGTTATTTTGAAAATCTAGGTTTTTCAACCGATATACCAAGATTTGGAGATAAACTTGGTTTTTCGATCGATAAACCTGGTTTTTCGACCGATAAACTTGGTTTTTCGACCGATAAACTTGGTTTTTCGATCGATAAACTTGGTTTTTCTAATTATTGGACATTTCGCTTGCCATATACGTAACTGGCTAACTGCTTTTCCATTTAATTTCAAAGCCCAACCCATAGAAACAAAAAGTACTTTTATTTCTATAGAGCTTATGCACGTGACGTCAGCGCGTTTCAATTGGTTTACTGGATGGAACTGCCATACGTAGTAGGTGTGTTAAAGATACGCGCTCACGACAGCACCTTAGTAACAATTGTTGCATTTTACCGTAGTCAAGAACGGCGCACACCAAAACTGTATCCCACAATCCTTTGGGGTTTTTCCAACCTAGATCACATTGAGGTTTTCTATCGGAAATTCCTGAAAAATTCTTTGAGGGTTAAAAAATCCACACCCAGTTGCATGGTTTATGGAGAAACTGGGACTTCTCCCCTGTCTTGTATAGTTGAAAAAAGAATCTTAAATTTTTGGATACGAGTTTCTGAAGGGAAGAGTTCCAAATTGTCATGTCTGATGTTTAAGCTGCTGTATAAATTACATTTGGCAAATGAATTTCATTCTAAATGGATTTTGAAGGTGAAAAGCATCCTGGATAATAATGGTTTGTCAGGTGCTTGGTTCAATGCCGACAGCAATAAGGCTATCATACCACTTATTAACCAGAGAATTCAAGATATCAACTTACAGAAATGGCACAGTGAACTGGCTAGAAATAAAAAATGTGTAACATATAATAATATCAAACTAAACAAGAATTTTGAGCGTTATCTTGTGAAATTGAAATATTAGAGTTAACCTCTGTCGCTTTAGATGTGGGGATACTAAAATTCCTACTGCTGTTGAAAGTAACACAGATACTTTTAATCCTGTTTTGTGTTCACTTTGTAATTCTGGAGATATAGCAGATGAATATCACTTGGTTATGAAGTGTCCATTTTTTTCAGCCCAAAGAGTATTGTATGTTAAGCGGTATTATTTTGCAAGGCCAAGTGTTTGGAAATTCCAACAGTTGTTTAATGTTACAAATGGCACCCAGCTCGCAAAGTTGGCAAAGTTTGTATCTCTTATCATGAATCATTTTCATTAATGCATTCTTACCTTATTGCTGGCCTTATATTTAGGGTTCACAGGGTAGCATCAATTTAACAGTTTTCTCTTGATTTGATTAAGTCTTTCACATATGTGACATCCAGTGTTTTGGTAATGTTTCATATATTTTGTCTTCTTATTCTTTTGTTTTGTATTCCAGTTTTCCAAAGTTCTTACTTTGTTTATCAGAGCATGCATGTGAACTGATTGTTATTATTCTCTTATACCCCGGAAGGGGTCTCTTGTCCTTTAAAAGAGAAAGAAATAAACTGAAATCCTAAACTGAAATCCTCTGGGATTGATATTTGGAAAAGGGTCTAATGGCCCAACCACAGCCGATTTACGTGCATATACAATACACCACATACAGTGTTTCCACTCCTGCCGAAATTACCCGAAATTCGGGAAAGCTGGGTGCTCTTCGGGAAATTTTCGGGAAGGGGTGATAATTTCGGGAAATCTGGAGTATGTATGGAAATGACGTATGGCTTGACAGAATGAAATCCTGGATCAACCATTAAAGTAGCATAAAAGAAGCGTTATTGAAAATATCAGGAAATACCAAGACGATTTCAGGCAAAATTAATTTAAAGTGTGGAAACACTACCATATATATACTAACGAGCCCAACAGTGCCGGTGGCGCAATTTTGTGGTGTTTCGCATCTTGAAACATTTCTTTTCGCCACTGCCAACGGATTCTTTCTTCATAGTTCGCGAAAATCAGGTGAAATAGGTTGAAAGTAAGTGTATGAAACCTTCTGCAAGTTGATGAGTTAGGCTAAAATCTGAGAGTGTGACTGCATGGTAAGCGCTTCTGCACATGCAACTGTGCTTGACGAAATTGGTTGGGATTGCCTTAATGTTAGTCTTGTTGTTTTAACTTAAAAGCTAGATTGAACAAAACGAATGAAGGGAGTGTCTGTTATGGCATACAAAATATTTGTCAAACATTGCATAGTATTTTGTTGTAAAATTAAGCTGTGGTCGTCATTATGAACATATCTAACTGACTGTTCCTAAGTGTATACAATCTCTCGCATACTTGACGTTGGTAGTACTTGCGCGATGGTCTGTTGGACCCAAGTTGAGTGAGAGCTATTATTCGTGCGGCCAGCGAGTTTTTTTTTTTCTTTTTTCGTAGGATGAAAATGGAAGAATCATGTCAATGGACGAATTAGCTTCTTGGAAATTGGCTGCACCCCAAATTCCAAAATAAAACCTTTTCGACTAGGCCTAATTTTTTGTAATTCTGACGCCAGATTATGAAAGATGATTTGCCCAATAACATCACTTCTGAAGTGAGACTTTTTGCTGACGATTGTGTAATTTACAGACAAATAAGGAACACCTTAGACCAGGTTCAGCTCCAAAATGACCTACACATCCTCTTTAAATGGCAGAGTAATTGGCAAATGCATTTCCACGTCAAGAAATGCTTTGCTATGAGGCCAGACTGCATAATTTGTCAGTTGCGCGGAAGAAGTTCCGCGCGCATTTTCAATTTACATACTGATTTTACCACGAATTTGGCGCGCAATAATTCAGTTTGGTGTGCGACACGCAGAGCAAGACTCCATCCCGGCATAGCGGTGGCGAAACGGTTACAGTACCTCGGTCTGTCGGCGTACTGTGCAATGCAAACTAACCTCATCCAATACACACACGGCAGCCATGCAATTTTGTGTTGTAATGTGCCTCCACTTAATTCCCACTGAGTACCACACAAAATATGATTATTTCCTGCCAAATAGGAAAAATGTACATAAATTTTGGCAGTAGTATGCAGTGTTCGACTTTAAGGAATTACCAATGGTTGTCTGAAGGACTACAACATTGTAAAATTTGGTTGTCCTGCTCAAAATAAGGTAGTCCCAAGTGTAACCATTTTCGCAACCATGGAATTGCTAACGCCCTATTATCACCAGTCTTCCAAAGTGACTCACTTTTAGACAACCTCCCCCTCCCCCCCCCCCCAAAAAAACAAAAACATATCTACTGTACAAGAGTAGTGCTGTCTCGTGGAGTGCATTAGTACATTGTGGACATAGTTAATGTTATGATGTTCGCATTGCGGGTTAATAAATTAAAACATCTCTAGATTGAAAGCACTGGTGTTGCAACATCAGCACTACGAATATGTAGCTTGCACGAAGGAATTCAGCTTCTCTGTGTACAGTGTAGGCCTAGTGGACTACTAGTGGAGTTTGCACGGGGCACATATTTTGGCTTAATAGTGCTATACACATTTTGATATACAGTAGTGACTGTGTGGGAAGTTGTGGTGAACGTGCGTGGTCACCGCACTTTGCTGCAATTTTTAAATTTCCTAGCTTGCGCAATTCATCGAGCTGCTAAATGTAAACATCACTTTCCTCAAAAGATTTGGTTGTCCTGCCGGACAACCTTACACTCCTGTTTTTTCAAATTCTGGTAGTCCTGCAGAATTTGTGGTTGTCTCGGGCGACAGGGCTACCCTTAAAATCGAACACTGGTATGATATGTATAAGTGTAGCGTACGTAAGTACAGTATACGTACATATAGTATGTAGTATACATAAATATAGTATGCGTATATGTATACGTACACATACAGTTAAATGTATTGTGTGTATTCAGTTTGTAGCGGCATTGGCGTGCAATTTTGGAACTTTACAATTATATTCTGCGCGCAGTTAACAAACTATGCAATCTGGCTATGAGGATCACTCACTCGAGGAATCCTAAACTTTTTGATTACTCACTAGGTAACGAAATCTTGGAGTCTACTGACTGCCATACCTATCTTGGAGTTGACATCTCTAACACCCTTTCCTGGAACAAGCACATTAATCGTATCACTTCGTCTGCTAATAGGTCCCTAGGTTTTATTAAAAGAAATCTGTACTCCTGTCCAAAGAGTATTAAAGCCAATGCCTATCTCACCCTTGTTCGACCACTTCTAGAGTATTCCTCTTCGGTTTGGGATCCCTACTCTGCCTCCCTAGTTAGTAAAATCGAGCAAATTCAACGTAGGGCAGCTAGGTTTGTCTGTAATGACTACTCCACTCACAGTAGTGTAACTGAAATGTTGAGGGACCTAGGAAGGGATAACATAACATAACATAACAGGCTAAAGGGCAAAGGAGGGCTAAGGCCCCATAAGATGCCCTGAAGTCCATACAACCTTAACTGAAAACAAAGAACCAACCAACACCAAACGAGCCCAGCACAATTAGATTCTACCACACTTATGGAAGAACTTGTCAATGTTAACTTTAAAGCAGTGCACAGATGTGGAGTTAACTACCCACTCAGGCAGACTATTCCACTCGTTAACAACTCTATGAGAAAAGCTGAACTTCCTAATGTCGAGCCTTGCAAAATTCTTAACTAGCTTCTTACAATGGCCTCGAACCCGAGAATTACATTGAACCTTTAAATAATTGCAAGAGGACAAAGGATTCCTTTCAGAGAGAAATTTGTACACCTGAAGCATGTCCCCCCTAATCCTTCTCAACTCCAGGGTGGTAAGCCCAAGATGCTTAAGTCTAACATGATAAGGTAGGTGTCTCACCTCGGGTATAAGGCGAGTGGCTCTCCTCTGAACTTGCTCTAAAAGAAGCTTGTCCTTTTCATAGAAGGGACTCCAAGCCTGGGCTGCATAGTCTAGGTGGGGTCTTACCAACTGCTTATACAGATTTAGTACAATTTCTTTACTAAAACTACTGAAATTCCTCTTGATCAATCCAAGCACCCTATAAGCCCTAGCAGCAGCAGCTGCACACTGTCTAGATTGCTTTAAATCACCTGTAATAACTACACCCAGATCCTTCTCAAAAGTCACATCACTCAGAATACTACCATTCATGTTATAATCATAGCTGAAATTTTTAGGACCAAAGTGAAGGACTTTGCACTTATCTGCATTAAAAGACATTTGCCAAGTCTGAGACCATGAAAATAACCTATCCAAGTCTTTTTGCAGTAATGAGGCATCATCCTTATCACTAACCTTCCTATAGAGCTTAGTATCATCAGCAAACTTACTAATACTAGATGTGAGAGAGCTATCAATATCATTGATGAAAATTAAGAAAAGAAGCGGGCCAAGAACAGAACCCTGTGGAACTCCACTTGTAACTTCTTTCCAAGAAGAGAAATTACCATTAACAACAACTCTCTGAGATCTACCATTGAGCCATGAATTTATCCAGTCAGCACAACTGCCCTTGATGCCTAACCTATGCAGTTTAACCATAAGTCTACCTAATGGAACTTTATCAAAGGCTTTTGAAAAATCAAGGTAAATGACATCAACACTATGACCACAGTCAAGAGATAAGGAAACATCCTCAAGAAAGCTTAGTAAATTAGTAACACAAGATCTACTCGGTAAAAACCATGCTGTGACAGATTGAGTAACCCATTATCTAAAAGATATTTAAGCAAACAATCCTTGATTACAGATTCCATAACTTTGCACACAACACTGGTTAAACTGACCGGCCTATAATTGCAAGGCAAGCTCCGATCCCCCTTTTTGAAAATTGGAGTAACATTAGCAATCCGCCAGTCAGCAGGTACAAAGTTTGAATCCAGAAACTTCTGAAAAATAATGCAAAGAGGAACTGACAAAATCTCAGAACATTCATGGAGAATGGCAGGATGGATCCCATCAGGCCCAGGGGCCTTACTAGCTTTTAAACTCTTCAACTTATTACAAACCAACTCTTCAGAGAAGACAACATCACTAACTAAAGAAGAATTATCAGAATCCCTACAAGTCCCCAAAACAGATGATTCCTTGGTAAAAACAGATACGAAATAATCATTTAACAAATTAGCCATATCCTGATGATCAGTAACTAGTGTGCCATCATTACCTTGGAGAGGCCCAACACCCTCCTTAACCCTCTGCTCAGACCTGACATAGGCATGAAAAGTAATAAAAAAAGTAAAGAAAAAGGATAGTCTAAAAGACAGAAGAACAGTTAATAGGCTTGTTGCTCTTTTCAAAGCTAGATTGGGCCTCCTTGCTTTGCCAATTGCCAATCTCTCACAAACGGTCCCGCGGCCTTCTAGGCACCAACACTCGAACAGTTTTTCTATTTTACATGCTAATAAGGACTGCTACAAATTTAGCTTTTTTCCTCGGACTGTCAGAGACTGGAACCTTCTCCCCTAGAACATACAGATCTCGAGGACCCCAAGCAATTCAAGATCTTCGCCTTGAGGTTCCTCAGACGGGAGGACTAATTCATCCTGCACACCTCACCCTGCACGTTTGACTTTACCTAGGAGTGTTGTGCAGTATCTTTCCAGATCCAGATACAGAAAGAACAGGTCATATATCCCTTGTCCACGTAACCCTAACCTTAATTCTAAACCCAACCATGATTTTGAAACAAATTTGAAAATTTTTGAAAAACCAATTTTTCCATTTTCATCCTATGAATAAAAAACTAGCGTGCTGCTAGCCATGCCAAATGGCCTAGTGCGTCGCCGACAGCATGCGTTTATTTCAGTCGTACTAAGGGTATATTGCAATTGTTATCCGGCCACCACATACACTACGTAATTTGTTGGTGACTGCTAATTGGTACATTAGTCCAGTCAAATTATTGTGACAGTGAGGCCCCTGGCCATTAACATAACAGGTTCAAGGCAAAGGAGGGCTAAGGCCCTATAAGATGCCCTGGGGTATGTGAAAAATTTGTACATGCTGCACAAGGGCTATTTTTCAGGAGTGTAATGGAAATACAGCACTGTTCAAGAGCTATATGTGGCTAGGCCTATTCAATTGCCGCATAAGCCTATCACCATACCCTCTTTAAAATACTACTTGAATTTTGATTAGGTATTGTCACAATTGCAGAATACCCCGCAAGATTTAAGGCCAAGTAAGAAAAATAACATGTTTCCCGTCCCCGCCCGCAACCAATTTTTTTCTATTTTTGAAGAGCTGAAATCACGTTTTATTTTATTTCAGCACCTTCGTGACATTTTGACAAATTGCGGCAATATTCCTTATTGAAACATAAAAAGGAACGACTGGACACTCTGTGACTACAGTCTGTTTTTACCGAAACTTCACAGAGCAGTGCACAAACAAGATGTAATAACTACAAGACAAGTTTACTTTATTTAATATACTGACTTACAGTTGTGCATGCAACTTTTTTGTATTCCTTTTCAGGCAGTTTTGACACGTGCATAAAAAAAGGGGGCCTCATCCTCCTTTTCCGAAAAATTCTGGACGGGAAACATATTTTTTTTTTACTTGGCCTAAGCTCTGTTCTTTTTCACAGGCTAGAGGCTACAGTATGCAGTCACTGCATATCCATAGTATCTATGAGACACAATAGGAATCATGACTGCTTAGCCTAAAAAAACCTCAATTTTGACTGCATATCCTCAAAAAATTTAAGTTAATCTGTTATAGTATTCTTAGCATCTAGCAAGCAATATTACTGTAGTATATGTTAACTTTGAAGTGTAGCTTTAGAACTGTTTAGAACTTTAGAACTGTTTCAAAAAAGAAAGTGATGTCAAAAGAGGGGGGGAGGCCTGAAATTCCCCCTCTGGATCCACGTCTGAACTTTGGAGCACAGCAGCTTAAACTGCTGTGGTACTGATGCTCTGTGCCAGGAAAATCCTTAAACTTGCTTTTTCTACATACTTGCTTTTTTCTTCATACTGTATTGTGAACTAGCTTGAAGTTAGTGTAAACAGACATAACAAAGTTACATTTTTTCATTTTTTATGAAAGTGTACCATAAATGCTTTTCTTTAATTTTGCAGGAGAGCTGATATCATTACATTGACCAGTCAAGCAGACCTCAAAATGATTGAAATTACTTGTAATGACAGGCTTGGTAAGAAAGTGCGGATCAAGTGCGAGTATCCTTTATACAAGCAAATCCTCTATGCTAGTGATTAATTTCAAAAGAAAATTTATTCTTTGATGTGCATTACAAAATCCCATGTAGTGTAACTGCTATTTATCAAGTTTGATTCCTTTGCTGAAGACAAAAGGAATCTATGCAGTCATGTGAACGAGTGTTTGTATGTGTGTGTACTTATGTGTGTGTGTGTGTTTGTGATACTTAGCTTGTAAACATGTCTTTTCAAGATCACATTGATGGGTACAGTACCTTTTGTACTTGGTATGTAGATTTGTCATATTTAGAGGAAGGTTCTTCAAAATCTAAACAAAGTTGCAGTCACAATATTTAAAATAGGACTCATGGATACTTTTAATGCTTTGTGTATAGATTTGTCATCTTAAAAATAACTGAATAATTTTTGTTGGAGGTCAAAATTCATCTGAGGTCATCAGGGGTAAAATCATGAAAAGCTTGTAAACTGCTCATTAACTTGATACCTCAAAAAAGTGTATGTTGAAGGATCTCATACTTAGGATGCGGATGCCACATAAAGAGTGCAAGTATCCTATTGTTTGTAGTGGCAGTCATAGGTCATATAAGGTCACCAGAGGTCAAATGGTGAAAATCTATTGAACACGATGTCTCATAAACTTGAACCTTGATGGATCTCACAGTGAGAATGTTGACACTTGACATTAAGTTTGGGAAACTGCTTTAGGTCAAAGGTCACTTGAGGTCACCAGAAGTCTAGTTGTGAAAAACACTTAAGATATTTCAAGAATGGCAACATTGAGGAATGGCATACTTATCATGTAGATGCCCTACATTGAATTAATGATCCCTGTTGATTTTGGTGGGGGCAAAAGATCATTTGAGGTCTGGGTAGAAGGTCATTCAAGTCACTGGAAGTCAAATTGTGACAAACTTGCAAACTATATTTCAAGAAATGAAACTGAGGTACATTATCTCTCATCTGTAATGTTGACACTCTACATTGAGTTCAAGAAGTGTAGTGATTTTGGTGGAGATGAAAGGTTGTGTGAGGTGACCAAAGGTCAAACTGAGAAAACCCCTCAAAATCATGACTGTAATTTGCATATATCTACTACAAGTTGAGTGCAATCTTGCACTCAGGCTTCCAAGTTCCACACATGATATTGTATTGAACTGTGACTTTTGTGTATTTGTGTCTGAGTATTGTAGTTTTGATGAAAGTTTCTATGGATTTGTTGAAGAATTTAATGTATTACAGTCTTCAACTGCCAATATCTTGAAAGTTGCATGGAGGAAATGAAAGTTTGACCAGAATGCTAATGTGAAGTTGCTCTTTAACTTATAAATGAAACATGTGTTGACTTTGAATTTGTAGTCTCTTAAGTGGACATAGGAAGACCCTATGCCAAAAAGAAATGTTTTCCCTAACCAACAATTCATCAGAGAAAAGGACACCATTGGAGATGTGAAGAAACTGATTGCAGCTCAGACTGGTACAAAACATGATAGGATAGTGCTGAAGAAGTGGTATACCATCTTCAAAGACCATATAACGGTTGAGGACTGTATCCTTTGATTCAAGTCAATGTGTTGCTGAGAGATAGGTAACAGTACATAATGATTATTAAATTGTACTATTTATAAATGTGTTGCTGTGAGATGGGTAACAGGACATACTTACGACTTAATGGTACTATAATTTAATATTACTAGCACTGTAGATACACTGATTAAGTGGTGTCTTACTGGTCATGATAAAACAGAACTGCTGTAAGGTGGTACTATGCCATACTTAATACACCAGGCAGTACACTCTGCATGTACTTTACCATACCCATAGGTTTATGTACACATATCAGTGGATTGACTCATGACCTGACCTACCTGTACTAACTCTGGACATGGTCAGTTAGTGATGGGTCATTGACAGTGAGTCTCACATGTCACTATACCAAAAATAGTCACCAAAGCAACTAAGAAGTGAGTGACTTCACTTTAAAGGTCAGTTAGGGTACTTAATTGCTAGCCTGGGTGAGTCATCATGAGCCAGCTGTTACACGGAAAGTGCAGTGTGAATGAAAACTGTCAGGCATGTCAGTGACTTTCTAGTCGGAGAAAGAAACAAACTGTGCATCATCTCTATGACTGACAGGGGTGTGTCACTTTACATATATGTTAGTCACAGAAGTAAGTTAGGTGTACATCAGTGCACTCACTTATAATTTACAATGACTCATCACATGCTTGGGGTTAGTGGGATGAGTTACTCAGTTGATAAGTGCACCAGGGTATTGGTTTTATTTTCAATTCCTTGTCAAAGGCATGAGGAATTCGTGCAATCACATGTGCAGGTGTGTGTATGTAGGTGTGTGTTTGTGAGGCTTAGCTTGTAAACATTATATTGCAAGGTACTGTAGCAATGATGGGTACTTTTTATACCTGGTATATAGATTTCTCGTATTTAAAGAGAAAGACTCCTATTGTTGTTGCTGGAGGTCAAGCCGCCAAGGTTTATTTGAGGTCACCACAGGTCAAAAATGAAAAACCTTGCAAACACAAAGCAAGATAGGAACTATGGATAAGTCTTAATAATTGGTATATGAATGGTATTTAATGAAGGAACTTTCTTCAAGGTGGAATTCAATGTTAGTCAGTGGTGGAACTAGGAAATGCTTGTAAATTGCTTGTAAACACATTACATTATCTCAGAAAGTTTAAGATTGAAAGGTTTCATTCTCAGCAAGAGGATGTCACATATTGAGTGTGAAAATCCTATCCTTTTTGGTGTGGATCAGAAATCACATAAGGTCACCAGATGTCAAAGGGTGAAAATCCTGTAAACACAGTATCTTACAATCTTTCTTAGTTTTATGGACTTCACAGTGAGCAGTGGATGCTCCACATTGAGTTCGAGAAGCCTCTGGTTTGTCATGGAGATGAAAGGCCACTGAAGTCACAATTGGAAGTCAAATTGTGAAAAACTTTTACATCTGATATTTTGAGAAGTGAAACTTTGATAATACATTCAGGATGTAGGGCCAATGACTTTCCGCTTCACAAATCATAAAATCCTGATTTTAGAGTAATTATGTTGAAAACAAGTTCTAAACTTGTCTGGTTACCATCCTGAAGGCAGCAAACACTTGTAACATACAAGCAACCTAGCCTGACACTATAGCATAGGAACACTGACTGGAGCCTATACTGGCAAAATTTTTCTGATTTTTGTAAATGTCCTACTTGTTTTCTGATCGTAACTTCAAGGGGTTTTGATGATTTTAAGGTGAATTTGCCAACATCTCAGATGATAAAATGTCTGTGTGCAATATGTCTTGGGTATATGCAGGCATTCATTTGACATGGTGTTGAGGCCAAATTTGTTTTGTTATTTGTGGAGTTTGTCTTTAGCGCCCTCTTTCTGGTTGCAGTCGTTCAGGCCAGGGTGAATTGAAGTTGAAGTGTAGGGGAGTTTGGCACTGTTACCTGGGTAGCCATCTTACTCGGCAGCAGTCACGTTGTGCCGGTCCTTATTAGGCTTTTGGGGGGCCGTGTTTTAAAGCCACAGAAGAATTGATTGCGACTGAGCCAGATGATAGTAGCGAGTATTTCGACGTATACTAGGTATGTCGACATTCCTTATTTATGAAGTTTAGTGTTCTAAGTTCGTGGTAGTAGAGAGGAGTAGTGAGACTACCATTACTGTGTAGCAGGCAGTGGACCGTTAGCCTAGATGGTTCTGTGTGGAGCCATGTCACTTAGTAATGTAAGCTGGTTCCAGATTTACGTGATCGTATTGAAAAATGTATTCGAGTAACAGTTAAATGTAAATTCTATTGTATAAGAGATATTAAAGAGCCAGAATATGTATACTATAAGTTGTGTTGTTTAGAACGAGCCAGTAGGGAGCCTGCGGTTTGTTGTTGGCAGGCGTGTTACATTAATCTGTGCATTCATGTGCATAGGCCTAGCTGTGCCTTCAGCTAGCACAGGTGTCACGTTGTTCTCTTAGCCTGAGTGAGGGCGATATTCTAGAATCACTTAAGCTATGTTGAAGCAGTATGGTTTATTAATTGTTATGAAGGCATGGATTGTAACTTTCTTAAGACTTCATTTCTGTGAAATGATTTATGTGGCATTGCTATATTTCCGTCCTGAAAATGATTCATTTATTATTGCATTGTTTATATCCTCAGTGTATGGTGTTGATGGACAGCCGTCACTCTTGGTCCTTATTGGAGGTGGGGAAATTGTTTCGGTGAGAATAAGTTGTTGTTCTTGCAATTTGGCACGCATGTTTGTTTGCTATAAGTAATGTTCTTTGTTTTGGAGGAGTTGGGGTTACCAGCTCTGCATCATACAGCTGAAGCAAGTGTTTTGACCACTTTGGGGGTGCGAGTGACATGTACTTATGCCATGGTTTGGGGGGGCAGTCGAACCCTGCGTGGCTTTTCCATTGATGAGTAAGGTGTAATTGTCAAGGAACCCACACACCACTCACCCGTCGTCAGTGGAACAGTATGGTTGTAGTCCTCATATTTAAAGGGGCCTGGAATCTGTGATTTTCCCATGTTTTGATAATGTCTGTTGTTAAGGTACTTTAGGAATGGTGATTACTTGGAGGAGGCTGAAGTAGTGCTTTAGGGAGTTTTATTTAAACATTTGTTATTTATTGCATGTTCTGGACGCTACTGAAGGATATGTTAATGGCCTGTAAGCTTTCATTGTTCTTAAATCCTGGTTTTACTGGGTTAATACAAGTAAGTTTGAAAATTTAGTGACATGTTCGGTTCTGACAGTTTATCAAAGTGCTGTGCGTACAAGTTTCATTAAGGTTAATGCAATCATCAGATTGTGTATTCATAAAATGTTTTAAGCCAGGATGCAGTTTCATGTTATTTAAGGAAAGCTGTTCTCATGATAACTAAGATATGGTTAGATTGCTCACTGCTGTGTGATTAATACATACATATAAACATAAATTTATGGCTTGGTTATTAGGTTCATGAATGAGGTATGTTTGGTATGAGAGTTTACAGAAGGGAGGGTGTTCACAGCTGTGATGTGTGAAACATACTTAGAAGTGCTCACCTCCTTGTTAGAATTCCAGTGTCAGGTTCCTTTCTCACATGCGTAACTTCAAAACAGGCTGTGTGTACATGTATCTTCAGTGTTTGTGAGTAAGAGTATGTTATGTGGCATTCACAGTTAATGTGTTGTTATGTGGATGCATGACATTAGTTGTGTGAAGTGTAGATCGAGTTAAGAAGTATAAGGTGAAAGATGCATTCTAGTGTTATGTATGTTTGATCTTTGATTATTTTTTAGTCAATCGTTGCCATCAGTGGGACGCATTAAATGGAAGATTACCTCAAAGTTGCCTCCATGTCGTCTTTACGTAAGGACCACAACACATGGTTTTAAAGAAAAATAACTGTTTCTTGTCAAAAATTTACATGTATTTTGAGCCTGATAATGTTTGCTAAATTCTGTGCAGAAAAGTAATTTTTTCTGCATTTTTCCGTGATGGCATAAAATCCTTGGTCCTAAGGATACTGCTCTGTGATAACTGATCATTTCAACATATCAATACTTTTACAGGCAGAAAATATGTGAGGCAGGAAGTTTGTGTCAGTAAATACCCTTTCCATTCTTGTATCATTTTGATCTCATATTTGAGTCCATTCAATGCATGGACATTAGCCTACGATCTGGCATGCTGTAAACTGTTCAGCAAAGCGCACGTTGTGTATGTTGTTGGCATTTACATTGAAACTTTCTTCAAACTTATACTTTGACTTTTTGAAATTTTGTAATGTAATCATCTTTATTAAACAAAATAATTCCTTAACTTGAGTATTTCAGATGAAATTAAAGATGGCATGAATCTAGAGCTGTATTACAACTGATTATTCAAGACCAGAAGCTGGTTTGCTCAGGTTGGAATGACAAAAGACTGGAAGACAGAGGTTAACCCACAGTATGACCCAGATGAGGATTATGTGATTACTGACAATTCCTTCTAAATTCTCATTCTCAGTTTGCCTTGTATTGGTGGGATGCCAACCGTGTCTAACAATCTGGGAGATTAGCAGGAGACATGATTTATTGCATTAAGTACACGTGAGTGGATACAGGATTTCCTGAATGGGGGAGGGGGGAATGTGTTCATGATCTTCACTCTAGTGTAGTGAAAATCTCAAATTTGAGGTGAAGCACTGGAAAAAACTCATTTCAGCCCTTACCTTTGAGGGAGGGGGTTTAAGAAAACCCTACCCCAGTATTTGTCACTGGTATAGGCTGTCATAGAGAGGGGGGCAAGCTTTGACAATCTACTGTATAGAATTTTACAGACCTGGAAGGCCTTTGTCAGTTTCAGAAGGCCCCCATCAATCCTCGAGAGGTGGCAACCCATCTTCAATCTTCATATTGTTTTCTATCAACTTTTTTCCTAAGTTGTTCTCATTTTTCAGAAAAATCTTAATTCTTGTTGGTTATGTAACAAGAATGACACTATAAATATTGTACAGGGGTGATAGTATTACAGTATGTAAAATAGCTTTACAATTGAAACTGTAGGTAGTGCAAGGCTTCAGTATGATCCCATCATAGATGAGACCTATCAAGGATAGGGGTGTGTGTATTCATATCATGCACAATCTGATGTAAATGTTTACTGATTCAGAGAAGTGAGCTGCAGGGGAAGCAGACATATATCAGAATCTTATACAGTACCTAAATTTAGTTGGAGTCACAGGTTACAATTGTGGTAGTTCTGACAGAGCATAATTTTGTTGCAACGGAGAAATTACATCAGATATATGAGAAGAGGAATGGTAGGTTTAAACTTAACAAATATGATTTAGCATCTCCTTCTGGCATCAGCATTAAAATTTATGTTATGACAGTCATGTAGACTTCTTCATCTTCTGCTCCGAGAAACTAGATTATAGCCCTGTATTTCTATGTAAAACCTAAGTAATGGTAGATTCTGTTTACCAGCATATGGCACTTTGTGCTGACACTTTCATGTTCAACTTGAGAGAAAAGTCATTTCAAGATGAATATGTTTCAATTATTGTTTCTTATGGTAATCTGAACATCTCGATAAGCTTTAAGTTGTAAATATTTGCATTACAGATAATCATGATATGCTTTGATAGTTTAACATTTAGGATAAGTATTACTTGGCAGACAAATAAACCTCAAATTACCATCCCATTAGTGAGAGGCAGACAGACCATGGATATGGTTTGAAACGTACATTTCAGCAACTCAACGGTATGTTATGGTACAGCAGCTGTTCTCAATTTTTTGGGATGAGACCACTTTCACTCTACTTTTAGGGATGGAAGGTTATTGTAGTAGCCAGGACATAATTAGCAAGCTTGTTTTTAATTTGTAATTTTGAGCTTCTCGAATCTTCTGCTGGCTATTTAAGCGAAAGCGGCGGGCCGCAAATGGCCCGTGGGCTGCCACTTGAGAACCCATGTGGTGCATCATCATATTTCATACACCATACTGTGTTGTAAGGAGCAGTGGATCAACTGCAGCCCTCTGATAGTGAAGTGAGTGGAGCACTGTGGATAATTAATCCATTAATCCACAAAGACAGTGCAGTGGCTCAAATCCATAACTCAGCTATTGTAAAATAGATAACATGTGAAATTCTTCTCAGTTTATTTAACTATGAACTTCATGTGAGTTTTATTTAGTGTTGTTTGAAGAGTTGTAAGTTGAAAAATGTGGAACTTTACAGCAGTTGTCCCCAAAACAGCTATTTAGCCTGCAATATTGTGAATGCATTGTGCATGAGGGCATGTGTGAGGAGGCAGGGGATTAGTATAAGTGATGGCATAATGGGAAAATGTTTCCTCTTCTTTGCTGTCCCTCAGAGAAAAATTTTTAAAAGGCATTTCACTTTTGCCAGTCTGTGCCCTTCCATGACAACAACAGTCTCACAGCAAACATTTTTACTTGCCTCACATGTTGAAACTTTTACCAAACACTTGATGCAGCAAGTCATGACACAACACAGTAACTATTGTACTGTATGTGTTCCAGTCAGCAACATTTCTTTACAGGATCACAGATAGTTTCTTTAACCTGATATGCAGCGTTTGCTTAGATAATGGAGTATGTGAATCACAGAGTTTGGAACAAGCATCTTCCTCCTTGAATCAACATTTAAGGGGAATAGTTGGGTGTTGGCCATTTCCTTATAATAACTGATGTCACTAAACCAAATCAAGGACATGAATGATGGTTTAATAATGGAAAACTCTAGGCCACATATTTCATTTCATCACCTTTTATCATTTTATAGTTAAATCCTGTCTACTCGATGTGATCAGAGCATGTTGTAAATGGTACGTAACTGTTGCATTTATAATAGATGTACACCTTTTTCACACATATTCAGCCTAGACTTCATTTTTCAAGAGATAACCTGATGTAAATGGTTTCTGTTCATTTGAAACTAGTTTCTGAATTTTTTCAATTGAAAAAAGCTGCTAGGGCTATGGCATCATCAGAGTGATAATTTTAAAAGTCATCCAGTCCTGCTTTCCAAGAGCTATTAGCATGATAGTTTGCTTCCAGGTTTTACCTATACCAATTGTGCTGATGTATCACTTACAAGGCATGGACATGTTCTTTGGCCAATACATTGAAAGACAAATTTCTAAGAGGCAGGAGTAGCTACTATCATATGCTTTTGACCATGGCAGAACAGCAGCCTTCCTTAACATCCCAATTTTTCTAAGATTTCAAAGCTAAACTAATAATGAAAACACTCCCTCACAGTTACTCTCTATAAACAATTTTTTATTTGCAAACAAAATTGTTTGGATCACTAATTTCACCTCTTTCCTGAAGCTACCCTTGGTACAATAGAAGGAAACCTTACAGTATGTATGTGCCTATTTACAGAAAAAATAAGACCTTGCATTTGTGGAACAGAAAGTTTTCATACCTTTAGACCTTTATAAGCATTGTTTAAAGCAGGGGCCATGGAGCCAATTTTGAAGTGGGGGGTGGGGGTGGGGGGGGTGGGTAAAGTGGGGGGGGTGATCATTGAAGGTGATCAAAAATATATGTTCAAGAAAATGAAAGCCTATCATCCCAGTTTAAGGTGGCCCAAAATGCCTATGGCAGAAATGTGCAGGGGCTAAAGACCCCCTAGCCCATCTCCACGGTCCCTGTAAAGATGTAGAATTATAGGCAATCTGAAGTAAGGTTAGTTAGTTAGATGAGGTTTAACGTCCCAGTTTCCAACCAATTGGTTCAAGTCAAGACAACCATGGCCTTTTCTCCAATTGTGGCTCACTGGCTTGTTTTCCCTACTCCATTGCTTATGCTGAGCACCAAACATAAAGGCAGTAGTAAGGTAGCTGAGAAACCTTGTCTACTATTATCAAAACTGAATTGTGAAATGTTTCCCAAAGTGTAATGAGGGTAGCTAAGGAAATTTCTTTCCCAAACTGCCAACATTTTAGTCAAAGTTCATCTCTCCTCCAAACTACAGTACTTCTCAGCTCTAGTATGTACTAAATCTCTTTTGAATTGTGATGTGTTGTGTAACAATTATTTGAGCTTTCTGAAACTGAACACTAGAACAAGCAAAATGACACAAACCAATAAATGACCTCTCACAGACACAGCGAACAAAGCTTCTTGTTCAGCTCATCACTATCAAAGATCTATGGGTGGCAGAGAATGCCATTAAAGGGGCTAAGAACCACTCTGCAGACTAGTAGCAAAACGAGTCAACAAGTGTCATCGTTTTCAAGTACTGCATAGGTCGGGGGAAACTGTGCTGATAAGAGTCAGAGTTGACACAAACTTACAGTCAATTGGCCAGGTTAGTGTTTGGTGACTATAAAGGTATTTCCTTCTGGAAATCAAAAAGGGCTCTCATAGAAAACAGTTCACTGCTTTGTAGCACAGGAATGACTTTTTCTTTGTGGCACAGGAATTGACTTATTCACCCAAGCATTCACAATTTGAAATGATGGAAAATTGATAACTCCTGTGATGTATATTATTGTTGGGATGCACAGCTATTGGCCAAGTTTGTCGTTGACACTGAATGGTTTAATAATGATAAAAGATACTTTCTGTCCTTGCCAGTTTAATGCAATGCAAACACATTTCCCTTTGAGTAACTTTATGTCTTTTCATATTTTAGTCCCAAACCTGAAGTGGTATGCCTTGGCTTAAATGCCACAGCAATTACTGCTTACTGCACTACTGTTACTTGCAGCTTGTAGCAATCATAGCACAAGTGTACTTCACTACTGTTACCACAGTTTGTCATATCTAGATATTAACACTTTGGTTATAGGAATATTTTTTATGGGGACTGAGTGGCTTTTGCCCCCCCCCCCAAAAAAAAGCTACTTGCCCCTTCCTCGATCACTTGCCAAATCCAGGCCCCACCTACAAGGCGATCAGAAATATGCTGAGGTTGTATGAAACACGTCTATAGTCACAGATACAATGACAAAAAAATGAAAAAAGAAGAAACATCGAGTATGATACCAAGTTCAAGCATTTATTTGATGTGACACTGATGCAAGAACACTGTAGAGCACCACTTACATCTAAACACCCAGTACGTAGAAGCAAGATCTAAAGACAGTTGGTGGTATTCAACAAATAACTTAAAGAGCTGTCCCAAAATTTTGATTTTATAACATTTTTACTTTACATTTGGTCTAAGCTACTAAACAGTTACATAATATTGACATTTTACCCTAAAACCCCAGTCAACCATACTGATATACGAAAGTACGATTACGTTGTATTATAAAATGAAAGAAATAGGATATATGCAGAATAATTTTGACTACACACATTGTATCTTTTGAGACTATTTTACAGCTGCAAGCTTCTCTACCTGTGAAAGGTTAATCAGCCTCCTGTAAACCAATCCAAAGAAGTTTACATCCATTTAGTTTCTTACCATAATGTAAATTTTGAAAAATAGCAATGTATAAAAAGAAAAGCAGGCAGAAAATGGGAAGAACATTTAAAGGTTTGTTACATTTACAAAAAGTGTATCATCATAGGGGTTAGTAAAAGAAAACATACGACCCAAAATACCAGTGAAGGAAAACTTTGTAAATTGCACCTAAAATGAAGAGAGAATAAATGGTTATGAAATGTTTACATCAACACCAACTAATTTGAGAACTAAAGTAAATTTTGTTCACTATTTTGACATTAAAGGGATGGGCAGGGGCATATCTAATGAAAACAGCACATATAGATCAAAAGAGGTGCCCCTGTCCAAACATCTAACAACTAGATGTTAGATAACTTTATCCTAATATAAGCTAATATATATATATATACAAGTCAAGCTTGTTCTTCTTTACCAAATAATTTTTGAAAGTGTTTTATAATCCAAGTGACCTAGTGCTTCTTACCCAAGATTTAAGGTGCATCATCATGAACAAATGAAGAAAACTCATTTTCTACAATTAGAGGAAGTTGCTTCTAACTTTCACAGCCACTGTGGTGGTTGGCAACCCCCTTCAAGCAGCACAGTCTGGGTTC
Organism: Holothuria leucospilota; assembly: GCA_029531755.1. Lineage (NCBI taxonomy): Eukaryota > Metazoa > Echinodermata > Holothuroidea > Aspidochirotida > Holothuriidae > Holothuria > Holothuria leucospilota. Next base: position 57,386,806 of record CM055967.1, on the reverse strand, counting down.
ACGCCACATGTATTACCCCTTGGGAATGCTACAGCTGGAGGGCACTGTAGCAACTGTATCTGAGAGACAAGAATACCCTCCAATTGTACTAATCTTACTTAGCAACTAATGCCATGTAATGCAGGGGTACTTGCATGCTAATCATACATACAAGGTAAAAAGGTTCCATTCTGACAAACTAGTTTACTAAATGTCTGGTTACTTCTGATTGTTATAAACTGGGTAGAAGGAAGGAACAGGAGTAGGGGAAGGGGTCGAGAGGGGGATTCATTTACCACAGTTCTCACTGACTGCTGTAAGATTTCTTATTGTAGGTGGTACTGCATAAAATGGCAGAATGCATGGCAAAAGATATCAATGCAACTTCCAACTCTGCTTTGACAATTGCAAAAATATTGTTTTTGCAAGCTTCCAACTTAAATGCATTCTTAACAACATTTCTGATGATGGCAACATTCTATGACCAGGAATTTTTCAACACACAAATATAGAAACATAGCAGGTCTCTTCATGGTAATGACTAGAAGGTTATCACTACTGATATTAAAGGAATGTTGCAAATGTTAACATTCTGTGACAAACACTGATTTTAAGACAAAAGAACAACAAATTTTAATTATATTCCACCACTGTCACAGTGATAATTGGGATGGAACATTGCACTTTGAATCTAATGGCCTATCACAAGACTAAAGAGCTCAAAAAAAAAAAAAAATACCTAAAATCCATACTTTTTGACTTGCAAAAATGAGACCAAATTTTTCCTGCAAGCAGATTACATAAATATTACTACCATAGCTGTAACTTCACTTCCATGTTTATTTTTGGAACTGAAAGCAACTCAAAATGGAGAATTAAAGCAGCTGTTGGGTCTTGTTCAATTCTGCAAGAAGCAAGGACATGTTTGCTAAGATTACATCAATTTTCAACATCTTTTTGGTTTCCCAAAAGGGGAACTGAAGAGGCATATGTCAGTGACTTTTACAAAACGTGTATAAGACCATAATTCAAATAGTAATCAGTGAATCTAATCGTCAACTCTTAACTGCAATGACATTAATGAATGTACAACATGAAGCAGTGTACATTAAATTTTGTATCTGTTTACTGATAAGAAAGCTTCAGCAATCGCAGAAAGTTTCTAGATCAGAGTCAAATAACCTTTTTGGTCCAGGGGAACATTCCCAAAAAATGTTTGTGGACCACGCAATGTAACATTTTTTTGCAGAACCACAACTCGGGTAGATCACAAATATTTTGTACCTGCACACTGTTTTGCAACTCTGTTCCAGATCACTGTGTAAAGTTCTTACTAATGACCCATGCATTTAAGTTGCACTTTGCAAACCTCTTAGACTGTAGATTTGATTAAGAATCCTCTACATGTTTTACATTGTGCTGAGATCCTTTAAAGATATTCAAATTATGCTGTGTTAATGTGTACAAAATAAACCAGAAAAGAAACTTTTGAGCACCAGTAGCATTTATTAAACTACACTGCAAATATAATTCATGCTGTGGCTCTGATTCTGACTTCTTTGCTTACATCATCCAGGGTTCTGTAGGAATCGTTTTAAAGCCATGAGGTCTGAATGCTACATGAATTAAACAATGAAGAATGTATCCAGTAACTGCCGAAAGAAACTGCAGTATGGTCCCTGTGTAAACTTTGAGTATACTTTATAGGCAACTAAGGATTCAGAAAGTTTTACAGAGTACTTGCTGAAGAAATGTTTGACTGGTACTATACAAATTCACTATTTAATGCTTATATATTAATGTTCATACATTGAGGTTATTGTTCAAATAGGACAGTAGAGTTGAAACCAGAAAGTTTTGATTTGTTAATATAAAGTCAGCTCTACAAGACCGAGTGCCATTTACAAATGACCAGATTAATTATTTTATGATAGCTATCACTCCACATTTTCATTGAATGGCAAGTGGCAAGTTTTTACATTAATTTACACTTATAAATCATTTACACAATCTGCCGATCAAGGACACTTCAACAAAATACTGTGAGTTACGCTGTATATAATACCAGTTTTAAAATCATTGTTTTCTTCTTAAAGCAGATCCTCATTACCCCCACATCATATTCACAGTAGCATCACTCAATTGTGTGCATGCACCATAGAAATTGAAGTAAGAGAGAACCATATCCTCCTATTCAGATTGAAGCCACTGATTTAGCTCTCTGTACAGCAAGAAGACCACATTGTTGCTTTTGCCCTAGTTATTGGCATAGGAATCACAAGTTTCAAAGTTGGGGGTATACAACAAAAGCTTGAGACACCATGACTTATGTTGGGAAAATTACTCCTAATCTTTCTAACAACAGATAAAATCGCATGTAACTTCCACAATTGAAGGTACACTGTATGAATGGCGACACAAATCATCTGGCTTTTTGCCATAAAGTGGAAGTGCCCTCACAATTTCGTGGCTTCACTGATTAAACACAGAGATGCACTGTGTCAGCATTCTCCCTACTTCAATTTCTACATATTTGGTCAAATTACTTTGACTGACACAAAAAACAGGGAAAGTTCAAGCTGCATCTTACCTTTCAGACTGCTCGATGTACAGTACCCTTTCCAAATAGCAACTACAAAGTACTGTGGGATAGAATTTTGATACGCCTAATTTTTGTCAGTGGCATTTTAATGAGGTCAAAAATGACGCATCCCAAACCTCTATCCCACAATTCTTTGTAACTGCTGTTTGGAAAAGGGTCTATGACAAGTACAGATATACTGTACACTATAATGCAGCTTGGCTCAAAAGGGGAACTCCCACATTACAGCAGGGTACACGACAGAATGTTTGGAGAGGGTTGACAAGTTACAACGGTGTCTTTAGCAGGACAAAATTGACCTTGGGCTATGAATCTAGGTTACAGAAGGTGTTAATAACAGTCAACAAGACTGGAAGATGGGTTAGAAGCCAACTTTGCCTAGAGAATTTGAACCATTTGGGGAAATGAGAACCTGCCTTTCAGTTTCACCTTTCGTTAGTTACCGATTGAGCAAATGGCAATAAAAGCATTGATATAACTAGGGAGCTTGTAGCTTAAAATATTTGATACAATCTAAAGTCCAATATAATATAAAGACAAGAAGCTATAACCTTCTCAATATAATTCAGCAGACACTGTTAATTTGGTACCTTATTTCATCTCCAATAAAACCAATAATTCTCTTAGAAATTGGCATGATGTTCTTCTGGAATCTCAGCCAGCAAGAGATTGCATTTACACCTAAAAGCAAATAAAAATTTTTCTGAATATTTCATCCATATTTACTGAGCAATAAAACTGATCTAGAGCAGCTCGATGTATGGCACGGGCACCTTTCCTTCTTGAGTCCCACGTACTCCCATCATCCAATCAGAGTCCATCCCAGGCACAGAGTACACTTGGATTATCTGCATGAACAAAAGGGATGAAAGTGTTTCTACTAGATAGGTCTGATACTAGTACTAGGGATTCATGGAGTGGACATATATCCATTCTATAGATAAGTTTTACACATAAATCAGCCACAATCTATTCCAAGATCCACCTCAACTCCAGGATGGCGAAGGTGGGGAATACAACGAGGCTGTCAGCTTAGCCATCATCATTACACAATTGTTACTGTATGTATTACAGTATGCCTCTACAATGGCAAAATCTTGGTGGAGATAAAGTGCCACTATAATATGAATTGCATGGGTCCTGCAGGTCAAAGAAGAGCTATGTTTTAGTTTCTTGAGGCAAAAAAAAAAAAACACAGATCTAGCATAAATCTGTGCATAGCAAAAGTTGCATGATCTTTACAAACTCCATAATATTTCCATATCTTCTGTCATTTTTACAATGTTTCCTGACTTTTCCAATCCTGAAAAGACACACTAACATTTCATGATACTTCCGTCACTAAGGAACCCTGCAACTGTAACCGCTCAGAGAAATCATTAGTTATTGTGGTGTATACGTATAAACCATTGCAATGGTCAAACTGGCAGCTGCTATACAGGATTCCTATGAAGGAAAGGTGTACTAATATTATGCTCATTAAACCCTGACAATCATATCTAAAAGGGAAACTTCCCAAATATATCTCTCTCACTATGTTAAAAGAGGCAGGATGGGATCGGGAAGAGGGGAGACTTCCCCTGAAGCCAGCATTCAAATGTAACTTTACATTACTGAAACTAAAGCAACAAAAGCCAATACCATTGTAAGCTTGATTAAATTCAGTTAAAGTTGCTCACAATCATAATGCACCCTGTGAGATGATACCATTTTTCAAAATGCACCAAAATGACTTGACCTAAAGACAATGATACTAATTTTCTCATCCACTTCTCCTCCTGTGGTATACATGTAATTTCTTTTAAATACACAGAACACCTTAATATAAAGGTGTAGTGTTTGTAGCTAGTGGTGTCACTAAGATGAAGGGTTGAGGGAGGACTACCACAGCCCTTGGGGGAATTTGGAAACCTACTTTTGCAATGACATGTGTCTAACACTCCCTGCGCCCCCCCCCCCCCCCCCCCCACTGTTCCTTCCCTAATAGATTGCAAGCCAAATACAATTATTGGTGTTCATCTTTGTGATGGATATAGCAGTCAGAATGAAAATGACCAACAAAGATCAATATAAACCATGTCAACAGTGTGTCAACCACAGAATGCAAATAACCTAGCCTAAGAAGAGAAATATGAGAGTCATTTGCACTTTTACTGTATGGCAAAAATAAACGAATCATCCTTAATATTAGTTTAATAAATTGTTGGTCTTGTATGTTCACATCTGTTTCAGTTGTTCTTGCAGTATCCATATGAACAAAACAGCTAGTGCCAATCTTGCCCCAAAATTTTTATTTGTAATGTGTACACGGTGCTCCCCCATCCACATCTTATTTCTCTAGATGGCCTCGAGGTTTTCAATCCATATTTTTGCATGTTGTCAATCTCCCCAAGAGCATCACAGAGTAAGACCAAATGGCAGGACAAATTTTGGTCTACAGTACATCCAAACTGTTAATTCCTGCTGACACCAATATGTCCACAATAATGATCATACCAATACACAAGATGATACCCAACAAAGCATATGCAGTGAAGTGCAGTGTTCATGAATCTATATTTATAAGCGTGCAATGTGCTGGCTTCTTACAGTTATGATCAGGCATACATGGATACCAATACGTGAGTTAAAAGTGCTAGAGACTTTTTCTATATTATTAAGTAGCAAAAGAGACTTGTGTGCAAAGAATATGAAAAGCTTACAAGCAAATGAAGAAAGTACTGACTATAAAGCATGAAAAGAAAATTACTTGCAATACTTTTAAACCTGATGACACCATGAAAAAAGTGCATAAACCATTGACATCTTGTTCTTTTGAACATATAGCCATTGTTCAATTTGATAAATAGTATGGCATGCCAAAAGGCTAAAACATGAAACCATTTTGAGACTCACAGACAGAAATCTGGAGAAGGGGCATATCCCCCTACCTTTGAGATGCTCCCATTGACTTTCATACTGTAAGTGTTAATTAAGCCCCATCCCTTTTCCGCATAAAGCTCTACTTACGGCATGCTCGTCATGTGAATATTCATGAATATAACATTCTTATTATCATGTCATAGTGTATCTTAACAAGGTGATCATGTACTTCTGCTACATGACTATGTAAAATTACTTCATGATCATGCAGTTACCACATCATGATATCTTTAATATGATAAACTTATATAAGCCTTTTGGCATGCCATAGAACTGAATCGCACATCTCATGCAAAAGAGATGAGAACATGAAGATGACAACCCTTACATTTTGTCAAATACTTCAGACAGTTTTTTGATGAACAAGAAGTGATTACAAATCTATGTACTCCAAAGCCTCAGAGTTTCAAGGCCCTTATAACATATAGAAGAATGGTTGAAGCATTCTCTCTTAGCAGAATAAAAGTTTGCAAATCTACATCAATTTGTGAGGTGCCCTGAAGACTACACTACAGGGAAAATCTACAAAAACATGATTGCCTAATTTTCAAGTGACATGGCTGTATTGACTGAGGGAGCTGTTTGCTTACCTCATCAGCTAATAGGGACAATTCTGATGGATCTGATGCATCATAGTCATATAGAGCTTTGGCCTTTCTACGACCCCCCTGAGGCTGACTGGGGTTTTCCTTAGGGGTGACACTAGCAGCGGATGTGGTTGGAGGCATTATACCACCCAAAGAACCAGGAAAACTAAAGAGAGTAAAGATAGTGTGCCATGGTATCACAAAATTTACAAGCATGATGAAACATTAAAAACAATGGCAGCACATTAAAAGCAATCAAATGCTACAAAATTTGACTGGCAATCCCCTCACACCCCCTTCCCCACTGGAAACAAATTTCAGCAATGTTTTGGATTTTCTGTTACATTTGAAGAAGTACAAATGATTTGTGACTTGAGGATGTTTGTGATATGTCAATATGGAAAAACTCAGAATGAGTATTTGTTTTGAGGTGGTGTTAGTGGTTTTAATTTGGTGGAAGGAAATGTTCATTTATACTTCAAAATGAAGCAGCCAAGCATTTTACAAATGTCACTAGAGGGTCAGAACACGTCTGATTGATCAATGTTAAGCTACTCCAGGAAATAACAGAAATGAATTATGCAACCCAAATACACCTTGCCCATTACGATATGCACAACAGCAGACTACACTTTGCATGCAAATCAAGACAACCTACACAAATGACTGGGTAACCAGATATACTTACTGACAAATGAAACATTTAACTACATTCCCTCTGCACTGGGGGTTTCCTCTGGCCTAAAAATATTTCAAATATTAAGGAAGGTTTGATCACATACATATGAACAAAAAAAAAGGTATGAAAATTCTTGAAACAAGAACAGAGTAGAAATAAACAATGGGTGGATTTCATTCCATTGTGAACACAAAAGGAAGAACACATTACTTATAATAAACAACTCAAATTTAATAAGTGAAGAGGAGATTCTTGTTTTCAGTTATACTAGACTCTACAATAACATTTTCATTATTACAAATTTATTTTCTCATAATGCAAGAACAGTGAGTTCACATGGCTAACAGTGAAATACAATCACCCCAATTGAATTCTCATACCCCAGGTATGCAAATCAAAAGTGCTTCTACTAAACTTATATGCAAACAAGGCTCTCAGCTTTTCAGAGAAGAAAAGATATCCCTGATTATTCCCTGACTTTTCTCAAATTTTTCTTTCAAAATTCTAGGGTAACTATTTTGCCCCTTTCCTACTTTTCTGTCTCTTCACCTTATTTGGACGAGAAAAAAATGTTGATGACAATCACTTCCTTGTTTCATTCAATCAAATTCCCTTTCTGATGTGAGGCTTTTCTTCTTTAACCCCCCTAACTTTTCTGTGAAATGGGAGACTTTATTTTCAGGTTTTCCCTAATTTCCTGGTAGGCTGGAAACCCTGCCGTAATGAAGTAACAAACTTCATTCACAAACTGTTACAACAAGATACAGTGACTACTGGTTTTTCTCATGATATGCAAAACTTGTGCTATGAAAACATCATGAAAGATATTAGTGGGAGTTGTACAGTACAAGGAAATTTCTAGGTTCAATCGACCTTTCAATTTCAGTTTTATATTTATTTCTCATATACTTTTTTACAAATAAGAGACAATATAGTAATGAAAGAGTTGGAAAAAAGATATGGAACACAAATAAAAGAGAAGTGACTTTTACCTAAGCCAGTCATCATGTAGAAATATACACAAAGTACTATTAAAAAAAAGGATCAAAACAATAGTAAAGAAGTAAAGGGACGCAATGACAAAAAGTTTAGGAAGAGAGAAAGTAGCTGGGGTGTTTGCATGTCTTTTTGACTGTTATGAGCTTAACCGACTTGTAGTAAGTATGTATTAATACTCACCGTTTTGCACAGTTGCCTATACTTGTACATGTGAGAATGGTTTTGCACTCATGTTTAGAGATTTTGGAAGTTGTGCATTGGGGCTAATGCAAAATTTTGTACTTATACTTATGAAAAAGATGTGTACTTCTACTGGTACTCAGAACCAGAGACACACCACTTGTACTCATACTCATGAAATTGTACTCACACTACAAGTCTGGAGTTAAACAAACTGTCCCGTTTGTGATAATGAAGAATAGTCATGTGTGATTTTTCATCCCTGAAAAATGGGGTTAATAAATGAAACAGCGGAAAGAATTTCACTCATCTTAGCAAATTTTGGGGGTTGAAACTTTTGCAGGAATTATACTAACGTTGAAAAAATTATAAAAAATGTTTAATCGTCACTTGTTTAACTTATTAAGTCAGCTTAAATGGGGAGGCTTAGTTAAAAATATTTTAGTTGCACCTACAAGGCTTGCAAGCCAGGGTTGCATAATTAAGCCCAGAACTACATAGCTTGGTCACTATTCTGTGGAGATTGCATATGTTTTGAGACTAATGAACTGTAAACACGTAACCTTGGAAGTTACGCCCAGGAAATTCCTGAAGTGCATTTATAATGAACAATATTAAGTATGTATTTTCTGCCATCTAGAAGTAACTTTATAGTCTTATCTATCAAGTTTACAGTGCTCCACACTTTAAAAGGTATGTTGTAGCGTGTACTGCATAGTTTAATCCCTGCACATTTGATAATTTTTAATCCTTTTCAAAAGTTGCGTGAAAGAGTTTATTGTAACATTATTTCGGCAAAATACTCCCAGATCATGGGGCGAACGGATCGATATGCCAGTCAAAGCTGTGCAACGCAGACTGTGCAACTGGCATTATTAAGTACTTTTTTAAACCTTTTGTAATTTTTCATCCAAAGTTTACCCATTGTTACGTGGTTTTGGGCAAGCAACTTCTGCGGTTTACTGCATCGAGTTTAGGTATAAAAGTGAACTGCGGTGGCAGATTTATTAGGATACAAAAATGGTTAAACAAAACGACATTTGGCGGTCTTTTGACCGATCGATCGGTTGGTTAACCGGTTAACCGTTTAACCGTCACAGCCCTAAAACTAATACCTCTGTTGCATTTTAGCAAGCTGTAACTTCAAATTTATTTGAAATTTACATAACCCAGTAGAAAAAAAATAAAAAGACAGATCTATTCCATCAGGGCTATATTATCAATTTTACAGCTATTTTACTAACCTGCCATGATTTATAACAAATCTCCTTCTGCAAGTCTACTTGCATGGTGTATCTAATCAGTAACACTGAATTAAAATAGGGCCACAAGTCAGCTAATCAGCTGACCATCAGCTTGATATCAGATCACAATGGCAACTGCACGTGACTGGATATTATCCAAATATTGTTAGCTTAAATACAGTACGATGCTGTTTACCATGAAAGAATCATACAATTTTCATTAAGGATTACTTCTGTTACAGTAAATAAATTTGGTCAACAGAAGTTTGCAGACAGCTTGGTGACATGTTCATTATTTTGATTATTTGTTTTTACTCCATGTGGAAAGGGCCACACACAGTTGGTAACAGGCCCATGCCAGATTTGGTGAGGCATTTAAGCTTTGGAAAAGTGAGTGTGTATGTGGAGGGAGATTTTGAAATGACACTCTCTGGGCAAGGAGTAACACATTTGGTTGGCCAAGAAATTTTATGCAAAAACTACTTTCCACTATGCCAGAAATGGCACTTCCCAGGCATTGTTAGATACATCTAAACATTCTTTATTTTGAAACCTCATAACTAATAAATTCACACTTTCAAAGAAAAGAAAAACAATTTGGTAAATGAAAAATGCACTATTATTCAGGCCTATACATTTTTGGCAATATGAACTCTACCAAAGGGCCCCTCAAATTTTGTAAGCACATGCCACCTGGTCCACCTGCAGGCCTCTTTCCCCTTTCCTCTGATCTGGCCTGCATGTGAATGCAATTGTGGTCATGATAATGAGAAACCCCACATCACTGTGGTTTCTTGTTTTCAGGATGACATGCTTGCTATCCAACATAAATGAAGGGTAGACCATGACCACAGATTAAATCCCAGTTGATTTGGGCTATGTTTCTTTTTGTTGAGTGCATAGCAATTCCTTGTGTGGGCTATATCAGACATCTCGAACCTGACATGAACATGTACATCTCAGCCAACTGCAACTGTAAACATAAATCTTGATTCAAGATGGGTTGGCTACTACTGCCTTACAGAAATATACTTTTCATGTATGCCTTCAACTTTGGATGACCACAGAAATCAACTACCTTTGTTACACAGCAAAATCTGAACCAGAATTTTCTTTATTATAGAGATACCTATAATAAGAAGGTTAATAGCTGTGACGACCATGGTTGTAGCTACAGTGGGTGGCACTGACCAGTGCCATCTAGGACTCCCTGTGAGTGCCTGGTACTCACAGTGAATAAACATGGTGCTGTCGGCAACACCTGGTACTTATTTCACCATCAAGTGTATTATGATGATTTTAACCAGTTTTGAAGGACCTTGGAGATAAAACTTTTAACTTTTGTGGTATATGCCAAATTCTCTTCAAAAAGTACCCAGACCAATTACTCTAGAATATACATCATTCTTATATTTTTCTCACCCTATGCCCTATTTAGGCTCTTTGGAGTCCACCACAAATATCAGTCAAGCCATAACCCTGGTGTGGACATAAAACAGACGGGACAAAGTATTTCAAAAGTCAACATCTAAAAACAAGATGTGAAGCCTCTGTGAAAGTGATTGCAAATTAATGATGGTTTATGCCTTATGAAATCAAGACAGAGAAGCTCTCCTGAGGTGAACTATCCAATAACTATAGCTTCAACATTCAGTTTTAACCCCTAGTTATCATTTGTGGTGTACATTAAAAAAGACATCCCATCCACAGCCCAAGATGAGCTCACATTTTCCATTTGTATAAAGATTCATAGAAGAGTCACAAGCAAAAAAAGATTCCAAAGTGGCAATACTTTGGAGGTTGGAAGTTATGGAAGATCATAAAGTTATGGCAAATCTTGCCCAATTTTGATCACGAGCAAGTAGCATTATACATGCATCTGACAAAGTCAGTTTTTGGTGGGTGAAACACGCAAAGCAACTCAATGTGAAAAACAAAGACAGATTTTCCTACTAGTGAGTTTCCATGGTAACATTTGTACCATAAATTATTCTTCCCAAATAAAACTTTCATATGGACTGTAAAAACATGTTACTACAGCAGCATTCTGGCTATTCATGTCAGTATAAAATACAAGCCAGGTAAACATGTAGGCCTGTAAGTGACAAATGAGCTTTACAGAAAGCATTACAATAAAATAATTCCAGAATATGAAAACAAGTCTGCCAACATTCTATCATAGTGAAAGAATCTAGTTTGAGCTAAAATTTTGAAATTGTGTGCTAAACATTGTCAAATTATGATCTTTAACCCCGTATACTGATGGAACAAATACCACTATCTTTACTTGTCAGGTGTATTTCTTGACAGTTGGTCAAATCTTTTGTTACAAAAAAATGCATGCAAGACAATAAAAAGCATTACCAAAAAAGTGTAAAACAATGTATCATCTTCTTAATTACCACACTTACACTTAATTTCTTGAATGTCTTGTCTGCCATAGTAATATATGAAGTATTTTAGCATATAAAGCTGGGGGAACAGGTTCGCATTCATCAAGAGTTCAATCGATCTTAAGGTTGATTAGTCATGCAATAGACCTATGCAAATCAACTTAAAATTGAGGACAACTCTTTACATAATGAGGCTCTGGTCTTACACAGAGTTATAATATGAAATCACAACAAAAAAGAAAAATAACAGAACTAGGGTGTCCAACTTACTTGCCCATCTGACGCTGCAATTCTGAAATAACTTCATTGCACTTTGAGTAGTAGGTCTGCTGGGCATCAACAAAATCTTTAAGCCTTTCCAAGTGAGTTGACTGAAGAGAGAAAAAAAATTATAGAAATGAGAAATGAAACAGATACGTGAATAATTCATGGAGTAATTTAAATAAATACAAGCTTAAAAAATGCCACATAAATGTGAGAAACTTGTCCTGAGATTAATTATCGCTGCAGCTGTATACAATACTCAAGTTTTGGATGTAATTTTAATTCATGCTGAATCTATATTGCACAATCTTATCTTGAAATAAGAATACCGAAATTGCGAACTTATGGCGGAGAAGTAAATTGTGATGAGTGTTACAGCAATATTTACATGAGCTGTGCTGATACCCTCGAGGAGCAACTTGGTGATTTCATACTGTCTATCAAACTCTGTCTGTGCGACACGAAGTTCCGCTTCAGCCTGTGAAAACAAAATAAAATTCAAATGAAGTGAAGCAGCACCAGTTATTTGAAGGATGAGCCTTTGAGCAACTTCTCAACATGAATAAGTCACAATGTGCAGGAAGAAATAAAATTTTAACCATCCTTTGGCTAAAACAGAGAAACACTCTCAGTACTGGAAAATGGACACTGGAAATCAAAGGGAACCATTTTTTGTAAAACAAGTGGGATTAAAACCCTTGTTTGTAAATTACTGCTGAGAATGGAACAAATGGAAGAGGGGTAAAACTGGGAAACCAACAAAGACATGATGGGGGGGGGGGGTTGGGGAGGGGGGATAAAATTTAACATGATCCATACAAGGACATGCTACAGTAATAATTTTCTGCAACTTTCTCATGCCCCCTCCCACCCCAATCCCCCAGCACCTTTTGACATATCCTATTATCTGCCACAATTATTTAGTAATCTTAAAAAGCTCAAGTTCAGTTCGGGCATATTCTTCATAACAAGCTCCTTGTCATTTAATAAATAAGTACATTTAGTTTCAAAGTCAACAGATTCTGAAGTGCACCCTACTCTCTAACTTCATGCTAGAAAATCTCCTTTTGACAAGGAAATGCTTCACCAAATTTGCCCATAGCTGACTGTACAGTAAGTGACACTGCATACACATACAAAGCATGGCACTTAATTTCTCATAAAAAAATTGATCCTTTTTTTTTTCTTTTCAAATGTAAACAAACATATAGGAACTCTGTGTATCATCTTTCGTGCTTAATTTTGTGTGTGGGTAGAATAATTTATGGAATATATGCTTATCTTGGAAAATGAAATAGAGTTCAGTACCCAAGCATGATCTAAAGATGAGTTAAAAGATCCAGCTATACAAGACACCAAGCTACAGTGAGACTATTCCTTAACAACATAAGAAACAAGGCTTCAACTTTTACAGTTATCCAACAGAAAGAGGCTGCAGTGTACGAAGCCAGAGAGGAAGCAATGAGGAAGCACAGTGACATATCCACTGAGAGAACCTGCCATGAACCCCTCCTCTAAACAAAACCCCCTCTCCAGTCAGTCGTAAATGGTAAAATATTATAGGAAATTAAAAAAAAGGGTCCACGTAATCAGGCCCTTTGCCAGACAAGGCTGAAATGGGGCAGGGGCAGAGATAGCTGGTGGGGAGATGGCAGGAGGGGGATATTTTTCAGGGCTTTGAGATATATAGTATGTTATCACATATTTTATAAGCAATAGTAATCTTTATGTCATAAATTTTTTAGCAAGAGAAATTTTCTAGGGGGATGGTGCCCCTTGGAACCCCCTTGACTACTGGTGCATTATGTCCTTTTACAACACAAGTTATACCAGGTGTCACATATTTCCCTTTAACTGTGGGTTTCATAAAACTGGCTATGACTCTGTATATATAAAAATGAGGAAGTGCAGCAACTGAAACATCACCATACAAAGAAAAAATCACAGTATACCATAGGACCCCCGCCCAATGACCCTTGCCCCACACCCCTCTCCCTGCATGGAAATACCCTGCAATGTTATATTACTGACACCAGTGAAGGGAAAAGACATCTCTAGTTAAAACATTTTAAGTGCCATCCCACACTTGTAGAGTCCTGAGATACAGAGAAAAATTGATTTTCCTGCATATAAATGGGCACTATAAAGCCACACAAACTGACTGAGTAAAAACTATCAAGTCTTTTATGAAATTGCAGTTTAGAGTCAGGTTGGGCAGCATTTATCATTTAAAACAAATTAAGACAAAACAACTGAGTGAAACCAAAACTGAAGAGGTAATGGATGGAATAAACCTCTGCTTAGGAAAAATCCAAAGGGAGTAGGGTGGTTTGTCCAATACCATGCAAAACAAAACAGAAAACATCATGCTTTATAGGGTTTCATGTCAAAGACAAACTTTTTGGATTTTGACCTCCACATGTACAGTCCTGCAATGTGGCTTGACTTCAAAGGAAGAGATTAGGTGCTTTATGACTACCCAAGAAATAACTTTGTTCAGCTCCATTAGCCAATAAGTTACATTGTATGTTACATCAAGAGCCATTTTAAACTCTTAATTACTCCTTTAATTGAACAGCAATGCAGCCACTTCTATAGGTATCAAAGGGGCTAGTCTCTTAACTCCACGTAGATATATGTGTTATCAAACTTGCCGAAGAAAGTTATCCAAGAATCACATGGAGACAGGATGGTACGTCTACATCATGTACACTTAGAGGTCTCGAGCACTGAAGGAAATATTTCCAATGGATTTGAGCACTTTTGATAGTCTCTTCCAGAGTTCTAGATATAAAAGGATGGGGTAACCACATACACCCTCTACACAAACCCACACAGTCTACTCCATTGTTTCAAAAACTAGAGGCAGAGACTGTGATACAATTGCTCTTGGTATTGGGGTATGCGAATGGGGACTGCAAAAGCACAAAATGGAAGGAGAGAGGTAAAGGGCTGGGGTATGGTCAATACTTTGTGTCATAATTAAAAATGTTTTCAGAATGTTCCAAACAGGTGGTCTAATCATCAATGACAGCACAGCTTGTGTTTGACATGAGAGGCACCTGACTTGAGCACTACACATATCTGTGCTAATGAAAAGATGGAGCACACACAAAACAAAATTGCAAGAACATATAGAAAAACCAAATGCAAATGAAAAAGTTTCTGAGGAATTTGTTATCTTGTAACAGGGCCTACAAAACGTCTGTTAAACTTACAGTTCTGATAACTTCCTCAATGTTCACCTGATGATGTTTTGTTTCCAAAGAAAGCAAATTAAGAAAGTGAGTGCAATTGAGAAAAAGTTAGCTATGAAGAATAAAAAAAAAAAATTGACTGCCACACTACCCAGAAAAAACAAAAAAACATAGCAGTGCAGATGGCAGATTGAAGTTGATAGTGACCATCAAAGAAGGAAGTACAGCAAACTGAGAGACATTTTAGATATGAATTTATGTCTCCACTTAAGTGAAGTAAAAGCGCAAAGACACTTGTACATGTCCAAGTAACTCATGATTAATTGAAGCTGTATCAAAATGCTCTTTACATGCATGGCAGTACTGTTATACAACCTATTATTTTGACAGAATGCAAACATGAGTTGTGAGCGATGTTTAATAAACATTACATACAGTACTATATCAGTCCCTAGTAAGAAGTTTAAACAAAAGAAAGTGATCATGGTTAATTAAAAGACACAAAGTTATTCATTTAAATTGACAGACGAGACACAAGATTGCTATAAAATAAGCTGCCAATGCTGTACTTCTTGTTGCACTTCTTGAGATACTGATATATTTCAATGTTATCCATAGTCCCCCCCCCCCCCCCCTCCAACTATTAACATGTATGTTATACAGGGCAGGATTTATCACTATAACACTGGTACTGTATGACAATTTTTCCTGTTTCCTGGTTCTCTGTTAAAGAAATTGCTTGAGAAATTTTCACACATAGCTCCACCTACTGATGAATATTCATGAGGATGGAGGCTGTTGGTGCAAACATTTCTTAAGCAATGCACTCAGAGCAAACTTTTGTGTATATAGGTAGATTAGATCAGCCTACTCAGAACAGCCTTTTCTAGGAATTTTAAATTCAGAATGTATCTCTTAGTTTATTGGCATGACAGATGCTGTTTTACTTCCATTCCCTTAAGGATAACAGGTATTTGTGACAAATACAAACTGCCCACTTGATAAGCAGCCAATTTTCAAGTTCATGCTTGCTGAGAGCTCTGAATATATGCCCTGCTTCTATTCCTGTTGTGCTCCCAACTGAAGGCTGTAAGCAGTAGACTGTTATAGGGCGAGTAAACCCTAAACCTTCAATCAATTACAAAGTGACTGAGCCGTCACATCTACTGCAAGTAATCAATGCTTCCAAAACAACAGAAAATGACATCATTTTTGCATCTTAATAACATTCAATTACACATAAAACAAAGCATTCTGGAAGCATGCTGTGTGGTGTCAAGTCCATACCAATAAATACTGTAGGCTTGCCAACTCTCATAGAATTTCTATGACTTCAAGGAATTTCACTGATCCAAGACAGATTGTCACAAATTTCCATCAATGTCACACAATTCAATTCATATTACAATTTTAACTTTTATATCATATTTTAAGAAAGTTTACAGAACATGTTGTTTGTCAATTCGTTATTACACAGATGAATATCTAGGTTTATTACCGACTGATTGGCCTAGTGGTTAGAGTATCCACCTTTCAGCCAGGAGACAGGGGTTCAAATCCCAGTCGGGTCATACTAAAGACTTTGAAAAATGGGACCTGTTGCCTTCTTGCTTGGTGTTCGGCATAAGCGATAGGACCAGGAATAATAATATTACACGTGTGAGAAAATCTAACCAGTAGCGCTGCAAAGGTAGCACAGTTAGTATAATTCCCAGGGGCTTGACAAAGCTTAGGAATGACAAGATTGTGATGGAAATGTGTAAAGTGCTTTGATTTTGATCAAAAAGCGCTATATAAGCACGCAATATTATCATTTTAGTACCTTATAGTGATAATACTTGTGTTATTTTTACTCATAAAAAACTTGCATTTAATAAAATGATATGGTAGCCTTTCACAGCAATTCTGTACAGGTCCTGAGTTTAAATATTGGGACTACGTAGACCACTGAATTCACTGTTTTGAAACTGGTGACCATACAGGTCTACAAAAAACACTTTTTACCACCCTATTCGTACCTTCACGCTTTTTGTTTGTCTTGTTTACAGATTATAGTGAATATGAAACAATGCAGAGTGCACATGATTTATTTAATATGGTACTCTAGTGAGCTATACAATTCACATCAAGCAATCAATGCTTAGACTATAGTTGTGGCTACTAGGTCCTAGGCTGGACCCTCGTGTACCATGTTGCATTATCATTTGGAGAGTGAGTGTAAATTGTGACTATTTTCCATATTTTCAAAGCTAACTACAGCATAAAAGCCGATGTGCTTTTTCAACTAATAAAGCCCTTTAACAAATATGAATTTGTACATGATTGGCAAAAGGTGTTTGCACTGGAAAATGAAATCAGCCAGTAACATTTCCTAACCAGAAAAAGATTTTTTTTTAAAACTGGAGACTTGTCATGTTTGGAAGGAATTCTTCAACTGTTATATTGTCTCTATAGGACTTGTTCCTTTACTGCTGACTAAAGAAGCAGATTTTACTGCACACAGGATTCCCATTCTTGAAATACACTTATGTTAAAGACTTTACCAATATCAAGAAGGCCTTCAGGATGGGTGAAGAATAATGCATTACTTTACGACAAAGAAATTGCACAATTTGTACACACACAATATGCACTATGAACAAATGTAGCCACATAACCTCAGGTAATTAGTTTAAGGTTTTCAGTTTTCCAGACCATACAGTTATTGTTCTTAGTAATTATACAACTTCAGTCTTTCAAGTCCATACCAAAGAATCAGACTTGTTTTTGCCAGCTGTGTCAGTCCATATGGGAACCTTGCCTTTAAGATTATTTTTAATTCAGCAATGTATCATATGAAGCAGGAATACTGTAAAATTTGCTCGTCCCAATGCAAACACTAGCAAGCACAAACAGAGAGATAATATACTCACGTTTCTTTGGGCTTCCATAGATTTGGACTTTCTCAGTTTACCTTTGCTGGCATCGAGGTCCAGGCGTTTGACATCCAGACTTTTACGTTCTTTCTGAAATTCACAAGAGGAATGAATAGCTCTTTTTGGAATTCTGACATACTTTATGTTGACTTAAACCTGCAAGATGTTTTAAGCTAAAAAGAACTTGTTTTTAAGGTATAGGAAAAAATAGAACATGATCTTTAGGTGAGGTATTGGCTTTCCTATGTATGACTGTTTGATTTTAATAACTTCATTGTAAGGAATCTTGTATTCATGACAGGTATCTTCCATTACCTACTCTAACCCGATCTGCCAGTGGCAAGTTGGGGAAGTAATATTAGCCCTCCTTATTGATTTGTTTGCTTTGTGGTTTCCTCCTCACAACTGTTGGGGAGGCTCTCCCATTCAGGCCCAGCACAGCAATTCAGTGTTTCATGCATGGGTGACTTTCAACAATACAAGTTCTCAGGAGTCAAGATGAGGTTCATGCCTGCCAGAAAGTTGAGCTGACCAGCTTGTTTGTTAAGGGGAGGATTAGTTGTGGTTTGAGTTTTTCTCAATCCTGACCAATGGACATTCCCTCTAATGTTTCTGAATTATTGACAACTAATAACTATTAATTTTCATTTTGCTTTGCATCAAGTTTAAGGAACTGAGAGATTAAAAGGCCAACAAATAAAATGTCAAAAAGCCATAAGTGAAGGATGCTGGTGTCTCCTTCAGACTCAGCTTTGCTGTGCCTTTATGGAGGATTTTAGCAAGCACTCAGTTCCTATGAGGATACATCAACCCACATGTTATGTGAGCCAAAGTATTTCTGTTTGGATCAAACAAGGGATGGATAATCATCTTCGGAGTACATGTCTGCTATGATTGGTGGGGCAATGATACATGTTGAAATGGCTACCATTCAATGAAAAAAGGTCATTGTTACAAGTACAATAGATATGAAATACTGTATATTGTCTTTTACCTGAATTGTCTTCATGTCTTCATCCAGGAACTTTTTTAAAGGAAGAACAAAATTTGCCATACTTGACTGGAGAAACTCCCTCTCCAGTTGACCCATTTTCCTTTGCATCTGTCCACACTGAGTTAAAGCAGCACCTGTAACAGGGAGCATAACAGTTTAAAATTGTTTGTGCCACCTTTACATATTTTTGATCCCTTTCAAAAAACAGGACTGTACCATATGTTGAAATAAATCAGCTGCCCCCCCCCCCCCGACAATTCCAACCAACATGACTTCCCTTGGATAATTTCACCCAGACAAATCCCACCTGAGCAAAACCCACCCCAAAAATTTCCAACCATGACACCTACCCCTTAAACACCTCACCAATTGAGAAAATCTGGAACTGTCCTGGGTGAGGGTTGTTTAGGAGGAAACTGTCTGGATGAAAATTATCCTAAGAGGGAATGTCCTGGAGGAGTTGTATTGTGAGAAATGTCCAGGGGAAGTGTCCAGTCATGACAACATTATCTTCACAGGGCTTTTAATAGAGCAGTAGTTTTTAACAAATTTAATTTGGTTTCACATAAAATTTTCCATAATGTGATGTGTTTTGAGTGTACTAGGTCATATCAGGTTAGAAAGCAGCTAATCTATGATCTAACTGCTACCTGATACTGACCAGAGAGGTTGGCCACAATTTTCTCCAATTAACCCGCACTGATATGCGTGGTGAGTTGTGTCAGAGTGCATTTGGGTTGGTACAGTATAAGCCTGTCCTAACTATGCAAATTAATGCATGACTTTTTTTTTGAAGGCATAACGATTAATGATATGTAAAATAGAAGGTAAATGGTAAAGCAAAAAGTTCACTGAGGCTACTTACCGTACTGTGTTCCCGGACCCAACTCGCTTCCAGCTTCCAAAAATGCATCACCCAAAAATTCTAGGTTGTTTTCCCTATCTCTTGGTCTTCTGTCTAGCTTTACATTGACATAGTCTTCCATGCGAACATCTGCAGAATTAAATATTGATTCACATCATGAATACTGTGCACCTGTAATACTTAATAAATGATGACATTTCAGGCACAAAACAGGAATCTGAACCAAAATGCCGAAATTTTTTGAAGATTCAGACTTCAACACAGTCTATTGCTTCACTGTTCTCATATGTGACTGTTCTGAATTACCACTCCAATGATGACATGATTAAAACAGGTGCAGTAATTTTACATCAGCATTCTTATCAGTACCATTCTTTTGCTAACAATCTTGGAACATGTTTTACAATGTTTTCAGAATTTGACCTCTTCAGGCCTTGAATTTTAAATTTTTAAGGGCACAGCTATTTTGGTCTCACGCATCAAGGCAAATCTGGGGGCACCACAGCCAAATGGTAGGGTAGCAAGGCCAAAACTTTTACTTTGTTGATAGGGCACAAAGGCCATACACAATTTCCTGCATGGCCTGTCCTTGTAGAGCTTTTCTTTTTATTACTGTATTCCTACCGTAGTTCCTTCCAATGAGCGAGCATTCAACATAAGCATGTATACATGTATGGAAGCATGAAGGAAATGAATATGTGTACCACCTTTGGAGTGGTAGAAGTTTGTGGAGAGTGGGAAGGCATGACACTGATGATTGGCTGAGACTGTGAGGGGCACCGCAGCCATAGTATGGCGGCTCTTAAGGCCATTTTTGGACTCAAGCTCTTTTGAAAATTGCAGGGCACCGAAGCCAATTGAAGGGGCAACCATGGCCATGGCCTCGATGGCCTCGGTTAAATTCGAGGCCTGCCTCTTGTGACCTCACAATACCAAGTATGAACAGAATCCATAATTTTTGCTCTGAAATACCATGCTTATGTTTTCTTGACTTTGACCTCTGCTGACCTTTGAACAGCACCCAAAACAAATGGGTTCTACTCAATATGGTGACTCCATGAACAATGAATGAAGTATCGTTTCTTGACAAAATGCTCTGACAAGCTTTTCACATCACCCTGCATGCACAGTATATATGCACACACTTCATCATAAAGGCATACACTAGGTTTCTCTTATCCTTGAAACCAAACAGAAATGGTACATACCATTAGATATGGTACTTAACATTACAAAAATTTAGAACAAAACACTGTAGAACTGGTACTGGAATATTAGCAGCTACATATACTGAACTGGTACTGGAGTAATAGCAGCTACACTGAACTGGTACTGGAGTATTAGCAGCTACATATACTGAACTGGTACTGGAGTATTAGTGGCTACATATAGACTGTACACAGGATGCTTTGCCCAAACATCTGTTAGGGTAAACTGGGGTAAAAACGCCCATGGGGTAAAAACGCCCGGAAAACTTTTTTTCTCTGCCAGTAAAAAATTACATGATGTGTGATAGAATGGAACATATTTATATTGAAAACAATGTTAATATATAGTAATGTTAAAAAGAAAAAAAATTATTAACATATTTCAGGGGTATTGAGGAACTGTTGAAAAAAATATGACGAAAAAAGTTTTGAAAAATTCCCGTCACACGTTTAGCCTTCATCAGTTCATATTTACCCCATATGAAAATGATGTTAATTTTTTATCATTTTTTAGTTGATTTATGTTAAGAAGGGTCACTTACAGCAGTATGCTTAGTCAGTATATAAACATCTATTTTTATGTATGCTTAATACCTGAGATTTAAGTGGGCGTTTTTACCCCGCGCAAAATCAACTGACACGGGGTAAAAACGCCCAGCAACATCCTTCACATGTAACTATAATTAAATCTCATCTTCAACCACCTCAATAGTAGAGCTTTCTACAGCTATTACCTATCAATATTAGCTATTAGAGACCAACTACATAGATTTGACAATTCTTACTTAATGTTCTCCAGGTATTATTTAGATTCAAGTTCATTACAATTTCGTAATTTCTCTTATGATGTAACTGACTTTCTTCAATCATCATGTAACACCCCCCCCCTCCCCCATAGTTTACTGAAGATACTGACAATAAATGAATTCCATTTTTCCAGTCAATCTGATGAAAACTAATAAGTGCCATAAAATTATTTGCAGGTGTTTTTAAATCTATGAGATCATAGCACATAAGCACTTTTTGAGTACAGCCAAACATTCATCGCACTGTAATGACTGTGGTTGAAAAATTTCCCTTCATTGAAATGCAAATGTGCTCTCAAATGTACAATACATGTACAAGTTAGAGACCACAGATGTACCACAAACAGACAACAAACAAACAAACATACAACCCAAGACACATCTAAGAGAGCAAAATTAATATCTGAAGGATCCTCAGTTCACTTCAGGTGGCTTCACCAAGAACTCCAGAATCAGATCATCTGAAAACATCACTGCAAGTAACTATGTGGGAGAGTATGTGGCAGTTATACATGATGAGGATTAATTAATTGAACAAATGATGCTATCCCAATGTTTTAACTCATTTGACCATCTAGTACATGCATCTCCATAGTACCATTTCAGTAAGCCAGAAACAAAATGGTAACATTCAGTAGACTCAGAGATGAAGAAGAGTATCATTTCACTTTGCCTTGCAAGTTGCAGTCTATCATTCTGATAACATGTCAGTGGGGTTTGAAAGAGGAACTTGTATTTAGCAAATGAAGATGCAGTGCCCCCCCCCCCAAAAAAATGATTCACAAAGTCTTCATGGCTATTAGTTTGCAAGGACCCAAAGCCTTTGTAACCAGTTGTATCTCTGTTGACTCTCCAGAGTGACAAGCCAATGTGCGAGCCCATGCTCATTGTGCTGTACGTTAATGTTTCACTTTCACATACATTTGTGTCAGGTACTGTAAATGACTTCATATTCATAGTCCTCCAGCTGTGATTGAGATGTCTGTGGTAGTTGAGGCTGCATTCCTCAAAATTACATAAAAAAATAAAAGAGAAATAATAACTTTACCACAGGGCAACCTGTGGAATAGTCATTTTTTTTAAAGGATAGGGATGGGCGTTTTTACCCCGAGACCCGGGTAAAAACGCCCGCCAAAATTGGTGTCGAAAACAGACGAAAATTCCTCCTTATCAATTTCATAACCATGATGTTATATAAGAAAATTATAAAGGAGACATGTATTGCAAAAAGCCACACTTTTGTTTCCTAAAGTCTGCAAGGAGTACAGAGATATTTACCAAAAACCTCAAAATCGGGCGTTTTTACCCCAGTTTACCCTAAGTATAAGGTACAATATACAGTACTGTAGACAGGCCTTGAATTTTGAGGCGTGCGAGTGCGATCGCACACCATAACTCGCCTCAAATCACTGTGAGAAGTGCGTTTTTCTTGCACACCTAGATAAAGAATGAACTCAGGTAAATCAATAAAGTTTCATAAAACAGCACACCTACCACACTCCTTAATTTCCTAAGGAGTGTGATTTGTAGCACACCTGGAAAATCTAAAACTCAAGGCCTGACTGTAGAGTGGGAAATTTTCACAGGGGTTAAACTTTCGCGTTTTTTGCCACCAAATATCTAATCAACGAATTTAAGACCTGCGAAAGTACCTTCGTTAGTTTGTACAAGACTATGTTTGTTGTCTGCAACAGTGAATTCTTCACTCTGCAAATATGTGAACAAGGACAGATTTGCCAAAAATTAGCCTCGCGGATATTTCCCGCTATACAGCATTTGAAATTTATGTTCCCTGCAGTGCAATGTGCAAATTTGTTTTCCTGTGGACTCTTGTTAAATATTTTGGGAAAGTTTACACAGCCATGTGGGGTCCATTTGGGGGGCTTTTATCATTGTTTCTGCTGGCAATGTTTTAGGAAGGAAGGTCAATTCTCCGGCCACTCTAATCTTTTTGCACTCCTCAACACCCTTGTTGAGGCCATTTGGGGACTGCATGGGTGAATGGCCTGTCACCCCAGTGTATTTTGAAAGCTGGTCACTACACTCTGTCTTAAGGAATCAAAGAAAAACTATGACTTCATACTTGGATTTGGCTGCAACACAGCTTCTACTCTAGCCAGTATCTTTTCTGTCCATACTCTTGTCCTGTCAGCTCTCTGCAGGAGGTTTTCAAAGTGAGCATCTAATTCTGTTTTCTCAGCATTTCCTATTTTTTCTTCTGTGTACTGCAAAAAGACAAAGTAAAAATTTCAATGTTATTATTTCTTACAATAGTGTTTTGGCCCACTGTAAGCTAATAAATCTGCAAGTAACATGTAGCAAAAGCAAACGTGGCTACTAATTAAATGGTCTGCCCCACAGCATCTTCAGTCCAACACATGACCCACTTCATCAGATGGACAACAGATTTTGTTGCAAGGCAGGGCAACAGAAAAATCTACATATATTGAGCACCAGTCCAACCCCCAGAGTTGTGAACATATTGGCACCTAATACAGTAGCACACAACCACAGTACCCACTACGCATTGAAATGTAACGTTTTAATACCCAGGTATGTACAGAAATGATTTTTTCAAAGTGTCTTGTTTAGAGGTGTACCGGATATCCGGTCCGGCCGGACTATCCGGCCGGATAATGAAAAATTATCCGGTTCCGGTTCCGGCCGGACTTTTTTAAAAATCCGGCCGGAACCGGACTTTTTGTGAATCATTAGTAAAATGCCCTGCAAGTACATTTAAGAGATGTTCAAGATAAAAAGAACTAATTTAAACCAGTGTTGTCACAAAGGGGGTTGGAGAGATGGGTACAAGGGATTATCTTTCAAAAATGAGTCCCTCCCATGGAAGGGAGTACATTCCATTCACAAGTTGTACCAGCTCAGGTTAAAACTACAAACACAAACATCTCAGTGATTCCTAGTTGCTTGTAAATGAAACATAATTTGTATAAAGATAATCACAAATCCCATTGATTCCATATCTCATTAGTTCCCTTTTGGACCACTGAGATGGTGGACTATGCTGGGGGATCAATGAGCAAGGGCTATGACATTATCCCCTACAACAGGGCATGCCACACCAAGAAACTTTCTCATTCCACCAATTACATTTAAGAAAGACCCCTCCCAATTTACATGCCTTGATAAAATAGTCTACTGTATGCACAACCAGATACCTGTGTTGTTAAGGAAAATGTTGATCTACCGAAAGAAGAAATGAAATTATAAACTGAATTATGTCATCTTTGACCAATCAATTCTGTAGTAGCTTCAAAACAAGCCTACAGTAGCTACTGAATACACCCTGTATGATAATATTTAAAACATATGTTAAGGGAAATTCTACTTCAGATATTTGTGTTTGAATGCTGGAAGATTGTACTGGTGTCAGGTGTATATTTGGATGAGGGGTCTAATCTAGTTTTCAAAAAAAAGAACAAAAACAAAAACAAAAACAAAAAAAACAAAGAAACCTCCACCCCCCAAAAAAACAACATCTCTTTATTAAATTTATGCCAGGGGCCCAGGCCCTGCCCATAACAAGTTAGTAGGCTTTCGAAACTATTTTAATTTTTACTAGTTTCTGATTGAGATTATGCACTTTTCAATTGTAACCACGGCCCCCATATCTGGGCCATAGCGGGGCTGTTGCACTATTTTTGCCATGGATGTGCAGTTTAATTTGTCCCCACTATGGGGGGAATGTAATGGGACTTTTAGCCAGGATGTGCATTGCAAAAAAAGTGGGCCAGGTAGTTACCCCAGGGTTCTATTCATGAAAATACTGCATGTTCGGTTAATTGCTGCCCCACTATGCGGGGCCATTGTATTGAAGTTAGCGGGGGATGTGCACTGAAATGCTGCCCTGCCCTACCGGGACTTTATTCAAATGAAGACAGGGAGGACAAACACTTGTTACATTGCTATAAATCACATCCCGGCCTAAGTCTGTGCTATGCCCGGGTGTGGGGGACCGTGGTTACAACTGACAAGTGCATTATTATCTCAGTCACACATTTGAATTTAATACTGAATTGCATTTAACTAATTAAGAAATGATTTGAATTAATGCCAAGTTAAAAGAAAATGAAAACAAAACAAAAACAAAAGCTACACATAAGTGACTTGATTGAAGTCTTAAATCCATGGAGGTCAAAATCAACAGACTTTTATCACTCATGTTACCTGGAAGGGATGGGAAAGGGAATACTGTAGACTTAATCCTTCATTGAAAAAGATGATCCCTTTCCAGTATTTGTAGTGGACTTGTGTATTGATCATTAAAATTTACTCTTAATGCCTAATGGGTGATCTCTAAGCCTGCTGACACCTCTGCCATTATCTACCATTGGTACTTCTATTTTATTTGGACCCTGATTTCAGTTATAAGATTCCTATTGAAAAAATCCGGTCCGGCCGGATTTAATCCGGCCGGATAGTTCGTACTGTCCGGTAAAATCCGGTCTGGCCAGATCTTAAAATTCCAGATCCGGTACATCCCTAGTCTTGTTCTTCTTTCATATTTAATGTAAAAAAGTATGGTAAGCTGATTTTTGATTATGATGAAAACTGATTGAGAGTTGTAATTTTATAAGTGCAGTGTACTGTACATTGGCAAGGTTGCATAAATGATCTTGAATTCATTCACACCATACAGCTACTGTACTATGGCCGAAGATGACAAAATCATCATGATATTTATGATTAAACAATTCAGTATGAAAGAAAACAAAGTTCCTTCAAATTTAAACATGATTTACCTGGGTTCATTTCTGTGCTCTATTTCTCAAGTTGCTAGACACGGCGATATGTTTATGGCCAATAAAATAATATACATGTCTACTTTAATCACCAAAACAGCAGAGAACAAGTGTGGTAACAACCACTTACCCTATCATGTATTGGTATGCATAGATTTCAAATACCATTTGATTTATTTCCACAAATTGTTCATTACTGAAGACTTCTACAGTATGTGTCAACAAGATTTCTCAGTTTGGTCTGTGAGCCTTCATGAGTAGCTAAAGATAAAGAATGTACTCCCCGACAAAGACCATGCAGTCACTCTATCAAACTTTTCAGCTTGCTCTTAAATAGGGCAGATTCTTCAATAACAACCCAAACTTTGTCACCTTTCTTAATGAAAATGAAAATATGAAATCTTTTTCACTATGACCCCAATTATTTTAGCGCGCTTTGCGCCTTATACTTTGAGTTTCGCATCATTTCGGCAACCCATTGCATCTGTCTGGGCTTAGAGAAGCTGGCCCCAGTCAGGATGCATAGCCCCCATGTCAGCAAATCCAAGCACCACCCCTGGCTGAGCCCACATTCCTTAGGGCAATGAAGTATACCCCCACATATTGAAACATCTGGCACCACCTTGCATCTGGGGCCCCTCCTCTTTAAAGTCTTATACTCCTCACCGGATAGTCAAGAAGCTTTAGGCCAGATCCCCCCCCCCCACTTCCAAAATCAATCGATGCCCCTGGGCGGGGTGTGTGAAAAATTTGCTCACTCTGAAAAGGGCTGTGATTGAAAAGTGATTTTGGCCTAGGCCTAATGTTCGGCCTAGGATTATAAAGGAAACAATGAGAAATTTTCTAATTTAAAGACTGAAGTGCAGATCTTTCAAACCATAATTTAGGGGAGTCAATGACTGCTTGAGCCATGAGGTAGGCTTAAGAGTTCCCAACTATTCTTGAGGATAGCCTACAGTACAACATTAAAAGTGCATGGCAGAGGGTAAGATAGGGGGTTTTCGACCGCTTAAGGGGTTTTTGGTTTAAAAAATTCAATAAAGTAAAGTCATTGTACCAACTTACCTTTGAGCAACACCTCCAGTACCTGTACTAACATTCTGTATATGTCCTTTGTTTTATTAGTTTTGTCCTATTGGAATATGAAATGATGACAAAAGTGGTCGAAAATTGGCCATTTTCAACCTACCCAACGGTATTTTCAACTGCCCTATTGAAAACCATGCAATTTTATGGTAAAATGAATTTTGTATGGGTCAAAAGGGGTTGTCACCCAGATGTTGTGATAAAAGTTACCAATGAAGGTAACTCTTTTAGTATTACATTTGGTTTATGACCATTAATTATATCACTTAAAATTAAAATTGATCAAATTACAGTAATTTCCATGATTTTATGCAGGTCAAAAACTAGGTGGTCGAAAATAGCCTTACAGTACATATTGAAAAGTGGTGGGTGGTTTTTTACCTCCCCACTAAATGAGGGCAATGACAATTTTTGGGGGAGTTCTTTTTGTGACAATATCCCAACAACTTATTTCTATTTAGTTTATCAAATTTGACCACTTAATAATTAAAGTTGAGGGTGTAAAGATATGTGGAAGTAGGTCATGTGGCTTACCGACCACTTTAAGAAAATATGTTTTTAAAACTAATGCATCTGCATTTGATTTTCAGGTTCAGATTTTTTGTATTAAACGGCTAGCTTGGGTCAAAAGGTGGGTGATTTTCAATTGCCACTAGTTCAAAGTACTTGTTGGTAAAGTCTTAGGTACTGCTGTTTTTTCAAGAAATTCACAATTTGCAGAAATGTTCATGGGCGGTCGAAAATAGACCTAGGTTGAAACCCGCCTAATCTACCCTAGTGCATGTATGCTGAAGATATCATGAGTCGATCACTTAACGACCATTGTGACAGATAAAGATAAAAAACATTTAATAAAATGAATGAAACTTTGCAGGAACATTTTCCAATGTGTCTTCCTCATTGTGCTATATTTTAGTGTTTTCTGGAATGACCCGAATGAGTAATCCATAATATGAATTTTGAACTGTAGGTGGCAGTACGCAACACAATGTTTATGAAGAAATCTTGAGTCAATCACTACCACAAAAGAGCAGACAAAAATCTTTCAATAACCACATTTAAGAATAATAATGTCAATAAACAAAGAGAATGTTGTCTTTGCTATCAATATTTTTACCGAAAACTTCAAAGACATTTTGGTCATCACTGTTGGTAACATTCACAAATTTTTAGTTCATTCTAGCCTAGGCTAATGCCGAAACTTGAAAATTTGGCTGTGAGTAACATTTTTGCTTTGAACATGGAAAATGATAGGCCTAAGGCAAATAGGCTACTTGTTTTTGATGTTGTTTGAAGAATATGCATTATTGGTCATGCTCACATTGGAATCACATCGCGCCTACATGCTAGCGTTTAGCCGTGATCGACTCATGATTACAATACATAACATTAGGGCCTTAGGCTGTAGTAACGTTGTAAGTACAATGCGCCTATAGTTATACTACAGCCTAGGCGAGGCCTGATACAATGTAAAAATTTTGTCAGTTTTGCGGGTAGCCTATGGTAAATGTTGTGTCACGGTCACAATGTCTGCGAATTCAGAGCGATGGCAAACCACTCACTGTTGCTGTATAGACAAACATGGCGACATTTTACCTGTTTCGCACGGTTAAAAAATGTTCCAGCCTGGCCAGCGAACTTCTTCAGATCATCCATTTTGCCCTTCCGGATGTTTGTGAGAATTATGTTTATCAAATTCGGTGATAGGCCTACGAACGTAATGTACTGCCCTGTGCTGCAGCCTAGCCAAATACAATTGGATTACGTGGAAAAGGAGTGTACACAAATGCTAGCTACTATGCTGTGGTCCAGTCTGGAAAGTTCGTATTTCCGACACCGAATTTTTACGCCAGTCACCTGTTTTCTCAACTTTTACGCCACGCCAAATTGTTGTACTGTGTTTTAAGTACAGTGTGTATGTAAAAGACAAGAAAATCACGCCATGAAATTGGCGTATAAGGTCTTTACTGCACGCCGAAGATCTTCGGCGTAACATACATGTTTTCCAGTCGGGGCTGTGGTGCCGAAATCTTGAACTGCGTAGCGAAACGGATTGAAGCTAAGGATGTTTGCCTATGTAGCAGTTCATAAGGAACATCCCTTGTTCAATCCACAGAGCAGGTTATAGGTTGCTGTTACAGTCCTAGCTGCTGTCTTTGCGCCATTGGTGCACGGTGTTGGTGACGGTGTAGCCCCCGGTGTAGCCAGACTTTTCGAAGAGGGGAAGGGGAGCGAACAGCTTCCGCCTGAGGTGCACGCAAAGACAGATTGGGGTACAATTGCAGAATACAACGCCTCTCCAAGACATACCACTGAGACTCCGGAGGCACAGTCGCAGTCACTGCGACTGCGCCTCCAGAACTCAGTGGGCATACTGTAAACAATGAACACATAAACAATGAACACAAGACTCACACTGAGTTCGTCGCTGGAGCTCCGGGGCCCCATCGAAACACCAATGGGACTGTAGATTACAGATAAAGAGAAAAACAAACAAACGGAGCTTAATTATATTTGCATATAGCAATATGGAAAACGTGGAAAAGGTCACAGGGTAATGCATTCGCCGCTCGTAGCCACGAGAGGGATGGGCGAATTCGCGACTGGGCAAACAGTCCGGCGCAAATTCGGACTCAATATACGGACCGCTAAGCTATGACTGAGATGCATACTGAAACCCCCTCTCATAACAAAAATTCTGTTGTTACAAACAAATATATCATCGTCCGTCCACTGCAAACTTGACACTTGAAGCTGTCTGGCCGTTAGCTTACGTGCATATTCGGCATTGCCCAATTTTGAATGAACGAGTTTCCTGTTTGATCGAAAACCACGGAATCCTCGTTGATCGAGTGCAATCATAGGCAGGGGATCGTAGCTATTGGTGGGGAACCTCACGCCGGTCCCGTGGGTCTCGAGGCGCCATTTGACGGATCCTGCCCTCGAGACCGATTCATAAACGTAACTTCAGAAAAATGGAAGATTATGGAGCACTGTGCTAGTTCCTGCAGTATATTCTAATTCCATCAGTTAGTGGTCACGTCATGTAAAGCGAAGACTAAACTGAAAAAAATTAATAAAATGTATTCAAAAACGTGA
Organism: Holothuria leucospilota; assembly: GCA_029531755.1. NCBI lineage: Eukaryota > Metazoa > Echinodermata > Holothuroidea > Aspidochirotida > Holothuriidae > Holothuria > Holothuria leucospilota. The sequence continues at coordinate 57,356,027 of CM055967.1, read as the reverse complement.
TTTACGCACTCTTTCCATGCATGGCTGGTGTTACTTTGGAATGAAATCTACATGCGTTGCCTTTAGTCATAGAGCTACTAGATATTCGAACCACTGAATGCCCGAGCTGTGATGTTTGCGATCTGCTTAGACTCGAACATACAATGTCATTTAAAGATAGGGTAATGTTTCATGTAAATCCCCGCAATTTTGTATATGCTCCAGTGAACCGTCCAGAGTGTTTCCCCTCGACCCAAAAGGACCAGCCAGGGGGCGACTGAGTTTAAACTCAATGTCGGAATGGCTTTGCCTTACCTTCTCTGGTGCCGTTGATCTCCCCATGGAAGTATGACTATCAGAATGACCCTTCATAGGAAAAGGGTTCGCCACCCCTGCTACAGAACGAATTTTATGGGCGTTTTGTTGCAACTGGGCTGACTTTCTTCGTGCCACACAGATGATCTTAGTAGATTTAAAATTGTTCATCCACGTACAACTTCTGCCATTTTCTACTAGCTGTAAGCCCTCCATGTGAATAACTGTATCTAACTTTATACTAGACTAACTATTTTAAGGTCACAGCATTTTTATGAAGGATGACAAGAAAAATCAAATAGGCTAAATGCCGCCTTAGAAGTCTTGGTGATTAACGTCATACATTTACCTTTAGCAACTGAGAATAAAGTAATATTATATGACCTATCCCATAAGTAAATATAGAAGCAAGTCGAGTTTTCACCCATCGAGTGTAGCAGCCAGAGAAAGCTGTAACTTGCTCACTTTTAACTCTGTGCCGCCTCGGCCATGTAAGGCAAATATAAAAGTAAAGAGGTCCATTGATTTGTCAGGCTTAGGGAAATACCACTATACTAGTACCTCATCATTACACTACACTTTATAGGGCAGGTAATTGAAAGTTAGATGCATTAGATGACTTACAGATATGTTGCAGCATTTAAGAATTGTCTTTACTAATTAAAGTTTATATTGCCTACCAACGATCTAAACATATTTGAATTCAGAATTTTTCATTTAATAACGCTCTAACTTAATGATTTGGGTAAAAGTATTATGCCTCAGTTAAACTTAAATACAAATTTTTCCTTCGAAAGGCTTAGAAGAAAAGGTTTAACAGGACATGAAAGAATATTGGTTATTTCTTTGTCGAGGACTTGTGTAATGCAGTGTAATATAGCTTATCATGAAAACAAAGTTTATGAGGGCAAGGGTCAAGCATGCTTAAATAAAAATGTAAGTACAACAATTAGGTGGTACATTGACGTCATCCCGATTTAGTTTCGTTTTTAAACAGCATATATACCCTAGAGCCAAGTATGAAGAGTGTTCGTTAGGACAACAAAACAGTTGCAACTGCATCGCTCTGAATTATATATTTGCGTTATGCTTGTGCTTCTTAACTTCCAATCATACTTGCTCTTTGCTAATTTTGCACATGACGGAAATGAAGTATTCATCATAGCCTGCGTGGCCACCTCACTGGGCTGGAGTAGCTGAGAAGGATGGGTTTCGGGCACAATCCCCGACAAGTCTCTCCTCCAGTCTCCCCAGCTATCCCACTAGAAAACTCAGGAGTGGAACAGATACCCCTTTACCCACATCCCACCCCCATAAAAAACTTTCTGGCAATTTGGAGGGGATTGTCCTCCCTCTGGAAAGTGCCTGCGTAAATTCTACTTGATTTATCCCAGTGTACACACATGGTACATTGCATATCAAATATAGGCCTTTTCATGCAGTCGTGTACCGTACATGGTCCGCATTCAATTTTACGACACTCAGCATGATGATATGCCTATTAAAGCAAATCCTTACGCTAGATGGTGTAACTGCATTATATTACTTTCATTTAGAGTTTAGAGGTTAACGTTTGAGGGTCAAGAAGCCACTCGGCTCATTGAAGACCCTGTACCAGATTGATTGCCATTGTGAAGGTAGTGGCCTGCAATCACTTTAAAGGCTCTCTGATCTCACCCCAGACAGTAGTAAAATTCTCCCAGCAAAGTTTACTTTTAGCCCCTCCTCCAATTTAAACAAAGAACACCTTTTAGTACACCCCCAAGACAGAGGCACAGCCTACACTGAGTTTAATTTGCTCAAAGCCATATATATTGACACACAGTGACTGTGTGAGCTTAACCTAATTGGAAACACTACTGACTGTCGAAGTCATCGTTGATCAACTAGCTATAGAGTGAATTCAAGGCTAAAATGTTTGAATGAATGTCAATCGAAGTACAGTCATCAACTGTATTTAGAACTCTAGGGCTATTCCTAAGTATGTCCGGCAGGGAGTTACTAGCAACTCCCTGGTTTGGGGGGATGCCGTATCCTCTTTACAGCTGGAGTGGATATGTTGATTTTCTTATATCCAGTTAGAAAGGAATTAGTGAGATATTTTGAGTTGGAGATCTCAAGACAACACGGCGTGCATATAAACCAAAGTTTGACAACTCTGAATGGGTAATACGTGTGGGTTTTGTTTGTCAAACGAATCCATAGGCGTATGAGGCAGGAGTGAAGGGGACAGGGGCACTGTACCCCCACATCGGACAAACCCAAACCTTCGGATAAAATCTGTTAAAAATTTCGGACAAATTTTTTCTAGAATGGCTCAGAGATTGGGGCAAAATACTTGTGCCCCTCCAAATTGGAATGGTCCCATACGCTTATAAACGAAACTACTTGTCATGGACTTAATCCATTTAACCAGGTCTAATGTTTTCCTTTGCAATCTATTGTAATGTGTTTTGGTGGATTCCGTAGTGCATGTATTACATGCGGCACCGGTTGAGCATACGAAATTCTATAATTTCATATCTCAACGTACAAAATCTCCTTCGGCAAAGAAAACTTCAAACATGATGTAAAGAAAGAAAATGGCGACAGCCATAAAATGAGCATGTATAGGCATCCGTACTTCCTGCACAACTGCATAATCAAGGGTGGAACAACCAAGGTATGCCGGATAGGCGGGCAAGCTCCCCGACAGGGGCTACTCGGGAGAGGAACCCCGAGCCCCGATAGCTGGATGAGTTGTGTGAAGGAAGGGGAAAGGGATAAGAGCTAAGGGATAAGGGCTAAGAAGGGAATTGGAAGAAGGCCGTTGTACAATTTAATATATGGCAGAGGTATATACACTGTAAAAACATTTGGGTCAGTTTGACCCAAAATTGGGTCAGGAGGGAACCGACCAAAATTATTGGGTCAAATAATGACCCACATAAGGCTTCATTGACCCAAATGGGGTTAAAATTTGACCCAAACGTTTGATTGAGTTCCCCCGTGACCCAAGTGTTTTTAGAGTGTAATATAGTGGAATAACGAGGGGGAGGGGAAAGTATCTCCTTGCCCCTACTTTCTTTCAAACCTTTTCAGAAATAAAAATAGCAAAAATGAATGAAACAAAACGAGACCAAGGTAAATAATGAAAGGATTTTAACATGACGAATAACATTTGCAAGGTAATATAAAGTTAAAAACATTGATACGAAAGCATTAGCGGCTCGCCATAGGGGCACGGGGAGCACTTGCTCCCCCAAAAGTTTGCAACGCATGGTCTTCAATTTTCAAAAATAATAAATAATAAATAAAAAAAAAAACATGTAATTCGAGATGGGTTAGGCCCTCCCTTTTCCTTGAGTGGGCTTAAGATTAAAGAAGTGAATAACTTTCCAATGCAATGGGAAGGTTAAACATTAATAAAGTGCTTTCAAAACGACATTTTTTCGGCGCGCTTCGCGCGCGTTTTCTCAGTTGCTTATTTGTAATCTGATTAGCTAAGGCATCATAATGTCATTGACAGAATGTAACGGTAATGCTGGAGTTAAATGCCCATAGTTTTGCAGACACCAGAGCTATCGGGGCCATTAGATACCCAACCCGTTAGCCGTGTTGATTACCATCCACGACTAATAGCAGTTTTGCCAGGGTGTCACCTGGCCAGATTAGCATAGGTATCGGTCTGCAAAAAGTTGTAACGGGCATTTAGTCTAAAAGTATTGTGTTTCCCATGGAAGGAGAGGTTTCCCTTCCCTTGTCCAAATTGACAGCGCCGTTGGCCTTCGAGCGGTCTTATGACTGTCAAATGGCGTGTTATAAGCAAAAGGTTCTCCACCTCTGTGCTAAAATATACCGTTTCAATTGATTTAAAATAAACACACCAAACAGTCAATCTAAGCTCAGTGTGATGATACTTTTGACTAGAGGCCTAGCTATTTGTATGTAGGATGAGACGTCGTTCTGAGTTAGGGGAATTCCTCTCCCCCTTAAAAAAATCGTTTCGGAACGGTACTGAGATCCAAAATACTTAGTGCTATCATTTCATCGTTTTCAAGTTTCTTCATGCTCGAAATTTTCGTTATTTTAAGAAAACAATCCAGAAAACTTGAACATTTTATGGCTTCTTGGCAAGCTGAAACATATTGTGACACAATGAAAGAAACAATAAAATATTTAAAGGTGGGGCTCATTTTATACAAATGGATCAAGCCGCTTTGCCCATTTCACCTGCCTCCATGGGCGGCTCTAAGAAATTTTGTTTGGGGGGGCAAACTCAAGTCCGTATTCAGGGAGTTTCGGAAGACCCCCCCCCAGCAATATTAATGGTCAGCTTCGGATAGTACAATAGCCTCAATGGGAGTATGCATAGGCGTAGGGGCCCAAGTTGATGGGTGGGGGGGGGGGGGGCTGTAACGATCTGCCAGAAAAATAGAAACAAAAATTACCGCGCGCTCCGCGCGCGTTCAAAATGTTAATGTACATATCATATAGGCATGCATCCGTTATCACACCGCTTGCCAATTACATACAATAATTTGCCACGTTACTACCTATTCCATATTGTTTACAATTCTGGATGAAGTCGTTACAATAATGATGATAATAATCAGTGGTGTAGCCAAGATTTCTCTCATGGGGGTGGGGCAGGCACTATGTTGTGTGATCGCCGGCCTGGGGGAGGGGTCTAAGGGGAGGGGGTGTCCCCCTCCGCTTTGAAAATTTTTTGAAAAATTAGGTGTCCATACATGCAATCTGGTGCCACATATGCTACCTTTGAAGTGAAATTTTGTTTTATTTTAGGTACTAAAAAAATCGGCGTCAGTGACGGGGGCATGCCCTAATGGCTCCTCAAATACACCACTGATAATGATAATATATGAGTTTAACCATTAAAAAACACACTGGTGAATAAATACCGAATATACAGGCCTAGGTGATGGTGCAATCCAAATCAGAACTATATTTTAATTACCAAGGAAGTTTTTTAAAGTATCGATTTCCGTTAAGCAACATTATTGCATTTCTTTTCAGTGGGTTCCCGAAAAATTCTCAGAATATTGCCCGAATTTTCACAAAAATATTTTGTTGGGGGAGCTGCAGCCCCCCTCCCCCCGCCTCCTACGCCTATGGGAGTATGGTTATTATTATGTATTACAGCGATGCCCCATGTAGTTTTCAAAAGCTCTTCAAAAACCATTTCAGGCAGTAAGTCATGAGCTGACTACTTTAAAAATAAATACAACCATATCAACCGATCGCTACCGTACTACCATAGGGGTGGAGTAAGAGCCTGGTGAAATGGGCAAGGCGGCTTGATCCATTTGTATAAAATGAGCCCCACCTTTAAATATTTTATTGTTTCTTTCATTGTGTCACGATATGTTTCAGCTTTGCCAAGAAGCCATAAAATGCTGGTTTTCTGGATTGTTCTCTTAAACTAACGAAAATTTCGAGCATGAAGACACTTGAAAACGATGAAGTGTTAGCACTAGTATTTTGGATCTCAGTACCGTTCCGAAACAATTTTTTTAAGGGGGGGGGGATTCCCCTAACACAGAACGACGTCTCATCCTATATACAAATAGCTAGACCACCAGTCAAAAGTCTCATCACACTGAGCTTAGATTGACTGTTTGGTGTGTTTATTTTAGATCAATTGAAACGACGGTATACTTTAGCACAGAGGTGGAGAACCTTCTGCTTATAACAGGCCATTTGACAGTCATAAGACCGCTAGTGGGCCAACGGCGCTGTCAGTTTGGACAAAGGAAGGGAAACCTCTCTTTCCATGGGAAACACAATACTTTTAGACTAAATGCCCGTTACAACTTTTTGTAGACAGATACCTATGCTAATCTGGCCAGGTTACACCCGGGCAAAACTGCTTTTAGTCGTGGATGATAATCAACACGACTAATGGGTTGTGTATTTAATGACCCCGAAAGCTCTGAAGTGTCTGCAGAACTATGGGCATTTCACTCCAGCATTACCGTTACACTCTGTAAATGACATTATGATGTCTAAGCTAATCAGATTACAAATATCACAGCGTGATCATTTGTTTTGATTAATTACCTTAGCTCGCACTAACGGCAGGTCCATTTGTGATGTATGAAGTATATATAGTAGCAAACAAGCAACTGACAAAACGCGCGCGAAGCGCGCCGAAAAAAATGTCGTTTTGAAAGCAGTTTATTAATGTTTAACCTTCGCATTGCATTGGAAAGTTATTCACTTCTTTAATTTTAAGCCCACTCAAGGAAAAGGGAAGGCCTAACCCATCTCGAATTACATGTTTTTTTTATTTATCATTTTTATTTTTGAAAATTGAAGGCCATGCTTTGCAAACTTTTGGGGGGGGGGCAAATGCCCCCCGTGCCCCTATGGCGAGCCGCTAATGCCTGCCTCTTACTCCACCCCTATGGTAGTACGGTAGCGATCGGTTGATATGGTTGTATTTATTTTTAAATTGGTCAGCTCTCGACTAACTGCCTGAAATGGTTTTTGAAGAGCTTTTGAAAACTGCATGGGCATCCCTGTAATACATAATAATAATAATAACCATACTCCCATAGGCGTAGGAGGCGGGGGCTGGGAGGCTGCAGCTCCCCGAACAAAATATTTTTGTGAAAATTCGGGCAATATTATAAGAATTTTTCGGGCACCTACTGAAAGAAAAATAATGCAATATAATGTAGCTTAACGAAAATCGATACTTTAAAAAAACTTCCTTGGTAATTAAAATATAGTTCTGATTTGCACTGCACCATCACCTATATATTCGGTATTAATTCACCAGTGTGTTTTTTAATGGTTAAACTTATATATTGTGATTATCAGTGGTGTATTTGAGGAGCCATTGGGCCATTCCCCCGTCACTGACGCCGATTTTTTAGTACCTAAAATAAAGCACAAAATTTTACTTCAAGGGTAGCATATGTGGCACCAGGTTGCATGTATGGACACCTAATTTTTCAAAAAATTTTCAAAGGGGAGGAGGACACCCCCTCCCCTCATACCCCTCCCCCAGGCCGGCGATCACACAACATAGTGCCTGCCCTACCCCCATGAGAGAAGTCTTGGCCACACCACTGATTATTATCATCATTATTTTAACGACTTCCCCCAGAATTATAACCAATATGGAATAGGTAGTAACGTGGCAAATTACTGTATGTAATTGGCATGCGGTGTGATCAGGGAGTTGCCAGCAACTCCCTGGTGTGATAACGGATGCATGCCTATATGATATGTACATTAACATTTTGAACGCGCGCGGAGCGCGCGGAAATTTTTTTTTCTATTTTTCGGGCAGATCGTTACAGCCCCCTTCCCCCCAAATTAACTTTGGCCCCTACGCCTATGCATACTCCTATTGAGGCTATTGTACTATCCGGAGCTGACTATTAATATTGCCGAACTTCCCTGAATACGGACTTGAGTTTGCCCCCCCCCCAAACAAAATTTTTTATAGCCGCCCATGTACAAAGGGGTTTCAAAGAGAACGCAAATTTTCGGCTGACAAAGCGGGACTTCCTTCGGAGAATATTTAAACTTGCTTCGGGCGCACGTCCTTAAAATCTTAATTATCATGTTGACATAGTTGACGGGTAGGGTAAGGGTACGATTGCCTTCGAAAAAATTTTGAGACTAAGTTAAAAATTTCTTTCAATGAATGGGCGACGACCCTCTCCCCGCTGAGTACCTGAAACCTTGAAATGAAGGTCTTTTGCAAAATTATGCATGTATCATGGCAAACACGATGGTCCCTTCATCTAAAGTTTACAAACCTAAATTTATATTGAAATTCAAATGTTTTATCGGCGCGCTTTGCGCCTGGTCAGTTTGAAAGGGTACCTCATTGTTACCGCTTTCTGCACGACGACGTAAGTGGAATATCCTTGTTTCTGTAGGATAGCTTAAGTGGAATTATCGTTTTCAAAACCCTTTCAAACAATCACTACCAATACCCATTTTGTTCACCAATAGTAGTTATCATCATCAACTCGGCCAACGGTTACATTACGGTATTCTTTCACTTGTAATTTTAAAACCATCATCGGCTAAATATTCTTTACATTTAAAAGTACACTTAGAGGGAACAGGACTTTCTCTAGAAATTGATTTAATGGCTGAAAAAGCCATCAAGTAGGCGTATAGAGAAAATTCTCGAGGAGGACCCCGATGCCCTAAGTTCGTGCTTTCGGCCCTCAAATTGAAATGCTTCCCCGGTCACACCTTACGAAGGTGCAGCCTCTGTTAAAAATCATTGGATGCTATTTTTTCTACTGATATCCCTGGTCAAAGCCTTGATTTGGAAAGTAAAATTAACCTTCAAAGCTTGATCGTTCTTAGAAAGTCATATTATAACCTACATTTGAAAAACTCACTTTTGACAAAAGAGATTTGAAGCACTTTTTCTATACCTTTGCAACAATAAAAAAATAAAAGAAAAACAGGCGGCTGGAGAAAGCAGGAGGAAATTTTAATGCAATGGATAGCTCTTTCAATAAAAAATAAAGTAAAACATGTGATATTTGTTTGTGAATATTTGTCTTAATGCAGTTCTCCTTAGGTGCCCTTTGCGCTTTGAGCGCACCGTTTCGGTAGAATAACTTGAGTGTTTTTTTTTCGTTATAGTCCCATAGAAACTACCGTTACCATCAGGCCCCATGCATCATAAAATTGACCCGGCGTTAGTCCGAGCTAGGCTGTTGTAAAGAATGGTCCAACTTTCATTCTTTGTGGTTTGTTTAGTGCGGGCCCAATGTCATTTTAACACAGCAGTATGATTCATTCTAAAGCGGGTTGCCCACTAAGCGACCAACGGCTTGCGAGCTCTTGCGATTCCTTGTGACCTCCTGTGACCTGGAAAATGTCGCATGAAGGGAGAGTAATTGCTCGCAAATGGTCGCAAGAGCTTGCAAAAGGTCGTAGCTTACAAGCCATGATTGCAAGAGCTCGCAATGTTTGAAACATGTTTAAAAATCTTGCCACCTCTCAAGACTGAGGTCGTAAGTGGTCGTAAGTCAGTCGCATAGTTTAAGGGGGTGATAGCAAGAACTCGCAAAGTGTCGCAACTCAAAAGTTCCCTAAAAAATGAATAACGTGTGAATAACAAGGGTAAAAAGTGCAAATAACTTTATATGGGCCGTGGCCACGGTGGGTCGTAGCTGCTGTAGTGGCTGATCATTTCATTCAGTCATTTGTCATCTTAAATTAACTGAGTGTTAGAGAAAAATACGTACAGTAAAGTTCCTGTAAGGCCTTTAAAATGTATGGAAATGGGCAGAACAATCCAGCTACCATACTTGAGGGATGACTTTTACCTTCAAAAAGGCAGCAATTAATTACGTGAGTCAATGGAGGAATGATCGGTGGTACATGAGCTACCTGAATGTTGAGAAATGTCTAGTTTTGAAATATTTAGTTTACTTGCTAAAGTCGGTACCTTCGTGATGCGGTAAATAAATAATCTAATGAAGGCCAGCTTTTCGGCTGTTCTGTGATTGGTAGCTTTAACTTATCGAAACCAGGTTCTACATTTAGGAGGGTAACCAAGAGGAGGGGGTCGTTTGAGGATCGATGCCCCGGGTTGGGAAAACTTTGTTACACTCTCCCACAGGCCGCCACGCCCGTCGTTTGTCAAAACTTAAGTCACGCCTCCAAAATAACCACCACGTTTAAAAAACCCTGCATACGCGGGTGTACAAGGATGTAGGGAACGAACCCGATTCCATTCTCTTATTACACTAAAAACTTGTCTGTATTGTCGCCTTTGTATCTTTGGACAAAATCTAAACCATCAAAGATTTCCTTGCCCTCACGCCAAAGCTTGTCTGTCGGTTCTTCATACATAGTGTGTTCACATTTGTGTACCATCCCTGCCATTGGAACTTGAGCTTTGGCAGCTTCTATAATAAGACAGGGTCTTCCGTTATGACACTTCTCTCTAAAAGGAATTTTTCCACAGCGAAAGAAAATTTGCGGCAAAACGTTGCATTAAATACCTTCAATTTTCAACATTTTTGCGTCATGAGTACCCGAATTCATTTTCTACAAGAAGCACATTACAAGTTGGGCACATCCCTTTAACAACTTGAACATGGTATATGTGCCCTCCTAAAATGTTAGGGACTAAATTTGACAGTCAATATTTTGACGGAGAGGAATTTCTTCTGTTTTAGCTACTATTGTTGTTCGGTTTCTGAAGACGGCAGAGAAACTGCCAAGACAGACTTGGTCAAGTCTAAGGAACCAACTGACTTCCATTGACAAATACAGCACACCATCAAACGAGGATAATACCGGTAGTCACCTATTGTTGGCAGAGGTACCCCTAAGCGGCTTAATCCATAGTGCAATAGAAGAAAAGTATTTTGAATTTGAAGTCGGTAACTTTGAATATTCATTTCAGACTCGCTTTCCACACCCAAACCTCACAATTAGGAAATCTCTCGAAGGCTTTCCACTAGAAACAATCGTAGCCTAATATGCTTTTTGCCTTTTTTGTTGAGTATAGCCCAGGCTATTGTTTGTATTGAGACCTTTCGTGTCAAATGCTAATTACATGGAATGTGGAATTGGTTCCGTCATAAAACGGGGGAATATTCATAAACCTAATACAAATAGCAGCCGAAAGAAAGCTATGTTCAGAGGGATGTGTGTGTGGGGGGGGGGGGGGGGCTTGCACGACCTGATAATGTAGGTTATATGCAATAGCGTTTAGTGACCTGATTAGGAAATTTACCGTACAGCATGATAAACAGAACGGATGCTAATCAAGACAAGAAAAGGCGGGTGCCCAGAAGTGTCGATAAAAGCTAGAAGAGGAGGATAAAAGTTAAAAGGAACCGAAAAACTCGGCAGTAAACAACAGAAATAACCTTAAAATCGCAAAGCGGGACAAGAGTTATCGTCAAGTCGCCCGGTGGACTTGAACCCAGGAAGGCGAGCGCCTTAGCGACTGGCCAACGAGAATGTTGATCACTTAGTCGAAACACATAAATACTTGTACTCTAGTGTTAAGCTGTATAACATACTAGAAGTCTGTGTTACAGATTTCTGACAGTTTTTTTAGTCGATTAAAGACTGAAAGATGGATGTGTTCCCCTTGTGTGCCTTATTTGTGATGTAAACGCAAGCCCGTAGTAGCCTGGGGACAGGCGGCAAAGCCTCCCCCCTGAATTTTTTTCTCCCCATAGAAGATCAAAAATTACCAGCACCCTAATGCATTTCAGTGTGTGTCGCCTCCACCCAGAAATACGTTTCGCCCGGAGGCTTTTTCGTCCCCCTTCAGTACCTTGTCTGGCTAAGGCCCGGTGTGAACGTAAAAGCAATGACTCCATTGGAACGCGTATTTCAGGGTTCTTCTATTATTCCATTTATTTTTCAATTACGTCTCTCCGCTGTGTAAAATTGCATTCTGAGTCAAGCGCCAGAGGGGCCACAGATATGGCCCCCTATGGAAAGGGGTTACCGTTTATCTACTTGAAAATCAATTTTACAGAAATACACAAAGAAGCTAATCACGGGCAGAAAATGTGTTGATTTATAATGTACAAACTTCACGCTTCTTTCTTTAGAAAAACAAAACAGTTAACCGTCGTGGCGATTGATTGTTTTCTTGAATTTACTTTTCAACGTGTCATAGTGACTCCTCCACAAAACTATAAAAGTCCCCGCCAACTATTGATAAGGTCAGCTTCACTTTTATATCAGTTATAAAGATAATGAAAATATAAAAACATATTTTGTAACTCCCGACGAATTCTCAGTTACATGGGGGTGGGGGGCAAGGGGACAAGGGTAGACCTATACTTGACGGAGGGCTCTGGTGCCACACCTGTGCAGAGGAGATGGATGCTCTTATATTCGAGGCCTGTTCGTCAATATCACTGGCAAAGCCTTACCATCTCCTGTCATACTTCAGGACAAGCCCTATGAAATGACACGTAGGCTATCTAGATTTGTCCAGAGGCAAGCTAGTTTATGATGGTGCCATAGGCTATAGTGCCCGAATATTTCACGTCGGAGGAGCCATGGACATACCCAGAAAGGGTAGGTAAGGCTTGCACCTAGCTATATATGTGTTTGCGTCCCATCTGCCTAAATATTAAGTACCAGTAATGGGCAAATACAGCTTGCAACAATACAATAAGATGAATAAGTGCATAGAAAGGAGAAAACATGAAAGACATAAAATGATAAAAGGAAAAAGAATAAGATGACAAAATAACATGAGCAATGAAATACAGAATGAAAACAAGTAAGAGTAATATGCACATAGGAATGTAGTGATAAAAACCAGACTACCTAGTGTAGTTACTATTAAAATACGAGATTGCCATTGGCACAAAGGTATGTTTATAACGGTTTGTGAGAGCAGCTGGGTGTTTCATCCTACCACTGCGACCAATAACACTCCCAGAGAGATCATCATATAGTGACTTGGGTCGTTCAATACAGAATTTAACTTTCATTGGAGGCATGATTGATAAAAAGAATTCAGCCTAGGCAATTGGAGGTCCCCAGTTAGGTATCCACACTTTTTAATAATCCCATTAATTTTCTTCTTATCTTGTTCCGAAGCGCTGCTACCCCAACACACAATACAATAACTGAAAATGCTAGTAATAACCGAACAATAAAAAAGAGATAAAAGAGTATGATCAACATTAAAAGATTTTAGTTTCCTCAAACAGTAAAGGCGAGAATGAAGCTTGGACATGATAAAATCAACGTTATCAGACCAAGTAAGTTTGTCGTTTAAAACAACCCCTAAGTACTTACAAGAGTGAACCTGTTCAACAGGAGAATCAGATAAACGATAGAATCGGGAGGATGTTTACCAGTTCTATAATCAATAACTAATTCCTTCGTCTTACTAACGTTCAGCTGAAGAAAATTAACTTTACAGTATCCTACAAATTTATCAATCTCATTTTCGTGCTAAGTATAATCATCATTAGAAATGAGACCAATCAATGCAGCAGTGTCATGGACGAATTTTACAATCGGACAATTGAAGATAAGGCTTAAAGCATGGCGATGAGAACGGTACAGTCGAATCTGGGCTTTCGAAGTTTCTCCCATTTTGCACTTCGTACCAACAGCATGTACGAATGAAAAATGCAAAACCTGCCAAATCTTGTATGATCGCAGCCAATATCCTCATAAGAGGTAGCATAGCTTGAGAGCAATTAGATCTCAAGAGCTCGCAAGAAAGGGCGGTCGCAGGGGGGTCGCAAGGAATCGCAAGAGCTCGCAAAGCCGTTGGTCGTTTAGTGGGCAACCAGCTTAATGGTCTTTATTCTGTTAATACCTAACAGCTTCCGGAGTTTCGCACCCTAGTTTGTTACGGACCGCCCTACAGATTGCCCTACAGCGGTTCCCTGGACCCCACACCTTCAAGGGAATGCTTCGTACTCCCACTGTGCCTTCCGCACTTTTGAATACTTCTCCTGGGTTGCCCCCTATGTTCCCCCTATATTTCAATATCAACACCCTGGGCCACCTCTGAGTTTATATTTGATACAACGAGTTAAGTGCTGACTTATTGTCATAGGTGGAGGAAGCTATAGTCTTGACTGGAGGAGCTGAACTTTGTTTCGGACCGCCATCTTGGGGGTGTCTTAGGTGAGGGATGGAAAAGTTTTGAATATTTGAGGGTACTTAGATGAAACTTGATGCATCATATGCGGCAAATTGTGAGGATAATTACTGCAAAATTTTGACATTTTTAACAGTGGGAATAAATAAGGGTTTTCGTCCATGAATTGAGGACGAGGGGACTTTAGTCCACCACCCCTCCCACTCCACTTTCCTACGCCTCTGCTTATTGTTTCGCGGCAAATGTGACTTGTGGAATTGCATATCGTGCGAAAGCTCCAAAATGTTTAGGTACACGTAAAAGAATACATACTCAACACTCAATACTCAATCAAAAATGTGGAGTGCCTGACCCTGTCGGGAATCGAATCCGCCAGTCTGCCCGACGAGATGATAAGACTTCCAGTAGCAGTCGCTTACCAAATATTTCGACTAATGTAAGAGAACAACTGTGCAATTAGAGATGAAACACCAACATAGATCTTTGCAGAAAAATGTGAAGACTATCTATAGGTTGCTTGGTAGTGGGGGTAGGGGATTCTATTATGTATGTTCCTATTTGAAAAGGGACTGTGGAAAAAACTGAAACAACGAAACTTTCTATCACGCCGAGAATGTTGGCAGTACCACCTCCGTACTTGTAATGGGTCTCACTCAATACTATGAAGCTAGGCAATGGCTGCTACTAGCTAACCCGCGGATCGAAGTTTTTCTTTCACCTCGTCGCTACGAAATCGGAGGAGATGGCCCTTTGTGGCAGAAGCCAAAAAGAGCCATGCACTGCGCAGGCAACTATAAGGCTTAGGAACTATATATACTGCTAAACTAGGGAGCTACAACAGACAGTTCTCTGGGTAAACAATGGCTGTGGGAAGCCAATGACGCTGGTGCTATAGTCACGAAACCGAAAGTCGTATCTGCAATACGCAGCCATGCAGTCAACATGCATGTAGCATCACATCGATCATACAAAGTAACTGCCCCCACATTAACTTGAAATATGGCACAGAATATTTGACAAATCTGGCCTAATAAAGACAAGAAAATCGTCTGCATGCTAATAGCTGAATCCATTAAATTTGGCAACTTTTATGTATAACTTTAAATTAAAATCAGATCTGAGCATTCCACATTTATGCCCTCTCTGTTTTTTTTTTTTTTTTGGGGGGGGGGGGGTGGTATTTTTATGGAAGCTTTATTAATGTTTTCTGGACCCTTGATACATTCATCGTAGATACTGGGGGATAGCCCGCTTAACGACTCTCAGGCTCCCTCCATACGGGGCCCGGCGATAGGTATATGACAAGACATTTCACAATGGGCGGAAGGATTTTGCCCTTAAAATTTCCCTTGCTGGCAAAAATCATGACATGAGTTTTTGTCCTAGAAAATTACGTTTTTGCACTGAAATCATCTACATTTTTTGCTTATCATGATACCGTTCTAAGCCACTGCACGCTTCACATTCCTATGGGTCAGGGTCTAGGCCCGGCCCGTTTTTCGTAGCTATGATCTGAATGGAATCTTCGTCCGGGAAACTGTAGTAGTGCTGAATAACTGTCGGTCGGTTCTCGTCAGACGTAAAACTCATCTAGTATACTCGCCATATTTAGAGGGACTTCGCCGGTACGTATCAATTACTCGTTGTAGAGTATATGTTCTTGTCCCATTCTTGCACGATAATGCAAGTAATTTATTGAAAAAAAATGGGAAAGATTGTTATCGAATACTCATAATATTATGAACACATGCGATCTGCAAACAGTCAAGTCAATAGTTCAATGAACAGGACTATTGTCGAATATTTGACTAGATTTAATTCAAAACAGTTGACTAGAATTGGTTCAAAATGATCCAGTTCTGGCCGTTTTGTTCAAGTCTAGTCAAATATTGACAACATCCCTGTTCGTGCCCCATACTGAGAAGATCCTTTACAAATTGAAGAGTATACCCTTTTGTATTAAAAACCGGTGTTGATCGGCATCGTCGATACCATGGCTGTAGAAGACCGTGAAGGGCCGAGGTAGGATATTTTCATGTTGCATATTAAAACACACATCTATATAAAACTATGAAATACACTATCGTATCTCTGATATAACCCAACTGCTATATCTACATTTGTTGCTTTTTTTGCCAAGAAATTACTGTCTGTGGGTTGATTACATATTCAGATGCAACACATTCTAAGTTGACAGGGGTCTTTCATTATACATAGTGAAAGAGGAAGCACTTTGTTGTGACAGTGATACTATACACTGAATTAAATGATTAACGATTAATAATGAGCCTGAACGCCGGCGTATTAAGTTTCCCTTCACCTCTTAAATGTATTCAATCTTGCAATACACAAAAGTTATTCTGGCCGTGTCATGCCCTCTTTAAACTCTTCATACATAAGACAAAACAGTGAACTGCACGAAACGTCAAGGCAGCTGGTGAAAATGAATGCGTTGTCTGAATACCGTCTCGAGTCCCAAATTGATCCATTCTGGCAGTCTAGGCTTATCCATCATTCAGTGCACAAAGGAAGCAAATATATTGGAAGCATGGATATAATATTGTAAGCATGGATATAAACTTAAAATGGCCAATTGGCTCCTCATGTGACTGAGCGAAAATTTTCACGGCTGGAAGTGCTGATGACTGTTCAGTCGTTTTTAAAACAGGCAGCGATTAACGTTTTACACCAGAAAAGGACGGGTCACACTACAGCGATTTTCAATCTGAAATCCGATTCCCATTTTCTAAATCGGACCAACATTTTTTTATTCAGATCTTGTTCTAAGGACGGTCACACTATATCGATAACTGATCCTAGTTTACCCTCAACAGTGCTGTATTTGTTCGAAAATCAATCCGATTTTTGCAACGCTGTCTGCCGATGTGACGTCACGAAATAATTAGTTTACATTTCATTTTCGTAGTCCTCTGATGCAAATCGTGTATTTACACAGGTTGACAAATTTGTGGCTCTTTCCGACCAGGAGAAGATTTTAACTAAAACTCACAAAAATCGGACTGTAATCCTATCCGAAATCGCTTTAGTGTGACCTGCGCTTTCTACTTCTTGTTTTTTTCTGATCATTTCTTGTTTTTTTCTGATCATTGTTAAATCCAAGAAGTTATCAATCCTCATTATACCCCAGTTCTCCAAGGCATTCCAAACAAACGAACAATAACTGGTTTGAAGTCTACAGGTAGGGGTAGTCATACAGGCATTTGGGTCAAAGGTCACATCGCCGATCGTAACAAACCCAGCCGGGATTTTTTTCCCTGGAAGAATGGGACGATTTTTGAAAATTTCCATAGAAATCATGAAAAATGAAAAATAATGCTCACATTAGGGTCAAGGTTAGGGTTAGGGTTAGAATTTGTATTTGGACCCGTTGAATTCGTCTTAGGAAATAATAAGCAACCCGGCCGAATTATGTTTGATGTTTATAAGCGTAGTACTTCCGTCTTGTCATTTTCATCGGCTTGTGCGTTGCTACCCCATTGTGACGTCACGTCCGCCCTTGCCCATATAGGTCAGTTACTATGGTATCGTCAAAACGAATTTAATATGCGCTTCGATTTTTTACGCGCTTTCAACTGGAAATCAATTAGCGTAGGGGCCTATTCGTTTTCTTATCTCGCAGCAGTGAGAGTCATGTAGTCTGGATAATTACCAAGAGAAATGAATTTCAATTGTACGAAACGCGATGTAAAAGGGTACTTATGCCAAGATCATTTTCTGTAAAGCGTTCTTAGTTTTGTATGCAGATCGCCGAATAGAACGGCGCGCATATGAAAAAGACTTTATGCATTGACATCACACTGACGTCATTTTGGAGGAAAACAATGAAGCACACGTACACTCACAGCATAGATTTCGCACGCACGTGTAGTATAGACTTCGGTGCACAAATCAGCTGTCTGCATTTGTTGACCAGTGTAACTTGCAATGATATGCCATTTTCCTCCAAACGAGGGAGAACTTTTTGCTCTGTGACATCATCTTCATAAGGTCTATTCACACGTACTTCGATATTTGAGTACATGAGGGAGTCACTTTCCATAACAGCGTAGGGATTGAGTTTGGTATCTATATGCTTGCAGTATCTTTTAGAGACATTTTGCAGTGCGCCCTCTATTCATTTTTGGGAAGAGACGTTTTTCCACTCCGCCTATACAATTACCCATGAAGTCACGAAATGAAATGGAAGTGAATCCAAACTATGTCCTCCGTCAAGCAGTGTTACCCCAATCAAAAGATACTTGATCGTGTATTAAAGTTGGAAAGTTATTGAATTATTTTATTACTTTACTCTGCTGCAATTTGGAGGAAATGTATTCAGCGTCGGTTATGTATGAGATAATCTTTCATATACAGTATTGTTTAAAATTACATTTATGTAAAATGTTTTACTTTACTGATTTATTCTCCCCAAAATTACCTTGTTTTACTTTACCTTTTTTGGAACGGTCACTGTTTACTCCTTCAATTACCACATTTATCAAGCCTATATGGTTTTGTTTGTCTTTGGCATTTGGTGTTGACGTTACCCTATTGTTTAATGATGAAAGGTATTCCTTTAAAATGAGTGAACAGTGGAAATATACGCTATTCTCAACATGTCGCTTTAAAGTAGATAACCTAGTATTGACAATGTAACTTTATTAACTTTAAATGTTGTAAATATTTTCTATGTCATATTTAATACTAAATCACTTTTTGATCATAATCCTGGCGTTTGCTGAATCACCTGTACACCAACCCATGCGGGCGGTACTTTTTTCAAACACTATGCTTTTCCAAATTATTAGAAAGAACGTCAGTCTGCCAAGTTGGTATTGCAGTTCATTACATGTCATCTATGTATTTCTGATGCTGTTCCGGATTCCTTTAAAGCTTGGAGGCTTGTTCGAGGTATCTATCGCTTAAAATGCAAGTGCATGCAAAAATTTATACTGGAGGTAAACGTTATATCTTCCAACACACAGAAATGTAAACACGCATGGATGTAATAGGGGCGACCATACGCGTACTATAGCCAGGGGCTGAGTAAACAGCTGCCACTCAGAGTTCGTACAAACTTAACCTGTTTGTCAGGCAGACATTTGGCAAAAACTCGGGTAACTTAGTAGTAGAGGACTTTCTCTCGCAAACAAGGCCCAACCCAGAAAAATATTCCGTAGGCCGATGGTAGAGATTAAGACCGAACAATGACGTTGTACTTGGCTGCAAGAAATTGCCTTACGTACCTCCTCTGCATCATCAGACTAACTATTGGCAGTTGTAGAGAACGTGGTTTGGGGGTGTAAATATATTTTTACAAAATGATGAACTTGTTAACAGGTTGCCTACAATTTGGAACTTGTTTGAAACCCCTCAGGGTAATTTCCCCACCTCTTAATTTACCCTTACCAAGAGAGCTGCTATATAGGACTAAACGCTGACCGAAGAAATATGGGGACCCCATCAAAAGCACACCCTTTGAGTTTGAGTACAATGGCTTATCACTGGTACTATGATGGGACTCATTCCCCATAGCTTCGACAGTTCGAAGCATAGAATTACCAAGGAATATCATCACGGTCACAGGAAAGATGACTTTTTATTCGGGATCAACTCATACAATACTTACAATATAAAGTTAACTACAATGTGCAAGGTTAATAGAGAACATCTTCTAAGTTTGACTTAAAATGTCACATTAAAAACCATCCGATATTAAGTTGTATTATTTCAATAATGTGATAAACCTTTGCAAGTTTCCTCTTACACCGTGAGGCTCAGTGCTGTAAAATAAATGTCCTTCCAGGCTCAAGACCTGGATAACTCAAGGCCAGAATTATTTTTTAAAGAAGTCAACCCTAATAGTCTATACGCAGTGTTGCGTAATTCATGTCAATTCTTGCCGTATGGTCTCCGCCCATGACGGTCACGTCCTTATACGCTGACGGTATCGTTAGCCAAGCCTACCAGTTATCTTATGTTATTGCATGTAAAATTTCCATTTTCTATGCAGGCATAACATATGGATTTATAAAATGTTTCTATCAAACGTGCGATAGCCGCAAATCCAGAGTCGTTCCAATTCGACCAAACTGACTCAAACTTGTTGTTATGATGTTACTTACTGAAATCACACATTACGTAGTGTATCCTCATAATGTAGTTGAAGCCCACGTTGTAATATGCCGCACTGTTAACATTTCACACTCATTTTTGTACATTACATATATAACATATTTAATTACATAGAGCAAACATGACACATGTATTTACCTGCTTTGTACGGGTCAAAAATGTCCCCGCATCAGCTGCTATTCCCTTCAGTTTGTCCATGATGTGCAGTCTACTTCTGGTTATGGCGTTAAGGGTGTTGGCTTCTGTGAGAATCAAGCACAGTAATATAAACTACATATCTATGGCAGACTATACACGCATATCAATATACAAACCAGTTTCGTTACTTTTCTTCTGGTTCCCTGGAATAATGGTTGGCATGGTTATCAAATATCAAACAAAGTTAAGATTAAAGCGACTGTTACAACAGATTGCGTGCCAACGAAACATACACAGAAATGTAAACTATAATGTTTACTTTCGTGGGTTTCGTTTCGTCGTTCAATTTGGAAAATGTAACATTACTTCACTCACCTCCTGATAATAAGCGGATAAAGGCCATTGTTCCAAGACTAAGAGTAATTTAGTCCAGATACAATTACCTAATCTGTGCATCCTTATGTAAATTATGCCAGGTCTGTAGCCAGACAAGTTGTTGAAAGGGGCGAGATATTTTCAAGGAGCAAAAATTGGTGAGACATATTGAGCATTAATATTTTCGTTCTCAAATATTTTCAGTGTGCGGACTTTTTAACGGGGACTACCGGTACGTCCCTGCGAAACCTTTAAATGAAATTAATGCATATATCTTTGCCTGTAGGGCAACTGCTCAGAAATATTGGGGGTAATGTTTGGAGGGATACTTATGCACATCCACCTGTAACTGAAATCTCGCCAGGGAAAGATTGGGAGAAAGAAATTAAATGGGCACCCCACCCCCCTCTAGTGGCTAAGGGAGGCGTATACACGTAAGTGTACAGGCCATCTACAGTGGCTACAAGGCATGCTTTGCGTAGGCAGAAATATCGCAAAATTGTAATGAAAAACCTCGTTTTAATCGTAAAATGTGCATATTTTTTGAAAAACTCTATTGAGAGATTCATGCATTATATCTGACTCACATAGATTTAAAATGTAGAAGACTTGTATTCAGTAGGGCCTAGGCCTACATTATTTGGACTCATGCATTGGCATATTACCGGTATTCGACGCGGCACGTGACTGGTACTCGCGCCACTTTACCGGTACCTGGGGCACATAGATCATCCAAAATGCAACTACAAAGAACAATGAGACAGAGTTTTGGTATGCGTCGTTTTTGGTCGCGGTAAATGTCCTTGACAAAAACTTCGCATCCAACACTCTATCCAATAACCCGGTGTAACTGCTATTAATAACTAGCTAACTTTATAAGATTCAATTTCTGGCCCAGAATGTGTCTTATTAAAAAAAATCGAGCCAAACTGCACAAATGTCTTTCACGCTTTGTCTCAACATTTTAGTCAGTTTCCCCGTAACCCTTGAGGGGTCATATCGACCAAGAAGTTTCAGAGTGTAAGTATAATACAACTGCAACAAAAGGAAAATTCCTGGTGGTCTTACTTTTTCAGTTTGTTTCTGGAAGTTTCCTTGAAGTGGGCCCCGTGAGTGGGTAAATGCATAGTAATAATTTCATCTTTCTTAATTTAATCATGCAACTGCTTTTTCATTGTAAAACTCTGAGTGTAATAGAGTAAATAGGTGAAAGCACAAAAGACATGTATCTTTAAGCTTACCCACTCTTGGCTGTTGTTAGGTTCTGACACAATTGCTGGTATGAACTTTGTCATTGCAGACACTTCATGCAGAACTTAGTAAGTTGCTCATATCAACACCCTGGTGTAACTCCAGCCAATCACACGTCAGCTGGCACAGGTTTCTTGCACGAAAAAGTGATTTACAGTTAGTAATTCATCAAACATTATAGGCCAATCCAGAGCGAATAAAACAGCAGACTACGAGATTTATGAATACTAACTGTTACTCTCTTGCAGGTGTCTATGTTATTAACTGTTTCGGAGAAAACTCATAAAGTCCCTCAGTAAATATTGCCCTGCACAAATGTTCATATAAAGTGATGAAAAGTTTTTTATTACTTCTTGATAAATCGATGAAGCAGCACAATGTACGTTTTAACTCCGATGAACTGCAACAGCCTGATATAATTCCGATTTTGTTTTTGGAGATACAAAAATCCCCGACAGTTTATCTATTACATGCATTTCGGACTCGATCTTCGGTGCCCAAGCTGGAAGAAGAAACTGTGCACAGAAAATGGTAAAGAACTTAGATATATCTCCTATTTCCATGCCACATAGTGCTGGCGCTACAGTGAGGAAGAGGCAAATTCCTTTTGGTGGTGCACTTTCCATTGTGCTGTTAGAGACCCTATAGTGACTATAGGGTCTCTATGTGCTGTAAAGCGCATTGTTGTTCATCCTATTGCCGTGCAAAATTGACACATTATGACAGCCCAGATTTGATAAGGGCAGCAGAGCATGATGTTGGAGGGAAATTGCATGCAGTCTACGTCAAATGTTAACTCCTTAACTGATAAATTATATACATCTTCTAAGGTCAAAATACTGAATAAACGAGACACCCACTATCTCTCCTTTTATATCCTGCCGGTGGCAGGTTGCTAAATTTTGGGAGGGCATGTTGGTTTGGCTTTTTTTTCTGAGGGAAAGTTCCATGGATGCATTATCGGTGCCATAATTTAAACCATTGTTGTGAAAATATTTGTAGGGTATATTTTTGCTGGGTGTGGGATATTACCACGTATAACTAGAGGGTAGAGTTATAAAAACGTAACCGGAGCCCTCCCTCGTCATGGACAATCCCCACTCCGGACAATTTTCCCCCGTCAGTTCCCATCCATGACAAATAGCCCTCATTAGACAGCACTCACCTCCTAAAATACGAGATGGCAATTTTCTTGTGGGAGCAATTGTAAGGATGGAAAATGCCCGGCAGCAATTGTCCGGAAACCTATGATGTAGATCAAGTTCGGAGGGATCACTTGCTGGGTCCAGCATGGATGTTTGTAATTGAAATCATAGCTGTGAAAAATTAGGTGAATAATGAAACTTTGGATAGTAGTCATGGATTTTTCCCTTCTCCCGGTTTCTAAATAAGAGTGCACTTTACCCCTACGAGGCCTGTTAAGTTTATTTAAAATAGAATTTAACATGTTTTGTCCAAACGTACTCGCACAGCCCTAAAATGTATACTTATAGAGTTTCAGACAGATCTCGTCTACCTACAAACTGCAGTATGAAATGTTTTGCCATAACAAGGAAGGGGGCGGGGACGTGAAGCTACGTAAGTAGATAGTTACCATCAGTTGGTTCTAGTAGGCGTACAAAGAAAATATCTCCTAGATCACCGTAAACAGCCTAAGTTCCTCAGGCTAGAAAACATAATTCTCCCTAATCCTGTCGAAAGCATCAAGCTTTAACGGAGTTTGATACATTTAAAAATTTTAACTGACAACTCTATTAGGTTGTGACCAGGGAGTTGCTATTTGACAACTCCTGCAGTGACTCATTCGCATTAGCCCACCCCCTTCCCGGTGCGGCACTGCATACCCTACAGCTGACTGAGTGTATGGAACTAGCAACATCTTTTTCACAAGTAGGGAGTTGCGAGCAGCAATGGAACTATAAATTAGCAAACAACTTCTTGTGTAGTGTGTTATCGGTGGGTTGCTGGTGTTATCTGGTCGAACCATCATCCGAACCATGGGAGTAGGTAGTTTTTCCATGTCCAAGTAAAAATGCACTGAAGCTTTCGGAATAACAACAATCGAAGAAGCAAGAGGGCTTGCCAAACACTTAGGTCATTCAAGCGGGAAGAGTGGCACGACAAATACGTCCTCACCTCACGAGAAAAAGATGTGCACTGAAGCTAGTCAATTGTTCAGTCTCTCGTAATACCGAAGTGGAGTGTGAAGTACAAAGGTATAACGCTACACATCTATGTTCACAATGATACTACACAGTCTTTCCTCTGGAAAAACCAAAATTTAGGTATTTATAGAGCCCTTACACTGATAATTAATTCAAGGACTGTGAAATGTTTCGACACTGTCAAAAAAGTGTTTTATTATAATTTTCGTGTGTGAAGACATCCAGGCACCTTAATTCTTCTGTCTACCCAGGAAAATTTATTAAGTAAACAGATATACCAGTATGCACGTGATATTGGTTATTTGGCAGTCAGTTAGATGGATCGCCTTACTACCAGACTGCTGTATATCTGTGAGAAAGCTACGCATGTCTTCCCTTACCAGCAGAATCACTGCCCTTGCTGTGAATTTGAATCTGTCGCCAAGTGGACTGGTACAGAACATGCTAAACAGTGAACAGACTTCAGCTTTTGCTATATATAAAATAATTATTGTAATCTGTTCATTTTGACATGGTGATAACCCGCTGATAAAGCTGTAACATGCCATACACACTTCGTAATATAGAAAGCAGGAGCCTTGCATCGTAAGAGACGTAAGGACCGACATCCTGTGCAAAAATATTGTATGCTGGTTTTTTGCCAGACTGCGCAGATCTCTGAAAGACTTTTTCTTTCTGAATGTGTTCAACGATATAGAAACATTGGCATCGTAAAAGTGCTGCGCCAGTAAAACAGTGCAAGGTTTGTTTTTCGGAATGGACGCTTTTAAAGGAATATTTAATGATGCCGGGGACCTGTTTGACTCGATCAAAGTAAGTTGATACATTGTTCTTAACTTCCATCAATGATGAATGCATGCATTATTGAACTTACAGCTATTGCATGTGTCTTAATCATTATAGCGTCGAATGACGTTATTTCGGTTCATACATGTATAATGCAATACTATACTATACGCTTGCTATATTTTATGTAGATGCCGCGGTATAGCTGAGGAAAATCATGCCGTGTGTTGGAGTTACACATATAATATGTAGCCCAACTTTGTGCAAACATATCCAATGATTTTCCGATCTGTTTTAATTAATCCTATGTAAGTTATAAGTGCTGTTGCTGTATGCAGCTATAAATAATCTACTTACGTTAAAACCCTGCAGTTCAAGGATAGACTTATACCGTCTAATGAAAGGATGAGCGTGTGCGTGCAGTGTACTCGCCTCAAGTGTCATAAATCTATAGCTACAACAATTTTTTCAGCCAGGAAAAAAATTCAAAGAGCCATATATTACTTTGAAATGGAAATTACATTTTTATTAAGTCAGTATGAAAGGCAATAACCTAGCAAGGACGCCAAGGCTTGAAAGAGTCATCGGTCTGTTCAAGTCGAGTCTATATCCAAAAAGTGCACGCCTTAGGTATAGGGAAGATTGTCATAATGTATTAATCCTTGCGAGCCGAAATAATTTGGGTTACAATTATCCCTGCTTTTGTCAAAAGTTGTAAAATATTTTGTTCTTGGTAGTGTGAATAGTCAAATAGATCAAACCATCCAAAAAAATTGGATTTATCGACTCCAAGTTAGTGATGGAACCAGAAAATTTTTCGTGAGGTTAAAGGGAAAGAGCGGGTCGCCCCAAATTTATTTGGATACGTACTCTTTTAATTCTTTACATTGAAAATCAATCTAAAAGAGTAAGATTAGTGACAAATCTCAAATTTGGACTGAAACTTTTAAAACGAATACGATTTATTTTCAATCTATCAGACTGAATATTTCAATCAAAAGTACCGATTTGTCCCTAATTTATATCTTTTGAATTTAGAGAGTAACCTGCATCTAACAAATTCCACCCTTTTTCTCTTACAAATATCTTCATAATGCAACTGAACATAACTATTTCATAATTAAGAAAAACTAAGAAGTTATTCTGCATGAATTGAACATTTTAGTGACAAAAATGTTGTCACATGAAAGGTAAACAGAACCATTCATAAATTAGGATATCGGGATACGCTTATGCAAACTGGCGTGACTACAGTTTCCCTTTAATTATGGGTTGTTTCACTGGGGTTTCAAATATAGGAAGAGTCCTAATTGTCACTCTTGACTTGAGTTTTCCAGTGGGAGCTGCAAAGGGCGTGACTTGTGGGTGGGGCCAGCCCCAAGCCCCCTCAGCTACGTCACTGCTCCATGATAACCCCGGTCCCTTACTTTCGGTATTTTATTTATTTTTTTTTATTTTTTTTAAACATTTAAAACAGGGTTGAAAAACTCGGTTAGATGTAAAGCTAATCCAACCCGGGGTCCTAGTTACAAACAAATGTAAGAAGTAAAAAGTATAGATATCAAGTACGTGCATGATTATGTTTGTGGATACGTGAAAACATTTGCATGTGAATTGGTGGGATGAGGTGAATCAAAACACATTCGAATCGAAATAAAAACAGATTTGACTTTCAAAGTTTGTGACTCTCCATGTTTCTCAACATTTTGATAGTTTTGATAGCCTAACCTAGCTACGCTTGAGCTTGGAAATATCATTTTCTATGTAAGTTTAAAACTTTAATGACAGTGGAGAAAGAGAACCAAAGGCTCCCTTAGTTTGCCATTTCCAACAACAGCTATTTGGTGGCAAACTTTGCATATATGATGACAAATTTGTGTTTTCATTTTTTGGTGGAAGTTATTTTTTTCATATTTGGGGCGCAGAGGTCATAGGTGGAAATCCCGAGGATGGGGTCAAATACCGCATTTCTAGAGCCTGCTCTCATTGACTTTCACATTTTGTCAGACTAGCTATCAAAATTTTTTGAAATTTCCAATGTCATTCTAGGATAAAATCGCCAGCCCGAGCTCGGATAAAGCAAGCTCTGATTCCGGTAGCCGTGATGCATCGAACGCGGTAAAGAAAATTAGTTTCGAGAACATGACACAAGATTTAGATGAAGCAGGAGAGATGCCGGGAAGTATTCCTCCTCAAATTGTATTAGACGTACTCGTAGTTGGAGCAGGGTTAGCAGGACTTACCACTGCTTACCGGTTACTTCAAAATGACGAAGATTTGCGAGTACGAGTCGTGGAAGCAACAGGTGAGAAATGTTTCAAGACCATATTAGCCTTGACCAAGTCTCTCATGGTTTTCTCAGCTCATATTAGAGCTCTCTTCATAGTCGCGTATGTAGCATAATATCGGTACATATCTTCTGCCACTACAGTACTGTACGTCTTTTGAACATCATGTCCGAGGTAGTCTTGTTATATTATTATTACTGTTATTGTTGTTGCTGTTGTTGCTATAATTATTATAGCCAACAGAAAGACGCTGGGGGAAAGCACGAGGGACTTTGCCAAGTCTACAGAATTATTGAAAAGGCTTTTATGCTCAGGTAGCTAACGGCTTAATTAGGGTATACAGGCTGCAGTTCAGTGACGACAGGAGCAAGTTCATTTCCGTCATGAGGGAGGGGATTATAATGCCTTGTTAAATCCTCGATTCCCTTATTGTTGTAAACGTCCCTGATTGTTATATTTAAGCTGCATTTTTTCTCGTTACTTAAATCATTCCATTTCTGGTGCAATTTGTTATCACGTGATAAATAAGCAGCGATTCATTATGGCATCGTTTGCTGACCTCGGAAGGCTTTCAAACAGTAGACTCCAAGGTAACAGTCCTCTGCCTCAATCCAATTCAATTAAATGGCACTACGGTACACCTTTTCAGTATCCAGGGCGGGCTCGGAGGAGTCCACGAAAAGGATAATCTTGCCCTTATCAGCTAGGGATCGGAACTGCCTTTCTAAGCAGTGTAAGCTCCGTTTATTCGTCGTTTATTCCATCACCCACCATGTGTGTATTAAGGGAAGCTAGGACAGGCCACCCTGGGTAAGCGCCTTTCCACAGTACTGTCCCGTGATTATGCGATTCCTTACAATGAAGGAAATTTTCTGACCCCTGCCCTAGCCACCGTCAGACCCCGAAGCCGGGCCTCAGAGCCGGCTCCGCCTCGCTTTCCTCTTGGCAGGCTCTTAGCCAGACAAGTTACTGACGTGGGCGAGAAACGTTCCACTGGGGAGAAATATTTGGGGGATTTTTCTAGGGATTTTTCACACCTCCTCCCTTGGCTACGGGCCTGTTGTCTCTTTGAGAGAAGCCCTCACGCAAAATCTACCTCTGCTGTTACTACTTGATGGCAATGTCTCTTCACGTCACGACACAGCCCTTCCACAAAAGCAGTTTGTACGATCTTTGCCATCAACAGTGAAGACTCAATGGGGTGATTAGGATTTTTTCAACTGGATGGGTTGCAGGCAAGCCCTAAGCCAAGGGGAGCAGGGGAGAAACCCCCTGGAAAAATTTTCACAATACTAGAAGATCAAAATTACCAAAAATTGCCTTAATGTATTTTAGCAGTTACACAAGGCACAATTGTTGTGGAAATTTCCCTCCCGGAAACCCCGTTGCCCAGCCAATGTGGGGTCCACTATTTAAAAAGTCTCTTTCATCACATTTCCTGTTGTTGCATATTTATGCTACCGACAAGGAAAAATGAAAGTGCTGGTTTAGATATCGCAGATTTATCTCTCAAAGTCCATACGAGGCCCCATCAAAAGATTTATTCTACACAACGTGTCCTAGGCCTATTTATTTCCACGAAAAAATAATTTAGTTTAGGAACTTTGTACCTTGTCCCACTCTTGCTTAAACATAGGTTCAAACGACAGCTGACATTATAAATTTTTCTGCCTTTGGTATAAAGGTTTTATTTAATTAACGTATCGCTAATTGTTCTAATCGGCATTTTTACGATTAATGAATCTACATCTGCACGCTAAATGACTCTCTCTTCCTTTGTTGAATTTGAAATATGCAATTGCAGATTTCAGCGAGTGCGTCATGAACGTTTGGCAGTTGGTATGATATATTAAATTTGCACAGACCACCCTGAACCAGTACCAAACTGAGACCGCCTGAAACCGAAGTCGGTTAAGGGTTGTCTCGATAATATCGTGCCATACGGTTTAGTGGTTTCGGGTCGTCTATCCGTTTAAGACAAACACTGAGACAAATAGAAAAAGCGATAATAACATTTATGGAAATTTAATGACACATTTTAAGGCACACAGTAACATCGCTCGCAGTACTTAATTACCCAAACCAAAACTTCTGGCATGGGACTATCACGGATAGTTCCATTAACCTGCTCTATAGGCAGATGTGTGTCGAAGTGAGTTCTGTAATGGGTTATATAAATTAAATCCTCTAATTATTTTTCTGTATATTTGATGATTTTTCAGTTTGCATAATTATAATGGAGAAAAGTTATTAACAGTTACTTTTCGTTCAATGAATTGATAAGACCTTGATTTGGTTTTATTCGCCGGGGTCTCGGTGGTCTGACATGAGAGCTTCGTATGTTCTGGTAGTTTGCTTTAAGCCTCAATACGGTGGTCTCGGTTATGTCAATACCAGTTAACGGCTTGGTGGTCTGTGTAAAAAGGAAGTCGAACGCTCAGTATGAAACCTCGTCGGTAAGGGTATTAACAGTGTAAACGGAGAAATTGTAAATTGTAAGCCAAGAGAAATGTCCATAGGACCGTCTTTGACTTAGAAAATCAGTCTGGAACCGACATTTCCAGTCAGCTCAGTATGTAGAAAATAACCAGAAAGCCCAAAGGCTCAGTGATTCCTTACCGAAGGAAATGCTTTGTTGCAGTGAGGTTTATCCCTCAAATTATCCTTCTTAAAATATCATGTTTTACCATGCTCAGGCGCGGATCCAAGGGGGGGGGGCTTTCCCGGCCTCACCCCCCTTTTCGCGACATCAACAATAACATATACGCGAAAATTAGCATGATGTTAATCTAGGAGAACATTCAAGGGGGCTTTCAGCCCCCCTTTTCGAAATTTCTGGATCTGCGTCTGATGCTTTCACATTTTGACCTCTGGTGACCTCACATGACCGTTGAACTCCTCTAAAATTGAATAACAAAAACAAAATGAAAAAAAAAACAAGTAAGTGACCTAGATTAGATTCGAACCCAGGCTGTGTGAGTAACAGAGCACTTTTCACTACACCATCGACGAACTCGTTACACGCATGTTATTTTCTAATTATGTTATAGTTACAGAATCCTTTATTATAAGTTTTCATATAATTAGGTACAACTTAAATTAGAATTTCCAATTACTGTAAAAGTAATGCTTTGGAAAAATGTATGTTGTTCTTTATAATTGTGTCTTTGGAATGGTTAAACAATCCAACACTAACTTTTCGGTGGTCACGAAACGACACAATTTGGAGGTACAGCCCACGTCTATTTAGTTTACGAGGCTTTCAGAGTTTAATTTATGGTGACCTCCAACAACATCCATAGGTTCTCTCATTCTCTCATGACAAATCTATATACCAGGTATGAAGAGTATCCATCATCCCTGTCGTGAAAAATGGTTTTTTTCAAGGTTTTCTGTTTTTGACCTCTGGTGACCTCAAATGTCCTCTGACCTCCAGGGCAAAGAGTAAGGTTCTTCCTCTCAATATGATAAATTTATAAACCAAGAATGAAAAGTGTTCATCATTGCTATCTTGAGATATCGTGTTCACAAGCAATTGTTTCAAATTCCGTATTTTCACCCCGACGACTTCAGATAACCTTTGACCTCTACTAAAAACAATAGGGTTCAATTTTTTACTCTTACGCATCCAGATGCCAAGTATAAAAAGTACCCATGTTTCCTACCTAGAAATATCGTGCTCACCGGGTTTTCGGTGTATGACCTCTGATGACCTCACATTACCTTCGACCTCCACCAAAACAGTACGGATCTTTCTCTTAATCTGGCAAATCCATCTGCCAAGTGTTATGGAAGTATCCATCTTTACTATCTTGAAATATCGTGTTTACAAGCCAAGCGTCACAAATTCACACACAGGCCTACACACACTCATATACATACACACACATACATACACTTGCATGCGTGATTGCATAGCCCCCTGTGGGCTGGGGGTTGTAGAATATATCCACGGTATTTCCCGCCTGTCGTAAGAGGCGGCTAAAGGGAAGGACTTGCACCGTATTTTATCTGTATCTGAAACCAAATTTGAAATTGAACCGTATCTGAAACCGTATTTAAAGTTTACCTTTTTATCTAGTTGACACTATATAACATATTCGTGTTGGTGTGTCGTTAAATCTCATCTAACTAGCTAACTAGCGTGATTGCATAGATTCCTTTCGCTTTCCGCCAGGAATCAATAAAAGACATGGTACGTAGTTTGTTTCCATGGCCTGAACATTAATTATTGCACGAGTGGGATCACGCTAGGGCAGGAAAAAAGTGTGTAACAATCTGCTCTCAAAAGCACAAGCTGAAGGAGAACTGGGCCTCCCGACGTCCATACGGGGTTTGTCTTCAGGCAGGGCATCCGGTTACGCACTGTCATCACCAGCGGCGTAGCAAGACTATCGGGCCTATGGACTAGAGACAGTGAGGGGACCCCATATAATGGTATCATAAACCCATTTCCTGAGACCCCTCCAATCTCCGTGGGGAGGTACGGCGTAAGAGTGAGACGTTGCACGCACTAGATCCGGGTTCAATCCCGTATCCCATTCACCCGGTTCTTCCAAAGCAGTTCTGCAGTTGTTCAAAGCTTTGTGGTTCCTTTCGAGTATGTACTGGGTGGTTAGACGGTAGGGAGAGTTACGATTTTTTGAGATTTTTTTTTCGCATTTGATTAGGGCCCCTGGACATTGTCCACCCAGTCCACCCGGTCGCTACGCCAGTGGTCGTCACAGTGGGATTGATTGAAGAGGCCCGTTTTGACACTTTCGAAGATGATTTCTTGTACCTGGTAAAAACCGGAATTGGAAGGGCGAGACGGGTGGAGGAGGAGGGAAAATTATACTCTATATAATACGAATTGGTTTACTTACGGCAGGGGTGGCGCCAGGATTTGCCTGACAGGGGGACCAGCAAACCGCAGCCTCGGCGAGAGCGATAAAATGCGGAAACGACGCTTGAAGCAAACTTTGGCTAGCGAAGCCCGCCGAAAATTTCGGGCTCTTATTGGAGAAAATTTGAAAAAAAGTTTGGTTTTTACCATGGAAAATTTGAAAAAAAGTTGGGTTTTTAGTGAAGAAAATTGGAAAATTTGGGGTTTTCATTGAAGAATTTATCCCAATTTAGAACAAAATTAAGTAAATCGTCGCGGCGACTGGTCGTTGTCGGGGACTACATATTTAATCGTATACATAACAGCATAAAAGCTCTCCGGGAAAAAATTTCCCCGACGGGGGGGGTGGGGTCTTCCCCGACGGGGGCCATGGCCCCCTTCCTCACCTGGCGCTATCACTGACTTACGGTGACCTCATGGGATGGGGCAATTAGGACCAAGGGGACGGCAGGAGGCGTTTGATAAAGAGGAGATGTTAAATTTAAAAGCGGGCTAAAATCATACGTTAGTTTCCTCTAGCTCAAATTAGTTTTCATGAGATGGAGATAAAATAAAGTATAGTAAACAAGGCGAGTAACATCCCTACTTATTGATTCACTAAAACTTTTATGAATTATCTTAATTTCTAATTGCCATGAAATCCCATCTAAAGACGTTTAGTTCCAAATGTTTCCTAGCGAGTTCTCTCCGACCTCCATCAGTGGGGGTGGAAGCTAGAGGCCAGGGGGGTAGGGTCCATGGCTCGAAATTATCCTGCCACATTCACCTCTAATGTCGTTTTTTTCCTTGCTGTTCATAGGCCTACTTGTCAACGCATGCTGACAAAATTGGCAATTGTAGATGTTTGTAATGTAACAGATAGCCTAACTTTCGCAATGTAAATGAATGGGGCTGCCCGGCCGAGTAAAAATTAAGAGAGGGCGCTCTCATATGGTTCCTACCAGTTGCGCGAAACGTAATCGCGACGGCGAAGTTTGTAAACAAAACATCGCTTATTACGTCTAGGCTAGTCCGCAGTCTGCTGACCTAGTATTTGGGAAGCTTTGGGGCTTCCCATACTAGGTCAGCAATATACCCATTGTCAAAATTGGGCTACCGCACCTTCAAAAATTTTGAATGGTCTCGAACTTTCTCAAATTCACGTATACTCCTACATAATTGACCTCTACTGGTCCTTTATATGTTTAAGACCCTTCATTCTAAGATTATTTGCACTTAGTGTCCATAAAGAGACAAAAAATTTTGATTTACACAAACGATCCTGTTTTGTTTTTTAAACATTCTATGAAACTGCTAAATCGTGTAACTAGGACGTTCACACTATTGTATGCTAAATAGCACGCATTGCTGTTCAATTGTGACATAGTCCATAGCTATGGTTACGTTCATGTACGCACATATGCGTATATAGCAACAATCACTGCAGCAACGCACGCAGACGATATTACTCTCACAGTAATATGCGGTCAAAAGTTTGTGTTGCAATATATAGCCTAGGCCTAGTTCAGGGAACAAAGTGTACGTGAGAACTAGGCCTAGGTACCCTAGGCTAGTCTAGGCCTACGTACTCTCTCATAAGTTGCTGTTGAAGCTGAATGTTAAAGAGCTCCCCGGTTTTAGTAAGCCGCAAAGCATTGTTCCTGGGCAGTACCCAAAGGTAAAAAGGGATAATCAGCGTTAACATACCCAGAAGAAAAGAAGACTACATCCCTAATATGGTCCTAGTATCAGTAGCGGCCTAGTAGCCAACTCACTGCAGCAAGAGTCAAAGATAGGTCGCTCGGCTATAGCCCGGTAGTTGTACTAAGAAGCATCATTGCTCAATAAATTTCACTTACATGGAACACTTTTCTCTTCTTCCAGTACTTTTGAATATGAACGCACAGTGACTGGTTTGAAGTTCACCTACTGATTGGTCTGTTTCTATGGTATCTTCACTAGCGCACTTTATAATACATGCATTTAAGTTCTTACGCGCTAACAACGGCAAAGCAGCCAAAGCGTTCGTTTTCCAAGAGCGCAGTAGTGTGAGTCAATTATTCCGGAAAATCCCCAAGAAATGTATTACGCGCGTATAGAACGCGTTGTTAATGTGCACACACGTCAACTCTTTTAACAATGGAATTTTCTGTAACGCGTCCTTAGTTTAGTACGCAGATCACCGAACAGCTAGAACGACGCACATATCAAATC
The DNA here is from genome assembly GCA_029531755.1 of Holothuria leucospilota. Classification (NCBI taxonomy): domain Eukaryota; kingdom Metazoa; phylum Echinodermata; class Holothuroidea; order Aspidochirotida; family Holothuriidae; genus Holothuria; species Holothuria leucospilota. The sequence continues at coordinate 57,321,920 of CM055967.1, read as the reverse complement.
CACACTTCCGCCCCGAATCAGCAGAGTCAGCGCGTCTTACAGTGTAGGCAGGGTTGTTCCCGTTACACTTTGAAAGTAACTCGTTATAGTTACAGTTAATTCCATAAAATTGTAACTCGTTACAGTTACTAGTTACAATGTTGAAAAAGTAACTAGTTACAGTTACTTTTGACTGAAAAGTAACTAGCTACATTTCAAAAGTAACTAGTTACTTCAAGGCGAATATACGATACCTCGGTACCTGGAATGGAAGAAGGGGTCATAATTAGATAGTAAGAAGGGGCACATGAGAGGACCGAACCTCATTTGTGCCGGTTATCCTTAGGTGTTCCCCAAAGAAAGTCAATGGTGCCAGCTGATCTTCACTGGGGATTCAGGCAGAGACTCCTTACGCTCATCATGAAGCAGCGAATCATGATACTGTGTCGGAGCTTACGCAAATTATTTGTTAGACGAATATGGTTGTAACCAAAAGTTTTCCACAGTACTTCTTTGACAGTGGAAATCTTTGTACTCCCATCACAATTTAGAGAGATTAACGGCTATTAAAGGGGAGAGTATTGTTTTAGCAGTAATTAAAGTCTTCACCCCTCAAGGGCATAAATACGGTAAAACAATGCTCTATATTTGTTAACGGTAAAATTTTAAAACCTCACCGCTAAGGTTGGGCTAAGTGATATTTCCGCATAAATTTCAGGTTTCACATTGTGTTGATACAAAACAATACATAGAAATGGTGAGACTATGTAGTTTACACATGCAGACCATGTGCCAATAATTCACTGTCCCTTTACAATACATAGGTGAAGCTTTAAGTCGGACACTTCCCTCTTTTTTCAATTAGCTTTGTTAGGATACTTTTAACGCCATTTGGCCATTTCAATATTCTGCTTTATATATATATATATATATATATATATATATATATATATATATATATATATATATATATATATATATATATATATATATATATATATATATATATATATATATATATATATATATATATATATATATATATATATATATATATATATATATATATATATATATATATATATATATATATATATATATGTTAATCTTACTATTATTCCAGTGTAAGGAGTTACGGGCATTGAAAAGAACATAATATAGCCTAAATTCATACGTTTGATTCATCAAATAGGGATACCATATATGCTAATTTAGATACATAAATGGATGCACGGTGTTTACCGACGATTGGGACCGTATAATTTACTAGGCTCCGACGCACGAGTCCGGATTCGACTAGCTTAATGGCGGTCTCAAGAGTGTTTTTCTAGATTAGGAATTTGCCCGGAATAGAAGGTTCCGGAATCGAAATTTTTCCGGAATGTGATGTAACTAGACTTGTACTCGGAGTTCATTCCAGCCGAGTTCTCAAATATGAAAGTTACATTAAAAGTGTTTAAAGTTCCATTGTAATTTGTGCACAATGTACAGATGTAAAGTATTGTCACACACGATCAACTAAATTACTAAGGAGGCCAGGCTATGGAAGTGATTACAAACGATGACATTAATAATGATAGACATGTTCAATAGAATTAAAACATCTGTATATGTTATACATTGGCAAAATGACTCGAAACTGGTGCCATTAGAATCAGAACTGGCCGGAACTTGAGGGGTACGTACCATGCTAGAAAAGATGTTGGTGAGGGCGACGTCCATAATTGAGATCAATGATAAATATATCGAAAATAATTTTACCAAAGAGTCATCAATTTGAAAATTTTCTGTTACTAGTTTGAGTAAAATGCAATTTGTGGTCATTTTGACTATTTGTAACGGGAAAGTAACGGGACCCAAATGCTCCGTTACTGAAATGCAAATGTAACTCGTTACAGGGTTCCGTTACACAAAATGTAACTCGTTACAGTAACGCCGTTACTTGTAACTCGTTACTTCCCAACTCTGAGTGTAGGTATAGGAGTTTAATGGTATCTATGCACCAAATCCTTACGTTTTGTTCCGTTTTGTATCACATTCGCGTCTCGAGACTTGCATGTCATGCATAATATAACGTTTTTTACATGATATACTGTCCGGATTGGGTGATCTATGTTTGTAATACCTTTTTAGGAACTAGGGTTCCTATATGGTATATCGTATAAAAGGACTCTAGTAGGAACCATATGAGAGCGCCCTCTGTCGGTAAGACGAAAACGCCGGGCAACCCCATTGAAACGTTACAAAATGTTTCCAAAAATTTTGTCATACATTCCGCTCCTCGGATGCTTTCTTGCCCTGTACTGCTGCCTTTTGTATCGTGTAATTCACATTGTGTGCAATCTTGTGTTTAGCTTTGGTATGTTGTAAGTCGTATTTGTAACCGTATTGTCTGTCCATGTGCAATTGTGAATTAAATTGAGGCATCACTTGGCCAGTAACGCTCATGGTGAAAGGTTTGCTGTTTTGGTTATTTCATTTGTTTCGTTCGTTATGTTCAAGTCCAGAAAACGCATGAATATCGAAGACTTTCTGGGACAAATGTTATTTTAGGCGCGAATTTCGTCTCTCTATTACTACTAGGCTTTAGGACAACTTGAGTGGCATAAGTATTCCAAAGCTCCATGGAACTTCAACCATCCTTTTTCCTCCCCACCCACAAGGCACAGCCCCCTGCAGCATCAAATGCCGTAATACAAAGCGGTCAAAAGGTAATTTTGTAATTAGTTCAGTGAGAATTCAAGGTTATCAGAAGAAGAAAATAGTCAAATGCTTCAGTCTTATGCCGACAGTTTTCGTAAAATATCCGAGATCTCCTGAGAGCTTCTCCCACTGATCTCCTACCAGGGCGTTTTCTCTCGACCGTTGGACCCCACCAGGAGCCGTAGGCGAGCCCGTAGACTCCGTGCCCTTGGAAAATCCCCTTGTTCGTGTCCCACTTCCAAAAACGTTTCGCCACCCCTGACCCCGATGAAGGCTCCACGCCTTCGTTAATAGTAGGGGGTTGAGGATTCCTCAGGAAGGAAACCCTACACCACTTTTATACTACCCTTGGCCGGGTAGACATGGGGGCGTTTGCCCAACACCATTTGGTGGAAGGGGGCAATGAGCTGAAAAAAGTTGGAAACCACTGGTATGGAAGATTAGCTACTGTATCAGTGTGTTTGAACTACATTAGTGCGCTTTCAAATGCAAGGGCCCTGACATGTTGAATACTTACGCCATGTCTGTGGTAGGCTAACCCTGAATGGCCCTAACATTCTGTGCAACCGTCTTAGAGTCTTACAGCTTGTGTCACAGGTAGAAACCGCATTCACTCCAGGGGTAGCCACTTGCCAGAGCGGAGTAGAGGGCAGCAGCTTATTCGCCCCTCTCAGGAGACTTTTCCCCTGTTTCCCCGAATAAAATTACAGATTATAGTGGAATTGTGCAAACTTACGGTATTCATGCCGTGCCCTTTCCGCCGTAATTCCACCGCACGGCTACGCCACTGAGTCTCACAAAACTCTGGATTACCTTTTAGGCTGCACTGGATACATGCCTTTGTGGGTGTAATAGCAGATAGGCTGCATAAAATCGTATTTTTAAGATAATGTAACCTTATGGTGTTGATGAAATTTGCGATGAGTGATGGGATAATTACAACGTGATGGAAAAAAGGCGTGTCTATAGCAAAACGTGATGACAACTATAGAGTTTGCTATTTACTGTTCGTTACTCGTCATGCTCAATGAAGCGTATTCCCTATATATAGCTTTCGCCAGACTCATGGACTGTGTCTGTGATTATGGTCTTTGAATCTGCACCGTTAAAAGCCATACGCAATTATAAATATTTTATAACGATGTGATGAAATGACAATGATTAAGGTACTGATGCAGGCTAGATGCAGCTAGGTTCGAAGATGAAAATTTCTTCAACGATTTAATTGGAATTTCGGCCTTCCATTCAAAGAGAGTAATTATTGCTGTTACTCCAAGAACATTTTGCATCATTTCTATGTACATAGATTTTTCATCCATAGTTCACATAAAGCTACATGACCTTTCATTTAACAGTTCAGTATTTGATAAATGAGCTAACACTTTCTTTTTCGGGATCACACCAACGAGGTATTCTGGGGTATACCCTGCCCCTCCAATACAACTGTGATGTCAACTAGAGACGCTATTAACCGTTTCTTGCAATTCGGCATCCAAACATATGTAACATATAAATTTGGTCCCTCGTAACCTGGCAGTTGGCTATACGGGGTCACCCCCTTCCGCACAACCACCCCCTTGACCTCTTTTGGTCCATTCTGAAACATTTACACCATTTTGTGTTTCTGCTGTTTCTTGATGGACAATCAACATGACCACGTAGCCTACCGTAACCAGATTATTTCCTTTCAGAACCGCATTTTCTTGAAATTCGAGGGATGAGCAATTTTATGACAGTTTAACCAGGGAGCTGTAAGGGACCTCTCACAGCTCCCTGGTTTAACTGAAGTGAAATTTGAAATGTTACTTGACAGTGACAGCTCGCTCTGCAAGTTGCAACTCTGCGGTTCGTCATCGTCACACCGGGTGGTCACGTTGTTAGAATTCTAAACAAACTCTGTTAGAATTCTAAACAAACTCTCGAAAACACACTGGATGTTTGTAAAATGCAAACCTTTAAAGAAAAAGATTCGTATAAAAATGGTAGCCAACACAGAAGCTACAGAGTATCGATCAAGATCAGAAATAATTTATGAACTAAGAATGAAATAAAGTCAGCTATGTTTTGTGCTATGAAAGAAAAAAAAACTCTGGGGTCACTCATGAGCGACCTTTGCAAATCGAGGGTAGCTTCATAATTGTGTGTCAATGGCTTTGGTAAATACTCATGACATTTTCCATTGTGCAACATACATATTCTGTTCAGCGTATAAAGCCGACGACACTTTACCTGCATGAGATCTCTTATAAATTTTCAAGTAGGTTATTACTGCTTTGGAAATCTCAACAAGCACAATGACAACAATCACATCACAATACAGGAACAGTACTATACCTTTCGTAATACAGGCAGATAACAAATGTACTTCACTAAAAATACTTTATAAGTATGGTAGCTGTTATAGACGTATTGCTTTCTCACTTTCCTGACGTCACAAAGGATTTTGAAACCTTAGAAACAGACACACTGTAAAAATTGATTAACACTTTTTTGTAACAGATAATAAACGCGTCTTGGCGTTTATGTAACAGAAAAAACAATAAAATACATAAGCAAATTAAACGTCTAAAACGCCAACTTTAACACATTGACGCCACTTTAACGCCATCTCGTGAACACGTTTATGCGTTTATTTCATGATTACTGTAAACATCAAGTTGTTTTTAATAAAGAAAAATTAACATATATACAAATCATGTAAACGTGTTTGCGGAGTGCACTTTAATTGACGTCATTATCCTTATCATGTGTTAATATTCGTTCAGTCATTTACTGTGCGTATCCATTTTGTTGTTCGTTTTCTAATTCTTAGACGCCATATATGTGTTAAAAAATGAAGACGTCTATTTTTACAGTGCAGACATTCAGCTTTGTAGGCTAGTTCCTTCCATTTCTTTGCCGACAGTTGGCGGATCCAAGATTTCTCGAAAGAAGGGGGGGGGGGGTAAGGGCAAGTATGACTACACACCAGAACATCAAAATATTGTTAAAGGGAAATATTGCGTTTGTTGGAAGGAAAATTGTCATATTTTTAAAACCAATGTTAATAGATACAGAGTGATAGATAATTCAAAATAAGGTAAGTACGGTAGCTTTCTTTTCAATAGACAGAGAAAGGTTCTCAAAGGAAAGAAATTCAGTTATTTGTTGCTCAAGAATCATTTGTTGGCCCAAACTTTCAAAAATTTCAAATGATACAACTTCTATAACTTTTGTAATGCATAATATTTTGAGGCGATAAAGCTATTGCTGGAGTTTATTGGTGAGATTGAATGGTTTAATAACGATTAAAGCTATTTTCCTTGTATGCCATGTTGGTGAATTTTATAGGCAATATTTCCCTTTAAGGTTTATGGACTTGTAATTGTCATACCTGCCTTTTTAATTTCAAAGGCACTAAAACGTTAAAAATAGCAGCAATTCCCATTCAAAATCCATCACACATTGACTATTTTACAAGGCATTAAATGTTTTTGCACTTACAAAAAATCATGAATCATCACGAATAAACATGAGCTACATATGCAAATTTGTGATGTGGAAAGACCGAGAATCATAAGATATGCCTTTATTCTCCTTTTTTTTTTTTTTTTGTTTAACCTTTATTCCTAGGGCAGTTTTAAGTTGGCATGTCCTGAGGGGTTCATTTTGGAATTAGCTATTGGCTACTGTGAAAAAGTCCACATTAAACACCAAACTAGAAAGTAGCTTTAAGTAATTAACAGATATTTATAAAGAATTAACAAAAGAACTATAGACCCTATACAACACGCCACATCATAGGTTTTGCATATATAATGAGGAATCTCAGAAATGGTCACACTTTGAAGAGGTATATCTTAAGAACGGTAAAAGATATTCACATTATTTTCAACGTTTTTTTTTTGTCATCAGGATATCTCAGTCTATCACTGATGTGTAAAAGAGCTGTTTTTTTTACATGTTCACATACCTTTTAAGGCAAAATGCAGTCACCCCAAATTGAATTAGTTCACCCTGGTATCTTAATTCATTATTGCTACTGTATTGTTAAATTAATACCCAGTATAAGTCTTGGTTTACATTGAATACGCCATATTTATGCTCTGAACACCATGAAAGATATATGTAAAGAAAATAACAGTCAGTTTTGTAACGAGTCACTCAATTTTGCCGTCGAGTCGACTCATTACTACTTTCAATGTGACTCTAGTCATTGTATTATTTCTATGAGGAAAATTATGATACAATTGCTGGAGTCATTTCCCTTTTGAAAATTAGTGACTCGAGTCATGACTCGTTACAACACTGATAACAGGCCATAGGTAAGATTATGTTAATGCGTCAAAACATATTGGGGAGACTGGGCAGTGCCTATATAGTTCAAAAAGGGACCCGTCCCCAGGTCCCGGCCCAAGGCCCCTTGATCAATCTCTGGAACCATTTCGAAGGGTAGTATTGATTCACTTATCGGCTAAGTGTGGCAAAAGTGAGAGGAGGGCTACATATCATCAAAAACAGTTTTACAAGAAGTCATATGAAATTAGACATCTATAGGACTTAAAGCAAGTCTAAATGAATATTTTTAGAACAAAAAATTGACCAACTAAATGTATTTTGCTTCAAAAGAAGAAACAGAATATTTTCTCGTCTGAAGCAGGCAGTTCCCATAGCATCTCATAGCATAGGATCTGGTGTGTGAAGATACCTATGAATTATGTTAGTCACCCTTTTAAAGAGAAAGAACCGCATTTTGTGAAGACTAAATCTTTCAAAAACAGGCTCAAGTAGGCAAAACTACACACAGCAAATGGCAAATAATTTAAGGTTCATTACAAATCAATGGAGGCTTTTTCGAAAACGTTAGAGATTCTTTTTAATTTTTTATGTCACACTGTCATAACTTTTTTTCACTGAATATCTTAGAGGTAGTTTTCCTTCCAAAACTCTTAAATGTTCCGCTACCTTAGAGAGTCACTTTGACAAAACGTCACAAACTTGTAATTTGAAAATCTTGTATATTTAGTATTTTTACGAATTAATTAGAGGTATATCATATTTCTTGCACATGAGGTTCTGGATAAGGGGTACCATGGGCCCGTTTTCAGCTATTCATGTCCAGTGGTAGGCAGCATGAGTATATGTCTATGAAGAGCATGCAAGGATCCATTACTGATACCATTGCTGTGAAAAATGGGGGATCCCCCTTCACCAACATACCTCTCTCTGTGGCTATATACACCAGTAGACCGCCGTGGATGTCGTAAGTTCCACCTTAAATGGGCTAAATAATACAGGGGCTTGTTATCTATGGAATCTTACCACTCCAGTGATCATTTTTATTCATAATAGCGGAATGGTATACATTTAAGTATTGAACTGCTTGTTTTGCTCTATCCATGTGTCAATGTGTGGTAACTAACACCCGACGTTCTGTCGATTCACGTGCAAGTCGTTAATGACCCACATGTGCTACGTTCAGTGCACGTGAGCCGTAAAAATATTCAAATGGAAACCTCCCAGCTTTATGGCGATAATTGCTGGTATACATTTTGCGTGTCTATCACACTAAATCCAGACAAACACTTCTAGTTTCTGCCAAAAGAGTAGCAGCACACAAATATTTCACCTCTATATTACGTGAACAAACATAAAATTGTATATGGTTGACAGTTGACGGCTTCAAAGCTATAAAATGAAACCTGTAAACGCATATTTTTAAAAGACGTGCTTTAGACCAAATCTATTGATCGGTAAATTTTAATTCTAAAAGTATTCTCCCGAGCTTTTTTTCTGTTTGCTTTACAAAAATGAGTTGTTCCCTTTATGAATTAAAAATTATGTATCGATTGCGTATATAATGACTCTTTATGTCTTTTTTTGACGGCATGTATCTTCTTATGTCTGATTTTCGCAACTTTCCTGTTTGATTTGCAATTCCACTTCGACTAAGATGTATGCTAAGTTATAAGTATGACTGATGTGTGTTACTTCCATCCTACAAGGAACGCAAAAGAGAACAGACAGCAAACTTTGTTTCAAGTTACTCGGTTAAATCTCCAGTCTGCCCGAATGATACCGATGTTGTGTGTGTCAAGTTATTGCTATCCGGGATTCTAGAACACCCGATTTGCCCCTCTTGATTCTGTCCACGCCTCTCATTTTTAAAATAAAAACAGCCCTTATGCGTAAGACGTCACAGAACAGAAAGCACCCCTCTCCATGAAGGCAAACGCGTATCCTTACAATTTACACCAACATGATGCAGATAGCTCATTTGTGTACTCGTAAGTCTTCTACACGGGCGGGCAAGGTTTACGTCGTACCTACCATGTGTTTGATTGTTTACCCGCCAAAATGACGTCTCGTGACGTCAATGTATAAGGTCTATTACCTAATGACATGCACGCAAAGGTTAATTAACATAACACTGAGTCGCCATCGCGTCAACGCCAGGTGACCACTCCTTTCAGACCCGATGCTTGCCTCATGGAGCTACTAGCTCAACGGTTTGACCCCATGCTTTCATCACTTGTTAGCTGCTGTGTGTTGAAAGAGAAGTTGTTTTATCCGCATATGGGGGGAGCGTTGGGTCGTGTGTCCCCAGCTTGAAAAAAAGTGCAAAATGTTGCTACACTCTCTGATAGGCGTTTGTCAAAATTGAAATCACACCCTCAGATTACAAAATCTTGCATACGCGAGTGTATAGTAGGCTACTTTCTTTTAAAATCCAGCCAGCTTTTTTAAGGAATACATTCTGCTTTTGATTGGTTGGTTATTCTGTCATTAAACTTTCGTAACTTGGTAGACCTGTAGAGTTATAAGCATGAAAATTTAGCTATATTTTACGGCTGCCGAGACCTACATCGGCTATAAAGTCTGGGCTATGATTCAACATTTCGTCACATTGACCCATAAGCCAACGAAAGTCTTGTTCCTCACCGTCTCCCCCCCCCCCCACACCTCTCTTATTCGAAAGTGTGTCAGGGGTTAGGTAAAACCCCAATCGATGCGCCAATATCGTACTTCCGAAAGCTTCCACCAAAACGTGTACGGTACATCCACAAACGTAAAGTAAGCAGAAACGTTGTGCTGTTACTGCTTTGTAGCTTTGCAGCTACCGTATAATTAATCACGTGCAACTTGACGTGCAACTCGGCGTCTACTTAACGTACAAAGCCTAGCTGGTTTGTATAATATCTTTAAAGCGAATCATAAACAACAATGTATATACATCATTCCATAAACACTGCCGTGTAGAGAGACCACTTGTCTTCTTGTGTGGGTCGTTGCTTCATTTTAGGTGGAATCGCTGACTACTCTTTTTAAATATGTTATTAACGGAAAAGGGATACCCTTTACAGTAAGCATTCATTCGAGAGTGTATTATTGTGTTTTTGAGGGTTTATAACTATAACAGTAAATAAAGGAATACTGCAGTCATGAAACTTTATTTCAGTAGTCTAAGAAATTGCATGGTTACAAACAACGTGTTTTCAGCTTCATGGTCCAAAACTGTCACAAAAACCACTCAACTGAAGAGTTGTTTAACTGTGTGCCTTGCTGCAAGATGAAGTTAAATCAGATAGTTTGGACGGCGCAAATTGATCACTATTTGACTAACGATTTGTGGTGTATCTTCTATAGAATATGTTCGCTCTGTTGAAGGCATCACCGTGACACCACAGCGTCCTTGCTCTTAGCATCTACATAATACTCATTGAGAAAAATCACCAAGATGTGCAAGGTGTGTCAGGTTGCAGGCTCGTGTCAACTTTTCTTTTATCTCTTTGGCAAATTGTTCACTTGATTACAATTGCTTTGGATCAAGTTTCAATGGCTCCTCATAAATTTGCAAAATCTCGTCATATTTGGTAACTACTGCTTACCATACAGAATACGAAAATTTATTGTCCTAACTCAGATTACATACCTAGTATGTTATTTGCATTTCTTTGTATTAAAAAAAAAACCAATTCGAAGACTTCAGAATGTTATGGTGTCCTATTACTATAGAATTGTTCAATATACCACTCAAGAACACCCTTTGTTAGCAAAAGCCGATCTCTCGGGACCATTTAATCATCTCAATTTTAAAAGGAAAGAAAAACAAATGGATGCTACCACTTCATAATTCTATAGATTATTGCCCAATCTACTATGATTATTCATATAGTGAAAATTTCAACATATACATTATATTTTATATTTATTTGCATTTTTGTGTCTTTAAAGGAAATATAATTACGTCCATTGATTTCATTAAGATGTAAAACGGTCTCTTTCAGAATTATAAAAAGGGTTGACGTACACCGCCGATATGTCGAATTGATTTGACTGCGATATTTTGCTACTAGTCGGATTCTTGATTCAAAATTTTTGCTAGATCCACTGAACACTTTGAGAAGATGTTTGTAGATTTGTGTTTCATATTCTTTGGGGAAAGACTATGTATTATTTTTTGTTACCGTCATATACTTTATATATTGACTGTGCAGTCATTGGCTGTGGAGCAGAGGCTTATGAAGTAAGCATTTACATCAAATTCTTTTACTCCTGCAGAGCGAGTCGGCGGTCGTTTGTTAACTCGAAGCATCAAAACAGCTGGAGCCGGAAAAGATTTCTTCGATGTCGGTGGAGAATGGTTGAGCAGGTCATTTAAAAATGTTTTTTTTTTCTATTTATTATTCGTTAACAATGAAAAATGTCTATTTTATTGAGAAAAGATGCTTAAACATTTATAAAGGTATCATCTGATGTGAATGCCCACAAAACAAACTAGGAAGAAAGAACCTGAAGCAACCCAAAGAATTAGTGCATAATAACTGCCTGTATTCCACCTTTAGAAGTTTGACTAAAGTGGAGGTAAAAGTCAAGATATGTCAACAAATTGGAGTCTTTCTCAAATTATTTTGTACGTTCTTTAAGGAAAATCGCCTCCGTTTTCCTATACCTTGTATTAAAATTAAGGAATTTTTCTTTACTGGGTTAATATACAACCCCATTGACTTCTGTTATTTTTAGCCATCCTAATGGGAACGTATTAGCCCGGAAACAACCGAAAATAAGGAAACGGAACTGGCCGAAGTCCTGCTTTACTACTAGTTGTTTTTTACTGGATGCAAAGAGGGCTTGGCTTCTCGATATCTTTTAAAAGATGGCGATGATTGGAGGCCTTGTCTCGTTCAACTGGTAAAGCCCTGTTATATCGTCGTAGGAAGTCCGTTCTTCCCCCATCTATTCTTTGCTAGGTCAAAAACATATTTTATCGAAAAGTAAGAGAAAAGGTAACCCCATCTCCACCCCAGGGTCACCCTATCATGTTACGACATCAACCTACTACATTGTTTCATATGACAGAATAGCAACACACACCGTGTTCCAGTTATTATCCCTGCAAATCCGATAAGTATGGCTAGCTTACTAGGAATCCGGTGAAGTTGATCAGGAAGTTGTCTTAGTTTACCATTATGTTCGATGGTCTGCACGGCAGCAATTGGAAGAGGTAGCCGGTACACATTAGACCTGTTTACAAACCTACCATTATTTACTTTTCAGGGCAAATGATTAAAGCCACAGGTCTATCCCGCTCCGTTCCTTCCATGCATTTATTAGTCAAAAGAACTAGACCACTGGCTTTTGACCAAGCATGTAACCTCTACTATTTACGGTCTCATTGTCATCCCCCTCACATAACTCGTGGCCTTAATTCCCATTTCCCCATACAAATGGCAAAATCCCCTCTGTATGGATCATGTCTCCCACTTGAAATCATCTGCACTAAACCAATGATTATTGAGTTTGCTTTCATTTTGTATTTTTTTTTCAGAAAACAGAAACGAATGATGGATCTTACCACTGAGCTCGGCCTTGAGACCTATCGCCAAAATTACGCTGGTGCTAAGATACTGGTTCCTGTTGACGGTAAACCTGTTCCATTCCTGGACAACTTCTACCCTATTAACATGTTTGGAAGATACGACTTGAACTCATTCATCGCAAGAGTAAGTCTAAGAAGGCTGCCTCTGTCGAGGATAAAAAATCTACAATTTTAATATAAAGCCTGAGATAACGCCACTTTCTACAATCCGTGAAACGTTTTAGCCAAAAGTTTTTGTTACGCTACGCGCCGACTGAGGTTGGCTTTCCACAGCAGTTCACATGTCACGTTTCACATACCACGGTTCACGTGACAAGTGTGGCTTTCTGTTGAAGTCATGTTTCGGTTCACATCACGCCCTCTCCAGTGATAATTTTATTCTTACGGGATGATTTTGCTGGGGTTGAGCCTTTTTTTTGCCAGGGAAAAGCCTATAGTACCTGAGAATATTGCCCAATTTTTCCAAAAACCTGCCAGAGAAATAGGTTTTCTCCGAAATATCGGGACTGGGTGCGTCCCCCAGCCCCGGTACCATGAGTCATCCTTCCGTAACCGTCTCCACTCTCTGGGCTCAGGTTGCTAACCTCTGCCCAGAATCCCCTTCACTCAACGGGAAAATCCGTACGCCATCTTGGAGTAGCCTAACGTATTTTATCAATTGAAATAAGCTTTGGGAGATGGCAGTTTTTGTCTAGGGTTTCCTTTCGTTTGAGTTTGCTGGACTTTATTATTTTGTAATCGGGGCGTGTGGGATCCCATAGTAATGGCATGTCTTGAGACAAAGTACACAGATTACTTTTGTAGACGTCCACCTTTGATAAACTTGTTCACTAAATACACCGTGTGACATGTCACGCCGTGTCACTTTTCACAATTTATGAACTCGTTCATTCTTTGATTTACGCATGAACCGTGATCAGAGGAGAACAGGTGATACGTGAAAAACATTGACCATCAATGTGAATCCATGACATCACACCTGCTTGCTTCAAGTTCACTTTTTGTAGAAAATGTGTCAACTTCAGTTGCTAATATCTCGGGAACCGAACATGGGAAATGAAAGAAAATTTCACTAGAATGCTTGGAATATTTTCCTTGTCAACATATCAAACATAAATTTGGTCTTGGACTATTCTTTTAAATTGACTGAGTTTTAGTATGAGACTGGAATATCTTTAAAGGTAATGGTGCAGTCACCCCAATCAGAGTTAGTATGCCCCGTCACTCTAGTTCATGAATGGCCTATTTTGATCATGTGACAATGTTTTTGTTAGTGAATTGTGAAATTTAAGGAGAATTTCTCCTTGCTTTACCTATTGCTTGTAATAGTTATGTTCAAAACGTCTACAGAGGTGCTTGTAATGCAATAAGAAGAGATTTGCAAGAATTTGTTGATTCTTCAAAGCAAATTTTGGGGGGACTGACTATGTTGCCTTTAAATTTTAATTTTTCTGCTCTTCAGCTGGAAATCCTGCGTCAGTACGTGCCAGTGGATGATCCAACTCAATGCGAAGATGCAATGGAATGGGATGGAATAACATTGGAGGCATTCAAGAAATCCCATACTTGGACAGAAGGTATTCAGTCAGTCAGTGCCAATTTACACTTCCCTGGTTTTATAACCATACAAACTTCCCTGGTTTTATTACCCTGTATTGTGACAGTAAATAGTAGTCTCGCCTTCAAGTTACCTGCACTTCTCATTTTTGCAATCTAATGGTATCCGAATGCCACCCTTCCAGATGTGGTAAAGTTCCTTGCAAACAAACAGTTAACAATTAAATTTAGTTTCATCAGTCTTTACTACATCCAAACACAAAAGTAATAAAATAAATTTTAACAACATGCTCTAGTTTATTTTGGACATGGCATCTGCCCACATGTCAGGTGGAGAGAGTCATTTGCGTCAATTCAACGAGCTGCCACCAATGGTCTTAGTACATCCTCAGGTAAAGTTGTAATTAATTTAAAGTGTACCTAAACTCAAACATTTTAAAAGTACAGGTTGCAAAGGTTAAAAAATAAATCTCATTGGTCAAATTCTCATCTTTGCAGGGCAATCCCGCGCTGACATATAAAATGTTGAAGTTTATCCATTCAACTGAACATGGTCAATTGCAGAATTATTTGTGATGTCAAGCTTGTACTACTCAAATAACATTCTTTTGTTTTTGTTCTTCCTCAGAACATTACTTGTAGTTCCAAACGGTAATCACTATCTTATTGTTACAGACTATTCAAGTCCTCTCCTCACAACACATTATGCCAGAAAAGAGTAACTTTCAAGGTCATACTTTGGTCACATTTTGTCTCATATTTTGTCTTAAAAGGAAGATCATGTTTTGGTCATATTTCGTCTCATTTTGTGACACATTGATTGACAGTTTGTCTCATAGTTTGGTCATATTTTATCTCTTTATCTCTGAATGAAACAAAAGCGGTCAATGTGACTTGTACAAGGAAGACATCACGAATTATTGCGCAATGGACACTGTGTTAAATTAAGTGAATAAATTACGTTTCATAACCCAACATCTGAATAGGCTATGAAAATGGGTTTAAGACTGATAAGAGCGATATTCCAGCCTCTGTAAAAAAATTCTTGTAATTTTAGACTTTAGGCACGCTTTAAAGGTCTGTGGATATGATAATATCATATGTGATTCAAAAAACATTAAAACGTTGAAAAGCCACAATTTTCATCTGCATCCTTCAAACTGACCATTTCAAATACAGTTACCGTTTTTGCACCTATACATTACAAAGAATTATGAAGAACATATGCGAATTTGTGACGTAGAAGGAGTGACTCTTCAGAAATGCGTTCTTTTACCAATTGTTTTTATCTTTACCATTTACAATGACAGCTGTAACGTTAGTATGCTAGGAGAGGTTTATTTTGTAGATACCTGTTGCATGCTTGGAAAATGACCACAATTAACAAAATAACTAACATGGGACTAACGAAAGAAATTTAAACACACAATATTCCACACCCTCGATTCCCAAATAGTGGGTCGCGACCCAAAATTGGGTCGTGAGATCAGGGAGTTGTCATTTAGACAAATAGCAACTCCCTGGTGAGATGAAAACTGACGGGTACCGAGCCCATCTGGGGGTCGCGGGACTCGCGTAGCCTTGGAATGGGTTTACAACATATTTCGTACCCCTTCCTGCAGAAAATTTTGCATATGCCCCTTAAATTGGGTCGATGAATAACGCCATATCATGAAATTTGGATCGCTTGAAAAAATCGGTGGGAATCACTGTTCCACACCATGGTTTTAGCATAGCTAATGAGAAATCCCCCCCCCCCCCCCAAAAAAAAATTACAAATTATGAAGAAGAATATCTCTTGAAAAAAAGGTAAACAATTTTGAACAGAATTTTCATCAGGGAATCTTAAACGACTGCTGTCGAGTAACTATTGTTTCGTCACTGACCTCCTGACTCTCTGACTCACCGACTCTCTGACTGACTAACAGAGTGGACTTACTCACTGAACGACTGACTGACTCACTTACTGACTGACTGACTCATTGACTCACTCACTCACTCATTTCTGAACAAGGGAGGCCATTTGTTCTCAATACTGGGGGACATTACCCTTTTTTCAAATAATTTACTGTGTAAAAAATCAAAGTCAATGGGCGATTTCTCAAATATTGGGGGACATCTCCCCCTGTCCCCCGGGATCGCCACCCATGTTTTTGAAAACGTACATAACTACACATTCAATCATTTTCCCCAGCTGGCCGTTTGATCTTCGATGCTCTAGTCGTTCTCAACCTTGGAGTTACTCCTCGCGAGATATCCTTACTCTTCTTCTTGTATGTATTAAACACCTTTGATGGCTGGAACAACTTCTGTAACGTTGGAACCGATACAGCAAAGGAATTAAAAATAAAGGCAAGTTTCTAGTTCTTGACTTTTTGAAGTGACCAATAATTCACCAGGTATTTAATCATTTAGTTGCTGTGATATGGATTGTGTATCTCCGACGAGATGCGATTTATCAGTTTATATAAGGGGGGGGGGGCGGACCGTTCAGAATAATGTATACGTCTATAGTCTGTAAATGTAGGGTACCATGCGTCATTAAAAAAGTTGCTCATTAGGCTGAAAATATAAACCTTTCTGAAGTATGGGTCATGTAGTCTGAATACTAAAGATTATAACATTTGCATAATACGATTGATGACCAAATATTGAGGAAGAGACAGGTCGAAACTTGAAAGGTATGCCCTGTCCCCACCAAATTATTGAAGGTGTCCACCATTACCCGTAGTCGTCGCCATTGGTATCATCTATTCGACCTCTACTATTTAAACTTTAAGGGAGGCTCTCTACGCCAACCCCCAAACAGTAACAATTCTCCTTACTAAGTTAACTTCTAGTCCCTCCTCCAATTTAAAGGAAGAAGGCAGTCGCCCCAAGTTTATTTTCAAAAATTTGCTAAATCTTACAGATCTCCTCTTATTTCTTTCACAAGTATTTTCATAATGTTCCTGTATAAAATCACTGAATATTAAGGGTAAACCAATGGGTTATTCTGCATAATTTTAGGAAATAAGTAAAAAAAAAAAACATTGTCACATGATTAATAGGAGCCATTCCTGAATTGGGGTGACGGGATACACTAATTCACATTGGGGGGACTACATTTTCCTCTTAAACCAAGCCTCCTATGTAGTATACCTCTAAGACAGAGCCATAGTGGCCTGCACTGATCTTAAATTGAGTCGAGGCAATACTGTATTGTCAAGCACAGTGTGCGTAAGCTTAATTGGGACCACAACAGACTGTACAAGTCATTGTTGACCAACCGAAGTGAAACTGTATTGTTTGAATGGATGTCAATCAAAGTGCAGTTATCAACTGTATTTAGAACTCTGGAGATATTCCTAAATATGTTTGGGCAGAGAGTTACTAGCATCTCCCTGGTTTGGGGGATGCCATAACACATTGTGCACTCGTAGATATCTTTAAGACACTGTTCATAGTTTTAAATACAAACGATCAGAAAAGGAAATAAAAAAGTCGATTTCCGTGCCACATTTGTTTCTCAAAGTAATGACATTCCCGGTACACCCCTCTTTAGTTTCGCCTTGAAATACATCCGGTCATTAAAGTTTCCGTCTGAGAGCTTAAATATGTTCCATAACTGCAATCGTTTTACATCATACACCAAAGAAAAAGGGGATGGGGCGCTCAATTGCAAAATACAAAAGTGTAACAAGCGTCAAAGAAAAGTACACCTTTAATGCGCAATTTACTTTGGGATTCATTCCCCGGTGTGATCATGGGACCGTTTGTAAGATAGTTACTACCACTTTGCACGAAAATTCTTTAATGAATGATAATGTCAAAATGTGTTTCAAACTGTACCTAATCGTCGTTTATAATCGATAAGTACTATGATATATACTTATCACTACACCGACAGCCCCTAATATCGTTCCTTGTTTTCAGGCAAGACTAACTGCAGATGCGAACTATCAGGCGTTCATAATAATCAAACTATCTTTTTAATAGGCCTATACCGAAAAAAATCCTTCCTTGTATTTCAGCTTAAGATCTTTGAGAATTTTCAATATTTTCAAGACACATCAAAGGTGGCGCCAGAAGGGCGAAGTGGTGGTAGCATGGTGGCGCCAGGGTTTGGGACGGGGCCAACCTCCCCTACAGGGTGGGGGAAGCAATTCAAAGCCCAGACAACGGCTATCAGATGCCAGCAAGAATGTAAAGCCAAAATACGAGTGGAAAATTTTCGGTTTTAATTGAAAGAAACAATTTAAATTCATCGGGTTTATTGACGTAAATTTGGGAAATCGGGGGATCCGAAATCTTTAGTGAAGTAAATTTGAAAATTTTGGAGTCTTATTAAAAAGGCTGTCCAGGTTGAGGGCAAAAACAAGTATACTGTCGGGCGACTTCACCATCAGGGATTAAGCCTAAATTCTTTCTCGTATACCCAGTAAGGCTCCCCGACGAAACTCACTGGCATATTTCCCCGACAGGGGGAGGCAGCCTTTTCGGACGGGGAGGGGAAAGGCATGGTTCCCCCCTGGAAAGGTCTATGACTCCGTCGAAGAAAATAGGTAATTTTAACGGGAGGTCACTGAACAAGGACCCATTCCCAGTGTACATTTGCATATTAAGTTTTAATCTATGAATTAGAAAATATGTCTACATATAAAGAGATCATAATGATTGAAGGCTTAAAGATAATTTTGGGATTATGAACCCATCACATAGAGGTAATGGGCCATTACATATGTATGCTACTTCAAGACCTTCAAAATTGTTGTCATTAATAAAAGGTGCTAATTCGTAAAACATGGTTTTTGCGCACCATATTTTTCAGGGAGGAGCTGAGAGACTTTGTGCAATCCTTGCCGACAGAGTGGAGAAGGAAAAGATTATTTTAAACGATCCCGTGGTAGAGATTAACCAGGAAGATGAAGAATTCTCCTCAGTGAGGACACTGGAGGGACGTATCTTCTGGGCCAAACGTGTCGTGATCGCCATTCCTCCAAAATGTATTGGTATGTTGAACAGACGATATTAAATCACTTGGAGTTCTCAGGTGTAGGCCACTTTCCCCGGGTGAGGAGTTACTGAGTCAGCAACACAGGCAAATATTGCTTTCCAAACAACCACCTTCCAATTTGCGTTATGTTAATGATGAAATTCGTCAATTTGGGGATTTACATTTCAAATTAGTAACCTAGCGTTGAGCTGGACGGTCAAATCTCATGTTTCAACTACCCAGCGCTTTCTATTCTTTTTCAGTTGCCCATAAGCTATACGATATGAGGTCAATGCATAGATGAATTAGATTTCGTATCTTCAGTGTAATTTCGACCGCCATTTGACCCAGCTATAAGTCTAGGTAACGAAATCATTCTTCATGCCTTGAAAAAAAAAACACTAAAAACTTCTACATTCTTGGTGGATCGTACCGTCTCGTGCACTAGTCCGATATATCCAGTATCAAAATTGTCATTTAAGCCCTGGCAGTGACTGTATGTACTCAGGCAGTTTTAAAGTAGCCTGACTTATTTACAAAAGTCGCCGATTTGCATTCAAATGCTAAAATGGAGTAGGCCTACGTTCAATGTCTAGCTATTTATGCCATATTTTGTAACAGTGCATTGACAAAAAGGAAACTTATGTGGAAATAACATATTTCAATTCGCTTAGATGTATTAACTTTCTTTACCCTAGAGAGAATATCATTTCGACCAAAGCTTCCACTAGGTAAAGAAGCCATCCTTAAACGGTCATTTGCTGGAATTTGTCTGAAATACGTCGTAACATTTGAAACGGTATGGCACAACTCATTTCTTATTTCTTGGGATATTATTTAACAAAGTAATCTCCTTCTTTGGTACTCTTCTTGGAGAAGATATTTTAAAGTAACGTTTGCTATCTTTTTTGACAGTTGACTGAAAATTTGATTGTGCGAAGATCTGCTTGTAGATGGAATTAACAGCGCCTTGTCTTGGTATCATCTTTTTCTAATTGTTGAGAATAGTGAGCCAATACGGTAACTTTTCAAAGGGCTGCGAGACTGCCAAAATTTCTATAAAAAACTGGATAATTAAAAACATTAAAACATACCACGTAGTTGAAGAAAGTGTAAAAATCGCTAGCTAAATAGATGGATCAAGAATGAGGATACTGAATGAATCAAAAGTGACGATATTTTATACACTCAATTGTGTTCTTAAACTGTAGGTTGTTTCTGTTGCACAGTGGACAGTTGGTGGTAGGAGTGGGAAAGTGGGACAGGGCATGCACTTGGCTAAATCTCTTGTGATGTCTTCAGGCCTCTTTGCCGCGGACTTCACTTACATATGGACAGAGGATCACGTGACCAATACGGTCGCCACGTTTCGAACAAATTTAGGCTTACCAAGATGGCCGCCGGGCTACTACCATTTGCCCAATTTCAAGATGAATCTACAACATTTCAGACAAAATATAAAATGAATGGAAGAGCAATATGACAGTCCTTCATTCTATTTGTTGAATTTGACCTGAGCTTGCATTCTTTCGAAAATATTACAAGTTTCTTACACAATCTGTCGATACTAAGCCACTTGAGCAAGTCCAGACTTTTACACACACGGCTATAGTAGGCAACCATACGCATAGGACGTTAGTGCAATATGCTCTGTCCATATATATATAAAAAGTCCGTGCTTTTTGCATAGATGTATGTATTATGCCACCCTTTTGATCAGCACGTCCTCTATCGGCTGCGTATTTGTATGTCCTAGGAAACAAATACAGATAAGCAAGTCTGATCGCTGATGTAGTGCGTGTTGATTGAAAGACTAGCCAGAGTACATAGTACTGCTATGCGGAATGGCCTAAGCCTTGACACCACATGAGACATGGTCAAGTCTAGACAGGGCAAGACACAGAGGGGCATACTTGCATCAGTATTTAAATGATATAGGTCATTGAAACTGTATTCTTAATCGAAACAGGGAAGGCGGAATATCTGGAAATGCCCCATAAGGTTGTGTGGGACACTCGTTCGAAACAAGGGTATATTTCTGGAAATGCCCCATACAGTAGTGTGGGTCCCGCGTTTGATCCATACTTGAAAAGCTGTCTATTATCATGAATCCACAATCGTCGGCACTAGCTTTTGTTTCTACTAATCGTTTAAAAATTACATGCTCGTACAGCAAGTGAATAGACTGAAAAAAGCAAAACTCGGGAGTCGAAGTTGAGACTTTATGCCGCATAGTTTCATTTCCATCGATAGTGCTGCTTATCACCAAACTTCATTACACATAAATTTCTGTCCGAGTGTATGTGAAATTTTATTCTGTTTCTACTGTCATGAGTAACTGATAAAATAATTTATTTGTACCTCCAATAAAAAGTTGTTTTTTATATTGTTCTATCTGGCTACATTTTAACATGTTTTAATCTGACATCAAAATGCAGGTTGTTCAGAGGAAGGGGAATGCTTTAAACTTGTTTGAATTTTTCTACAATTTTTGTCGTCTCAGTTGCTTATCCTTTTAATTATAAATTTAATCAGCTTCGTATTCACTTCACATTTTATCGAGTGAATTGCACTGAAGTTATCAAAACTAAAACACTTTCTTCTTTATCCTGTAACATCTGTGTAGGTGTTCTGGAGAAATGAAACAATAAGTAAGAATGGAATTGTCATCAAACTTGTCGATCAAAAGAAGGAACTTGAGAAGATGAAGACCTACGGTGAAGCTGATATAATGGGATACTCATACGTATTTGATGCTACAACTGTACACTCCATGCCAGCTCTGATGGGTGTAGCATTCTCAAGAAAACTACGAGATTCTTATGAGGTATTTTTTGCCCTTTTTCCTCAAAAGTTTACATTTTCCTTGGTTTATTGTGAATATTGTCTGACTATACACGCAATTACTTTATTTCACATTAAAATGTAAAATATTGCTATCACCAAAGGCCTGGGGGGCTGTAGCCCTCGGAGTCCGGACAAAACCTATTTCTCAGGCCGAGTTTTGGAAAATTGAGCAGTTTCATCGTGTAGTATACTGTAGGTTTTTTCGTGTTAAGCGGCTTAGCCCCTTAGAAAATACAAAACGTTCGCCTATGATAATAACTTCCAGTGCGAAGACCTGATTAAGTGTTGTAGCATGCTATAACTTAAATTACAAGATGCCAGTACCTAAGATGGGGGAAGGCTGGCCATAGAATAATTTTCTCCCATTTGAAAATAAAACAGTAGCATTGCCTTAATACATTTTAACATATCTCGTTCCCTAAAAATATTCACCATCATGTAAGCTACTTACCCCCCCCCCCTTTCGGTACCTTGTCTGGTTATGGGCCTGGATTACACTACCAGATCCCGGACTGAACTTGTTAAATAAATGAAACATTTGCAAAAAATCTTATGTTAAGTCATGAAGTATCTTAGAAACTTCAGAAGTCCGAACTGTTATCCTTACAACGAAGTATTGGAAACCAAAATTTACCTAAGTATTCCCACAAGACAAAGTTAATGTCTAACAGAGAATGATTCAGTTAAACCTGCAGAGTTAGAGAATAACTATAGAGGCAACTGACGTGAATACCCCTTCACACCTAAGCGATAACTATACCGACAAATATACTCATACCTTTAGCGATACAATCGTTCCCGATACCGTGAGCTTGGAGGTTATAAAGTAATATTCAGTTTTCATTAAAAAGTTTTTTCGTCAGATACTCGTATCGGCATATATAGGCTATTATTACAATGTTTTGACCCAGCTTTTAAATTCTATGCTTAACCAAAACTGATTTTTGAAGGATAAGGTGACTAAAGTTCATAGGCGTACGGAATAGTGTTTGCTTGAGGCTGAGTCTTTTCAGCCCGAGATAGGCTGTACTACTCGAGAAAATTGTTCATTTTTTTTCAAATATCTTCACGAGAAATGGTTTTTTTTTCCAACGGAGGGAGAGGGGCTAAAGCCTCCTGCCTCCAACTTGTCCGCCTTTGATCAAGTTTTAGGAACGTCCGAAATTTATCCTGAAAATTATGTCCTTTTCCATTTTCCTTCTGCTGCAGCCCAGTGATCGAGAAGATGTGATATTGAACAGTTTAAAAGAATTTTTCGGGGAGAAGGTTTATTCCAGACTCGATTACACGGACAAACTGTGGGGCGATGAAGAGTATGGACCCAGCTATCCATGTACTGTCGTCTCCCCGGGGGCTTTTTCTGTGGATTACATGATGGTTCAGAGACCTTTCTTGAGGTTAGTCTGCAAATACTTTCTGGTCATTCTTAAAGATCGGGCCAAAAGTCGGTTGCCTAGACTAGACCGGGGGGGGGGGGGCGGAGTTCACGTTTGTGGTGACACTTGCATGGATTGTAGCATTAGAGTATGTTACTGAAGTAAAAGCCTCAGCTCAAAATCATAGCTGCACTATCAAAATAAATTTAGTGAGGGGCGGGGCATATTAAAAAACTACGGGACATTGCCTTGGAATATCCACCTCTGTAGCTTCGAGTCGCCCCGCAATTATATGAGTTCAGCGAAAAGAACCGAAAACAGCACATGTTGTCCTTCCACATCCTTCCCCATCAGCTGGGTAAAAAGATTCTGCGGACTCATAATTTGAACATAGATTCAAAAGTATGCAACGACGACGACTCTTTGACTTGACACATGATATTTCGATGGTCATCTTCAATTTGAGCATCCCAATTCATGTGTGGCTAAGTTGGTCATGTGAGATTGTTTTTGTCACTAGTTGTTGAATTCATGGAAAGAAACTTTTCAAATGAATTTTCTTATGTTATATTTACGATCTGATTCGTAAAGAAAGATAATTGCAAGGGGCAGTAATAGGCGATTCGTGACATTTAACTGGTGTTTTAAAATAAGGATGTAGCGATGTAGTAAACACCATTCTTTCTAGTAAAGCAAAATGAACCCGCCATCTCTGCCCCATGCATGGTTTTATGACGATGAAATTCCAAACCTTGTCAAAGACTGACAGGGGTAATTTTTAACTAAGACAATTAATTAATGATTTCAAAACAAATTTATTTAATTTTTTATGTTTTATTTTTGGCAAAAGAGTAGAAAGTATTGTTATTGCTCTTTGCAGAGTGCACTGGGCAGGAACTGAAACATCCACGTGTTACTATGGACAAATGGAGGGCGCTGTTGAATCCGCTGATCGAGTGGCAAGCGAAGTAACTTACTACTTGAATCACGTTGAGAGCGAGGACCCAGCTGTTTACACAGACGCTGAGGAGGTGAAAGAAAGAACGGCTTCTGTCGTGAGCGAAGATGGTGACTCCGTATCCCAAGAAGGTGTGTTAGTGTGAAACAGTGTAAGCTGGATCAGACAGTTGCCTGTCTGGGGAGTAAAGATTTACAAGCTTAGCAGGCAAACTTTTTTCATCTGCGAAAAGTGCATGAACTAATTCACAGACACTTTGAATGATACCAAGTTAAAAAAAGTTTTCACAATAAAGGTTTAAAAATGTACAATCTTGCCACTCAGTCGTCAAGCACATGCCATCGTCTAAGGATGATGAAAGCATGTTTGAGGAGATGTATTTAGAGAGACAATAAAATAGATAATTCCCAGTTGAGGACATGTTTAGTTTAATCAGTAAATGCTACTTGGTGTGATAGGTCCAAGTCACATGATTTTACGGCTTCGATGACATATCGTTGTAAATTATGAATGCCAAAACAATGAGCGATTTTACCGTCTTTAAGAGAAAACACAGGAAGATGGGAAGAAAGATTGAGAAGAGAATTAGGTCAATTGTCATTGTAAGTGTACGGTTGGTTGTAAAAAATAATGAAATATTGTTAATATAACAAACGCTGGTACACCAAGCCATTCTCTGACTTACTTCGTAACAAGGAAGCTTGCTGTATAGTAGATGTGTACATAGACTTATCTATTGCATGACAATCAAAGTCATTTCCGATTAGTGTATGTAGGTGAAAGGTTATAATGATGGATGAATTATAAGTACTGACACTTTTGCAGGTTGGAGGACCTTACTATCTCTGACCATGAGAGTAATATTTTGTACTGCAATCTCCTTGCGATTGTTACCACGCAATTGGTTCAATGCAATTGCTACGGCTGATTAAGCCTGTTTGAAAAAAAAAGAAAAGCCTTATGATTGATAAAAGGTAGTTTTCACACCTGGTTTTAACAGGGAGGTAATATCACCTCCCTGGTTTTAAGTTGCATTGCATCCTTGTCCATACACGGCTTAGAACCCCTTCTGGTCGTTTTGTATCTTAAAGCTCACTACTCTCAGTTAGGAACTAACGCAGGAATTTAAACAGAAGAATCCGAATCAGTAAAAAAAGAGAAAAATGTCCAGCCACTGTACCGGATCTGCGCTTCCACAACTGGGTTGTTTACGTTCCATTAAACGATGAACCAAATAACCAGGGACCAGAGAGGAAGTTTGTTTCATGATTCAGGTGTCTTGAAACGTAAAGTGGTCCTTCTTTCTTGGATGAGACTTTCTCGTAGACAAAAAAGGAGGGCAGCCATTCCTCCTCTCCTTTTCTGAAGCTTACCCACTTTGGGCCCCATTGAGATCCATGTCTATACATGGACTTCAAAGTTTAGAAAAGTTCCTACAATTACCGGAGTATTATTTTATTGGTTTTTAAATCATTCCGAAAACTGATGGTAACAAAGCGGATTCTTTTGCATTACTTTTAGTACCACTAATTTTATCTTTAACTGAAAATATATATTGTTGCTTGGCATACCGTGACTGCAAGAGTATATAACACTTCCTACATGGAAAGTACAGTCAAATATTTCTACTGTATTGTGTGTGGCCAGTTTATGTGCGAAGATAGTCAAAAATCCTTGACGGTTTTAGTAGGTACAACTGTTGTCAGAGCAACCTCGTTGTTGGGGGCGTCGTGCTTTTTCACTCGTCCCTCGATGGGTAACTGAAAACACCAAAAGTATCCATGCCTCACAGCGGCAGTGTCACCACGACTAGCGCGAGAGTAATGTACGTAATAGGATGGTCGAAAGTAAACTTTTCATGAAATAACACTGGTATGGTACAAAGGTAGTTATAGCTGTTAGGCTGTAAATGATTGTTAAGCCTACACTTTGTTTCATAAGTTTCTTTGTGCACAAAAATTACGAGTTGATACGAAGCCTTTAATAAGTTTTGCATGTGCCAGTTTTTTTCACATTTGGTTCATTATATTTGTAAGATACGAAATATGGAAGTGAAGATAGACTTATTACTTATGCGAGATAAATGCCCGTTTCGAAAGAAAATTTTGGAATTGGAATTATCATTACATGCTTTAAAGATATTTCATAACCTAAATAGTCACATATCTGCAAATATATTCCTTGTCGTGGTCATTACGTCATACAGAGATCAGCCCCTCATTGCTATAGAATCACTGCACCGTAGCTTAAAGGTCATGTGACAGGCCACCAAAAAGAACTTTTTTACTTGTCATTTAAAGAATTAAGTCCTCGAATCAAAGATCCGTTGGAATTATTTCAATATCTTTCACCGTTCTCAAAATATACGTCTTCAAAGTTTGATGGTTTCTGAAGAAACTAATTGCCTATGCAAAAAGAATGATGTGGAGTGTTGCACAGAGTGAAGATTTCTTTTGTTAACCCTATATAAATTATCTCTTAATTACTGATCATACAGATTACAATTTGGTGAGTGATATCAATATTTTTCAAGGAAAAAATTTAACTTTTGTAATAAACCCCTCGGGGAATAACAATGCTACCAGTGTCCTTGAAATCAAGGTTGAAAAAGCAAAGGCTAACATGTGCCATACATGGTATGTCCCTCTTTCAATGTCACATATTCGCCTATTTAGCTCATGTTTATTCATGATACAAGTGTGAAATAGAAATTTACCTGTAAAATGGTCAATATATGATGGTTTTAATGGGAATTGTGGCTATTTTCTGGATTTTTACTGCTTTTTACATCAAATATCCAACTATGTTATTTTCATGTCACACGACCTTTAACGCTAGGTGCTTATTAGGCTATTAGTACTGCTACCTGAGCCGAGCATTGAGCTGTTCTTCCTTATTGCATTCTACGAAGCCATTTGGTGTTTGCCTTGTCTTATGGCTGCGTGGGTCGGAATCCACTGGTGACGTCATTATTATTTGAAAAGCGAAAAGAACTATAGTCACGGTCAGTGACGTCACTAATGGGGGGGAGGGGGAGAGAAGGAACTTTACCCCTACAGTTGCCGTCCTCCCATGTGCCCAAAAAATGAGATTCAGATTCGGGATATTGGAGAAGTTATGCACAAATACATCGTTTGTACATGGATTTGGAAACTAGAACCCAATGTTATTTTAACAGTCAATCAGAGGTCTTAACTTGCCCAAAATGTCTCAAAACCAGAGTTTTACGGCACGCTTCGACAGCATCTAATTTGTGAACTTAATGAAGTACTGACTTAATGGGAAGTATATTACACAGGTATCGTTTCATCATCTATTTTCAGCAGGTATTGAACGACTGTGGCGGTAAGTCCTCTCCATTCAATACAATTTTCCCACTTCGATTATCTTTTAGTCCAATTTTATGTTCGAAAAAAGTTAACATTGCCAATTTTTGTGCTTTTTTTAACGCGCGCATCCAGTAACATATGAAGATTATTAAATAGCTTCTTCTCATAAGCATTTGCAAGTTGAACTTTGTTCTCCCGCATAATCACTTAGGAGGAGTCAACAAGGGCGGATCCAGGGGGGGGGGGCAACTAGGGTCAACTGCCCCCCCCTATCACCAGTCTAGCGCCCCTCAATACAAGAAAAATGCGCCCCTTCGTCATAAAAGTTAAGTAAAAACTGCCCGAAAAGTAAAAAAAAAAAAAAAAAAAAGGTCCCCAGAATTTCGAACCGTATAGCTATATATAACTATGGCAATGGGAGTTGGTCTCCGAAATGCAGTCGGTCAAATTCAAGAGTATGCGGCCCCTGCATGATGTTGGCGCCCCCCTTTTCAAACTGCCCCCCCCCCCCCTTCAGCTAGGGGCTGGATCCGCCCTTGGAGTCAAGCACCACACCAGGGATCATAAAGTGTTGATACCTCAATAAGAAGTACCGTATCAGTACTTGCCCTAAAATTTCGTTAACTCTTTATACCAAAATTTTCTGCACGATTGGCTCGTGCACCAAGAGTGGTCTCAGCGAGCACAAGTAAACCTTTTTCTCATTTATTGCTGAAGAAAATGCAAAAATATATGTCATAATTATAATTAGAGGTACTCTTAACCTAATGACTCACTACAAGGGCTTGATTTTTCCAAATTTTCACGGCTAGGTCCCGGATCCGCCGCCGTAGATGCACCTCCGATGAATGTAACGTGAAGACTTCCCTTTAGTGGCATACCTCGAGATAGTTAAATTCCTTTTGTTAGGGGCAGAATTTTGCAAATACCATAGAGCCTCCGAGGTTTAGCCCCCTGGACCCCTGTCAGGGGGGTGCCCCTGGACCACAACACCCACAGGGCATCGCTTCGTGTCATCACGACGCCTTCGGTCCGCTCAGTACTTCATATTGGTGAGCCCCTCCGGCCGAATATTGTGCCATCCAGTGCCCTGACACTTCGAAATGTCTGGTGACGCCACTGCTCATGGTTATTAGTGATGAGGAAAAAATGGTGCTGCAAAACATACGACAACGACCGGAATTAAGTACTCTCCTAAATGATGGCAAACGTATAGCCAGAAACTTTTTAGGGCGCAAGGGGTGACAGTTACGAATTAACTTGTTAGTGACAAATGCGAATTCATAGAAATGCAAAACCTCGGGGCCTTAACAGCAAAAACAGGGGAGGTGCCAGGTAAAGAACAGGGAGCCATGGTCTCCCTATCCGGACAGCTGCCCCCCCCCCCAGGGCATTTTTTTCAAGTTGTTTGCCTACTATAATGTATGTAATACCGACTACGATCAACAAAACCCCAAAAGTTTCGGCGGGTGAAGAGTTTCGTCAGTTTCTTTCACAGTTTGTTCCATACAAATAAGTAGAACAAGCCGTACCACTTTGCAATATTTCGACTTCAAGGTAATTCCACAAGTCAGACTTTTCGAAAACCTTTAAATCTGCACTAAACTTGACTCATCAAGACTTAAACACGTATAATGTGCAAACTATGTTCTCCTATTGCATTAGCTCCATGGTTATTGAATGGCCGTGCATAAGGTTTTCTAAATCTCTACCCCACCTCCGTCGCATATGGTCCCGAGGCGGGGTCTGGGGTCTGCATGCCCCCATTTGGGCAGAATATTTGCTGTTTTGGAAAAATATGTGCGGTATTCGATTTTTCTGGCAAACGTACATTAAAATCGAGGGCTAAAGCACTCAGCCCCCAAGTGTTCCCTTGTGCTTATGCGCTATATTTTCAGCACCCATCGTTCCTGTGGGGCGTCGGGATGCTGCCCCCGGTCGGGCCTGGTTCCCCCTCGGGCAAATCTCGGACCCATTCCTTGGCCAAAAAGGAGTGGCTTCAATGGCTCCTGCTTAGCACTGCTTCTAAATATGGTGCAAACCGTCATAAGAATCCATGGTGCATTCCAAAGTTTGCAGAGGGAGAACTTACTGCGTTTACGTAGTGAAGCCCTGTTGTCAGTGGCGCAGCAAGGGTTTGGTGATGGGGACCACAGATGATGTCGTAATTCCACCTCAATTAAACCCCCAAAGTCTGCTTAAATGGTACCTATTTTGAGTCCCTGCGATTGTATACAGCAGTGAGGGATCCTTCCTTTGTCCCCTCCCCTTTGAGAATTTTTTGTTAATTTAAGGTTGCTTTGATACAAAATGGTGTCATCTTTGGGGTAGTTTTGGAACTGATCATATACGGCTAGAAAATATCCATAATTTAGTGAATTCTAATTTTTGGTAAGGTGAAAGAGGAGAGTACATTGTCTAAGAGATGGGTATGCTGTCAACAAACATCCTAAAGCCCCCTTTTAGATACTTTACTGCCTTTTATTCGGGGAAAGTGTTTACGCAAAAATACCTGCGTATAGTCCACAGAAACATTCCTGGACTATTACGAAAAATTCCATTTGCTTCATTGTGCATTATAAAAGGGTTTCTAAGGCTGGCAGACACTGATATAGGCCTCCTGGAACCTCTGGATTAATTATATAAAATGGGACACTAACATGATGCTTATTACCTGACATTCAAATAATACTATACCATATGACGCCGAGCACTTTACAACTATCGTATTTTTACTAATTTTGAATGAAAATCCAGACGAACAGCTTCCAGCAATGGGGAATGGGAACGAGGGAGAGTATAGGTGCAGGGAGGTGATATTAGACCTCCCTGATAGGTATAGCAAAAGGGGTGAAGGACTAACAAACGCGTCTCGAATGCCTTTTCGTCTTAAGTTCATTAACAATCACCATCTATACCGATAATGGCTGGGCGAAAAGCTCTCGGTAAGATTTATTGAAAAATGTATAACGGCAAATACGTACTTTCAACCTTCAACATCATGGTATAATTAAATCGAAGGACCCCACATTGATACGGGGCCGATACAGAGGCTGGAGATGTACCTCCGTTTTTTGGACAAGTGCTGTGATCAGAATAGTTCCGTGCATTATTACCTAAGTAATGGTCATGTGATGAACTGCAAACCGTGACGAAAGCGTCCGGAGAGCGCAGAAATTTTTCATTCCATGGCAAAATCTGCATTCAGGTTCTGCATCGAGACACTTTCAATTTCCCAACAAACCTATGCCAATCAAAAAGCCAGTCAGTCTTTTACCTGGGAATTTTTAAATAACTTAATAATTTTTGCTGTTGTACTTCTCCCGGAGTTGCAATCGAGGGATATTGATAATAAGAACAATATTGAGGTAAGGTCTGAAGAGCGCAGAGCGTGTAAAAATTTTGATAGTTTGCGAAGGATTTGCGAAAGTTTTGATAGTTTGAGAACCATTTGTGATAGAAAATGATTACAATAGATCCATCACTCGGTCGAAAACACACCTCACTCTACCCATTACAGAAATCTACAGCCCCGTTCGGGCGCCACTGCCTATTGTGGCTGTGTTATCGTCAGGACTGAAATCACAACATGAAGTGACGTGACACCGTAGCATCAAGTACTACGCAGGAAAAACAACTGTGGTGGCTTGAAACATAAAATGATGTACCGTCATGGTCGTATGGATTTTGTTATGTGGGGAGAGTACGAGAAAGGAGGGCTCAAAATGTGTCCTTTAACCTTCCAGCAACTATTTCATATTATTTCATACGCGATGAAGTTTGTGTTGTATTTCGTTTTTGCTGAAGCAAATTTGAATGCATTTACAAAATGGGTAATCGTCCTCCAAGGAGGTAAAACCCTACCCCCAACCGAACGGACCCAAAAATTAATTCGATTGTTGTAACGTCTGAGCTCAAACGGTTACATTTAGTCTCCTTTTGATGGCGCTAATCCACAATGGTTAAATGGAGATGCACCACACTCACAGTCCGAGGCAACTAGACGTTGAGACAATAAAAGGCAAATATGACTTAGCTCTATAGAGTAATAACAATTTATTCATGAACTATTATCAGTGAACATACAATGATGTGGCCAGACTTGAAGAATAGTATTTGTGCGACCAAGAATTGACAATGTAAGAAAACGACCCGTTAGATACAGTTACAAGACATTTTATGAAAGATAGATTTTATCGCCTCTTTGTGATGTGAATGATTGTGTAGATTTGTGTGATAAACCAGTTGCACCATTCAAATGCACATGCTTCAAGGTCGAGTCCACTCACTGAGGAATGGTCGTGTATACTCCTTTTCTCTAAGATTTCTTATGGTCTAAAAATATTAATTAGATTAAGCTTGTTTTTCACCGTGTTCAACTTTAGAGCCTGCGTTGCAGGTTGCTTCTTTCTCAATAAGTGTACACATTGTATCCAAATCCCGAATAACCAATAACCTCCCAACCAAAGTAGAATACCATTCAACCCAGTTTTGAAAACCCATTCATCTCCAAATGGAGTTGACAGCTTGTGAATGATTCTAACTGATATCAAAATTTTATATTCGGTGATTTGGTATGGTCTTCGAAAACAGTATAAATGACGATGTACTAAATTTTGTTATCCTAGTTTGAATGGAAAAGTGGTGAAAAGTCCATTCAAAATATCAATGGAACCATTTACAACCATTCAATTTTTCTCGAATGGAATCTCGAATGTACTTTGAACTGTTGAGCGTTTGTTGAAACCATAGAATAGTTGACTTACATAATATTTTAAGGCTTACCAAAGTTGTCTGATTTAAAATCATTACAATGAAAAATATTGAGACATATTCCTTATCACAAAAGAGAAAGTCAAATGGTCCATGAAAGAAATTCAAAAACAAAGTGTAACCCACATCAATATTGATGAAATAAACAGAAAATTGTCAAAATGTCCAAGAAAGCCCATCTGTAGTTGTATCTTGCTTGTATAAGATTATAAAACCTCACTTACTAACTTTACTCTAGATACAGAAAGGGCCAAAGGTCAAATAAAGTTACAAGACGGCCACAGCCAAAGGTAAAACAGTCCTTGTCACCAGATCAAGGTATCAACAATCCCGTTTTATTAATTTATAAAAAAAATGAAATGTCAAGTTTCAATCATTATGACAAAAGTATCGTGTATATTTATTGATGGGAATTTATTACTGCATATGCTGTGGTGAACTTCTTGTAATTGTTCTAAAGTATATCTGCTATTTCAAACAACAGGCTAATCTGTAAACTTCTGCTTTTTGTAAAATTTTATCTAAATTGAATGGAATATTGAAGATTGCACAATGATCACAATAATTTAAAAGTAACAGATCAAAATATGATGTAAGTAGTATTTAAAAGGCTATTATCATAAATATAATGAAAATATAAAAATGAAAGGAAAGGTGGTGCTTCAGTCCAGATCAAATATTTTTAAGTGGACAGTTTTATGCCTGTCTGACAAAAATCTTATGAAGTATAAATAGATTTTGCATTGCATGCTGTAATTGGTTGAAATATTCCATGCACGATCTTTACCAAAAATACGTCAGAAAAAGTGAATAATTTAGATGCCTATTTCAGTTACGGGTTTACAGTAATGCGTCGACAATGTGTATGCCGTTATTTCATTTCCACAAACTTCTAGGAACAGAAAATACTAAAAAAGATAACAAAAAAAAAAAAATAAAATAAAATAAATAAAATAACCAACACCATTCAAACCTTCTAATATACCAAGCTAGATTAAATTAGATAAAATAAATTTAGGATAGAAAAGGGATTGAACCGAAGAATAAATTACTGTTATTAAATTGATAAAATTATTTGATATACAAACAGCTACGGAATGTTGAACACTACGGAATTCATTTCAATTTGGTTAGACCTATCTTTGAATAAGAAGAGGAATTACAATGCTCAAATTTGAAGAAGAACCTTCGGGTGTGGATGTTGCTAAATACTGGAACTCTGATTAGCATATTGATTCAAAGGTGAAAACGACCGTGCAAGAACAAATATTAAACTTTGCGTGTATAACAACAAGCATAAAAGTAAACACAAATAACTGCGGCCACTCATAGTGATTGCAACGAGAAATCCAAAATCGGAACACTTTTCTTTACTTCTTCTTAAAAACATTTTCCTCAAACTTCCTCATTACGTTACCCGGAGGTTTGTAAAACCCAACCAACACAACCTTCCCTTCCTTCGTGATCGCTTTACCCACACCGAATTCTTTGCTATCCTTCCAAACCATCTGGGTAAAATGACCTGTAAAAAGGAAAAAGGTGAAATAGTTTTCGATTGTAAAACACCTTTCATGAATAATTTAAAAAGAAAATGAATCCCTCAATCAAAGCTTAAGTAAGCGTCATTTTTTTCCCACGAGGTTATGGGCAAATTTGATTTTCAAAATTTTTCAAATTTGTTTCAAAATCATGGTTAGGGTTATTTTTCAGGTTAGGGATGAGTGAGCCAGGGTTATTTGGCCTGTTCTTTCATTATCCGGTGTCAGAATTACAAGAAAAGGGTTGAAAAGCTGTCATTTTGGTATTATGGATGTGGCCTATTTCCAAGAAGCTGATTGGTCCATTGGCATGGTTTACCCATAACCTCGTGGGTAAAAAATTGCGCGAGCAGTAAGAGGTTCTTCTACCCCCTCCACTAAATAAATTATCCTTGTATTTGTGACTGGATAACTCACTTGTTTTTTAGCGTATTACGTAACCATAATACGACTTCTAGTACTAGTCACAAGGCCGGTTTAAACTTGTAGATTTTTACACGCTACAAAGCTGTAAGAACCATGGCCATCTCTTTCTCTTTCGGGCCAGTCACGGACATAGCTCAGAGTTGTACAATGTCGAACTTTCATACAGCTTTATAGCGCTATACTGAAGTATGAATCAACCTTAACCCTTAACTGTCTGTCGTTTTGCATACAACACCATCATAAATATTCAACATGACGTAATCACCAATTTCATGTTTCTGATACGAAAGATGGTGTAAATAAACTAAATGACGATCATACGTAATATCATTAATTCGTGAGGAATATTTCAAGGATTAAAAAAGCTGCAGAAAATTCTTATCAATTCACAAGCATTTTCAGCAGATTCTTCAGACCTATCGTTGCTTTTAGCTTTTAAATTAACATTACATCATACTGAAGTTTTTATGCAAGACATGCAGGCTGCAAAGATCGACAATACAAACGAGCTAACAAAATGAAAACCCATTGTCGAAGTTCCGATGTACTGATATTTCGAGTCGATGTTCCAAAAAACCGCAACAACTTACCAGCCCCTTTGGTGAATCCTGGCTTTTTGAAGTCATATTTCTCAATTTGCTTGTACCACATGTCGGCGCATGCTTGGCCTGCATGGAGAAAGAAGATATTTTGAGCTAAAAAGTTACAACCATTACTCATTTGCCTTCCACTCATGCAAAATGAACATAATCCTATGCAATATATGTATTCTTAAAAAAAAATCCAAAGATTTCAAAGGTGCAGTTTAAGGCGTGTTATAAAGCGGGAAGCTCTCTTCCTCTTTGAAAAAATAACATTACTCTAAAGGTTCATCTGAAACAAAAAAAAATACATTTTCTTTAAGTTAGTTACATCAAGTTACAAACTGGGAGGCCGTATACTGGCAACGATCAGTGCAAGCTGAAAGCAACACGACATCTAAAAGAAAGCCTGCAAAACGAGCGTTGGAATCTACATAGCTTATAGTTGTACTTGGACACCAG
The DNA here is from genome assembly GCA_029531755.1 of Holothuria leucospilota. Classification (NCBI taxonomy): domain Eukaryota; kingdom Metazoa; phylum Echinodermata; class Holothuroidea; order Aspidochirotida; family Holothuriidae; genus Holothuria; species Holothuria leucospilota. The sequence continues at coordinate 57,286,557 of CM055967.1, read as the reverse complement.
TCATCTGAATGTTGATTTCAGTGTATAAGCCTAAAAACAAGGGCTTCATACGCGCATTAACTATAAATATCTTCCAGCTCCCTGATTCAAGCGACAAATGATGTTGGACAAGATATATGTGCCTCATGTCAAAACCGAAGCAAAGATTACTGAAGAAGCACACACTATCGGGAGAATCCTTCCAAATGTAACTTTTCCCTCGAATATACCCATACAGGCCTACTCTTTTCACGGGAGTTTTGATTGCTCACATCCGGGCTTCTGATAACTGGAGAAAGACTAGACTAGTCACGAAGGTAATTGTTGACAGAGTCGTATATAGATCTGATCGATGACTTGCCACACCGTCACCACCCATGTTTACTGATAAACAATACAGTTTTCTCCTGTTCGGATATAAATGTGCAAATTTCACAAATTTTAAGAACTTGCTATAGGGTTTTGTACACGTTTCTTATTTTCAAGAAATTATCTATAGGCTAAGATGAAATACATAGTGCTTTTACGAAGTTTGTGGTCATGCATGATCGCTTATGCCTGCAGTTGGCTTTACCTGAGAACTCGGTCGTTGCACTGTTGTAATGCATGGCAATATTTTCACCGACGTCACTCTCTGAACTATTCTGGAACAAGTCATTTTCAGCCAAGTAAGCGGCAAATTTTTGAGCTCTCTCTGTCAAGTCGGGCGATTCTTTCAAATTCCCTACGCCATGCATTTTACGGTATTCGTTCTGTGCACGAAGGGTATCACCACAAAATTCCTTCAAATCTTTAGGTTTAGTGTCGGCTTTGTCCAACTTGGTCTTTCCAACCTGTGAAGAGGAGATATAAAAGTAGGCAAGAACGTATAATGGGATCATATTTTGGGGTGGAAGACGTGATTCGCAATTTATATGAGTACCCAGTATAACAGATTACAGAAGGACATCTTATCTCTCAGATGTCATTGACCACTCACTTATAGTCTATTTCAAGTGAATTAAAAAATTGCTATCCCCCCCCCCCCCTCGTGATCCTGGCTTTAATGAGTCAGTAATTCAGATCCTGTCTGTCCTCAGTCAGCTGAGAAACGGGTGCAGTAGTACTCATAAGGATGTCACGGCTAGAATTTACCGCACGTCGCTATAGCGACCTTCTAAGAACTATGCTGAAAAACATCATTAATTCATTATAAATATTAAATATATTACTAAAACAGTGTTAACATTTTTTTGGTAAATTCCGTACATGGTGTCACATGTTCGTGCCTACAGACAAGTGTACAATACTTCTTAAAAGATTGAAACTTTATTTCTCTTCAAACTGAATTGATGGCCTGAGTTTCTTTGAAAAGGCTTGATAGGATTTTCTAAATCTTCCCTTTTCGAAGTAATTTCCTTGCACATGAACAATTATATTTGAGAAGTAGTAGACTGAAAAACTCAAGGCGAATTAAATATGATAAATCAATATGATAACCAGAATGCAAAAATGCATTGAGGTTTCGATGATACATGTTTTATTCCAAATAATGCCATGTCCCATTTCTTTCAGTCACTGGTCAAATGCTATCTTAACGTATTGGAAAAACAGTTTTGTGTTCTTATTTGCTCTTGAGAATTCTCGGGAAATTCTGCACTTTGACCTTTGGTGACCCCAGACTACAATCTTGGTTTTTGAGAGTTTGACCCCTGGTGACCCTAGATGACCTTTGGCTCACACCAAAAACAACAGAGTTCTTAGTCTCACCATAAGGCATCTTCATCCTAAGCATGAGATCTATCCAAGCTTCCCACCTCAAGATACGGTGTTAAAAATGTTTTCATGGTTTGACCCCTGGTGGCCCCAGATGACCATTGACCTCCACCAGAAACAATATGATTCTTTGTCTAACCACAACGCATCTACATACTAACTATAAAATTCATCCAAGAGTCCTACATCAAGATATCATGTTAACGTTTTCAGTATTTGACCCCCGTGACCCCAAATGACCTTTGACCTCCACCAAAAACGATGTACTTCTTCCTCTCACTATAAGGCATCTACATACAAAGTATGAAATTTATCCAAGCTTTCTACCTCAAGATATCCTGTCGACAAGGTTTTCAGACTTTGACCCTCAGTGACCCGAGATGACCTTTGACCTTCAACAAAAACGATAGGTTTTTTTTTCTCTCACTACAATGCATCTTCATACAAAGTGTGAAATTTATTGAAGCTTCCTACATTGAGATACCGTGTTAACAAGGTTTTCAGGCTTTGACCCCTGGTGACCCCAGGTGACATTTGAACCCCACCAAAATTAATAGGGTTCTTTCTCTTACCATAACCCATCTACTTACTATGTATGAAATTCATCCAAGCTTCCTACCTCGAGATATCGTGTTAATAAGGTTTTCATATTTAGACCCCCAATGACCCTAGGTGACCTTTGAAGCCACCAAAAACAATAGGGTTCTTTCTCTCAATATGGGGCATCTATGTACCAAGTTTGAGAACTGCCAAAGTTTCCCTTCTTGAGATATCGTGTTAACGAGCAAAGTGTCACAAAGACACACACACACACACATACACATACACGCACAAACAGTTGTGTTTTGCATTCAGTTTGAGGACCTCATTGTTTTCTCTATTGTGTTTGCTTCCTTAACCCTAACTTTAACAATAGACTTACACATACATACACACACACGCCATCATGAATGCATAGGTTTCTCTTATCATCGAAACCAAAAATAGGGTAGTCAACCTATCAAGTGAACTTCTTTCATAGGAAATAGATCGATTCAGTCTGCGTAATTAATGTTTAAGAATAAGATTAGTACCACTGCGTAATGCATATCCAATGAAACGTTTCGTTCATTCATCGCATGAAGTGCTCCACATGTAATCCTTAGCTAGTTTCGACTCGCTTGATCAACAGTGTTTGTCTTTGCCATTACAGAAAAGGAGCGTGACATCAGTGTCTGTTTTAACACATTTTGTGGACAATTTTGGAACTAGATTACTATACTTCCATTTTCATGCTTCACTAAAACGACATAGACTAGGCCTAGGCCGTAGAGCAGTTCCTATGTCCTGCTCTATGGCTAGGCCTACCCGCGAAGACATATGGACAAGTCATCTCATGTTATACAGGGATGCACCCTCCAATAAGATGACACACGTTATCTCATAAATACGCATTTGTCCACACTGTTGTAGCTGATGATAATTAAATTGTTATACGGCTGTTTTCGTCGTTACTGTTTGGTCGATTCTGTTGAAGCCTGAAGGTCAAATCATGAAACTCATTCAAAATATGAAATGAAGTGGACAAAACACCGGGAGTTTTTATTTCACTATGTACTTTGATGAGATATAACAGGAGCAATATGCCATTGGTCAGACGTTTACGTTGAGTTTGTACATTTTCGCAACGCCCTTGATTTTATCTGATCGCTTTGTCCAGTCTAGTACGAAATTTGAAAGCGGCGTACAAATATGCCGTACGTACGCTTCGTCTATTTTTACAGTTTTGTTATTAACATCATAGGGGGTGACTCTTGCAATTTCCTGGTGTTCATAATAAAAAGGGGAATACAGAGATCAGTTCCATTGAGGGTCGTTACGTGAGTCTATGATACTTGTAAAAAGTTATCAGGTTCCGCAGTTTTTACTTGTAAAATTCATCAGGTTCAGCATTCTTTTTTGTCAAGAGACGGAGATAGGGCATAACAAAACAAAAACTCAGTTTTCTTTGGCACCCGTTTCTTTAATTATCTTTGTGTTCTGATCGAAATTCTATACGGATGCAGCACGTCTGTGACACTATAAAATATGCTTTATACATTGCACAGTACTTGCAACTTCACAAAATTGTTGCTAAGAGCCGCAACAATATGAGCGGGTTGTACTAGTGGCAACAAAGAATATATAGAATGTGATGAACGATACTCAAGAAGTTAAGAGTCCTACTCGCTCTAAGACCTATGCTTCAATAAAGTAAATGACTTTAAAACTGGCTCAAGTATCTTGTAGATATACTTAAATGAAACCAGTTTCTCGTCATCCACTTATAAGAAGTGTCGATAAGTGTATAAGCTACACGCGCTGACTCGCATGCTTCATCTTATCAGTTTCGATAGGAGGAGCGTCCTCGCTTTGTGGACAAGAATGCTTCTTGAGTACGGTGACTCGGATATGGAACCACACCAATGACCTTTCTTTTTTGATTACTTAATTAATGTAGGCCAGGAACTATGGTTGTATAGGGCATCAGTTGTAGGGTATCGTTCTCCTTTGGAGTAGGAAGGTGTTAATAACCGCGCGCATATTCTACTTTCTGTTCAATTTGCACACGCAAGTTAGGCACACTTACAGACGGTGTGAGCGCTGCTCGACACTGTCCGAACTTAAATCGGCAGAAACAATTATTTTCGACTTTCCGTCATCTTCTTCAGCAGTGACGGCCCTCATAAACGTACGAAATATGTGGGACACCAGTACACATTTTCTCTTTCGACAATATTTGGTTGGTGCGAATTGCAATTTTACAATGAATTTTGGGCTGGTTATGTCCACGTAAATGAATAAATACCATTTTTTACATTTTGATGATTTTGGTCAAGTTTGAAAATGTTACTAGTAAGGTAAAATGAAGAACGGAAAACAAAAATATATTAATGTAATTATGCAAGCTACAATTTTTACTTTAAAAATTGTTTCAGTAGACCTTCATGTTAATGAGGGATCTACACCGAAAGGGAAAGCAACCATTCTCAAGATCAGATTCAGCATGTACACTCTTAATGCAAAAGAGTGAAACTCACTCCAAAAGAAACTGTAGTTTGGGACCACTCCTAGTAAGAGTGAATTTCACTCGGGGTGGAGTGAAAATTCACTCGAAGTAGAGGTATGTATCACTACACGCGAGTGAAGTATCGCTCTATTTGGAGTGAATTTTCACTCCACCCCGAGTGAAATTCACTCTTACTAGGAGTGGTTCCAAGCTACAGTCTCTTTTGGAGTGAATTTCACTCTTTTGCATTTAGAGTGTTACTGAAAAGTAAAACTGTCAAGATCATGAGCTAACAGATGAGCTGAAATGAGCTTTCACTCAGCCTATAGTATTTCTTAAACATAGTTATTTTTCTCACCCCTTAATAATATTGTCCATTTTCTGCTACAACTGAATAATTAAGGTTTAGTTCGGTTGATACCATTTCCTCAACATGATATTACTCACCCTTTTAATGGTATCGTCCAATTCCTGTTGTGATACTGTTCGGGTATCTGGCTCGTCACTTCTTACGATTCGTGTCACCCGGGTTGGACCAGTTGGCTTAGGGGTGGGGACGAATCCATCGTCCCGAGGGAAGACATTTTTATCGAAATGATCAATAACATTGCCTGGGGGTCGATATTGGCCAACAATAATCACCTTTCCTTCCTTAGTGATCGCTTTACCAACTCCAAACTCTCGGCTGTCTTTCCAAACCATTTGAGTAAAATGGCCTGCCGAGTGAAATATTTAAATGACTTTAAACATTTGAACATTGTCAGTGACGAATTTAAAAGCAACTTATGCTCACATCCTACGGTTTATCTCTCCCTTTTTATTCTTATTATAGCTGAGATCATTTTGGGTATGATTTTTAATTCGTTGAATAAGACTTTCACAAAAAGTCACAGTTTTTGCAACTTTCCCTTTCCCAAATCTTTTTGACTTTGAAGATTTAGCTTTTGAAGGATCTTCATGCATGATAGCTATCATATGCATCTGTAGCATTACATCTTGTCATACTTCAAGAGAGGTCTCAATTTTCATTTCATCGTTTTTGTTTGGAAAATTTTCAAACCAAATTTGTCTGTGATATTCGAAAGAAGAAGATCATTCGAGCATTCTGGTGAAATTGCATTCAGTTCCTATGCGTAATTACCATTTCAGTATGTTAGCAGATGAAGTTGCCACAATTGTTAACCAAAGTAAACTTGAAGCAAGCACAAGTGATGGCATCTCTTTAAGCAATGGTTTTGTCTTTTTGCAATCTATACTTTCGTTCTTGAAATAGATATAAATCCAGATTTACCTATGGGAAGGTGAATTTTGTAAACTTCCGATTCTTATCATGCATTCCCTCTATGAAAGCATAGCATTTTGCAGGAGAAAATTTGCCTGTTATCTCTGCAGAAAACAGCGAAAGACTATTGATCAAAGACAGCCTATGATGTCACTCATAAAGTTGCTTCAAGTTCACACTTGGTTGAAAGCCGCGTTGTATCTGCATCTTGTAAAAGCTCGAGAAATTTTGTTTTTACATCTTCTAACGTTAACTTCCTCAGATAGTAAATCTTCGTTTTTTACTTTATTTTCTGTTTCTCTTGGTTAAGTTTTGCTTTTTGTTCCAAAACTGCACAAATTTTGGTGAGCTTGTCTCAAGTTTAATATTAGCTACATGTATGAGACATACTCAAATTTCTTTAAAGGTTAGATCAATTCTCGTACAAACAATTGATAAAATTAAAATAAGTATTCATCTTCTCCGGATGATTGTGCAGACATCTGAAATATTTACTTAAAACGAATGGATATAACAGACTTCATCAGAGCAACTCATGCACTCCCTGCTGTCATGCACTAGAAATTATTTAAGCTACGAAAGCAAATGGGAGTATAGTTTTCAGTTATGCCCTTACAAAAAAAAAAAATTGTGTGGCAAAAATTCCAGTACCACACGTGAAATACTGTGTCGAACTGTGCAAAACTATGGTGGGGTGTGGAGAGGCGTGAAATGTCTGTGAATTTTTGCGTGACAATGTGTGTCATTAATAAACAGTTGACACACTTTTCCAAAGTGCCATGCATTGACCAGCATTTTCACAGTTTGGACATGAGGCAATGTGTGGAAAACCGAAAATCACGCTTTGACACATGTAACAGGAGACAAAATGGGGTAAAGCAGGCAAAGTGTGGAGATATGTGGAGAAGTGTGGTGCTGAGTAAAATAAATTCAATAGTTCGATTTCGTTCACTGGCCTTGTTTGCCATACTTTGCCCTGGTTTGCCACATGTGCCAACTTGACGCATCTTTCCCCACTTTGACCCAGATTTCAAGGTGTGACAATCATGCAGGGAAAAGCGTGGTCCTGTGTGTCAGATTGGTTCCAATACCACATGTGTCAACACGCATAACCACACTTTTTTCCTTATGTATTTTCATATGCTCTGCACACGTGATTACGTGTGTTCACATGTGGCATGCCACACTTTTTTTGTGTAAGGGATGGATTTTAAAAGTTTGTTTTAAAGATAAATGTTATTTTGACCTTTTCCGTTGTATGGGTTCTAAAACTCTCCCCAGGAAAACGATATCTGGCATTCTCTTCAGTCTTCACCGAATTTTGATTAGTTGTTTTGCATACAAAATGAAACATTTAAAACGAAGATTTGATGTGAAGAGATATGATAAATCCTGTATAGGCTATCATTTGGAATCAATAATAAGGAGAGAAACATTTTGTACATGAAATAATCCAACTTTTAAAAGAAATTCCAGAAAGCGCCGCATTACAGGGATATATTTTCGTGAAACAACAAAAAGTAGAACTGTTTGGAAAAACTTAAAGCAAATAAATGGATAGGAAAGAAAGCAAGCAAAAAAAATGACTTGAAATTACAGACTCTGTGAAGGAAGGGAGTTAGTGCCTGAAGGTTTTTACAGCCCCCTCCAGCCTTGGCAACCAAAAGAATAGTTTAATTGTGCTACACTCTAAAAAATGGTCTGATCAGAGAGGCACCGAACAGGAATCTGGTCAAAACCTTGACTAGAACCAGTTCTGATCATTTCTGAACCAAACCTAGTCAAATAATTGACCAGATTCCTGTTCAGTGCCCCTCTGATCAGATGGCGGTTCAAATTTAACATAACATAACAGGTTAAAGGGCAAAGGAGGGCTAATCCCCATAAGATGCCCTGAAGTCCATACAACCTTAACTGAAAACAAACAACCAACCAACACCAAACGAACCCAGCACAATTAGATCCTACCACAGTTATGGAAGAACTTGTCAATGTTAACCTTAAAACAGTGCACAGATGTAGAGTTAACTACCCACTCAGGCAGACTATTCCACTCATTAACAACTCTATGAGAGAAGCTGAACTGCCTGATGTCGAGCCTTGCAAAACACTTAACTAGCTTTTTGCAATGGCCTCGAACCAGAGAATTACTTTGAACCCTTAAATAATTACAAGATGACAATGACCAGACCTTGTTTAGAGTGCATAGCCGTGGAAATGGATGTAAGTTACAATAAGTATTTGGTTTCTTTTAAAGAAGATATCAACGAGTACACCGCCTAATGACTTGAAGGTAATCAAGCTTTTGACAGAAGTTTTGACTTCTTCAGGACTTGAAGAAGTCAGAGCCACTTCTGACGAATGCTTGACTAGTATCAAGTCCTTCGATGGCGTACTCGTTGAAACCTTTTTTTATTGTATGGACTGCCGTCGTGAAATCCATTCTACTTATTTGGCTTCTATTAGCTACGGCCATTATGGACAATTTATATTTTACTACTATCTACAACCGGTATACAAACGTAGCTGATACTATATTATAGACACATAAGAGGCGGTCACCATAGCAACAAGTTAAATAATACCATAAACACCTGTCACTTAAGCAACAAATGTAGCCTACAATAGCCTGCAATATTTCCCAGTACCATATTGTCACAGCAAGCCACAAGGGAATTTAAAGTACTGAAATTTCGGGATCAATTTTGACGCAAATCGAGTCAAACTGACTAAAATTCGAGTCAAATCGACGCAAATTTGGTTCATTGTTTTTAATCAAACTTGGAAAAAGTTCTAGTGTTGATCCCTTTTGTGGTTCAGTAACTCAAGTGTCTTTACAGTGTACTTGTACAATATACAGTATACAGTAACCAATTGTTAATTAGAATTGGAATGAAGAGAGCAGCCGGTAGCAACAGCCCTGCTTATGTTTGTCAGTTTTACTGCAAGTCAACGATGCCATGTGTCTACCAGCACCAAGTTATTGCAAATATTATGTCTACGTATAACCATACCTGCCCCTTTCTGAAATCCAGGGTTCTTAAAGTCGTACTTGGCTAGTTCACTGTACCAGTGATCCGAAGCTTCTTTGCCTGAAAGACGTAAACAGTTCACTTCTAGTTTAGTTATCGAAAGAGTGCATGGTGAGATAAATGTTTTGCCCATGTTCAATAGATTTATCTTACTTTTCTTTTACAGATTTCATCGGCTAGGTATACGAAGAGTGAAAAATGATATATCACACTGCATCAATGAGATATACTGTTATAAATTTTCACTGTGATAGTGAAGTAATTAGTATTTCCAAATGTCACTAGTTTTTGAAATGACCAATATGGGACACACTTTTGGCATTTTTTTCTTGAAACGCTTAACGCCAACTAAAGGTAGCGCTCTGCTTAGCCTGTTAGTCCCTTCTGAAAAATTTCTTTTGATGGCAATGTACTGATGAATAACAACTTGCTTAGTACATAATTGCTACAGACACATACCACAATCGCGATATATCGTCAACTATATGAATCGACCTAAAAACTTTTTGCCCAAGTAGGAATAGTGCATTACTTTAATTTTTTTTTATCCTTGACAGGAGCCAGACAAAGAAAATTGACGTTGTTAATTTATCACAATTTGACCTAGTAGGCCTAACTGTTGTTACGGTAATCAACAATTGATAATTAAAGACCGGGTATTTTACATTCGGAACAATATCGATATATTTAAATTCAGTAATGCAAAAGTCAGTTGGTCGGTCATCGAGAACATGAGCATAGACTGCATAACTGCGTACTTGCTTGAAGGGAAAGTGCAATTACTCCATATTCAATTAGCATATCCTGGTACCCTAATTAATGTATGGCCGCCTAATGATGCGACAATGTTTTTTGTTCTTGAATTGTTATATGAATGATAGATATCTTCTTGGTTTACCTTTAATCATTAACATTTATGTTCTGAATCATTAGGAAAGTACTTTTTACGAAAACTACAAGGACAATTGAAACATTTAGCTCACGTCTCAAAATGAAGTCGAGGCGAGGTGGGTGATATTTGCATGTATTTGCATAAAGACCGTATGCATATGTAACAGAACGGAAGATCGCTGTCGCCTGAGGTAAGCGCAAAGCATTGGAACTTACATCAATACAAATGAAGACAGCTAATTTTTGTAGCGGTCGGATACGTGCCTAAGTTTACATGCGCGTGCTAAGGCTACTTCGTGCGTACAGTATGTGTACCAAGGCCATGTACCGGTACCTTATCTAGTTAGCGTCATTGTTTGTCCTCTAACATGACGTCGGTTTGACGTCAAAGTATAGAGTCTAAAGTAAGTCGGCAAGCTATTTACCTGAATATGCAGTTGTAATGCTGGAGTAATGCATAGCAACGTTTTCTCCAATATCCGTAGCGTTGCTATGCTCAAACAAATCATTTTTGGCGAGGTGTTTGGCCCATTTTCTTGCCTTTCTAGACAATTCTCTGGATATAACAAGAGGTTCTGCTTTGTGGTGGCTGCGGTATTGGTTGTGGACTTCCATAGCTTCTTGTTGAAATTTCTTTTGCTCGGAACGAGAGACTCTAAGTTTCCAGCTATCATCCTCACTTTTCTTGACACCTTTCGACTAAGATTAAAATAATCATTGCAAAAATATGCTGAAAATATTACCTGCACATGTAACCAAGCGAGTTGTTAAACTATATTATACAGATTGAAATCTAGTAGCATTCATTGGAGTTATTTTGATGTTATTTCCTTCACAAGAAATCCGTCTTCACAAATTTATTGTTTTTTGAGGTTGTTCATAAGCTATATGCAAAGGAATATTGTAGAGTGTTTCTCAATGTGAGTAATTTTAATTCTTATAAAACTTAATTCTTTATGAGTTGTCAGCTACTTTGTAAATGATGTTTGTGGTCACATTTTTTCTAGCAGACAACTGTTACTTTAAAAAAAAAACACCTTAGAACTTGTCAACATTGCAACTGTCATTTGAAAGAACGTACCATACTAACAGATATCTTGTTTCTCCTCCGTCGAAAGATTTTCATACCGGTACTTTGCATCCATGATTTAGGTATGAAATAGAAACTGGTCTGGTCATTAGGTCAATGTTTAATGGATTTTGATGGGGATTAGGGTTTTTCCAAGTTTCGAAGTTTTTAAATTTAACATCATATAAACGGATGTGACATTTACATGTGTGCAGATTTCATACACTATTTAGTATTTACCTCATTTTGCTCATGTTTGAATTAAAATACCAGTCAAAAAAGCATGAAAAGACTCAAATCGTTAATAAAGGGGTCTCGCTAGTAATTACTCATTCAGGGGCTGACCCAGGCTTTGGAGATAAAGGGAAGGGGATCATCATAGGGGCAAACCTCATACATAATACGACAGGAGTTGCCCCCTCCCTGATTTATTAAGTAAATAGAATCCTTTACCGGCAGGTCCTTACGATTTCCCGGGTTCTGAGAGCCATAGATACTCGTAATCAGTACAATGACATTTTCATCAGTAATGAATGCGAAAGATAATGACTTCAGAACTGAATGCCTGAAAATTCACAAGAGTTTTTCAAGTCGGAAAAAATCCTACTTGGGCAGGTGGTGGTGGTGGGTGGGTGTGGGGGGGGGTAGCTCGGACTGTTAGAGCCAGGCTCCAACTGGATCTGCAGCTGTCATTTAACATTTATTTTTCATCTTTTTACCTTTTTGCTCTTTTCATCGTCACTGCTTGAACTGCTGGAACTGCTACTACTACTTGTGCTGTCGGAGCGCCCTCTTGCTTGTTGTTTACCGCCTGCTGGAGCTGACGTCACTCTTGCCTTCGTGTTCGGAGGGAAGACATTTTCGTGGAATGTCCCAAGAAGATTGCCCGCAGGTTTATACTGTCCAACTATGATTACTTTATTATCCTTAGTAATGGCTTTGCCGATTCCAAACTCTTTGCTATCTTTCCACACCACCTGAGTAAAATGTCCTGGATAAAGAAATTGGTAATTTTTTTTTTATTATACTGCAACCTAATGTATATCCATGCATGAAGCAATGAACTCTATAGAATGCCAAAATCAATAGTAGACTATACAAAATTAAAATACAGAAAATTTGCTGGTTGAATTTTAAACTAGTTTTGGATTTCAAATACCTCGTAGGAAGGTTTGTTCGCTTCAACAGCCGTCAGGCTGCTTTTCTCCTCGTGAGCAGAACGAACACCAAGTATGCTACGTACTGAAGGGAATTATCATTCAGTTGCACTGCAATCTGTACTGTTAATTTTGAAACTTAATAAGAAATTGTGTCTTTGAACCATTAGGTATTGATGCATTCCATAATGATTAGACATTTGCTTGCAAAGACTTTTGTTTTATACCGCTCACCCGTGGTTTATTCTATCTTGTGGAGTTTTGTGGGAATATTGAGATAGTCTACATGGCTCTCGAGTTGACGAGGCTTTCGAAACATGAAACTCTACACCATAGCTCCACGTTACAGTGGATGCTTTGAAAAATGAACTCGAGGGTGACGAGGGCCATACTAGTAGCTTTGGGAAGCACTTTTGAAAGTGCTTATTAGTTGGTTATTATTCAGCTATATTTTGTTTTAAAAAGGGACACCTTTGTTATTCTTTTTTGTGGAAAATGGGATAGTAAAAGACCCCAGTGCCACAGACTGACTTTCTTACAGTTAACTTGATACCCCGCAGAGTGGAAGAATTTTTTCGTTCAGCTCATCGCTACGAACAAAATAATAATAAAAGAAAAAATCCGCACCAACAAAGAGCTGCTACGCTATCAAATGCGTAAATATAACCAAATCGGCAATGATTCCTTACAGTATTTGGTCAATTTTTTGGCAAACTATAAAAGCTTGCGGGAATAGCTGTAACAGTGAGTTTACTGATCAAACCATCATAAGTGACTTGCTGATACTTCTAATCACACGCTGTCTGCCAAAAGATCGTAAAGTTATCGGAATGATCGTAATAAATTTCATCTCAGATTCGAAAGCGCGATACAGTCATTGACAGACGGTCCTCTGCGTAAAGCAAAACAGCACTGGTTAATGAGATGATGTCTGGATGAGCATAGAACTTGCGAACCTACAAGAGTGGTGGACGGTTAAGTTGGTAAGACGGTTGCCTACGTAGCAGGCTGTACGGGGTGGACCTGAGCAAACAAAAATCCGCCGCGCGGGGTAGTAAGGCGGTGGACATGTGATTCCAACATGCAGGGGACAACTTTGGAGTAATGACGTGTAAATAATTTTGTTTTTAAAGGGGAAAGGAGAGGGGGAGCTTTTGTCATTTCAAAGGGAGCGACATAGGCCTTCATCTCCCAAATGTCCTCCAGTTTTCAGCTAGTGACGTGGATCCATCTCTAAAGGTGTGTGTGTGGGGGGGGGGGTTTCACCATTTGCGAATCACCGTCCTAGGGGAGGGGTCTAAGGGGAGGGGTGTTCCTTTCCCCTTTGAAAAAAAGGAAATTAGAAGGTGTCTTTATGGCAAATGATACCGTATTTGGGTGTAATTTAGCTTTTAAAATGTAGTGTCGATTCGTAATCTATTTTATATTAAAATTCATCACAGTTTTATAGTTTCATCATTTTGAAAAAGTCGGGGGGGGGGACTTATTGGAGATAACCTCCCTTCCAAAAAAGTGAGGGGGGACGCGTCTCCCCATCCCCCCATACCCACGCCCATGGTTTTTACCATTATCCTTGAGTTACTGATATACCTTGCAGTCTGAATGACAGAAAATTCTGCAAGAATGGCATATGCTAATGTGTTCTCCCCATTATTGAGAAAGAATTGAAACTGATTGCGTATGATGTATGCTAGGCCCATTTATTCCGTCTGCCTAAAATATTATGTAGTGAAATATTCAGATAGGAATATATGTAGTATTGTAGTTTACTAGTCAATATATCACGTGCGTCCTTCTGCATGATCGATTTGTTTTTCACGTCTTTGAGATTAATTGGGGTGGGGATTAAAACTTGGAAAAAAATTGTGCACTTACCTGTGCCACGCTTGAAGTCTTTAGAACGAAATTCGTACTTCTCGATTTCTTTATACCAGTAATCTGTGACTTGGGTTCCTGGGAGAAACGAAATAGAGCAATCCCAGGAGGGGAATATATACTAACATTCACCCCATTATTGAAATAAAGTATAGGCTTAATCATATAGCAATCAAGTCCTTATCACAGCAGAAAAAGATTCCCTCTCGTATTCAGGAAGTCGAGCAGAGGTCATTGGTCAGTTGTGGTAGCGACTAACTCGCGAGAGCTCTTACCGCTATTCTTTCTTAACATTCAGCTACATATGCTATTACTGATTACAAGGAAATAAGGAAGACCTAGCCTACACTAATCAGGCCCGTAGCCAGACAAGGTACTGAAGGGGGCGAAAAAGCTTCGGGGGGAGGGGCTTGGGGGGGTGAAACATACTAAAATGCATTACGGCAATGGTAAGTTGTGATCTTCTGGGGGGCGAAAAATTTTCCAAGGGGGCCTCGCCTCCCTTGATCCCCCCCCCCTTGACTACGGGCCTGAGACTAATGCTATGAAGTAGATAAATTCAACGGTATAACGACCTGCTCCCTACATAATAGCATTCGTGTGTTCCGTTTCCGAAAATATGGCAAAAATATATTTTGGTAAGAATTCATCCTTTCGTGTGCGGTGTTGTATGCATTTATAAAAGTTTCTTGAGGCATAAATATGAGAAATTGGTAGAGAAACAAGACTGGCCACAACAGGAAGCGATATTATACTAAGACAGGGAATTTTTGTTGACAGAGTGCTCGATCGAGACTAAAAAAACAAGCAGGATTTGTTTAATTTTGCTGTAAGAATATGATACAACTCTACATAAAATAAAAGTAGTTTGATGAACTATACTTTCGGTAATCTTCATTAAATAAAATCACTGCAAATTGTGCTCTGACGAAGATTTAGGACATAAAAGAATCAAAGTCCACCTTGAAGCTTATTTGAACTGTTAAGTGTGACGACACACCTGTAAACAAATCCCCGCGTGTGGAGTAAAACAACGAATAGGCGAGAGAGGTGCTTATATGCATAAGGCAGATGGAACGTCGAGAGAAAAGCAGACGACAACGGTTTATATTTAGTTCCAAATTCGATTTGTTTAGATGAGTGACGTCACACTTAGCGGCCTGTACAGAGAAGCATAAACAAGGTTGTTTTCCCGGTAACGAACATACTATTGTGAAAAAAAAACACGAAATGAAGCGAAAAGTACCTGAATACTCAGTGCTTATCGAGGAATAGTGGGAACAAAGATTTTCCCCGTAGTCCTTCGCCTCTGAATGTTTAAAAGTGCCACTCTTAGCCAGTTGATCAGCCCACTTCTGAGCACTATTATTCAGCGAATCGTTCATCTTCAATTTTGGAACGCCGTGAATGTCTCTGTATTTGTTGTGGGCGGTGAGAGCCTCATGCCGGAATTCCTTCAGGTCCGAGGAACTGATCTTCTTAGCCATGTCTGGGTCTGAAGAATGAAGAGGATGTTTGAAAAATACTTGTCAAGAATTCCGATCAGGTAATTTCATCTCCGCGAATGTCTCCAATAAAATTCCTCATACTCAATTATTCTGGGTAACCGAGAATGATTTTGAACAAATGGGTTTGTGTCGTCCGGGATGTAGAAATGTGTTTCTGGAAATAAATATCCCCGTGTCCAATGACACCCTAGTTGTATTGAATATGAAGTCCGCAACTCCTTCATGCTATAGCTACAAATAATCGACTCTTTGATAAATTGAGATATGGGATGCTACCGTTGATTCTATTTATCCTATAGAATGTTAAAGCCCCCTCCCACCGACGGAACAAGGGTTCAAACGATAAACTAACATACAAGTTTTTTTTTCAATTTGCAGACAAAACAACCGCTTAACTCTCACGGATAGATTGGACGTCGTAGTTCCCGTCAGTTTAACGTCCTTTTTCAATAAATTTGGGCCATGGAGGGGGGGGGGGGGAGGCGGTCAGAACCCAACTGTTTAACCAATGGCTACTATCTCCCGAACTCTCCATAGACCTACGACGAAATATTTTCAAATAACTATTATTTTCTCACATTTCAACAGTCCCTTCTTCAAGCTTCTTAGTTAAGTCAGTTAAAACTGTAATTCAGTTAAGGAGAACATAAGCCTGTCTCTATTGACATAATAATCAGTAAATATTTCACTTTTGTTTGAATGTTTCTTATTTGTCTTCTATTGAGTTTTTCTCCTCCCTCCTTACATATCATACCACTTCCTCGTAGGGAATAAAAAAATGTGCGCTGGTCACCTAATCGGTGGGATGCACCCTTCAGTTTTCCAGGGGGAGCCATTTTGAGTCTGTGAACATGATGACTATACATATGCATTGTATCACAAAACATTTGAGACTGAGCATATGCCCAATTAGACATGGCCCCTTCAATTTTCAAGTGCTTGCAGTTAGTTTCTAAACAGAAACAGTGGAACAAATTGGGCTATTTCAATAAATTGTTAAAAACAACTTGACACAGCGTCGCTTATGACTGAGAACGAGACTGTTCTCATCTTACAGAAAGAGCGGGTAAGGCAGTTTACACGTATAGGACTACTAGACGTATACATTGTGTCGTCCCTCCGCAAGGTTTGATCTTTTTATCTTACACGGGCTTTTTAGGTCAAAGCCTAGTTAACGCGTAGGTCGATCCTACTTCTTCTAAGAAGTCAAAGCTTAGTTCATGTATATTTATTCGACCAGGTCACAGCCTATCTAACCTCTTACGCCACCCCTGCAAGGTTGAAAGGAGTGGAGAGAGGGAATCGGGTGTAGTCCATACGTGTGAGAAGAACACCCTACCTTAAATATTTTGGGTCACACACCAATTTAGCTTTCATAACGGAATAATATGACAATATATGTTAACGTGTACGTCCTTTGTACAATGGAAAAGGCTTCTTATCGTGTTTTTTGTCTGTGCATACTTGATTATCTTCGTGCTCTATGTGTAATCTAAATGAGTTTTTCTTTGTTAATGAGACGTATGAAATACGGTAATTTGATTTGCGTTATCAGCCCATACTGCAGTTGGCCGTCACGTATAAGTGTAGTCCAAGTATACTGGATGTAATAATATGGGGGATGTGTACATATTGATATTGCAAACAGAAGAGAGGAAAATAGGCTGAATTCAAACAGGGGCAGATATTTCAGCGGCTGTGACGAACTACAAATATTTACTCGCTGGGCTTGGTTGTTCAGTAATTGATATAGCCTGGCATAATTTTAATAAAAGCGTTCCAACTATATAGTGACAAGACCTAATAAGGTCACGTTAAAATTTCGTGCATCAATCCAGCCAACAAAGCGCGTCAGTCAAACTGCTGTCACAATCAGTCGTCAATTTTTGATGCTGCATGCGCACAACAAACTCCCTTTCGAATGCGCGTGGACCTGTTAAATGTTTCAATCACGCACACGATAAGATATGCAGCCTCAAACTGCCTACACTGCCCAAACTGAACTCCCAAACTGCCTACACTGAACCCGTACGTATAGCGCTGTACAAACAGCACCTCGGCGCTTGCCTTATTAGGTTACTTCTGATTTTAGGCTTGAGCTGGAAACTCTGAAGTTGTCGTAATTGTATCTCTCGAAAGGAAAATTCTGTGGCAAAGATTTATAGCTCTCAAATAAGATCAAGTCCGCCAAAAGATTTGCAGGTACAAATAGATTACCATTCTTTTTTCTTGTTTTATAAAAATGAGAACTTTCTTACAGTGGCCTTATAAGGTCGTGCCATCATACTACCACGGCAACTGCATACGCTGTTGTAAACGATGCCTCGCTTCTGTCCTATGACAGGGAGTACGTCAACGGTGATAGGTGAGACGTACAGAAGGGCAACCTGTAACTTACAGTTGATTTTCTTGCAATTTGGAGTTTCTCTAAAAAGATCTTCCAGGAGACGGCATAGTGCAAAACAAAAACAGACAGATGGGCTACCCAACTGACAGACAGACAGACAAAAGAATGAATTAATTTATCGAAGTAAATATTCCTTCCCCAAGGTATGACAAGTTAATTACAGCGATGTGGTTTCTTTTTTCCGACAAATTGCTTCTCGCAACATAATCTATACTCCAAAATTTCAAACCTATGCTGGCAGTATGGATTTTCAAGGCCATACAAGAACAAACCAACAAAATCATGGAAAATAAGATTTCGGCGAGCAAAGAGAGTTACAGCAACTTGTGACGATTTATGATGGCATTACCGAGGAGGCTGAAGAGTGGGGAAAGGGGCGCGGGGGTGGATTAGAGGCCCGGTTGGGTCATCGAAAGTTGACTTCGAGGGGAGATTTCGACACTTAAGGGTGGAGATGATACGATGCCAAAGTTGCAAATAATAGGATACTTTAGTGTGTGGTATAAAAATATCAGGTTTTTAACTTGGACAGGCACTTTGCTACTCAGCGGAATTCAGTCCCTCTTTAAGACTTCTGACCAAGGAATGTCGAACAGTCTGATAAGAACTTGAGGCAACCACTTCGTTAGAGTCTGTGCTGCCCCGTAATAATATAAATCAAGAGCATAAAACTCATTGTTTGACAGAATCTGACTGTGTTTAGACAGAAACGAAATCGCAATTATTTTACCCCTTTTGTCTGGCAAAAATTAAGCGTTCATACCCGTCCGGTCGCCTTTGTTGCAAGGGCTGTGATACATATATGCAGTTAACTTCTATGTGTGACCCTTGTGGAAGGACTAATTACATACAAACCTATGGGCAGGTCCGTAGAAAGGCAGTCTGACATGGGGGGGGTGGGGTGGGGGGCAAAAGAGTTTCAAAAGGGGGATTTAACCAGGAGTTTTCATTGAAGCCCTCGGTTATCGATTATCCAGATGGGCGAGGTGCAAAGGTTGGGCACAGTTCCCAGCCCCCATGGCTAAGGACCTGTATTGGGGGATAGCCCAGGTAAATCGGGTCATTACTTTGTAAAGTCTTAACCAAGTTCAGAACAAAACTATTAAAGGGCAAATGCAGTGACCCCGATTTAGATTACCTTTCCTCCCCCATGCCAATTTATGTATGGCTATTTTTATTCATGAGGCAAACTTCTCGCTCTACTTTTCTTATGTAATAAAATTTCCCCTGAAACATCATTAAAGATATTTATAAGTGAAACAGTAGGATATTTGTGAGATTTAGGTGGTGCTTCAAATGACGGTTTTAATAATGCCTCATGCTTCTTATGTTTTTCAGGCTTTCTCAATTGCTTTTCCAGGGGCTTCATTGCCCCTTACAAAAAATTCCTATATACACGCTACATGGAGTTCTTTTAGTGCCAGTATGTCACGGTCAGTGAAAGATAGTGTATAATAAAGGTAGGTTTGGTTGACATACTTTAAAAAAATAACAATTCAAACCCAACCTTATTTGTTCATCAGGTAAATCTGACAAATTTTCAGTTACTTTCTTTACAAGTATCTTTCAAGGTCTTTCGGAACCTAATTTTCCACTTATTAGGTAAAAAGAGGTTACTCTTCAAAAGTTTATCTTTGATACCCATGATTAAAAAGAACCAAACTGATTTAAGGAAACCGAGGTTTACGTATTCGAACCGAGGTGATTGCATTTGCCTGATAAACTTCCCTGACAACACATTATGGTTAAATCCGGCAATCTGAAATTCCATTCGCACTACAAACATGAGACGAGACGAATCACCATCATCCATTAGCCATTTCTCACCAAGTTTTTCAAAACACCATTCTTTTTATCTTGTAAACTCATAACAATAACCTACTACAACTCTTGAAGTGAAGCTTTGTAATTTTGGCGACAAACAGAGAAGTAGGTCTCCTCACTCACTCTGCTGTACTTTTCCATTTTATGTGAAAGTTTACCCGGGGGAAACATTCAAGTGTGTCGGACAGAAAATCCTTCGTCCCTCTCTCATTTTCCTCCATTTCCTCTCATTTTGTCCAGTGTGAAAACAAATTAACTGTCACTTTTCAAGGGATACAAAATTTGACAGAGGGCTCAATAAAGCAAGTAATTTTTATTGTCATAAACATCGTAATTCTGTCTACGACAAAAGATGGCCGTTGTCTGTTCCATTCTTTGGATCTCGACATATCGACCTATGAAGCATATTATAGCCTTAGAGGATCAATTTCCTCATTCTATATACAAACAGTTAAAATTCTCCCATTGAACTCTTCTTTAAGTATCTCCTTGAAATGAAAACGTAACAGTCTTTGGCATCTTCCATACAAAGTCTTTGGTTTACATGTAGTTTAATTACCCAAGGTCATAATTCTGCTGAGGACACTGCTGTGTGTGATGAAGGGTACGCTACTATAAATTTCACATTTCAATGATCTGTACATGTCAACCAAACTGTAATCACCAGTCACGGTTTCGAATACCTGGGTATAACAAAGTGTGTTTTGGGTGGTACAAGAGCTACTTTAATAGCATTTGAAATAATTGTTGGCCTAGAAGTATTTACTTGTTGAACTTATGTACCAAGCAGCTCATCCGTAATGGACCTTCCATGGATTCAAAGGGAGAAAGCGAACATTACTCAAATACATGAAACCCAAAGCGTTTATCTCTTCAATAAATCATGGAGGTGTTATCCACCCCCGCAGGGGTGTGGTCAGGGAGGGATACAGGGAATTACTCCCCTCCCAATCCTTTGTCAAATATATACCGTAGGTGTGTTTCTCAAAAAAAAAGAGCACTGACTTACAATTGTCAGTTTCCATTATTGCAATCGTAAACATGGTATCGGTAGGTGGGTACTTAGCCAAAGTCAAGGAAGGACGTGTCTCCTAAAATTTTCACAGTGCTTCGCCAGTAAACATCCACCTACTTAATGTACACTGACTATGCTCATTCCTCTTTGGTTGAATACACTAGTAGTACTTTACTTAAGAAATCCTACAATTATACAGAGATTATAATTTTATAGTACATCGAACATATTCTTACAAAATTCACATAAGAGGTCGTGCTACTGCTTTTGATTTCGTCTTGTCCTTTAAGGTCTATTCAGGGTGTTTTACACAGCTATATTGCTCTCTGGGTTGCCCACCAAAAAAGAAACAAAACAAAAACAAAGTGCGAACACAATGTGCGCAGTCTCGTGTGTAGTGGCGTAGTCAGAAAGATCTTTGGGGTGTGATGAATGGGGAATGGTGGCAACTTGTGGGGGCTAGAGTAACAATACAAATGGTAGTTTTGAAAAATTACCATATTTTCCCCATTACAGCGGGGCGGGGGGCAACATTGGCTTATGACAGGGAGGCAAATGCCCCTTGGCCCCCTCTGACGAGGCCCTGTTCTTGTTACTACAATTCACAAGACAGACTTATTCAAAGAAGTTCGTCTTTTTTCTTTGATATTCTTAGGAAAAGAAGAATGTTAAGTTGGCTCTAATAATAATAATAAGTAGTAACTATTAATAATAATAACTAGTAATAAGCTATTTACAATGAAAGTGAAATAAAATGAAGAAAAAACAGAAGTAATATTTTGCTTTTAATAAGATAGGCCTACCAGTAACATGGTAGTACTAACCTTACTTTTCAAAGATAACTTGGAACCCGTCGAAGCACCAGCCTAGCTGACAAGACAATAAAGGTGAATAGTTTGAGGCCAAGTATATAAGTGATGGTTTTAGTTTATATGAAGAAGACCTAGTAATTTTAAGCTGTATTCAGTACCAAAGTTCAGTGAGGCCCATCCCAGCGTATTCCACATTCCATAGAAAGCTTACAGGGAGACGTGTAAATAAGGAACCGCGTGTTGGCAAACAAGTTGGCATAGTTTATTGGTACTTATCGGGGTATTAATCGAGTTCCGAGGACAAAAATGACCTTTAAGATAGCAAAGTTACCAACGGTTTGATATCGGCTGTTTGTTGACGTCATGACATCTCTAGAAAAGTTGAGAGGCAAATATTTTGAACTGTAGGCCAAAAAATGGAAACCCTGCGTTACCAGCAGGCTCTAACTGAATGGTCGAATGCAAAGTATATGTCACAGAAAACTGTTTTTTTTTCATCATTAGCTTCAACCCCAGCTGCCCAGTCAAAAAGTGTGGGGGAACGTTAGTGACGGAAAATGAAAAATAGTGTAAGAGTATATATGGATTTTATCCTTAACCTTCAAAAAGGAGGTGAAGGTGGGGGGTATGCCCCCTAATCCCGACCTGTTAACGCCCATGGTTTATCTTATTCCCTTGACTTTTTGTATCTTGTTTAAATGTTTGTTTATGCCTAGACTACACTGTGGGACTCCCCCATCATCCAAAGTGTATTTCCTGTAAACACACCCAAACCAATCACCATTCTCATTACTTTGGAATCTGGTGGTGGGAGAATGCGACATGACTGTGACGTTTAACTCCCTGAAATGTCTGTGACGTGTCATATTATTATAGTTGGAGGCACACACTGTACCACCATGAAAAGAAACATTTGCGGCGGGGTCGGCGCTAGGTGGAGGCAGAGGGGGGGGGGGTGGTTCATCTTCGGGGAAGGCTCCCCTTGAAGAATTTTCCTATTTCATAGCGAAATCTTTGTCTGTTAGGGGGTATGATGAAGTATTTAATCCCGGCGACCGATAACCCCGACTGTTTAACTGCTCTCAAGGAGAGAAGATTCTTCAATAAACCCCAGATTTTCTGGGCACTAGGCTACCCGAAAATTTTGGTTTCACCATCCTTCCAAAAACCCTTCCATCAGCTGTCGGGGCTTTTGGGTTGCTGCAGTGCCCCTTTTCTTCGTAAAGTTTGGTCTCCGTTGGGCAAATTCTGGCTCCACTCTGGTTTGAGATGGCTGAAGGTGGGCAGAACCACGTTTATGGTATGGTAACGTAGTGATGTAAGCCAATAGTAAATACATTCCTCCTCATATTATTGGAGGTGTACCAAGCCCCACCCCTCAAGTTGAAGGCCTTGAAAAGTGGGTAGACTTGAAAGCATTCAGTTAATTTTTTTAAGATCCACTTTCCTAAAGATAAGAAAGATGCGCAGATGCCGTGATGGACATGATTAGATCCACGTTGGACGGCGACTGCTTCAAAATTCATTCGCAAAGTAAACATTGCTCTTTTGACAACCACATCACTTCATTTCACTGTTGTACGGCATAAGGGCACATTGCTATGCACTGTGGTAAGACGTCTCGGTGACAATGTTGCTGCAGGAATTCCGTTAAAGCACTAATGAAAACAAATCTGATGACGTAACTGCACGCAACAGTAAGTCTATAGACAAAACCCTCAATGTAAAAACATGAAGCATTACAGGATTATAATCAATTTTAGTCAAATTATATATTAACTACCATGCTTATGTCGGGGTGTAGGCAACATACGTTACCGTAATTAGCTTTTAAGGTTTGGGAGGGAAATGGCTTTAGGTCAGTAGAGCGCACTATTAATTATTTCTACAATGTTTTGAATATGGTTTGTTTCGTGCCTGGCGTCTGGACCTTTGAGGAAGTTCTCAACAGGCGCAAGCCACCTCTCATACAAAAACGTAGGCCCCATTTACACAATCATATATGGATTCAAAAACATCATCATATTCTTGTATGACGATGTACAAAGGTATGATCATGTGGACTGCTTCCCCAACAAAGTTGCGTCCAACATGAATGAATGTCTTCAAACTTTTAGCTGCATGTTTCATCTTTCCAACAAGAACATTTCCATGGCAATGCGCATGAAAATATGTATGATAGTGTAGACGGGCCTTTAGTTACCACTAAGCATTTCACACTGTGTTCAAATTTGCGTACCACGATTATTGAACTGTGAGCAACGAGAGCTTCTATAATAGTGCAGAGGTTTCCTCTTCAACACTTTACACAAAATGCTTTTTTTTTCCCTTGCGGGGGAAGAATATTTAGCAAAACAAAGTCCATAAAATACCTGCAATTTTAGTCATTTTCGCATATTGAATACTTCAAGTCATTCGTTACAATATCCACATCACAGATGAATTGAGCACATCCTTTCAGCGACGTGGTATACATCCGGCCAAAAAGTTTTTAGGGGCTACACTCGTCAAACGATAATTTATCGCGGAACCAATCTCTAGAATTTATGATATGCTTTTTTAAGGTAGGAGCACTTGCATGGATATAACATTAGGGTCAGTTAGTTTTATTGCAAAAGGTGGGAAACGGCTACTAGCACATTTTTCAGCTTTTAAAAGTGCTTCTACTAATTCACTATTAGGCCTATTGACATTGTTTTCCATTAAAATAACCCAGTTAATCGTAATCTCTCTAAGACATAGTTACCAAAATGCTCAAATTGCGGTCATTATCGATTTCTGGCAATCTATGAGATATTTTAGCCACAAATGTTCTAAACATTACACGCCAATCTATGGCGGCGGTTCACTAAATCAGTGATTAGTTCTAACTGATTCCATGTGGATCGCCAGGGAAATTGCAATACTTTGGGGGTGAGTTAAAAAGAGAGCGAATGGGGTAGGTGGGAATGGCAAGAATACGGAAATCTGACCTGATGAGCATACTCGTCTCCTTTCCTTTGTTCTTCACATTGTCAGGTATGATGATCATAATTTCTCCGTAGCTTGTTCCAAAATTGTGGAGTAACCACCTGGAACCGCGCATAATTTACAATGCCATGACTGCTTCTGTTACAATGTTTATCTTGATTTGCACATGTCAGGAAATTCAGTACCCCAGGCCTTTGTCTAAGTCATTTCGAGTGATGTATGATCATATTAACACCATGGTCACGCTGATCATGATCATACTTTTTCACAACAACGTTTGCTTGTGTACTTATATTGATTGGCAGATGACAAGAATTTGAATCTAAAAGTGTTAAATTTCCAAAACTTTTACCAGGGGAGTACCACGGACCACCTTCTTCGTGACTTTTTGCCTATCGCCCCTGCAGTTTTAATATCTTCATCCTCCCTCCCTAACACAAAGTGAGCTCCACTTTTTCAATAAATCCTGGGTCCGCGCCTGGCAAATTACATAATTGTGTGAGCTGTAGGATAATGTTCTCCGTACTTACAACAAAATGTGAAAAAGTGGTTAAAAATACATGGTGTGTTTTTGTATACGTATTTGAGGACTAGGCAACAATTGTAATCCACTGGTAAGTGAGCGAATCTTTGAGAATAGGTTGAGCAGCGCTGGCCTGGGTATAGCTACTCACTACAGAGCGCCCTCTAACACCATTCTCCCCCTCTGACGGAACCCCGCTTGTTTCGCCGCTGCTGAAAACGTTAAGACGACAATTAATGGGGCCTGTTAAAAACTCACTCACTTGTCACTCAGACCTTTACATTCTAGAAAGGTGGACCAAAATTAGAATAATGATAAGTTAAAATACATCAGACCAATGGTCTACCAATGGTCAAATGCTGGCATTCATTTAATAAGCCTAACAGAAAGTTAAAATGGACGCGGCCTCTAAGATCTTAAACCGGTCAATATTTCTAATGACTTGCTTCAGCTAGTCTTGGAATTACCAATTCGTCTTTTAAAAGAGCGTGCATAGTGTGTTTTCATTGCATCAACATGGCACAGAAAAATATTTGTTTTTATTATTATACCGGTATCATTTAGTCTCACCGAAAACCTGTCTGGTAATTTTTGTATTTCCGGCGCTCTATACTACACTTTACAAGAGTTGTAAGTTTGTATCATTGAAAGATTTGAAATTTTGGACCAACAGATTATTCAACAGCTATACAGGAGTTAGTTCTTCCCGTGAGAACCTTATTTCTTAAAAGGAGACATACTCAGCCACCAAAGTTTACATTGCCTATCAATATACATTTATGGTTGTAAAGTTACAGAAATTTTCCTTATCATAAATGCACTAAACTGCTTCAAGTTAGTTCCGGGTTTAATGAATACAGTGTTACAGTTCCGAAGTGGCACTCGACCATCAACAATGTTGTTTATCAAAACATTGCTTATAGACCTAAGACTTAAAAACGAACGATTTCTTTATGTCTGAAGTTTTTCTTTCATGGAAATATCATAAATGGGATGACTGGGTGTAGCAAAACAAACTGCTTCAGAACAACTTCAAGGTTTGAATGTCTACGAGACGGATAGAATTTATAACCCTCTAAGTGCATGCTAACTTCAATAAATCACACTTTCCCTAGCAGCTCTCAAACATGACATTTACAAATTCAACATACGCGATGTAGTTTAAAGACATATTGTTCAAAATGTGTCTGATCATTAAGATAAATACGTTTAAAGGAAATATGCAATTGCTTCAATTTAAACTGGTATACCGCGGTATCGTAATTCATGAATGGCTCTTTATAGTCATGTTTCTTTTTCTAAAGTCCCTTAGGCTAGATGCCGGGGCCGCGAAATAATTAACCCCTAAGGGTTTCTCCTCACCAAAGGAAATCTTTTTATTCATCTGACAATATTTTTACCGGCACTTAAATTTTTGATCCATGCAAATAACTCCATGGATTACCTTTAATATATATTACTTATGTTGGGTATATCATGGAAAATACTTGAAAGGAAAATAAGGAAATTTGTGTCCGATTTAGATAATTTTGGGGTACACATTTCTTTGTACTATATGTTGTATATGCAATCTCTAATGGATTCAACATCCACCACATGTACAGTGGCGGATTAATCTTTCAAGGGGTCCCTGGGCTCTAATTTCTCTGATTCTCTGGGCCATACCCTTCTGCAAAGGTCCTATCTAAGCAGATGTCCGGGACCCCAAAGCCTTGGGCTCCTAGGCAGTACCTATTGTGCCTTTTGAGTAAGGCGGTACAACACAGGCGTACGAAGAATTTCGTCCAGTTCGTGGCTAAAAACACCTAAAAAACGGCATCCCCTGGCGGTAGTTTTACAGCATAGAGCCACCATGCAGGCTACAGGTCACTATAGGCTTCTGTGAAAGGCCAAGTGCACTTGACATTTGGGGAATCTCACAACATCGCATTATTTCGTTTTTATGGTTAGTTTATACCGTTTGAAACGGTCTTCCCCTTTTCTCTAAAGCTTGGCAAACAGAAATACATTTTTATATCGTTTGCTCATTTCTGTGGCGTCATCGTATCATAGCTTGGTTTGTCCCTCAATTTAAACCAATAAACATCCCACTGACTAACTTAAAACCCATCGAAAGACACACCCATAAATGACTTGGACTTAGGCCGGGTGCTGCTTCAATAAAAATCGTAATTGACAAATACTTGAACATCGTAAAATATTTGATCGGACAGTAACATGTTTTCAAAGCAATTGGACAGAGCATGCAGCCATGCCAAACAGATTGGACTGGCCCGTATTAAATGGTTAGAAAAATCAATTAGTGCAAAGCGCGGGATGGGTGGTTTTGGTTTGTCGCCAATTTATTATGTCTATAAATAGGCTTTTCATCCAGCTTATATTTCATCGTACTGTTTCGTCAAGTACACACGAAAGTAAACTATAATACATTATTTTAGATGTGAATTTCTAAACACGTGCAGTAAACTGAGCGATATCCCTCTACATATGACAAGACCTTCGTCACAGGTGTCTGATTGAGCGGGCTAGTAACGTATATTCTTTTCTTAAAAGGGAGGGGGATAAATAGAACATGCAAGGACCAATGTCGGCCACTAGCATACAGACAGCAATTATCCAAGACATTGCTTGTAAACTTAGTCAATTCCGGGTAGTATGCTCCACCAGGCCCGTGGCCAGACAAGATACTGAAGGGGTATAGAGGAATTTCAGAGGGGCGAAATATTTTTCAGGTGGGAGATTTCTTAAAATGCATTAAGACCCTGACACTTGAAAATTTTCTAGGGGCACCACCCCTGCTACCCCCCTTGGGTATGGGCTTGTGCTCCACTGGTTCTCCTCGGCATGCCCTTTATACACTATAGACAGCATTATTGACATCACTGTCAAATGATACCGAAGATTTGAAGAATCCTGTGTATTCTGTGTTCAGTGAAAAACGAAAACGATGATGAAGCATTGACTGTACCCGTATACGGAATGGCCCATAAGGACGTAACCGGGGGTAGGGCAATGCCCCCTGTCAGAAGCCTCACCCCTAATAATCCCAAGTGATATTAAAGGGCATATAATTGTTCAAAATTAGAGTTTCTATTGTTTACCTCTACCCGCGAAGCATAACTCTGCGCAACTCTTGCCGCTATATGTTATACGCTAGCTTTTGCATACGGTAACGCACGTGTTAGAAATCTCGTTGGAAAAGAGTGTCTTACACAAGCTTCCCCAGGCTTTACAACAAGCTTTTAGCCTATAACATACATTGCCTGTCATACGTGTCATTTCGTTATTGACACAACTGTATCTGACGTGCGAAATATATACCAAGGTGAGTAGCTTGTAAGTACCTCGAAGAAACCTTTGGATCACCGAAGACTATAAAGTCTTACAAAATTAAATGTTAACAAACAATCGGTGATAAATTCAACTTCAAGTGGGCTTAGGCTGTATAAATCAGTACCTTTATGAATACATAGGCTACTATATACAAACTCATATGAAGTGTATATAACAGCAGATATTACGCAAGCTCCCTGATCGTACGGCTGACTGCAGTTTTCAACTTTTGACTAAAGGCTTGTACAAAAATAATATTGCAATTGGAAAGCCAATTGGTAGTTTTTTTTCAGATTCTTTAAGCCCATTGGCATTTACTATATACAAACTCATATGAAGTGTATATAACAGCAGATATTACGCAAGCTCCCTGATCGTACGGCTGACTGCAGTTTTCAACTTTTGACTAAAGGCTTGTACAAAAATAATATTGCAATTGGAAAGCCAATTGGTAGTTTTTTTTCAGATTCTTTAAGCCCATTGGCATTTTACATTTTCTTTCAGTTATAGAGTGTGACACATTTGGGAATAGTGTGTCATTTACAAATGCTAAACAAGTAATATTACTCATTCGTATGCACATTTCATCACTCTTAAAATCATGAGTAGCCATCTTGAGACTGGCTTCGGAAGATTGACTTTGCAACACGTAATACAATCACTCCATAATATACACATGCCATTTTCAAAAATCGAATCAACATTACATACTGGGTGCCGAAGAGAAACTTCTTCGAAATTCACACTTACATACCAAGCTCAGCCAGTTGGGGCTAACCTGTTATGCTTCGAAGCATGCTTCGAGAGTAGCCTACAGTTTGGATGCCAAACTAGAGAGTCATTTCGTTCACATGCGTAAGGGTAAATTTTGTCGTGCAGCTGATCGACATAGGTGTACGAGCCGGGAGCGAGGCGGAGGGCTGCAGATCCCAAGAGTTCATGAAAAACGTATTTCTTGGGCACGTTATTGGGAAAAATAGGGCAAGTTTCTGGGTTTTAAAGGTTTTTCTCTGGTAAAAGACACTCAGCCAGAAAAATGTTCCATGCGCCTGTGCTGATAGGGTCCTCGAGTTGCAAAGTGGTTCAATGACAGGTCAAACTCCGATCGAAGTACGCCAGTTTTACCTCAGGTATTCAGTCAGGTGTTCCGGCTTTCCTCTAGCCCGCAGAGCGGACGAAGAATTTCGTTCAGCCCATTTCTACGAGGAAAAACAAAGCTCAACGGTATCCCGTGTGGAGAAAGCCAACGAGACCCGCGATGCAGACTAGCTCCCTTTGGCGTAACATAGACTTTTTCATTAAAAACAGAATAATAAAGCAAGCATGCAAATGGCCAATCGATTTTTATCGTGCTCTCGGCAGAGCTCTAGCCTCTCGCCACTTTCTCAAAACCTGAAAAGGATGGAAGAACCTTGCTCTACACCACTGCCGGACGGCTCTGACCCAGACAATTAAGATTCTTTCAAAACTTTCATTAAACATCCTTAGAGAACAACAGGTTTGCTGAATTGTGAACAAGTATATAATTAAGTCCCCCAAAATTCCCAGGTGATTTTACCGGGAATGCAGGATGCGAGGACCTTTGCAACGAGTCTTCGTACAATGCTTTGTTCTAGAATACATTTAGGGGAAGTTTTTTTTTTGGAAAACGTCTCTGATTTGATTAGGGAAAGGGCATTTTGGGGGCAGTAGCACCCGTGACCCCCTCCCCGTTGTTACCTGCCTGTTAATAAGTGGCCTGATTCGTGTTATCGAAAAATACCAGCTTACATACGTGTGATACATATTATACCAAACCCAACGTCCCTTTTTGCATATGCATCCTTGGAAGTTTGCAAATCACAGTGTACTATTAATCGCAAAGAAGAAAGAATTTGTTCTGACCAGACCCATCTACCAGCAAAACTCTTCAGTGCTGGAACTTTTGTCGCCATAGCGGCTGACTACATGTGTCTGACAAGAAGTGTATTTGCCGACATGGTATACAGGGTTAAAGGTGCTGTGTGACAAAATCAATATTTACGTTGTAGGGAACTTATGACAACAAACCAGAAACGTGCCTTAGATAGTTGCACCCATGGTAAATCCTTCAGATGTCACCATCTAGCAGGGGTGCTGTCCTTGGAAGGGGGACCAGGGGACCCTCGCCATTGAAAAACGTTAGTTTATGTAAAGTGGCTTAGATGCGAAATGTTGCTATTAGCAAAGCTTTGAACTAAGTAACCTGTATGTGTAGAATGTTTCATTATATTTAGTGAATTATTTGGGGGATGGATCTATAAGAAGGGGTACCGTACCATTCTAATTCAAATATTTTGTAGTGAGGTTACTTGGATGCAAAATCGTGTTTTCTTTGACAAGATGTGACCATATCATGGTTAGAGGTTAGATTTCAGTCATTGGTATGTTTTTCATATTTGAGCTGGATCTAAGGGGGTGGTCACACCTTTCCTTGGAGAATTTTTTGTATATAAGGCTGCTTGGATGCGAATTTGCACTTTCTTTGATAAGGCCTGAACTAATTACATGTTTAAAATTTTTGGCTCTTTAGTGACTTTTCATCCTTTTCATTTGGCTGTAGCGGCAACCTTTCAAAGGTTGCCTAGCTGGAGGACCGTACAGCTTCCATAACTACACTGCAGCAACATAATAGCTAGCTGTTATCATACTGTACAAAGGAAAACCTACTGAGCTGTTTTAGTGCTATTATATTATATATAATTATATCGCGGTTAATGAGGCGATGAACGCAATTGATTTCGTTATCGATTCCCGGAATTTCCGGTCTTTCTGTTGTGATACTAGGCTAGCGACTTACATATATTGTATCTAACTTATTTTATTTGGTTCACACTACTCTGCTGCATGAACACCCAGCTTCGCATAAAATCAAGACTATTTCCTTGTGTTAACTTGATCATACCGGACGGTTGTGCAACGTCTCTTTCTTTCTGTAGCCTGACATCTCTAGATATCCCGCGTTGGGGTCCTGCCACCCCTTACCCCCCCCCGTTTTTCAGACTTGACATTACTTTATCTTAGGTTGAATTTGCATGAAGGCTTTCTTGTTCCGTGAAACTAGGTATTTCTTTTATTGCGGATGAAAGTGTTGGAAATTTCATTAACGTAGTTATAATGTAACACCCTCGGAACCTTTGATATCATCGTAGAAAACGGTTCCCTAAGTTGGGGATCCCCTTTTCTCATTTTTCTCCAGACATGGTAAAGACCTGCAGTAGCACTCAAACGTTAGAGGTTTCGCCTTTACAAATTATTCATTCCCTTTCACCAAACCCTGGACTGCGGGCTGATCATATCTAACTCATTTTTCGACAGGCACACGCCTATTCAATGCAAGAACAATAGAACCTACTTAAAGTACACTGTGCGCATTTAATGAGTTCGTTACAGATGTACACCACAAAAGGAAACGATTGACCAATGTATGTAAAACAGTAAGTGACAATGGTGAAATTACCTTTACTGTCACAAGGAAAAAGTAACTTAATAAAAGTACACGACAAAATCAGTGTGAATTACTTGCATGGACGCCTAGTACCCACCTGTGTGAATTCTGTTGTAGACGCCGTCTTCTACATGCAGTATAGAGTACAGTCTGTATCTAGCTCCCACAGCGTCCTGTATCTAATGATATTAGACACGTTCGATACGTAAAGTTGCACAATGGCGCCTTATACAACAAAAATATAAAATAAATAGGAAAGAGTAGTTTCGAGTCCTATAAAACAGCTGTTTATTGACCATCCGTTTGAACGAAACGTGCGAATACCGTGCGAGTTTCCTTGTTAATTTTGACGATACCCAGTTAAGTCAAACGAGATCGCTGAGTTTGTATGTTGTGACTATTGAGCGGCACAATGATAATGTGAATCCCAGCTTGTACGCGATCTCAACATACTGTGCACTAATTACTTATCTGCATAATGAGTAGCAGTGGTGGTTGTATCTGTTTTGGTAGGGAACTGATGTATCTTTGCTTTTCGTGTCTTCCATGCGATTGCAAAGAGGACTTTGTGTTAATTTCGATAAAATATTAATAACTTTAAATGTTTTATCACTAAAATGAATCCGAGATAGTTGTCATTAGACGGTCTATTGCCTGGATCCTCTTTCATAAAGAGTTGCCCTCAGTCTTAAGTTTGAGCTATCAGGCATGCAATAGTCCTATGTAATCAAACTTAGGATTTAGGGGTATACTTACATGAAACAGTGTCCTGAAAAGACCACTAATATCTGCATTTGTATGGACTCAAGCATCACTTAAAACTTGTCAAGTTTTTTTGTACAGTTTTAGCATGCGAATTTTACGAGAGTCAACACAAGTTTTGATGCCGTACGTATAATGAAGCCGTAATGAACAAGACGTATGAAGCAAGCCCTTAACCATGGAGTTATATGGAAAGATATTTCACCAGGGTTGGATGGGTTTGTCCTGACATTTACCTATCTTTGGCGAAAAATCCTGACATAAGTTTTGTCCTGACAATCGTCACTTCTTTTCTCTGAAACCAGCATTTTGGTCAGGTAGGTGGGGGGGGGGGGTGCAACCCCAGGCCCTGCCTCATACACTTATACCCTTACTGAGGCCGTGATGTAACAAACCCGGGCTCTGAGTTAGCAAAGGGTATGGTCATGGTACAGATAAACTCCCTTTTGCAGCATACTCATATTGCTTCAAAATAACTAAATGAAAACATATTTTTAAAAACTTATTCTCAACTCGAATGTTTAATCTGTAAGTTGCCCATAAAACACAACTAACAATTGCTGGACTTAGTGCTACTTTTTCCAAAGTCCCCTTGATAAATTGGTAAAGAGCCGAAGGGCGAAAACGAAGTATTAGTCCCGAAGGAGTTCTGCTACTTAAAGGAGCTACGTCCTCAAGGAACACTAAAACTTGACATGACCAACCTCTTTACCTTCAGACCTCTATACATCATGGGTCTGTAATACGTGGCCCTGTTCTAGACTGGCTGAAAAGAACAGATACTAGCCTATACACATGATCTTAGCCGAAAGGTCCAGAAGTAGCTGGACTTTGCGCTTGAACTCTTTTTTGTCCTGACAATCGAACTTTTTTTTTTGTTTAGCAGAGTAGGGGATCAGGTGTTTGGTGTTGTATTGTATCTTGTTGTCTAATTTGTGTTTTTTCTGTTTGATGTAAATTTTGCCTGTTGGTTTGTTATCATTTCTATTTTATTTTTATAGGGGTTCCCTTCCCCACAAGTTTTGTTTTTAAACTTTCTTTGGGAACTCCTCAATCAATGCTCTTATATATTTCTTATGTCATACCATATATGTTATTCGAATTTTTATGTGCATTGATTGGAATAAAGTGAATTGAATTGAAAAAAACTCCTTTCTTCCGGAACACCTTTCCATTACCAAGGTAAGAAGCTCCACAAGATAGAGTGTGAGCTACGAAAAGTTTTGTTACTGTTCCATT
This sequence comes from Holothuria leucospilota, assembly GCA_029531755.1. Classification (NCBI taxonomy): domain Eukaryota; kingdom Metazoa; phylum Echinodermata; class Holothuroidea; order Aspidochirotida; family Holothuriidae; genus Holothuria; species Holothuria leucospilota. The sequence goes on along the minus strand of CM055967.1, from coordinate 57,252,630 downwards.
CATGCTTTGGGCCATTTCATTTTTGGAGAGTGGGCCAAAATACATCAGGGGTGGCCATAACCTTCTTATCTTTTACTCAGTTGTAATGTTGGCAATGGCGTATACCGTAAGACACCATGATATTATCTGCTTTGTTCTTCGCTGACGTTGAGTTATCTCGTTTATGAAACTTTATCATCGATATAGTATCCATGGTTAACTATGTCAAGTACGCTGCAATTTAAAAATATACTCTGTACAATAACTAAGTGAACCATCTTTTATATGGACGTTTCAAGTGCATATACAAACGTGTATTGCTGCGGATTTTGATATACGCTCACAGGGCACTTTTCTCTCAGTGTCATTATCACTGTAAGTCGTATTGTAGTTCCTGATCATACAGGAGTACGGTACTCTTCCAATTTGGAGGGGGTGGGGGGAGGTAGAAATTTGTTGCCCGAATCTCAAAAAGTTGCCCAAATTTCGTTGCAGTTCAGGTGCATAAAATAGATCACCAAACCACTACATGCGCACGAAGCGCACGAAAATTTTTGCACATTTTTCGGGCATTCGATCAAAAGTTCGGGAACTCAGTAGAAAATTAGGGCAATCTTTTCACTTTCACTTCATCTCTGCCGGAATTTCACCTATTCTGTGCCCGAATTTTTGTCCTATTTCCTGCCCGAATTTTCGCCCTCAGAATTTTTTTTTTTTTTTTGGGGGGGGGAGTCTGCCCCCTGTCTACCGCCTCGTACGCCTATGTTCCTGATTACCCTCAAAGCGTACTCTGGTATCAATATCGATTTCTTCTTGCAGAAACCTTGATTATGGCACTAAACTCAAAGACTCTATGATCTTTTCAAAAGATAGGCCTTCTCTACTTTTCACAAGATTAAGTACGCTGTTAAAAATTTCTGTAAAACTACAGAACCAAAAGTTAAGAACTACAAAAGAATTAAACAAAACTGTTGTCAAATAGTTTAATTAAAATGACAACCCTTGTTCTGTATTCTTCTTGCATTTTTTTTCCATGTTTTGTTTTGTAATTGTAAAGAACTTTGTATAGACATTGCTGATAGTATATGTATGGCAGTACAAAAAGGTGTGAGAAAATTGGGCGGGCTAATTTTGAACTTAAAATGAGAAAAAGCCTTGTGTTTCCTTTGGATCACTTCACTGCGGGTCCAAAGGGGAAGAAAGAAGGTTTCGTAATCTTGTGAAAACGATGAAAGAAAAGATGATCCCTAAACCCTTTGACGGGTAAACGATAAATAAGACAAACAACAGCACGATCCTTACATCAGGGTTACTCTGATTAGAAGTCCAAACGAAGCATTGCATTAAGGGGGGGGGGGTGCATTTAAAACCCGAAGTTTCACAACATTTTTTTCAGATAGATATTAGTTAATCTCCTCGGGTCTTAATGTCCTCATACGACAACTCTTTTAAGTCAATTAACCTCCTCTCTTCTTTATTGCCTCTATGTAGAATGCATAGGAATCGGTATTCCCTTGGAAAACACTCGTAAATTGTGTGCCATCAAAATAACGTAGACACAATAGGCCTATATCTATATGTATAGCCTATAATAATTGTCACAGAAAGACCGGAATCGATAATGAAATCAATCGGGTTCATAGTCTCGTTAACCGTCATATAATTTATGACCTAGTATTGTGCGTTGCTTTTAGGAATAGCAAATAAAATATCTCTGTAGGTTTTTCCTTTATACAGTATGATAATAGTCATTATGTTGCTGCGACGGTGTATTCAGGGGACTGTGCGGTCCTCCAGCGAAGCAACATTTGAAAGGTGGCCGGTACAGCCAAAAGAAAAGAAAGGAAAGTCACTAAAGAGCCAAAAAATTTAAACATGTAATTAGTTCAGGCTTTATCAAAGAAATCACCGATTTGCATCCAAGCAAACTTACATTTAAACAAATTCTCCAAGGAAAGATGTGACCACCCCCCCCCCCTTAGATCCAGCTCAAATATGAAAGACATAACTAATGACTGAATTCTTACCATGATATTGTCACATCTTGTCAAAAAACACGATTTGCATCCAAGTAATCTCTTTACAAAATATTTGAATTAGAATGGTACCCCTCCTTGTAGACCCATCCCCCAAATAATTCAATAAATAATGAAAAATTCTACACATACAGGTTACTTAGTTCAAAGCTTTGCTAATAGCAACATTTTGCAGTCCAAGCCACCTTACACAAACTAACGTTTTTCAATGGGGATGGTCACTCTTTCCCTGTCCCCCTTCCAAGGACAGCACCCCCTGCAAGGGGATGACATCCGAAGGATTTACCCCGGGTGACAACTGTCCAAGGTATGTTTCTGGTTTGTTGTCATAAGTTCCCTACAACGTAAAATAATATTGATGTTGTCGCACAGTATCTTTAACACTCTTAAATGACAGAGATTCTCAGATATTGGTACCACTTTCATTAGGAAACTGTAAAAGTTCCTTGTTGCTAAAAGTTGGATTAGCCGCCTTTTAGGATCGTCAATATCTTACAGAAAGTCGCGAAAAGCATGCAACATCTAAGGCCCGGGAAGTGCTGTTCCCAACCATGGACGTCTGGAAGGGGGGGGGGCGAGGGGGCACTTGCCCCTGGAAAATCAAAAACTTGAAAAAAAAAAACTTGAAGAAAAAGTAGCATCAACGTTTTTGTACGATATCGCTAGAAAATTTCCAGAACATGAGCTTTCAAAATAGAAAATGATTAGATGCAACTGACAAGGCCTGGGAAGTGCCATTTTCACGATGTGGGAGGCATTTCGGCCAAAATTTTCTTGGCGCTTCGTGCCAGACTATGGTGGCGCTACGCTTAGATAGTTTGCCAACAAGTTCCGCCACCTGGCAAATTCCTGGCTACACTGTAATACTCGCCAACATTTAGCAATTAAGCTCTTTTCTGGGAGTAAAAATTTCTTCTGATTTGATCAATTAAAAGTTTTGCCCCCCTTAATTTTTTTTCTGCGGACATTCTGAGCAACATTTTGTCCCCTCAAAAAGCACTCTGTTGAAGAATGAACTGGCTTTTAAGCCTGCGTTGCATGTCAACTGATACTGACACCCCACTTAAATAGTGTTACACATTGGTTCCCTCTCACTAAATGGAGGATTGCCAAGATGATCAAGGGAGAAATGATGATCACGAGTCAAAAACGTTTAATACTACGGGTACTATAGCTTACAGTCCCATGAATTTATAGCTGTTTTGTTTCTACATTCTAGTTATCGTCAAACTATATTTTGATACATAGGCGATACTAGCAAAGGGAAATATTACTGTAATATTTTATCGCCCTGAGAAGCGGCCGTGCCCGTTTTCTATGGGACAGATAGTCAAATACAACCAATCAAACTTTTGGATATTAATCAAGTGACACAATTTTGGAAAATTCGAAGCTCTGTATCATTTTTCCTCGTTGTAACCTCTGATTAGAAAAAAACATCCCTCATTTTATTTGATCACATAACCTTGACCTACTTTGTGACCCTAGCGCCATGGTTTTGAAAATGAGAAAAAAAAAACGGTCAACTCTCGGAAAAACACCTCCTACAGTGAAAAAAGCCAGGACAAATGCAACGTAGCACTGTATCAAAGGGAAAACAATTTTGGACAAAAACTTAACTGTACATTTAATTGCTTTTCCTGACACTTTCATTTTGGTAAGACGGCTGGAAAGATCGTATTCAGCTTCTCAAGTTCAAAACATTAAATATCTGATCTCTGACAAAGACGTTTATCTCATTATGGCACAGCAGCCATGCGTGAAATAAGCCGTGGATTCAAAAACAGTGGCCGGGCTACTGCTGACGAAATAAACATTATAAGAAAAAAATGTTGAGAAAAGATGTTTTGTTTAGGGATAATCTGAATTAAGATGACTTCTTGTAGTACTCGCGTCTTTTGTCTCTAGTTTTACGGTTACATTAATCTATTCTTACAATATAGAAAGACATCGGGTTGGCGCCTCTCGTGTGCATTGTCAGCTGTAGAATTTACTCTGCAGGTTCAGCAATCTACAGAGTTCCTCGTTTGTCCCTCACACACCGCCACCTCAGGATCAGCCACCGCCCCCAGCTGCCAGGGGCTGTCCCCATTCAGTAACCTTCTCAGATCCAAAACATTGGATTTTGATTTTTTCATCTGCCGCTGGAACTCCCTCTCCCAACTCCCATAGTCTTCACAGTCGTTCCGAGGCCCGGCCTCGCATCAAGGTCGATGATTTTGCTGCGTCGATCTTTCAGTAATGAGTCAGCCCATAGAAATTAAAGTAAGGGAGAACGCTGACACAGTGCCTTGCTGCGTTGAACCAGCGAAGCCTCGAGTAATGTAAGGGCGCTTCCGCCGTACGGCAAACGCTGGTTGATTGGCGTGTCTCCGCACGTGCTGTGTGTATTTAACTCTAATAGTTAAATTACGTTTTATCCGTTTTTCAAGAGATAAGGACGAATTTTGACAAGAGGGATAGGTTATGGTGCCTTAACTGATTTGTTTTATACGCCAAACTTGAAAACTTGTAGTTTCTCCGCCTATAACTGGGGCAAAAGCAACGAAATGTTTGTATTACGCGCCGTTACTTTGTTGCCGACACAGAACCAAATCACTGGCTTCAGTCCATATCGCAAGACGTCATTCTCCCTCACTTAATTTCTATGAGTCAGTCGTACTCCCTGGACTCGGAAACTTACCCTAGGTCTGTGCGAGGCCGATCCGAGGCACGCTGTTCAATAATGTAACCTACCAAATTCCCAAGATTCCGTGCTAAAATGCACACTTTTTTCGAAAGAACCATTCTCATATTTGCAAATGTTTAAGAGTGAGTCTTACCAAGGATGTCATACGGTATCACATAATCGCTACAGGTTATATCATAGGGGCAGGGCTGTCGTCAGGTTTCTGTGGTTGGCAGATGAAACATTTTATCTCCTGGATTTTGGCATTTTCTAAGATAATTTCTAGCCGCTTTCAGGCACAGCTAATAACAATTTTGCCAGCCTGCTCCAAACTGATAATTATTGGGGTTTCATACCCCACCCCCCCCCCCGGTTTCGACGGCCCTGTAGGCCATAACACAAACTGAAATGATTAGGCCGTGTAGCTCCATAGCCGTTCATAGCAGGGAGCAGCAGGGGCAGTTGCACCACCCCTCAAGAAATTTTCAAAGTAAGTTTAAATCACATCGATCTTTGAACTCTTTGGTTATTAAAATTGTCGAAAGATTGATGCAGCTATTAGGCTAATTCACTGAGCGTGTCATTTAGGGCAAGTATGGGAAGCATTTTGGCATTTTTGTTCCTGGGACAACACAACAACTGAAGGTGGCGCTTTGCTTAACCATGTTGCCCCCTGCCAAAAAATCTGCTTACGGCCATTCTTAGCTCTATTGCAATGCACATTTTTTTCAGTATGCGGTTAGCTGGCCTCGAGTATGACCTTGGTCTCGGTCTCGGGGGGAGTGGCCTCGTGCAGGAGGACGATGGCCTAGAATACAGCACCAGCAAACCCTTTTTGCTGGGTCTCCAGCTAAATGAGATGACAGACTACTGTTTTGCAAGAACGTTGTATATTTTTTGAATTGTGAAAAGGTTCGGTGTCTCCACAGCTAGCACTTGGACTGGGAAGGTATTTCAACCCAATCCTTACATATTTAGAGGTAGGCTAAAGAATTACTGTAGTGATGTAAAGGTGGACTGTGGGAGTGGGAAAAGGGGGGGGGGGTGGGGGGTGGGTGAGTATACTGGAGTTCCTAAAATTTACTGGAAAAGTGCTCGAATGATCCGGCAAAACCGTGTAAGTATAGCGTTATGCTTAATTATATATCAAATACCGTATACTGGCATATTGTTGCCGAAGAACGCGCTTACTTCACTATTGGAGGTACATGCTATTCTCAATGAATTGTAACATACCAAATGTCTCTCCAGTTACCAATATTTGTCGTGGACGGAGTTCTTGATAACTATGTTGCTCGGATTCTGTAAAAGCAAAGTGGGGGCGGTCTTTAGTTTTTCGAGCAAAGATACTATAAGCATAGATTCCAAACTTAAAATGGCGCGCTGACTTCTCATGGAGGCCAAAATATCGGGGTGGAAGTGCTGATCACCGTTCAGTCGCTTTGAAAACAATCAGAAAGATTAAAGTCTTGCACAAGTGTAGCTACTTGTTAATTCGGAACATTCTTAAATCTACACTGTAAAACCCAATTAGTTGGGATAACTTATACCAGACTTGAGGTAACTTGCTGCATGGATCTTTGAAAGTTCAGGCAACTGAGTTTCCCTTAGTAATGAGATGCATAATCGGAGACACTCAGTTTCCTGAACTTAAAAACGTCCATGTAGCAAGTTACCTCAAGTCTGACAAGTTATCCCAACTAATTGGGTTTTGCAGTGTAAGAAATCATCACTTCTCAATTTATTCCACTCACAGAGAGAAGTATGTTTCTTCCCCGTGGCATGGCAAATAAACACTCTGTCATGAAAGAAAAATGACTGTTTTGAAGTCCGCAATATATAAATAGGTCAGTTACCATGGTCTCGTCAAAAAGCTCAGTTCAAAATGTGCGTCGACTTCTCACGCGCATATCACGGGGAAAGCAATTGGCGCGTTCGTTTTTCAAGCTCGCGGTAGTGAGCGTCACGTAATTTAGATGGATGCACTGAGAAATGTATTTTGCGCGTACTGAACGCGTATTAAAAGTGCACGCAGGCTAACCTCCTTTAACAATGGAATTTTCTGTAACGCGTTCTTAGTTTTGTACGCAGATCACCATGGGCGTCGATCCCCCCACATTTTGGAAAAACACCCATTGACTTAAGATTTTTACACAGTAAAAATTTTACAGAAGTGGCCATGCCCCCCCCCCACACATTCGAGTAAAGATTGACGCCCATGCAGATCACCGATTAGAACGGCACGCATGTCAAATCCACACTTCCGCCCCGATATTTGCGTCTCCATGAGGAGTCATTGAGCGTTACAGTGTAGGTATAGGAGTTCGGAATCTATGCTTATAATATCTTTGTTTTCGAGTCTCTTTAAAGGGTTCCACGTAAAGTCACATACCCCAGTCATACTCAGGACATGGCCCCACTTCGAAAGATGTGGGGTCCAGGGGCACTCCTTAGAAACCCTCGTGGGGTCCAAAGGCAATTAGCAGGTTGGGGCTCGAGTACGAAATATATGGGTAGGCCAATATTTAAAATTGTAGGCATTCGTTTAGTGTTATCAAAGGGCATTGTATCGCACTACACAGGCCAAAAATTGTTAACTTGATAATTTTTCTTACGTTGGCCTATCTCGAACTAACGGCACGTCGATTTGATGATCGATGCAGTGACCAGTTTGTTGGTGGGAGGTTGGATGGTGGTAGGAGTTGCATTGGGCTGAAAATAATAACACTATCCAAGCTGCCAATCAGGAAATAGTAATGACACAACCAATTGCAATAATGATAGATGCGGGCGAAGCACGCAGCAATTGATAGCGTTTCAAAGAGAGTTAGGGTTGTGTTTCTTAATTTTGCATGTCGGAAGTAACATTAAAATTGCCCTTCCCCTTTCCTGTTTGGCTTCAGTAGCAAGCTTGAGCTGCCGGGGACACTTGATGAGCTACAACTTGTTGATTGGGAGAATTGGTGGTGGTAGGAGTAACCAAAGGCCTAAGATGCGGGGGGGGGGTGGATGGAGTAGCGAAGCCCCCTGTCAAAAATGTAGCCAGGCGGCTGAAGTATCAAGGACGACAACCCCTTATTTGTTCCTTCTGTAAAATTTCAAAAATTTGCAGTAGTTCTGTTTTTACAAATTGCATCTAAGAAGTAAGAACCCCCAAATATTCAAACAATTTTCCACTGGGGGAGGGGACACACCATCTTCTTAGACCCTTCTCCCAGGACGGCGGTCCGAAACAACGTTCAGCCTCTAGCCGAGAATAGCTTCCTACGCCTATGGGAGTAACATGTAGCCTTCTGACAAAAATTACTCAAGTTGTCATGTAATAATGAGACGACTGTTTAAAATTTTATGTGACTGGTGCAACCGAAAAGCAGCAATAAATAGCATAGGCAAGCAGGTAAGCCTGTTTACCTCATTTTACATTGCAAAAGGGGAATAATCACAAATAATAACTCAGAGCGCATTTTGGGGCAATTTGTGAAATATGCTGGCCACTCCCTCCTGGTCAAAACGTTAAGGGGATGCATCCCCTTTCTATCCTCTCGGGGTTTCTGACAGTACCCTTATTAACCTCTCATATGAAAAACTAGGCCTAAATTGAAGGTGGACTAAGGGGATATTCTACAAGAGTAACTTTTTAATGAAAAAAAAAACCATCGTCACTAGGTTGAAAAGAATTCTACGAAGTGTATCCTAGCCTAATTTAAATTGGGGGAACTGGTGACTCCATGTGTCCTTTAAGCTATAGCATTAGTAATAGTAGACCATAAAGCTTTCAGGCCTATATTTAGGAAAAGATCATACAACGGGGAGCTGCCCTTTACATGGCAGGTTTTAAAGTAGGACTAAATCTTACCCATCACCAACTCCTCTCCGTTTAAAGCTTCATGCTCCGCAGGAGAAGACATAATTAGCTGCTGACCGTGTCGCGGAACTAGACGTTTATGTTATGATACTTCCTCAGTGTAGGTCTATTCTCAGAGTGCGGTGCTCGTCAAGACGTCACGGTTTACGTCCCCAGCCTTACAGTCCCTTCAGCAGATTCCACCGTACGTAGAGCCTCCTTAAAGAACACCCTCACTGACTAAAATGTGACATTTCTCCATTTCACGGTCGCCCCAATTAATCCTTCTAGGCCTATAGGCCTATCCTCTTCACTGGGCTAAGCCAGTTTTATCCATAGTTTTTGCCAACACGCCATACTCCACCATTTAGAATATGGTCTATACATTCTTCTCGAAGTCATTGCATTGGCCTGGTATTGAATATCCATTGTAATTGTGACAATGAATAACGGATACTTTATTTGCCCGATATTCATGGGAGACCAACCTTGTAGCGTTAGCTAACATAGTCATCGATTTTCTTCCTTATCTTTTACAAGAAACCATTCAACCCTTTCAAAAGAAAATACTATCCCGTCAATATCCGTACAATAGAAGTTATACTTCAAATAGGTATTGCATAGTTGATGAAAAGAAAGTTTAAAACTTCATCTTTGTTTGTTTAAAATTGTAATAGTTCTGAAAAAAGCAAACCACACAAAGCAAACCTCATAATTCAGGTCTATACAAAACCTAAATTGTGCTTTTAGATGACTCCGTGACGTCAGTGAAAGCGAGTGATTTTCTAATGCCTGCAAACTCCCCAGTGGTGTAGACAGAGAGGGAAGGAGAAGACTGCCCTGGGAAGAATACGAGTAAATTCGGGGAAGGAGGAAAACATAAAAAGAAGAAAGAAACCGAAGATGAACGATGAAGGCGTAAAGGAGATAAAGAGAAAAAGGGAACATAAAAGGAGGGAAGCAGAAAAGGCAAAAAGAGAAATTAATAATAATTATTAATAGACTGCGACCCTCAATAACTCGTGGTACAGACTTGGGAAGATATGCATTATGTAGTATGTGGGCGAGGAATGTGTTCCATGAGCATGTAGCTCCCTTTAATTAGGGCGTCCCCACCCCCTTACCCATCCCCACCCCTCGCCTACGCTATACTACAGGCACTGATGTAGTAACAAGTATAACTTTTCTAACGATTGATTGGCTTAGCTGGACAGGTATTTTTAGAGGGTCGTGTACTGGAGTTCGGCAGGATGGCTTTATGCGAACGTCTAAAACAGTGACTCAAAATCTTTCATATGTCTTCCACCCGCTTGGTCGGATTCTGACCCCGAGCCCAACTCTTTGACTATTCAACTTACTTTTCAGCACACTGCGGGACTAGTAAAGAAAATGATTTCTGTTTCTGGGTAGGCATGTGACACCCCAGCTCAACAGCATGTAGCGTTTGGAAGATATTTAATTTCAAAGAAATGTAATTTTTGCCAGAGATACAGTACCATGGTGGGAAATTTGTGATGTCATCGCCCCATTGATTAGACATAATATTGGATTTCTTACGACATTAATACCACTGTGTGGAATATTTAATAACTTTGTTTGCTATACAAGTCCCGTTTCCAGGGGGTCACGACGAACCTCCTCGGCAATAACCATGGTGCTTTCAGGATAGTGGGTCCTGAGTTTATATGGTACTCCATATAGCTTACAAAAGCTCAAACCTTTCCAGGTTCTCAGTTATGCACTGTACATACTATTTATATACTACAGAACACAACCATATAAACAACAGGCAATATCCACAAGTAAATGGTAGTAAGAGGCGGGGAGATGGGGGAATATGCTAAAAGCTGAAACCCTTCATCCATTCGGGTAAAGTGAGACAGTCAAAATGATAAATTATGCGCCTTACAATAGGTTTAGGTTTATTATTTTGGGACAAGCTGCAGGAAACCACCTGGGTTTATTGAGGGATCTAGCCCACTTGGAACGTGGGTGAAAACCAGTGATACCCGCTTTCTCTTTTCGACTAGTGCTAAGAGCCAGGGATTAAGTAATCGCTCCCAGTCCTGCTCCCGGCACCGCCATTTAACATCCCCAAGGACTGAATGTATCCCCAGTCTTTATCTCCTTTCCAAAAGTCGATAGGGGAGGAAAGTCTTTAGCCACCAGAAAATTTCCAGGTGTTTTCATAGGGTCTGATATGGGGGTTTCTCGAATACAAAGCACTTTTTCCAAAGTCCCCCCTCTCTCTGGCGAAGAGCATAGGGGCAAAACCAAGCGGTACTCCCTAAAGGAGCTACGTCTCCGAAAGGACACAAACTTATCTGACCAACCTATCGACCCTCAGACCTCTACATCAAGGGTCTATCCGAATACAAAGCACTACACTCACGCCACTCCCGACCTTCAAAATCGTGTTTTTTCCTTTTAAAAAAAAAAAAAACATTTCACTCTTTTAAAGGAGCCACAAGACATCTTAGTTTCTAGATAGTTTTCTTAAAATGATTACGAAAATTTCGATCATAAATATGCTTGAAAACGATGAAAATGATAACTCAGTGTTGTATCTCAACACCTTACGAAATAGATTTTGTTTGATATGAGAAGGGAACACCTCTACATCAGAGGGTAGATTCGTCTCGTCACCCTACACATATATGCTTGTCAGAAGCCTCGGCATGGTTGAAATTAATAAGGCTATTAAATGTTTATTTTAAACAACCAATACGGCAACCTGGTTCAAACTTCGAATATAATTTTCTATTTTCCTCCCCAGAAATATTGCTCCGTTATCCTGATGCCTATTTCTGCTGTATTAAAACTAGTTCAGTGGTTCTCTTAACCTTTTTCGTCCCATTCCCCCCTTCCAATCAGCCACCCCGTCCCATTCCCCCTTTCCAATCAGCCACCCTATGTATTCCCCCTCCTAAAATATATCAAAAAGGGGTTTTCTCCATAATTCACATTCACAGCAAAGAAAATGCATGTGGACAATAACAATGACCTAATGGACCACTTTATGGTCATAACCTGGTAATAACTTGAAGACACTGAAATAACAGTCCAATATCCCTGGAAAACAGATTTGAAGACAATTTTCCAGTGTAGCCTATAATCCTTTACTTTTCCATAAAGCGGTCCTAAATGGGTTTAGTTAATCGTCTCCCAAATATGTGAGTACACTAAAATGGGTCTGGTACCGTTATCGTACTACGGTTCAGTACATACATTCACTACAGTGTCAGATCGTCGGACTCGGGAGTAATCTTACAGAACTGGAATAATTAACAAAAGATACTGGACAGGATCGGCGATCAATAATTACCCACCTGAGATACCAAAATTACCCCCAGGGGGTAAATACCCACCGGTAAGAACCACTGATCTAGTTGAACACTGGCTAATGAGACGTATATATATAGCTTTGAGTACAATAATTATCACATTTTATATTATCGTTAACATAGCACCTATGGCCTTTCAAAGTTATAGTGACATTACTGATTTTATAGAATAATGTTTCTCATTTACCTGCTTCTTGGGGGAAGTGACAAGTTCTTACAAATGAAATCCTAAAATAAAAAATATTAAGAAGGGACTTAGAAGGCACGTAAAGTGCCATTTCCGGCAACCTATGATGCATTTTTGGCAACAATTTTCTTGGTACGCTATGCCCCAACTAATGGTGGCGCTCCGCTTAAGTACTCTTACATAAAAATGGTCCACTTTTCATAAAATGGAACTTCCCCACTGAAAAAAAAAACTGCATACGGGCCTGTTTAGCCTACATTTAGCACAGTTTTAGGCTACATTTATACATTTCTTCGCGGTAAAGTTGTGTAGCCATATGCATGCTGCAGAGCAAGGTTGTCCACCCAGCTCCAGCCCTTGGGAAAGTGTCTGAAGACTGGGGGCACACTGTCGCCAGTCGAATTCGTACGTCGGTTAAATGGCGGTCCAGAAGCAGAATACAGTTGTTACTAGTACACCCTTCCCTCACACTCGAAACGTACACCGTCGAAAACAGCGGATGAATCTCGTCGGTGCTTCACCTTAGTGTTGGGTGCAGGATAATTCCAGTGGCAATTGGGTACCTTTACCTGACCCTTAATTCATTCAGGCAACGTAAAACTGATAACTACAAAATATAGGGAAATGATTGACCTCATAGGTCCCTCGGAAATCCCAAGTTCTGAGAGACATATTTTAAGAACCACGTGCTAATGTCCAATAGTGCGGAGAAGAGGAAATTTTCAGCATGTTGAGGAAGGCGTTATTTCGCCAGATACTAATTGAACCAAGGCAGCAGGTACATATTCACCAACATAAACGTAGGAACTTATTATGAAGTGGAGGCGAAACTAAAATGTGTGATCAGTGACCGGCGGATGAGACCGTGCCCTGCAGGTCCGGAAAGTGAAGGGAAGGGGGAAGGCTAAAGGACAAAAGTTTGTAGGGAAATGTTAAGGGGGCTAATTTTAGGTAATTTGTGACACTCTCTCTAGGAGAAGTGCTAAGATTAGTTTGCACGTAGAGTACCGAGGAAATTGCCGCCTTAAATGGCTCTCAGATTGCAGGAAATGATACTTCCCAGACGTTGAAAGTGCATCTGAACATTCCTCATTTCGAGATCTCATGGTGTAGAAATTTGCACTTCCAACTGTCCAAACGGAAGGTAAATTAAGGAGTCTTTACAAGTATAATCTGGGATTGAGAGATATTTCCTATGCTATAAGAAGCAAACTGATGGTGCTACTTTTTATTTTGTGCATCATGTACTAGAAACCGGGTGGCCCCAGGATTTTCCCGACAGAGGTCAAAGGTCACTGACGGAAAGTTCAGTTGCCCGTAGCTCTGATAGATTTCAGAAAGGATGGTATGGGCAAAATTTCAGGTGGGCAAAGCCCGCCGAAAACATCGGTTTTTTTGTATTAAAGGCAATGAAAAAAATTGGGATTTATTTTCTTAGGATAGCCTAACTAAAAAATATTTGGCATAATCAAGTTTGAGACCGGTAGTCGTTGAGGATTTAATTCATACTTAACCCTTTACGGCTTCGCGACGAAGCTGGTCAACCTTCCCGGCCGGGTAGAGTTGCCCCTGTCCCACCTGTTGCCATCACCGTGCTAGAAATTACCATTGATAGTGTCCAGAAAAACCAACATTTTTGTGAAATAAGGCAAAAGTATGTTTTAGAATAATAAAAACATAAATCCCTATTCGCCATAATTAGCCGACTGTATCGATGATGAGCACTGAATGCAGATATAGAGTCAGGCTCAGTGGGGGATAACTTGTTTTGCAGTGAATCCTGCCTTACACAACAGAAATATTAGGCTATGCTATTGAGGATGAAATTTGCAACCTTAACATAAAAGTGCGAAACCTAAACGTCATTGGGTTACTTAGTATCCTATGGTAAAAGTACATAACACTATTTACTATAATGGGACAAACTTTACGAAGCAAAAGCAAAGAAACTTCAGCGCCTGAAGCGAGCCAAAAAACGTGTTTGTATTAAAGGAATAGTGCGCTCCTTAAGAGCAACAAAAGGTAAACCGTCAAGCTTTGTGCCATTGCTCTTCCCGAGATTAGGGCCACACGGACCACGATGACTCCAGAAGAAACTGGAAAATTCGCTGATGGGGGCTAGTTGGCTTGGTGGTTTGAGCATGGAAGTATCTCTTCATAGTTTGAGTGTATACTGCCTTGCACATATACTAAAGGTCCCCGGATCAAATCCCGGTGGAATCACTTGGAAATTTTCTGGGGTCAAAAATTTTCTTGAATCAGCATAGCTCTGTGTTCACAGTGATGATGAGGGGTTTAAATTGGTGAATTCTAATAGGGTATCTGATTGTCCGTTTCAGGAACTTGTCCGACCCAGAATGTTGTCCGACTCAGGATGTTGTCCACTTTTCTCAGTTCAGTTGTCGAGCAGTGGCGCAGGGCAAGGAACCTCTACCCCTCCCAGCCTTTGGGAAAGTGGCTAATGAATGGGGATACACCCACGTCCGACGAATGGGGACGTTAAATGGCGGTGGAGCAGGATTGTGAGCGATTAGTACACGTTGCCTCGTTAACCGCTGAGCACTTAGTCGAAAAGAGAGGGCGAATCTCACCGGTTTTCATCCATGCTCACTCCGGTACAGGGTTGTCGATGATCGAATTGGCTTCCTGATCCTAAAACGTTAGCTTAAACATCGATAAGGTGGTGAAGAAATTAAATAGCACACTTGCCAACATCAGCAAATCTGTCTGCAAAGGAATTAATCTAAGAAATATGAACCCATACACTTTCTTCAGACAGAATCAAGTGTGGATTAGAATAATGTAAGCAAACTATGTAGGCTACGTTTAGTTTAACATCTTAGTATAGAAGGACCCACAGCAACAGTCAGGGGCGTAGATTTCTTTTCAACTTTGGGGGGGATGGGGTGAATTATCGCAAATGTGGAAAATGTGCACGCGAAGCGTGCACGGCGAGCGCGAAGCGGGAGCCCTTGACGGGTGGGGTCCAGGGGCCCGCCTTAGGGCCCCTGGTGGGGGTCCAGGGGGCGAAGCCCCCGGAAGCTCCTGCGTTTTAATGTCTCAGAAGTGCCAGGAAGACTGTTTTAAGGGGTTAATTTCAGTGGTAATGTTGTTTGGTAGGCTATTGGTATATTCATACATTTAGGAAATGCTATTTTGAGCACAAAACTCGTTGATAAGCTGCACTGGATTGAAATTGTACAAGAGCAGCAATGTCCTGTTAAGCTTAAAAAGACAGGGATCAACATATACGGTCATCCCAGACAACTGGATTTGAATTCGGAGATCATTACAAGACCTGCAAGTTGGCTTGAGATCAGTGGCGTCGCCAGGTTTTTTTTTTTTGGTGATTGGGGGCACCATAGATGATATCGTAATAATTCCTCAGTTCCCCCAAGTCTGCGTGAATTACACCTTTATTTTTCATGCGTTCCTGCATTTGCATGCAGCAGTTTTGATTTTTCGTTTGTTACTACATAAAGGTGTCGTCCTGGGGAAGGTGTTCCCCCTCCCCTTGAGAATTTTTTTTATTAATTTAAGGTCTTTTAGATGCAAAATGGTGAAATCTTTGGGATGTTTTTGGAACTGATCATATAGACGAATCCAGAGAGCAAGTGATGGTCTGATTTCAGTCGGCCATACCTGGAGGTCTATCACCTTTAATCTTTCAATTTCCTTGCTTACCTGTATGATGGATGGTTGGACATTAAATTGTATCTTGATTCGTTCAATTTCACTGAATATGTGGGTTTGAAATTCATGTAGAAAATAAATGAAGACGATTTAAGGCTGGTGGACCCCATTAATGGCTGCCTACAGTCACTAAACACAAGCGCTGATCGAATTCGTCTATATGGCCGGAAAATGTCCATAATTTAGTGAATGCTAGTTTTTAGTAAGGTAAAAGAGGAGAATATGTTGTCTATTTATTAAGAGACAGATACGTTGTCAACAAGTCTCCTGAAGCCCCCTCCCTTCTGTCTATTTTACTGCCTTCTATTTCGGGAAAGTTTTTACACAAAAATATGTGCGTGGAGTCCACAGAAACATTCTTGAGTTATTACGAAATATGTCCTTTCCTTCATTGTGCATTATGAGAGGGCATCTAAGGCTATAGCAGATACCTAAATAGGACCTCCTGGAAGCTCTGTATTAATCATATTAATTGGGGCGGGGGGGGGGGGGATGACATAATGCGTATACTACCTGACATCCAAAGGATAATATAGAGTATACGACCCCGAAAACTTTACAACTATCGTATTTTACTACTTTTGAACTAAAATCCGGACGAACAGCTGCCAGCAATGGAAAATGAGAGGGAGGGAGAGTATAGGTCCAGGGAGGTGATATTAGACCTCCCTGATAGGTGTAGCAAAAGGGGTTGAAGGACTAATAAGAGCGTTACAGTGTGCTGTTTTCGTCATAAGTGTATTAACTATCACCATCTATACCGATAATGGCTCAGGGCGAACTGGCGAAGCTCTGGTAAAAATTTTTGAAAAATGTATAACGGCAGATACATAGGCCTACTTTCAACCTTCTACATCATGCTACATATTATATTGAAAGATTCCATATTGATGTGAGGTCCCCACAGATGTTTGGAGATGTATCTCTGTTCTTCGGAAAGTGTTGTGATCAGAACAGTTTCGTGTATTATTACCTTAATAATGGTCATGACATGGAGTGTAAACAGTGACGAATGATATTTCCACTACAAAACCTGAATTCAGACTCTACATCGAGACACTTTCAATTGCCCAACAAACCTACAAGCCACTGCCATAAGACAGTCTTTTACCTATTAATTCGAAAACTTTCAACTTTTTGGCTGCTGTGCTTTTCCGAAAGTTGCTCTCGGAAGATATTGATAATATGAGTGACACTGACGTAAGATTGGAAGCGCGGCGAGCGCGCCCAAATTTTGATAGATTGCCAACGATTTGCTAAAATTCTGATAGTTTGAGAAACATTTGTGATAGAAAGGGAAGCGAGATTGAAAAAATTTCTTACGAAAATGAAGAATAAAATATACTTTCCATCATACACGTATCTGTAGACTGAAACATTTGGGGGGGGGGGATGATTGCATGGGCCATCCCCCCAGTCAAATTTTGGGGGGATATATCTCCCCATCCCCCCGGGATTTACGCCCATGGCAACAATATCGCGTCCTTGAAGTCTTCATTTATATTCTATATATTTATGGAGAAAATGTGAATACATTGATTGGTGGAGGAGGGGGAGACCTTCCCCTTTCCTGCCTATGACAGATGACCATAGGCGTACTGAGGCGGGGGTTGGGGCTGGGGCTGCAGCCCTAGCTCAACCAAATATTTTTGTGAAGATTCGGGCAATATGCTGAGAATTTTGGGGGCCACCTTCTGAAAGAAAAATAATGCAATGATGTAGCTAAAGGCAATCAATAGTGTAAAGAACTTCCTTGGTAATAAAAATAAAGTTCTGATTTGAATTGCACCAGCATCTATATATTTGATTATAATTCACCAGTGTGTTTTATTGGTTAAACTTATATTATGATTATAAGTGGTGTATTTAGGGGGCATTGGGCCATGCCCCCCACTGATTCCACATTTCTTTAGTACCTAAAGTATGCAAATTTTTAACATAAATTTTACTCAAAAGGTAGAATATGTGGCACCAGATTGTATGTAAGGACACCTAATTTTTCAGAAATTTTCAAAGGGGAGAGAAAACCCCCTCCCTTTAGACCCCTCCCCCAGACCGGCGATCACACAGCATAATGCATACCCGCCCTCATTAGAGAAATCCCGGCTACATCACTGATTATTATCATTATTATTGTAACGGCTTCCCCCAAAATTATAGCCAATATGGAAGGGTAGTCACACGGCAAATGATTGTATGTAATTGACATGAGGCCTATATGGCGTAAGTCCTAGTTATAGCCCAAGCGTGTAGCTACGGGGGCCTGGCCCCCAGATGTTTGCCAGGCCCCCCTTAAAAATTGTGGGTGTCCTAATAAAATGTGTAAGAATTAAAGGCGCCAATAGATGCCGTCACCCCCCCTTTATTTGATACCTAGGCCCCCTAAAAATTTCATCCTTGATACGCCCCTGTTATAGCCCCTGTGAGTTGATAGCTGGTGTTCCAGTGAAACGGGGCAACTAGAGGTGGGTCGGGTTTTCTTTTCTCTATTATGCATTAGTTTGTTTACTTCCCCTAGGGGTTTTATTTGTACAGCTGTTTCTTCACACGATCTCTCCAGTTGTCCTACGCTGTTCCCTAATCCATTCCCTTCCCTGAGTGCTTGTTGCGGACACTTTCACCTTTTCCTCCATTTAAATTACCCATTGCATTCAGTGGTGGCAACAAGGGGGGGGGGCATGGGGGCATTTGCGTCCCAGTCAGAAGCTTTTCTTCCAGATGCCCCCTCAGCTCCTGACGGAAGTAAAGTGGCCTGAGGGGAGGAATAGCCTAATACATTAAAACTATTTGGAATCTTTGCATTGGATGATGTGGCCAAAATATACTTATCCTGCCTGAGGCTTAATTTTTACCCAGGGATATGCTAAAACCTCAGAGCTTCCCGGGGCTTCTTCCCCTGGACCCCCACGAAGAGCTCTAAGGCGGGCCCTTGGACCCCACCCGCTTTAAGGTATAGTTGCCTGCAGGGCCGGATTAGCGTTGTGTGGGGCCCCCGGCACTTTCTACCCCTTTTACAAGTTTAACCTCCTTCCCCCTCGCCCACCCGCTTACACAAAATTAATAACACTCAACAGATTAAATTTTAGCTTTTAACCGCTAATAACTAATAGTCGCTTTTACACATTATACAGTGATACATGACAGTTATTATACATTATATGCCAGATAGTGTTAAGGCATGGCAAAAGTGCACACACACTTTGGGGGCCCCCAAAGCGCGGGGCCCCCGGCATATGCCGGTTCTGCCATGGGGTTAATCCGGCACTGGTTGCCTGGCAGGAGGAATAGCCTGACACATTAAAATTATTTGGAATCTTTGCATTTGATGATGCATTATGAACCAAAATATATCCAGGCGCGGATCCAAGGGGAGACTTTCCCGGCCTCAGACCCCCTTTTTCGCCACATTAACGATAACAAATAGTACGCGAAAATTAGCATAATGTTAATCTAGGAGAATATTCAAAGGGGGCTTTCAGCCCTCCCTTTTCGACATGTCTGGATCCGCGCCTGATATCCTTCCTGAGAGTTAATTTTTCACCCATGGATATGCTAAAACCTCAGAGCTTCTGGAGGCTTCTCCCTCTGGAACCCGGGGCTTCTCCCCTGGACCCTACCAGGGACCCTAGGTCGGCCCCTGGACCGGCCACCCCTAAAACTCGCGCTCCACGCTCTGTTTCGCGCTAATCGCGAAAATTGTTTTGCCCCCAACATTTTCTTTTGCCCTCCTTTTGCTCCACACTTTTGAAATCCTGGTGCCGCTACTGAGTGCATTCATTATCCTCCCCTCTCCCTATTCTCCTTGCCACTATGTTTCACTTACTTAGATCTGGCCAACAGAAATTAACATTAGCCTACAGAAGACTAGTATCGGCTTGAACAGTGCTTTAACTACCTCACACACATGATATGTACATTACCATACTGAACGCGCATAGAGCGCGCGGAAATTTTGGATTAAATTTTTCGGGCAAGTCGTTACAGCCCCCCCCCCCCCCCCCCCATCAACTGGGGTTCCTACACCCAGTGTTGTAAAGAGTCACGACTCGAGTCACTTCTTCTCAAAATGATAGTGACTCGATAGAATTCAGGAGTAATTTCCCTATTGAAATAGTACAGTGACTCGAGTCAATGACTCGACTCGAGTCACTTAAAAGTTTGACAATTGGTGACTCGAGTCGCGAATCTAGTGACTCGATTACAACTCTGCCTACACCCATGCCGATGACTTATATTATGTACTGTTGGTGTTTCATTGGTTGGTAATGGTCTGATGGTATTTTTCTCACACCTTTACCACCTCGTAAAAGTTTTGCGTGATAAGGTTTCCAAGTCGGCTGAGAAGGAAACCGTATGAATTTGCCTTAAAAAGTCACAATTTAAGTTTGTAAAGGGGTTTTATTTGCCGCTTTCATGGTAAGTAATGTTAGAAGGATGAAAATCTTACTTTTATTAACCAAATGAAAACAGACTGTCGAAAGTTTGTATGACAAAATGGTGATCTATTTCACAATGGAGCCTTTCAACCTACGTGAATACTTTTGTGTATAGACTAGTTGCACGAAATCACGTACTGATGGAAGCCTAGGCCCTATTGCTGCTGTAGTGTAGTGTAGTGTTAGTGATTGCTACACATCCAATAGCAGTCTTATAATACATACTAGCCTAGTATATCTGTATGTGTGTCAGGTCGTTGATCAGTTGATGTGCTATCACCAAAATGGTTGTCACGCCAGCAGGGTTTTCCCACAGGCGCCCCTTAACATTGTATAGTACTGCTTACCAGTCAAAACGTCCCCTGACCAAAACGTCCCCGTACCAAAACGTCCCCGCTATTGGTCAAAACGTCCCCGTGCATAAACGTCCCCGGATTTGGTAGCCTTTATCTTCCCTTACAGTATGCCTACTCTGAAGTTCAAATAATTTTTTAAAGTACAATTATTGGAATGAAATGGAAATTTTCTGGAAAATTTAACCTTTTATGTTAAATTCCAAAGTGTTTGTGGTAATCATTCTACGTTCGTCAGTTGTAAAACTAACAGTTAGGCCTAGGCTAGGCCTAACGTTAGTCGGATAGCATCTCAGTTCTAACGTTAGTAAGTTCTAACGTTATCTTAGGCCTAGGCCTGCCTAACTTTATGGTAATCGATCCTCATACACTCAATTTTTTTAACATGTCTCAAGTTTTCTTCAAGTTTCCAACCGATAGTTTTAATTTGGATTCCTAAAATCATGTTCAAAGTCTCTATGACGGGGACATTTTGACTTCCCATATATAATAGTACGGGGACGTTTTGGTAAAAAGCGGGGACGTTTTGGTAGCGAAAATGCGGGGACGTTTTGGTCTGGGGACGTTTTGACTGGATACCATAGTACTTTAGTAGGCTATACCATATATAGTTAGGGAACACAAGTTCGTTCACCCCCGAAGTTCGTTCATTAGCCATAATTCAATGAATAATGGATGAAATGATTGGGTAATTGCACAAAATATCAAGCATTAACTGATAAACAATCGTAGTAAAACAAATTCCAACCACATGTATCCAATTTGCCTGAATACAACATTTTTCTGACATTCGAAAATTACCTCTGGCAACTCACCTAACAAGCCTAACCTACTTTCCAAACGATCTTATATTTTCGTGATTTCACGAGAAGTGACAGCAACACTGTAATAATTTGGTGCGAGTCCTTTTCTTACACGGGAAATTTGACAAAGTGAATGGATATTAACCTGATTTACTACAAAAAGGGACAATTGAAAATGTGCGAACGAAATTGTGACCCTCTGGAGAGAAATTCCTAAGGTCAGAGACAGTCTCATGAAATCATTCAAATTCCAAGTTACACTCTACAAATTCCAGGGCAAAGTCCATTTTTGTACAGACAACATATTTCAAAGATAAAATGTCTAAAACTGGGAGCCATGTGCTACCTATTTATATTTTTTTGACGGATTCAGTGGCTAAGGTGAACGAACTTCGGACCCACCATGCTACTATGTATTATATAGACGGAAAGGTATGTCACAAATCTCCTAACTCGAACAAACAACTTACGTTTCTGGCACAATTACTGCACTTTTCTCGCCAAGTTTGTCTGTGTCGAGACTTTTGATCATAAGGTACCTCAAGGCAGCTCTTTTTCCCGAATAATTTCACTTGGCATCGTCTGAAGGATGAAATTTCGATGGAGTAACAGTTTGAGGATGGTAGCTGCTGATACAGAGCATTCAGCACTTCCACACTGTGTAATAAAATACTCCTAAAATATTCTCTAAAGTTCTCTTAACTTTCTGAATTAATATTCTTTTAATTCGAATCAGTCGCCAAAACTTCGTATTTTTGGTGGAGAAACTTTTTTCTGAAGCAAAATTCACTCCATCAGATTTAAAATCGTACAAATTCTTTCAAGGTGTATTTTGCGCTGAGTGCACGAAAAAAATCTTCTTTCCTGTTACTTCTATCCTGGTACTACCTTACATACTAAAATGATTTCTATCTTAATATTGCTCGTAATTTTTATTGCTATTCAAACTACTTGCAAAAGTTTTACGTCCAAAGTTTCCTAAATGTATGGCAAAATAAGAGCAAAATATTTTCCCAGTATTTTACGTACCCCCCATTTGCGAAAAATGGAACTTGCCAAAGTCATGTGCTAACTACAGCAGAGAGAGCACTCAGGCAGCGAACGAACGAACGTTCGTACGTACAAGGTGTCTGCTGTATCTTACCGTACATTTTTAACGGTGCTGTGCGGATGAAATCTCGGCTAGGAGATGCATTAGAAAGTTTTTTACTGTCATTATCACGAAGGTGGATTTTTCATAAGAGTAACAAGAATTTACAGTTTACGAGAAATTTGATCACATGGTTGAGGTACATTACAGTACAGAAGTTGCAGTGACAAACTGGATGTTATTTTTTGGTTCCGATGCACACGTTACGGCACACTTGAACACAAAGCCACAGGAGGTAGTGATAGGACTTGTTCAAAATTTGTACTAACTGCACTAAAATATGGTCAAATTATTAATTCCCATCTGATTTCTAAACTCACGATGTTAAGAACCAACGGCACATTGTAGATATAGAAAATGTGACGTATTGTTTTCAAGAGATCGATCCCAGAGATAAGGGGCCGATGGGTGGAGTCTTGAATTGTATGTGCATACCATACACTAAACTTAGGCTAGATGTTGCAAGATTTACAGTCAGGTACCCGATGGGTAATGCTTTTTGGGTACCCGGGTACGAATTTTCTACCCGGTGCAAACACTAGTTTCGACACAAAAAATGTGTTCATATTGTGAAGATTTGAAACCAGCAAGATGCGTAAGTTGAGTAGATTGTTTGGCGGCCCTGATCGGATAATGCAAAGTTACGTATTTTTACAAAGGACACGTTATCAGTAATATAGTCGGTCAAATGCTGATATTTCATTCATTCGTTGGGTTGAAAATTCTGAGACACAAGCCCCGCCTATAACCTGCCAAACAGGGCATTTGGTTTTGGCTTTGCAAGTTGCGTCCACAGAATTATAATACCTGTGGTTGCGTCTCACGGTATAGTTTACTCGACTGCTCACGTTGGAATGTACATAATCATTACCAAACAATGACATGTAAATTCCAACTTGAGGGTACATATTCAATACCTGGTGCGAAGGTTTAGCGATGTCACGACAGTCAACGTGATAAGTATGCAAGGTTGGCAGTGCAGCTGAGTGAGAGTTACGAGATTGGTAATGCAGTTTTAAGTTTGGAGTTGCATTCCGAGGCGGGGCTTTATTTTTGATTCCTTGCCGAAGGCAGGCAAGGAATCTATGCGATGGTGATGTCGGTGTATACATGTGTGTGCGTATACATGTGTGTGTATGTATGTGTGTATGTGACAAGAATCTCGTTAGCACTCTAGTTTTTGAAGGGAAAGGGCGAGACACTTCAAAGTTGGTTTGTGGGTAAAGCATATAAAGATCTCGGCTGGGATTGGTTTTGGTGTGGTTCAAAGGTCATCTGAGGTCAGCAGCAGGTGAAATATGGACAAACCATGTTTGCAGTTTCTCACCAGCTGTATGTTGCCTGAACTTCAAACATGGTGGGTAGAGTAGTACCTCTTGAGTTATGAAAATTTCCAGAGATTTATTGGAGGTCAAAGGTCATTCAGGGTCATGACAGGTCATGGAGTAACAAGTTTGTTAGCATTCTAATTTTTGAAGGAAACATGCAGGATACTTCGAGCTTGGCACATTGGTGTATTATGCAAAGATCTCCTTTGGGATTGTTGTTGGTGTGGGTCAAAGGTCATTGAGGTCACTGTGAAGCAGAAACAGAAAAGCACAGAGCTGCATATATCTCAGGCACTACATGTTGCATGAAATTCAGACTTGTTTGGAAGTTGCTGCATTAAAGTTTACTAGCATTTTTGTTATTTCTTGGAGGTCACATGGGGTCAGGGGCAGTCATAGAGAGAAAAGTTTGGTAAACTCATGAAAAATTGGTTGATAGTTACTGTTTTAATGTTTAGTAATATTTTTATTTTCCCTAGAGGTCACATGGGGTCATGTGTGGTCAGAGAGTGAAAAGCTTGGTAACACTAATTTTTTACATGGAATATATGAAATACTCTGCAACTGGGGTTGTTCTTATGTGTGGGTCACATAGTAGGTTACAGGTGTTATGTTTAATTCAAACACTATATATTTTCTGCCTTTCACTTATCCTTATGATTTTATTGCTTTTAATATAGCCATTGTGAACAGATCCATTTGCAGTTACTTAGTTTATATTATGATTTTACAGGTTCTAAGCTCTTCTTTATTTGTGCCTCCCACTTTGTTGAGAACTGGAGACATTGCTATTGATACATCATATACCACTTTAGGTACCAGAGGTAATAACAATTCCCCCTCTACTTGTCCACTGAGGATAACACTGTCACAGCTCACAAAGACAAATCACCTTTGTAGACTGATGACGCTGGCCTCTGACCCTGACTTGTTGGTGGTGTAGCTGTTAGAGTCACACCAGATTGACATATGATTGCCTATGGACCAGGCAAGAGAAGAAAAATTTTGACAGTTTGTCCAGTGCAGTGTTGACAGCCCTTAAGTGTTTAGATTAATGTCAGTATAATGACCTAGTTTGTGGAAGGAGGATATATAAATCAGGCAATCCCTTGCTGTGTGTGAATCCCTGTACTTACTGTAATTGCTAATGATGGTAATTGTTCTGTAGGGAATACAGTACACCTTCCATTTCCCTGACACCTAACCTCCTAAAATCATAGCCTTGACAGTGGCTTTTTGGGGCTTTTTCAGGCTTTTTGACTGCCTGAAAGCATTATGGAAACCTCAATATATGTTGGCATTCTGGTTTTTGTGAAGGATAAGAGTGGCACACTTCAGAGTTGATGCGTAAGTTCAATGTGTAAAGATCTCAGTTGGGATATCTTTTAACAGAGGTCAAAGGTCAATTTAGGTCACCAGCTGTCAAAATATAACATCTTTTGTAACCACATTATCTCAATCAGGAATACATAAAGAAACTGTCATACATTTACTTCTATTGATAACACAAGCGTACCATGATGGTCCTCATTGATTGCAAGAAAGATTTTAACTTATGCTCTCATACCTACTCCATCTCTCAACTTGGCAAGGAATCACTACGCCTCTTGGCATTCTTGTTGTGACCACGAAGATATGAAACAGGGGATTTTCAAAGGGTTGGGCGGTTCAGCTGGTTGAGGTGTTCAATTGTTCACCAGGTTTGTGTTGGAAGGCGAATCTCGCCGGTGTTCATCCACACTCACTCTGCATATTCCGACCTCGAAATGTTTACATGTTGTATTACGAGTGCAGTCAATATAAATTGTCCGCCGAGCGGGCAGGCAACGTGTGAATGAAAGAGGGCTTGCTGAACTCCGTGTACGTGTGTGGCATGCACACATACCGAACGCTTAGCTTAGCTTTCTGTTTGCATCTTGAGACTTGCATGTATGACTCAGTGTGGTTACGTATAAGCACGAAAGTATTACTGCGAAGGTAGTACTACATGGCTTGTAATTTTGCCGTGACAAGGTTTCGGAAATAAGCTTGTGGTTTCACTGCACATTGTATCAACAAAAAGGCGATCGTTGACAAAGTTTAAGTAACATTTTTTCAGCGTACCGGAGGAATTTTTGAACATCGCGGCTGTTTCTTGAACGTCGCGGTCATCCTGTTTTTGAAGTTTGAACGTCGCGGGCCGCGACGTTCAAAAGGCCCAGGGAAAACCCTGGCCAGTATGGAAAGTATGGCAATTGCACACCCGATATTTTTTTCTAGATTATTATTGCACCCAGTATGGAAAGTATGGCAATTGCATACCCGAGATTTTTTTCTAGATTTTTATTGCACACCAGATTATTTAAGCAGATGGCGGTTGCCTGGTATAACCCTAGGTAGCCTATATGTTATATTGACTTGGCCAATTGGATGATCACAAGTTGTGATCGTGACGTGCTGATGACTTGATAATGATTGAATGATGTAACATAACCTGTAACATAACATAACAGGTTAAAGGGCAAAGGAGGGCTAAGGCCCCATAAGATGCCCTGAAGTCCATACAACCTTGCGCCAGTTGTTTCTTAGACTTGCCCCAAGTCTCTGGACATGTTCCCTCCCAGCTGTAAGGATTCTCCTCTGTCGCTATTCCTTCTCTACGTGTCACCCCTCTAACCTCTCCCAATACACCTCTGCAGACAAACCAACTTCTCACATTCTCCACTTTCCACTTCGACTCGTTATAACGCCAATACACACTGTGCTAACCAACCCACATCGACCAACACACCTCGACCGGTAATGCCCGCTAACAAGTTCTTACACTCACCGCTTCGAACGTTTCGACACTGAACCATTGTAACAATCGTGCGTGGCAGATTCCTGTTTACACGCTGTGCACATATCAACCAGCGGAGATCTGGCTTGCTCGAGAGACTTGTAGCTTTTGCAACTGGTGACGTAGAATTTTGGGCGGTCCGGTTTTTAATCACTAATCTCTGTAGCCAATGAAAAGCTTACTATATGTAAACAGACAGAATGACGCACGGTTCATCACACGATGATCTTAATGAATATCCAGCAAAAGTCGAACAATGCCGAAGCCGATTGGATGATACAGTAAACTATCTTGAAAAATATTCATCTGATTTCTAAGATGAATAAAACAATAGAGAAGTTAAAAATGATGACGTAAACAGTTGCAAAAGTTACAAGTCTCTCACGGCAAGCAGAAAGTTTGATCTGGCCGTTCAGCAGACTAGAGTGTGTGAGCTGTGTACAGTCTTCGAGAACAGTTGTAAACAGGTGTTACAGCAGTGCTTGTGGAAGTTGCAGCAACGGGCAGTGAGAAGTAATTTGAATGGTTGCAATGGAGCACAATGCGATGGAATCACCGTGAAGAATAGGAACAGAAATAAAATAAAAGGTGGATGGAAGGAATACGTGAGAGACTTGGGGCAAGTCTAGTTGTTTCTTTCTCGTGAATATATTGTGTACATACATAGTACATTTAAGACATAAGAAACGACTGGTACAAGGCTAACAAGGTGATTTTATTGCGCAATCATGTTTTTCTAACGAACACTTCCGAGCGCTCAGACGTTGCAGAAAATCATCTTATTTTCAAGCAAGGTAGTGTTATTTTGTGATGTGTGTGAATAATCTTGCTGGTTTTATGAAAAGGTAGAACACATTGTAAGGATATCTGATGTGATTCCGATTTGAAGTAAATATCTTGAATCTTGGGGTTTTCGGCCTATACCTGTAACACTAATTGTCCCTATGGTTCGAATTTCAGTTGTGCACTATTGGATGATCACAAGTCGTGATCATGACGTGCTGATGACTTGATTGAATGATGTGTGCAGTGTCGGCTATCACTTGGCCAAGACCCCTGGAGTGAGGCATATTTGGAACTTACGATCCGTTGTCGATCCCCATACTTTCCACACTGGATGATAAGCAGGCCTTCAAGGGTTTTGTTTAAATTTCTCTCAAGTATTTATTTCACACTTGACTTTTCATGTGCACACTTGAAGTGTGCATTTGACACCTTGTTACACACTGCACACTTCAATTTTTTCGTGCACACCCGAGATCTCAGCGAAAAGTGCCATACTGTACTTTCCATACTGGTTGTCGCGTATGTGAGGGTCAGGAGTAGGTTGTGATTAACTTAGATTTCAAAATTGGCTTTGGAGGAGAGGGCATTAATGTCCTTGACAATGACAGTCTCATTTGGTACAGTAAGATAAGTATCCACATCAAGCATATTCTTTTCAGGAATTGTTTTTGGGCTATTCTAAAATCTGTGACAAAGTCACAGCCATGATGCATGCAATTTTTCATGGCTGACCGTCACGTCACGTACTGAAGTGTACATGCTGACATTTCGTTGTAGTAGGGTAGTACTGTAATTGCCCTTACACAGTACTTAATACTGTGTACGTTAGTAGTCAGTATGTTAGTGTATGGTCTACTATAGGCCTATGCCTGTCGCATTCACTTTCAAAGGGCATAGGCCTAGTCATTGGCATGTATCAATCAGGATTTAGGGGGGACATGCTTCAGGCGTACAAATTTCTCTCTGAGAGGAATCCTTTGTCATCTTGCAATTATTTAAAGGTTCAAAGTAATTCTCAGGTTCGAGGCCATTGTAAGAAGCTAGTTAAGTGTTTTGCAAGGCTCGACATTAGGAAGTTCTGGGGGTCGAAATTTAATTTTTTTGCTGCTGTTCCATGGAACGGCACTTTTTCCAAAATTACTGTTCCGGATCAAATTTTACTGTTCCGGAGCACAGTACCTTGGCATACGTACAGTTCGTGCACACATGCAACCTGTAAAGGCACAAATTGCTACTGTATTCGAGTGGTATGACTGCACAACTTGACCGGGGAGGGTTTATTTTTGCCTGCAGCAGGGATTAGCCAGTGGGATATCCTGATTTTCTTTTGGTTCTTATTTTTTAAGCACAAATTTATCGCCTAAAATCTTGCATTGTCCCGAGACCTAGCATTGCAGTGTCCCAAGACCTACTGTTGGGTGAAATACACTCAAAATTGATGCAGAAGGCACAGCAAGCAAGGCAAGTGGGATTTGAGTGAGAGTAAAAAAGTTCCACAGTAAAGGAATATTTTTGCTTAATTCATCCTTTGCATTGCGGTTTAGTGTTATAGCAAAGCAAAGAGTGGGTTCTCCAACATGTGCACATACTCATGTTATTTTCTCGCAGCAAATTTACATGAAATCGTTCTAGTCGTATCCTTAGCCATAACCTTGATTCAAGTATCATTCCACACAGTAAGTCAATGGGAAGATCTTGTGAGGAAAAGCAAACACTTAGGACCCATTGACTTTGGTAGCAAGATGTCAGCAGCCAGAATTGCTTTTAGTCGTTTCAAGTTTCGGTGCTTAGTTGCTATAGCTTGGAGGGAATATTCATACAAAACCCCCAAAAAACACAATAAAGTGGAGGGAATATCAATAAATAGTTAAGAGGTCATTTGGAACATACCACGCAAGACAAGGGGTGATGCAAGATGACCTTCGCTTGCAGGGCAATAATGACATACTGTACGGAAAGTTATTGCAACTTACAAAATGTATTTCCTTTCCATCTTATTCGCAATAAACTTGACAAAAATTGTCTTTGTTTCCATACCTTGCTTTATCAAATTGCACTATACACCAGTCACAAGGCCCATGGCATGTTTCTAACTACAGCAGGGAGTCTATTGCAAATCCCAGTTCTAACAGCACCTCAAGCCAGGGAGTTTACAAAACAACATACCACTGTGCTGTACATATAAAGCCGAGCCTATCTCCTTGATAAATGAACGTACTGTAACATCGTGTAAAAAGACACATCACATACATTGTGCATGCTGATTGTGGAGAACAGAAAGGCTGGGAAGCAACATTAAACTGAAGAAAGTGTGAGAAATTTTGAACATACAGTACAGTAGGACATGTCATTCTGTTGCTACAGTATACACTACACACAAGCATGTACAATTGATCTGATATCACTAGGTTTCATACTAATAACTTAATATTAAGGAGATATGTTTCCGTTATTTACAGAAGTAATTTTAGTAATGCAGTCATGTCTCTGTCAGCTATGCTTATATTAAATCCATAATTATATACCCTGTACTTTGTCTCAAATCAATTGCTAAAACTTTGTATTTTTGGTGGAGAAAGTTTTTGGGAAAAAAAGTTGACTTCATCTGTAGCATTGTATACATTCTTTCAAGAGGTGCCATGTGCATTGAAAAAAAAAACAAAAAAAAAAACACCTCCCACACTTTTGCTCACTTAAATATTAAAAGGTTTCCTTAGTCTGTCCTACCTCTATGTTGAGAATAAAATTGCTATTCAAACTTTCTGCAAAATTTTGCATCAAACATATGGTGAGAAAGAGTGAAGTACCGGTATGTTCCTCATTTTTTTTGGTACTCCCCGTTTTTGAAATGGAGTGTGCCAGTCCAGCTTGAAGTGGTCACGTGCATTGCTTCAGTACAGCACAACATAACGAGCAGAGCAACCAGGCATCGAAGGAACATTCTGGTTTGTATGAGATATCTACAGTACCTCTGAAGTGGGGATACTGTACTTGAAAGTTGAGACATTTTCAAATGTTTAGTTTATGCAGCCCAAAAATTGCAGGCTTAAACCTGGGTCATTTATACACATGATGTACAGTAGGGGTTTGGCATAGGTATTTGTTTAAACTTTATTTTATTGTTTAACTTTTGCAAATATTTTTCTATTACTTAAACCATCTCAAGTTACTTAGGGGTCAGGAAAATTCCAGACGGACACATGGTTTCAATTCATGGAGTTTTAAAATATGTTTCAAGCTATCTCTAGCATAGTGTTAAAGACTTGCAATTGTTTTTTATAAAAGAAATAAAGCAAGAGCAAGGATAGACTTTGCTCAAAAGATAATTTCCCCATCTTTTTCCAGTGTGTCTGTAAGTGGGGATACTTGAGACAGTTTTGGAAGTTTTGAAATATTACTCTAAAAATATTGGTTTAATCTGGGTCATTGCTACATGTGATTCAGGGACTTAACACATGTGTATAATGGGCAATTAATGGTTTGTATTTTTCGGCAACTTGGGAATATATTTTTAATAAGCATAAAAAGTGTCTCAAGTTACCGAGAGACATTAGATTTTCTACATGGTTGGGTGCTACCAAAAAGCTCAGTGGAATCAATTAACAAAAAACCATTTAATAGGGACACCTTACAGAATCTACTGGTATTGGCACTAGTCAAGTACTGAACTGCCTGCAGTGCCTGTTAGAGGCTGCAATCAGAGTTTTCAATAGTCGACTACGCACAAAATTAATCAAGACTCATTTAAAATGGCTCTATTGAACATATAGGGGCCTCCACTATTTGAGATAGGCATTTATCAAACAATTATGACCTTGTAAAAAACAAATATATAAACAGAGTCAAATAAATCAATTGGAATTACAGTAATTTGCTAATGAATCTTTAGCAGTAGAAATATTCTCAAGTTACCCTGGCATTTCAAATAACCCCACTTTATGGGTATGTAAAAGCACAGTGCGTGCCGTAATGCTGTATCGTACTGTACCTGGAATATTACTATGGGTGAAATCTCAGCCCAGGAGATGAATCAGAAAGATTTTACTGTCATTATTCATGATAAAGGAAAAGTGTGTATGTTGAGGATTTTTGATTCCTTGCCGTAGGCAGGCAAGGAATCTATGCGATGATGATGTCGTGTGTGTGTGTGTGTGTGTATGTGTGTGTGTATGTGTGTTTGTGACACTCATTGTAATCGCGATATCTCAAGATAGGAATGACCGATACTTTTCATATTTGGTATGTAGGTTTGTCATGTTGAGAGGAAGAACCCTATTGTTTTTGGCAGAGGTCAAAGGTCATTCGAGGTCACCAGAGGTCAAAGTCCAAAAACCTTGTAATCGCAATATCTCAAGATAGGAATGACCGATACTTCTCATATTTGATATGTAGGTTTGTCATGTTGAGAGGAAGAACCCTATTGTTTTTGGCGGAGGTCAAAGGTCATTTGAGGTCACCAGAGGTCAACGTCCAAGAACCTTGTAATCGCGATATCTCAAGATAGGAATGACCGATACTTTTCATATTTGGTATGTAGGTTTGTCATGTCGAGAGGAAGAACCCTATTGTTTTTGGCCGAGGTCAAAGGTCATTCGAGGTCACCAGAGGTCAAAGTCCAAAAACCTTGTAATCGCGATATCTCAAGGTAGGAATGACCGATACTTTTCATAGTTGGTATGTAGACATGTCATGTTGAGAGGAAGAACCCAATTGTTTTTGGCAGAGGTCAAAGGTCAATCGAGGTCACCAGAGGTCAAAGTCCAAAAACCTTGTAATCGCGATATCTCAAGACAGGAATGACCGATACTTTTCATAGTTGGTATGTAGATTTGTCATGTTGAGAGGAAGGACCCTATTGTTTTTGGCAGAGGTCAAAGGTCATTCGAGGTCACTAGAGGTCAAAGTACAAAACCTTGTAATCGCAGTATCTCGAGATAGGAATGACCAATACTTTTCATAGTTGGTATGTAGACATGTCATGTTGAGAGGAAGAACCCTATTGTTTTTGGCAGAGGTCAAAGGTCATTGGAGGTCACCAGAGGTCAAAGTCCAAAAACCTTGTAATCTTGGTATCTCGAGGTAGGAATGGCCGACACTTTTCATAGTTGGTATGTAGACATGTCATGTCAAGGGGGAGAACCCTATTGTTTTTGGCAGAGGTCAAAGGTCATTCGAGGTCACCATAGGTGGAAGTCCAAAAACCTTGTAATCGTGATATCTTGAGATAGGAATGACAGACGGTTTTCATAGTTGGTATGTAGATTTTTCATGTCAAGGGGAGAACCCTGTTGTTTTTGGCAGAGGTCAAAGGTCATTCAAGGTCACCAGAGGTGGAAGTCCGAAAACCTTTTTTTTTTTTCGTTTTTTTGGTTATTAAAGTTTTGGTTCAAAGGTCATGTGGCATGAGCTGATATGAGCAGGGGTAAAATTGTGACCACATCATAAAAAATGATGAAGTAGAGAAGTATAAATTTGATGGATGAACCTCAGTGTAACAAAGCACCCCCCTTTCGGCAAGGAATCACGAAGCCTTTTGGCTTTCTGGTTGGAAAGAGTTAAAGGAATGCAGGAAACGAGAAATTTTAATACGTGGTTCAAATACTCAGAGCAGATATTACAGTGACAAACATACGTTAAATATTTCATGATACACAAAGTTACAGAACATGGGACATTAACCCAATGGTTGAACTTACGTGTTTAAATGTGTGTGACTGCACATCACATTGATTGCACTTAAGCACAAGCTCGTATTAAATATTTTCTTCAGGTCTTCACACTTTACATGAATAAGATTAAGAACTGTACCAATGGTAGGAGTTAAATAAAGAATTTTGATAGTTTGTTATCCATGTTTGGCCCTATCAGCCATAGAAAAGTGGGGCAGATGGGTTGAGTCACAAATCATGTATAATGCACTGAAGTCAGATGTTGCAAAGTTACAGTAAATATATAGTCCAGTGGCATCTCTACAGTACATTGAATACAACCAAAAATAAAAATATTTAACCACCTTAAAGTGCACAGATTTTCCGTAAAATTTAGTCAGTGCTAACCCCAGAAAGTAATAGAATTGCAAGACAGTTTCCCACACAAAGTGAGAAGTTTCCAGCCTGGAATGAAAACTCAGTTGAAGTTAGACTACACTGGCTACTGTACAATATGTATAAACGGTGTTCTTTTGCCACACAATC
Organism: Holothuria leucospilota; assembly: GCA_029531755.1. Taxonomy (NCBI): domain Eukaryota; kingdom Metazoa; phylum Echinodermata; class Holothuroidea; order Aspidochirotida; family Holothuriidae; genus Holothuria; species Holothuria leucospilota. The sequence goes on along the minus strand of CM055967.1, from coordinate 57,219,011 downwards.
ACTTTGTTTGTCTTATATGTATATTTTGGCTCGAAGTATTCAGTCCACTGAGCCTCCTGTTTCAAGTAGAGGGCAGTTTCAGTGGCTGTACATGAAGGTGTGTTACAGGGTGTATTTTGCAACAAAATAAAATACATTCTTTGTTTGTAAATTTTTGTGAAAAATGTTCAAGTCCACTGATCCTCCAGTTTCAAGTCGACGGGCAGTGTCAGTGGCTGTGCATGACTGTGTTCTATTTTGTAACACAGTTAATTACATTGAAGAATATTCAAATCCACTTAGCCTCCAGTTTTGAGTGGAGATGCAGTAATAATGGTAGTGGCCGTATGTGAATGTGTGATGTTGTATACTTGTGATGATTTTGCTATGCAATCATTAAGTTTGTCTTGTGTATACTTTTGTGTAAAATTGTAAGTCCAATCAGCCTCCAGTTTTGAGCGGAGGAACAGCTGTTGTGGCAGTTCATCAAGGAGTGTTATTTTGTCATTGGACTATGACTGCACCTCCAGATGCAAGTTGAGGTTTATTATTGCCAGGGTACTCTATGGTGGTACCCAGTACTGTATGCTTAACGATGAATTTGTCAAGAACAGGGATGTAGCTACGGTGGGTGGCGCTGGGCGGTGACACCCAGCACTCGATATTTCCGCCCAGCACTCCAGGCAAACACACGTCTCCCCGCCCACCACAAATCTGTCAGCCGAGACCTAAAACTAACTCCAAATTTACTCTCTAAGTAAAATGAGCCAAAAATGAAAATTTAATGGCTGAAAAATGGGGTAGATGCCATGGAGTGGGGTGAAGTGCTTTCCCCAGATCAGACTTTTACCTGGCACTCAAATTTGGCTAGCTACATCCCTGGTCAAGAATGTGACATTTCAAACCAGCAGCCACCATGCAAAGTGCAAACCATTCAGTTTAACCTTTAAAATTGGGACAATAGCTTTTATTCTCAGATATGAAATGCATTACAAGAGCTGTGAATGTTGCATCTTTTGAAAATTTGGGTGAACCATACCCTGAACTTTATTAAAAAAGGGTCAGGGTACAAAAATGTAAATGGAGCACATGAAGTCATTAAAATGCTTCACTCCCAATATTTTGAAGACTGCATGGTTTAACATTGCCTTTGTTCTTACCAAAAGGTGACTGTATAAACTCTGTGGGTGATAATTGTTTATCATACACCATTACCCACTCTATCTACACAAATTACTGATAATTTAGTACGAAACCCTATTTGCACAGAAAGATAAATTAGGAGGGTGGGCAACATATAGTCAGTGTGGTCTTCCCCGGTAAACTGCACAGCTAGAATGTTTATTTATGAATTACAAAGCAGTGAAGTCCTTTAGTGAGAACCCCCTTTCTTGAAAATACATTTAGCCAGAGCTACAGTTAATTCTTAGTTTAAACTGCCTATCACTCATTGTGGTTCACATATTCACATCGTGTACAACTCTGTTAGAGAATTGTTACATTCTTTCCCTGGCTTTGATACGAAAACCTGGTTGACCCAACTTGTTCCTTTTTGTGCATGCTATTTGATTTGCTTGCTTGGCCTGCCAGCCAGCTGCTCAAGTTTCTCGCATAATGCTATAAATAATTTGCAATGCCAATTTAACAATGACTGCAGTCAGAGCCATTGCTTGTGGTCCCTGTGTCCTTCTGCACTGAGGAAGTCATGCATATAATTGGCTAATCATCCATGCCCAAGATTGTTAATCACAGAATCTGGTTTAACCTTGGTGATTGACAGGGAGAGGTTGGTCCCCTGACTCTAACCCTGTCTTTCACCTTATGTAAAGGTGTGGAAATTTTCTGTACCTGAAGACAATATGCCTACTCATCTTTAAAGGGTAAATCTTCTCATTGCAGACAGTTCCATTTCTCCCAACTAAGTCACTTCTAGCCCCTCCCATAACTGTCTTTATCTCCTCCTTGTGCAAACCTAGTTTATTGCTTGAAGGGCATATCCTGGTGAGCATACAAGGCCATCATGTGCAATCAGAACACTCTTTTGGCATGCTGTGTAATGTGAGCTACTCTGCATCTTTTGAATTTGATGTCAATCAAAGAGCAGTCACCAGTTGAGAGTGTTGCTTTCCCCCAAGTAAAATTGTAGTTTGGGGTGATGAGTGTCTGCTTTAAATGGATATAAAGACAAAGATTCTGTCCATGAAACTTTGACTACAACTTTTATTTTAATATTTTTCATCCATTTGTGATACTTTTCAGATAGCATCACTCTGACTCATTATTGAGCAGTTTACAGAATTGACAAGCCATCAAGATGCTTGAAGTAACAGTTAAGACCCTAGACTCCAACACTAGGACATTCACTGTGGAGGAAGAGGTATGTACCAAGAACACTAATGTTTACGTAAGGCTGTGGGATACAGTAGCAGGATTGTTTTAATACTGGCTCGAATCCTGCAAAGGGTATATTCTTAAAAAAAACCCGGTGATTCCCTCTCTTTTGTTAAGAAAGCCTAAGTTCTATTGAACCTAAAAGAAAATGAATCTTGAGAAGAGGAAACCTTCATTGGAGGATTACAGAGGTATTAATCAACTGGTATGCTTCCCACTGTGTAAAGTATATTCATTTTGCTGTTTTTGAAAAGATACTGCATGAAAGTGCATGTTCCTAGTAGTACTACTAAAAACTATCAAAGTTGTAAAGTATTGAGATGGAGACTGTTATATACTAAGAAAAAAAGTTGGGAAGGGGGGTGGGGTGGGGATAGCCTGGATAGGGGTGGGGGCTTTGGAGCTGAGTCCTTGTCTAGTTTAGAAAATTTACACAGATGTTGTTGTAAGTGTGGATTTGCCTGTGAGTAAAAAACTTTTTTTTCTTAGTAAATAACAGTTTCCATCTGAATACTTTACAACTTTGCTAGTTATTTCATGTGTTTGTACAGCGCATTAGATAACTTTTGGTTGATACTGTAGTGCACTTTATTAAATCAATTATGATAAGTAGTGACGTTTTTACTCTGATGTTGTGGTAAGTAGTGACACTTTCCTCTTGGTCCCTACACCCAACAGCCTCCCCCTTATCTCCTTTAGGGAATCCTGTATCTTTCAGTGTCACTGTACAATTGTCTTTGTATAAATTTACCTTCATGTTAAACTTGCCGACATTCATATTTCTGGCATTGCCACATTTTGTTGCATGGGGCTACAGTACTATGATGTGAAATAGTATGTATTCATGTAAAGAAAGGTGTCGGGGATCACATTTAACTGCCAGTGATATTGCTTACTATACATGAACTTATTAAAAAAATGTTAAAATTATGTTTTTCTTTCAGATCACTGTGAAGGCATTCAAGGAGAAAATCGCAAGCTCTGTGGTAAGTAGATGTATATGAAATATGCAGCTATTGTCATACATTTTAACATAAAATCAGTGGGTATTCTCTTAATCATTTGGTTTATGAAAGAATAGGGGTAGAGAAACAATTATTTCATTAGAGCTATCTTATACTTTCCTGACTTCACAAAGGACCTCAGTGATAAGAGACAGGCCAAACATCCAGCTTTGCTGTCTACTATATTGCAGCAGCTGTTGGGCTGAATTTTGGGGAACCTCTCTCACAGATTGAAGTAATGGGATGTGCCAGAGGTCATGGCCTTTGGACCCCGTCACAGTGCCTTGATGCCCTTCAAAAATTGCCTACACCAAAGGCCATAATAGTCTTAATACCATTCTGTAGTGTTTTGTATAATTTGGTGTTGTTTAGTTTCCAATTTGTTCACTTTTATCACTTTAAGATACTGGGTACCTTTTACTTTGTCTTTCTTTTGTGTGTTTTTGTAACTTTATTTTGTCAATATTGACCATACAAAGGTTCAAGTCAAGTTTATGTTTCCCTGATAGAGAATTTTTTGAAAATATTAAATACACTTAAGCAAAAAAAAAAGAAAGAAAAAAATCTTTTGCTTTGGCCAAAATGGCCCCAAAATGCTCATTACTTTTGCCAAACTCCCTGAAATCAATCCTTCCTATTTGTAAATTGGATTTAGCATGGCTGTCTCCTTATATTGTAAAAAGCCCACATAATATTTCTAGAAGGCTTTTGTCTGCCACTTGTAAACTGAGATCCCCTGATTTAGCTGGTTAGTTCTCCAGTGTGACATTCTGAATGGATAGCCCAGGGAGTTCTAAGGGGGTGGGGTATCCTTCTCCACTCAGGAAAAAAATTCAATTTGAGAGGAGCCAAGATGGCAATTGGTGCAATATTGACCCAAATGTTCAATACAACTGAGGTAAGAAGTACTGTTTGTAATGTAATGACTGATTCTTTGTGAAACTGAATCAAGGTGGTTCCTTTGAAATAAACACCTGTGCAGAAATTGCTCTCCACATTTTTTGTGCAACATTCCTTTGTGTTTGTGTGACAATTCTTGCACAATACAGACTGGCTATATCTCTACTTTATAAAGCATTTGACCTGTGTGTACTAATCTGGCTTTAGTATATGTTTGGCTAGAAGCATGTCATCAAAAAACGACAATGAATGCTTTGTACAGCAGATTTGTTGGCCTAGTGGTTTAATAGAACATCCACCTTTTATCCAGAAGGCCCAAGCTCAAAGCCATGGCTAAGATCTGCAAAATGGAATCTGTTACCTTTATGCTTGGTGCTTATGATAACAGTTTGGAACAGGGATAATAGTACATTGTAAAATTTAAAGTGTAAGCATCTGAGTGGCATCCTGTTTGCCCCCCTCTCCCATTACAAGTGACTTGAGATGACTCTTTGGCACAAAGAGTTTCAACAATATGCAGAAAGCAGCTTTAACCACACAAATTGAATGGATATGTACATGTTGAAATCCCCAGTATTACTTTACCCAGGCGTTGACAAATTCTTTTTTCATTACTTGTCCATTGGACAAGCTGTTCTCTTAGTCTACTTGTCTGCATGAATATCTACTTGTCCACTTTTAATAGGCCTTTAAACTCCTTTGTGGAGGAGACTTCGCAAGGGTACCTGCCCGGCGGACTATGATATTAAACAATGCACTTGCCCGTGTAACTTTTTACTTGTCCTGGACTGTCGGGCGGGGGATTTGTTGAAGTCTGACTTTACCACTGTAGAAGTACGGTATTCACATAGAAGCACCTTTTTCGGCAGAACATACCACCTACGACTCAGAGGCTGATTTTCCGCGGAAGGGTTCTCAAAGATGACAAGAAACTGGCAGAGTACCAGTGTCATGGACAGACGATTCATCTGGTTGAAAAGCCACCACCGTCGTCATCAAGTGGTTCATCCACCAGGACTGGCACCAGCTCCACCAGCCGGGCAGGGTCAAGTTCTGATGGCCAGAATAACTTTTTCCTGGGAGCTGTTCACCTACCAGCTGAAGTGACAGATCCTGCTGAAATTCAGGTAGTGTGTAAATTCTTTTTTGATCTCAATACATAACATGTATTGAGATATTGTCACACAAGCTGGTCAGTAACTGTAGCTGAAATTGCCTGAAACATTGTCATTTTGTGGCATTTTATAACCCTATCTCAATAGCAAGTACTGTCGATGTAGGGGAAACAAATGTGGTGTTTAGGATGTGAACATGTTGATTTTGTTAGGATATTTTGGCTGATTTAGTGGGCAAATACCAGTAAAAGCGTGTTTATTGTCTCATTTCCCATGATCCCTTGCGTGCAATTGGTCTTTGGTATGAACTTGTGTTGGAGCAGCACGCATGGTTGTCTGCGATATACTGTGCACGTTCATATCTGTACACCTATACCCAAGGCCTGCATTACTGTTGGTGTTCCTTTGCTGCCTGTACAGTATCGCCATTGAGCTTTGTATTCTGAAAGACTGAGTATAGTCAGGGTTACTTTGCCTAGATAACCGTCGGTATTTGGTCTTTTCTCGTACCTGTCAATAGGTATGTAGACAGGCAATTTTGTAAACAAGTTTCTCCGTGTCAGGGTGACTCTGACTCTATACGTTGTTTACCGTCTACAAGGCATTTGTTGTGATGTCATATTTAGCTTGATAAATAATATACATTAGCATGCAAACTGAATGGAAAGCTAGCTGCACAGGTTACTGGCATCAGTCTGTAATCATCCTGTCTGAGAATGATGACTTACAAATGCCTTGTTTGGGATTTTAGTTTAGGCCTAGTGGTCTTATTTTCCACGATGTGTCCGAAGAGATGTTGGATGCACTGCTCTAATAGGTAGCATAATGTGGCTGAGAGTGAGAGTTAACAAAGGTTTGCAGTCTGCGTGAGAGAACTGTGTAGGCCAAGTTTCGTGTTTGCCTATGTTGTTAGTACAGTATATAGGCCAGGCCTATATTAATTATGCATGCGGGAGCAGACCAAGTCAGCTGCGAACCAAATCAGCCTAAAGACAGCTCGGCCCCACGCCAACTCGTTTTCCAGACAAATCGGCCACAAACCAACTCGGCCCCAGCATGGAAAATCTGTACTACTGTAGACTGTGTTTGCCTACGTTGTTAGTACAGTAGCCTATATAGCTAGGCTAGGCCTACAATATAGCTAGCCTATAGGCTAGGCCTATATGAACTAGCCTGTGCCTAGCACAGGCGCTCGGTACTAGTATAGGCTGGCCAACACTACACATATATATAACACGGAACATTCGGAAACTAATATGGTCTCAGACAAAGTTTCGCGCATTAGCGGTCCATTTTTATCACAATATCGAACTGGTTACCTGAAAAAAGTTCACAACGGCGTCTCTCTAATTTGTAGGTAAGTACTGGTTGATGTCTTAGGTTTTCAGTTGCTGTATTTGAACAAAATTTAGGCAATTTTCTCCCGTTGGACACTCGCGTTCTAGGTGTTTTTCAGAGACCAGTTTCAAGTGAAGAACTGCTTCCACACAGGTAAGTAAGAATTCCTGAAATGACAGTCAAATTTCCACCGTTTGGTCCGTTTGCGTTTTGAAGGATTTCTATTCCAAATCAAAATTCTATATTTTATATTGTATTTACATTTGAAGGGCTAATTGTGTCATTTATATCGTCTTTTTTTAATAATTTTGGCTCCACTGAAAACTAAACACGTTCATACGTCCCTACTAATGAGGAACGCTAGAAGGGACGTATGAACGTGTTTAGTTTTCAGTGGAGCCAAAATTATGAAAAAAGACGATATAAATGACACAATTAGCCCTTCAAATGTAAATATAATATAAAATAGAGAATTTTGATTTGGAATAGAAATCCTTCAAAATGCAAAAAGACCAAACGGTGGAAATTTGACTGTCATTTCAGGAATACTTACTTACCTGTGTGGAAGCAGTTCTTCACTTGAAACTGGTCTCTGAAAAACACCTAGAATGCGAGTGTCCAACAGGAGAAAATTGCCTAAATTTTGTTCAAATACAGCAACTGAAAACCTAAGACATCAACCAGTACTTACCTACAAATTAGAGAGACGCCGTTGTGAACTTTTTTCAGGTAACCAGTTCGATATTGTGATAAAAATGGACCGCTAATGCGCGAAACTTGGTCTGAGACCATATTAGTTTCCGACCTTTCCGTGTTATATATATGTATAGTGTTGGCCAGCCTATACTAGTACCGAGCGCCTGTGGTGCCTAGGGGCCTAGGCTACGTACGTGGGAGCAGGCCAAATCGGCTGCGAACCAAATCGGCCTAGCCTAGGCCTAAAGGCAACTTGGCCCCAAGCAATTTTGACCTAAAGACAACTCGGCTCAAAGCCAACCGGCCCCAGCATGAAAAATCTGTACTGTTGATGTGCCTCACTTCAGCAAACAGGTAGTCCAAATTCAAGGATGCTAAATACCTAGGCCTAGGCTAGGCCTAAATGGTCAAGAACCCTCAACCGTAGCCTAGGAAGCATAAAAATGTTAACAGCCACTGCAAACTGAATATTCCTGTCAGTAATGAATAGAGGATGAGTTTTTGCTGTAATTCATACAGGTATTTACGAAATTCAATGATGTTATTTGTCAAATTTGACAGTACTGTTGGTGTGGTGTAAAGTTAAGGCTTCGTCATGTCATGTTTGGGGTTCATGGCTCTTTGAACGTCCCCCTCACCACACAGTTACAAAGAGGAGGCTAGGAATATTTCTCAAAACGTTGATTACTTGTAAGCCTAGGCCTAGTTCCTGATGCAAACCAATAGTATGTGCAGTTTGTCGATACTACCCTTTCCCCCAAACTATTCTGGCCTAGGCGCCCTATTAATTGGCCTTGGTATCTCATAAAATAAGGAAAGCTCAAGGCCAAATGGCCTTGCCCTCACCAAAACTTATTTTGAGCCCTGTTCTTACATTACCAGTGTTATTTGCCATATACTGTTACAAGGAAGTGATAAAAAAATAAGACTTGGCCCATCTACAAATACTGTTGGCTACTTGGGCAGATTTGAGTGTGACGTGGACCCAATGATGACCCGGTGAGTTACGGTGAGACCCAATGATGAATGGATAATGATTTGTCAGTGATGGTTGTAGGTGTTTAGCATTGTAACGTTGATAGTAATTTGCATCATTGAGGGCGTTGAGAACTATTTGGTCACTGCATGGTCATGTAGTTGTCATTTTGGTACTTGACACAATTCTGGACATAAAATCACTTCTTTGTGGAATTATTCCTAGAAAATGACATTTACTGATTGTATGGGAACCACCTTGAGTCCACATCCTTTATTCTCATCCTAACAAATGTCTGATTGTATTGAGATACAGCAGCATCGCTGCTCTAGTTTAATTACAATTCAGTAGAAAAAAGGTTGATTCTGTGTTCTTGACTGGTGACCACAAAAACAAACATTGGGGAAGTTGGAAGTATTTTATCTGGTATCAGATCACATTTTCTCTGTCAGAGTGGATAAAGGTGGTGGTTGTTGAGGTAATGGAGCTAAAGTACCCAAGAGGTTTGTAGTTTGATCCCCTGCTAGGTCACAGTTAGGTGGGCTTTTCATGCCAGAGCAATCTATGGTTTTTCCTATCTGAACTGACCTTTCAAAAGAAAATGAAGCTTTGTAAAATAACTATCTTTCAAGGCTGAAACTATGTTTTCAATATAAGGTGGTTAAATTGACACACAAATGAAAGAATGTGTAAAAATTTTTTATGTATAACATTAAGGCCTCCCCAATTTTGTGGTAAATGAATTTACCTTTAAACTTTTATGCATTATTAAAATCATAAGTTATATTAGTGGGATGCAGGTAAGTAGAACATTTTGATTAATGCTTCTTTGAAATGTTTTATTGTCATGTATGGTTTCCAAGATTTGCAATGCTCTGTTGCTGTCAAGGGTTTCATTCAAATTGTTTTCCATATTTCCCCATTTTTTAGGAAGTTTCATAATGTTTTTGTTTTTTGTCTCTGTGTATATCTCTGTCATTTACAAGATGGCATTTACAACTGGCATGTCTATGTTTCACACAATGTGACTTAATACAAAATGAACAGCTACTTCCACATCATGTACTAAACCAGGAAAGACTTACTTAACATAACTGTATTGCACACTGCTGCATTCCTTAGCATTTTGTTAAGAAATGATGACCATCACTACCACAAATTATGAAAAAAAAATGTATTTCCATATGATTTCATTTCAGCAAACTGTACAACAGGTTCTCTCAGGAATGGGTGACCTAGGTCGAAATGCCAGAGTAACATCCAGATCATCTGTGAGTTAAAAACTTACCCTTGGCACTAGTGCTGTGCCTTTTCTTCACAAAATCACTCTAAATGCCTTCTTAGTTGAATTTAGATAGCTATAAGAATGTATTTTACTAGCTTTGTGGTTAATTTGTTAGCACAAACCAGCTGAAAGAGGTCATGAGGAGTTATTTGAAGTCATATTCCAAAGATTCATAGATGTTCATAACACTAGGTGCCAGGAGTTTCCAAAATTTGAAAGTTCACTCAGGGACTATTCCACAAGGAACTACACTGCTCTTGTTCATGATTAGATGTTCGCAAAAACAAACCATGCTGGCTATTAGTAAAACATCAAAGTTCAGCTTGTTTGTAACAGGCTTCCATTTTGCATGGGGCTCACAGAATGATACATTTCTAATGCTGCTAATTTCATTTAAAAATGCTACCTTGCTAGAACAGGTATTAGCTCGGGATCAGATTTGTTCTGTTTGAGCTTCTGCACCATTGGTGCTCTAGCCAGCTTAGTACCAACAGGATCAGTTTCTATGACTTTTGTATTGCTGTTATCTCTGGGACAAACTTTGTCCTTACAAATAATGTTTCTCCTTGAAATAAAGAAAAAACATTCATTCCAGCATATTTTGGATCACAATATCTGTATTTTAAATTTTAAGTAAGTGGGGCTGTTATAGTGCACATTAATATTAGTGACATATCTCAGTGATAAAAATTGCTTAAATCTTCTCATTGTTGACAGCCGAATACATTGTGCTCAAATTTAATGAGTCATGCACAAATATGTGGTATTTATGTTTGTGTACAGCAGAGATTTTGAAGTGTTTTTGGCCATGGGCCACTTTTGAATTTTTGCTTCAGTTCTTCTGCTGTAGCTGGGACATATCGCAGCTTGTTTCCTTAATAAAATTTGGAGCTCCGGAGTTCCTCCATGGTCCATTGTAGCGAATGTCTCAAGCTGCTAATGCCTTCAGGCTGCCACTTGAGACCTAGGGTCCACAGGTCACTGTTGGCAACAGCTGTTTGAATAGTACTTCATATGGTCACCAACAGTGCAAAGTTAGGGTACTAAAATTATCTTTCAAAACTAAACTTTAGGCTAAATATCAAAAAGGCTACATGCATGTCCTTTGTGGAAGATTTCAGTGACACTGTAACAACAGAGACTGACAATGAAGGATGTCATTTAAAGAGAAGGTAGTTTTGTTTCTGCTGTGTTAGTAATTTCATTGCAGATTATCCTTAAATCTGCTATAGCAAAACTTCTGTACGATGTTCCATTATATGTTTAATACAGATGTCCAACCAGGAGATTTTGCTCAATAAAAGCATTGTTTACTAAAGTCCTTTACTTTTTGTATTTCAGGCGGATGGATCATCAGTTGACGTTCACATTAATCTAGGTCCAATAGCCATTCAAACTCCTTTGACACCAGCTCAGCTGAGACTTAACCAGATGCGTAACTTGCTGCATCAGGCAAATAGCGCCATCACTTCTCTTGAGGTAAAATGACAAACAGTTCTGTAATTGCTTTTAAGTTTACAACATTTTATTACGGCAGATATGTTACAAGTGTTGGTATGCATCTTACAAACATTTATTGGCAGTGTAAAGTGTGATGTTTGCATGTCAATGTCATCTTAATTAATTGGCCAGATTTTTGTAACTCCTTTAACATTTTAGACCATTTTATTTACGGGAAGATATCTACCCAATTGTTAACAAAGCGTAAATGCTACCCATGAAACTCATTCCAAATGTTTGGACTATCATTTTCAAACTGATTTCAACACAGACTTCGAGGAACAATAACAGTGGATCCCCAGCTCCGGGTTCCATGAGCAACAATCGTAGTTCCCCAGCCACGAGTGCATCTAGCACCCCCCAGACACAGTCTCCAAGCACAATGACTGCTGCTAACCAGATGGAGAGAACTTCATCTTCAACTTCAGCATCCTCCTCCTCCTCCTCCAGCAGCAGCCAAACTGGTACTTCATCTTCCTCTTCTGCATCAACTCAGAATGGGGCCAGAGATCCCTCCACCTCAACATCAAGGGAGAGTAGACAGTCACAGCAGTCTGCACAGGCAGGAAATCGTCAGGCATCAGGGTTTGTTCTTTGTTATAGAATTTATAGTAGTGTATTTGCATTAAAGGAGTTAATGTGATAAGGGAGAAAAGATGAAAACATTACAGCATAACTAAGTGATATCTACCAGACATGTGTTGGATATGTACTGTATTAATACTTATAAAGCTAAGTTTCATTTGCCTGTGCTTATTCTCTTGAGAACAGAGTTTGAAATTGTTCTCAAGAGATATTAAAAGTTCAGCAGTGGTCCTAATTCAAAGTTTAATATTTTGTACTCAAATTCATGAAAAAGATGATGTACTCATACTAACAACAAGATACAATACTCTTTTACTCATACACCTGACATTGTACTCACAGTTACACGTCTGTTTATTACACTCACAGCCAGAGACAATACTCTTTTACTCATACTCCTGACATTGTACTCACATAGTTGCACGTCTGTTTATTACACTCACAGCCAGAGACAATACTCTTTTACTCATACACCTGACATTGTACTCACAGTTACAGACCTGTTTATTACACTCACAGCCAGAGACAATACTCTTTTACTCATACACCTGACATTGTACTCACATAGTTACACGTCTGTTTATTACACTCACAGCCAGAGACAATACTCCTTTACTCATACTCCTGACATTGTACTCACATAGTTACACATCTGTTTATTACACTCACAGCCAGAGACAATACTCTTTTACTCATACACCTGACATTGTACTCACAGTTACAGACCTGTTTATTACACTCACAGCCAGAGACAATACTCTTTTACTCATACACCTGACATTGTACTCACATAGTTACACGTCTGTTTAATACACTCACAGCCAGAGACAATACTCATTTACTCATACTCCTGACATTGTACTCACATAGTTACACATCTGTTTATTACACTCACAGCCAGAGACAATACTCTTTTACTCATACACCTGACATTGTACTCACAGTTACAGACCTGTTTATTACACTCACAGCCAGAGACAATACTCTTTTACTCATACACCTGACATTGTACTCACAGTTACAGACCTGTTTATTACACTCACAGCCAGAGACAATACTCTTTTACTCATACACCTGACATTGTACTCACAGTTACAGACCTGTTTATTACACTCACAGCCAGAGACAATACTCTTTTACTCATACACCTGACATTGTACTCACAGTTACAGACCTGTTTATTACACTCACAGCCAGAGACAATACTCTTTTACTCATACACCTGACATTGTACTCACAGTTACAGACCTGTTTATTACACTCACAGCCAGAGACAATACTCTTTTACTCATACACCTGACATTGTACTCACAGTTACAGACCTGTTTATTACACTCACAGCCAGAGACAATACTCTTTTACTCATACACCTGACATTGTACTCACAGTTACAGACCTGTTTATTACACTCACAGCCAGAGACAATACTCTTTTACTCATACACCTGACATTGTACTCACATAGTTACATGTCTGTTTATTACACTCACAGCCAGAGACAATACTCATTTACTCATACTCATGACATTGTACTCACACTACAAGTCTGGTGCTTTTTAAATGTAAAGGACAGAAGCTCATTTATTGTGAGTGATATTTCAAAAGCTTCTCTGCAATTGTGAGTGAGAAGACTTTTGTTCAAGATGTTTTGTTTTTATCTGATTTGAGAATAAATTAAAAGCAAGAGGGATTGCTGAATATGACAAAGGGGAGGGTGCTTTTAGTTAGCAATGGAAATGCAGTAAGTTTTATGATTTATCAGTCAGAGCCAGCTCATTTTGATGCTTAATGAATTCAAAACTTGAGAGAATATATCCAAAGTTTGTAGTGTTGTTGATGGATCACCCTTTGTGTGGTCATTTTCAGTATTTCATTGACTGGAGTTAGTCATATTGCTCAGGGGAATGTCTGTCAATTTGTTTGATATTCAGGCATCATCTTTACCACCCTGCATTTTCTGAGGTGGTATGGAAGAGGGGTATGGGGTGGGCGGTTCACTGGAAGAACCATTGTATTACAGTCTCATACATTCCAAATATCTTTTGTTAACTGGTGTAAATCATAATATAAATTTCTGATTCTTTCAGAAATCCCCCTGCTAGAGACTTGGCTGAAATCATGGGGGAAATTTTCTCCCTCCAGAGACGATTACAGCCTTATTTGGAGCAGTACCAAAGACTGCTGGTGGATCAACCTGTTCTTGACAGTGGGGTAAGTAGGGACATATTCTGCTAAAATACGGGGGGACTTTGCATTGCAGCTCCGACCAACATTTAAGGTGATTCTTTTTGGACTGTAGACCTCAGCAAAATGTAGCGTCTGCAATCAAGGTACCTTTCCACAATAAATGCAGAAAAAATTTGCCATAATCCTAGGTTCCTGCGGTATTCATGCATCAAAAGCATAACAGACATAACATGCATACTTACAATAGCATTAATAATGGGCTTATACTAGATCTTGATGCATTACAGATAAAGATAAATAAGATTGTGTAACAAAGGAGAAGAAAAACCATGCATCATGTGAACAGACGATAGCAGTGTTCACACTAAGGAATTGAAACTGTGCGGGAATTCCCTCTCTAAAAATTTTTTTGTGCGGGATTTTCAAATCAAGGCGGGACCTTATCCCTCCCATAAATTCTTCTTGAGCGGGATTTCCGTCGCCATCGCAAAACTACTCCCCACGCAAGAGGTACTACTTGCTGTTAATGGCAGTTAATGCGTGTCACTAACGTTAGTGCTTCTCTCCAAGTTCAAAGCCTCCTCCGATACAGCTCCAATTCGTCACTGGGTGTTTTCCTTCTGAAGAATGAGTGAGTATAAATCCGTGAACTTGAAGTTGAAGTGGAAAATATGAGTGAACTTCATTGGAAATACACATACGATCAGAAATTAACGAGAGCAATGTACGACGTAAAATGAAGAAAGTACATACTGTACATATTCAATACAATTACACATGTAAGACTCCACAGTGCACTACAGCTCTACAGGTGCGTAACCAAACGTACTGTACACGATGCAACGTTGCGTTTGCAACCCTGGGACTGTGACTGAATTTCAATCCAATCAGATTCGCTCTTATTTATACAACCTCAGGCCAGCATATAAGAGCTGCACTGTGAATGGCTAGATTACGATGATATTTGTTGCTACCATAATCAGTGTTCAGCTTGGGAGTTGCGATCCGCTTGCTTGGAATGATTCTATATTGCAAATTATTGTGCGTATTATCATTGCAATTTCTCTGTACAATCACAGCTGCGTAGAAGTGCGCTGGAATTTTGGCTGGATTCAGAACATCAGCTGCCCGCTTATGATTTATTTATGTGCAGGAGCGGAGAAGGTGTGCGGGATTTTCCCGCATTAGATTTAATTATGTGCGGGATTTGAAAGACAAAAGCGGGATTCCCGCAATCCCGCGCCTTAGTGCGAACACTGGACGATAGCCTCTTTCAGCAGTGCTGTGGCCAAAAAGATAAATGCTGTGGCATTTGGGGAGATGAAGAGGTGAGGGGTTCAATCCATGGGTCAAAGCAAGGTGGGTTTTTCATCCAAGAGCAATCTATGGTTTTTCCATCTGAACTGGCCTTTCAAAAGAAATCAGATTTGATCTTTATTGCTGAGTTTGTTAGCCACCAGATGTAAAAAATTCATAAGCCTTAAGCTTATGTTAAGTCTTCAGATCCTTCCATAACAAAAACTCATATTTTGTTTCATTGACAGTCTATATTTGTTAAACCCTTTGGACAAGTTATCCCTACATACGTTTGTGTAGTCTAATCGTACGAGAACTCAAGTATTGTAAATCCTTCATCCCTCCATGTATCATCCTAAATGATTAATCCCACCCCACTTATAAAAATACAATTATTGAAAATGCAGTGGACAGTTGTTGAAGGCTGTACGAAGGGTCTCGTAAGCATACCTTGAGTCACCAATTTCCTTCTGTACTTGAATTGCAAATTTAAATTTGTACAAAAAAATTCATTCATGGTGGGTAACTGG
This sequence comes from Holothuria leucospilota, assembly GCA_029531755.1. Classification (NCBI taxonomy): domain Eukaryota; kingdom Metazoa; phylum Echinodermata; class Holothuroidea; order Aspidochirotida; family Holothuriidae; genus Holothuria; species Holothuria leucospilota. The sequence continues at coordinate 57,203,230 of CM055967.1, read as the reverse complement.
AAATTCAGTGTCTTATAAAACAAATAAAATTTTAAATGAAAAATCAGAAAGTTGTAAGGGTGTCTTAAAGCGAACCCGTACCCCAAAACTAAGTCTTCCTTGGAGAATACAAATTGTCGGCCTAGCATGCTTTGCTCACCATCTAAGGTAAAATTTAAGGTACAGATTGGGCTGTCTACAATATTTATATGACAAAGATGGGAATTTGTGCTTAGGATATGGTGTATTATTCTGTATTGAAAGTAACAAATCTTGCTTTCTTTGTAAGAGGTGAAGGGTATTCTACAAATAGTGTGCCATTGAGATTGGCATAACTGAAAAACTTTGCTCCACTTTGTAAAGGAGATTGGAGGTGTAGTGAATGTCTGAATTAAATGCCTATAAACATAACAGGATAAACATGGGATATCTTGCAGATTATCTGCTAAATCATTGTTTGAACATTCAAAATTAAGCACGCTCAAACTTTCTCTCCAAACTCTGGGAATAAATGATAAGATACTATAAAAAGCTGTAAAGGGAAATGCTTCCAAACAACATTTTCCTTTAGAAAAGGTTTCAAAGCTTTAAGGCCTTTGGTTAATGTCATTAAGATCTTTAACCCTGAAGACACCTTTTGCATACATATAGTCATAAAATACAAATTCATTACTTACTCTTTAGTTTTAAGGTTTCAAAGCTTAAAAGGCCTTTGGTTAATGTTATAAAGATCTTTAACCCTTAAGACACCTTTTGCATACGTATAGTCATAAAAGACAGTTTCATTATTTATTTATATGAGTGACTTATTCCAAATTATTTCATTATTCTCTACTGAATTACAAAGCGAGTACTTTGACCAGGCAGTGCAAACATCACTTGTCAAATGATTATCAAGTACTAAATCTTTCACCTTATAGTTACAGAAGAAAACTTGCTTCCCATAGGTATGCAAGTAAAGCTTGAAAAACAATTTCCAGGTGGCAGTGCTACTATTATATATATCTTTTATATATCTTTATATCTTTTAATCTGTTAACATGTTAGTCCACTGATAAAAGAATTAATATAATTAATATGAGTAGCTCCCGGGCCACCCTAGTCCAAGGGGCTTAGTAAAGTAGTTCTTTGTATTTTATCTGGTTTGCCCGCCTAGATGAAATGGAAAAAGTAAATTTCCAATTCTTTTATGAAATGTACTAGGGGACTGGAAATAAGAAAACTGGTTGTGAAAGTGGGAAAGTCTAAATAATAGTTATTCTACCTATTGGTGTCAAGTCCCTCAAAGACCATAGATTTAACCTATTTTTAAGGCGAGAAAGTTTCCGGGTGTAATTTAGGTGGCATAAATTCTTTCTGTTATTGTCAAAGGTAGTGAACAAAACAGTAACAGGGCCAAGAGGCCAAGTAAAATTGAACTTGTTTAAGAAAAGCAGCTTATTAACAGCTAATGGTCCCAAAGGAAAGATAGTGTAAGAAGTTAAAACATGTAAAAATTTGACCCCCGGTAAATCCTGCCCGCAGCTGAACATGAAAACAGATGTCTCATTTACATATAACTAAATAGAATGCCGAAAAGCCGTGATGAATGGGAGCTCACCCAGCCGTGCATAACATACCCTGGGTGTAGCCGGAATTTCTTCGTGCAATTTCTAACTACATGCCGGTCACGCTACTACAATATTGATTTTTAATATAGTAAATTTTTAAACCAGAAGAATTCTCCAACATAGGAAAAATTTCAGCAACAGCACTAAAGCTACTATGGGTGCCATCAATGTAAATAGTAGTGTCATCAGTGTACTGAATTATTCTGATTGTTTTTGTCCAAAATAAACAAGCCTTTTATCAGAGGGGAATCATTAATGCTGATGGCCAACATTTCGGCACACAGTACAAAAGTATATGGGCTTAATGGACACCCCTGTCTAACACCTCTAGATATTTGGAAATAGGTGGATGAATAACCATGCTTAAAGCTGAAGCATTTAGATATAGTGTTTGAAGCCATTGTGTAAAACCTTCCCTAAAACCAAAATAAGTAAGGCATTTAAAGATGAAAGCCCATTCCAGGCAATCAAAGGCTTTTTCAAAGTCTACAAATAATAGAAAACTAGGCATGTTCACCTCATTGCAGTAGTCGATACAACAGAGTATTAAATGAATATTTTCCCCAATGAACTTGTTTTTAATAAACAGAGCTTGATTTGGGTTGATGATAAATGGAGTTACTATTTTTAAGTCTAGCAGCTATTGTCTTTGAAGCAGTTTTTTAATCTACATTTCGTAAAGATATAGGTAGGTAGTTCTTGACTAATATATGATCTCTCTTTGGTTTCAGAATTAAGGTGATCAACCCTTGTCCCTACTCATGGTGTGATTTAAGCCTATTGGAGGAGTAATGAATAGAATTAACTTCGTAATCCCCAAATCTTATGCCAGAAAGTCTTATAGAACTTGGCTGTAAGGTAATCACTCCCTGGACTTTTCCGTTATAAAAAGAATAAGAGCCTCCCAGCATTCTGTAAGAGTAAATTTACCATCATAACTTGCAGCATCCTCTTGAGATAAAAGATTACTACAATGCTTATTACCAAGTATAATGAATGGATCACACCTTTCACTTGTGTAAAAGGATTCATAAAATGTTGGCAATCTGTGGATAATTGCAGTTTTGTTACAGATATCGGTTCCATCGTTGGACTTAAGTTTGCTAATTATGTTAAAGCTTTTATTACCACTCTCTAAATGAAGGAAATCCTTCCTATTTATCTCTCCCTACTTGACTCATGTCGCTCTAGATTGTAGAAGTGATTCTTTGAACTTTATGGTCGTAAATATGTTGTAAATTCATTCAAGCTTCTGCTAACCTATGGGTGTCTTTAGCTGAATTTGAAGAATGATAGTTTTGTTCCAGATGTGAAATTTCCTTAATTTAGTTTCAGTTGTCTTTCTTTCCCCACTTTCTTCTTACTACCGATGTCTTTTGAATATAGTATTTCCCATTGGGAGGCAGGATTTTTGTGAGTACAATTATTTGTTATGTCTGCAATTAAATCAGTGATCAAAGTAATACACTTAGAATCAGAAAGCAAAGAGTTGCTAAATTTCCAGTGTTCTGGCCCCATCCTTTCTTTACATGTCTTAATATCTAAGTTAACCATTGAGTGATCGGAATTCAGTTCTGGTGTGAAATTACTTTTTACTACTAAATGGCTTAGATATCAGGAAATGAGAAAATAGTCAAGCCTACAATATATACCTGTGGTAATATTTGAAGACCCAAGTAAAATGATTTTGTGTGGGTAAAATATCAACTTCTTTTAAAGACGACATGACCTCAATACATCTATTTCTGGAAAGAAAGTTTGTACGAGGATTATCCCCTGCTTTATCAATATCTAGATTAAAGACAGAAGATAAAGTCACCACCTGTCACCAAAGAGGTCTAACCATGTACTAAAATCTTGTAGTTTACATTACAGCAACTCGAAAAAGCTAGGATCATGTACATTTGGTCCATAGAGACAAGCAAGGGTCAAACAAGTTTTGCTTAATGGTTACTTTAAGGAGGAGTAAATGTCAAGTTTGGCAAATGACCATAGGACAGATTGTATAGTCAAGCACTGGGTTTAAAAGAAGGCAAATCCTGTGACTAATTGTTGAGCCATGACAACAAAATATGACCACCCCATTTGGCTTTCCAATACCTTTCGTTGTTTTGAGCACTATGTTTTTCTTGAATAAAGTAAATTTCTTTGTTTGTTTATGCAGATAAGCAAAACCTGGCTCCTCTTCCTTCTCTGTCGGAGCCCTTGTGCATTATATGTACCCACTTTAAGTTCTGCCATAAATCATTTACGGGATAGATACATAACTGTTTACACAAGAAACAATGCCACTGATATAGAACAGAGAGGAGAGAGGAGCATATGTACCAAAACACACATAAACACTCTGCAACCATCAATTAGCATTAGAGTGTAGAAGACTGATAAGTGAAAAAAATGAGAAAAAAGGCTTAAGAAGCTGAGAAAATAAGTACCTATACTAGGTTTCAAAGATGGACGCATCTGGAATCATGGCTCTTAGCCTGAAATGGTGATATCTGGGGCTATGTACAGTATTTCTAAGGATAGAAACTTCCGGATATAAATAGTAATGTTTGGAAGCAGTCAAATTTTTGCAACTGTGAGTCATTTAATAACAAAATTTAAGATAATTGATGTAAATGCAGAAATAGTCAAATATTGTAACTAAAATCATAGGGGAAACAGAGATTATACCCCCAGGCTGGATCAGTTGAGCACGGCATCTTCCATGGTCCTTCCAAAACCCAATATAAATCAAATTCCTTACAACACAAAAATATAGTGAGAAAACTCACTCGCAGTTGACAAAGTGAGAGTTTGGGTAGAAGAAGATAGAATACCATAAAACGTGTTGCATTTTTGGATGAGTTGATGGGTCAAGTCTTGTGACTTGATGACTTGGTGACAAATCTCTATTGGCTATTAATATTAATTGTGTTTAGTGACCTCTTGAACTGGTACAATGTCAATGTAATGTAATGTAAATAAAGTCTTATTAGAGAATTACATGTAAAACATCTCAATGTGTCATACTAAGATAAAATAACAGCAATAGTATTAACAAGCAATAAAATTATCAAAACATCCAGTACAACTCAGGTAAATAGTAAACTCAGGTAAGAACTTGATAAGAATTACAAAAAGGCAAAAATAAAACAATAATATGGAAAAGTAAATGGCAATTACAGAACATTATCGATAAAATAATCTTTAAAAAGGTAAGTTTTAAGTTTAGATTTAAAACAGGTAAAATTATCAATTAAAAGAAGTTCATGTGGCAGACTGTTCCATAATTCCAGAGCACAAACCGAAAAAGCTCGCCTACCATGGAAATTATTGCAGGAGGAAGGTTGTGTCAAATATATTTCCCAAGTTGCATTTTTTTTCACAAGCCACGGCTTCCACATGACAACTCAGCAGCTCCTCAAAGCAAACTGGAGCCACCATTCTTTAGAGCATTACTTATTGCTTTATTTTTTTCCCTTTCCTGTTCAGAGTGAGGAATTACAGAGAGCTCGAGCAGTTCAGAATGTCTGTTGTCAAGTGATGCATTACATCAGCCATATCTACCATTCCCTGTCAGACTTCAATGTCTGTATGTTACAGCGCCCTCCAAGAGTTGCTGCCGTGCCGAACGTGTCCTCTCCAATTGGACCCTTCCCTGTTTCTGTAAGCATTTAAAGCATCAAATTAATTCATTTGAGCCTGTAAATGAATTTCATTTTAGATGTGATCATTGCATTTGTACAGAAAGAAATTTTGAGTGTTATGCAACATTTAGCTTTAACAAAGCTTTCATATTAGAGAAATTTTGTACATAATACTACCCCTAGGGACTTTAATATAAACTCCTGCACAAGGTGGTTTGGTTTGTGACAGAGATTAAATTCAGTACAACAGTAGCAACAAGATAATAGATAAATTTTATTTTTTCTGACTCACTTTTGACCCAGTTTGTAGGATCACCAATCACTGTGTCTAGGGGTCAAGGGAATGTGACCCCAAACCAACAGAGTGCTACCAGTCAAACTCCTACCCCATCAACAAACAATGCTGGTACCTCAACTTCAGGTAACACCCCATCTGGCAGTGGTTCAACAACTGGACCTAGCTCTAGTTCTGGTAGTAATGTGCCAACCACTCAGCCTGGCCAAACCACCCCCTCATCGCAGGTATTAAAACTATAAATGATTTTGCTTTTACCTGAAAATTTTGAAACTGAAATTTACATCTGTTTGATCGATAGAATATGTCTTATTAGCAGAATTTTCTTCTTTTTTTTCATTTCTGTTGTCTATTTTCCTCCAGTAGGCACAGGTCATTTTTGTATACCAAACAGGAGTTTTTACAGCACGTCAATCAGAGGATATCATTTATTGTTGGATAAAAGTCATGAATTTTGTACTCCCCAGTTGCTTGCAAAACCCTTCACAAAAGAAAAGTTTATCATTCTGCACAAAAAACTCACCAAGACATTCCTTTTATCATGTTATTGTTATTTTTACAAAAAGTAAATGTTTAATTCTTTGGAATGATTAAATAGATGGAAATATCCAATAGCTGTAGGAGCTAATTCTCCTAAGGGTCATACCCTTTTCATCATTTTCATGAGTACATGAACACAAAAGCTACTCTTCCCTCAGACCTCCTCTACCTAGAGTATACTTTGGAAAAGTAGTGATTATCTGTTAAAAATCATTGCATTTGAAAAAGTGTGCAAACTTTTTTTTTGACCCCCACCCTCTAACATATATTTTGGTGGCTTTTGAAAAGATGAAGATGGGTGATCCAGCATATGAAAAAAGATCAGTCCTTTGTACCATGTATTGTGGTAACAATCAGGTCCTTGTACCATGTAATGTGGTAGCTATCAGTCCCTTGTACCATGTAATGTGGTAGCTATCAGTCCCTTGTACCATGTAATGTGGTGTATCAGTCCCTTGTACCATGTAATGTGGTAGCTATCAGTCCCTTGTACCATGTAATGTGGTGTATCAGTCCCTTGTACCATGTAATGTGGTGTATCAGTCCCTTGTACCATGTAATGTGGTGTATCAGTCCCTTGTACCATGTAATGTGGTAGCTATCAGTCCCTTGTACCATGTAATGTGGTGTATCAGTCCCTTGTACCATGTAATGTGGTGTATCAGTCACTTGTACCATGTAATGTGGTGTATCAGTCCCTTGTACCGTGTAATGTGGTGTATCAGTCCCTTGTACCATGTAATGTGGTGTATCAGTCCCTTGTACCATTTAATGTGATGTATCAGTCCCTTGTACAATGTAATGTGGTGTATCAATCCCTTGTACAATGTAATGTGGTGTATCAGTCCCATGTACCATGTAATGTGGTGTATCAGTCCCTTGTACCATGTAACATGGTAGCTATCAGTCCCTTGTACCCATGTAATGTGGTGTATCAGTCCCTTGCACCATGTTATGTGGTGTATCAGTCACTTGTACCACGTAATGTGGTGTATCAGTCCCTTGTACCGTGTAATGTGGTGTATCAGTCCCTTGTACCATGTAATGTGGTGTATCAGTCCCTTGTACCATGTAATGTGGTGTATCAGTCCCTTGTACCATGTAATGTGGTGTATCAGTCCCTTGTACCATGGAATGTAGTATATCAGTCCCTTGTACCATGTAATGTGGTGTTTAGTGTCAGTAGAAAGCTTGAGTAATGTATGCAAGTAAAGAACACCTTCGTTTGACAATAAATAGTGGAAGTAGGTCAGGGTTTGAATAGAAATTTTAAAAAGTCCAATGAAGATTTAGACTGTACTATTTTACATCATAAGGATATCTTCCACTTATTACACAGATAGCACTTTTTATGCGTTGAAGAACTACAACCATACACCAATGGGCTATCTTCATTTTGCATCATATTTATGAGTGTAAAAGCATACAGGCAGAGGGGCCAAAGATGAGTTTATGCTTTTTCAAAATAATGATTTTTTACTGAGAACAAACAGTTTCCTAGTTTGCCGTGGGAAGGGGGTTTGGAGGAAGAGTAGATGTTTTGTGTGCTCATGAAAATCAAGAAAAATGTTGTTGGCTCCTAAAGTAGAAATACAAGTATAGACTTGCTACAAATGTGTTATTGTAACATCATGCAACATTAGTGAGCATGTGTAACAGGAAACAAACCATGTTTCACTTACAAAAAGCTTTTATACATCTTGTCATATTAGTTGTTGTTACATCTTTTATTCTCTCATCTCTGTCTATAAAGACAACAAGACCCCAGCCCAGTGCCCCACCCACTTCTGGTCCTCGTCCAGGTGTTGCTACTGGGCCAAGACCTTTTGGTCCAAGGGGAGTAAATCCCCAGGGTATGAGGATTACCCTGCCACCTGATCCTAACAGGACAGTCCATATCAGAGGTAAGTCTTAACAGGTGATTTTGTGATTAGGTCAACATACAATCTTACAGCTACCTCAAATCAATGTGAACACTTGATTTTGTGATTAGGTCAACATACAATTTTACAGCTACCTCAAATCAATGTGAACACTTGATTTTGTGAGTAGGTCAACATACAATCTTACAGCTACCTCAAATCAATGTGAACACTAGAACTAAAAATCATGAGATTTTTCTCTTTTCTCCAAAAGCTAATGCAAATTTCCAATTTTGTTTTGTTTAAAACAGTTGGTTTATTGAAACTGGATGTTGGGAGTGGAAAATGTTTTCTGTTTAATTTTGATGTTGTGCTAATACACAGTCATGCCTGACAACATGAAGTTTGCTTTATCAAACTGGGTTATTGAAAAGAATGGTCCAACTGTTTGATATAAGTTGGAGCCTCATTATTAAGTGGAGGTTGCAGAAGTGGTTTTTCCTATCACAATGCCTTTTGATGCAATGAACCCCAGCTTTGATAAGGCTGTTACATTTTCCAATTTTGCAAAAGAAAAAAAAAGTTAGATAAAACTGCTGAACTTTGAAAACTTTATTGCAAATATAGGATTATGGACATGTATAGCAGTTACAAACATGAAAGTAAATTCATGAAATCCTACCAACTACTCTTTTTAAAATATCTGGACTCTACCTGCTTTATCAGTATGGCAGGATACATTTCATACAAAGCAAGTGATAAGTCCAACATCTGAGTCCTGGCTAAACTTGTGATTCTCACTGTAATAAGAGAAACTGGTGTGGCTGCAAAGACCCAACAGGTTGTCATGGACTAGGGTGACATATTGTTTGTAATGCTTATTGAGGCATTACTGGTGTTCAGTGACATAAAAATCAAATACTGTTGATTATAATTTATTATTATAAATAGATGGAATGTGTTCCTCACTTCCATGTGACATGAAATGAAACAAACAGTACAGTTCATTGTTCTACATCTTTGTCCCCAGGGCCCCATATTGAAATCCGACAGATGCCCTCACAGGGAGGCCAGCAATCTATCACAGCATTGACTCCTCAGATGATGCAAAACATTGCCCAAGCAATCATGCAGCAAATACAACAAGTGGGCCGAGCAACACAAGGGCCCCAGGGGACCCCAGGGACCCAGGGAGCCCCAGCTGACTCCACTAGTAGCTCAGAGACCCCACAGCAGGAGACCCAGACCTCTACCTCTCCCTCGACCCCCACCTCCACCACTTCAACCAGTTCTGGACCAACACCAGGTAAGGGAAATTATGAAAATGAACTTCAATTCAGTGGAACTGGAAGTTACACAGTGTTATCTAGCAAAAAATATATTCCTGAATTGGATGTCATTCCTTCTAAGTTTTTCTTGTCAATTGATAAAATACCAATAAAATAAACAAATTGCAAATGTTATGTAAGATTTAATCTGAAAGACAGACCAATAACAAAAAACAAAAAAAAAAAATAGGAAATGTAAAATTATGGTGGCAGAGGTGATGAATTTTCTATCTAGATTGTCTGATGGTTGTAGTGATGACCTATGAGAAAGTAGCTCTACCTAAAAATTTCTTTTTTAAATAGCTATGAATGTAGTTCATACTTTTGAAAAGTTAGTCTTGAAATTTTGCCTTTGAATGGCAGAATGATGGTTTGTCAAAAGGTACCTCAGAGGTAATGTTGCCTCTTACTAAAACATTGTAATATAGCAAAACTTCAAAATGCAGTAATCTGGGGTGTGCAGTGAAAATTGTCCAGGATGGGGGAAGGGGTTGGAAAGGCTGGACCCCAGGGCTTTTCCCCATGATCCACCTTTATTATAATGTCAATACATCAGTTATTGGTGGTTCCTTTTGGATCCATTTGTAGCTCTAGATGGGATTTTGACATGTCTTGGCAAGCTTTAACATTAGGATGGAAATTCCATTAAGGTTACACACATCTGTAGTCCCCTTCCCACAATCTAAGTGTAAAATAGTCCTATTTTCTAGCACGTAAATGTTTAGTGATTTTCATTTTAAAAATTGATATAGTCAAGAAGTAAAAATTTGAGAGATGAACTTCAGTGTAAAAATACACCCCTTTTTGGCAAGCAATCACTAAGCCTTTTGGCTTTCTGGTTGGATTCATTTGTAGCTGTAGATGGGATTTTGACATGTCTTGGCAAGGAGCTCAAAGCTTTCATAAGGGAATACCCCCACATCTGTAGTCCCCTCCCCGCAATCTAAGTGTGAAATATAATAGTCCTATCTTTCTAGCAAGTAAATGTTTAGTGACTGTAATTATGTGTTTCCACATTTTTTTTGTACAGCTCAGTCGACAGCTACACAAAGTAACATACCTAGGACTGTTAGGGTTCAGATGACTCAACAAGGACAAATGGTACCAGGAGCATCCAGTGTAAGAGTTCGTTTGCCAGGTGTGAGGGTCCAGACACAGACCAGAATACGTACAGGTATAGCACCTAAATTTACTCCTCAAAATTTCTATGATTACTTTCAGCTAAATGTTTCAAGATACATCTGATGGTTGTCTTGTGCCCTCATATGACATTTGTTTCCATTACGTCATTCCCAACCTCGCTTGACCTCTTCATTCTTCTAACTGTAAGTATCGCCCTCAACAGTATTCTCTCTCTGCCTATGGGTTTGGTGTCTTCTTGTTTAATTCACCCTAGTTTCTTTTCCTTTTCCCTATATGATGCCAAGCATTATGTGGTAAAGTTTGACAATTATTAAGTGCCAGTAAAGAGGTAAACTTAAAACTTCAGACTTACTTGTTTTCAAGTGGCTACGGTATCACATCGTATCATATCGAAGATGACCCATCATCAGCCAGGTAGTGTTCTTGTTGTTCTTGCTCTGTGACCTGGGACGTATCATTTGTACTGTCACCAGAGGTCAATCTTCAGTTTTGAGGAATTTTCCTGGTGGTGGAATTTTAAGAGCTACCAAGAGGTTATTTTGAAGTCTGCCCTCTTCCTACCCTTTACTGAGTGAAGGTTGTTCAACCTTGACATAGAGTCCCTCATTGACCCCTCTTTCATATCACCTGCCTTCTCTGTCTAAAATTGTCACATCTTTGTATGCCATGTCTATTATTATGATGTGACAAATATCCTTCTTTCTTACCTCCAGGTAACTCTCAGCAGACATCTACTCCAAGACAGTCTCAGAGCACAACGACATCTGCATCTACCAGGACCACCACCACCAGTGGTAATGGGACCCCCACTGCTGGTAGTGGCAACACAAGTAGCACCAACACAGCTAGTCAGAGTACCCCAAGACCCATGCCAACCATGAACCCTCTGATTGTTGGCATGTGGGATCCTTTCTTACCATGCCAGTCACGTCATCGTACACCCAATTCTGGTGCTAGAGTAGGACCTGCAGGAAGGCAGCCTCCCCAGCAGTCCCAGGCTGGTACCTCCGGTATACCAGGGGTAACATATCAGAATCTTCTTAACATTTATGCATAAGTCCTGTTTGAAGGTTTGACTTAATTCACTCTGCTATAGGGGCTCATATGGCCCCCTGAAAAAGCTTTGTACCTTACAGTCTCCCCCCTCCCCCTCCCCAGCAAATTTCCAGAGAGAAAAAATTAAATCCCTCCTGTTGTATTTAAATTATAAATACAACCTCACCTGGACTGAAGTACTACTCTTCTTAAGTACTGCTCACAGGTTGGGCATTTTGGAAGAATGATATGAAATGTTTCACCCTACCCCTCCCACCATCCTGTTTAGAAGAAATTCCTGGCTATGCTGCTGTTTTGCTTTTGTTTTTCCCTCTGCTAGAGATTTCTTTAAGAATCTACCAAAACATGTACCCTCAAGATTTGAGATTTTGGGTATGGGAGGGGGGGGGGGGGGAGATTTACAGTTGTCATTTTTCCTGTTAATTACAGGTACACAACTGTAGTTGACCTCAAAATGAAGAACCATGTATGGGTTTGTCTTTGAAACCTTGAGTATTATTGGGTTTTTAGGTAATTTTACAGATACTGAAAAAGGAATAAATGTGAAATATCAGCAGATTTCAATATCAAATACTGAAGATTGGTCCAACACACTAAAAACACATATTCCTTCACAGATGCCATCAGCTGGAAACTTTGCAGAAATGATTGGTGGAGTCATGAATGCCCTGACTTCTCAAGGGATGCTAGGACCTGAATCACTGCCGACAACTGCCACAGGTTTGTGTCCATCTTATTCTCAGGATGGAAGTGCTTGTTTTACCAGGAGGGGGGGGGGGGGCGGCAGGGAGGCTGACATTGTGGAGTAAGATTATTGAATTCTTTGAATAATTGCAAGCAGTGTGTATGCAGTTACTCCATCTTGTCAATAATTGCAGTGTAATTTAAAAGGTAGCCTATGGAAAATTAATTTGACTTTATTAAAATTCCATTTCTACTGTACTGTATTGTGGTTATATATGTAGGAAGGTAGATATGTGCAGAAGTAGCAACTGCTTAAATTGCTTGGTTGGAAACATTGATGGTAAAGGGTGGGGGTGAGGGGTTTGGTTGGGTCTTGAAGGCCTACACAGAAAGATAGGAGAGGGTTTTAGTTTGACCTAGTTTCTGAGAATGACATTTGCTTATATCTTCATTTAGTTATAGTGTTTTTTCTAAGCATCAAATTGTGTTTATCTGTGAACTTCAAAGTCAGTTCTTAGCTTTATACATTTGAGACTTCTTGTGTAAGGCACTTTATAAAAACTGTTATATTATTGTATATATGTCCATTCTCCATTGTGGTGACAGGTAACCAGGGACCAGGAATGTCATCAGGGCAAGGGAGTGGACGTGGTCCTTCCCCAGAAAACATTTTGATGCACATGTTCAATAGAATGGCGGAGACAGACATATCTCCGGACAACCCAGAAACCCTGCAGGAACTCTTCAGAGGAATTACTCAAGACACTGACCCAGAGGGTAAGATGAAAATGATCTCTCTTTCGATGTCTTAGCATTGAAGTTTATATAAAGAGATTCATCACCTCATAATTAAAATGAAAGTACAGAAAATGGTTTAGGACCAGCCCCCTATCTTATATTCTGTTATCATCTTGTTCTAAAAAAGTGTATAAATTGTAATAAAGTATGATTTGTGGATTTCAGTTTTGAGATAAATGTGCCTGTACATTCCAACATGTTGTAAGAGAATATTGAAGAACCACTTAGAATTCTGGCCATTGAAAAATTTTTTTATGAGATGAGAATGCTTTTTTTAAATTAACACTCTTAATTTGTAATGAAAATTTCTTGTTTGGCAATCAGTACATTTACCTGTAACTTTTTGAGAGAGGAATTAACATGTATTAAGATATGGTAATGAAAAAGTATGCATTCACATGGAAAATTTTAAGTTTCTTGTTCAGGATTTTTAGGTTCTCGGGAACCTGGTTATTGTAAATAATGCAGAAACTTTCCACTGTTTGTTTTCTATCAATGCTTTCTTCAGATTAGAAGTTGAATTCTTGGTGTTTCATCTAAATGTGCCTTGCTTTGTTTTACAGGATTTTTGAATGAGATGGCAGGAGCGTTGTCTCGTGTGCTTCGTGTTAACGATGTTTCGCAGATTATGTCCGGTAACACAGAACCCATGCAGAGATTACGTCCCACAGTTGTTGAGTTCATTAACAATAGAATCTTACGTGGAGGGGTTGCCACTCCAACAAACATTAGGGTAAGATTTTTGCTCCCAGAATTTACTAAAATTGTAGTACTAAAGGTTTTATGATAGGTATCCTTACCTTTAAAGCTGTTAAAAGTATTGGATGCCATAGTTGTTTCTGAAAAATGTCGTATCTATTCCATTAACATGTGGTACCTGGATGCTTGATGCTTGTATAGTAATATTGAAATAGAAACTGTACTAGTACAAGTTTCACCATTTTCTGAGTAAGGGATGAAAGTGTTGATTTTTCTTAAGAAAAGTTTTTGTGTTGTAAGAAAAGAAGACAGTAAATTGTGTTATGCAAATATCTGACAGATTTTTACAATTTTGACAGCAATTATCCCATAATGGCTCAAAAAAGTGGTAGTGTAGTAGTTGAATTCATTTTGCAAAGTTGCTTGCTTACTTCGTGAAGTAAAATATTTCTTTTAGGATAATTGTTTCTCTACGTTATTGGTAACAGGTAGAATACTATGGGTATAATGTAAGACTCATGTTTTGTGGATATGTGACGGGTGAGATTCCTGCCAAGCTTCATTGCTGAATCTGTAGCAATAAAGCAATAGCAATTGGGAGTTTTGAGGTTTGATTTCCTTTGGGGTCAAAGAAGGACAGAGTTTTCATCCAAGATCAGTCCATGGTTTCCCCATCAGAACTGACCTTGCAAACAAAAACAAGCCAACTTTGATATAAATTGATTTGTAGGCCAGCCAATCAATGCAAAGTTGCAATGTTAAAGCCAGAGGCTTCCCTCACATTCATTGTCGCTGACCAGTGTGAAATTGTACTTTAGGCAGGAATTTAATTTCAATCTTAGTTGTAGGCATATCATTGATTTACAAACTGCAGTTGAAATTTCTTGATTTGTCCTTTATTCTGCAAAGAGATAGCTTTATCAGAATTTTGCAGACAGATATTTAAGTATGGTTTCTCCTGTTGTACAGTATGGAATATTTTAAATTTGTATATTGGTTTTTATTTATCCTTTTGTTTAGAGTGCTTGTCGAAGAGTAGTGACAGAAAGCAGAGCAGAATTGGCAGAACTATTGGTAAGTCAAAATACATTGACTCTTATCAGAGGTACCAACTGGCAAGTTTTACTGCTAAAGAAAAATTATTTTCTGTCTTCAGACAAGTGAAATTTGGTATGAATGACACACAACACAACAGTTGGTGGTTTGGATGTCAAAAACCAGACCAGTGCAAATCTTTAGTCATCTTGCATAAAACAGATCTGTTAATGACCATTTAATTGCTTGATGTATGTGTATGTAAGGTAGAAAAATGCTTCATTTCTGATCACTTAGCTTTTCAAAATAATACTCTTTTTAAATTGTCTTTTTCTTCCCAAACAGGAAGGGTATTCTACTCATCACAATATAGATTCAATTGCCACATTCTCGTACTTTCTAGAGGAAGTTTTGACAGAAATAGTCACTATGAGTGTAGGAGATCATAGTAAGTGAAATGAATTATTTTCAGTAGCTGTTGTCATTTTAAGGTATAAGTATTTTTAGGATCTGGCAGTACACTGGTTTCTTCAAGACTAGCTGGGATGGTATTTAGGTCACTGTCGAACTGACAAGCTTTCAAGTGAGTCCTGCTTAGAGACTCCTTCACTTGCTTAATGTTGACTTTGCAAATGGTCAGTTCAGCTGCTTTTGTCACACAGTTTACATAGGTTGAAAATAATATTAAAAGAAAGAAATTTTTTATTGAACAGTTCAAAGAGAAGTGCCAAAAGGTTGATTTAAAGACAATTTTTTACTAGAGGCAATGGTATACTCATTAACAATGGAATTAGTTAAAATTTATTAAAAGCAACAAACAAACAAAAACCAAAAAAGGAACAAAAACTTGTGAAACAGAGTTAATGAACTGTTGACAAAAATGAAGTGACAGAATGTATGCCTGTCCTATCATACCTACTTACTGATGTAGAAACCTTTCAGTCTAATGTCAAGACTTTTCTACTTTGCAGAAATTTTGCGAAAATTGTGGAATTCAGGCAAATTCAGAGTAGAATGCAGAAAACACTCATTTGTAAGAAAGGGAAAAAAAGCAAAGATTGTAAGAAAAAATATTATAGTTGATCATGTTAGGCTACTACCGAAGAATATTGGGAGCACGAGTTTCCACTTTCTGTACATTTGGTTGAATAAAGCTTGTAAAATCATATTCTCTTGAAGAGAGAAGATGTAGGCTACACAGCCTACAGCTAAAAGTAAAACTAGAAAGTAACGTAAGTATGCGGCCTGCTCAGTCAGTGCTGTAGCCCAATTGTTACTGTGTATTATTGTCCCTCTTGTTGTAAACCACGTGTGTCATGATTACTGATTAAACCTGTCAAAACCGCTTACGTTCGGTAAGAAAAGTCAAAATTTAGAAAGCAGAAAAAAGCAGAATATGACTTTTAGAAAGCACAATAATTCTTGACACTACCTTTTACTTTGGTTTGTCAATAGTGGTGCCAGAAGACCAGTATGGCAATCAAATGGTCGAGCACATCCGACAGTCTATTCACCAAGGTCTGCGGTTATTGATGTACATGTATGGAGGAGAAAATCAAATGAGAGCTTTCATATTTGAAAGAATGGTAAGGTTTAATTTTGTTTCAAAACACCAAGTAGTTAGGGTGAATTCTTGTATTTTCCCCCATAAACTTCATTTTATACCTCTTCCCCAGTGTTCGCGCTAAGGAATTGAACCTGGGAGGGAATTCCCTCTCTAGAAATTTTTTTGGGAGGGATTTTCAAAATCAAGGACGGGGTTTTCACTTGGTAAAGATACTATTGCAATTTAATGTGTGTATTATAATTGTAGCTAAGATCTCAGCTGCAGAAAAGTGTGCAGGATTTTCCCGCATAAGATTTATTTTTGTGCGGGATTCGAAAGACAAAAGCGGGATTCAGGCAGTCCGGTGCCTTAGCGCAAACACTGCTCTTCCCCCTCTTCTCCTCAACCAACTTTTCTTCTACCAACCCTTTCCTGATTCTTCTACCTTAAAACTGACCCAGTTGTTGACATATCCGTTCCACAATTTATTGGAGGAGGAAATTCTAAGTTGATTTTCAGTTTAATACATGAGTAACATGTATCGCTTGACCTTAGTCTCTAAGAGGGCACAGGAAAAGTGTTTCATGTAAAACTATTGTTTTGAAGAAGGATACAGTTGGACAAACGTTTATAGTCCTTATAGAACACTTTTCTGGGGAATGACATCTTTGCCATTTGTATAAAATTTCTTGTGTAGAATCTGTTCATTGTTGCCAGTCTTGAACTGGACCAGGGTTGGCATACCTGAATGTTTGAGTCTGAGAGATCAGTCGGAAAAGTCTTATGTCCGATGGGGCATTAGTGTATGGAGTAATTTGACATTCCCCTGTTTTATGGCAAAAAAGGGGAATGAAAAAAATGAAATTTTTGAGGAAAGAACTGGTGAAAACTATGTCTTGTAATGTCCAGATTTTTGGCCTGGATCATCCAAATTGTATTCGTGAATAAGAAATTTGCAGAAGTTTTGACTGCATTTGTTTGTGCTTCAGAAATTCTACTGCATGCCTCTCCTTTCCCATAATAGGAAGGATACTGAATGCCTATCCTTTTGGGGTTATAGAGCATCATGCACTGTTTCAGGTTTTCCCTGCAGGACTTAAGATGAAAAGTACTTTCTCCCAATGGCAGAGTTGAATTTTTAAGCTGTCGTTAACTGCATTGTGCTATCATGCTGTTTAGTCAAACCATAACCTGAAGACCAACTCTTTACAATGCTAATTTTGCTTGGAATTGTGCTGGTATTATACCTCTTTAATTCTGATTTATCTAGCGTGCCTGGGCCACGTCCCTAGGTGTGGCAGGCGGAGACATGCTGGGGCTGATGGTATCTGCCAACTTAACCAGGATGGTTAGTAGCATGGCGGTCAGGGAAGCAGACATTATGAGGTTTATTGTGAAGAATGGTGAAACTCCCCCATCTCATGGTAAGGCACCCTCCATTAGATCTTATGATCTTATAGAGGTTTTGCATATAACGTCACTCTGTAGCAACAACACTTGTACCACCTTGTTGGAGTGTATGGGTTTTTCGCAAAAATGGTAAAAGTCCTTAGTAGTGCATTACCGCAAATGGAATTTTTTGATGTAACTTGTTTTTTTTTTGTTACTGTAAATATCTGCTAGTAGATGGAAATTGATCTTGAATGTGCTAATGAATCTGTGCTGCACAAATTGGAGGTGAAGTCACCAGGGTCACATTTCACAAATTTCCAGCCTGTTGCTATGCCAACAGAAGTGAAACGGCACTGGCCATTTGTGTATGAAGCCATGACATCTAGCAGCAAACAGTTGCACCTGTGTCCAACATTTTAACAGTAGTGCGTATTGTAATTGAGCTTGTTATTTTTACCAGAGAGATCACTATTTTAAACCTTTACTTTCAAAAGTCCCAATGGCCAAAGCCAACAACAAATTCCCTACAGCTAATTGCTGTAAGAAAAGTTAAACTGGACGTCAGGTCCCTCACTCATTAGTATAGCCTACATACTAGCATTACACCTAGGCTAGGCCCCAGTTGCTCTATGCCTAGCTTCGGGAAACAAGTACAGGCAAGTCCTGCCAGTAGTAGTTTTTTAGAATATGGTGTCTTATGATACTCATCAAAGTTTTCTCCATAGACTGATAAAGTTTTCTCTCAAATTCTTATGGTACAAGTCAAAAAGATGCAAAACAGTATTTGCTGGTTCACTGTGTTTACAGAGTGTAGGGACTTTCTTTTACTTCACAATGGCGGACACATACGTTTCTGTGAAGATCATGACATCACTGCAAAACCACTGTAACCTACCTTGAGCTCAGTTTGTACACAAGGCTTTTGTAGGTTGGGAAAGTCATTGACAAGTCGTGGAATACTGTTGTCTATTTCCAGGACCTGGAAAATTTACAAAAGTATGTGTAAATGAGAGGAGAGATGATGGAGTTCTTGAAAGACTGTGTAAATGTTAAAATGCATGTCCAGTGCATAGGTATAGCTTGTGTGTGTGTGTGTTTTTTTTTTTTGTGATGGGGTCGTAAACTTTCCATAATTTGGTTTGAAATGGTCATTGACAAGTCATGGGAGTGTTTTGTCCTTACAGTGCAGGAACCCTGTGGATACTTCTGGATCTATTAGTGTACAGTAAATCTGTTCTTGATAAGACAATTCGTGTGTAGTCTTGACTGCTGTGCTAGATTGTCCTTATCATTATGATTTGAAATACATTCTCATCATGTGACATAACTGATTTGTATCTTTGTTTCCATACATCAGCCATTCCTTTACCAGCCCCTGAAGCTAGTGAATCTACTGCTAAGGAGGCTGGAAGCAGTAACTCATCTGATACGATGGAAACAGCTAGGGAGAGTAGTCCTGAGGTAAGCATTAGGCTTGGACGACTCCAATTATTTGGAGTCAGGTACTCGTAGCCCTGGCAGTCTCGACTCTGAAGGAGTTGTGACTACCATAGCAGCTACAAATTGTCAACAACTGACCTACCAATGAGTTACACCTGTAGGGTATACTACAGGCTTCTCAAGAGCTGAAGTGCCAACCTGTGGGGTCGGTCGGTTACACGTCACTTCCACACGACAGCAATATGTTGGAGTGAAAACAATGTATTGCGCGAGTGTGTTCCCATTTGGTCAAACTGTAGTCAGTTGTTGTTTTCACTCCAAAGTCGCGAGGGTAACGGAGAAAGACTCACCCAGATGCCCGACCGACCCCATAAATAAAGTTGGAGAATCACAGTGGTCAACAGAATAGAAAACTATGTATGAACACAGAACAAGATCAAAATGGCCAGTCATATTATAATAGGTCATTAAAACCTGTTAAATAATACATTTGTAGATGATTTTTGTGCATATTTTTAACATATTGAAAATGACCTGGGAGTCTTGGTTCCAAGGAAAATGGAGTCGTTACGTGACTTCTGGCCAGGAGCCGTGACTCTGAAGCAGAGTTGGATAACTGGACCAAGCCCTAGTAAGCATGATTGCTAAACATTGAGAAATCATTACATGCATTCATCAGGGCTCGAAATAAGCTTTAAAAAGGGCACAGCCAAAATGAGCAAATTGGCTGTCGGTCTATGTTATTTCATAGGACAGTCACTGGGGGGCCACCATGGCCAGCAGTAAGGGCCTGACAGCCATGGCTGTCGTTGCTGCCAGTTATTTTGAGCCCTGATTCATGATAACTAAAGTATCAGGATTGCAATGCTGTAGAAGTAATTCCCACACAACTGAGATTAAATCCTTAAAGGGTAGTTATGTAACAACTGTCAGTGACCATGCCTCCAGGAGAATCTCATAAGTAGATAGGACTACTTAAAAGTGGGGGAGCTGAGCTTGCATGCCCAAAATTTTGAAGCAAAATGTCACATTTGCCCCAAATTATTAAAACTTCTGACCAAATGGGAGGGGGGTGTTAAGCCCCCTTATCCCATTTACTTCTTCTGTGGAGAAACTTGACATGACTTGGTTTCCAATCTAACATTTTAACTCAAAGTTGGAACCTTTTCATTTTGGAATGTCAGTTCAGATGGGAAAAATGTAGATTGCTCTTAGATGAAAACCCATCTTGTGGAACTCATGGTCTTTACATTCATAAATGATTCAAAATTGTGGATAGATGCACATCTTCTAAAAGCACTAATTTTACTCACATTCACAGCTATATATTTATACATTTTAGTTTTGCATTAATTTCAACTCACATTGTTTTTAACAATGCTCTAACCAGATCATCACTCAGTTTATAGTAAGAACCAAGTTATTACGTAGCCTCTAAGGCTACGTGTACGGAATCGTGTTTCCATCATTTGGGAAGGCGAACTACAACCCAAGTAGACATTTTTTTACATTGCGCAAAAAAAGTAAACCTTATAATGCGGAAACTCTATGAAGCGGATGAATTCAGAGCGGAAGAACATTGTATTTTGTCTCGTCGCCATTGATGATTTTTCACCAAGATTACGCAGCTTCTAAATGTTCAGGTGCAAACAGAATAAAACTCTCAATTATTTTGGAAATTTACAGCAATAGGGCAAATAAATCTGAAAATTTCTGCAACGTTTTTCCACTGATCATATATTTCACAAAAATTATCACAATTAGATGTTGAATATGGCTTGTTGGGAGAAGAGACTCGTGATTTTGGCCCGCATGCACTGGCCAACTGAGTTATAAAAATGTCGTCGTAAGATGTAGTGGCTTACCTGTATTTTTATAGGTCTACCTTTATAGCACGTACTGTGTAACGCACCATTGACATATATAATTAACTAACAGACAAACGCACGTTTGTTCATGACCTGCATAGACCGAAGTATGTACGGATCAACTTTCGAGACGAGTTGTTCGTTTTGAATTTTGGTTGACCATAATCCTTCATTTTCAAATCTCAAAGTTTTTCGTATTCTCATTGTCGCCCCTCGACTTAAACTGAAGGATTTTAAATGCTCAAATGACTTCTTGAAACGTACGAACGGTGGGAATCTATAAAAACAAATTACAATACCAAAATAATGCATAGAAGAGACTGTCTGATATATTGAAAAAAAATATTCGATTTGCAGCTCCGCACATGCGGGATAGTCTTGAATATTTTAAATTGACCCAATCTCAAGTGGGAATTTTAAATGATGACCAATCCTTAAGAAGTGATTCTCTGTCACGTCCGAATACAGACGAAATTTTTTTCAGCACTTTGAGAAAGGTATTACCAGCTATTAGTGTCACTGGACAGCTGGAGTTGCAGAAGGCGAGTCGAGTAGCGCTAATTCCAGCAGGAGCAGGCGGGGGATCCGGCCGGGAAGCTGGAGGCGGAAAGCCTGTTTGATTTAGCAACGAGGTATTTAGACGTGGGCGATTTTCATCGGGAAACTTGAAACTTACTAGGCTATATGCTTAATAAATCGGCATGCCGACGTTTATTAAATTGCCAAAAGTTACGACTTTGAGATTTGGAGGGAAAATTGGGGACCTTCCTGCCGCCGTCAATATGTTATGTTCCATCTCCTTTCTCCCGATTGAAAAACAACTCCCACACCTCTTTCTCGGAGAGGCTACGTCGGATTTGCCATGCAAATTCAAATTTCTAGTTTATAACCTTAATGCAAGGGAAATTCTAAGCTTACCTTGGATCTCTTGTTTATTACAGGCAATGGAGGTGGATCAGAGTGAAACTGTTGGTGGGGCCAGTAGCAGTGCTGGTTCTTCTACAACCCCTGTCACACCAGGACCTACTCTTGGGGCCAGCTGGCAGGCAGTAGTCCCTCCTGTAAGGAGAATACTTTAAAAGTTATTAGCTATGAGGATGTTATACATGTCCTAAGAAAGTGACCCTATGAATGACTGAAGTGATCACATGGAAATTGATCATATGATCTTGTGCATAAGTGAACTGATCGCCTGAAACCAAAGTGATGGCATGCATAATTGAACAGATTACATGCAAGTGATCACATGATTACATGCATTTCAATGTATCTGATCACATGATCACTTTTGTAACTGTACTAATTACCTGATAATGCTCACAAAGATGGGATTATTAAGTAACTTTTTGCTATGTACAAGCCACAAGGCTATGCATGTGCAGCACATTTTCTGTGCACCCACAAGGCTCTCTTTAATAAGGGAATATCATTTACCAAATACAAATGATTTTCATGAAAAATATAGGTTAAGGGGTTTTGCACAGGTAAGATGTTTCAAAAACTAATAATTTCCTTGCAAGAATAATATCAAATGGAATTTGCATAGATAATCATATTAATTAACACTCTTTTGAGGCATTACATCAGGGGAAGTCCCATCATGTATATGTGATAGTCCCAGGGAGAATAACATGATGGTCTGTATATGCAACAACAGGACTGAAAGTGTTAGAGTACTAATATATAAGCTAGAAGTTGGGGAAAGTCCTATTATGTATACATTATAGTGGTACTAGGGAGAATAGTGTGATGATCTCCATACCTGACCATAAGACTGAAGTTGTCAAAGTTTTCATATGTAAGGTGATAGCAGCTGAGTTATTCATATTTCCTTAAATTTCAGTTTCAGATTTTCACATGGCATTTAAATGTATTGAAGGGAATTGTAACAGTATTGGATCTTTGGAGTTATGAATCACATGCATAGAGATGGATGTAACTGATAGACCTCTGTTTTGGTGGGTACTGTGAATTTGTTTTTTAATCTGTCTTATTCTCCTTTGTAGAATTGGGTTCCAGTTATGACTCAGGACATCCAACGACAAAGAAGACAGGCCCCTCAAGGCCCTTTCAGTGATGCATATCTTCAAGGGTTACCACCGAAAAGAATCAAGGTAATTTGTTTCATAATCTTTTGTTCTTAATCATTGTAACATTTCACATATCAACATTGGTGGTGTAACAGGTCATAAGATCTTATTTTTCAGGTTACAGATTCTATGTTTGACCTTTGAATTTGGAATTGTTTTCACAACCATCTTCTGTGTTAAGTGGCTGACAGAATCAGTTTAGTCTGATAGCAAAATGGATCAAGAAGGACACAAAGTCCTCACTATGGAGCCTACTATAAATCAAAGGAACTCACCAGTAATAGCATGACACATTGGGAAGTAGACAGCTAAATCATCCTTACACCCATTCACACTTTACATCAAAACAACTGTGCTATTAATTAAATCCCCTCACCCCTTTCATTACCAACTCTTTGAGAAAAAAATTTAAGCCTATGGCCTGTTGTATGAATAGTCTAAGAAAAACCAACCTTGAATGAACTAAAGCGTCATATCAAGTAGCCAAACTGCAGCTCCCTCTGCCAAGCTGCAGCAGCTGCAGCCATGTTTTGTTAATACTGTACACATGACAATAGCAGGAATACTTTACTCCTGCTATTATAATATGTGAAGAAACAAAGCATGGCTGCAGCCCACGCAGCATAGCTAGCTGATGGAGCTGCAGCCTGAGATTTTTACATGGCCCCTAAGAAGGACAGCTCTACTGTTATTCAGTTCCTTTTCACATATTACATTCTCTCGTTCATCTGATGTTTTGCTCTTCTCATGTGTTTTATCTCTTTGTGCATTTTAGCTTCGCTTTTCTATGCTCTCACCGTTTAAGTTTTATGTGTGCTATGCCTTAAAGGTGTCTATATACACATTTGTATGATGATGGAGTCTTGATGAATCCAAAATATTGTAACATGTCATGTGTCATCAAGATATTTGCTTGTTTTACTCTAATATGCCTGAATTGTCCAAACCAGTATATGTATCAACTGCTTATAACTGGAGGATAAATTTAGGTCTGAACCATTCTTTTAATCTGAATTAATAAACCCTGGTATTATAGTTGTGGATGGCTCTTTTCAGTCTTATGACATTATTTTTGTCTCTGGATTGTTACAATAAATTTGTGCAGAATTACTTCTTTGTTTAACCCAGTATCATTCAATATTCATATGTTCAGAAACACCATGAAGGATAGTTGTAAGGTAAATGAGGTGGTTTATTTCTCACATTTAGCTCATGTTTCAAAATAAACTGGGTTCAACTGTCTTTTTTAGGCACTACTCACCACCTAGGGGATAATTTATCTGGTACTACATGTGTTTTGCTTCACAAGCTGGTCAAACTGCTACACAAAATGCAAAAATGTGTAGCAGCATGGGGTTTCACTAATTTTATCAAAATCAACAAATTTCAAACCTGCTATGCAAAATTTGAGCATCAGGTATTTCTTGTGTTATAATCAAAAACTTGGGTGAATTTAGTTATTTCAGTGACTTAAAAATGACAATAATTTCTGGTTATATTTTTGTGATTATAAGGTCTGTAATAGGAATACTGTATCCAGTATTACATCACTACATCACATGTTGCTAAACAAACTGGTCAAATTGCTACACAAATAAAAAATGTGTAGCAAATTTTGTACATATAGAATGAGAAGCATTACAAAGAATAAATAACCGAAGAACTGCTATTTGCAACATTTTTGTTCTTGTTCAAGTTTGATGCTAAGCATAAAGCATATTCATTCCTGGCAAGTTTCATTTAGCCTGGGAGAAATATTTTTGTCAGTGAGTGGATGAAACATTGTATTAAGTTTCACAGACCAACAGACTTGGGTGGGAAAAGCTCCTTACAGGGAGAGTTCGGTATTTGGAGGGAACATTTGGCTTTTGGGGGGAAGTTGAACTTTTTGTTCATGAAAATATGTAAAAATGTGACGGCAGTGTACTTCTTTTTTCTTTTTTTTTTTGTGGGGGGGGGGTTGCGGGGGGGGAGGATTTTCAGTTTGCTCAGCTGTGCCAATTAAAGACTGCTGTTGTTGAATTTGAATTCAATGAGAATGAAACACTTGTTGCATTAACTTCAGCTATTAAGGGTAAGAACTGAACTTTTGGTAACTCAAAAACGTCTTCATAGTCATATGGATGTGCAATAATGCTCAGTGGTAAATATAGCAGTCTTATTGTGTGGTAGTGAATCTTGTAAATATCTACTAGCAGGCCTTGAATTTTAGATTTTCCAGGTGTGCTACAAATCACACTCGTCAGTAAATTAAGGAGTGTGGTAGGTGTGCTGTTTTATTAAAATTAAATAGATTTACCTGTGTTCCCATTCTTTATCTAGGTGTGTAAAAAATTGCACTTCTCACAATGATTTGAGGTGGGTGATGGTGTGCGATTGCACTCGCACGCCTCAGAATTCAAGGCCTGTACTAGGCCTCTCATTAGATAATGTTTGGCTTTTTGTTTCAATAGCAGATGGGCTTAGCCAAAGTTTTGCAGTTGTATGCAGCTTTTGTATAGAAGGACAAAAGTAGCATTTAACGAATGTATGCTTTGAATTTTATAACTTATGACCAAAAATTGTGGACTTGCGTAAAAATATAAAATCCTACTATCATATGTACGTCCATTTATTTTTAGGAATGCAAATTGCCAAATGGGAGGGGGAGTGGGGCGTGTGTTTGGTGGTGCTGCAGGGGGAAGTGGCTTCCTCTTTTCTACCATACTGATGCTCTGCCAATGGTAGATGTAGAACTGTTATGACAAATTGTGATTTTCTGCAGCCAAGTTGGTACCAGAGTTTTATGGTCTTTTTATATCTCATTGTATTTTTTACATTGAAATGAAAGAAGAGCAAAAATGTACATGGGAAGGTGGTTTGGACTAGTTTCATTTTTCTCAGTTCATTATGGTAGACCAACCTTCTGCCTCACCATCCCCTGAAGAAGAAAAAACACACACACCTTGAAAAGCATGGATGTGATATTTGTGGAGAGAGACTAGAAGCAAATGGAAATTCAGGCCTGAGGGAGAGAGAAATTAAAGAAGTCAGCCTAGGTCCACTTGTTGCACTTCTTTGTTACTAATATACTGTGTGTAGAACAAAATTAATAAACTGCAGTAATAAAATAATGTTTGTATTAATAGTATATTCAAGAAGCATGTGAATTAAGGTTGTTGCATCACATCAGACTGCTGGTGCCAGTAGCAGGGGGAGGGGTAAGGGAAAGTAGTTCTTACTTTAAGGTACTTTCTTGTGTTCCAAAATACTCTGGCAGCAGCATCCCTTGGAGTAGCATGAAAAGAGAGCAAGTTTGAACTTTACTACAAAATGTTAGCCACTTCCATCTGCAAAAGGACAAAGACTGCAGGACAGGAGAGGAGCTGTACTGGAGGCAAAACTTTAGATCCTTAAATAACATGTGGGTGTATATCAAGGGTTCTCAAGTGGTGGCCTGTGTGCCATGTCTGGCCATCAAGGTGATTCAGTCTTACCTGCGAAGAAAGTCATCATGAAAAATAAATGGTTGGATTTAAAAACAACATGTTAATGTAATAGATAAGTGTTGCAGTGTAGATGTATGTAGAAAACATTACTTTAATTTTTTTAAGTGGAGTTTTTCAGTGTCCTTAATGCATATACATTTTGGGTATTACCCTGTAGGCCTACACATCATTGGCCAACAGCCTATTAGTCTATACAGTTGACGGTGAAAACTGCAGCATTGGTTCCGCAGCATATTAGTCCTACAGTAAAACATCCCATTGGTCTAACAGGCCATTACTCTTCCTAACTGTTCAGTTCAGTTCAGTTTATTTCCACAAATTGAAATATAACAAAGTTACAAATGTCAAGACTAGGGAGATGAGGAGGCCTGGAGAAGTAGGTTGCTTTTGCGAGCAGCCCCCCCTTTAACAGAATAAACAAAAATTATAGTAAAAGTAGACATATAAAAGAACAACACATAAAACAATAACATATAGAAAGTGAAAATAGTAGTGGCTGAAGCATTGTACCTCTGTAAAATGTGATCCTTTAAGTGTTTACAAAATATACCAATGGACTTGGAATTCGTAATGCTGTTGTCGAGATTGTTTCAGACCTTTAGACCCATGACATAAAGAGAACGATTGAAAGCTTGTGTGCAAAACCTACTTATATGAAAATTATCTGAGTTCCTAGTGTGGTAGTGATGGTAATCACTGTAGTGTACATGTACAAAATTGCAATTAGCTGTAAGTCCAATGAGTTGTTATACCAATGGGCTGTAGTATCAATGTCCAGTAGTGCCATAGGCGTAGGAAGCTATTCTAGACTGGGGGGAGGGGGACTGAATGCTGGAGGAAGGGAAGCCTCCCCTTTGAAAATTTTTTGAAATATTTGAGGGTCCTTAAATGCAATTGGTGCAACATAATGAGCAAATATTAAGAATAATTACTGCAAAGTTTTGACATATTTTACAGAGGGAACAAGTAAAGGGTTTTCATCCTTGAATCAAGAGGGGGTGGAAACATCTCCGCACCTCAGTTTTAACAAGGGGAGATTAAAGCCCCCCCCCCCTTCCCGCTTCCTACACCTATGAGTAGTAGTCATGGGCTTTAGAACTATTCGGCTGTAGCTTCCACAGTAGATAGTTGTCTCATCATTCCCTGTAGGAAAGGTGTAGCATAACTGTTGTTTCCAAGTCCCATGCAACTCACTACCACGGTCATCTTTCCCACCAGCACCCATAGGTCCCTTGCATTTGGCTGGTGGTCTGATTTAGGATACTACCAAAAAAAAAGCCAAATTATGATGTTTGTGCCTGTGGTATGTTTAATGTCTAGTATCAGTTGGAAGTACATACTTTATTCTAAGCTCCCACAGTTTTGTTAATACCAAGAGCTTTGGGATAGTCAAGCCTCAATGGTTTATTCAGATGATCCCAGTTTTGTAAATATCTCAGCAGTAGCATAGCCAGAAATAATTGTGTGTGTGTGTGTGGGGGGGGGGATGGGGGGTGGGGGGCTCTATCACTTTATGGGGGGTCTTCAAATGTGGAATCACCACATACTTGTATACATTTTTTCAGTCTTGGACCTTCCAGTGGGGGAGGAGGGGAGAGAGAGAGACTTGCAGGGAGATCACACCCCCAAGCCCCCCTTTGGCTATGCCACTGTACCTCAGCTTTGTTGGCTTTTCCCCAGAGTCTTCCACCAGGGTGTTGCTACTTGCATCCAACCAGGGACCAGAAAGCAGGCCCCTGAACCTTACATTCTCATGGGGGTGTAGGGAGAGTGCCATTAGGTCACTCCACCATGAAGCCGTATGAGGACAAAATCCTGGCTTTGCTCTTGGCTGTGGTGCACTTGATCTTGCCTCAGAAGAATGTCTGGTGTATGCAGTACATTCATGTTTGGGAAGGGATAGCCAGGAAGCTGCCAGTGGCAGCTCCATGCAATGGGATGGTTCTGTCCATCTTTAGGGGTAAATGGTTGACGTATGGCAACAAACCTGTCTACTAAGTGGTACTGAAGTTGTTGATTTTGGAGGATGGGCTTGTAGTAAACTTTGAAAAAAAATGGGAACCATTTCATTTGATGAAATTAGCCTTGAACTATAAAAGTGAACTTCCAAACATAGCATGTACTATTGAAAACACATAAAATCATAAGTTCAATTTTTACTTAGAGGTTGTTCAACCAGCAACAAAGATTTTTTCCTTCCCAGATGTAAACTTCCATGTACAAAGGGATGGCTCTCAGAGGAATTTAACCGCACTGTTGGGAAATCCACTGGGTGTACAGGGTGAAATGAATTACAGGTTGTGAAGTGTCACAACAGCTGGTCTTGTCAATCAAAACCCCAAGTTTATTAAACTTAACGGTTTTTTCTAATTTCCTCTCCTTTTCTGGGACATTGAAGACATATTTGGTTCCGTGGATGTCAACTACGGAAGTAAACAACAGCATCAAGGCTGTCGTGGTTCTTTGTGACAGTTTATCTGACTGGCTAGACAACCATTTGTCATAGTTTTGCCTGCAGCTGTCTTGTGGTGGTGGATAGATTCAGGAGTTGCTATTTGGAGAATAGCAACTCTGTGGATAAACAGTGATATTATGTTAAGACTATAGGGGCCTTGAGAGGTGGGCCCCTAGGCTGCCAATCAGAGCCAGACTCTTATGTGTCAGTCCATGGGGCTACTACAGAGTAGTTCCATGGTCAATCACATTACATCAGAGCAGGGAGTTGTCAGGGATAATGAATTGTACTTTAAAGGGATAAATGGTTTTCCTACTCCTTGCTTGCTTAACTCTGACCTGAGGGTGTGTCAATAACCCTCCCTCCTTCCAGCCGAGGTACTTAAGTGAAGTAAAAAGACTAACAGATATGAAATCACTCAAGGTTTGTAAACTGTTCATCAGATTCCTGCTGATAGGTAAACACCATGAATCTAGATTGGGCAAAAGAAAAGTACTAAATTGGGACATTTTTACAAACTTTGTTAACTTTAATTGGAAGGAAGTCAGATTGCTAATAATAAAGGATCATCCTGTTTTAATGAAAGACAAGTTTAATATTACAGTACATACAGCTTCTTCAAGTTTTGAGCTTGCATGACCTAGTCCATCCTAGATCGTTGCCATTGCCTACCAGCTGGAAGTAAACAGGTCATGTGCGCAGCTGCAGCCGGTAGGTCAAGAAACATCCACAGGTGGTTAGTAAGTCTGACATAACTTGGTCAGATGCCCTCTACCAATTCCTTACTGAGGACCCCTTATGCTTTAACATCCAAAAGCTCCCATTGAGTGTTCATGCTGAGTGATTCTGTGCCTACGTAGAACAAAGCAAGCTGCACTGCTGTAGTTCATATCCCATTCAGACCCTATTAACCTTATAGAGGGGCTGCACAAGCGATCTTCTTCACAGGCTATAAAGTTGCTTTGTACACTCCAGCTCTTGAAATGGGGTATCTTGGTGAAGTCAGAAATATTTTATTATACTATAGGTTTAGGATGGAATGAATTTAAGGGTCAAAACCCAGTGTGAATAATATATTGAGGTATTCTAGAAAGGATCTCTTTTATGTTTTTTTTTTTTTTTTTGTAATGTAATTACTGCAGTTGCATGGTGTCCTGCAGCAGTTCTAAGTCTTTTGAGAGAAACTTGTGTATGCCTGTTAAGAGTTACTTGAGTTTGTGCAGAGTGGAAGGGTTCTTGAGTCGGCAAATAACCACGTTATGCAGAGGAAAAGGAATACATTTGTTTGCAGTTTGGTACTACATGTGATATAAATGCTAAGAAAAAAGTTAAGAAGTGATTTATGTAGAAGAATATGTCAAAGCCCTTTGCAAGGTACAGTTGAAAGAATAAAATTAAAATGGGTAAGAAAGAAGTTTAGGCAGGGTGGCTGTAACAGAGAGAAAAACAGCACAGTCAGACCCTCAAATGAAAGGAGGGTGAGGGTATTTTAGAAACAGCTGGTAACCTAGTAACAGACAGTAACCAATGCTATGCCTGAGAGTTCTTGGACAACCCCCTCACTCTACCCCCACCTGCTCAATTCCCACCAGGACAACTCTCCCAGGTACAATTCCAACAGGCCTGCATTTGTTTTATTTTGCAAGTTTAAATGCATCATGTTTTAACTAAATCGTATCTTTAAGTCTATTTCTCAGTTCATTTGATTCCCATTAGTTGACTGCTAAGATTCTTTGAGGTGTGTTTTCAGCACCGTAGGTTTTGAGAAGCCTGTAGTGTAGGTCTACTGCAGTATTACTCATCAAAAGGGATATTTAAACTAGACTAGTGCCTGCCGCAGTTATTACATCATTGTAGGGGTAGCGTCTCCATGTAGCGATTTGACTCTAAGGCCCTACTGCCCCAGAAAGATTGCTCAATCCTTGTATCAGTTTAACCCCTTACATTTTTAACAAAGAAAGGATTGGAAGAAGAGGGCTGTGGTGGGGTTAGGGGGTAGTACTCACAGACTCACTTGGCCCAAAAGTGCTAGTAATTACTAAACATACTGTACAGAGAAATAGAAACAAAGTGAGTTGGTCCTGAAAGTGTCTCTGTATTGATGTTTTGGAACATTTGAATGTTTGACGACAGATGAGCTGAAAATGTTTTGAACAGGTGCAACTTACTTTGCTGGTGATGGATTTTTCAATCATGAATTTATTATTTTACCAGGTTGGGATTCACATTTATCCTTGAAGCTCTAAAATTTTGCTGGTACTAGCTCTGAACCCAACCCCATGGTTAGACATTACATTGCAAACGAGTCAATGACTGCAGACTCTTCACCCACTAGGAAATACGTGCCACTTAATGAGGAACGTGTGGACTTAACACTGTTTTTTAGTCAACTTAATCAAAATATGAAAGGGTTGTTGGTAGTGGCAGGACTGTGTGAAACCAGGGAGTTGCAAACAAATCAGTGTTAAAGGAATACTGCTAGGTGTCTGGAGTGGTTGTCAATTAATCTCTGCAAAAACAGATCCCAGTGGTAGATGTCAAAAAGGGTAGGGGTTATATGCTTAGAGAATGTAGGTATGTTTATGTTCAAAAAGACTTGAGGACAGATTTTAATGGCAGAGAAAACATTAATGGTGTGAAATTGTGATTTGAGTGTGAGTCAGTAGTTGATTAGCTGGTAGTTGTACCAAACCTTGATCTAACCTGCACAGCTGGCAAAAGCATCCTACTGGAATATGTACCCAGTGAGAGTCCAGGGCTCAAAATTCACTGAGGAGGGAGGTGGGGGATGGTTTATGGGAGGGAGAATTGTGGGGTAAGAGGTAAAGTTAAAAACATGCCTTTGAAAAAAGTAATGAGTGTGAAAGAAAAAAATGGGAAGAAATTATTCATTTGTCTTAGAGTATGTTTTATGGTATTTTTGCACCTGTTGCATAAACATATGCCTACAGCATGCAAATGAGTATTTGTAAACAAGGAATGCCTGAGTATGGTTAATGAAGGGATGGATATTTTTGATCATGAAAAAGGAATAAGCTGACAGCCCAAACTTATTCTGACATGTTAACCAAATATTACCAATTTCCTTTAATTGCCCAGGTTACAAGTATTTTTCATGATGTTTATAATATAGGCGTATAATTTAGCAAGCAATGTTTTCACAGTAAAAGAGCCATTGATGAATGAGGATGTTGGCCAAGAAGTATTCAGTCTGAGAAGACTGCATTTTCTCCATAATCCTTTAAAGATAGACACTCATCACCCCAAAGTACATTTTTGGCTGGGGGATATCAAAATTCTCAGTTGGTGACTACTCATTGATTGACTTCAGTTTGAAAATTCAAAAGATGCAGAGCAGCTCACATTTCACTCAATGCAGAGAGTGTTCTGATTAAACGTTTTAGCCTTGTTAGCCTTGTATACTCACCAGGACTTGGCTGTACGCAATAAACTAGGTTTGTGTCTACACAAGGAGGACCTTAAGACAGTTATGGGAGGGGCTGAAAAGGACTCAGTTGGGAGAATTGTAGCTGCCTGGGATGATGAGGTTTGCCCATTAAACCCTGACTTATCCCCACTTATTACCATATTAAGTACCACCTCTACTCCTACCTGTGGTAGAGAACCTCCACCCTGAACACAACCTGTATCACTGGGGAACTTTAGATGAAATAAAACTGGTGTTATATTTCACTGAACCATTGTTATAAACATTTTTCACTCTCATAAACCCTTAATTTCAATATTGTTGGTAAGCTTTGAACTTTACTGTAGGAGGAACTCAGTATGATCTGGTAATCTTAGACTTAGGTGTGCCCTAGTCCTTTCCCCTTCCTGAGGTCAGTATTTACTATGACCGTTACCACCTGAATGTGCATAAACTTAACATTGAGCCTACTGTCATTTACAATTGCCGCAAAATTTCCTATTAAACTCAGTAAAATTGCTGCAGTCAGACTTGTTCAAGTTTTCACACTCATTTTGAAGTTGTAATGTTTAATAGAGCCCCAATAGTGGACATCATTTCAGATGCCTTGTTTCCCATTTTCCTGGACAAGTTCAGTCTGAAACTTAACAGGAAGAATGTTTTAGACAATCTCACCTGTAATTTCTTTCCAACCCTTTTGTAACCAGCTCTTCCATTGGTTCAAAATGGGAAATTCCCAGTGCATCATTCAAAACTGCTACAGTGTAGTAGCTTAAAGAGGGGATCTTATAAGATTCTTCTGTATCAAATTAAGTTGTGGGGACTGTGTATGCTCTTTAAAGGGAATAATCAGTTGCCAAGCTTACATTTGACACATCAACTAGACTTTACAGTAGGCTTTCATGGTAAACCGATTATTATATTGATACCGGTTTTAACCAGTTTAGATTTGGTATGATTATTGCATGAGAAGAAAATCAAAACATCGAAAAAATCGAAATAATCATAAAAATCAAAGTAATTGTTAAATAATTGAAAAAATTGTGGAGAGAGGATATATTATTCATCTCTTTGACCAAAAAACTAAAGATTTTGTGACAGTTTGTGAGGCTAGACTGGGCCCCAATTTGGCGCTCATGTACAGGTCATATACAGTACACACTGTTTGGCGACGATGCATTTGGCGCAATGGGTTACTTTTAACAAGTAAAGTATGTGGAGAAAAAAACGATTATAATCGAATTTCGATTTTTAGAGGTCCGATTATATCGCATGCCTTTTCTGGAAATATCGTGAAAGCCTACTTTACAGATTTCCTCTTTTACTCTCTTAAAAGTATCTTTTACAATGTTTCTGCAGGGGAGTTACCACTCTGGTTTCAAAGTTTAAATGTGGCATTATAAAGGTTAACCAAGTGCAATTAACACTTCAGTTGCAAAGATTATGTCACAAGATGTTACAAGTGCCATTCATGAACTGAGATACAGTACTGGGGTATACCAATTAAATCTGGGGTGACTGCATTTTCCCTTTAAACTCAGTTATTTGCCTTAGCAACAGCCAGTTTCATGTTATGTTGACAGCATTCAGAAAAATATGTTCCAACTGTTAAAATGTTATAAAAAGAACTAGAGAAGAAAATGTTTCAATATTTTTTGCAGGTTATCCATCATATTTTGTGGTTGACATTTAGAGGGTGTTACTATTGGGTCCATGCATAGCATGTGTAGTGTTGAACTGTCAGGAGGCTTCAGTTAAATACAGATTGTTTATTTTTAAATCTCTGGAACATTTTAAAACAACAATGACATATGGAGGAGGATGTTTGCAAAATAGAAGGTTGAACTTTTGTCCATAAATGCATGTAATAGGGCAAAGAATTCAAAAAAAAAGAAAAAAGAAAAAATATGATCTTTTTATGTTTATGCTTGCTGTAAGGTTTCTGATTATCAGCAGTATTAAAGGTATGGGTAGAAGGGTACTGACCCAAGGGGTCATTTGGAATGCCTAGGATTTTCAAGTTTAACTGTAATTCTTTCCTGAATACAGAGCTTTACCACCAAGGTAAAACACAACTCTACTGAGATTTAATGGTTTCAAGATTGAACAGGTGGCTTGATTTTTGCCTCCCATGGGGGAAAAACAGTGGGTAGAAAATTTGATTATATTACTCAATAAAGGTCACAACAGATCAAACAGATATTTTTGTAATATGGAGAGGAGGTTTTGTCAAAGAAAGGAATAAAACTGCATTATGCTATGAAATGCATAAATTCTGTGTAGCAGAAGTGGTTTAAAATTGCAAAGAAAATAATGGTGTTGTTGTGGCCTAGTGGCAGGGGATGTTTTTTTTATGAAGTAGTGGCTGAGGTTGGTCCTTTCTGAGTACTTTGTCATTTTCCATGATCATTTGTTGTAGGGAGATTTGATGATTTGCAACTCTCTGGTAGTATTCAACCTGATACTGTGCCTAGTCATGTGTGGGGTCAGGCAAAAGATGACGGATGTAAGCATTATGTGTTGTATGTAGCCAGCCTTCTAAGTGAGCTTTAAAAGTGTAGGGTGGGGTTTCTCAAGTGTTTCAGCTGCTGGTCGTATTTCTGTGAGTCTATGCTTTATCACTGTTGCAGTAGCCAGATGGAGCGAATCCAGGGTATGGAGAAAGTGGACCATTCTTAAACTAGGTTAAGCCCACATTTAGTAGCTCTGAAAGTATACATGCACAGCAGGCAGTGCTAATTCCTGGGATTCTCAATTTGGGTTGTGGTTTGTCCATGGAGGAGCCATGTAGTATTGCAGCCAAAGATATTACAAGCATAGATACCAAACTTAAAATGGTGAGCTCACTCCCCACTGAGCTAAAATATTGGGGGGGAGGGCTGATCACTTTTCAGTGGTTTTGACAACCATCAGACAAATTAATGTCTTCAACAAATGTACATTGCTACAGGTCTGTTAATTCGGAACATTGTTAAATTCAAGAAGGCACCACTCCTCAATATAATCTGTTTACCAGAAGAAGATTATTCCTTCTCCTTGTCATTCCAACCAAACACTTAAACATGAATGCACAATGACTGATTTGAAGTCCTTTTAACAGATCATCTTTTGATCAGAGTTGGACAACTGTGTTTTGAATCATGAAGGCCTACAGTGTAGGGCCCACAGATTGTGTTTTTAACTGGCAACAACTCTTCAAGACAATTTGGGGGGCGGGGAGGGGGGGCAGGAGTATTTTAGTGTTTCATATGAGATGTGTTAGCAGGAACAAGCAAAGTAGTGTGAATAAAAGTTTGCATACATGTTTAAAGCGACGATGCAAATTAGAGGGGAGAGTGTAGGGATGGGGAGTGTACAGTGCACACATGTAACAGTTCAGTACCCCCAAATGTCACATGATTACATACAGGGTTGGGTTTTTGCCGGAAAAAACCTGTTTTTACCGGGACAGTGGTAGAAACTGGTAATAACTGGTAATAACTGGTTATTACCGGTAAAAACCGGGAGAAAATGGAAAAAACCTCATCTGGCAATTAGAAGAGTGCAGTTGTTGTACCCCATTGCACATGATGGATAAACCAGTTGAGATAAAATTATTTACATTCATTTACACTTTCTTTTTGCCTAAAAAGTGAGCACTAAAACTTGTCAAACACAGAATAAAGAGTGAAATATTCTCAGTTATTACAATAGTACTGTAAGCCCTAACATGTTAAGTGTAACCACAAACAAAGCAACTACATGCCAACAGGAATAGTCTGAAAATTACAGTTGGTTTGCAAAATGACTAGATTTATCAAGCAAAGTTTTTCAAAATGAGGATTAATAAAATTATGTGTAAAGTTATGAAAGTTCTCAATTTAAGTTCAGTCACAAATTTGGCAGGGTATATCTGTTACACATATTGAGCACAGTAGCAGAATGAGGCAGATGAGCAACTTCCTTTATCATGTCAGAAACTTCAGTTTGACACAGCAGAGAAGCAAATTACAGTGCCATACATGCTAACTAAGCAGCAACTTGAAGTAAATTATGAGTTTCATCAAGGGAGCTTCTCTGGGTATTTCAAGTCCACCATACTGAGAGATAATTAAGTAAGAATTTATCGACGACGAAACAAATACGAAGAGTCTATTTTTTGACTGAGTAATCTTCATTGAAAAAAATTGATAAACCACAAATAGTAATGTTAGAATGAAAGAAACTTAAGTGGATAGCCAGCAATTTATTTTATAAAGAAAGTGGAAATGTTGAAGGAAGGTGGATGGTTCAATTATAAATGAGACATTTACTACTGGAGGTCAATGTACTGAAAGACACTGAGTTATTGTAGGACCTACACAGATGCAGGATCCCCTTGAAAAGGTATACCCAAGAGTGGAGTTACCAACTTGCCAGTATGCTCAGGAAAGCTTCCCATCAAACTGAAAATAAATCCTTAAATTATTCCATGATTTTCCTTCCCATTTTTCTGCATTTTTTCTGCATTATACCTAGTGTATGTATACTAAACACAAAACAGTGTAAGTCGGACAAAAAGTGGCCAAAATCACTAAACAAATCACATTCAAACTGTAATATGGTATATTGTTGCCTAAAATGATTAATCTTGATGTAACAGCATGATTTTATGATTTTCTTCTTTAGACTTTGAAAAAAAGCATAAAAGTCCTTGTTAACAACATTTTATTCAATGTAGCAGAATAGGTTTTTGCCATTTTTTTCCATTTTTCGGCAAAAACCTGTTTTTACCGGGACGGTTTTTACCGGTAAAAACCACCGGTAAAAACCGCCTGTGGCAAAAACTGCCAACCCTGATTACATAGAACCATACTTGAATTTGCAAAAAGGGGGATATGCTGGTTCAAATTGGGGTAACTACATTTTCCTTTCATTGCACAATCTCATGTTGTATGTGCTCCACTTTTGGTCCTAAGTTATAGTATGTTTAATGGGAAGCTTGGAGAGATTTCTTAAGGGGTAAGCTTTGTAACTCCAGTGTCCCATGATGGCTAGATAATGAACAGGGTTCTGGCAAGGCCAAGTTATGTGGCAGCTAATTTAGTATGCAAACAGTGTATAAGGTTGATTGTAGGCTATAACCACAGTAGGCCAGGGGCGTAGCTAGGATGAAATTTTTAGGGGGACATAGGTATCAAATGGGGGGGGGGGTCATGGCATTGATCACCGTCCTTAATTCTTATACATTTTAGTAGGACACAGACAATTTCTGGGGGCTTAGCAAACATCTGGGGGGGGGGGGGCAAGCCCCTGTAGCTACATGCGGTAGCCCAGTATAGCCAGGATGGAAACCTCCATTGGAGGCTTCTGAATCTTATGGTCCTTCTGGCATGGTATATTGTGTGAAATACCCTTACTTTGATCACTGTTTCATATGCAAACAAATTTGTGTGTCCACATCAGAGTGTTTTATTCAAGTCTGTGCTGGTCGGCAAGTTGCAAATTCACACCGAGAACTGGTCAGGCAATGGGAGTTCTGATTGTGTCTGGCTGGGCTGACTGGCATTGCTAGAATCCTGATAATGAATGTTTGTTTTTTCCTTTTTTTTTCCATTAGCTTGAACAAGACAAGAGATCACCAGCTACAGAGCCAAGTTCTTCTTTTGTGCGGGAAACCTTGCGTAGAGCTGTGGAGAATTCTGGTTTGCGACCTTTGACCTCAGTTGATAGCTTGTTGCAAGAGGCAGAGAATAGCAGTGTACTCGAGTCTGCTTGTGATGAGCAGATGAAGAGCGCCCTTAAGCAGAGATTGAGAACAGATCCAGATTACGATCCTCAGCGATTCCCAAATACAGACAAGTATCTCCAGAAGTAGGTGCATCCAGGAATTCTTGTCTTTAACAGATGAGACAGTTTGGTTACTTTACGGATCAAGTCCTGGTTGTGGTCATAGAACTTTTATACATGTGTTTCAGTTAATGTCCACCAGCTATCTTGGTAGGATTTAAAGCAAAGTTGTGTAATGGATGTGTCAGGTATCAAAACGTAATATTTTAATAATGTATGAACATCTTCCATAAAGAAAGTTTGAATTTTGAAATTTTCATCACTTTAGACCGTGTCTGCTGTCTGAAACAATTAAGCATTGTCATATTTACACTTCATACACTAAAGTATAGTTTGTATTTGAGGGTTCATTCACTCTTTCCTCATACTCTCCAAGAGCTTTCCTTGGACCTATTCCCTCCCTTTGATTGCACCCTCTGAAAAAATGTGAAGATGATGATTTTCCAGCAAAAAATCTTTGCAATTGAAAATGCATGTATGTGTCTTTAGCCCCCACCTCACATGCATTTTTGTGCTATACTGAAAGTGATGAAAAAACTTTATTTTCTCAAAGTTACTTGACCTGGCCTTCTTTGTTAATACCCTCAAATGTTTGCCTAGTGTTTCATTCATGGCATGTCATAATAAATTTCCACTTTCTATTTTTTCTTTTACTCACAAAGTCATGGAATGTTAAGTTGGCTGCTTCTTTTAGTACTGAATGGTCTGTCTCATTAGTATGTTGACAGTTTAAGACAAAAAGGATGGTGGAAGGGGTAGAAATATTG
The DNA here is from genome assembly GCA_029531755.1 of Holothuria leucospilota. NCBI lineage: Eukaryota > Metazoa > Echinodermata > Holothuroidea > Aspidochirotida > Holothuriidae > Holothuria > Holothuria leucospilota. The sequence continues at coordinate 57,164,288 of CM055967.1, read as the reverse complement.
GGGTGAGCAGATGGAATTTATCATTTGGTCAGCATTCATAAAGTTGATAGAAAGCAAAACATAAAGATTTAGGGCTAGGTATAAGTCATCGTGGAGGCAAAACCACTTTTGTTGAAGCTTTAAGGACATGGTTATGCATCTCAAATTGCACAAAGGCCAAATTAAAAGATTTTCTGCCACCTTTTATTATTTTTTATTTTCTTGGGAAGGGTAAGGCCAGCATGGCCTTGAAAAGTCTGTCATTCTATTGGGCATGAAAACCCATTACCAAGAATAGAAAGGCCATGACCTCTGGGGCCTTTTTTAATTCCATGCAGACTGATGCAGCCCTAGTGGTTACATTTAAAAGTATTTCACATTGCTAAGTGTTTCAACCCCTCCTCTCCCCTCCCTTCTGCCCCTTAAAAATAGGGCCCTACCCCAAAATGGGGAAAAGGAAGAAGGTACCCTTGTTAGTTAGCCTTGTATGCTTTTGTTTACAAAGGGTAAAGTCACTGAAGTGGATAGTTTGGTTCTTACTGCATGTCCTTTGAGACAAATTGTTCTGAAAGCGTGCCATTTTTGTTCTCCAGACAGATTAACAGAATTGTCTTCAACCAATATCATATATATTTGAAACCTGAGTTGCTCTTGCATCAGTGTATCACTGATGTGCTACATATACTTACATATAATTAATCAATAGAATCTCTTGGCAGGTTCTGTTTGTAATTTTTATGTTATTTTCCTGGTGATGGTTAGAACTATGTCTACAGTAATTTCACAGCATTACAGGTTATTTTATTAAAGGTTTCAGTGTGAAATATTTCTCCATAAAAAAAACTTTGCATAGCAGTTTTTAGCAGTGTGTGTTGGCTCATCCCAAAGTGTGGACTATATTTAGCTCATGGTAATTGCAACAGGGACGTCCTGGTTGGTCATGGTCGGTGGAACGCTTTTGCTAAGATTGGAGGAGGAAAACCAATAAAAGGAAAAAATTTCAAAAAACAAGAATTTTTTAAACTTGACAACTTGTGGGCAACATCACTTAGTTTAAGTAGTACTCCAGACCTCGTTGAATCCTACCATACCATGAGTGTGAGGCCTTACAGTGGCACTGATAAAACTGTTTAAAAATTATTCGGCAAATAACTTGATGCCACGAACAGTACTCTGATCAGCAAAATATTTTCCACTTGGGAGTGGGCTGAGGGGTGACAGGTAAGCACCAAGTAAGAAAGCAGGTGCTTTTTGCAGAAAACTTAAAGTGAGAAAACAGAAATGCATTCATCCGGAAAAAAAAATGGTAAAATGTTTCCATCCCCATTTCCATGGGATACAGAGAAAAGATGTCAGAGGGGGAGTGGGATAGAACTGAATGCCTCCCCAGCCATACTGTCATGCACCTTTATTATACATGCTTAGTTAGACTTAACAATTCAGTCATTTTGTCAAAAGTTTTGTTTCTGAAGAAATCTCAGTGAGATAATATTTACTTTAGCATTACTCTTTATAATCCACCTAAAATATTCTAAGAATTGTCATATTTGTTTTTATTTCGGATTCTAAGGAACATGTGAATGTTTTTTACTCACTTGGATTAAGATGAGTTTTTACTTATATTTACGAAGGAATCTGTGAAATGGGGAGAGACTTCATTCCTCTCATACATGTCACATTTAAAACTTAACGAATGCTAGTAATAGATAAACGTAATATAGGCTACATGTTCTTTAGTTTCGCTTCTTGAATGTAATAATGCACTTTCAAATCAAGTTAAAATGAACTGAAGTAAACAAACAATATTATTTTCCTCGTGTTTTTGTGGTTTTGTCATCTCATAAAACTTAAAACTTGCCATGTCCCTTGGGTTGAGGATGTTTATATGGAAACAGTTTCCCTTTAATATGTGGGCTCATTTCTGACATAATCATGGGCAAGGATAAATATTGCACAAAGTCTTTCTCACTGAATGGATTGCATTCTTTTTGCACTTGTCTTCTTAATCAATTCTCATAATTTGCCTATAATTTGTGCCTTACCTGGAATCTTGTAACCCAGTTCTGTTATAACCCTGTCCCCATCAAAGAATTAACCCCTGAACCCTAACCCTATGATTAGGCAGGGGAGTAAACAATGTATGGAAGTGCAGTTGGATGTAGAAGTTTTTAACCTTTCATCAGCTTACCCCTGGAGTACACATGACCCATGATGAGCACCCCAATGTAAATTTCCCCACTATTTATTTCATAGAATAATACAACAGTGACACAATTTTATCGTAATTGTGTTTGCAACTTAATCAGGTGAGAATTACATTGTTCCTATTGTTAGAGTTAAACTTTGGTTTAGACATTTTGCATTGTGTAACAGCAGAATAAACATAACCTCTTAGTTTTGCTGATCACATACAGTTACTCATTCTCAAACAAAATGATGCATTTTCAGCAAGGATTGTTCATGTATCCCCTGCAAAAATCCTGTCCCCAGGGGTATGCATACCCCAGGTTCAAAACACCGGGGATACAGAATGAGAAATGGCGGGAGCACAATCTGTCCAATAGACTCTGCATAGTCTAGGCCAAGGACAGCGATTTGTGTTACCCTGTTCACATGAGATAATGTGAGTGTCATCAAATAGCCAGCTAGTAATCAGAGCATGATCAAACGTTCCATGTGATTGCACACATCATCAGTATGCATGTCCTGGATCAAGATCACAAGTCAGCTAATCCATAGAGTTAGACTACATGCTTGTTATCCGATCACGCATCAAACTGCATGTGAATGGTTGCATCACAGTTTCAAATTCCAATCTGCTTATTATGCAGGAAACACGTTTTAATATCTAACATGTTAGCGGAAGTTCGTGGACAGTCACGCTCGTTGTCTTGACCATTTGTTTGCAGCTCCATGTGAATGCAACAGCACTCTTGATGACAAGAATTTGCAGACTGTTGTGTTTCTTCAGTATCAAATTGACGCCCTCGTTATCCCATGTGAACACGGGGGATAGACCGAAGGTTTACTAGATCGAAAAAGTTCTCTAGACCGATGATCCGCTTTAACGGAAATCTACTTGGGGTTTGGAGTGGGCCCGGATTGGGGCTTGATACAAAATTAGGTTTAGGATTAGACTAAGGATTGGCCTCGGGTAGGATTAGGATTTGCTTAAAGATTGTAGTTAGGGTTAGGATTTAGTTTAGAGTTAGGATCTTCGGGCCAGTGAACCTCCGATCTAGAGAACCTTTGATCCAGCGAACCCTGACCGTGAACACAGGGTTAAGGTACGTTCACACTTGTCCGGTAACGGTAACGGCAACGGCAACGGCAAACGCTGCGGCAACGGCAACGGTAACGGCAATCCGGTAAAAGTGTACACATTAGTACGGCAAAAAGTGATTACCGCAAGGACTGCAAGGGTGCATGGAACAGTGGGGCATGTAAAGTAGCCTTTCATTTCTGAGGGTCAAGTAAATGTTTGCTGGGGCTACAGTTTGGAGAACCGCCGGAAAGCGCAAGGGACGTCTCCAGAGGGATGAGTGAGATGTTATACAATTGATGTGCTGAGATATTGCATAGCTGTAATGAGGTGTTTTCACCCAATCAGTCTGGCATCTTAAGTTGAGGACTGAGTGCTAAAGTACCCATTTCTAATCGGGCAGCAAATTTGTTATTTTTGGAGAAATATATTTCTGGCAAACCAGGGGTGGCGCCAGGATTTCCCCGACGGGGGGGGGGGGCAGCAACCCAAAGTCTCAACGAAGGAAATAAAGTGCCGAAACGATGTTTGAAGGAAAATTTTGGCGCTCGAAGCGCGCCGAAAATTTTGGGCTCTTTTTGGAGAAAATTTGAAAAAATTGCCGGCATTTTCCATGGAAAATTTGAAAAAATGGGGCTTTGAAGAAGAAAATTGGAAAATTTGGGGTTTTTATTGAAGAATTTGCCCTAATTTAGACCAAAATTAAGTAAATCGTCGGGGCGACTGGGCGTTGTCGGGGACTACATATTTTATCGTATACATAACAGCTCCCCGACGAAACCGAAAAATTTCCCCGACGGGGGGGGGGCAGCCTTCCCCGACGGGGGGCATGGCCCCCTCCCCCCCCCGCTGACGCCACCCTTGTGGCAAACCTGCATTCAACCGTTTGGCAAAATTGATGTTTGGGGGCCCCCCCCCCCCCCCCCCGTGCGGTAATTGCGAGTAGTCCAATATGCTTGTTTAAATTTAAAGAAAATCCCGTAACATTAAATTTTCGAAAAACAATACCAAACGTTTTCTCCTTGGAATTGCATTCTCATTTGACCAGCTTAGTGTATCTAGCCTAAATGAGGTATGATATCTCATAGCGCATTCCCTTTCTCACCCCCAGTCCCAGTGAGTTTAAAAGTAAGAGTCAAATTCCTGACTTTCTCGTCTCCTTTAAAGGCCTGCGGAAAGGCTCTCTCATTTTACTGTAACAAAAACCGTAACTGTGTTCTTTGGGTAAGTGAAATGACTGCCGATACACAGTTAAAATGCCCCTTTGCGCCCAGCTATGTGAGTTTTGTTGGCCATGTGTGTCACTTGTGGTGATGTACCGTTTGTCTGAAAAAACACTAGCCTTCTCATAGGTCTACCTTTCGTTTTCAAAACATGCAGTAATGATTGGAAAAGATTTCTACAGGGGTTTGGGATCTACTGAGGGGAGCTATACAGTTGGAGATTAAGAATAGTAGACCTATGAGGTGTCTTTCTAACGGCCAATGGACAACTTAAAACTGTTTTCCAGCACAAACCGTTCTAAACTACAAAACTGTTGCATAACAGGGTCAGGCGTACCACGCTGAACAGACTCTGTTTAAAAAGTCATTCTTTCAGGCTTCCCCAAACAAGGGACAAGGGACTGAACAAGGAATACACAACCACAGTCTGTCAGGGCGGTAGTCAGGATGAAATACATAGAAATGTGTGTGGACCGTACTCTAAGCGGAGCACCCGCAATCACCCTAATGCCGTACCTACAGGAGCGGCTCCACAGGGGGACAGGGAGGGCGATCCCCCTATAATCTACTAAAAAGGGGAAAAGAGAAGGAAAAGAAGAGGGAAAACAGGGAGAGGAGAAAACGAAAGAGTAGAAAGGAGAAATCAAAAAGAAAGAAGAAGAAGAGGAGATCTGATCCATGGTATTTAATCCAGAGCTTCTAGGAGGCCCTATATTCCGGTCTCTGCCAGCCTTGTGATACCCTTTTATAATGTACAAATGAAGCAAGGAAACTGAAATTTTCGTATTAATTCAAGAATGCTTCTGTGGACTCCACGCATTTTTGCGTAAAATATTTCCCCGAATTCAAATTCTAGTTGTACATGCAGTTGTCTGGGATGACACTGTAAGTTGATCCCTTTCTTTTTAAGCTTTACGGTACATTACTACTCATTCAGTGTAGGGTCTTCAGTTTTCTGAAATGGGCGGGTTTTGTAATAAAATGTCAAAGTTGATCTATTTTGACCAAATCAATTAACCAAAAGATAAAACTGTGCCATTCAACAACTTTTACAGGGGAACCTGGGGTGGCAAGGCTTTGTCGTAGTGGGCACGTTCCCCCTTGTGCCACCCCATAGCTACGCCACTACCCAAGTAAGACAGTTTTAAGGTGTAAATTTCAGTGATAATGTGCTTGGAAATTGGTATATTTAAATTGTACATTTAGGAAAGGCTATTTTGAGCACAAAATTCCTTACAAATATCCAAATGCTACAAAAATTAAATGAATGCTAGTGATGAAGCTCCGTTATTATAATGCATGAGAGCAGAAACCGGCCTAGCTCCGATCGTAAGAGTCAAACTAATCTTCTTAGTTCACCTTCTCCAATATTTTGCACCAAATTGTTCTAAGGTCCCTCAAATATTCAACAATTTTCTAAAGGGCAGGGGAGCACCCTCTCCTCAGACCCTTCCCCTTATCCACGGTACACCTACAAGGGGTAATAAAGCGTTTGAAATTCCATCAGTCCTAAAGAACTACAGTGGAATTAACTTGTCCTCAGGACCGGCTTTAAGCGTGGGCCAGCGGGGCATGTGCGCGAGCCTTGCCCCTACACAAAGGGGGCCCCACAGACTATAGGTTATCAAATAATAGGATTCATCGGGAGACGCCGTCCAGCTGAAATTTAAATATCCTCACACATGAACACCGAAAAATTGTGCATTGCTGTTGGGTGTTAAGAGAGAAGAATTTGAAATTGAAAGGGTGGGAGCTAGTAGTTCTCAGATTGTTCATAAATTATTTTGTTTTTAGTTCCATCGAGGAACTAGGGAAAACTAAATCGCTAAAATATTCGGGCACTTAATATACTGGCAGAAAAATAACAAAATGAGACCGAAATAAAAACAGACGAACAGTAGTTTAGCTCTTGACAATCTGATACCCCGCACCCCCCCCCCCTTCTACGTGTTCACAGGCAAATTTTGGATTCACCACTGTGATGATACATCTGACTTTTAGTCTAAAATTGTTGAACATCTATGGTCTGTATCATAGCCGGATTTATCTTCAGGGGGCCCGTAACCTATCATATGATGGGGGCCCTTCCAGTTTTATTTTAGTGACATTATTTGTGGGTGCAGGGTCAAATACCTGACACTATGTAAGTGGAGGGCCATCACCATTCGCGTGTAGCCTGGTAGCTTGATGTTCATGTAATTGCTGCGTGCGGATCCACGATTTAGAAAAAAATGTTGCAATAGGGTTAGTGAATCGCCTTGTGAGACTGAAGATAAAAGGCAAGAAGAATTCCCAGGCAAATTCTGAAATGAAACACTGTTTGACGCAGATGTAGACTGACTTCTTATAATTAACAGCCTACAGGGGTTGATGATACAGAGGGGGGAAGCAGGGGAGGATGGATTATTGTGAGGTTTTCCGCGGCTAAATCCCACAGAAAGTGAGGACGGGAGAAGTAGTACTGAGCTTTGAAGCGCGCCGAAAAATTGCATTTTTGAGAAATAAATACCAACATAGGAAAAAGAAAAATACCCTCAAGGACGGGACGGTTGCCCTGCCCACCCCCCAAACGCCACACTACGTACTTGATCCATATTGTCAAAAGTGGAACTTTCCGTGACTTACGAATTGCGTCTAAACATTATTTTAGAATCTCGGAAATTCATACAGATCGATATGATAAAAATGGCTTTAAATATTTCGAGGGAGAGGGCACTGACACCACTCCCGCTGCATGCTACCGTGACTCCATGAGGATAGCTATGACTAACATACCGTTCAAAATGTCAAGGACGAAAAGAGTTAACTCCCCTGAAGTTATAGACTGCCAGTGGTTAGTTTCTTGCTCCTGCAGTTCATTTGTTCATGACACTGTTCAGGCGCGGATCCAAGGGGGGGGGGGAGGATCCTCGGGCTCAGCCCCCCCCTTTTCGCCATATCAACAATAACAAATACGCGAAAATTAGCATAATGTTAATCTAGGAGAATATTCAAGGGGGCTTTCAACCCCCCCCCCCCCTTTCGAAATGTCTGGATCCGCGCCTACTGTTAACCATTTTAAAGTGTCAAGTGACGAGTAATTGACCTGAAGATCATGTGCAGGTCAATTTGGCCTAAACGAAAGGACAAGACAACTCATCAATCAGAATCCAGAACTCCTTCCACAATCAAACCAATCCCCATTCCTCTTCAGTTAACCCAAGGTTTCTGTGGCCTGTATGTGAAGCACTGTTCTAACCAAAGGGCTTACAATATTTTGGGCTAAACTATTTCCTTCATTGTCGGCAATGAATTTTCCCCCTTGATTAAGTGCAGATAATGATCGCCTTTTGAGTATTTTGTTAATAAGGCCTCCAAAATAACGCGGTCCTGATCTCCTGTTCATTAAAAAATGTCAATAATACAGCGAATATGAAATTTAGGGTCGAAACCAACCTCCAGAACAGGCACGTGTAACCATGTGTCAGTGTTAATACAATATCATACCCGAGGACAATGCGTCATAACGAACATGACATGCCTTGCAGTAGCTTTGTTGGTACATACTAGCCTATCAGTAATTTAAACTTAACGGAATTTCCTACCACCTGGGTAACGTCATAGATTAGAAAATGAAGACTAGTGCTTTTGAGTCTGTATTTTGGTAGGAAGAAAGGTGAGGATTTCGGTTTTTACTCAGAAGCAGATTTGAAAACTAAGATAAAAAGATGACTCGTTTATGGAAATTTTCGGGGGGCCCCTTAAATTCGGGGGGCCCGTAACCTACAGGTTACCTCGATTACTGGGTAAATCCGGCTATGGTCTGTATATAAGCGCCCAGCCGCTGAAGAGACAGTAGGTTTACTCGTATAGCCCAATCTATGAAATCAGTTTTTCTTTAAAGAGCCAAGTGACTGTGCATGCAAGAGACCCCCACAGAGGTTCGTGTTCAGGGGCCCACACATTCTTAAATCCGGCCAAATTCATTCATCCTACTACTTTCCCCATGAGTCACATGATAGACTTGTTGTTTCCTAAAAAGTGTGCTGTTCGATATGCATTGCAGTATCAGTCCTACAGAGAGGGAGAGAATTCAGAAATTGTGCCACCACGAGGAAGGTTCGTGACCCTCAGTGTCCCCTGCTAAAAAAGTCCTAGCTACGCCACTGTCCTTGGGGCTTCTGAGACCTTAAAACCCAGAAGCTTCCTGTGGCTTCGTCCTGGACCCCAGCCGTTATGCACTCCACTCTCCACACTCATGGACAGGTGGAGAAAGAAATGCCCCTGAGCGGCAGAAAAACGATGTAATATACCATCGACCACACCAGTAGTTTACATTATATAAATATGTGTATAAATATGATACATTAAACGTTATTCCTTTTATCAGTGTGTGAAAGGTTCTACCATAAACTAAAGGTAAGCTCTAAATAACGTTCGTTGGAGCGCACTTGATTTCAATACAGGCCTATACGTGAAACATAATAAACTCCCCTTTTGTTATTATAGCCTTTAGGCTTAGGTCTACTTATCGATATGCGATGTGCACAGTGCATTATTTTGCTATCATCACAAATAAGCAAGAGTAAACTCATATTACACAATTTAGTTAGCAGCCTCAGTAGGCACAAAAGGTGAATGCAGCTGTTGTTGTGTTAATAGTACAAATAATACAGCCTAGCCGAGACAATAGCGAGACGTCCGGTGGCATTCGTTTCTAACTATAAACTCAAACGTTTTCAAGCCCAAGACTGGAAGGTTGAACACAAACTTGGTCAAGGCAAGGTCCAACTACCGCTGCTTTAAGCTTGTATATACCCTATACTTATACTGCGATTACGCCATGGATAGCGTTTACCTTTAGAGTGGAATCTATGCTAGGCTAGGCTGCAGCGTAACATTAGATCTAACGTAGATAGCAGATGCCAGTACACGCTAGGCTACAACTTAGGCGTATTAACGTACGTTAGTCTTCTACGTCATGCAATATATAGGCTAGGCCTAACGTTAGCATTTATTTGGTCCCTGTGAAGTTTCTCATACTACCACTAAAGACACTTCAAATGTGGAGTGTAAAGTGTTTTGGCAATGTAGCCAAGGCTATAACGTAATGTGGAGATCTGACCGAAAGCTAAGTTACCGAGGCCCTTCAATCCCCAAGTAGGCTAGGCCAGGCTAGCGTAGTCTACATTACTAAGCTCAAGCTGCACACCGTCCTAGGCTAGGCTAGCCTAGGGTACCTACGCCTAGTTCTCACGTACACTTTGTTCCCTGAACTAGGCCTAGGCTATTGCAACACAAACTTTTGACCGCATATTACTGTGAGAGTAATATCGTCTGCGTGCGTTGCTGCAGTGATTGTTGCTATATACGCGTATGCGCGTGTATGAACGTAACTATAGCTATGGACTATGTCACAATTAAACATCAGTGCGTGCTATTTAGCATACAATAGTGTGAACGTCCTAGTAACACGATTTAGCAGTTTCATAGAATGTTTAAAAAACAAAACAGGATCGTTTGTGTAAATCAAAATTTTTTGTCTCTTTTTGGACACTAAGTGCAAATAATCTTAGAATGAAGGGTCTTAAACATATAAAGGACCCATAGAGGTCAATTATGTAGGAGTATACGTGAATTTGAGAAAGTTCGAGACCATTCAAAATTTTTGAAGGTGCGGTAGCCCAATTTTGACAATGGGTATATTGCTGACCTAGTATGGGAAGCCCCAAAGCTTCCCAAATACTAGGTCAGCAGACTGCGGACTAGGCTAGGCCTATAGATATTGAGCAGATCTCAGACCATAACGTTAGGCCTAGAGGAGGATATAATAACTAGGCCTAGGCCTATCCTACTCTATCTTTTAGACAGAATTGGGCAAACGAGGTTGCTCGAGACAAAATTATGACTACAAGTATTTAGCAAAGGATGACCGCTCGGTTAAAGCAATCAAAGGCCTTCAGTGTGTAACATCAATATGTCGCTAAACTACTACTGGTACTGTAATATGGGAGTCCAACGGGAGACCCGCATTAATCTTACCTATCTTCTCAGGATTTCCAAAGGCATCTGTAATTCTGCACCATGTTTACTTTCTTTTTTGTTCATAGTGGTAAAATACGTCATGTTGGATTATTCCATGAGGATTTCCTCCTCATCAAACCACTACATTTTGATTATCAGCACTTTAAAAATCCAACTTTTAGGCCTTTTGTGTGCCCATGAGTCGCGAAGACTTCCAGGTTTCCCTGTTGCTAAGGATAATTTGCATAGCAACCATCCGGCAAACGGCAATGAATCGCTCCAGGAGCGATTTTATTTTTGCCGGATGCGTTTTTCATTAATTGCCGGATAGTCGCATTGCCGTTGCCGTGTCAGTGTGAACAAACCTTCATTTTCCTACAAGAGTAAAATTTTTGCCGTTGCCGCAGGGTTTGCCGTTGCCGTTGCCGTTACCGTTGCCGGACAAGTGTGAACGTACCTTTAGACATTTGTTCAGGGAAGTAACATCATCACCCAGAAGGTGTGTACTTTCCACTGAGGTGCAAACACCCCCTGGGTCATAAGTATTTTGTATCTTATGAAAAAAATTCTTGTGATAAAAAAAAAAACCACCAATGATACCTTTGTCCACATTGCACTCGTTTTGAACTATGAATCTTTGTTCCACTTTTATACTAATCGGTTTCTTCAACTGTTAGTTGGAAACCTACTGTGCCATTGCCAAATTCCCAACAGTTATGTCTTCTACGAAAACGCAGTATGATTCCCATGAAGCCAGTTGTGAATGTTACTGCATTTTTTTTCCTCGAAAAATGTAGGTTCCCCATTGAAATTCGCAGCAGGCGCGAACATGTATTTCTTCTGACTAACCTATCCTACGAATGCGGCAAGACAGGTTGCCCGCCCGGCGGACGTGTATTAATCCTGCACCTATATTGTTAGAGTATGTACGCCAAAGAGGAGTACATATTCGACACCTGCTATGAAGGTAACAAAACAGGTGGGTGCAGTGGAAATATACATCCGCCGGGCGGGCGAGTTGACAGTAAAACCCTTGGCATAAAAGTCTATTTCGTGCTGTGACTCCTGATATGTCTTGTGGCAGTGAACTTTGTAACGCATTTCCAGATTAATGTTGATCTTTCTCTGCTGCACCATTAAATTGTGTCAACAGCGTGGCGAACGTTTTTACGCCCTTTTCAGACGTCTGCAACAGGCCCTCAAAATCCAGAGGATTTCTTTATCCAGAATTGTTGAAAGATCCAGTTTCTTCATCACCGTTATAACCCGGCATTAAAGTGATATCAAGAAAATTTTTCCTCTGCAACTGCTCGGTGTCGCTCCATTTTCTCATCCGATGAATTCGGAAAGCGAGTCCAAATGATCCCCGAAAGAAGAATGTTCGTCTATGCATTGGCGGAGATTTATTTTGAAACCGGGGATGGGGTGGGGGACCAGGCCAACGGCCACGAAGGTCCTGACGGCGTAGGATTCAGGGTCCACCATAGAGCCCCTGGTCACGGGGTCCAATGGCAACCTCCCAGTGGGGGTCGGGGACGAAGCCCTCAGAAGCTCTAGGTATTAAGAAAATTGTGAGCATTAAAGTGGAGTATCGAACTACTTCTATAGGACATTGAACCTCAGAAATGATAATCCGACCATTGTCTTATATTAGTGGAGTCGAAGGTTAACTGCTAGCCAAGGACTCGGAAGCCCTGGGGCATTTACAATTTCTTAACATTAGAATGAAAAGTTTAACTATTCTCAAAGGAAACTAGATTCTTACTAAGTAGACCTGAAAATAATAATTTTACCGTACCTCTTGATGGCCCAAGTCGTACATAAAGTCGTCAATTACCTGGCGCAGAAGTATCCGTGATCACGACGGCGGACCTCACTGGCGGAGGCCGTTCTATTCAGCGAGTCTAGAACGAGACTTTGCACGTCAGGTTGTTCGGTAGTTGTTGTTGAGTTGTCCCTTGTGACGTAGGTCCTTCGGGGAGCAGAACTCCTTCGGGAGTATTGTTTGGTTTTCCTTCGCCAAAGAGTTGAGGGGACTTTTGGGAAAAAGCCAATAAAATGATTCAGGGGGATTGTGGGCAGTGGTATATATAAGGTTACTTTGTCAAGGGGCAAACGGTTTTGTTTTCCTATGAACGCTACACGACTACAGGTTCGAATACGTGACTCTCAGATATTTCCTCCTATGCTTCTGCGAAAAGTCCCCCGAACTATGACCACTTTGGTGTAATCAGAGGAGACTTGGGGGCCTAGCCCTGCGCCATCAATTCTGAAAGAATATTGAAGAAAATAAAACCAGAGCAGAGGCCAAGAAAGGCAGTATTGAGAGTACAGACCTTATGCACATGAACTCACAGAACAAAAAGTGCCCCCTCCAACGGAGCACATCATTGCAACTTATACACCAACAAATGCTGAAAGCTGATTTGTGCACGGGGGATACGCGCGTAAGTTTTTTTAGACGCGCGTGCGAAATCTACGCGGCAGTGCGCTTCATTGTTGGCCTCCAAACTGACTTCGCGTGACGTCAATGCATAAGGTCTATTACATGGACTTCGGAAGAAAAAATCCGGTTCAATACAAAGCACGTACTAATTATTTGAACAAAGTGAAAGACTATAATTATTACATGATTTTCTTGTGATAACTTTTACGTGGGGCACCGTCAGTGAATGGGCAACTAATAACCGCCCCCTAAAATAGAATCCTGAAATATCACGATATTCGTCTTATGCCATTAAACACAATATGCTTCCTGATCCTCCTTCAGTTGCACGAGAGGCGGATGGAAGGGGTCAGCAATGACAGGAAATCTAAAAGGCCTAGTCTGCGAAGCTTTTAGTGTTCGTGTCGTAGGGGAGGCTTAACGCATATTTACACTAACAGCCTGACAACCATATACATTTGTTCCGATACTTTTAAGTTCTTGACGTCTGTGGATATTCTTTGAAAAATATATACCGCATAAATAGCACATATAGCCTTCCGGGCAGAGTGGCTTGACGATTGATATTTTTGTACAAAAACTGCAGCAGCACCATTTTGCATCGATGCAGAACATCATATGAAACTTCACAAAGGGAAGAGAGACGCCCCAGCCAGTCACACGAATTATTACAGATTTTGCGACCACTGTCTTAGGAGGCTAGAGGATCCATGCAAGTTTTGCGTCTCTTTTGCTTTTTTTTTGGGGGGGGGGGGGAGAGGCGGAAGGTTGTGTTCTTTTGTCCACCTATTGAAAATTTGAGAATTTTAACACACTGGTAAGAACCCTCCCCTTTAAAATATTTGCGAGTAATTGTGTGGTTACATGTGATTTTCGTTACGCAAAATAATAAGTTGATACTGCAATTTTACATCAAAACTTCATAAAATACTTGCAATCAATATGAAAATGAGATAATTTTAAAGTTATTTTTTCCTGATAAATAAAAAACGATAGAACATTTTCATTTCTAATTGTTATTTAAAATCTCCAAGGAGGTGGGCAACACCTCTTTCTCTTATTGGTGAAATTAAGTGCACAAACATGAAGGTAATAGTTCATCCGCGTGATAAAACACGAAATAGCATGTGATAGCTTCTGTCAACATTGTCCTCTGTATGAACTACGGATACATATTATGCTGGTACAAAATCGCTTTCTTTTAGCTCGGAACCGTACCGGGCATTCACTGAATGACCTTATTCCCAGTAGGTATATCTTTGCTATATAAGCCAGTGTATTAATGTTTTTCCTATGTAACCATGTGTTAATGTTACCCAAATTATTTCCCCGGAAAAATGTATAAAGTTCGAAGTTTCATGATAAAAGTTCAGGGATAAACGTTTAACTCGTAACCCAGGTTACCTAGCAACGTATAAGTACCCACCTGTTCAAAATAACACCTTTGGAAGGAAAAATTTACCTCATACCGCTGTGTAGGCTACAGGCCCCACACATGTATGTCATATGGGGGAGGGGGAGAGCGCAGCGAATCATGGAAGTCATGAGGAAAAGCTACGTGGTGGTATAATTATGTTGTAACATATGGAGAGCTTTGCACATTGGTAACATGGAGTTGTTACGGATGGAGGTCCAATTACACCCTATCCGAAAATACGCTTTTGAGGTTATTTTAATACTTTTGATGAGAAAAGATTTGATTGCAGAGTCTACTAATTTCTCTTCTTAATATTTTCGACTTAATCTTCCTTGGGAGAGTTCGATCCTTTCATAAATACTGACATAATCCTCAAACAAGGATCTGACAAAGATATTGTTTTGAACTCATTTGCCCCACCGACAATTGACAAAACCTTCGCCACGTTTGTGATTTAACGACGGCAAACTACACTTATAAATTATGCATTATCCACTTTATTAGCCTTATTCTCTTCATAAGATTGTAAGAGGGGCGTCGCCAGGGCATTCTGAATGGAGGGGGTGCCATGTTTTGCCGACAAAAGGGAAGAAAATGCCGACAGAAAAAATGACGCGTGTATGGCGAAGCAAATGCATGTTGGGTCCCGGGGCCCGTCTCAGGGACCCAGGTCGGACAAAGAGGCAACGCCCAGATGTGGACCAAGGGGCGAAGGCCTCAGAAATTTTGGAATATTTTCAAAATTATGGGCATTACAATGAAGCAGAGCACCGTATCGTACCAGTAACAGTTCTCGTAACACGTGTTACAGTTTCTGTAACACAGATCAGTTTAAAACTGGACATGCTATGTGTATCGGGTGAGCAGAGTCAACCACATTCCATTGGAGGCTTTTTCTTGTACAAATGATTAGCCTATATTTTCAAATGCGGTACCAGGTTTAAAAAAAAAAAAAAAAACTGGGGAAGGGCAACATGGAGGGAAACGTCCCCGTAGTGCCACCACTATTTGCAGACCATTTTGACAGCAACTAGTTGAAATCATATTAGCAGTGGCGGATCCAAGAATTTTCATTGGAAAGTTATTCATGCAGGATCAATGTCTACCTCGGCGTCACTACGGCTAGGGACTTTGGGTTTTACTTCAGAAAAACAAATTTGTCACTTTAGTTATGAATCTTCCCTACACGCGTGCGCCGCGAGCATGGCGAAAATTTTGCATCCCAAGCACTCTCGTTTCACATTAAAGGGAAATACTGTGCTTAAAATAAACCAACATGATATACAGAGAAATTAGCTTTAATCATTATTAAACCATTCAGTCTCACCAATAAACTCCAGCAATAGCCTTATCTCCTTAAAATATTATGTATTACAAGAGTTACGGATATTGCATCATTTGAAATTTTGAAAGTTTGGGGGAACAAATTATAGATCCTTTCCCCACTCTGAAGGTGTTGCAGTCCTCCACACCTGACTGGTAAACGTATGCCTCTAATTATTATCTGGAAACATTTATTTCGGTTTTCTGGAGATGGTTGTTTTGTCCATGCAGGAATCTGACCCACAACCACGGTGGTTATTCCGACGCAATGACCAGAAGACATTGCCAGAAAATTTCGAAATGGGCACGAGGCGGCTCTACCATTTCATAGGGGTTTAAACTGCTGAAGCGATATATTTTTCACTCTTTAGTCACTTTGGATGGGTACTGCCGGGGCACGAGACTTGTGGGGAGCCAGTCTCCATGGCCCCTTAGTTACGCCATTGTTACGATGCAATGTTCCTAACTTCGATTATGTCCCACAATATTTGACTTAATTACCACTCATCATGATGGGGCAATACAAGCAAGGTCGTAACCACGCATTCTGGCGAGGGAAGGGAGAGACGTGGGGCAGGGAGGACACCTCAAAAAGGAGGCACTGACCAGCAATTTTCATCGTAGCCCTTGGAAATCGGAAATCGATTTACCAAAAGGGGAACGGTGGTCTGTAGGGGACTCTCACTCTCAGAAGCTACAGTCATAGGTCCCTTGGGGATACAGGTGATGATTTTTGTTGGGAAGGACATGCGGTTGAAGTGTCAACTTTCAAGTATAAAACATACACACAACCCTTCAACAAACGGGCCTGTTTATGTCAACAGACGTTATATTTATGGAGATAATCATAAGTACCAACAGACAGGACGAATTTGCCATCACTCGATGATGGCGTATATGTACGTCCACATACATGCTCGTTAAAGTAAACGTATAATTATACGTATCCGTATACATACTAATCATTGCGGCGTCATGTCCCCCGAACCACCATGCAGCATTCAAAACAAACCACAGAAATTTGACTGACGGAAGGGGGTTTTATGTACTTTCATGTGCGTTTATAAGATTATGTAAGTAGAGTAATTTTGCTTGAAATTAACTGCTGTGCTGAAGGAGGGGTCTAAGTCTCTTTGCTCGCGCTTTGAAAAGTTTATGGAAAACTTTGGCTTAGTAGGCCTGGATGCACAATGATGATCTTTCAAACAAGGCTTTTATGATCACTTTTAAATTAACACTATATATATATATAGATATATATATATATATATATATATATATATATATATATATATATATATGTATATATATTCGTAACAAAGTAAACCAGTCAATGGTAGAGTACTCAACCTATGAAGGGAGCTTAAATATTGAAAGGTTGTGACTGTAGGGTACTGCAAGGCAGCTTTACAGCACTGTTTCGTAAGGGCCCAGTGTGGTAGGTCCTCACTCTTCAGAAGCCTGATGTAGAATGGTGTCAACAAAGGTTTGGCATTGGTTTGTACGTGCCCGTTTCGAACCGTACATTGAATGTCGTGCTCGTCTTTTGAAGCACGGACACGACCAATCCGAGTGAACAAAGATACGTTACCTATTTGAATAATTGCACAGCAGATGTTTATTTCTATGTCTGCAGGAGCTTATGAGTTCGTTTCGTTTGTTAAGAGTGGCTAAGGAAGGTTTTTGTATGATGAAGAACTTTTCTTCGAGGCAGAGGTTGCTAGTTCTAGATGATGTAGTGTAGGCACGGGCTTTGTTTATAAGTTTCCACTTCACAGTGTGCTCGACATTAGTATCCTTTAGCTTCCAAATGTACCGTATTCGCTGAGTGTAGTTGCATTTCTTTTGTTTTTGTGGTTGAAGCTGAACTTGTGTGCAGTGTACCTGGTTTTGAAGGTTTTCTGTTAAACCAATGTATGATTCTTCTTTGTTGTTGTCATGGCATGTTACGGTGGCCTGGTATACTATGTTGTCGGCGAGGCAATTTCATCCAGTGGGCATTAGGAAAAAATCCGTAGTTTACCTAGCCTTTGTCAAGGCTTTTCTGCCGTTTGTTATCCCTCACTTTATTTAGGCCTACTTCGATTTGAAAGTAGCCTACGCGCTCCAACCATTGAAGCTAGGCCCTCGTAACACTGACTGCTGAGCAAACGATCTCGCGTCGGCATCAAAGCCTTTGGACAAAGTGTTAATATATGCATCTATGATATTCACGTTGCTACTACTTACTATTAATTGTTATTATGCTGCTATGTCGTCGAAAGGAAATTGACCAATGAAATTGCTCGATCCTGTATTATTGTTGCTTGAACACTCGCAGAACCAGTCCCTGTTGTTGACCTTGCGTTATTACGTCGACCCAACGTTATTGCTCGTAGAACGGCGGACACTGGTAAATCAAACTCTTACCAAATCCATACGACAGGTTCACAAATGTGTCCTTCCCTTTTGAAACAGTGCTTCGAGCTGCCGATTTATTAATGAATTCGCGTCCAGACTAAGTAGAGCTGCTGAATGTTCTGCGCTTGAATCATCCCATTATGGAACGCCAAAAGGGCACGGATATTTTGTTGTTCATTTTGTATTTTGACTTTGTATTTTGATTTTGTATATTGATTTTGTACTTTCATTTTGTATTCTCACTTTGTATTTTCATATTGTATTTTCATTTTGTATTTTCATTTTGTATTTTCATTTTGTATTCCCATTTTGTATTCTCATTTGGTATTCTCATTTTGTATTCCCAGTTTGTATTCTCATTTTGTGTTTTCATTTTGTATTCTCATTTTGTATTCTCATTTCGTATTTTCATTTCGTATTTTCATTTCGTATTTTCATTTCGTATTTTTATTTTGTATTTTCATTTTGTATTCTCATTTCGTATTTTCATTTCGTATTTTTATTTTGTATTTTTATTTTGTATTCTCATTTTGTATTCTCATTTTGTGGTAACACTGAGGCAGCCTCAAAAGTGCGCATCATATGCAAACACCGATATCTAGCGCGCCAAAGTTACATAGGCCTGATGTAAACCGAACCGTCCCGTTCGGATTAATTTGAAAATGGAAAGAATTCTACTAAATCTTGGCTACGAACAACTTGTCATCGACAAGTTCGCCGTGGAAGGGGTGAGTTCTGTCATATCAGCTTTAAAATAGGACGTAGGCCTAGGCCTAGGCTTAGGCCTAACATAAGTACAGTAGGCCTAACGTTAGGCTAGGCCTAGGCCCAAACAAGTTAGGCCTAGGTCTAAATTTACAAAGTTTTCATAGGAGAGTGTATATATATTCTTCTGGATTCAAATGACAAGTTGTTTAATACAGTTTAAACAGCAAAGTCTTTGACACTATCAAAGAGGATTAACATTTCGTCGTGGCTATTGGCAGGGCATAGCCCTGCGGATAAGGAGACTGCCATCGCAATTCGCAGGGCAACTGAGCACGCGCAAAGAGGACTTGGTCGGACCGCCTAATTTGTGATCTCGTGTGTTAAGTCGCGCACACATCATGTTAGTAATGCCGACAACATGAAGTACGGCGATGCCTTCGATTCGTATAAAGAATTTTAGAAGGCATTAACAAAGTTTTCAGTTTTTACAAGGATACGCAGGATTCTACAGTATATATCTGTAGGCTATTTCTGATTGGTAAGAACTTTTGTTGGCAAATTCAACTGACCGTGAATCTCACACAACAAACACTGCCTTGCTTTCATCTGTGAAAACTTTGTAACAGTCTGAAAACTTTGGCAGTCTCCTTATCCGCAGGGCTATGCCCTGCCAATAGCCACGACGAAATGTTAATCCTCTTTGATAGTGTCAAAGACTTTGCTGTTTAAACTGTATTAAACAACTTTTCATTTGAATCCAGAAGAATATATATACACTCTCCTATGAAAACTTGTGTAAATGTAGACCTAGGCCTAACTTGTTTGGGCCTAGGCCTAGCCTAACGTTAGGGCTACTTATGTTAGGCCTAGGCCTACGTCCTATTTTAAAGCTGATATGACAGCACTCACCCCTTCCACGGCGAACTTGTCGATGACAAGTTGTTCGTAGCCAAGATTTAGTAGAATTCTTTCCATTTTCAAATTAATCCGAACAGGACGGTTCGGTTTACATCAGGCCTATGTAACTTTGGCGCGCTAGATATCGGTGTTTGCATATGATGCGCACTTTTGAGGCTGCCTCAGTGTTACCACAAAATGAGAATACAAAATGAGAATACAAAATGAGAATACAAAATGAGAATACAAAATGAGAATACAAAATGAGAATACAAAATAAAAATACAAAATAAAAATACTAAATGAAAATACGAAATGAGAATACAAAATGAAAATACAAAATAAAAATACAAAATAAAAATACGAAATGAAAATACAAAATGAAAATACGAAATGAGAATGCAAAATGAGAATACAAAATGAAAGCACAAAATGAGAATACAAAATGAGAATACAAAATGAGAATACAAAATGAGAATACCAAATGAGAATACAAAATGGGAATACAAAATGAAAATACAAAATGAAAATACAATATGAAAATACAAAGTGAGAATACAAAATGAAAGTACAAAATCAATATACAAAATCAAAATACAAAGTCAAAATACAAAATGAACAACAAAATATCCGTGCCCTTTTGGCGTTCCATATCCCATTGATCCCAGTTGTTGTTCGCATGGAACGAACAGAACACTGAGACAAGGTACAGTCGTGCATATTCATGAATCCTTGAAACCGAAGACTCTCTGATTGGTTCCCACTAATTACTACCGATTTGGTAGCAGATTTTAAAGGTTATAGTTAAGCAGTTTGTGCATGAAATTAACTTTGTCCAGAGGCTTTCCTGCGTAGCGACTTCCAGGGGGAGTACAACACCCAGAAGGTAACAGCCAATGTTTCCTGCTAATGTTTCCAGAGGGAGGAGGAAAACTGTCGCAGGAAAGACTCGACAGAGGCTATAGTTTACCGGGCTGACGTAACGTCTAAGGGCAGCACCATGACCTACATAGGCATGGCGGGGGGTTCGTTCAAATTAAGGTACAATAATCACCTTAAATCTTTCCGCCACGAAAAATATAAGAATGAAACCGAGTTGTCAAAACACATTTGGAGTCTTACACGGTCAATCTCAACGTACGACATAAAGTGGTCTATCTTATCGGTATGCCCCACACGCCAAGCTTCACGCAATCAATGCTCACTGTGCATTCAGGACAAGCTTTGTATTCTGTCCATGAGAAGCAAGTGAACTTGCTCAACTCCCGTTCAGAGCTAATCTCCTCTTGTAGGCACAATAAAATCAAATCCGGTCACAATAAAGTCAAACCCGGTGGGTACTATCATCGTAGGCTCTTTGTAGAAAGGTTCATTAATTCACAGCCATCTGAAGAGTGCGTTAGCACGAAACCACTGGTAGTGGCTTGATATCCAATTGTACTGATTCGTATTGTATATATATATATATATATATATATATATATATATATATATATATATATATATATGTATATAAATATATATATATATATATATATATATATATATATATATAATATATATATATATATATTTCCCTATATATATTTCTATTATATATATATATATATATATATATATATATATATATATATATATATATATATATATATATATATATATATATATATATATATAAGGTCAAAGTACTGCGTAGCACTTATTAAGTAGGTAGGTAAAAAAGAAGTAGTAAACAGTGCTAAAAGTTTGTGAAAAATTCCACGACGTTTCGGGTTTCAGTCCTTCATCAGGTGGCAAAAATGCAACTGATTGTTGACACGGAAAAACGTACAATTAAAAAACACACAATACAACTGGGCACGGTAAAACCGGCTAGGAAAACAGACAGTGTTAAGTGTTTACCACAGGTAAAAACAAAGCAGGATTTGCTGTGTTATAACAGTTCAAGTCTAACGTTCATACCATGTGGGGACAGGGTTTCAAGTTTCATAGGCGTACGTGGGTCAATATTCCTGGGGGGTGGCAGGGGCAATTTTTGTCCGAATTTAGAATTTTGGACCAAGTTGCCCGAATTTTCGCCCGCAAAAAGGTCACAATTTGTTTTCTCTGCTGTCTCATTTGCCCGAATGGATTCACTACTTTTGCCCGAATTGGGAGGGCATATGCCCCCTGCTCCCTCGCCTCGTATGCTTATGGTTTTCGCACCAGGCGGCACCGTAACTACCTGTTAAGATTTGGACGGACTGGTAAAGTCAGTGTCAGTGTTTATAGAGAGACCGGCGCTCTTGGATGAACCCATTGTCAGCACCGTAATAGAATCCAAAGTTTTGCAAAATCTGGATGGAAGCTCTGGCGTAGCTAGGATTATTGATTGGAGGTGATCAAATGTACAACAAATGTAAGTATATATTTTGTTAGTGTGATCGCAGGTCAGTGAAGCTTTCTGCGTGTTCGTTTCTTTCTCTCTTTTATTACCTTTTAATTGGATTGGCTGTTATTTTCTCACTTTTTCCCCCTTTTTTCTGTTTTTTTAAGGGGGCTGGCCTTGGTCACCGTAGCCGCCCTGGCTACGCAAGCGGAGAAAAGTTCCTCATAAAGTCGGGGAGGGGGGGGGGGGGGAGCTGCGCTCCAAGGAAAATTTACGTCTGAATACATCTGAACACATTGAACTCCCTGAAAAATATCTCGCCCTCGTGAAAGCTATCGGGCCTCCAGAGCCTTGTCTGGCTTGGGACACCAACAGTAACATTCTGCTTTACAAACGTTTTTGCATTATGTAAAGGGATGTTTATAGATAATAATTGTTTGGTTATAGGAGGAGTTATTTATGGAAATAATATTACGACAAGGGAGCCGTAAGGTTTCCTAGTGCGACATGAACACCATAAAGTGCAAACGGTAATCTCTTCTTTTCGGCATTCTCAAGGTGAAACTTTACACTCAACTGGAGTTCATGGTAACGACCTTGATAATGCAGTTAATATATTTATAACCCCCACTTTGGGAGAAATGTTTTAGTATATGAATCGCATAAGAGGTAACTTAAATTCTTGTTCTGTACGTCCTTCATGGGAGGTAAGCTTAGACTACAAAGTTAAAGACTGCTTTCGAAAAAATGGTTTTTGGACTGGTCGAGAAAGACAAAATATGGCATACTTCAACATATTAGAAGCTCTTTACTCGTGATCATAACCATATGTACGAGTTTGTTACCAGTTACCAAGGGGATCATAAAAGTAACTCTTCTCCACTTTATTTTCCATATCGGTTAAATTGAATTACCTGTTCATGGTGACAAATGTGTTTTATTATATAAAGAAAATGCTTGCGGCATTGTAATGCTGGTCAGCATAAATCAGTACATCGAGTTGTATTGAAATAGTATCCCTGCCACAAACCTGACAAAGGGTACTGAGACCGAGGAAGGAATCATACAGGCTAAAGTCCCAATTGAAATTATTTTGCTCATGGATCGGATGCCATGAGGGAAGGGGAGTTAGGTATGCAGAAAAGTGAAATAATATTTAGCGTACTCGCGTCTTTGGAACACAAAATAGATTCCTGACTTTGTTTGAAGTTAAGGGGGTTCTAGCCCTGCTTAGTTAATTTTGATAAAACAATCGTGATTGTATTAGGTTTTCTCTGTGGGCTATGTGTAGGTGCCTAACCTGGTATTTACAGCA
Organism: Holothuria leucospilota; assembly: GCA_029531755.1. NCBI lineage: Eukaryota > Metazoa > Echinodermata > Holothuroidea > Aspidochirotida > Holothuriidae > Holothuria > Holothuria leucospilota. The sequence goes on along the minus strand of CM055967.1, from coordinate 57,140,947 downwards.
TATAACAGGCGCGGATCTCGAGTTTTATAAGATTGGAGGAGGTCATTTTGCGAATCTTGAATCTGGGAGCACCAAATGCTAGAAGCCTCAAAGGGGTTTGGAGTTCCTTCAGCGGAAAAACTTTACTATTGGCCTAGATAATCTTTTGTCGAGTCAGTTATCTGTGTAACGGATTTGCGACAAAGCTCACTCGATACTCATTTTCAGTCTCAGTGAAGGGGGAGGGGGGGGGGCAGCAAGAGGACATTAAGGCATTGCTAACAAAGCAACTAGAAGAGCAGTTCCAACCCTCTATACGCAGTTTCACTAAGCTAACTTTTTCTAAGGAGGTCCCTGTTTGGCTTATATACTAATCATAACATAAACTTAACCACCAATTTACCCCTATATTCTTACATATCCAGGAGGACGCTCAACCTGCCCGGGTCCAGCTATTTTGGCTGACTTGACGTCTTGTTCTTGGTCATTTTTTCACATTTACAAATTCATCACGGTGGCTCAGAGCGCACTTTATCTGCAGTCCGGGTGTTTGGAAGGCCGAATATGTTATCAAATACTATTGGCGATTCACATTTGGTAAATATACAAATTCACTTTAAGAGTGGGCTTTGCTGCGCGTAATCGGGGGGGGGGGGGGATTGGAATGCCAAAGTTTCTGACCTCCACTCCAACCATAGTGGGGATGAGGTAGTGTAAAGCGCCCCTCTTTAGAAACCACCCCTGCTACCCTATGACTTCTTGCACCTGCCACTATAAGGATTATCATCGGTCCACTGGCTCTTAGGAGTACACGCAAAATGTAGGTTAGTGAATGACCCAGTCGATGACTGGTGTAACAATGTGAATGTCGAAAATACCTTCTTTATCATTGGCGAAAATGGTTCACTGTGCCTCAGTCGTCAGTCCCTCCTGCAGTCTTTGAACCGACCCCACCCTTAACCACAGCTTAACCCATATAGGTTTGTCCTTGTGCAACTGAAGAGTGTAGGCCTATGGCCCAATTTTGTTAAGGAGTGTGACAGGTTTAAAGAAGTGAGTATGAAAATCGCCATACCCCAATACACACGACAAAGAAGCTAGCTCCTTCATCGGGACATGGCGCAGCTGTAAGACACCAGCTCCCTGATCGGGCTGAAAAAGTGTACACAATAATGTTCATTTTCTGGATATATTTTTCGAAGTTTATTGCTGGATTATAAGTAACATGCCGAACTCAGCCACTAACACTGAATATTACAGACTCTGAAATGAAAGAAAACCTATTTCCAGAGTTACAGTGGAACAGATATGCTGCAAATTCTCATTATCTAAAATTGCAAGAGCTTCGGGGCTTCATCTCTTGGATCCCTCCGAGCTCCGCCCCTGAATCCCAGCTGAAGGGCCCTAAAGATGGTGTCTGGAGCTCATGCGTGCACTTGTGAGCTTGTGGTACACCTTCGATGCATTTCTTAATCCTCATGTGGCTCCCTCGGAAATAACTATAGGAATAACAATTCGTGGCCCCTTTCCCTATTTCCGCAAATCACTGAAAGACATTGCTTGCCATGTAGCCACAGCAAGGCGGTCTTAACACCCCCGGGGCATAGAGTCTGTTGGGTCGGCTCACCGATATCGCAAATTCTAAGGGGGTTACACCAGGTTACTATTACAATTATTCTCTTTCACACGCCACGGTATGAGGACGGCAGATGAGAGGGGGCGCAGATGAGAAGGGGACGCATATCAGAGAGCGGGTAGAGAAGAGGGAGTTCAGATAGACGGGAATAATTTAGATTGTATTGTATGTTATATACAACAAAAGGGCGAATAGCCCTAACAAGGGCTACCCTGGGCACAGTAAGCAATTGGCCTACGATGAAGATCGGGACCTACGATAGAAATTTCAGAATACAAAAATATTACAGCTTAGTGTCCAGGAGTTGTTCACTATCCACTTGAAGTCACGAATTTATTTCTTGCATGACTGATCCTTGAGTCCTTGACAAAGGGACGGTCTGCTTAATTCTTTCACTGATGTAAAATACGCAGAATATGTATAATGCTTGTTTGAGTGAGCATCGCCATACTGATTAGGCCTTCGTATTGTGTTATCAATGTCCTACTACACACCAACTAATCCTATTATTTATCTTCCAGGTAAAGTGTAGTACCAGAGGTCATTTTTCAAACTCTCAGTCATAATGATTCCATTTCATTTTCCTTTCAACAGGCCTATGTTTTTGGGGTATGAAATTGCCACTGTTAATCTTTTCTGTTTGCCTAAGACCACCGAAGGTGTCAAAAATTGGCCAGGCATATTATTTCAGTGTTTGTTATAGGATTTATGATGACCGATTGTACAATGTATAAACATCGTAATCCTCCTAGATCCCCTTATCCAGATGTTGGATCGTCGGACCAGGGAGTTGTGAGAGACATATTCCTGGTCGGACCAGGGAGGTGGTATACAATACGTCCTAGGTCGGACTGAGGAAGTGAAATCAGTATAATTTAGACCCAGAGGCGTACGCGGTAATTGCACGTAGGAGATTTAAAAATGATGGTAGTTGCTTTGCCCCAGGATCTCCGCAACAAATTCTGAATCTGCATTGAGATTATTCTATGCATTCTATAAAAAAAAACCGAAAACACTGAACCAGCTCCTAACTAGATCCATATTGTACAAAAACATGCTATGGGGAAGGAATTGTTGTAACCTTTTGTGAAATTCTTCCCCCTACCCTATCGTCCCAACCACCGTACAGTCTTACAGGTGCAATTTCTGAGGAACGATCGTGGAAACATCGTGCTTTGTAGGAAAGGTTCGTGACCCTCCACTGGTTGGCACACGTGCATTAATAAAGATATGTGCAAAACCTGCCCGAAAAAACCTTTCTGAGATTATTCAGTAATGGCCAAGTGGCCTCGAAATATAAGCAAAATAATGACGTCAGCTGATCAATTATTGGGGAGAGTGAACTATTTTCATTCTGTAACCAAAAAATTATGGGAACCACACCCCCACCCTTCCCATTCCTCTGTAATGCAGCCCATATCTACGTAGGGTGACCGAAAAACTTGCATTTAGTTTATTATTACCATGGGAGTAGACCTAATATCTTGAGTACTTCCATGCTCCAGGCTTCCTTTCTAAGAAAATTCCTGCATGCGGGTTATCTCCCACAATAGGCGACACACTGAAACTACTCCCAATAGGAGTAACGTGCTACCCCAAAGATTTAGCCAGAAGCTAAATCTTTGGGGTAGCACGATATCTCTTTAAAAGTGCAAAGAAGGGCTATCTTGAATGTCTTCGGCAAAATTGTAAAGTCATATTATTACTTATGTTATTTACTTGAAATCCACGGGATATCTTAAACTACAAGCAAAAACCTTAGATACTGCCTACCACTGTGGATGTACTTCGTGTACAATGCACTTACTCATTTGTTTGTCAAGGCAGTCTTTGAAATATTCTGGTCAATCACGCAACGGGTGATTATAAAGTTGACCGTAACCATCCCACAGAGCGTAAGATGCGCCCTGTGAAGCGTCAACGGTTCCATGGAGATTTCTTTACGATACCAGAGAGGACATATGTACGTGGCAATGGTATAGGCCTATTTATTTACAACACGGAAGAATAATCTGTTTAGGGAACCCATGACACGGCCTTATGTAACAGGGTCGTCACCATGGTTTCTAAAGACCTTTGAGAAGGACTTTGACAATTTAATTCGGCAATTGGGGTACATTTAGTGGCGCCTAATATTCTACCCACCACCTGTCTTTGGTTTCTAATATTTCAAGAGTTGCAGTCTGATTGGTCAGAGTGACAGAAATGTATGACGTCATTGTAGAAAGGTTGGTAAAAATATTTGTCTTAGTTTGGGGTCTTCCAGCTCCTTGGCTAGAAGAACTTCGTTTACTACAAATAGCTTTGATTAGAAAGTGATAAAACACTCAGCCTATTTTCTTACTTCTTAAATCTTTTTGGACTTTGAAGATGGGACATTTTACTGGCACAGCAGTAAGTATTGCATTATAGAACTTTTTTACTATCTAACTTAAACTTGATATTATTTTTGTGTGGCTCATGACCAAGAATTTATTTGCAACTTCAAGGCCAGGTAAATTGCAATATCTATAGTCTAGTTCAACCTAAAACATTGATTAATAACCATTATTAAAGACTAGTTTAGCTGTAGTGGTTTCTTCAAATATCTTACCAGCGTACCGTCAAACTTTTAAATATTCTCGCAAATATCTCTCCCAAGCCTTGGAATTGAGCGTTTGAAATAAAAGTTAAATATTTCTATGAAAAATGAAATATATTATTAAACAAGATTTACTTAGGGTCGCATTTCGTCCGATTCCACTGACTTACCCAAGCTCACCTGTAAGTTTAAGATTTGTTCGTTCCTTGTTACACCAGAGAACCATTCGTGTTGATTCATTATATAGTTATGATATTGTTACTGGCGCCAGTGCCGTTACTTACTATTCTAGTGAATTAGACTTACCAGATTTTGGGGTGGGTGACAATTATTCACAGATTCTCGTGTCTTTCAATTCACAGCAGAAAAACCCTTTATTAGCATGTCGAATTAAGCCATTTTCCATATCCTTTAAGCGAGCAAATGACATACTCAACGTACTCACATAAAGGGGGATGTGGCGGCTGGGTGGGGAAGGTTATGATTCTAAGCATGCAAATACGATAGAACGGAGACGTCATTAACATGGTGTACTGCAGGAAGGCATCCAATAATTTTGAAACAATAATTAAAGTTATCAAATTTCTCTTGCGTCTCTCAAAAGGCAAATATTGCAAGCATATTCATCTTAAATCAATAAATTCAATGAAAATTTGATTAATAACATCAATTAAGTTTAACGGGTATATAAATCCAAATTGGGTGAATCTGTTTGCCAATTCTAAAAATATATTCGTCAAAAAGTAACCGATTGAATTTGTCATGAGAAATCGATCAAAACGGTCAAAGCATCAGTAAGTAGTAAAATTGTCAAACAGAGTTTCATTATTTGTTTCTTTTCAATTATACGGTCACTGGCGCATCTGTAAGAGGATGCATAGCAGGGTCATAGCTGAGGGAGGGTGGCAGCAGGGGGGAAGCAGGGTCCGACGAGTGAGCCTCTGGTGGGGTCAGGAGATGCTCCTTGAAGATATAATTCTTCATGACACTAATTCATTGACATAAAGCTTATTATATGATCCGAAGAGTTCTTTAAGTATATACGAAATCAAAAATGTTGCCAATAAGTCGCTGTTTTGTTTTCCTCTTTTTGATTACTTGCCAAAGGCAAAACGAATCTATGCAATCACTCACGAATGTACCAATGTGCGTATGTATGTGTGTGTTTATACACCGTACTTGTGTGTTTAGGCATGTGTGTATGTGCTGCTTAGCTTTTAAACACTATATCTCAAGATAAGAATGATGGATACAGCTCACACGCGGTATATGGATTAATTATATTAAGAGAAAGATCCCTATTGATTTTAGTGGAGTTCAGAGGTCATGTGATGTCACCAAAGATCAAACACCAAAAACCTTGTAAAATACGGTATCCAAAAGTAGAAGTGGATGCGTTACGGTCAGCAGATGAACCCTATTGTTTCTGGTAGAGGTCTAAGGTTATCTGAGGTCAGCGGAGGTGAAAAATACTAAAGCCTTCAAAATTGCCTGTAAACATGATATCTCAATATACTAGGAATGATGGACACTTTTCATACTTGGTATAAAATTAATTATTATTGAAGGAAAGAACCCTATTGTTTTTGGTGGAAGCCAGTGGTCATTTCAGGTCACCGGAGATAATAAACCGACAACCTTGTAAACACAATATTTCAAGATTCAAGACAGCGATGACGTACACATACTTTCCATAAGAATACAACTTATATTCAAATCAATGACAATGTGTGTGAACATGGAGGTCTCGCTTTTAACACCATGTTATTCTTATGCAAAGTATGTATACGTGCAGGATGATAATGGAGGTTATGTTTGTGATTGACTGAATGACATTGAATTCTTTAAAGGCCCTCTCAGCTCACCCCAGACAGTAGCAATTCACCCAACTAACCGGCTAACCTAACTTCTAGCCCCGCCTCCAATTTAAACATTAACAACTGTCTATTGTAGTAGAACACTTCCAAGACAGAGCCACAGTAGCCTGCACTGAGTTTAAATTGCTCGAGGCAATATTGAAAACCAAACTGTTTGTGACTGTGAGCTTAATTAGGAACACGACTGACTGTCCAGTTATCATTACAAACCAGCCTGAGTGGTGCTATTATTGTTTGAATGAATGCTAATCAAAGTACAGTCATCAACTGGATTTAGATCTATGGGGATATGTCTAAATATATTTGCGGATGCCATAGCTCCTTTAATACAAATACTGTAGACTATTAACTTAATGCCTGCCTTTAATACTCTGAGGAGGAAATTTCTAGATTTAAATATTTGTCTTTGAACCACATAAGTATAGAAATCACCTTCTTTTTCAATATGACACAAATTTTTTACTATGATTATAGTTATGTTGATTTACTTCATATTACATGAATCTTGTCATGCGTGTTTGGTGCGCGATCCATTGACTTTTCAATCAGTTAAGAATCTGTATCGAATGTGAGATAAAGATGTGTAGCAGTGTCACAGTGGATATAAAACATGGACGAATCTGAAAAGGATTTAAAAATTCATTTTCCTCTTTTAACAATCCGTGAAGTCATCATGATGGGTTTTTTATGAGGAATGACGAAACCATATGCTCTTCCTTCTAACTTTTCTTATCGAATTTTGTATTATAAAACTACGGTAGGTTAAGTCGTCTCTTTTTCTACACTGTGGCCGTCATAGGGGAGGGCAATGGCCGCGCCTTTAATCGCCTATGCACGTAAGACAGTGGGAGGGTGCATTGCTGTAGGCTCAGCCTGGCCCTCGAAATCCCCAAATACGCCTATGATGCTTTTCATATCATTCATTAGTTTTAGCGTCAGACACTAAGGGGGCACTTCCGTAAATCCAACAGCATGTGTGAAGACGGCTGGTAGTGTCTCGCTTTGGTACATTCTCGCGTGCGAAAAGCAAAACAACACCCGTAGCGTATATTTATAACTATTTTTTATATAACGTGGACGATCCAATGGCAATGTACTTTTAAGTGTGTCGTATAAATAATGAAACAATTCTTTGAAAGTCAAGAGGTAGGCTATAAGCATGTTTTGAAACACATGTCCTACACGTGAAAAACCACAGTGAAACGTACCGTAACGGAGAATAAATTTTAAATATGTTTGTCAGCGAACGATAACGCGGTGGACTTCGGGTTAACTTACTGTTGTCGTATTGCTCAGTGAACGGAAACACCTGTGGGATTACTTAATAAGTTTGTTCTGTGTAAAAGTTGCAAGTAACGATCAAAGTCAATTTTGTCGATCGACGTTGTTGGAAGGTCTTGACATATTCTACTTCCGCAAGGCCGGATCTACCTTCACGGGGGCCCCTAACCTTTTATATGTAGGGGCCCCTTTCAGTTTAATTTATGGTGACATTATTTATAGAGTGAGACTAATATGCAGGGCCGTTGCCTGGGCGAAATCTCGGGGGGGGGGGGGGGAGGGAATTCATGACACTAGCTAAGCGGAGCACCAAGTGGCGTGCCTAAAGATAGTTGACATCCGGGAGGACCTTTCTTTTCACCTGAGCATGAGTGCCATCCTGGGGGAGGGTGCTGAGGGAAGGTACATGTGATAAGGCCTGTCTTAGGTGCACAACTGTGCTATCATTTGCAAAGCCTTGAACTGATTATATCTTTACAAAGTGTCACATTGTGACAAAGTAGACATTCTTCACTGTTTAGATTTCATGCTTTAGAAACAAGTTAAGATTTCAAGAGGAAAACTTAGATTTGATTTAAAGGGCATATGCAGTCACCCCAATTTGATTGAGTTTACCCGGGTATCCTAATTCATGAATGGCTTTTGAGGATCATGTTACAATGTTTCTTACTGAGTTGTGAAATCCACGTATAGAGTAACTCCTAGGTCTACCTTACATATGCAATATTTATGAACTAACATATCATGGAATAATATACTTCAAGTGAAATAAGAGGACATGTTTGAGATTTAGATGTTGTTTCAAAATAAGTTTGCAGCGACTGCTTATACCAGGGGTGGGGAACCTTTTTCCTGGGGGGGGGGGGAGCGTTTTGATAGTCATAATTCGCTCGCGGGCCGCAGAAGCGAGGACGCTACAAGTTTTTTCCATGGGAAGCAGGCTAAGGGGCCCTAAACAGGCCCTGGTGGGCCGAAGCCCCTAGGGGTTCTGGAGCTTGTACGAATGTTTAGGTAGTAGAATGTTCATTCACTATCTTTAAATGACATTGAATCACAAAGGCTACGCAGACCAGAAGTATCACAATATGACCTTTTGACTTGGTAGTAATAATGAATGAGCGAGCACAGACGAAAAGGGCGCGGCTGGTACCAGTGGCGTCACCAGACTTTTCATTATGGGGGGGGGGCACAAGGGGGCACAACAGTTCGATGAGGGGGCACAACTAGATAGCTTCGTATGCAGTATGTTGTGTGAACGCCGGCCTAGGGGGAGGGGGACACCCCCTCCCCTTTGAAAATTTTTGAAAAATTAGGTGTCCTTAGATGCAATCTGGTGCCACATACGCTACCTTTTTGAAGTAAAATTTCTGTCAAAAAATAACGAATTTTTAGGAACTAAAAAAAAAATTATGCATGGATTGAGAAATTTTCATGAAAGAGAAAAAAACGTGCATGTGTATTGCATCAACGATCAAATATTCGTTCGATTGTGGACTTTTCAATTAACGTGAAATTCTCATGATCCACAAACTGAGTGATTGGAGTCTTACCGGATTAAAGTGATCATAGAATTTTGTATCATATATTTCTCTTTTAAAATTTATTGGAATTATTTTTTTCGAAGAAGAAAAAGTCTCCTTGAAATTGCATGGCACTGAGCTTACATTACAATTCGCAACCCAAGTGGCAGGCAAATTCCATGGTACTGTACGTACCAAACAACACCATTCACTGTCTTGCTTAATGAGTCCGCGAGGCAGACATTTCCGCTACACTTTATCAAGGCGCGTACTCACACCTATTGAGGCGGCGAGGATTATGGATAGATTACCAAGACCGGCGACGCTCAGCCTCCGACCCAGAGAACACTGTCTGCTTTATGAGATATGGGGCCATTTTGTTATTCGAAAAAATACAAATTTCTGCCTTTTCTTGTCCTAAGAAGAATCAAATCATATGAAACATGGTAGTCAAATATTCTAACTACAGAACTTACAGAAGATCTATACATTTTTTTTCAAAATCTCAGATCTCAGTTGGGGGGGGGGCACACGGGGGCACAAGGTTTTCCAGGGGCACGTGCCCCCTGCCCCCCCCCCCCTTAGCGACGCCACTCCTGGTACCTGGTTTGTGTCTAACGAAACGGTGGGGATGTTACACTATGGATACTAACGTTATACTGATTGTGTTTCGCACCAGTTTTACGTGAAATATGAGAAAGTGGTATGAGCAGAAAAAACGGTTGGCACCTTGGGTAAAAGATTATTATAAATTACCTTTCAAGTGAATGTGGTTCTAATTTACATTTATGAATTGCCTCTCGGACCGGATAAAATGGTCTCGCGGGGCGCATACGGCCCGCGGGCCGGAGGTTCCCCACCCCTGGCTTATGCCCTTTCAATTAAACCTTTCTTTACCAGTTCATTGCGTTAAGCTAATAATTGCAGGTAATCATAGGCTCTTTAGACAGCGTTTATATGCTGGTGTACACAAGCTCTGTATCTTGTAGGAGGAAGATAATTCATTCACAGGAGGAAAACCCGCATAAGAATGCATCCACGGTGGGGGTCCGGGGAACCTTTATATGCGATTTCCCAGGTTTTGGGGGCCTTCAAATCATAATTTGGACCATGACATTTTCAGCATTTCTTCTCAAGTAGGCCAACTGTTATTTACAGTTTGGAAGTCTCAGAGGGGTAGTAGCCCCCTGCCCCCCCCCCCCGCAGGCTACTGCTCTGATATGTGACGTGACACTGTCTAAGCAGAGAGCCACCACCAGTTGTCGTGTAGCTACAAATAAAATTTTGGCAAAAATGCCAATGCTGGCAGATTGCCGGAAATGGCACTTCCCAGCCCTTTCAATTTGTATATAGGCTAGACTTTCCATTTTTCATAATTAAGAAATCCAGGGGGGAAACTCAGACACAGTTTGTTCCGTAAAATTAGTTTGTAGGGGGAAAACAGAAATTGACATTAACACAAAACCTGTGCATTCATTCATTCATTCATTCATTCATTCATTCATTCATTCATTCATTCATTCATTCATTCATTCATTCATTCCGTAAAATTAATTCTTATTATGTGTTAAGTATGAATTCGAAGATAATATATGCACATGGCACCGGTACAGAAATCCATGAAAGGAGACTTGGGCAATTCAGTCCAAATTCGTGTCAATTGCAACTAGCCGGCGTACCTGAAGTTAGTACAGTAATCGTTACGTCAATAACCAGATACGAAAGCGCGCTTTGGCATTCTGACGATAGCCGCAGCATATAATGTACATATGCTCAAGAAAATCCATACTGTATGGAAATTTCACCATTTGGCGCAGGACCATCGTCTTCAGTCATGTCAATACAAACAGTTTCGAATGAAAGGTGTAACTATTAAAATAAACAGAGTATATTCAGTCACAGAGCTAAGGGGGTTCGGTCACAGGGGGCGAAAATGTTATTTAGGGGAGCTTTGTAGCAATTAGTAAATACATCGGCAGTACAACGCCAGTACTGCTCAAACTTTGTTATTGATTCTCTACTTGTTTGAACACTTCTTTCCATTTTCCCCTACAATATTTACGGAAACTTACCATGTATTTTTGTCAATCATCTTATTTCCCGCACTAGAACGAAGGCGAAAATTCACTGAGTTAACTTAGCGTTCGTGCGGATCCAGGGGCGGATTGACAATGAACTGGGCCCCCGGGGAAAATGGGTATGGGGGCCTCCTCCTTCCCAACCTGAATCAACTTTCCCTCACCGACACTACTTACAATGGCCACAACCTATCCCACATAGGTTACCAACTCAATACCAGTCTTCCCTTACATTAACAAAGCTCACTTTTCAAAAAAAGTCTAATGTTTAATTAAAGTAAACAGATCATGTTATGTTTAAATACAATTATTATAATAATATGATTTAAATAAAACATAATACACATTTATTATACATGCATGTTACTAACAGTATATATACATTAAAGACTCTAACAAGTAACAACGTTTAAACTTTTAATAATAGCAAAGTATTTAACACTTATTCTATTATATTTATCAACAAAACATAAAAGTTTTCTCCGATTGTTATTTCCCTGGATTTCCGAATTTTCCGATTGTCATTAAAATTTCCGAATGACAGTGAGGGCCCCTTGTCTGTGTGGGCCCTCGGGCAGTGCCCTGTTGCCCGACTGCTCAGTCCGCCCCTGTGCGGATCCATGATTTTGAAAAAGGTCGTTGGGTTTAGTGGTTTACTTTGTGAGAGTGAAGATTAAAGACAAAAACCTCCCGAAGGATGATGGTTGGGAGTCCGTCCAGGAAAATGTTGAAATAAAACACTGTTTGACGTGAATTCCTGAGATTTGGCAATCACGGTAATTGCACAAAGAAACATTTTATGAAATCCCATATCATTATGAAGTGAGTGACACTCTACAGTTTTGGCAGGTCCATCATTCAAGGGGGCAGGGGAGCGGCCCCAAGGGAAGTTTTTGCCCCTAGAATAATTATTAGGACAAAATGTGCTATTGCGTTTCATGTCTTAACATATCTGAAAAAAATCTCACCCAGTGAAGGGTCCGCTCCTCCCCAACACTGGTTAGAGCACCCGACTTGCAGCCGGAAGGTCTGGGGTTCGACTCCTGGCCGGGTCATACCAAAGACTAAAAAATGGAACCTACTGCCATTGTGCTTGGTGCTCAGCATAAGCAATGGAGTAGGGAAAACAAGCCAGTGAGCCACAACTGGAAAAAGGCCGTGGCCGGCCCGACTTAAACCAGTTGATTAGAAACTGAGCGGTAATACCTCATCTAACTCTAACTCCTCAACACCTTGTCTACCCACCAGACTTTGGAAAATACTTGCCAGAATAACGATGATCACAGGCATATTGTTCAAATGACAAAGACAGAAGGTGCCAGTTTGGGGTCCTACCCTAAGAAAATTTTGAAATTAAAGATTATTAGATGTGAATTTCTTGCTTATGGAAATTATGGTATATACTCAAAAAGCATTCCATGGCAATGTTAATTGTTTTGAATAGTCAAGTGACATTGACTGAAAGATCATGTGCGTTTTAATATAAACAAGAAAAAAAACGAGGCTATTCATCGATCCGTCGGAATCCAGTGCTCCTTACACAATCACACCCATCCACATTCCTCCTTCCGTCTCAACTGACTCCAAGGATTTCGGGACCTGACTGAGAAGCACTGATCCAGGATTTGAAGGGGATTAGAGCCGGTCGAGTGGCTCGGAGCCACTCCTTCGGAATTTGGCCTATTTACAGGTGGAGACGAGAGCCAGAAAATTACAATTGAATGGGGCTCGGAATCTATAAAAAGAGACGGGAGGAGAAGTACAAGAGACAAGTACCGAAAGTGTGGACCACAAAACAGTCGTGAAGAACAAAAGGAGCAAGAATTCTAAAGAACTAGAATTCTGAGAGAAGCAGTCCACTTGGCCTGGACAGCACCCCCGAAGAAAGAAGAGAGAACCTAGAAACCCTCCACCGGCCGCACCGTCCCTGGAAAACTCAGGACATGACTCACAGGCGCTCTGGCCGGTGGTTACTAACCTAACCAAAGAGTATTTATTGTCCCAGTCAACACATACTTTTAGCACTAATTCAAGCAAAGCACAACCATAAGTTACGCGCTAAGAAACTTTCAGTTGGGGCTAAAAGTAGCTTCACCATCGTCGGAAATGGACCTTTCTACTTCCTTACGTGCAGATAATAACCATTTTTAGAGTAATTTTTTAATTCGGACTCAATTACAACAAGATTAGATCCTGTTAATTTTAAACAATGACAATAAAACAGCGAATGGGCAAAACCATGTAAAACCATGTACCAGTGTTAATTAAACATAGACTTTAGTATAGCCTATACTACAGGATTGCCATGCGTCAGTTACCCACATGACATGCCTCAGTAATAACTCCCTTGGAACATCTTATCAGTAATTTCAAATTCTTGAAATTTACTGCCATATAATATAATAGATCAGAGAATTAAGACTAGTGCTGCAGAGTTTATATTTTGGTAGGCAAGTAATCAGGTCAGGATTTCTGTTTGTACTCAGTCAGAATCCCATGTGAAAGCTATAAGCCAAAAAGGATACCGGTTTATGGATATTTTCGGGGGCCCCCTAAAAGTCAAAATATCGGGGGCCTGTAACCTACAGGTTGCATCGATTATTGGGCAAATCAGTCCCTGTAAGTTCTGAATAATGAACTGACGATATTGCAGAGACGTTACAGTGCCAGTTTGTAATTTTAAACCTCGTAAAAACCCCTCTGCAACTTGGAAGTCGTAACCAGTTCACCAACATTTACCGTGAATATTAAATTATTTCTTTCCATACAACGTAGTAAGTGCATTGCGCTTTTTGCTGCTGAAATACTTTGGTAAAAACGTTGGAAGCTGGAGGTAACTTTTAGAAGCAGAGTAACATTCAACAGTTCGGGAGATTCCTCCATTCGGGAGAATCTACTTTTTTCCCGATCGGGAGAAAAATTGGTCATGGGAGCCGCCATTTTGTCTATTTTACCCACAATCATCTCACGCGTTTTTTGTGTACATTGCCAATGGCGAATGGGTTTTGGAACCCCCTTGCAAAAATTGTCGTTCTAATGTAGGCCTAATGGAATTAAATGTATATTCGGAAGGTTTATTGTCATAGCTACAGAAAAGCCACGTCCTAATTGGTGGTTCACCACGCCGTTTTTGAGTTTTTGAGTCGTTTTTATTCTTGCTTAACCTTGTTTTTGTTAGGCTGGCAAGCTCAAACAATGTCTTGCATAAGTTTTCCCCCGTTCGGGAGAATTTTGGTTTTCTCCCAAACGGGAGAATCTCCCGGACTGTTCAATGAATGGTTTGGAACCGAAAAAAATCTTTGTCTTGATTGGCACATGAGTTCTACTGAACAAAATTTCAAGTACGATCTTCCCTATTACTTAAGAATTCCCTTGCTCGTTATGATAGGTCGATTGTTTTTTGAAATGCAAACTTCATTGCCATGTCTAAACTAGGTGTTATATTGCAGGGAGGAGTAATTAAAGTGCGCCCTCTGTTCCTCCCGTGAAAGAACTGAAACGTGTCTCCCATTTTGCCGAGACTAAATAGGAAAGAGCAATGTCAAGAAAGAAAGGAAGAAAAAAGAAAAAAGAGGAAAAGAAAGAAAGAAAGAAAGAAAGAAAGAAAGAAAAAAGAGAAAAAGAGAAAATGAGAAAAAGAAAGAAAGAAAGAAAGAAAGAAAGAAAGAAAAAAGAAAGAAAGAAAGAAAGAAAGAAAGAAAGAAAGCAACATGACTATTAGAGTACTAATTCTATTATTTGTTCCCTGGGCGTTATCTCTGTTAATTCCTCCCTTGTATACTTATGAATTAAACATAACATTTCCCTCTGTTTCTTCATGTTTATAGGTGATCGTCATTACCATAGCAACGTTGACTCTAGGCCATGGCGAGGACTACGATGACAAGATCACGATTAGTTTTCTACCGGAGGAAGGTGATCCGAGATTTGTTCTTATGGAAGGTCATAACGACACAATCGAAACCACTGTGTCAGGAATCAAGGGAAATATTTCTGTCGTAGTTGAGAGCGAGAACACGGATTATTTCGTCGTAATACCTACCGACTATAGCACAGAGGTCGTCAACTCAACTGCGACCTTTGACATCAAGATACGTGGCGTTTTCATCGGTGTCAGTCCTTTGATTATGTATATCGAGCACGTCTACACTTATCTGGATGATAATGGAAAAGAAGTGACTCAGGTGGAACATCATGTTCAACATTACACTGTTCGCTGTGGTATCAAACCCACCAT
Source organism: Holothuria leucospilota (assembly GCA_029531755.1). NCBI lineage: Eukaryota > Metazoa > Echinodermata > Holothuroidea > Aspidochirotida > Holothuriidae > Holothuria > Holothuria leucospilota. The sequence goes on along the minus strand of CM055967.1, from coordinate 57,125,758 downwards.
TTGGAACGCTATCTTTACCTGGTCGTTAACTGTCTGGCTTGTGATTTCGTACGTAACAATGGGCGCTAAGATAGATTTAGATGTGGTTTGGACTAAATTCCGTAGGCCCTTTGGGGTAACCATTGGTATCATATGTCAATTTGGTATCATGCCAATTCTGGCATTCGCCCTCGCCAAAGTGTTTCCCATATCTTCGGAGTCGGCGATCGGCCTGCTCATCGAAGGGTCCTGTCCCGGTGGATGGCTCAGCAACGTGTTTGCATTGATGATGGATGTGGACTTCATACTAAGCATTACGATGACTTTTTGCTCCAGCTTCATGGCTTTGGCAATGATGCCCTTTAACATGTTCTTGTACGCCACACCTTTTGTAGGGGAACGAGGGACCCTCAAAACCCCGTATCAAGATATATGCACACAGTTAGCTCTTATGATGATCCCTGTATTAGCCGGGATGTACATTTTGAGGAAACATCCAAATATTGCTCACAAAATGACCAAGGGTCTGAAACCAGTTTCAATGGGATTAATTGTCATTAGTTTGGCATTTGGTGTCCCTGCCTTAACGTATATATTTGTAACACCGTTTATTACCTATGTTGCTGCATCATTGCTCCCGCTTATCGGGGGCATTCTCGGATTTACTATCGCAAAAATTTGTTGCCGACCCTACCCAGAGGCATTTACCATTGCTTTCGAAACTGGGGTTCAAAACAGCCTCCTCGCCTCCGTTGTTGCGCGTTTCTCTTACCCGTTCCCGGAAAATTTCCTGATAGCACGCCTGCCGCTCCTCACTGCCATTTTGACGATTATTGAGGGTACCGCAATGATTGCCGTGTACGTCACCTATAATATAATTACTGGAAAGGGTAAAAAACCGAGCGACAAAAAGGATAAAAGATACGAACCGTGTGAGGACCAAGAAGATGATAAAGGCCCTGCGTCCAGAGATAATAACAACCCTAGCAGTTACACCCGACTAACCAGCGAAGATAGAGGACTTGGTGACGGAGATGAAGCCGCGCAGGATCATGAAGAAACGACAGAATACACCGCCCTTCGAAATGACGAGGAAAGGAATGACACGAGCGTGTAAGCTTCAAGTTATTCGATGTCGTACTTTTCGTAGTCGGATGCCGCACAATCTCCAGTTCTATGGTCCCACGTGAAAACCCTGTCATAGTTAGGGATATTGTAATAGAGGGCGTGTGTTAACTATTCCTTCGGCGAAGGAATACCTTGTCTACTACCTTATTGCCCAGTAGCACGGTCTGAGCCAGCTGGAGATCCGAAGAAAGACAAAGGATTCACAGGGAAGAAGGAGGTCTGGTTCGAAGTGAATTCCACCGTCTTTGTGGATAAGACTTGTTCTAATTTGAGCCGTGGAAAAATTAAAAAATCTAGGCTATTGAATACTTTTTTTTCGAGACGTAGTCTCAGTAAGTTGCACTTTTTCATTGCTAGACAGTCACGTAAACATGTATTTTAAAGGGAGTAAGCACTCGATTCAACCTTCCTCGGAAACAGCAACCTAACCTTACAAATCCTCTTTAAAGGGGCCATAGCATCACCCAAACATATTAAGGAATATGATCATATCTTTAAAGGCAATAGGCAGTCGCCCCAAAATTTTCTTTGAAAAATCAGCAAACTCTTGCAGATCTCCTCATATTGCATTACAAGCACCTCTGAAGATGTTTTGAGCATAACTATTACAAACAATTGGTAAAGCAAGGTGAAATTCTCCTTGAATTCCACAATTCACTAACAAAAATATTGTCACATGATCAAAATAGGCCAATCATGAACTAGAGTGACAGGATACACTCACTCTGTTTGGGGTGACTACCTACTGCCTTTAAGTATCATTGGTAACTGCACTTTGGTTGCCATAAATTTTGTAACAGTAGCTTCACTCTGGTTGGATGACTTATGCAGTAAGTCGTGTTCCCAAGCTCACACAAGGTATGGTTGTGTGGATATGGTCTTGAGCAATAAACCCAGTGCACTGCTGTAACTTTGTCTAGGGGCAGGGCTAGAAGAAAACAACTTGGTAGGGAGAATTATTACTGTCTGACAGGGCTGTAACCGAGTCCACCTAACCCATTTTTGATTCCAGTGGCTACGAGTCCGGGCCAATTCCGAGTTCAGTACCCTCCGATTCCGAGTCAATTCCGATTCCAGGTTTTCCAAATCCGAGTTTGGCCATTTGACAATTTAGCGCCTCATACAAATGCTTTTTGTACTATTCACAATTACACTTACAATGAAAACAACACTTTTCGGCAGTCAATTTCATACTCTGACTGACCCTGTAATTTAGTTGACTGTATGTAACCATTTACTTGTTAAATTGTGCACCAATAAACAGAAAAATGTTGCCTATAGGTAAAGTTACTGAAACTTTCGTTTTTGCGGACTCGGCTCCGAGTCCGCGAGTCCATTTGCCCATTTGACCGTACAGCAATGCTGTACGATCTGGGGCGATACCGTAGAGCCTCTAGTTCCCCTACAACTAACCTATATTTTGTGACGTTAAAGAACACAAATATTACAATTAAAGATAAAGCAAGGAGTTTACTCTGCAAGAATTTAACAATGCAATGACAAAACCATTGTCATATCATTCAAAAGAGCCATTCATGAGCAGTGGAATACCGGGCCGAGGTGCATTAATTCAATTTGGCGTTGACTGCATTTTCCTTTTGAAGTAGAAGATGAGGAAATCTCACAAGGCAAAAAAGTTACAGAGCACGAGAACGTCGGCAAATGATTATCTGTTCTCTTTATTTTCCCTTTGTTCAACGTATCTTCACTTGAAAGGAGGAGCGCGATGATTTTTTTCTTTTCAATTCCTCCCTTTTGCTCCTTATTCTGTTACTTAATCAAACTATTGTATATTTACAATAAGTTGATAAGCAACAAAGGTTTCTGCTATGATACGATGTTTACCTGCAGATCTGTTCTTGCGGATGCCGGTTACAAAATGTAACTAGTAACAAGTTATACTTCTTGCAAGAATTCTTTGGCAGGTACAGATTCACGGGTTACCTAATGACTAAGATTTTCGATGCATTTGTGTGCCACACATAAGGATTATACGCGCATAGAGTAAATGAATAAATCTAGGAATTTTCCGAAATTTACCAAGAAAGAGCATTTTTCAGTGCTCATAGCAGTGAACGAAGGGGGGGGGGGTAAGCGTACGAGGCGTGTGGGGGGGGAGTGGGACATATGCCCTCCCAATTCGGGCAAAAATAGTGGTGCCATTCGGGCAAATGAGACAGCCAAGAATATAAATTATGCCCTTTAGCAACCGTCACAACGGTATCAAAATTCGGGCAACTTGGTCCAAAATTACAAATTCGGGCAAAAATTATCCCTGAACCCCCAGAAATATTGACCCCCGTACGCCTATGGGGGGGTAGGTTGGGCACTTGCCCAGCTAAGCGCCACTCTGGAGTTTCTCTGGGAATTAGTTCATAGTAACAGCCGATAGTGTGGTAATGTTATCTAGTAGGCGGGTTTCAGACGTGGACGCAAATAGTTGCGTTGCCACAGCTTTTTCCTAGATGTAGGCTATTTTTTTCTTTATAGATGAGGGCTGTAGTCAAGTCCACCAAGCTCGAGTCCAAGTCCGAGTCCAAGTCCATGACGTCAAGTCCGAGTCCAAGTCCAAGTCCGAGGGCTCGAGTCCAAGTCCGAGTCCAGTGTTCTCGAGTCCAAGTCCGAGTCCAAAATTGTGAAAACAAGTTTAATAAGTACAGTATTTTCCGGTACTTGGCTTTGGAAGCTAGCAGTTAGCTTAATATGCTACGACAAACTGACCAAACAAATTAGAAAAACCTCATGGCAAACTGAATGAAATTATACTAAGAAACTGATCAATTACATGTTCACAACTGCAGTACCATAAACACTGCAGCTTATGATATCCTTCATAGACCTAACCCAGGTAACACAATGTATATAAGTCTAAATTGTTGCCCGTTTAAGAGGAGCTTGCTGTGGTAGTCCCTGCTATTGGACCCAATTACGCCTTTGCTAAATTGAATCCATCTAATCTACGCCCCCAAACAAAATTACAGAAACCAGTGTTCTTCACAGATTTTCAAGAGAGGGGCGGCTACGTACATGCAAAGAGCGTAGGCGATGGCGAATCATGTCATGTGCTTATGTGAGACACTCCGCTGACTAGCTGTCTTTTTGACAGATCCTACTCAGAACACATAGGTAAAATTTTACAAATTTATGACTTCTTTTGTTAAGAATATGTACCAATTGGCATGCATTTGCAAAAAGCAGTAGCCTATTGTCAACTTTTTTCGGAGGCGAAAGCGGAGGCGGAGCTTAGTGGGGGCGGTATATGTAGGGGTCGCTATTTCAGGGGGCGGCAATTTCCACTCAGGGCAGGGATGCCCCCTAAAACCCCTCGTGGAGAACACTGAAGACATGCTACCAGATAGCAGTAACCTCAGCTCTCTCACCTCATTTCCACAAAAAGACAGACACATATACACACTTACACATAAAAGGGTCAGCAACAATCCAGTTTTCTGAGCCTACCAATGTATTAGCATAATAGTATGCACATGCCGCCCGTAAATACTGTATCACAGACCAGATTAAGTGGTTTTAAAGGTGCTGATAAGGAACTGAGAAATTTTCCTAAAACTAACATCTTTTCATGGTACAAGTACCCATATTAACGTACAGTACAGTGGACCTACTACATCAAAGAAAACTATCGGCTTTTTCAGGCACTTACCATTTCTTTGGGAGAATTATGAAATTGAAAATAATAGGATGAAGAAAAAGGCTGGACATGATGGACTCGACTTCAGGTCCAAGCCAAAGTCCGAGTCCAGAGTGCCCGAGTCCAAGTCCAAGTCCAGAGAGCGTGAGTCCAAGTCAAAGTCCGAGTCCAAAAAAAGCGGACTTAAGTCCGGACTTGAGGTCGAGTCCGGACTCGAGTCCTCCAGCCCTGTAATATAGACGGGTAGGAAGTTTATGGACAATACTTTTAATTCTGTCGCTTGCATAATCTGTTAAAATTCATCAAACTATTTTAAGCGAACAGGACAGCTACTAACAAATGTTTGCCATAGCAATGTCAGCAGCCCAGAAAAAGTGGGGTAAGGGGCCGAAATTTTTTGCGGGACCGACGGAGCTGTTTTTACCATGTTTTGTATGTCAATAAAAGAATTAAATTAAGCGGCCGTAATCTACAAAACGTTAGGCTCTTGTTTCGTTATACATACAGGGTTCAACGCAATCTTTTGCAAACCTTTGGCGGGCTGCAGATTCCATGCCCCAATTGAGACAGTGTCCCAAACTTATTTAAAAGTTTTGGGGCAAACCGGTTCTACGTCATCGCCTTGTAACTAGCTCTTACTACAATCGCAAAGCATAAAATGGCCAATTTATCAATAAAATTTCATTCTGAAGGCCAGCGGGATTATCCTAGGTCTTTATCTTAGAATTACATGTGAAATCTGAAGTGCCATGGACGTCGGCAGGCAGGGAACGGGGGGGGGGGTGTCTCCCTACTTTTGGGGGGTATATAGTTTGTCACCTCACTTTTCCCAGATTGAGAACCTCGATAAAAATAGTAGATATAATTTGATTCTATAACTACAATGGCTGCTTCAATGAAACTAAACTTAAAATGGTGAAAAATAGCAAAAATGGCCGAAAATGCCTCAGATTAGGCTACACCCTATAGACCCCAAAATTTCCGACGTCCTTCAGCAGGCCGCCCAATCATGCCGCTAAGGCATCACACTTCGCGCTTGCATTTGATCTGGTCAACCACTTTTGAGGAGCGGTTGAAGGTGGGGGCGTATCTGCCTCGCACCCCGTTTCCACCGCCACTGTAGCTAGCATTGTATCAATCCTCGTGATGAAATTGTGGACATTTTCGTAGTTTGAAAGCATGTTTGAAAGATGCCAGAGGTACCTTATACACTAGTCAGTTGGGCCTAGCTACATCTGTGAGATGATTTACATTTTACAAAACGGAACTACTATTTGAAGACCAAATGCAGGTAGGCCTACCCTCATTCATTCTAGTATACCCACTATGCAAATGTACGTGGGGTTGCCACTTTTTATCTTTTGTTTCATGTCAAAATTCGTTCTTTTTGTCTCTGAATGGTCGCATTCGTGCAAGATGGAAACTTGTCAGTTTCTCTTTTATATGCAGGTCTACAATGTAGACCTGCATGTAGTACATGTAACCTGAAATATCATAGACGAAGTTTATCAGGAAGGATAGGCTTTTAAACCTAATGGTGATGTTTCAAGTACGGCTGGGTGTTACTATAATACCTTTAAACCTTTTGAAAGCAAAGGCCCACAGGCCGGGTACGATGTAAATTGCCTCTTTTCTAAGTTCGGGAAGTAGGGAAAGTTTCACTCAACAGCCTCATATTTCTGGGCACTGAAGGAAGATATGAAAATACAAAAAATGTACAACGTTTTTACCGTATTTCTTTTCCTTATTGATGTTGTTACGGCAATGTATACCGGAGTACAACTTGTATTTCAAATGGTCCACCTTTCTTCTTTTAACGAGAATGCAAAAATGCATTGAAGTTTCGATGATCTCATTTCGGTAGACTTAAGCTCCATCCACAACTACGGTCTCTACAATGTTTATGTTCTGGACCAATACCCCCACCCTGTTACTGTATGACAAGTTGCAATGATATCTACCTTCAAATAAAATACTCACAAGCATGGGTGTCCGCAGAAAAGACGAAATGGGGGGGGGGGGGGGGGAGCAAGACTTTTAATTGATCAAATGATCAAATCAGGGGATATTTTTTTACTCCCAGAAAAGAGCTTAATTGCTAAATGTTGGCGCCTTTTACAAGGGTGTAGCCAGGAATTTTCCTGTAGGCAAACTAAGAGTAGCGCCACAATAGTTTGGCGCGAAGCGCCATGATTTTGGCCGAAATGCCTCCCAGATCGCTGAAACTGGCACTTTCCAGGCCTTGTGAGTTGCATCTAATCATTTCCTATTTTGAAAGCTCATGTTCTGGAAATTTTCTAGCGATATCTTAAAAATAGTGTTGATGTTATTTTTTATTCAAGTTTTTAATTTTCGGGGGGGGGGGGGAGCGACCCCCCTTGCCCTCCCCTCCGGACGCCCATGCTCACAAGATTTTCAGACTTTGATCTCTGGTGACCTGAAATAACCTTTCACTGAACACAAAATATCAAACAACAGCATTTTTGTAATAAATATGGTAAATAAACACCATGTATAAAAGTTTCTTTGAGTTTCAAATAAAATATCCTGTTATGCAAGTTCTTATATAATGCATCTACATGCAAAGGTAGGAGACTGTCCATGCTTCCTACCTTGAGATACTGTGCAGTATCATTGTAAAAAGGTTTTCACAGTTTGACATGATGATCCCACATGACCCTTGGCCTCCACCAAAACTGACAGGGTCCTTCCTCTTGATATGCTAAGAATGAATTTCGAGTATCCATGCTTCCCATCTGGAGATATCGTTTTCACAAGGTTTTCAGAGTTTGACCGCCTAAGACCCCGATGACCTTTGACCTTCACCGAAAACAAAGTCCTTTCTTATGATGCAATGCATCCACATGGTTAGCATGGAGAGTGGGCCTATCCATACTCTATTCCTACCTTGAGGTACGTGTTATCAACGTTTTCAGAATTTGACCTCTGGTGACCTTAGATGACCGTTGACTTCCACCAAACTTCTGATGGTTCTTTGTCTTCATAAAATGCATCTATATGCTAGATATGACAACTTTCCATTTTTCCTATCTGGCCACGTTAACAAGGTATTCAGAGTTTGACCTCCACCAAATCAGTAGGGTTCTTTCCCTCAATGTCATGCATCTACATATTAAGTCAGACTAATTTCCAAGTTTCCTACCTGGAGATACAGTCTTAACAAGGTTTTCTGAGTTTGACCTCAGATGACCTTTGACCTCCACCAAAAACAATAGGAATCTTCCTCTTAATATGAGGCATCCATGTACCAAGTATGAAAACTGTCGGGAGTTTCGCTTCTTGAGATATCAAGCTGAGTGTCACAAACACACACATACATACACACGCACACCATCATGACTGCACAGGTTCTCTTTCACAGAAAACAGTTTCTTCATTGTTGAAGCCTTTGAATGTTGAGAACTTAAGCAGGGGCGTAGCGAAGGTGTTATCTTTGGGGGGGGGGGGTAGAGATTATGTTTTGCCGACGGATCTGGTAATGCGTAGTGCGAAAACGAGTTTTAGCGGTGGGGTCCAGGGCCCGGAAGCTCTGAGGTTTAAGTATATCTGTGGGTGAAAAATTAAGTCTCAGAATGGATATATTTTGTTTCATAATGCATCATCAAATACAAACTAGATCCCCACTAATTTTAATGTATTAAGCTATTCCTCTAGTCAGGCCGCTATTGTTTTAAGCGGTTGGGATCAAGAGGTCCGCCAGTGCTTACCTGGGACGTTTTGTCAATGCGACATTTATTGATCTGTGACCTGGGGAGGGGTCTAAGGGGAGGGGTGTCCCCCTCCCCTTTGAAAATTTTTGGAATTTGTAAGGTGCGCGCCTAGATCGCAAATGGTGCAATATTTGAGTAGATTTTTGCCCTAATGAGGAACCTCAAAATTTACACCCGGGTAGAATGTGCTTGTCAGATTTTCTTTGTGGGACATGTGTCGCCGTTTATGCGACATTGCCGCACAAATAGGGGCTGGCTTAAACACTGGGCCCGCCTAAGGACCCCTAGTGGATTACGGAGGGCGAAGTCCCCGGAAGCTCTGAGGTTTAAGTATATCTCTGGGTGAAAAAATTCAGTTTCCGGCAGGATGGATATATTTTGGTTCATAATGCATCATCAAATGCAAAGATTCCACTAATTTTAATGTATTAGGCTATCCCTCTCGATCGTCAGGCCGCTATAGTTTTAAGCGGTTGGGATAAAGAGGCCCGCCAGTGTTTTAGCTAGAACGCAGTGCGACATTTACTGATCTGTGGCTTGGGGGAGGGGGTGTCCCCCTCCCCTTTCGAAATTTTTGAATTTGAAAGGTGCCTAGATCGCGAATGGTGCAATATTTGAGTGGATATTTGCCCTAATGAGGAGCCTCAAAATTTACACCCGGGTAGAATTTGCGTATCATATTTTTTTTGTCCGTTTATGCGACATTGTCGCACAAATAGGCCTAGAGGCTTACTAAAACACTGGGCCGGCCATAGGGCCCCTGGTGGGGGTCCGGGGGGCTTTGCCCCCGGAAGCTCTGAAGTTTAAGCATAATCTCTCGGTAAAATATTAAGTCTCATGCAGGATTGGTATATTTTGGTTCATAATGCATTATCCAATGCAAAGATTCCGGTTAATTCTAATGTGTTAGGCTATTCCTCCCGTCATGCCACTATACTTCAGGAGCTGAACCTGTCGTTCAGAACTGGAACACTATGTGTTCAGCATTTGAACACTGGACGCGTCAGGCGTTCAAATACGATGAGTGGGTAGGCGTCCGGCATCCAAAAAGGGAGAAAATGTGTTCAGAATCTCAACACAAGCGTTCAAAATATGCTTTGAACGCCAGGATCTGAAGATGGGTTCTGTATCTGTTTCATTTCGGTGTTCAAAAGTGAAAAGCCTGAGACTGCAGTCAGCATTATTTTTTTTCCCAGGATATGTTTGTGGGTAAACCGGATCCTCAGAAGTTTGCAAAATGTTTTTGAAGTCAAGGTTAGGGTTTAGAAGACGGGCTAAGGATACCCTCTCCATGGGTAATCGGGTGCTGCTCCCATGGTGATGATAAAAGTGAGGAATAATGTGCAGAAAGTGGTTTTTCAAGAATGTCATATGACCCGAAATAGTGCACCTATACGGAAGCCGTTAATTCCCTTTCTTTTCCCGAGTTCCCGACGGACTCAGTCACTCGTCCATTAGCATACGGCCGTATAAGGCCGTCACATGCATAATCAATTTGCCGACGGGCCTTCAACTTGAATGGGCCAATTAGGCCCTAGATGAAGAGCCGAAAATCGAAATAGCCGATAACAGACTGGCCCGTTCTCTCTTTCTTTTCATTCTCCGTCTTCCCTTTCCCTTCTTCTCTCTTTTCCTTTCCCTCTCCTCTTTTTGCCGACAGACCGAAAATTTGCCGACGGACGACCAAATATTGGGGGGGGGGGGGTTGTGTGACACCCCCTCCGCTCGCTACGGCCCTGAACTTAAAGTCTTTAAAACTTCGGGCAACTGCTAGCTGTTCTGGGAGAAATTAGCCTTCTCAATCCCCCTCCTTGGCAGACCTCGAAGGATGGGGGGGAGGGGGGGGGGGAGAGGGGAGGGAGGCTCCCCTATACCTAATGTCTGATAGTATATATTAAGTATGAATTATGTATTTCGAAAGGTCATCTTTCATTGAGCAGGTCATTCAATTGCCATGGAGTACGCCATGCAGTCTTGTTTATCTCAAACTAATCCTTATGTGCCTTGCTCCCATGGGCGTCAATCCCGGGAGGGGGGAGGCACGTTCCCCCACATTTTGGAAATACACCCATTGACTTAAGATTTTTACACAGTAAATTTTGGACAGAAGTGGCCATGTCCCCCCCATCACATTCGAGTAAAGGCTGACCCCCATGCTTGCACCTGGTAGTCTTTCTGGTTTCCTGTTACGTGTCTGGGTGTATGTGCAGGCTATCACAGCTTCCACAAGAGAACTTCCATGTCTCACCCCATCCCATCATAACTTTTAGGGTGTGGTCAATTTCACTTTCTACAGCCTGATTGGTCATACAGTATTACCTTATTAATATTGTAACAAATATGGGGGGGGGGGGGTGAAGGCTTGAGGATGGTAGTGTTAAGGCCAGCAGGGTGGGGACCTTCCAGTGAATCCCTCGTCCCTGTCCCAACCCTTCACTCCCTCAGGTATCTTCCCAATCCCCTTCTGTCTTTTCCACCATCTCAAGCCCATTGAACTTACCTCTGCACTTGCTCCATCCAGATTTTCCTCCTGTATCAACCCCATTGCCTTCTCTCTCTATACCTTCCTTTGGATGTAACCTCTATTCTTTCCTTTCTTTTTTCACTCGAAAGCTTCTAATTTCACCTTTCTCTTCCTCTCCTTGCCTCCGTCTTTTTTTCAGTTTTCCATTTTTTTTTCACAGGGGAGGTAGGGGAGTCCCCCCACCTCTGGTACCCTACTGGTGCTAGAGTCCATTGGCTAAGCAGGTTTTCCAGGCCATGGTGTCAATCACAAGTTCCTGGGCAAGTCCCCCAGGTGTGGTTGCCTATTCTAACTTCTTCAAGTCTACCCATGTATGTCTATCATTATGGTGATCGTTTCCTGGGTGGGCAGGTGCATAACCAGTAACCTGGGGCGGGGGTTCAGGTGAACCTTCATGTCTTGAGCGACCCTCCCTTTAAATAGGACCTTAAACTGTGTTAGAGTTGAATGCTGCCATCATAGGGATGAGTGTGGGGTTTGTCATCTAACAAGGGAGCAGATGAATTGTTCACTGAGCTGAAGGAATTTCATCTTAAGATGTGTGTATATATGTATGCATGCATGTGTACATGGATTCAGCCCAGCCCCCCCCCCCCCCCCTCGAAATTCCTAGTTATGTGCCTGCCTAGGATACTTCATCAGGTACTTCCACTGCTGCTTGTGAGTGCACTCATGTAACATGATTTTGAAAGATGGTAACCAACATACATAATCCTACAAAGGGGCAAGATTTCTTTTGGGCTTTCCAATCATCTGTCGACATTGGGTGTTCAACCAATAATGTTTGCATTGTACAGGGTACCTGCAAAGTGAACAGTGACATCAAGCTTCGGCCGTATGATCATGCCATTCCCAAACACTTGTAGTATGTACCCTTGATGTTGCAGACCAAATGCCTTCAGTACTGTACTAAGTGCATAAAACCTTCCTTGGGAGTGCTGAATATCTCAGTACAAAGTAGACTTGGGTGCTTGCCCCAACAGGCTGTGCTGCCATGATACCGCTTTTGCCAGGACCAGTGAAGAGTGTGGGCCATATGCTTGATTTTTTTTCCTTCATAATACTAGAGGGTAATGCCCAATCATAATAGGTAACTCTATTCATGTGACTGCTATTCTACTGGGAATAATCCAGTGCTACTACTAAATAAGAAGCAGACATAAGCCTACTTTCCAGGTTAGTAACTGGTTGTGCCACTCTTAAATGAAAGGATTTGAGGGTGGCATTGGATTGGGGCACTGTTTTAAATTTCGCTACTTATCAAATTCTCGTTTTGCATCACAGCTGATTAGAAGAAACACTTTTCTTAGCTGCTTGTTTAAATAAACTGAATCTACCATGGTTTTTTCGCACCGAAAATTCAACTTAATGATAAATTAATACCATCAGTTATTTTTATGGGATCTTTTTACACATGGATTTTAATTGTTTTTTGATGTTTGAATGCCTAAAAAATTCAAGGTGGCTTTGGTGGGTTTACAGCTTTGTGAGTATGATTTTTTACTGTAATTATGTGAAAAAAGCCAATGCTTCCACTTACTGGTAAGCACCCTCACTTATCAGTGTCCCCATAGTACAAATTGCTGCACCTGTCTTAACCAAGATCACCTGGCTACTAAACTGTCAGGAATAGTATTTTGTAGCTCGTTCAGAGTAAACTCTGGTGTTACCACTGTAACTGGGGTGTCTTCACCCCACCTAACTACTAATGAAAAACTTTGGTAATCTGAGAGGAATCCCTTCAAATCTTCCGAAATGTGATTTTGATATGTCTTTGATATGTCAACTTTCTTGTAGCCTGACAATTCTGTTGTTTGGTATTGCACTGGCTGGTTTCAAATGTTATCTTTTCATTGTCAGTTACAAATATGTCGCATAGAAATGAAGATCTAGTTCAACGGTATCTATGAAGTTCTGTGTTATGTTGTTAAACCTGTGAATTTCTGGTGTCATACAAATTACTCTTTTTTCCAACTTAAGATGGCCACACCATGATTCAATGTTTCAAAGATGATAATATTGGTCCATCACGATGATTCTAAAGGTTGGTTTAGTGCTACCTTAACACAGCAAGTCACAATGAAAACAACAATGTCATTAGCTTTACAACATGGGATTTTATTTTAAAACATAAAACAACTTTTAGTACGACTGATAAAATCGACGAGCAAAACAAAAAACCATTTCATCCTCCCCCCAAAAAAAGGACAGAAAGAATACATTTTCATCAGGGAAAAATTACAAAAAGTTGAAGCTCTGCCTTGTGGGCTCACTCAAACACATGTACTCACCACAAGGTTAGTGAAGGTTGCTCACGACTGCTTCCATGCCCAAGTTCATCTTCCGTCTTTCTCCAAAATAATGTTTGTTCAGGTATATATGTACACGTTTATGATTTAATCAAACATAGCATTTTTGTTATGACTGGAGAAACACACTAGCATTTTAGACATTTGAAAACTATCAGTAACATTATCATATCAAAAAAAAATTATGTCATGTGATTTTAATACAAGACGTGAATTTATTGATAACTGCAAGTGGGAAGATAAAGTCTAATGTGTATCTACTGAAAAGTTCACATGAAAATTTTAACCTTCGTTCATGCAAATAAATTGTCTTTTTCATGTCAATATCACAAAATATCAGCCACATTACATGTAATATTTACAATTATATCAAAAAATGAGATTTAGGAATGACAAAAGACAACGCATCAAATCTTTTTCTTTCTTCAGTAATAATATAAAACCACGAGAGAAAATGAAAAGGAGCATAATATGTAAAAAATTCTTGGATCTATTTCTAATGGAAGAGGGAGAACAACAAATTCTTGTTGGGAAAAACTGTCTTTCTCAATATATTTTAAGTGCAATTCTAAAGCTATTCGGCAAATGTTTGGTGCAATGTTTTGGGACCATGTTTTTGTGAGATCACTATGGGTGGTTTTTGTTGTGTATCATTATAGCATAAACAAACATTTTGATAAATAGCTTCAGCAATACGGCAACATCATTATTGTCATCAAAGTGTCATTTCTGTAGGTAAGAAAATAGAGCAAAAACACAAAAATTGCATGCATCGGATACTGTTGAAAGTTTTGACCCCTGTTGAAAGAAATCATACATAAATAAAATAAAATTTGTATCATTTGAAATTGAACTTCTTACACCAAAAATCTTTCTGTTAGGGATGCACTGCATCAAAATTTTAATGTCTGGCTGAGATTTTGCTGGATGATACCTCAAATTTGGAGGGATAAACAAAGCAAATGGGAGAACCTAACCTACAATACCTTAACTGGACAATTTCTTCGATGCAGCATGGTCAGATCAAAAGAAACTATTGGAAAAATGTTAATAAATTTACAAGGTTACCATTACCCTTTAAGAGTGAAGGTATTTCTGTTGAGAATAATTTAGCCAAAAATACATCCAAGATCTATCTGGCCAGAACCAGATCCTGAAATGTTTTTGCTATCCGAATGTACTAGATATGTAGTGCATCCCCACTTTCTTTCTATGGTATGAAAATGACAGCACAAGAAGAGTTCTTTGTTTCTAAACCACAACTTCTTACTTACAGTAACACTTACCAAAATAACAAACAGTAGATTCAACATATAAAATTATGGGACTTAACATCTATGCAACAATTCAATACTTACTTGGACATAAGGAAAATCAAATACAATTCAATACAATCAGACCACACTTCCAAAAGCACCATGAAATATAATTGCACTAGCATTGCATCAACTGTGAAAGACCTCAACTTTTTGTATTCATAAAAGTTTTAGTAATTGTACTAGCATTGCAAAAACTATGAAAGACCTCAATTTCTTGTATTCATCAAAAGTTTTAAGTACTCAAAACAAGAAAACATTCCAAAGCTTCAATGATACAAAATAGCAGTAAAGTCCACCATAAAACATGACCATCATTCCAAACAAATAAATCGATTGAATTTCATTTAAAACTGAGCATTATTAAAAAACCACATGGATATTTAAATAATAGGGTTAACTTTTGTGACAAGATCCATCCTTCCGGTAGAGGCAAACAAGACCTGTAACACCCTACTCAATCTTCTGAAGGGGAACTCTCTGAATAAATCAAAAAACCAAACATTTGTCCAAAATTTGCAATAATTGATGATAACTGATCAGACATACATTTCATCATGACATGAGACATCAATCAAATTCTCAAATGCAATTCAATTCAGCTAGCATTTACGTTGTATATCATTTCCTCATATGTTAAGTCCTAATGACAGAATGCATTTGGAAATATTCCCATGGAAAATGTTTCTCTTTAACATCTTTTCAAATGTCCTATCTTTCCAAACTTAAATGAAGATATTCCATCATATGCATATGATAAATGTGTATCATTTCATAGCAGTTTCTTTTTTTTTTCTTCCTCAACAGAAAAACTTAAGCTATAAACTTTCATCAAGTTTCAAAAAATATACAAGATTCTTTATATTCATGCAATAAAATTGGGTTTAATCACAGCAGTCTTCATTTCCTACATATTGCCTTTACTGATGTAACTATCATGGATGAAATAACACTGTACAAAACATAGAATTAACCTCAGTCAAAAAATGTGGCACATGTTGATAAACTTTTCTTTGCATTTATACAAAACAACAGCATACTTTCTTAGTGGAGACAATCATTCCAATCTCTTTCATCCAACAAAACAGACACAGATTCATACAGCAAAGTGTTCTTTGAGAGGAGCATATACATAAACTTCAGCCAAGATTCAAGCTATGTTAAAAGCAGTTTTTTTCATAAAAAACATTTCAAAAAAATCAATTTTAAAATAAACTACATATACTTTCAAAGCAACTGACAATGTTAAAGCAAGGCATTAATGACTCTGTAGGAGAAGGGGAAAATCTCCTTAATTTCTTTGATCCCCCAGTACTACAATAGATCTCCACTCAATCAACATCTCACTGGTTTAACCAGCAAACTCTTAAAATAGGGATGTCCTTACCAAGGCCTAAAACACTACATGCATGAAAATACACAAGTCTGTCTGATGCGCAAGAAATTAGTCATACTGAAATGAACAAGCCCAACTCCCCTCCCCCAATGCAAGTTGAAAATATAGAAACTTGCCTACAAATGATTCCTACAAATCATTTTGGTCAAATGGACATAAAAACAAGACTTTTGTGCACAAGTACATTTAGGGAATCAAACCAACTTTTCACTGCAGTTGACACATGGGCCGTAAGTTGTAACACGCAGTGTTGGTAGATAGTAATAAAGGTAACGTTCTACTTACCTACTGAGCAGGCGGCTGATAGCTCTGCTGAGCACCTTGCTGGTATGCTTGACCCACACTTGTAGGGGGCTGGTATGCTGGCTGGGCAGTTGCAGTGCTTGGGGGTTGGTAAGCCTGTTGAGGGGCTGCAGTTGCAGCTGGTTGGTATGCCTGCTGGGGTGCTCCTGTGGCAGCAGGGGGCTGGTAGCCTTGCTGGGGTGCTGGTGCTGCTCCTCCTTGCATGGCCATGGCTGCCTGTTGGTTGTAGTAGGACTGTAGCTGACGGTAGTAGTCTGCCCACTGCTGGCTGTAGTCTGTCTGACCTTGCTGTGGTGGGTTGGAAAGGGCGGCCTGAGCAGCAGACTCAGCCTGGGCAGCTATATGATAAAAGAAAACATTATAACATCAATTTCTTCCTGGAGTTTTAAGTATGTGTATGTGGAAGAATGAGAAACTAGACCACCAATGGTGCAGAAGCTAAAACCTGTCAAATTTCATTCTACACCAACAGTCATTCTAGGAAGGTAATATCTTGAAGCAGCATTTTAGTATGTATTATTCTATGAACCTAAAGGAAACATGGAACCAAGTAATAAAAGGGCTCAATATTGAAGACTTAACTAAAAGCCAGTTATGTACAAGTAATCATGAATATGGGCACTAAGGTTCATTTTGCTGATGGACCTTGATTCACCTTTGAAAATTGGGAAACTTTATATGGTCACTATTACTAAAGGTTCTAGTACCAATACCATCTATCAATCTTTGAAATGCTAACTTCAATGACCCCAATGATACCCACGGCACTCCTCGAATATGTCTCAGAAGTTTCATGTAAATCAAACAGTAATTGTAAATTTGACCTCCAATGACCCCAGTGACCTCAAAATGGCCTCTAGATTTTTTTGGAGTCAAATTGTAATTACATCAGATGCCAAGTCTGGGTCAATCTTAATTTAGGTTAACAAAGTTCTAAATCAATGGTTTTGACCTCAAGTAACCTAATGACCTCCAAATGACCTTCAAATTATTTGGTGCCAAGTGGTGATTACACACACCAAGTTTGGTGTCCACCAGACCTACCATCACAAAGAAATTGCAGATCAAAGATTCCTCCCCCTTTTGACCACTAAAGACCTTTAGATGACCTTGGATGTGTTGAGCCTGACAGAAGCACTATTTGAGGAATATTATCGTTTATCACAATCTTTCATGGACATAACATGCTCGTTGAGAAAAAAGATACACTTTTGAGATTTTCACATAATAGCCTGTGCTGACCCCTAAATGACCTTTGACCTCCACTTCCTGTTGGTCAAAAGTTGTCTCACACCCATTAATAATTGTGTCTAAGTTTACTCAAAATCAGTCGAAAAATGAATGTTTGAGAGCTCCTGAAAAAAGCTGACAGACATGATCAACTGAAAGAATGAGGCTGATTGCAATGGCTCAAACAGCTATATCAGGGAATAATTTAGTATTCAAATTTTGTGTAGCAGTTTTGAGAATCTTTTCCTTCTATTGTGTAAAACCACTGAAAACCCTCTGGTTATGCACACAAAAATGTGCTACAAATTTTTGCATTTGTGAAGCAATTAGGCAAGCTTGTGTAGCAAATTGCAATGTGTTACCCGATAAATTATTCCCTGCATATATATCTGGTTTCAGCTAAAAAATTCAATACTAGCATCACTGTTTCCTCTTAAACTTTTCCAATTAAGTCAAAATGTGATGCCCATCATTACCTGCACGCTTGACTCCTTGATAAATGGGCAAGTAGCCCACATCTAGAAGTGCAAGCACTCAGAGTGAAATCCTTATAGCTGGAGTCCAAGGCCTTTTTTAGCAGGCACTGGAAACTCTGAAGGCTTAAAGTGCTTTCTGGTGCCACATGACTTGTATTTGTCACCACTTAAGGCAAAACTTGAGGATTCTTTTCACAGCTTGGTTATGTCAATTCCAGGGGCAAATTAATGTTTCTTTTCACACTTTTTTCTTCTGACAATCTGTGCAAGACATTTCATAAAATACTGTTGTCACAGATAAGCTGAAACACAGTTAAGTACTCTTGTTGAGAAAGGAGTATAGGAACAAATTTTCCTCACGACATCAAGGATTTGTGCAAGGTAAAATTTTAATTTTCCACTGTCCCAAATCTTTACATCTTGGACACTGAAATGATTCATAAATAAACACAGATCCTTCAAAAAGGAAGTTTCAAGTACTACATGCAACTATCATAAAAGAAGCCACAAAATGACAAGTACCTTGCTGTCTGTAGTAAGCAGAAAGTTGGTTGGGGTCCTGTGGAGGAGGGGCCTGTCCTGGCAATGCTCCTGGAGCAGCTGAAATTAAGGAAAAAAAATCAGTCTAAACAAGGTAGAGTGCAATGCAAATGTCTTGTAGTCTAATGCTTACTAACCTTTGCAGGTATTGAATATGTGACTCTTTTAAACAACAGACAGATTTTAACAATTACAAAGAATGACAGAAATCATCACATTCCATTATTTCCACAAGTCTTATCTCACATCATATTTCCACTGTTGGTTGGTTCTGATACACAAATATTATTCACACTGCGAGGGCCAAGCTAAAACTGTGACATCTGCTCTATGACTTTCTCACTTAAAGACGGTAAGTTGATGGGCCTTGCAATCAAGGGAATTCATGCACTATAATTCCATTAACTTTGAACAATGTAATTAGGGTATTCAGACTTGCGATAGCTGATTTGAGTTTGATATCTATGACTGTTCTTTGATGGTGAAATTGGTGATCATATTAAGGAAATTAAATAGCATAAAATCTGTGTGCAAATTGACAAGGAACCTTGTGAACACTAGTGTTATGAGAGCATTCAATGTAACTGCTGGATTAACAGGCATCCACTAAGCAAAGGCAAAACACAATTCAAGCAAGGGGATTTTGAGGAACATGGCCCAGTGTCTTCTACTCAGGCACGCCAGCTAAAGGCAAATATAGCAAAATGAGCCATAAAAAAGTAACTGACAAGGTTTTAAAATTCCAAACCATTAAGTAATTAAACATAACAGAAAACCAAAAGTCAATGACTTTCAAGACTACCATTTTTTGCCGTCTTTCCTGTTTTCCCAACTTTGTGGAGCCTGTGGGTACACATACAACACCATCTCTCAGCAGGTATAGACAGCAAAGCAGTGAGATATCCTGGACTCAAGTAACACTTAGCATTTAAGCAGTATATTTTAGGACCGATGCACATTGCACCTCTTTTTGTGCTGAACACCAAAACTAAACTCTCGAGTATGAAGAATGTTGTTGAAGTCAGTAGCTGTCAATTAAGGTAAGTGCTACCTGAATTAGGACTGATTTATCTAACAAGAAGGCAACACTCGTCAATGATTTTAATCACATCATTTTAGAGACCTTGTTCACCACCGTCTCCAATTACAGATGTACCACATGAACCCATGAAATACCATGTTTACAACGTTTTATATGCCGACAATGATCAGCCTAGCATGAATAAATTTTATGTAACAAGGTGACTGTATTACCTGCTGGTTGAGCAGCTGGTTGAGGGGTACTAGTAGCTGGCATCTGTGTAGCTGGTTGCTGTATAGGCTGCTGAGCAGGCGCAGGTTGCTGTGGGGTGCTTACAGGTTGCTGTTGTGGTTGTGGCTGCTGATAGTAGTTGTAATAGGGATTCCATGGCTGCTGCATACCGCCAGGTTTGGGCACCTCTGGTTGTGGCTGAATAGTAAATGATAAAATCAATGACAGTACTGACAGTAAAATGTAAAGACAGCTACAAACAGGCCATCACTGCTGAAGTTGTCCTACCAAATGGGAACAATGAAGCCATAATACATAAATTCTTTGTTATCAAGATAATTACCAGCTCAGAGTACCAAACAACTCAATTATAATAAGCCATTTATGAAGACATTTTGGACACAACTACTGAGGGAGCCTTTCACTAAAAT
The DNA here is from genome assembly GCA_029531755.1 of Holothuria leucospilota. Taxonomy (NCBI): domain Eukaryota; kingdom Metazoa; phylum Echinodermata; class Holothuroidea; order Aspidochirotida; family Holothuriidae; genus Holothuria; species Holothuria leucospilota. The sequence goes on along the minus strand of CM055967.1, from coordinate 57,105,494 downwards.
ATTTTAAGATAGATGACGACTTCATCAATGCATTCAAAGTGGAACAGCAGTGATAGCTGAGGTCTACTGTCTTGGTGATGTCCTCATCTAAACAGACCTACCACAAATACTGGTCAAAGCCATTTCTCTCAGAAGTGTATGTTGGCATAACACAATACAGCCCAAAGAGTGAAAAAAAAAAAAATACTTCTCACCCGTACCTGTTGTTGGGGGGCTGGTTGGGGAGGTTGTGGCTGCCAGGGTTGCTGGTAGTTGTTACCCCAAGGACCACCATACTGCTGTTGTTGGGGTTGTGGATGAGGTGGGTGACCACCACTGGAACCAAAAGAAAAACAATCATATGAAAGCGACAAAAAAAAAGCACAAAGAAAGGACATCAAGTGTACCTAAACTCTAGAATTACAACAATATATATTTCAGAAGTTGGAAAATGAATCTAATTCATCCAACTCCCATTTTCATAGCTTACTCCATCGCTGGGATATAAAATGTTGAAGTTTATTCACTTAAAGACAGACAGTCGTCACCACAAAGTATATTTTAGTGTGGGGTATCAAAATTCTCAGTTGGTTACTGCTATTTGATTGACATCAAAATTTGAAAATTCAAATGATGTAGACTAACTCACATTCCACACAATGCACAGAGTGTTTGCTTACACACTGTAGCCTTGTATGCTAACCAGGACACTGCCTGGAGCTAATAAAACAGGTTTGTGTCTGCACAAGGAGGACCTTTGTACACTGTTATGGGAGGCAATACAAGTTACTTGGTTGGGAGAACTCGAACTGTTTGGGATGACAAGAATTGCCCTTCAATTTGAAATTGTCGATTGCACTATAATTGTGATGTCCTCCTAGTACAACTCAAACACCTGCTCATGTTTCATTTTGAAGTTAAATTGTTTATATGATCTTGAAAAATTTACTGTTTTCTTGCATAGCATGTTGAACAGAGAGGGCATGTATAGCCAAGTCACCCAATAAGAGTAAGACAGTGATCACACTTTGGCACAAGGTGCAGTGGCTTTCAAAGAAACAAAGAAAAGCAATGGCGTTAGTTAAGTAGTAAAATAATGACATCACAAATTATTGTGCAATCCATCATTTTAAACTGTGTCGCCAGTATGGGGAGAAAATTAAGCATCCTAACCCCCCTAGATTATAGAAAACTGCATCCTTAAAGCACAAGATTGTCATTAGAATTCTATGTCTACTTTTCCTGGGTCTCCAGTGCAGGAGAAAATTTTGGCATCCCAAATGCTCCAAACTGGAGGAAATCCCACTGAAAGTCTGAACATGTAACTAGACTTTTGCGTCCACCACACGAGAATTACCAGTTGGTCCATATGGGACGAAATAATGGCATCCTGGCAATTGCCCTGCATTGCACTCAGGCAACTGCCCATTAAAAATTCTTCTGGCTTCTTGAATCTTCTGCGGGCCACATAAATGGATTTCAGACCTGCCAACATTTGAAAACTGGAAATAGGAACACAGTGGCGCAATTTTGGAGAATCCGCCGGCCTGGGGGTGGGGTCTAAGGGGAGGGGGTGTCCCCTCCCCTTTGGAAATTTTTTGAAGTTTAAATACTCTTAGATTCAAAATGGTGGCATATTTAAGGAGTATATATCAAATTTTTAAACAGGCAAAATTACAAATTTTTTAGGCTGTATTTTAAAAATTTAGATGATTGGTAGGCCTAGGCCTAGCCTATGTCTGCTAAAATTGTAGCCTAGACAAAAATGCAAAAATCAACACACCCCATCACAGTGATAAGTCTAAGGTTTTGTTAGTCTATAATGCAAGCAAATTGAACTTTGAACTAGTTACCGGCAGTGCTGATTGCATCCCTTCTTGCATTATAAGTGCACAAAATAAAACTTTCTGATCATGTTACTTGTTACTGTTAGGCTGGGCAGGCTAGGCTGCATGGTAATGTTAGTCATGTTACACACTTAGCCTAACACAAACTTCGTTTTGGCCTTGGCCTATGTGAACGATTCTTGGCGGGGTTTATGCAATGTAATCAGAAAAAAAAAACATACAAAAAATTCCCACCTAATTCATAATCTAAGCGACTATCGTAGTTCAAAAGTTAGACCTCAACGTAACCGTTAAGTTCAGGCCTAGCCTAGGCTAGACTGCACACATGTGCTATTTGGCTATGCCACACTTTCGCTACGTTACCGTTAGTATGATACGGCAAACTACGGTACCGAAAAACGCCTGCAGGCTCGAGCTTACTGTCCCAAAGTTTAATACTCAAAGATTTCGTTGCTGGTCTTCTGTTCAAAATTGAACACTGTCATAAGTACTTTGTTCAATCTTCAAATATTCTTTTTCATCCTTTTTAATCTCAAACAACAGCATTGCAATTAGTCCCACTGGTTATCAAACAAACATGCACTATGTATTGCGTATATACGTACCGTATACGTACGTACCACAGCAGGTGCGCAGCTGAGGTGCTTTGTAAAGCATTAGCTACAACGATCGTTACGGATATGTACTGTCAGTGTGCACATATCCTGAGACATTTTAGCGCGCACGCCGGATGTCGCATACATAATGCTGAAGTCTTGGTCATAGTGTTTACATATATATACACGTAAAGCCCATACAAGTTCGATCCACGAATCATTAAAGAGGTGCGTGACATGTGTTTTAAATAATTATGTTGCAAGGGTATTTCTTGTACTATTTTGGGGTGGGTGCTAGAAATCAGAACGTTCCGATTTTTTGCTATGTACGGACTCAAAAATCGGAACGGTTCCGATTAAATTGGAACGGTTGGCAGGTCTGGGATTTTGCAGGCCACAAATGGCCAGCAGGCCGCCACTTGACAACATAGGCTTTAAGTCTTCAAAGGCCACTTTAGGGCCTATGGACTCTGCTTTGATATACTTTTGATACATCTTTTGCAGGATGCTAGGCAAACATCTGCCAAAAACATTCAAATGAACAACTGTTACAGAGCCTGACTGGTGTCATAATGTTGGTACAACAATGTTTTCTTTTCACAAATCTAACAAATTTCTGAAGTAGCATTTTGAAAATTGAAGGGTGCTAATTTGAGAGGAATCACAACAAACTTCTTGAGTATGACAGTATTTTGTCATACATCAATTACATCAAGACTTGTTGTTTTGCATATGTCTGTACCAGAAAACCATGACAACTTCACCATAAAGAATGCATCAACCTACCCTGGTGGTCCATGGTTGCCATATCCTCCAGGTCCACCTGGTCCCATGCCAGGCCCTCCTGGTGGCCCACTATAGCTTCCTGGTGGCCCAAACTAATTTTGGAAAAAGAAGGAAAACAATACTTCATGGAAGAGAATCACACGAAAAGAATCAATATTATACACAAGAGGTATTCTTATAATAACAGTTAACACTTAGCACCCTTATAACTCTATGAAACACAATTCACTTGTCAATCACTCTCCCCCTCCCCAGACTGACAAACACCTCTGCTTGGCACAGTTTCCATCTAACAATTTACAACCCAGACAACTCCCAACCAACTAAATCCCAACCATTAACCCTTTCCACAACTTCCTCCACCCAACATTTTGGGTTTATGTCCAGAGTGCAAATTGTATAAGAGGAAATAGTCCCAGTGGGAATTGTCCAGCTATCTGGGGAATTGTGCAGGTGGGGTTATTGTTGTCTACGAACCACTACTAGCTGCATTTTACACATTTCACTTCTACACTTACTACTAGCCAGGTAAACTGAATCAGACTTTTGGCCAAAGGCAAGTTATGTCATCTGAAATAACAGGCACATGTAAATACAAGCAAACACTGAACATGAAAGATACTTGAAAAATCTTGTTCCAAAAACCTATGTGCTTGAGAAAATCATTTTCTCTGGTTTGGAAAATAAGAAAAACTCAAAGTTAGAACATACTAGAGCTGCACAACATTGGCCCCCCTTTCATCTATTTGTGAAATTTTTGACCTGTTCGCAAAAACTTTTCCTTTGTAACTCTTGACTAAATGGTTTTAAGATCAATCCATCTGCTAGTTAGAATGACCCCACAGCTACTTACACTGTTGACTTTCTCATCAATCAGCTGTTGTGCGTGCTCTATTTGGTTGGGGTTACCCCGGATGAAAAAGATCTTGGAGCCAGGTGGGTCCAGATCCTCATTGCGGTTCACCTCTACATGAGCCCCAGTTTGGTCCATGATGCTTTTAATGGTTTCACCACCTAGGAGAAGAGTACGAGACTTCCTAATTATACTGACTCATGTTTGCAAATCTTCCTTCCAACAAAATTTAACCTGACAAATCTTTAAATTCTATGCCACATCTAGCTTTCAAACACCTGAGAGAAAAAGTAGTCAGACTAGGGTACATCAGAAAACCAACCAAAACATTCCAATAAATGGTGTTCAACTGGCCAAGCGTATCTCTGAGGTGGGGTAGAGACACTTTCATGGGGCACGGTAGGTCTGTATTAACAGAGCTGCCAATATTGTCAAACCAAAAAACCAGAACGCAAAAATGCATTGAGGTTTCGATGATATATGTTCTATTCCAAATAATGCCATGATGTCCCATATCTTTCAGCCACTGGTCAAGTGCTATCTTAACATGTTGGAAAAATAATTTTAGGTTCATATTTGATCTTGGGAATTCCTGGGAAATTTTGCATTTTGACATCTGATGACTCAAGATGATGATCTTGGGAATTCTTGGGAAAATTTGCTTTTTGACTTCTGGTGAACCCATGAGACGATCTTGGGAATTCTTAAAATTTTGCTTTTTGACCCCAGATGACCTTTGACCTCCATCAAAAATGATAGAATTCTTCCTCTTACCATAATGCATGTACATACTAAGTATGAAATTTATTCAAGCTTCCTATCTTGAGATATCGTGTTAAAAACATTTTCAGTGTTTGACCCCCGGTGACCCTACATGACCTTTGACCTCCACCAAACATGATAGCATTCATCTTCCCACCATAACACATCCACATACTACATATGAAATCTATCCAAGCTTCCTATCTTGAGAAATCGTGTTAACAAGGTTGTCAGAGTTTGACCTCCGGTGACCCCAGATGACCTTTGACCTCCACCAAAAATGATAGAGTTCTTCCTCTTACCATAACACATCTACATACTAAGTATGAAATTTATCCAAGCTTCCTAACTTGAGATATCATGTTAACAAGGTTTTCAGCATTCAACCCCCGGTGACCCCAGATGACCTTTGACCTCCACCAAAAATAATAGGGTTCTTTCTCTTACCATAACGCATCTACATACTAAGTATGAAATTTATCCAAGCTTCCTATCTTGAGATATCGTGTTAACAAGGTTGTCAGAGTTTGACCTCCGGTGACCCCAGATGACCTTTGACCTCCACCAAAAACGATAGGGTTCTTCCTCTTACCATTACACATCTACATACTAAGTATGAAATTTATCCAAGCTTCCTAACTTGAGATATCGTGTTAACAAGGTTTTCAGCATTCGAACCCCGGTGACCCCAGATGACCTCTGACCTCCATCAAAAACGATAGGGTTCTTCTATTACCATAACACATCTACATACTAAGTATGAAATTTATCCAAGCTTCCTATCTCGAGATATCGTGTTAACAAGGTTTTCAGCATTCGACCCCCAGTGGTCCCAGATGACCTTTGACCTCCATCAAAAACGATAGGGTTCTTCCTCTTACCATAACGCATCCACATACTAAGTATGAAATTTATCCAAGCTTCCTACCTCGAGATATCGTGTTAACAAGGTTTTCAGCATTCGACCCCCGGTGACCCCAGATGACCTTTGACCTCCATCAAAAACGATAGGGTTCTTCCTCTTACCATAACGCATCTACATACTAAGTATGAAATTTATCCAAGCTTCCTATCTCGAGATATCGTGCTAACAAGGTTTTCGGAGTTTGACCCCCGATGACCCCAGATGACCTTTGACCTCCACCAAAAACAATAGGGTTCTTCCTCTCAATATGGGGCATCTATGTACCAAGTTTGAGAACTGTCAGAGTTTCCCTTCTTGAGATATCGTGTTAACGAGCAAAGTGTCACAAACACACATACACACACACACGCACATACACACATACGCCATCACGAATGCATTGGTTTCTCTTATCATCGAAACCAAAAAGGAACTCAAATGGCAAAAAACAGAATTTCCAGCAGAAAAAAAAACAGAATCTTACAAAACAAAACTTACAACCTTCTGCAATACCTGCACAGCATACTATTTTTTGACAAGTTGTACGATCTGTGCCGAGGTCATGATAATGGGGTCTGGGGAAACTGAGTTTACTCCACTTGTACAGGAATGCAAGCACTATGGGCAAATATCTGGCATCTGCTGTGAAGTACACGTATCGTATGTGCAGGAGATGTATGGCTAATTATGGAGTTAGTGCAAACTGCAAACTTATCAATGCATAACACTATGTATGGTAAATGAGCCTATAATTCAGAATTTAAAAAAAAAAGAATTTGACAAGAAAAAACAGAATGCCATATTTTTCTCCCAAAAAAAAGAATTATTCTGGCAAAAACAGAATGGTTGGCAGTTCTGTGTTAAGGCACTTTTTTTTCCAAAAATTTTGATAAGGGAGAGGATTTCTCAGGGGTGTCCTTCCTTCACACGAGCTACAGGCAAGAAAATTGGCAGTATGTTTATAGTACTAGAGACAGTATGGTTATTATACTAGAGATAGTACAGTTATTATACTACAGAAGGGTGATTTATCTCCTTTCTGTTACTGATAAAACATGCCTGTATTACAGATTGATTGTAGGCTACAAGAAATAAGGGTCTATGTATAATTTTACTGGTTCTGCTAAATTTTGCATCTGGAAATACTGATACTACCAGTACTTTGCAAACAGTACAGCAGGTACTAGATTTTGGCGATACTGTAAGACGGTAGTTCAGATCTGTGCTTGATCATGATCATTGGCACTTTGAATCATTAACTTTGAAAGATTTTCCATCACCTACCAAAAGATGGGACAGGCAAGGAAGACACACAACTTTATACTCTCACGTGTTTTGCTAGTCTAGAGCTAACAGTGTATGCAAACAATGATCATGTACATCACATACTTTACACACACTGAGCAGAGTTTAGAGTCAAGGACCTTTACCTTTTCCAATGACCATGCCACACTTCCCTTCTGGTACATAGTGTTCCACTGGGTCTCCTCGAGGTGGCCCGTACCCACCTCCATACCCTCCTCGTCCACCAAATCCTCCTCGACCTCCACGAAATCCTCCCCTGCCACGCCCTCTGCCTCTTCCTCCTGGTCCCATCTACAAACAAAGCAATTAATGAAGAAGTTCACAATAAATATCTTCTGACTTGATTTGCCTTACTGGTTGCATCAGTTAGACCACTTGAATTACAGCAGAAGAAAAGCACTTGTGCTGCTTGGTTGGGGGCAGTGTTCTGATAATGACCAGTGACTGTAAGATTCCCTGCTACCATTTCATGAAGGAAATTACAGTGTAAAGTTTTCCCACTCCTTTCTAACTTGACTTTATACACCAATTGACAGATGTATGATACCTCTTTATTTGACAAACTCAAAAAAGTTTTGGAAGGGGGGAAATAAGAACTTCATCTTCCTGTGTAAACACTGGTTAAGGGTATTTGCTACCAAGTTCCACAGGAAGGTATTCAACTTCTCCAGTCCTATGTTCCCCATCTCTTAGTCTAGAAGGTTAGCATGTGCCTAAAGTAAGGTTAAAACAATGTGGCAGGACTTCCAAACTCAAGTAATCTTTACAATGCAAACAAAAAACCAAGCACTGTTAGTACACCCTAGATTCTAACCAGAGTTGTCAACTAACATTTTTCACTACTAAATTCAGGTACATTCATGCCTTGCATTTTGAGGCGTGCGACTGCGATCGCACACCACCACTCACCCAAAATCACTGTGAGGAGTGAGATTTTTTGCACACCTAGAATGGGAACCCACAAAAATCTATTAAAGTTTAATAAAACAGCGCACCTAACACACTCCTTAATTTCCTCAGGAGTGTGATTTGTAGCACACCTGGAAAATCTAAAACTCAAGGCCTGTAAATCTGGTAGTAAAAGTCTCAACTGGCATTAAGATCTGATGATTTGACAGTAAATCAAAAATCCAAAAGAAGACTGATACAGTGAAATTTTAATACTTTTCAGTGTTTTTGTGACCTTTTCTCCAAATTGGTAGTGAAAGGAGGGATTTGGTATTTTTTGGACAAGAATTTGATAGTAAAGTGTGGTTAACAGGCAACCCTTGTTCCAACCGCCCGCCCACCAAAATCTGCCTACCAAGACCTAAAACTAGCCCTTATTTCTACTACCTAAAGCTTTCCCCAGATTAGACAATTACCCGGCACTCAAATTCGGCTAGCTACATCCATGTTCCAACTGCTTTAAGAAGTACTGCTTCATTATTATAGTAATTTACTACTTGACATTACTTTCTAGTCTTTATGCATCCAACTAGTAAAACCGTTTACACTAAATTTCAATGCAATGACAATAAGTTGTTTACAATTGTGGCAATCTTAGGCTAAAAATGGTTTAAAGTAGTAGTTTTTAAGATTTTGGATGATTTGGGCTTAAGAAACCTAGGCATACCAACTGTTTTCCTTACTTAGGCTACTGTTCCTTTAGTTTTAAAGCGGTCATACATAAACTTACTTAAGGTTCTTTAAAAGCATTTGTTGTTAACAATTACAATTTAATGCTTTACAAAATGCAGAAAAATTTAAGGCTTACAAGGAAATTTCAACTTATCTCGATAGCACGTAGCATTTGGAAAATACTTATTTCTAAAGAATTGCACCTTTTTCAGATATAGTGTCTGACAAAAATATCTGTTATGTCATTGATGAAACACAGCTTTATATTTCTATTATGACATTGACACCACTTTACAGCATATTTAATAATTCTACCCTACATATGGCACAGTTTCATGTCAGATTCACACAGTTCAAGATATTCAACCATTCCAATTAAGTCAAATTTCACGAACTAACGAGGTATTTAAAAAAAAAAACAGAACTCTGAGGCAATGTACCTACTTTACATTCTATGACCTCAAGGAAAACTGGACACATTTCTTAACAAAAGTAATAAATCTTTAAAATGGGATACTTTGAGTTAGGAATACAGTATGGCTACAGGGTTTAGAAGACTTACACTGACTTTCTCTTTCTTTTATCTTTCACCCTAATGAAATGCTACTGAATCAGTACTTTTTTTTTTAGTTTTCAACTTTCCCATGATGCCTAAGAGTTATCAGTGATGGCTCAGACAAAAGAGTACTGGAAGGTTTATCACCACAATCTGTAAGACAGGGCAAGTTATTGTCATCATGGCCAACCACAGATAAAGACATTGACTCAACCATGAATCGTTCACAATGCCACAGGTTTAAACGATCCCACAGTAACATACACTGGTTGACTCAGTCTTACATTTATGCACTGGATTTTGACCCACTTCTACAGCCAAGGAGAGTGGCACTCACAATAGGCAATTGTTTTCATAACATGGTGCTTTTGTTACTGAGAGAAAGTAGGGTTATGCATTGTTGCACTGCCCTAAAAGCAGAAATCCAAAGTTCCATACACCTGAAAATGACACCAAATGAATACCCAACTGTCAGGGTATCCCATACAGTAGGACTAATCTGTAAAGGAGTATAATGATGCAAGTTCACAACCAATGCTCGCACCACCATCATGGACAAAACAAGATCTGCATCACAAAAATGTGACAAATGCTTTTAGCACTCAGACAGCGTGGTAATTTTGATGATCCATTATGACCCATGTAGTAACACCATTACTGTACCTGGTATCAGCTTGAGACTTACCTTAGCACTGTCAAGTATTTCTTGTATAATCTCAACTGCTCTATCTACAGATTGTGTGCTTCCACTGATGAGAGCTACCCTATTTGGGGATAAAGGATCATCTGCAACAGGACAACAGGACAGGAAAAATGAAAAAAAAAAAAAAAATGATGTAACACCATTTACAACTTTGCTTGAAATGAATAATTAATCACATATATGCCAAAAGACACTTCAAGTGAGTCCCTCAGTCACATCACAGATTTGCATATGTATGTCGCTAACGCTTATTCATGGTGCAGGTGCAAAACAAATGTTTCTTGTAAAATGATCCAACTTTTGACAAAATTTGCAACTAAAAAGGGTTCTTATAAGGTAAAGTACGGGTCTGCCATCTATACTGCTGGCATGTCAGGTGAAAAAGACACTGAGTAAATTTCTGTACAGTGATAAAAGGTGTTTTAGAGCTGAAATTCTATACCAGTGTTTTCATTTTTTTTAAGTATTTCCAATTCCCCAAGGAAAACTACAGCCCTTTCAGTTCATTTGGGAGAAGGGGGAGGGGAAATGAAAGTTTTTGGTAATTTCAGAGTTTATGTGCACCTCTGAAACTTTGTTATTATTGCACATTTTCACCTATCAAAGTGGATTTATTTTGCATCACTATGGGACATCATCATATGTTCAAAGTTATGTGATTCAAAAAATCAATAATGGTGTGCACAACTTAAGGCTGAACCAGGACATTTGCCCAACAACTACTGAAATCACTTTTAGGGCAACAAGCAACTCAAAGGGGACATGACTGCTAAATTTTGGGAAAATTAAATGCACAGTTCATGTAATTCACTTCTAAACTGTGGAAACACTGCCCTATCCCAACATACCTTCTTTGAACTGCACCTTAGCACCAGTATCTATTTGGATGTTCTTAATGGTGTCGCCTGATCTACCAATCACCATGCCGACCAATGGTTTAGGAACTGGGATCTAGAATTGATATAAAAATGCCAACTTTGTCACTGAATAAATATATGTCATCTTTAGCACATTTAAACCACTTACAAACCTTGGCCTGATATGTGCATCAAACATGGAATTCAGCTTAAAATGACTCATGAGTAATCATAAAATGGAACCATATGTAGAAACACAATGGTTACTTCACTATATGCTTAAATTATATCAACATTACTAAATCATATGGAATATGCATATCATATAACTGAAAATATTAGTGTTGTACAGATATTAAAAGAAGTAGATATTACCCATAACAGTATTTCCATTCTCAGTACAGGCTGATACTGATGGGATACTGTTATTTGATATATGAGATTACAAAAGTGTAGGCTAGGGGCAGCTGACACTATGCATCATGCCATTTTTATAGGGTCAAATATTGGGACTTAACGGTACTAAAATAACATATCCATTTTGTGAAGTATACAACAAAAATATCCATCAGGTAGTGTTGGCATTGTAGGTAAATTTAAGCATTAACAATACAGGATGAAAATGGGAAATGTGAGCTACTACTGATATTGAATACCCATCATCTGTTCAACACTACAAAATACCCACTAAATTTGTACATGGAGAGGCCACTATCAAAAAGGTTAATTGTTAGATAAATGCACAATTGTCAAAATATACCACTCACCTCTTTTCCAGTGCCCTAGAATTTCATGGGAAAAGAGAAAGTACATATGTCAATGAAGTATTAACAGGGACACTTTTAAGAGTAGTATCAGAGCTATTTTTTTTAAATTGAACCATCTTGCAAATTAGACAAACAAATATGGCTCAACTATCTTCAGCTCTTCATCCATCTGACCACCCTCCCTCATACAAACACGTAAAAAGCTTTCCATGCCTTAAGAAATACAGTTGAAAATATCCTTTGAACACTGGCATCTGCAAATCGATTTTTGTGACTAACACATGCAGATTTCCTTTAAAGATACAGTATAAACTAAACACTCTTCTGTTAACTGTCATCTTATGGTTGCAGCTCAGACAAAAAGAGTACTGGAAGGTTTATCACCACAATCTATAAGACAGGGCAAGTTATTGTCATCATGGCCAACCACATCAAGTGTTGAAGAGGAACTTTGGACGGCAGATCTGTAGCAAATGAACATAACTAATTCACAATGCGTTTTGAATGGACAAGATTGAACTCTAGTTTTCACCTGGTCAGGTTCAAAACCCTGTATAAAGGCAATGGCACCACAGCAACTACAGAACTTACCTCATTATTTATTAAGTCTCGTACCGCTTGCTCTGCAGCCTATTAGAGAAAGGGAAGGAGAATAAAGCATGATGTTACATTAAAAAAGCAGTTGTCAACTTCACCTGAGAGAGAAAATCTCTAGATATATTAGGTTTAACAGTCAGGTCTACAAAAGTGATTTTTTTTGTGGTAAACAAGAGGGATGTTCTGGTTGCTATTGACAACCACATAGCTGGATACTATTTAACTACTGATAAACTCAGCAAAATGAGACACTCTTATGTAGCAGCAAGGGACTCTCCAATCCTAGGCATTGTGCCTTAAGGCCCTTCTGGACCATGAACCAATTAACCCCATTTGAGAAACTGGCCCCAGATTCAGGTATCCTCATGAAGTTAACACTTACCAATACCTACAAAAAGTTTACAGAAAGTATTGTAGTAATAGTTTCATGACCCCAGCCCATTCCAAGTGGAACCTGTTTCATCTAATATACACCTTAAAATTTAAATAAATCTGATATTAAAGCATGGTATCTTACCAGGGGTGGGGGGGGGGGGGGGGACAAGAAAGGATTAACAGTGGACCTTGTTTCAGTTCATATTGATTTCCTCAGTGAAGATCTTACCTTAACTTTTTCTTTGTCACCACTTATCCTCAAGGGTTTAGCTTGGCCTGTGTTCTCTGTGCCATCTTGGATCATAGCCATGCGGACTTGGAGTTTACTCTGTGTGGAAAAACATGGCATTAGACTAGCAAATAAATGCAATATTTTGCTGTTCTCCTCTCCAAATGGGACTACTTCTATTGCTTCAGCACATTTTTGGCCAATTGCATCATGGATGTTACCATAGAAGTATTTATGTTCATATTTGGTACCATAGAAGTATAAATGTTAGTACTAGGTATTGTCTATGAGTAACAGATAATAGCATAAAACTAAATTAGTTTCTTACTTCCTGATCCAAATATGGCTGAAATGCTACTTAAATTTACACACAATCACAAGCTTTGCCTCAAACTTGTGCATTACATTGGGTTTAATTCTGTACTGACTATGCACACTATAAATATATTTTTCACGATACAATTACCGAACTGATTTTGCCAGTCGCAAGTGTGGGAATGCTAAATACTTAGAAAGTTAGCTGGGCAGCTGCATCTCATTAAAGGAACTGAGTCACTGTAAAGAGCAGTTTCACTGACGACATGATCTTTGGTTTTGAAGGGCAAGATCGCGTCTCTTTGGTTCTGAAGGGCAAGCATCCATTGAGTCACAGTAGTATCTACAGTTATGCTGTGCCCGTGTGCTGTAAATACGCTTTCTGCATGAAATCCCCTTCAGTGCCTGGGAATCCCACTCACATGATGTCACATGAAATCCCTCTATGTGTACTTAGTGGAAACAAATTGATTGTGATTACAGGGCCATGATTAATCAACTGCCCATTTATGTTTTGTTATGTCACCTCAAGTAGCTCTACAATAAGTAAATGCAAGGCTTCATGTCAAAATAAGTAACAACCATACAATCACACCACCCACTTCAAATCAGATCACCTTCTTTCATTAATTTCGACTTACCTGCATACTCCTGATAGTTTCACCTCCCTTGCCAATAATTAGGCCAACTTTGTCTGCAGGGATTAGTATTTCTTCCGTGATACCACCATCCTCTATACCTTGAGCTTGATGGATGATTCCATCTATCTTTGCTTTGATGGCACTAAACAAGAATCAACATGTGTAAAAGTGTTAACTTGTTGAAAATGTTGAAGATGTGATGAATGGTTAAAGGTATTACTCTCACTATTCCCAAGCAGGTTACCTTTAACATCCCTAGAAACTTTGTGATTGGTCACAGAGAAAAAGAGGGCGACTGTAACTATGGACCCAAATGTACATAACCCTTCTGATTTGTCACTGCAACATTAGCATGAATGTGCAAATCAGCAAGATGTAATGTAAACTGAACAGCATAAAGGTAGCAACGAGAGACAACACCTTCGGATTCTCAAATTACAAGGGTATGCAGTGAATTGTTTGGGTAGGGTTGATTACAGAAGAGAATTGGCCATAGGCATTGAACACACTTTGCGGAAGTTGTTAAAGACAACGATTGGACAGTACACCAGTATTCCTGTACATACCAGGAATACAAATACCAAAGGCTTGTAAGTGCATTACTTTACCGGTACTTGATAAAATTATAGGTATTTCTTTTCATTAATTACCTTCCCTCTCTTTTTTTATTCGAAACAAAAATGGACAATTATGCATATTTTTCTCCATCATCAGGTGTCATGATTAAAATATTGCACACAAACTGAATTGCTGTACTTCCATTTTTCTTATCAACATGAAAATCACCCTGTGTTCATGCAATTGACACACAATTAGTACACATCGCAATTTATCAAGGGTTGGAAAAACTTGGTAGTTTGGCAGTGCAGTAAACCTAGTTAGGTGTGCCGTCTCTTCCTGTCCGTGCACGTGTTGGAAGGATTTCTATTTTGAAAGTTCAAGGTGTTTTGTCATTTATGATTTCCAGAGCAGTAGGGATCATATCAACAAATTTACTGTTAAACTAATACTTAGTAAAATTTTCTTACAAGCAAGTAGACTGGTTGACAGCCCACAATCCTTTTCTTAAAATACTGGCTCTGCATAACAAACAATACGGTACCAAACTTTCCCAGTTCCATCCAACCCTGCTACAAACAGTTCTTGATTGGAGGGGCTTAAAGAAAATGATGATGGGAAAAGAATTTGGGCTAGAAGTTAACTTCCATCAGCAGCCAATTTAAACCTTTTGGAAAATGGATTGGCCATTAAAGATTATCTATTCATTCAAATAGTAATCAACCACAGGTTGAAAGTTAACCTGTGGAACTAAAGGATTTACCTACTGTACATTCTGAATAATTTAAGTTTTCATGTGATTGAGGTTACTGAAGAATGAAGGATAAGCATGATACCATTTGTAGCAGTCTTTACATGTAGAGAAAAGAAACAAATTACAATAACTTAATGACAAGTAATTAATAGATTTGGCTCTGATACATAAAATTATGAATATTGCATCCACCCACTCCAGAGGAAAGAGAAAACTTACTCTATGGCTTGCTGGGTGCCTGTTAATGTACATGGCCTTCTCCTATCTGGTCCACTCTCTGAAAACAATGAAGAGGAAATAATCAAAATGTGTGAATCTTCTACAAACCATTTCACTGAAAAGCGGTTGTGCTGAGATTCAGAGCACAATAGTTTATATTAACTATAATTAATATAAACTATTGTTTATAGTTAATATAAACTATTGTGCTCTGAATCTCGTTGTCTTATCATTTTTTGTTTTCTTGATATTTGAAATGGAGCATACGTGGAATATATATATATATATATATGGACAGAGCATACTACACTCATGTTTTGTGCATTGTGTGTCTCCACCCTACGTGCACGTTTAGGCTTATCGATACGGCTGTCTGCTATGAATTTGTCTGTAAAAGTTTGGACCTTCTCAAGTGGGTCAGTAAATTGAAAGATTTTGTGAGAACTTGTAATATTTTTGGAAGAATGCAAGTTTAGGTCAAATTGAACAAGCAGAAAGAAGGACTGTGATATTGTCCTTCCATTCATGTTTGTATTTTGTCTGACATATTGCAGATTCATTGTCAAATTATGCAAATGACATTACCCAAACGGCCATCTTGACAAGCCTAAATTTGTTTCCAACAGTGTGAACCGTGTTGGTCATGTAATCCTCGGTCCATATGTATAAGAAGTTCATGCTAGTAAGTACTTTGGGCTTTCAACAGTTTGAAGCACACATGGCAACAATGTGCAACAGCATATGTACTGCTGAGAGCCGACTCATTCCTGGCTTCACACTATACCAACCCTGGGTGTTCTGAGTTTGAGAGAAACCATGCAAACAGCAATGAAAACTACCTAGCAGGGTACAATTTCAACTTTCTAATTCAGAGGGGCTTTTTGGAGTTTCCATGAGCCAATGCAATTGGCAAGATGGGCGAACTTCACAACATTTAGAACTTTTCTATCACTCTCCCAAAGTCTTTAGTTGAAAGGAAATTCAAGACAACAAATATAACAGATAGAATTGCAGACAGATCTTGCCAGTTTTCTGTTTCCCATGGATACTTTCCAGGCCTCTTCTATGAAGGTTCCAATTCTTGCCCCCCCCCCCTTCCCCTTGACCTACGGATTGAACACTTCATACTAACCTGTGTCAATCTGTAAGTTGCACTTTGTCTCATCCTGCAGCTTCTGTATTTGTTCACCTTTCCTGCCGATGACTATAACAGATCAAGGGGAGAGAGGAACATTTTAAAAGCAACACTTCTAATTATTTACAGTGCAATAAGTCAGACCTCCCACAAACTACTTAAAACATCTTTAATATACTGCTTTAGAGTAAAGAGGTGATTGTACTCACTCAGTCCAACCATGTGATCTGGAATATAATAGTCTTCTTTGCATGTATTAGCCCTGAAAGATGAGTGGTAGATTAATTCAGACTGGTTATCTGACTGATTTACTATATACTGGGAATAGGGAAGGGGAGGGGGGAGGGGGGAGGGGTGAGTGGCATCTAGAGATGAGTGGGTAAGATGAGTGAGGACACTTGGGAGGAATAACAATTAGTGAACACTGTTTATGTGAAGTACACATGTACTGAGTTGCAATGGTTGTTGACTGGCTCTCACCAACCTACTATGTGCCACACTTTACAGCTATAATTCTTCAAAATGGTGTTACAACTTAACAAACTGTGGTCATTTTTACACCTTATGATATGCCTTATACCTATAAGCAATGTTATATTGTTGTTTATCCCATAATGATTTCATTTCTCTGGGCACATTGACACAGCTGCTTGTGTTTTGCAAATTTAATGCTTTTCATCCTGACAAGTCATATGGCTCATTTCCATAAATGGAAATTTGGATTAATAAAATTTACTTGTGTTCAATGTTTTGTACCCACTCACATTTACTGGGAAAAACCATACATGAAGTACAGTTGGGCACATCTGCTTTATTATAATATATTGTTACAATTTTTAAAACTTTTAACTAATGAACACTCCACAGCACAGTGAATGTACAGGCAGATATTATGAATTCCATACTTACTGTTCCATTTTCTGTTGGGCCAGTTGTGCACCAAATGCTGTAATTTGTAAAGAAACAGAATTAACCATTACTTCCAATTTCCACAATCCACATTTCAAACTCCCAGCATATTTCACTAACAAAATCTCAACAAACATGTGAAAGGAAAACTTAACGAATTTAATGCCTTTTCCAATACGTAAATTTACAGTTCAATGCTTAAAGCTTTGAAATGCATTGGTGTACATCATCAAAATTGCAAACTATGCCACATTTTCCACTGACATGTGTGCAAAACACCTTATTTTTTAGTTTTATACTTACGATCATTTTCCATTGCTGCAGACTTAACAGGAGGTTCTGACTCTCCGTTTCCCTCCTCCAATGGACGCTTTAGACCACCTGAACTATTCAGGCTTGTATCGACTACTGGCGCCACCGGAGGCACTTGTGCCATTGTTGTTGGTTCGGTTCCTGCAGATGGGGTGCCAGGCACACCACCAAAATTACCACCAATTTTGGCAGCAATCTGAAATAAAGAATGCATTTATAATGAAAATTGGAATTTGAATGTACTGAAATCATATTATGAATGCACTCCAGGGTTCTAGCTAGAGCATGTTTAGTGCCAGGCGGAAGTTGGGTTTACGAAACGCTATCCTAAGGGAGGAGTTTCAGGGGAGGGGTGAGAAAATTTTTGTATCTTTAAGGGGGCTTAGATTCAAAATGTTGCTACCTTTTGCACTTTTTGACCTGGTTATATGTGTAATTTCATTCAGTTTTTTAGTTGATGTGTAATTATTTTTATGTTTTTGGTATTTTTGCCATTTTTAATTAATGTTTTTTAATGTAATGATCATCTGAAGGTGCGGTATAGAAATGGCTATAGAAACTGTTTTGTTAATTCATTATTAATTTTGTTTCTTTTATTCAGCGTTTGCATTTTACCACATATTGCAAAATTATAACACGTGTGCTTGTAAATCGATCGAAATAGCGCATTTTCAGCAACGTTCCGGTTTAGTTTGCTGAAAATCTGTGCCGGACGGGACTCACAGTACATTTCACCT
Source organism: Holothuria leucospilota (assembly GCA_029531755.1). Lineage (NCBI taxonomy): Eukaryota > Metazoa > Echinodermata > Holothuroidea > Aspidochirotida > Holothuriidae > Holothuria > Holothuria leucospilota. The sequence continues at coordinate 57,087,178 of CM055967.1, read as the reverse complement.
GTGAGCGCCGGGCGCAAATAAGGAGTGCTGGTCGGCCCCTCCCAGCGTCGCCCACCGTAGCTAGAACCCTGATGCACTCATAATTTTTTGATTTACGAGATTGTAGAAACTTTAAAATTTATTTAGAAAATGTCCAATGGCCACAGGTTACCCTACAGTATATAGTCAGTAGCCTCCATTGCAAATATCTCCATATCAGCCATCTTCTAATGGACAATATGGGCTAACTGTACAATTCACAGGAATATTGACAAAACTATGACAAAATGCAACTTTGTGATCCACCTAAAATTTTGGAATAAACATTGTTAAAAGCAGTAAATTTCATTACATATAATTAGTTTCCTTGTGAATGAATTACATTTGGATTTTAAAGTTCATGTAATATTATGTAACACCAACTGTGATTGGCTGAAACGTTCCTATTTATGTGTACATACCAGGGATTCCGCCAGAAATGCAAAAAAGGGGGGATTAATTGCTCCTAAACCCCTAGTCCAAAATGATGCTGTCCCTGGCTAAAGTTACAAGTGGGTTCAGGGGGACAAAAGCTTGCTTCAAGACCCCTATAAGGTGCATATTGAAGGGTTTTAAAGGACATTTACTTATGAAAGTCCAAACATTGCTGCAAAGGTGTCCTCTTCGTAAGTAAGAAACCAAGATATGGACAATTTTTTTAATTTTTATGGAAATGAAAAGGGGGGGATTTTACCCACCTTCTTCTGGAAAGGGGGGGACAAATCCCCCCTTTCCCCGGAAACCCTGCATACACAATACAGCTTTGTGGAGCTAGTACGGTTTTGATCAAAATTTCCACCATAACAATTTAAGATGGATGGAAAAAATTAGAAACAAACAGATGATAACCAGTAGTTTAGTGTTTCGTACAAGCAATGATTATACAAAGTTTCAGACTCCCCCCCCCCCCTCCCCCCCAACAGTAGAAATTTCAGCCTGAGATGCATGGTTCGATCAAACAAGTGAGCTACTGCTCTCTGCACAGTCTTTTGTACTACTAATACTACTGTACTGTACCTACTTCAGCAAAGCAGGATCCATAATTGAGAAGTGTCCATGATACTCTACTTGGTCAAGAATGCCAAAAACATTACAAGTACATGACATGCAAAAGACACTCAAATGGACCAACTCCACACTAAATATCAACCCAGACACTTTATTTTCAAATACTTTTTTACCTAAAATTTCTTTAGTTCTGGAAATCAAGGACATCTAATTTTTTATTACTTAAGGTTGAAAAGAGACATGGTGTCATTTTTTTTGGTCAAAAAAGCATAAATTTGGGCAAATTCACTGTTAACTTTGTTGTGGAGGGGACAGATTTGGCTCATTTTGCCATCTTCCTGTGTTTTATCTAAAGACGGTGGAAATTGTACTGTGTATGGCTATGGAGGAAAGGCCAAGTGGTATGGGCTAGTGCAGAATTTAAGAAGACTAAAGAAAAGATGATGGAGCACAGAGGGCAGAGGCAGGGCAGGAATTAAGCAAGGGCTCAGGAAGATCAGCCCCCATAACTTGCAAACTAGCCCCCAAAACTGGGGTTACAAGGGCGAATTTGGCCATATTGTTTTGTGTAGGGAAGACTGTTTTAACTGCACATTCAAGTCAACTAGCCCCAAAAGTAGTGTTCGACCGATCATCTGTTAGATAATCGGTATCGGGCCAATTATTGCACAATTGGTAAGTAATCGGCATCGGTAAAATTTTGTCATTAAACCGATTACCACCACCGATTATTTGAAAACTGGAAACATGGCTAAAATACACTTCAAAGTTTCTGCAAAAATCTTTATAATTCACCAAAACATTCAATTCTTTAAGTTCCCGCCCAAAATATCAGCACTGATACTCACAAAACTTGCAACATTTTAAGCTCTCCAAATGATAGCGATCATCGTAATTGTTGCCGTAACTCTAGTGCAGCACAGTTCAGGTGCGTGAAAGGGCACACAGTATTACCTAGAAGGTGTGCATGCCACATGTCTGTATACAAATTGTACTACTGAAAGAAATGACTTCGCGCTACGTTTTTTCAAGTTTCAGTGCTAACCACATCATCTGTACACATTTGGTGCATGTACGTACTGTAACAACTTAGAAAACTCGAGGCCCATTATCCTGCATAAATTATGCCACTTCCCACATTCCTTACGTTAGGTTTTTAATTACCTATGACATGCACATGCGCACACGCAATTGCCATACACTTCTTGCGAAGTTGAAGTTCACCCACGAAAGCACACCAGTACAGTGTGTAATACATAATGCAAGCTAAGTGCATTGCCCGCGCTTTTTACGTAGCATGTTGGTCATAAACTTACTCAGTGCTCCTAACTAATGAACGAAGGGAAACGGGCCCGTGTTAAGTTCACGCTGGAACGGCAACAGTTTTTCGATTACAGGAATTTATCGGGAATTAATTTTTTGGTTTCATTTGGAGAATCTTTTACATAAGACGTAAATGCTGGGCAAGACGCTTTACAAAAAATATATCCATATCGTTAAGGAACCACGAGATGAGCAAATCAAGTAAATCGAGTGGAATATTTAGTGGCCCTTAAATGCCAAGGTAGTTAGATATTTTTGCCTAAAACTGGGGTGGATAGGATACTATATAGCACTACTACAGTCCAGTACAGACCTTTACACTGGATCTTCCAACATGATCGGTGGATAGAAGTTCTACTGCAGTGTAGGCAGAGCCATATGTAAGCCGACACTCTTTGGCTAACGTTAAGCCTGTGACATCGTACGAAAGCATTTATTTATGGCTGATATTTATCTCAGTATTTTGAGAGAAAATCCTTCATTTAGAACAATTTATATTCCATTCGTGGAATGTAGGGAACGTAGGCTATGTTATGGTGTGTGAACAAAGTTAGAAATAATGGTCAGACGGCGAGAAAACATGACCTTCCTATGCATGTAAATAATCAGTGAATCGGTAATCGGCATCGGCTGATTGTGTAATTGAATAATCGGTAATTGGTGAGTACCGATTATGGCATAATCGGTCGAACACTACCCAAAAGAGCCCTCGTATGACAAATGTTAATTGGTAAAAATGTCACACTAATGTCAGAGTGAAATGACCCCTCTGCAACATTTGCCAATGATTTTCCTTGTCATTTCTCAGAAACAGTAGCTCCTCATTTGACAAATCCTATGTACCATGCATTGTGATTGGCTTATAGCTACTGTAAGTCACATTATGTCCATGCCAATCACAACGCATGTTACATAGGATTTGCCAAATGAGGAGCTACTTGTATCTATCTGCATAGCGAACGTACATTCTTTTGCTTTGCTTTACCTTGCGCTGCGTGTTTTCACTTATGACGACATAGATGGCTGCACAGGTTATAATCATACGTCATCTGTCTGTGTAAGCACAAATGCGCTGAGAGTCCATTTTTTTACGAATAATTCTGATCAGAAGTGATTTTATGCCCATAGTTGTGCCCGAAGAGATGCTGAATGTTCCTTCTCATCGAACGACGTGATTGAAAGGAATCAGAGAGGTTCACAGTAAGGTGTAGCGGTATTGCCAATATAAAATATCGATATACCGACCTGAAAATATCGATAATATTGATATTTTCGCAGAATGGGTACGCGCACTATACATATGAAAAAACGAAGTATGGGAAGGTATTACCATGTACCTGGCCCCTGACGACTTATATGCCGAATTTTACTACGTTGGTAGCGAAAAAAAAATCAAGATTTGTGAAGAAAAATTAAAAAAAAAAAAACTGCGTTTGCATTTAACATTTGAGTAGTTGCAGTCACAAAGTAACTTTCAATTACTTCTTTGGGAATATGTCTTATAGCTTTTAGTGTTACTTCAGCATCACACCAGACGATCAAATATCCCTCCATCTCGCTAAAGCACCAGCCATGATCTATAAAAAAAATCTGTAGGAGGTCTGCCCCTAAATAACTACAAAACAGTTTCAAAATCTGTGGATATTTGTTTCACTGACCATAAAAATATTTTCAAAACGAGTGGCCCAAACATTAGCGTAATTCCCACCCCTTACTAGCATGTGCTACGCCGATTCCTTCCACTATCAGCAGCTTGTGTTTTAAATATTTTTCTTTCAAACAAAATATGGCATATTTTGATTTGCAAGTTTTGGGATAAGTAAAAAGTGTTCCTTCTGGTCTTACGTAAGCCAGGGGCCTTCTCTGTTATTCAGTTTGTCACAAAGAAGTACGTACCCTTCACCTAACTCTCGTAAAATACCTCGCAAGTAGTTCACTATGCAATGCTGCATCAAAACGGCCTTGTTTAGCTAGTCACTATATATCTAAAATACCGGCCGATATTTTCGATATCAACTATTCGTCAGTATTACCCTCAACTATAACCACTAAGTTACTAGCAGTCGATATTTATACCTAGCTGATCTTTTGTATTCAGACATTCCAGTAATCTATGAATGCAGTACTGCTCGTAGTGAAAATCCAGGCACCGTGCAGTCCGCTGCAGGTCTGCAGCTCGCTAGCTGCTTCAGCTTCTCGGCACTCTCGCACGTGTCCGGTACCTGGGATGTCAGAATTTTCCTGAAACTTACAAGTGCAGCTATAAGAACTTTTACGCAGCTATTTTTTCAGGATCACCCCCATTGTAGTGTCAGCGATCTTTTTTTAATGTACGGAAAAATATTACAGTCGAAACTACTCGCAAAATTCCGCCCACACAAACAAAATATACATCCCACCAAATAGTTAAAAAACCCCTCGTATCAAAGTACGCTGATCCAGTCAAAGGTCATAATACTCCTATGTATGCTGCATAGCAAGGGCGGATCCAGCCCCTAGCTGAAGGGGGGGCAGTTTGAAAAGGGGGGCGCCAACATCATGCAGGGGCCGCATACTCTTGAATTTGACAGACTACATTTCGGAGACCAACTCCCATTGCCATAGTTATATATAGCTATACGGTTCGAAATTCTGGGGACCTTTTTTTTTTTTTTTTTTTTTTTTTTTAATTTTCGGGCAGTTTTTACTTAACTTAGGATGCAGGGGGCGCATTTTTCTTGTACTGAGGGGCGCTAGACTGGTCATAGGGGGGGGGGCAGTTGACCCTAGTTGCCCCCCCTGGATCCGCCCTTGCTGCATAGTTTGTTTGGTAGAGTCCAAACTAAATATTTTCTACAGTACTACACGTGTTGCATGTACGGACTGGATGCGGCGTGTTCGTACATGTTTGCATACATTCATGTTGTCAACAGAACTAACGTAAAGCTTCCCCAAAGAAAAATTACGAAGCTGTACCAAACCCTATGGCCTATGGAATCACATGCATAGTACAGTATGTGTACCAACACTGAACTTTTAACGAATGTATTTGCGAAAATGTTACGTTATTTTCTGTTTGTGGAACTTTACTCTGTGAGATAGTCTCAGATAGATCATCACCTACAGTAAGTCTGAATATCATGAAAAATTAGTTTACTTGTAAGGTCTCGGAATAAACTTGCATGCAGTAACCAATTCTGTAGAAAAAACTTTCGTGTCACTGATACGGCTCATGAGCTAGCTCTGTACATATTCAGCCATTTACGCCCCACATGTACTTTGGCAATCGATCACCAGTCTGTACCGAATCCACTGTGTACACAGTAGGCCTACATTGAAGTATTCCACTGCGTATGCAAACCGCAGAAATAATTCATACAGCATGCCTATATGCTCGTAGCATTGTGATGAACAGCTCAGTATTGTGCTACGAAGGTCACAAGAGGTGAACCTACTGTAGACCTACGTAAGCTAGGCCAAAGATTCGTTGGTAACTTGACTCTATCGATGCTTAGGTATCGGTTTTTAAAAACACTCGTATCGGTTATGAGTCACTGCTGTTAAATATCGATAGTTGTGCCTGAGTGTCGCTATTTTAGAAGAATCGGTATCCAAGTGAATAGTAGAATATCGATATTAGTACTATATATATAGGCTTTACTATATATCGATATTTTTGAAAACGCATATCGACGATATTACTAAGGAGCAAATATCGACTAATATCGATAATATCGATATACCGCTACACCTTACTGTAGTTCACAGTGAGCAGTGTAAAATTAGGCCAAGTTGTAAGCTTCGTCCAGAAAATTGACCAACCTTATTAGTACATATATGTATAGTGTATTATGTGTACATATTAATTGGAACGCCTGTGGTTTCCTCCCCAAGTTACTGAGGAGGAAACTAAAGCCCTGCGTACACTATCAACATTTCAGGACATGTGTCAACACATGTTGCTAACACACCTGGACACAGAAATTTTGACCTTGTGTACACTAGACACAAGTCGCAGACACATGTTGCATCACACTTGAGCAATATCTTGTCAAAAAAGAGCGGGAAAGCAGGGTTTTGGAAGGAAGATGGAGGATTCAGAAAGAAAGGGATGTGTTTTGGGAGCAGCTGAAATAATATTGGCAATTTTACACTGGATTCACGTTCCACGAGGGGGTCCAGCAGTTTTCCGCCCTAACATGCGCCTCACCTATCCCCTACACAAACCAGGGGTGGCACCAGGATTTGCTCGACAGAGGGGCAAGGAGCTTTGCCCCCCCAAACGATGTTTGAGGCGAAATTTGGACACTCAAAGTGCTCCAAAAATTTCGGACCCTTATTGGAAAAAATTTGAAGAAAGTTGAGCTATTACCAATAGGAAATTTGAAACATTTTGAGTTTTCAACCAAGAAAATTAGAAAAATTTGAGTTTGTATTAAAAAATTTGCCTTAATTTGGACTGAAATTAAGTCAATCCCTGGGCGACTGGCTTATGTCAGGAACTAAAAAAAACGCAAAATTTCCCCGACAGGCAGCCTCCCAAACGGGGGATGCCCCGTCTCCACTTGGCGCCACTACTGACATCACCTCGTACATTTTTAAGGTTTTCATTTTTCCCTCTCTCCATTTTTTCTTATGTTTACTCTTTGAATGTTTCCGTCACGAAGGGAGGGGGCTAGCCACCTGGGTCTGCAACTAAGGAGGTGGAGGGTTCTGACAGGCAGTTTGGAGGGGGGGACTTCCAATGGATTTGATGGAGAGGGCATGGTCTGGGAGGAGGGGGCTGGGTAGTCGATATGGGAGCCACGAGATGACAGTAAACATTGGGGAAAATTTCATCAGGCCCTCCTCAATTTCTCGACGAGAACGACAAACTTCACCAACGGGAGGCAGGCTTCCACTACTGAGCATAGCCCCCCAGGGCTCTCTGGCACCACCCCTGATTTTTAGATGGCTGGTTACAGTATATAGAAAAACCATTATTCAAAAGGAGATTTTAGTTGAGTGGTACTTTTCATTGCAGGGGGGCAGAAGACTAATTTTGAAATTACAGTAGCTGAGGCCTGCCATGCTATAACACCAAGTGGAGAACATTGATGCATACTTTTGCCCAAAAGTGGAATATCTCCAAACCGGTATCAGGATCCCCCTGGACAATTACCCACCTCCCTCGTCAATTCCCCGTAGGCAATTAACCCTCCCTTAAAATAGCCCCCATGACAATCACCCACTTGTGTAGCCTGTCCAGGGCTAATTTCATAGGCCTACGAGAAAGCTCACAAGGGTGCCTGAAATGTCTTCAATTTTCTCTATTTCTGCAGGATGAGTACTTCCAATTCCATTCCTACTGGATACTAGGGCTGTGCATTTCCGGTTAATTCACTATCCGTTTAACCGTTTTTATTAACCAAACGGATAACACTTAACCGAAAATAAAAACAAGTCAAGGTATATAAACAAAATAAACATTTCGGAAGAGCGCCACCACATTAAATACCAAAGTTTCTACACTTAAAATGGCGCCAGTAGTGATGATCATCGAAGTAGGGTGCAAGTTAAAACGTTTGCATTAGTTGCGATGTTTTGGCAAGCAGTCCATACGCATGGGCGAATTACGTGCTTATTCAAACTTTTCACAAACATGCATACTTTTTATTATGCCACTGATTACCGTTTTCGAGATTTTTGTGGTCTAACATAGCACCGCAAGATGATGAGAAGCCTATGGATATCACTGGTATTATTGCAGTTCAAGACACACTTCTCCGGCTGCAGCGATACAGTATCACACATGCCTAGAGCAGTGTCAAGTACAAATTAATGTGCCTTGTGACCTTGCTGCAACTCATACGTAATATACGTGTGTCTGCTAAGAATTCCAGCACCGTTATGTTGTAATGGTGTGAAAATTTTTACCCATATGTATTACTGCATGCTCCGTAAAAAATTGTAACGTTGAATTTTAACTTGTCTTACATCGCACGCCTTTTTACCTCATACCTACTAAAAATACCAGTTTCTTCGTAATTATGAACGGCAAAACTTTTTGATAACAGCAGCTACCCTCATGCTTTATGTTATAATGGGACTAGGGCATAGTTGTCTCGTACGCAATACTATACTGTACAATGTACGAATGGTATGTCATGAACGATAGTCCATGCAACTTGCGAAGCAGCGAAGCACATGGCTGGCCGTCCGGCCCGGTTTGTGCAGCAAGCTCAATCAGCTCTGCTAATTACAAATACTGTACTGTACTGTACAATGCACATACGTACAGTGCGCCGGGTCGTTCAGCAAGTCCAACGAACTGTGCTAATTATGTTCGAAAATAAAATGATTATTCATGAAGTTTACCATCGGAATGCTCCATATTTTATAACTTTGGGTTAGTAAATGAAATGACCGAAAGAATTTCACTCATCTTTGCGAATTTTGGGAGTTGAAACTTTTCCAGGAATTATACTAACATTGAAAAAAATATAAAAAATGTTTAATTGTCTTTTGTTAAAATTATTAAGTCTGCTTAAATGGGGAGGCTAACGTAGTTACAAATATTTTAGTTGCACCTACAAGGCTTGCACGCCAGGGTTGCATAATTAAGCCCAGAACTACACAGCTTTGTCACTATTTTGTGCAGATTGCATGTTTTGAGACTGATGAACTGTAAACACGTAACCTTGGAAGTTACCCCAGGGAAAATTCCCGAAGTGCATTTATCTTGAACAATATAAAGCATATATTTTTCTGCCGTCTAGAGGTAACTTTTTTAGTCTTATCTATCAAGTTTATGGTGATCCACACTTTTAAAGGTATGGTGGATTGTTGTAGCATGTACTGCATAGTTTAATCCCTGCACCTTTGATAATTTTAATCCTTTTCAAAACTTGCGTGAAAGAGTTTATTGTCACATTATTTCGGCAAAACACTCCCAGATCATGGAGCGAACGGATCGATATACCAGTCAAAGCAATGTAACGCAGACTGTGCAACTGACATTATAAAGGTCTTTTTTTAAACCTTTTGTAATTTTCCACCCAAAGTTTACCCATTGTTACGTGGTTTTGGGCAAGCAACTTCTGCGGTTTACTGCATATACGAGTTTAGGTATAGGGTCATTCCGTGTCAAATCACCGGAGGGTGTTGCTCGTCCGACTCAAAAAATTCCCAAAATATTTGTATGTGTAGACCGTCATGAAGAAAGCATATGCTGAAAATTTCTGCGGAATTCCTTCAACTTTGACCGATTTAAAATTCGTTGAAGTTTCGCAAATCGGTGGCAAAATGACATTTTGGCATTTTTGTCAATTTTGAGGGCCTGTTTTTCAACAAATACACATCCCACCACCCTGTAATGATATTAACCTAATTAGACCATCCCATAGAACAGGTTTCTGTAATATGAAGCTTTTCAAATGTTGTTTTGTGGAGTTATGGCTTCCTAAAATGGCCCAAATTTGCATTTTCGACTGTTTTCGCCACACAATTGGTCACATTTAGGGATCAATATCTCTGTAATTATAATATCCAGAGCCCTGTAATTTTTTGGGGTAGTTGTCTGGTACACAGAGAATACAGAATGTAATTTTCAGGATTTTCTTCATTTGTGATTTGAAGAAATGGTACCTCAAAAATGCCATTTCACACTGAATTGCTGCACCCGGAGCATTTTTGGAGACATAAAAATCACTGATGGAGACATGGAAAGTCATTGTATTTTTGGCTGTTTATTTGGGTTACAAAGTTCTTACAAATCACGAAGTTTCAGAGTTCTAGGTATTTCTGCTATTTATTTATTACCTTGCAAAATTGCTCCGTCGCACAAAATGGCGCATCTTTGGGGTCAAAAAGGTCAATGTGGGTCAAGTTCAAAAATTCTGATAATTTTTTTCTGGAAAGATATATCTATCCTCTATATGATATTAAAAAATCCTGAGGGTTAAGTTCCTAGATGTTTTTTACAAACATAAAAAGTGAAACTTACAGACTTTGAGGAATATTTAAAAAACATCTAGGAACTTAACCCGGATATGAAGTCAAAGTCGGGGCTGTTAGATATGAAAGATAAAATAATAAATTGGAATATGCATACAGTAGGAGACTTTAATTTGAGAACGACTTATTGTTGTCTATTCCTTACTAAGACCACTTATGCAATATTTTGGAGTGGATGCGCAGATGCTTGGATGCGGAGTAAATAATTTCACCAATATTAGTTATTCTTAGAGTGGATGTGCGGATGCTCAGATGCGGAGTCACACCAAAGTTAAGGGTGTAAGATAAACACAGTCACATCACATCCGTGCATCCGGATGCTAGGTGGTATTCAAGAGTGGCCCTGCTTTCTATAGTTGTACCCGATAGCCTACACCTTAGGCCTACACCAATACACAGTTCACCTGCACTAAGGAAAATCATGCACTGTAAGACTGATTCTGTCTGAGACTGGACTGTTATAAGTTGGCATGGCATGGTCCCTCACTGCACTGCAGACCACAGGCGTTCGAAAAATTACGTACATATACTATACACTATATATATATATATAAGACAAGGTAAGTCATTTCTCAAAATATGAACTGAGAAGAAGTAGGCCCAGTCGCACTTCACTGCCAGTGCTTCCTCACTCTAAATTCATTTTTCCTGAAATGGCCGATTCCAAGTCATTTTAGATTCCATTTCCGGAAAAACAAATTTAGAGTGTAGAAGCACTACTTCTTCTCAGTTTATATTTTGAGAAATGACTTACCTTGTATTATGTGCATAGTATATGTACATATTTTTTGAACGCCTGTGCTGCAGACACAATTTGGCGTAATTTTATGGCATATACATGTATAGGCTATAAACTTTCCAGTATGGATGTCAGGATGTGATACACCTTTGATAATTATTTTTTTGACATTTTTAGGCTGCTCAGACTTAGGCCTAGTCACAGGCAGTCCTAGCGTTATATAGTAAATACTAGACATATATAATAATGGAAAGGCAGCACACTTCACAGCCTTTCGGTACCAACTTCACCTAACTGAATCACGATTATTATGCCTTAATACCCACCTTACCTCTTTTCAATACATACGAATGTTCACATCACTTGTTCCAATCACTTGAGTAGTATGATGATTCATTTAGATATTTTTGCAACACAACCATTACATGTGTTTTTATGTACAGCAATTTTTTTGGCAAAATGCCCAAGTCCACTGCACCTCCAGTTTTGAGTGGAGGTGCAGTCGCAGTCACAGTGACCATTCTTGAATGCAAGTTATTTTGTTGCTTTGTGCTTCACTGTGACTGCGCCTCGGGAGGCGAGGTGAGGTTTATTATTGGCTGGGTATTCTTTAGTTGTACCAGAATTTGAGGGCTTACCAGTTGAAACGTCCATTTACCAAAACGTTGCTGCCATTGGTCAAAACGTCCCCGTATCAAAAGACTGAATCGTTGTAAGTTTCATGACACTTTTTTTTTAACTATTTGATCAGTTTGTGCAATAGGCCTATTTTTATTAACTTTAGTAGCCTAGTTTTCTATTTCTTCAAGGAAAATGAAATATTAGCCTATACAATTTACAGAACGTTAGGCCTACAAAGTTACATGTTGTAACAGTATAGCCAACATGCATTGCGGTAACTACGTAGCCTACGGTTGCAGTTGAGCGAGGAGTTTTCTCTTTTCATAATATTACTCTTCTGAAAACCAAAAACTATAACTGATTTCTTAATATTGGCAACAAATCAATGAGTGTTCGACCGATTATGCCATAATCGGTAATCACCGATTACCGATTATTCAATTACACAATCGGGCAGATGCCGATTACAGATTATTTACATCTATAGAAAGGTCATGTTTTCTCTCCTTCAGTCGCATATTTCAAACTTTGTTCACACACCATAACATAACCTTCACACTAGAGTTGAACGATTAATAACAGTACCCCACGTTCCACGAATGGAATATTGTTTTTTGAAGGATTTCCTCTCGAAATACTGAGATAAAAATCAACCATAAATAGGCCTACATGCTTTCATACAATGTCACAGGCTTATAGTTAACCAAAGTCTGTCGGCTTACATACGGCTCTGCCTACAGTAGTTCTATACACCGATCATGTCGGAAGATTCCGTGTAAAGGTCTGTACTGGACTGTAGTAGTGCTATATAGTAGCCTATCCACCCCAGTTTTAGGCAAAAATATCTAACTACCTTGGCATTTAAGGGCCACTAAATATTCCACTCGATTTACTTGATTTGCTCATCTCGTGGTTCCTTAACGATATGGATATATTTTTAAACCCTTTTTAAAGTGTCTTGCCCAACACTTACGTCTTATGTAAAAGATTCTCCAAATGAAATGTAAAACTAATTCGGCTAAATTCCCGTACTCGAAAAACTGTTGCTGTTCCAGCGTGAATTTAACACGGGCCCGTTTCCCTTCGTTCATCAGTTAGGAGCACGGAGTAGTTCATGACCAACGTGCTACGTAAAAAGCGCGGCAATGCACTTAGCTTGTATTATGTATTACACACTGTACTGGTGTGCTTCGTAGGTGAACTTCAACTTCGCAAGAACTGTGCAGGTCATAGGTAATTAAAAACTTAACGAAAGGAATGTAGGAAGTGGCATAATTTATGCAGGATAATAAGCCTCAAGTTTCCAAAGTTGCTACAGTACGTATGTGCACTAAACGTGTATCGATGATGTGGTTAGCACTGAAACTTGTAAAAAACGTAGCGCGTAGTCATTTCTCCCTGTAGTACAATTTGTATGCAGATGTGCGGCATGGTCCGTGGCATGCACACCTAGGTAATACTGTGTGCCCTTTCACGCACCTGAACTGTGCTGCACTAGAGTTACGGCAACAATTACAATGATCGATCGCTATCATTTGGAGAGCTTAAAATGTTGCAAGTTTTGTGAGTATCAGAGCTGATATTTTGGGCGGGAACTTAAAGAAATGCGTGTTTTGGTGAATTATAAAGATTTTTGCATAAACTTTGAAGTGTATTTTAGCCCTGTTTCCAGTTTTCAAATAATCGGTGATGGTAATCGGTTGAATGGCAAAATTTTAGCGATGCCGATTATTTACCGATTGTGCGATAATCGGCCCGATGCCTATTATCTAACAGATGATCGGTCGAACACTAAAATCAATTACAATTAAATATTTCTTTCCGAAAACTTTTGAGAAGCTTTAAAAGTTAAAGTATAACGTTAAGTATCATTCATTTGGGGGGACTTTTTTGCATTACATACATAATACCATAGGGACGTTTTGGTAAAAAGCGGGGATGTTTTGGTAGCTAAAATGGGGTACCCTTACTTTCCACCCCTGACTTTCTACCCATAGGCTAAAATTTCTGGGGCGGAAAATAACATTCGGAATCAAAGATTAACTTACAATTGTATCTACTTCTTTTTTCATTTCGGAGACCAAAAAATGATGAAATCTGCACAAGCCTAAGTGCTGCAATGCACAAGCCTAAGTGCTAGCGAGAAAAAAAAGTCAGCATAAGTATGTACTAGGCTATGGATTGTTGTATAAAAGACATCAATGTATATGGAGAGACGTTCAATCATAAGAAAACTTAAGTTTTAGTTTGTCAAGCCTTCAACTCGTGCAGGTATTCCATTCTATGCCGTTACTTTCCGCCCCTCGAACCGGTGTTTTCCGCCCCTAAAAACCACAGGCGCCCCTTAACATTGTATAGTATACCATATACTATGTAGTATATATAGACGGAAAGGTATGTCACAAATCTCCTAGCTCGAACAAACAACTTACGTTTCTGGCACAATTACTGCACTTTTCTCGCCAAATTTGTCTGTGTCGAGACTTTTGATCATAAGGTACCTCAAGGCAGCTCTTTTTCCCGAATAATTTCACTTGGCATTGTCTGAAGGATGAAATTTCGATGGAGTAACAGTATGAGGATGGTAGCTGCTGATAGGAGAGCATTCAGCACTTCCACACTACATAATAAAATACTCCTAAAATATTCTCTAAAGTTCTCTTAACTTTCTAAATTTCTTCCAAAATTTGTTTAATTATGGTTCAGTCTTTATTATTGCAAATCTTGCAGATATATTAGCATCAATATGAACAATTTTTGAACATTAAATTTCATAAAATTTGACAACCTTTTGAAAAGTGGAAGGGCTAGCATTTTCTACAAGCACTGGTGACAGTTGAACTGTAACTGTTGTACAGTCTTCAACTGCCACAAATGCTCATGGTAAATGCTAGCCCTTCCACTTTTCAAAAGGTTGTCAAATTTTATGAAATTTAATGTTCAAAAATTGTTCATATTGATGCTAATATATCTGCAAGATTTGCAATAATAAAGAGTGAACCATAATTAAACAAATTTTGGAAGAAATTTAGAAAGTAAAGAGAACTTTAGAGAATATTTTAGGAGTATTTTATTATGTAGTGTGGAAGTGCTGAATGCTCTCCTATCAGCAGCTACCATCCTCATACTGTTACTCCATCAAAATTTCATCCTTCAGACAATGCCAAGTGAAATTATTTGGGAAAAAGAGCTGCCTTGAGGTACCTTATGATCAAAAGTCTCGACACAGCCAAATTTGGCGAGAAAAGTGCAGTAATTGTGCCAGAAACATAAGTTGTTTGTTCGAGCTAGGAGATTTGTGACATACCTTTCCGTCTATATATACTACATAGTAAATGGTATACTATACAATGTTAAGGGGCGCCTGTGCTAAAAACCAGGGGCGGAAAATAACTTTTTTTAGGGGCGGAAAGTAACGGGGGCGGAAAATAACTGAATTCCTAAAATGCGGGGACGTTTTAACTGGATACCATTTTGAGGCATAACGTTAGGCCTAGGCCTAACGTTACACAAATTCACAACTCCTTTCAGTGTTTTAGTTTACAACAGTTTCATCTGTTCATGACATGCAGCATGTCTGTTTTACAATTAAAACATTTTGCTTTACTTTATACAATTACAACACAAATTTCCTCCCTTGAAATTTAATTTATGTAGGCCTAGCCTAGGGGAGGAAACTGACGTTTTAGGGAAGGGAACTAGGCTAGGCCTAACTTTTCGTAGGGGAAGAAATGGGTGCGGAAACTAATGGACCCCCCTCCACCTTTTATTGGTTAAGCCTAGCCTACTAATAATATTACTGAGTAATAAATTTACAACGCATCTAACACAAAACACAGCTTGTTTGTGGCTAGGCTATAGTATAACAACTTACAAGCTGAGGCCTATCTGTTTTAGGTTAGGCTAAAGTTTATGTAGGCTACTGTAGCCTAACGGCGCTAATAACTGAACAAGTAACAATATTGTGGTAGCCTATGCATGTTAGGCTAGTAGAGTAACAGGCCTATCACAAAGAAATGTGAACACGGCCTAACCTATCCAAACAAAACTTTGATAAACTTACTGCCTTGGCTCTTTGAACTGCTTCGGAGAGTTTTAAACTGTCACCTACAGTTGCATCCATTCCTTCATACCCTTTCAAGTACAGGAAATCTAGGCAGCAATCGGCAAAAGTTTATGTAAATTTTGGTTCATGTAAGGGTTCTTTGCAAGAAACAGTTACCGCGTGGGTCGCATGCGCACAAATGACATGTATGCAATTAGGCTGCTAGTTAGCAATACAGTAAAGCTACAGTGTACTGTTGTATAGTACAGTACGCATGGTGGTGCATGGTGCAAAACCTACGTAGCGATAGCTGTAAACCAATAACCTAATAGTCCTCAAACTTTTTTAGACTACCGCCCCCTTCTACCATCTTGAACTGTCCCAGTGCCTCGTCCAGCCATTCACAGTCGGGCGCTCAACAATGTTTTCTTTTCTCAGTTAACTTTTTCTACTTTCAAGAATAACAAAAAGCTGCAGAAGGCGACATACTTTGAAACTGGTATAGACAGCCCAGATGTAGTCAGTCAGTGTGAAGAGTGAGCTTGGTGTAAAGCTGAGAGATTACGAATGTCTGGTTCTATTTTAGTGAGGGAAGAACTAGCGGAGGCCCTGGATGCCCTATTGTGCCTTAAATCGCTACAGTGATGTGTCCTAATTAATTGCCAGGGACCCCCAAACCAGTGCCAACCCCCAACCCCCCTCGTTGGGAAGTCTCAGGTGGCCGCCAAAGTAAACGGAGAATAGGGGTAGGAACCACTGAGAACCACTGTATAACCTATGGAAAACGGAACTGTTCACTAGTCAGGGTAACCCTGCCGGAGGTAACTTTGCGTTTTGCCTTTTCACTTCCCCGGATCTGATAGCAAAATCCGGCGGCCTTAGGGCCATATCGGAGGTCCGCTGGCTGGACGAAAACTTGCGTGATGATGAGTGAAGTTATGAACCTCCTTATAGAAAGCGATGAGACGAAGTCTGGTACGACGCTCTTCAAGTGGTTCCCATTTGAGATCTGTTAACATGTTGGTGATGCTATCCCTGTAATTGTAGTTGTTGAGAACAAAACGGCCGGGCTGCACGTCTTTGAACATTCTCAAGTGTTGTTTTGTCACTTTTGATGTAAGGATCCCATGTGGCCCCGCAACACCCCAGCTTTGAGCGGACTAGAGTTTTGCAGGCAGTTCTCTTGTACCAATTCTTACCGAGAAGTCAAGCAGACGAAAGCATGACATGAAAGTCCTTTTAGCCCAAATTCTCGTAGAAGCTGACCACAGTTAATCATGCTTGCATCAAAACAAGGTAACAAAACCCCACCTCTATTAGCACAATGTGCGCTCAAGCGAATAATGACTTGTGGTGCTTAATATTAGTTCCAGTGGCTACTAGGGACTGGCCGGATCATATGTCCAGATTGAGCATGATTGCGAAGATACAGCTCGCTAGGCTAAAACCGCAGAATGTGAAAGTTAAGGCTGACCATCACTAATAAGACTTTCCCGGGCTGTGCGGGACTACTCGGGATTGTAGGCTTATCGGCATTTTCATGGCATGGGAAGGTAGCATTTGCTCCACACTTTTGTGAAAGCCTCATCTCTAGGCTATGATCATCGTGGATAAACATTGAAAATGTTCTGGATTAGTTTGTAACGGCGAAACCAGTGACGTCACTGTTCACTGCTGCTCAATCTTGTTCGTCGTCAGTGTATACTGGTTGAACGCTTGGAATTGTTGTAATACAGAAATACACATATTCGCAAGTACACCTTACCACACATGAACTGCATCCGGTTGTGGAGTTTGTTTAAACGTGGGAGTAATGAGGTTACCCTTTGCCACAACTGCCTCTGGGGCACCCTTGGGCAAGGCGCACCTGTATTTGCCCCGGTGCTTTTTAAGTGCTGTTGCCTTTGGGCGTAGTGTTGCCTTCGGGCGTAGTGTTGCCTTTGGGCGTGGTTTTGCCTTCGGGCGTGGTGTTGCCTTCGGGCTTAGTGTTGCCTTCGGGCGTGGTGTTGCCTTCGGGCTTAGTGTTGCCTTCGGGCGTGGTGTTGCCTTCGGGCGTGGTGTTGCCTTCGGGCGTAGTGTTGCCTTCGGGCTTGGTGTTGCCGTCGGGCGTGGTGATGCCTTCGGGCGTGGTGTTGCCTTCGGGCTTGGTGTTGTCTTTGGGTGTGTGATGGATTTGGGTGTGTGGTCTTTGTAGGGCTTTGTTTTTAGTGTGACCGGGGGGAGGTTGGTCTGTGGGGTCTTTGGGTTGTTGTCAGTGTGTGTGTGGTTCTATTGTTGTAATGAACATAATTTTCTGTTTGATTTGGTGGTGTGTGGATAGTTTTGCCTTTATGTTCCTGTCCGATCCGGTTTGAGTTTTGTTTTTTGTTTGTATGTGCCGTTTCGATGCACTTAAAAAGCCCCCCCACACATGACAGATCCATGATGTAAAGGTCTGATTGAGAGGTAGGTCAGTTAAGTTTGTTGTCCTTTGGGGATCGAGCAAAACTCCTTCGCCAGAGAGCCGCAGGAACTTTTCAAAAAGTGTACTCCACCTTCACTGTGAGTGAATCAGTACAACATGCTCATTAGGCGGAGGAAGCTTTTTCGAAACCGGGGGGGGGGGGTGAACCTTGTTTCGAATCGTCGTCCTGAAGGAGGTCTAAAGGGAGGGGTCCCCCTCCCCTTTTGGAAAATTTTTGGCTATTTGAGGGTCCTCAGATACAATTTGGTGCAACATTTTGGACAAACTTTAAGGGAAATTACTGCAAATTTTTGACATTTCTTACAGAAGAGACAAATAAGGGGTTTTTGCCCTTGGATCTTGGGGGGCGGAAGCATACTTCAGCCCCCCAAATTTTTGAATGGGGGCTAAAGCCCCCCAGCCCCCGCTTCCTACCCTTATGACATGTTCTCTGACGCTGACGTCGAGGTATAAGTGAAAAGACCAAATGCAAGCACATTACACCGGGGTAAGAGTTACCCTGACTAGGCTATATCCAGCTCTTTGGGAAACACTGATCTACATTTTACGGTGGCATGTAAAGTAAGTATTTCGTCCATGTCTAATTCGTTATAACGAATTAGGAATTCGTTATAACAGAATTAGACATGCCGGGCAAAATACGAATTACTTATTCGTTATAACGGATTAAGGAATTCGTAATTACGAATTCGTTACAACCATAGGCGTACGGGGTCAAAATTTCTGGGGGGCAAAGGTGTAATTTTTGCCCGAATTTAGATTTTTGAACCAAGTTGCCCGAATTTTGATACCACTGTTTCGGTTGTCATGGCAGAAGGCATAATTTATTTTCTTGGCTGTCTGATTTGCCTGAATAGATCGCCTATTTTTGACCGAATTGGGAGGCATATCCCCCTGCCCCCAACTCGATCGTACGCTTATGGTTATAACAGATCGCGAATTAATTTACAACGGATTACGGATTCGTTATAACCATGTCAGTACAAATTCGTTATGACGGATTGCCAATTCGTCACAACGGATTAGGAATTCGTTATATCGGATTAAGAATTAGTTATAGTTGATTACGAATTCGTTACAAGGAAGTTACGAATTCGTTATAACGAATTACGAATTCGTTACAACGGATTACTTATTCATTATAACGGATTAGAAATTCGTTATAACGGATTAGGTGTTCGTTACAACGGATTAGGAATTTGTTATAACGTAATTATTTTGTTATATTAGTAATGGTAAACGTATGTATTACTCTTCTTTACTAGATTACCAGATTACCAGATTTACCAGATTAGCCCTTCACTTGCCGAGACTGAGTCTTACTTAGAATAACTGTATCTTCAGAGACTGCTTGCTTAATCCTATACTGTTGGTAATTTTTTCTGGCTTTTACGAACGAGGACGAGATTTGCGATATTTTCCTCAACGTGAAAAATACCAGTGCTGGTTAATCCTAGGGTTGTGAAATATGTCTGTAACTTCATAGCTGGACCTGTGGCTTATATTTTCGATTGTTCTTTATCTCATGGAGTTGTTCCTTCTTTACTTAAAATGGGTCATATTACTACTATTTTCAAAAGTGAAGAGTAACTTAATGTTACTAATTACAGGCCAATTTCTGCTCTCCCTTTTTCTTCAAAAATCCTTGAACGCATTGTTTATAATCGTCTGTAAAATTTTCTGTCTGTATAAACATCAATATGGTTTTCTTTCAGGCAAGTCCACAATACACGCTGTTACTCACATTAGCTGCTCGCCATAGGGGCACTGGACTCTTTAGAGTCTGATCGGGTTATTCAAGTCTCACTCCCTCTGTAATAATACCTGCAATCATTGCTCTTCCAGGGATATCTGTTCTCCCTCTTTTAGCATCCGCCCTCACAGACTCTGGACACTTGATTTAATTATGCACAAGACTTTTAACTAAATCCTTTGGTTTTTATTACCGAAATCGGTAGACACCAATCACAAGCAGTGAAACAAAAAAAAAAAAAAAAAATACATTGAATATTCATCAGACAATGTACTAGTGTACTGTACGTACGCAACGCGCGTTTATACTGTATATATAGAAACAGCAATGGCTTCCAACGATAGTGAGATATCTCCTCGCCAAAAGTTACTGGAAATGTTTCGTCGTGGCACCGCTTTGCTCGGAATAGCAACCATGTATGTACAAGAGAGTACGAAAATAGGTAAAAAAAATGACACCTGGACATTAGTACTTAGCAATTAAGTAAAATTTGAATTTCTTGATAAATAAGGTAAGTGAAGAGATGTTCTTAAGCTGAGTTTCAACAGGCACTTGATGCGTTTCCTCATTGCTATGATGTCTCGTAAAATTAACTTGTGCTGTTCTGTACTGTATTTTTTTGTCATTCGTATAGAATACCTATGTGCTCTAATGCTTTAAATGTAAACATTACTGTTTATGTGTTATTTTATTAGGTTATCATACGTAAGCTCTTTGGTTCCCCTCAACCTTTCATTTATATTGTCATGTGTCTTGATTCTATCACGAAAGCTATTCTATCAACTGATGGTATTCTATTTATGTATTTTGTCGATTATCTGTTGGAATAAAGTTCGAGTTATTGAAAAATAACTGAATTGAATTGAAATTGAATTTCTATAGGCCGTAACCTACAGTTATACCATAATCAACTAGTATAATAGACTTAATGTAGACCTGTCAAAACAGTAAATCGAGGTTTAAAAGTCATCAACAGACACTTATAAATGATATTATCGTGTTGAATATAAACCGCAAAAGCGTATGTGGGTTGAATATTGTCAGTTATCCCTCAACTCGTGTGCTGAATCTGAAGAACACTTAAAGTCGGCCTACAACCTGTGATCATGGTTGGCCCAAAATTGGATTCCCGTTGTGGGTTGCCACACGATGACATAAGTTGCAGGTGGCAAATGGTAAGCAGCCCAACACTGGCCCAACAATGAACCACCAGAAAAATACAAAGCTGGTCATTTGGTATCAAGCCTACCTCATAATTCTTTTAATAACAGCTATTTCTAAATTTTACATTCACGGTGAATGTGTTGCAAAACCCTCACTTACACTGTGGAAATTTTGCTAAGAAAATTTCAGGTGAGAAATTTTTTAAAAATATTTTGAAATTCTACGGGAACATCATCCGAATGGCGCGTTCCGAACTTTTGAAATGAGAGTTGTGTTTTTCACTTAATGCAGGCTTAGTTCAACTTGGAATAAATGATGGCAAGTAATTGTCATTTCTCGCAGGGAATCATGTTTCTAAGTTGTACAAAACAACGTAAGTAAGGAGAAATTGAAATTTCATCAAGACTATTGTATTTCTAAACGATAATAATTACAAATGAGTCTCACAGGATATATCGACCAGGCTAGGGCCCTGAAAGTGTAATGGGAATAACACTGGCTAAAGGCGGGTAGATATGGTGGTACAGGACTTGTGGGTGGGGACGACCAGAATTATTTTCGGCAGGGGGTACTTAGCTAAGCAGAGCACAACCATCAGTTGGCATTAAGTGTACCAAGAAAAATGTAGCCGAAAATGTTTATTTTGGCGGAAATGACATTTTTCGTGCCTTTCAATTTTCATCTAAAATTTCGGCATTTTTTTTTATTACAAATTGGTTTTAATGATCACTGCGATAAAAATTTACTTTGAAAAACTCTGGGGATCGAGGGGGCAACTGGGCCGCAGTGCTATCCCGGCTACTTCTGTATGACCATGCGGAAGACGGGTGGTGGCAGGGGTGATGCTCGAGGTCAAAAATCCAATCAGATGTCCCCTATAGAGTTTACTGTAATAATACCTATATGATAGGTGCGCGCCAGTGCAAGCCAAACAATTGCTTTTAGTGCTATAGGCTATCACTTCATTTTGTATTGCTAAATGTTTCTATTAATTTATACTTTCATCTCAAGCCCGCAGACTTGAGGGAGGGGGGTGCAGGGTGGGCTCCACCTAGAAAAAATTAAAATTGCCTCATACATTTAAGTATACGTCCACCCCCTCTAAAATATTTTTAACCTTTCCCCAAGAAAAAATGATCTACATTCCTTTCAGTATCAATATTGTCTGGCTACGGGCCTGTTTCCTTCCATTTCTCTTCCCTCCGGCCGGTTCCTTGTATCTTCCCGTCGCTTTCTTCTCTACCACGGTACATTGAGATGGCTTCCCCAGTCAAAGAAGTCAAGGGACAGTCACCTTCTCCCCAACCTTTGGCGGCCGTAGGCGACTGGCACCTGGGGAATGCCGGGGCAAGATGTAAGGGGAGGAAGGATCACAGGGGTACGTAGCAAGGCCGTCACTGTATCCATACTGTAAACTCAGTCTGCAATTTTCGGAACACTGTGCTCAATGTAAAGCGATATTTATGCTGGATTTCGAGAGAATTCCTATGCTAACTTCAAACTAACACATGGAGAGATCGAGTTGGGAAAATGGATTTTGGTTTACCGGTACCATAGTAGTACCACAGATCAAGTCCACGTATATCTCCGTACGGATATGAAGTTTTCGAGCAACTTTTTTCTTGTCTTCCACAATTCACCGTCATATTACCGAACTTTTTTGGTCCAAGTAAAGGAGATCAACTTCAATAAAAACTATTTTTCCCAACGAAAATCTTCTTTGATCCGTGATTGTTGTCTAGAGAACGATAATTTTAAAGTCGAAAATTGAGCGGGATTACACAAAATATGTGTCTTGCACATACAGTCTCTCTTACGGCACACTTTCCTTCCCAGCATGCATTGTGTATCGAAGTTTCCCAACTGACTTGTTATAGGCATCACACCCCTAATAATTTCCCCATTGACTTACACACTAAATTAGCTTTGTTTCGAGGCCCCTGCAGCCTTGTCAAAGTTCACAGCTATTTCGAGCTACCCTTCACATAAAAACTGAGAAGTTTGCCAATCATGGCATTACATAATTCTATACCATGACCGTTTAGATTTTGAGCTGGAAGGAGTTGAAGTTTTTATAGGGTACATCCACCCATATAGTTCTCTTCAACATAACAAGAAATGTCACTTTTTGATATGAATTTTAAAAACAGTCTAAATCACCTTCAATCTTCCCCAAATTTTCAAGATCTATACTTTGACACGTTCTCTTTGAGATTCATAGAGTTTTATTACCCACTGGGCAAGTTATCATGACCAAATTTGGTCCAAACCGGAGTGAAAAGTACTACTTTTTTGAGGGTGTACACTTGACGCTCAAGAACATTACTCTAATGGGTTGTGAGGCCTACATTGCAAAAAGGTGTCTGAAATACCTTCAGTTTTCTTCATTTTTGTCAGGTGAGTACTTCAACCCCTTTCCTACCGCATACACATCACAAATTGAACACATCATTTCAGGAACATGGTCTATACTGTCCTCCCAAAATATTTTCCAAGGTGTTAAATTCGTAGGGTAATGTCCTCCGCAGGGGTTCCCCTCGAACCAGTGGTGTGATCGAGATGGTAGGAAAACGCGAAGGGAGACTTGGTCAAGTTTAAGGGACCAGCTGGCTTTCTTTCGATAATTTATGAATATTCAACCAAAAGAGCTTTTTTTCTAAAAACAAGAGTTCCTTTGGGAAGGTAGGCAAATTTGGTATCAATAATGACAGAGCTCTCGGCGACGTTAGTCGCCGAGAGCTCTGTCATTATTGATACCTTTCGTATCAAATGCTAATTACATGAAATATGGAATCGGTTTCATCTCGTAATGGGAAAATATTCATAAAACTATTACCAATTTGCAACCGAAAAAACGCGTTGTTTGGGGGGGGGGGGTGGCTACTCGACTTGATAATATGGGCTGCGTGCAACAACGTGTAGTGAGCTGATTCGGAAATATACAGTAAGATATGATTGACAAAACGAACCCTAATTAAAAAAAGAAAAAATAGAAACGCAGAGAAGTCGATAAAAGCTAGAACAAGGTAGATATTAAAGAGAAGGAATTTTTTTTGAAGGAAAAACTGTATTTTAGTTCATGAACACATATTACACTATTAACAAATATAAAACATAATTGAAATAACTTGAAAAGGAATTATAAGCCAAAACATTTTTCACTGGAACTAACAACCCTGTTTAACTTTGATTTAAACGGAAGTCCTTCTTTTATCAGAAACTTTAGGCCTACACTAATTACAATGAAACAAAGGGTATAACGATAGAACTGAAAAATATTTTCCTATTTAAAGACAACCCCTTTGAATCTCTTGTCTCAACATTAACATACTTCTTGAAGGAACAACTTTAGTCTATTATTAAAAACATACACAAATGCAAATTTTGTTTTGAAATCTATAATTACAAGTATTTACAATTGATTCATTGATTGTAGGCATTTACAAAACACATCACTTCCACTTTTCAACAGTCGACAGTTTTTTTTTTTGAAGGAAAACTTTATTTCCATCATACAACATATGTACACTTTTTACAATTTTATAAACAATGCCTCTTCCAGTCACCTTCGAATTTAAACAGGCAGTTGGAGAGTTACAATTATATACAATGATAAAATATTATGTACATGAAGAAAAGAAATTATTGTAAGTTTACATGTCTTATACATTCACAAACACTTATTGCCTCCTCTTTAAATGATAGTTCCACAGCTTTTTGAAACACTGAATTTCTATCCGTGAAAATATTTACACTGTTTACATTTACGTTACACTTCATTTAATCCAATTTACGGGGAAGAATTGTAATTCCATCAGTGCAATACATACAGCTCAACTATGTACAATGGAGTAGACATAATTATGTTAATTACATTAACTACAATTGAGAAAAGAATAAATTGTAATAAAGAAATTCATCTGTATAAAGACTGCTAAACTTTCACTGCATGAACAAACTAACCAAATTCATACCTGACTATAAACATGAAGATTTAATTTTAACGTCCTTGTCACAAATGAAAATTAAGTTTGTTGTTACAAACAGAAACATAAGAGCTTTGGTGAATCCAGTGCTTGTTAAATTTGTCTATCTTAAAACTTATTGTATCAGCCCTTACTCTGAAGAAACGAAAGAGATGGAGTTGAGAGCACAGATGTCGCAATAACTAGGAAAACAGAGCTGATGACACGTTTACGGTAAATTTCATATTAACATAGTATAAAACTAGTGCCGTACGGGCTAAGAATTATCCAGATCATAATATACCCAATAAGTTAGTGCAAAAGGTGTTAGATACATACAACTTATTCCTCTACCTTTTCGGGTAAAACAGTTTAAATAAAAGACTTCCATTAGTTAGAGTAACAAAAGAATTCCCAGTTGTCCACATTTTCTGAAAATGTTTACTGCCGAACCTCTCTCTATCAACTTTAACACAATTTTTAATGCATTTGATAATCGAAGAGATAATCAAGTTAGTCGGCTGCAACTTGGACTCAAAGGTATGCATGCATCTGGACTTCCATATAATGTACTTTGTCACCACTACAACAAACCAAAGTCGACCAAAAACAGCTTTAGCAATTTTAGGGTCGTAAAATCCGTACAGGAAAAAGTTTGCATCCATGTCAAACTGCTCATTATTCACAAAATTAAGCACGTGATTAAGCCATAACAAGATTGGTTTTACTTTCGGGCAATCCCAAAATATATGCTCGACAGACTCAATGCATGTACAGCTCTGCATTGGGCAAATTCCATTTCCCATTGCCCACTTATTTATCCTGGCACCAGTATAAAGAACACCATGCGCTATTCGCCATTGAAAGTCTTTCAACTTATTGTCTAGCATAGGATGAAAGGCTAATTTCCAGATTAGAGCCCACGGATAGGTTGGGTTACGCTTAACACATGCAATACTCACATTCGAATCTCGAAGAAGTTTCACAATATCTTTCGTACGACTACAAGAGGTTATAAACTCATTATTTGTATGAAACAGTTTCGTAATTACTTGGCATGCATGTAACAGATGATCAGTACAAACATCAGCATTGGGTCTGGAATTAGACCAAACATGTGGAAATACTCTACGAAGCAATTTAGCAGTAAAGTAACTAGTAAGAGAAAGATGTATAGGGACCGTACTACTGTTCATTACAGGGAACAAAGACTTAATTAGGAGGGCATCCAGTGGCGGATTTAGACGGGGGCGCACCCGGCGCGCGCCCCCCCCCTAAAATTTTCCAAGGTTTGTTTTTTTACCTTCGTAGAACGGATCATTTCGCCTACTTGATTCTTCGTCATGTTGTATTGTCTTATAATTGCTACAAAATAATAGCAGTTTAAAAGTATACAGTTTCAAGTTTTCCGATGGAATGGCAACAGGGTGACATCGAAGATCTCGACCGTATCTCGCAACTTATAGGGCATGGGAAGGGCCATTTCCTGCAATCTGGGAGGCTCATTTTGCAAAATTTCACTCTTACGCTACGCTCGAACCAATGATCGCTTACGGCTTACAGATACTGGGAAAGTCGAACTCCAAACTGGTCATTTGTCAAATAGGCGTACAAGGCAGGGGCAGAGGGCAGACTGTCCCCAAATTTCCACAAGATCTTAATTTCTGGCATGGGTTTGCACAGCCATTTGAGTCTTAAAAAATCTCGCATGTTTTAATTCCACTCAAAATTCCTATCGTGCCCGAATTCTTCCAAAGATTTGCCAGAAAAATTAAAAAGCGTCAAAAAAACTTTTATTCCTCAGCCTCTTTTTATAGTCTTGCGCAACACTTTGCCCGAAAAGTCCGAATCTCCCAATTCTTTGAAACATTTGCCCGAAACATAAAAAAAGCATCGTAGTCAAAGTAAAAATTTCATGACGAAACGAAAAGAACACAAAAATTCGCGACACATCCGGCTCGCTTATGGAAAAACAATTTTCCTCAGTCTCACTTCATAGTCCCGTGCAAACTAAACTTTGCCCAAAATGGTAGAATATTCCCGCGAAAGTTGTAAAAAAGTTCTGGGATGTTTTCAATTGCTAGATTACACTGACAGACGGAGGGTGTATAGGTGTATACAAAGCCCAAAATTTTGCCCAAAGAAATTAATCAAAGACCATTTTTGACGTGTCATATTTCTTTATGACAATACTACCAGTAGTCATCATAAGGCGAAGATTCGGTATAGTCGGGACGTATTCGGGCAGCTATGTGTGGTCACGATTTTGCATTTTTCAATGTGAGCCACCGTCAATTGTGCAAAACTTGCTACTTATAGGCTGCGGTGCTTTTAACCCCAAATCGGGCAACGGTAAAAGTATCTTTTTCTTCAATTTCACATATGAATTTAGTGTGAGAAAATCTTCCCATAAGTCCGCCTGAAAATTCTTCAAAGCCATCTTGGAACGTGACATTCCGGTTTTTCTCAGAAGGTGTTAGTAGTAAACTCAGTAGCGTGCGCATTGGGGGGGGGGGACGGGTGGGCCATGGGCCCCACCTCTATAAGTTGTCGGAGGAAAATCAACTGGTCGGGGGAAATCGGGAGTAGTCTGACCTACTCTGGCGGAGCAACAGGCGCGCTCTCCCATGTGTGTTTTAATATGCTTCAAAATGTTTCAAATATAGCACCATTTTGCATCTCAGCTCTCTTTCTTAGGCAAAAGTTTCTAGACCCCTCCCCAGGACAGCAAAGAATCAAACCTTGCGCACCTCTGTTGAAACTTGTTTTACCTTCCAAAGGTTTACCACTCAATAAATAGCAGTTCTGAAAAAAAAACTGTAAATCATCTATTGATCTATAATTTGACGAGTATGATTTTTTTAATTAATCATCTATTATAAGCCAAGGAGGAGGGGCGAAGGGGACAGTCCCACCTTATTTCTAGTATTCTATGTTTATTTTTTACAATATTGCTAGTGTTTCCCCAAATTTATATGCGGTAAATAGGCCTGGGAAGTGCCATTTCCAGCTATCTGGGAGGCATTTTGAGCCAAAATTTCCTTGCGCTCCGCGCCAAACTGAGAGTCTGTCTATGGGCTACGTCTCCCCCTCTCCTCAAATTCCTGCGCACGCCACTGAGTAAATTCATCTATAGTCGGGAGTTCGGGCAGCAATATAGACAGTGACATAAATTCAGTGGACCTTCAGTTCGGA
The DNA here is from genome assembly GCA_029531755.1 of Holothuria leucospilota. Taxonomy (NCBI): domain Eukaryota; kingdom Metazoa; phylum Echinodermata; class Holothuroidea; order Aspidochirotida; family Holothuriidae; genus Holothuria; species Holothuria leucospilota. Next base: position 57,058,909 of record CM055967.1, on the reverse strand, counting down.
CAAGTGTCGTAAAAGATACGCAGTCATAAGCATGTTTTCAATTCCGTTGTATGGTTTTTTTGTCCCGGAAAGGTACAAGACCATTTCATCCAATGGTAGTGGTACATGTTTTCACTGACCTAGCCAGCAGGGGGCAGAATGCCCGCACAGAAATTTTAGGGACGCGGTCGACGACGATGTTGAAAAAATGAAGGGGATCAAAAATAAAACGGCGAGAGGAGGGACGGATGGGATGTTGTTCGGGTGGAAGGGTGAGGGTTAGAGGCCTAGAGCTAGAGGGAGGGTAATTGGGAAATATTTCCTTCACAACTGTGATCTTTTTATGATATTGAAAACTATGATGAAACAGATTAACAGAACAATGTAGGCGTCGTATTTCGTTTTTCGTAAAAATTATGAATAATATTATTCATTGATAGAATGAAAATCAAGACATTTTCAGCACATGGATCTAGTGTGAAAAGAAGCAAAATATAGCACGATTTTTTAAGCCCTTCGGGACAGCAAAAAAATTTCAAAAGGAAAGGGCACACTCCATGACGGCGGTCAAGAACGGGAACTATGAATAGACTTTGCCCCTGCATTTTATTTGGTAATTTTCTAATCATTTTGCAATTTTCTCATTTTTAATTGAAGGGAAAATTTTTTGGCAAACGAAAGCTCAAAATATCGACTGCTTAGACTCTACTTACAAGCCTGGGAAATGCCATTTCCGGCTATCTGAGGGGTCGCGATTTTTCAAAATTTTCTGTACGCTCCGCGCCAACTGATGGTGGCGCTCCGCTTAGATAGTCGTTCGGGCGGATGTTTGGCCGTCAGCGCGCCCCCCTGACGAAAAATCCTAGATCCGCCCCTGGCATCCATTTTGTCTCTCAGGTTGTCGAGATTCAACCCCCCATCTACTTTAGGCAAAACCATTGCTTTCCGGAGCACAAGATCAGGCTTATTCTCTCCCCAAATAAACGTAAAGATAGTCTTATATACATCCTTAAAAACTGACTCTGGCATGTGAAAAACAGGAGCAATAAAATACAACAAAGGATAAAGAAGAGAATTAACTACCACGACCTTGCCAATAAGAGATAAATGTGCAGATTTCCATAAATTTGCCCTAGCTACAATCCTCTTTACTTTTTCCGACCAATTTTGCTGGACAGCATTGCTAGAACCAAACCAAATGCCGGTAATTTTAATGCTAGAATCACTCCACCCAACATCAATTGGCATGTGCTTGGAGGCCATATGCCCTAATTTGAGTCCCTGGGTTTTCTCCAAATTGATAGTGGCACCAGTAGCTCTCTGAAATAGCTTAAAGGCTTCAATAAACTTGTCAATGTCGTGAATGTTTGAAGTGACACAAGTTGCATCGTCCGCATACTGAATAAACTTAACATTTTTATTCTTTCCCCCAGGTAAGGAGAATCCTTCAATTTGGTCACTGTTATTAATAAACCTCGCTAATGGCTCAATAAAGAGTATGTACAAAAGAGGGGACAAAGGACAGCCTTGTCTTACACCTCGACAGATACCAACAGGTTTAGACAGCTCTCCATTGATCAATAAGCAACTCTGTATTCCTTCGTAAAGTATGGAAATCCATTTTACAAAGTTATCACCAAATCCCAGCCTACGAAGAACTTTAAACAGAAAGAACCAATCTACTTTGTCAAATGCTTTTTCCTGATCAATTGAAAGTAAACAAACCCCTAAATCATTCAGTTGAGTATAATCAATAATATCTCTGATTAATATTAAATTACTGTGGATGGTACGCCCCGGGACAGCACAAGCCTGAAACACATTGACAACGTCAGCTATAACTTTGGACAGTCTCATTTGTAAAACTTTTGATAGAATTTTATAATCCCCATTAAGCAAACTAATTGGACGCCAATTTTTTGGACTCAGGAGATCTCCCTTTTTGAAATCAAAGAAACCACTGCTGTCCTCTAAGAAGGGGTTAAGACCCCTCTTGCAAAAATGTCGTTGTACACTTCCACAAGGTCCTCACCAACCAAATAAAAAAAGTTCAGGTAAAACTCATACGGCAATCCATCAATGCCAGGGGCCTTGTTATTGGAAGAACACTTCAAAGCCGAAAGAATCTCCCCTAACGTAATAGGCAACTCTAATTGATTTCTTTGTTCACTGTCGACCTTCATATTTAAACAGTTGATGAGGTCATCCTGTGCAGTTAAATCTACATTGTTCTCTTTGGAGTACAAATCACTGTAAAATTCTTGGAAAACTCTAATAATATCATCCTTATTAGTATGAAAAACGCCGTCTGGTCCACGAATTGAACGGATCAGCTTCTTACTTCCACGACGACTCTCCATGCGAAAAAAGAAAGCTGACGGCCGTTCACTCAAGTTTAGATAGTTAGCCCTTGACCTTATATAGGCCCCTTCCACCTCCGTAGAAATTAAGTCATTAACATCTTCCATCGTAGAAGTCATACACCTAGATTGTAGCTGTTTCAACTTTTCTCTCCTTTCTCTTGTACGCCGTTTACTGTGGTTAATAGCCAATACCTTTATTCTACTTTTGATGTTTTCCCACCGGCTCGAAACTGATTCGAAACCAGGTTTGAGTGACTTCCACATCCTGTATTGGTCTTGAAGTTCACGACAGAAATCATCATCCTTATTCAGAGATACATTATACTTCCAGTACCCCTTACCGATCATATTACTACAGATGAGCTCCAGATCTAAATAAACTGGGTTGTGATCAGAGAAAGGGAGGCTTACCGTTTCAGCATGAGTGATCCTCATATCTTTGGACACATAAACTCTATCTATCCTGGAGCTTTGAACCGAGTTTGCACGAAACCAGGTGTGACCTGGTTTTTAGGGTGCACAGACCTGTACCCATCCACTAAGTGAAAAGAAGCCATCACTTCTCTTACCACATCCGCACTAGGGTCAGAGCCTGTCAATTGCCCAACGTTCCGATCCATTTTATTTAAAACGCAATTGAAGTCCCCTGCTAGAATGATCGGGTTTGTGCCCCTTATGAACTTGTAAATATTATTAAAGAAGATACGCCTATCATACTGAGTAGTAGGGGCATAGATATTACACACTCGAAACGTGTATCCTTGCACAGAACACAGCACAGCAATAACTCTACCATCTGCATCATATTCAACACAAGAAGCACTAACAGGCAGATTCTTCCTGAAAGCAATACATACTCCTGCAGAGTGGTTACTAGCACTCGGAGAAAAGTGAAACCTCGAGCTCCAACGATCACTTAAAATTTGATAGTCTTGGAGTGTTGATAAGAACGTCTCTTGCATTAACAGAATATCAATGTTGAATATATTACACCATTCTATTATTTTTAAGCACTTCTTTTTGTCAGAAATTCCATTGACATTGAAGGAAGCTATTCTTAATTTCATGATGGAAGTGCCATTGACCATTAGAAGTAGAAGAAGAAGTAGAAACAGATTCATTAGCGTTTAAGAAAGTACCTGTCGAAAAATTCTACTTCGTGTTTTCTTACAAACTCTGGGTGGTCGGAGGCAATGTGGTAAATCCAATCACGGGGAGAGGCAAAAGTGTTGTCACATGACTTCTTAAGAACACAAGGATAAGATGAGGCTTTCATTTTTGGGTGTGCCTCGGCAGTGTGTTCAATCAATATTTTATAACATGAAAAGGTCTTGGTACATCCTTTAGCACAACACGAATGCCATGGTTCCTCTTCTATGAATATTTGTGTCAATTTGATGTACTCCAAAGGCTCCTCGAGAGGGAACCGTATACGAGAACGGGAACGGTCCTTCTTGGGTTGGAGAGAGGCACTCTTCCTTTTAGCTCTTACCTCTCGATCCTTAACATCCGACATGATTTCGTTCACTGGGACTGAAACTGGGCACGAGCTGGAGGGTTCTTTTAATTCCCCTTGAGAATCACATGCGTCACCCTGTCTCTGGGCTGGGAGGGAAGAACAATTCAGCTTTTGTAACTCTTTTCGATCCCGGGCATCCGACCCTGAGGCTGAAGTAGGGCATGAACTGGGGGGTTCCTCGGAATCTCCTTGGGAGTCAAATAAATCTTCCTGGCTTTGAGTTTCGAGAATCTGTTCACCATCCATCTGAGAGGCTTCATCTGAAAATTCATGTGAGCCTTGTGTGTCCATTATCGTGGTCACCTCTTCACTTTCTGTAACTGGGGAAACAGAAACGTCCCCTTCGCGTGTGGTTTTGGTAATGTCATGATGGTCTTGCCTGGAATCACCTTCAATTGAACTAAGGGATAGCAAAGAGACCATATCCTCACCACTGGTATCAGTATTGGCACCTTTGTCCTTTCCAGGTTTGGGGTCACTGCTAGCACTAGCTACCCATTTCATGGGGGTCGGTTTAATCACATTGGCAAACGAGACTGGACATTCCCTGTAGCTGTGTCCGGTTGCATCACAAACAGTACATATTACATCTGAGTTGCACTCTTTCGCAGAATGACCAAGAACTTGACATCGAAAACATTTCACCTGCTGACAATCCTTAGCATCGTGTCCTTTTCCTCCACATTTTAAACAAGTCCGGGGCTGACCCTTATATCTAATCCAACAATTCCTCCCGCCAAGGGGTAAGGAGGAAGGAATGTCCACATGAAGTTCAACCAGGTACTGTCTTATTCCGTTAAATACTTCTGGATAGTCTTTATAAGTGTAATAACGACCGGAAATAACCTGTCCGTACTTTCCCAACACATAACGAACCTTGTTATCCTCCAATTCATGAGGTACATGCAATACAGTCACCATTGTCGCAGAACTGCTATATGCTTTAGTCGTATAGCCACGCCCAGACAATAAAGCAGGGAAAAATTGCCTTCTCAAACTATCAGATTTGAAAGTCACGTCGTATAAACGGTTGGGTAATTCCTGAACAGCAACTAAATCTTTAGCAGGATCCACTCCCTTTTCTTTCAAAATGTCGAAAACATTACGATTTTCGCCAATATCAAACTCAAGTTGTACGGAGGCGTCGCGATTTAGCTCGGCCATCTTGGAAAAAAAAAAAGTCGACAGTTTTTTTTTTTTTTTTGAAGGAAAAATCTTTATTTCCATCCAAGAAACTATATACACTATAATACAATATTGATAATTTACAATTATTTACAAATAATTTCAGTTTGAAAGTTAAGTTAATACGGCATTCACTTCCATACAATTCAGCCTGCTAACTGCATTCTTGACTTAATTTGTAATCAAATTCAATTAACAGAAAAAAGTATCAGTCAAGGCACTATATAATAATATTCATTTAATATTATACATAAACATATACATATATCATACATATATTAACAAGTGAAGTCAAGCACAAAAATTAAGCTGCATATTAATTCCAATGTAATTCAGAGAATTACTCACTTCACTTAGTTGCCCTGAATATGAAACAGAGCGACGACTTAACTGTCTGGATAGTATAAACGAAAGAAAAGTTTACCACCTTTAATCGAAACAAAGGAATTCCCTGATATCCAAACCTCTTCAAACTTCTTATTGCTATATCTCTGTCTATCTGCTTTAACACGTCTTTCAATTTGTTTGATTATTGCTGTCACATATTGAGGGAGCTGTCTCGAAATTCTAGTGTTTTGTCACCTGTTATATTAGTTTCGCGCGGTTGGAAATACTTGGGACGCATGATTACGCAATTCCATTGTTAATTGCTGGGGTGTGGGCATGTTAATGAGAAGGGGTTGCCTTCCATCCTGCAACCACGTCGCCACGGTACCTAGAGAACGAGCAAGTTCCTCGCTATTGAGAGCGGGTTTATTCTTCGAATAAGGCAATGAGGTCTTAACCAGGATATTTGGATATTGAGATCTAAATGAATTACTGGACGTTGAAGCTATTTTATGTATATCACTCGTTATTGAGAACAAGTGTGTCGTCTTAAATTACTGCATTGAGGCAGGAGGAGCTCGTCTCTGAGTATTTGGTTTGGTCGACGGTGAAACCCAGTTAAACGTGGTTTTCTGTGAGTACGATACTTATTATTGTTTGCCTAGGCAAAGTAAAAATTCCACGAGTAATTGTGCGATATTACCCAAATTAGGGGAAACGTAGCTGATTTCCGGGACGGACTTTTAAGAAGGGAGGTCAGCGAGCGTACTTCAAGTGAACTTTTAAGATTAAGAAAAAGTGAAGTTGCAGTTGTACTTCGTTTGTGGATTTATTTAATAGTCAAAATTGGTTAAAGTTAGTGGAGGAGAGTACCAGAGAATAACTACTGCAGAGAAGTGCTCTCAGAGGGTTAAATGTCAATATAGTCTGACAACTAGCCGTAATTTGGTGCTAGGCATCAGAGAGAGTCATACATACAGGTTCTGAATCGCTTGATCATGTATATTTTATCAAGTATTGTTAAAGGTACTACTGAGATTCCCTTAAAGGGACAGTCGAGATTTTAGACTGAAAATAAATCCAATTTTGAGAGAATTTGGCCATTACTGCCAATGTGATAGTTGTGATGCGACAAAATTGAAGTAATTGATTACAGCATACTAGAGAAGGACTTTATCCTAATTTGAAATTCTGTGGAAAATACTGGGGACGGTTTGTTCCTTTATTCGTCCACAGGGGTTTCTTTTGGTTTGGTATGTCGGTGTAAGGCTGACATTGAGGGGGCAGTGTTATCCTACCAGGTGTGGTTCGTGTTTGACTGACGTGGAACTTGGAGACTGCCACCACAGGTTGTGTCTGACGTTACAAAACCATCACTAAGTTCGGCAAAGACCCAACTTCGTCGGCCGAGTAGGCATGATATGAACAGTCACTCGATGAGTGTCAGGGAGTACTATTTATGCATGTAATAGGGTGACTCCTAATGTGTTCGCCGAGTATTTGTAGGAACAGGCAGAAGAACAAGGAAGAACATTTTTTTTGTATCGTAAACGGAATTGAAAGTCCATCTTACATTTATGTTACTGTAAAACCAAATTCAGAAAGCAAATAAGTATTTTTGTTATTTTCAAAGCAAAATTTGAAAGCCAGTATTTACTTACCATTTATTACAATTGAAGAAAAAACTTCAAGCAAGAATATGTAAATAGACTTAAGAATACTTAAAATGCTGTGTTGGGTAATTTGTTGTGTCTTGTGATCTCAAACTGCATCGCCCAAGCGAGTAATCCATGTCACTTCGTGACAATTGCCAAAATTATAGCATTGGTTGGATGAAGATTTGACTCAAAAACGTGAAGGCATCTGGATTTCCATAAAACGAATTTTGTAACGCAAACCACAAACCACATTCTATTGAAGACAGCCTTCGAGAGTTTGATTTCGGGGAAACCATATAAAAATGATTTTATGTTTCTACCAAACTGACTGCCTGGAGCAAATTCAAGTACGCGATGTAACCAAGAAAGAATTGGTCTAGCTATCGGGCATCCTCCAAAAATATGGTCAACAGACTCAACACACGAACAACTAGCCATCGGGCAAATCCCTTCCCCTATTCCCCATTTCTTTATTCTGCTACCCGTGTAGAGAATATCATGGGCTAAGCGCCACTGAAAGTCTTTCAACTTGTTGTCCAAAATAGCATTATTTGCTAGCTCCCAAATTTTGGACCAAGGATAACTTGGATTTTGATCAACACAAGCAATTTTAACGTCGGAATCTCTAAGAAGTTTAACCAATTGTTTCGTGCGATTTGTGGGGGGGGGGGGGGGTGGGGGGGGGGGGGGGTGGGGGGGGGGGGGGGTGGGGGGGGGGGGGGGTGGGGGGGGGGGGGGGTGGGGGGGGGGGGGGGTGGGGGGGGGGGGGGGTGGGGGGGGGGGGGGGTGGGGGGGGGGGGGGGTGGGGGGGGGGGGGGGTGGGGGGGGGGGGGGGTGGGGGGGGGGGGGGGTGGGGGGGGGGGGGGGTGGGGGGGGGGGGGGGTGGGGGGGGGGGGGGGTGGGGGGGGGGGGGGGTGGGGGGGGGGGGGGGTGGGGGGGGGGGGGGGTGGGGGGGGGGGGGGGTGGGGGGGGGGGGGGGTGGGGGGGGGGGGGGGTGGGGGGGGGGGGGGGTGGGGGGGGGGGGGGGTGGGGGGGGGGGGGGGTGGGGGGGGGGGGGGGTGGGGGGGGGGGGGGGTGGGGGGGGGGGGGGGTGGGGGGGGGGGGGGGTGGGGGGGGGGGGGGGTGGGGGGGGGGGGGGGTGGGGGGGGGGGGGGGTGGACGATCAGTCCCCTGACTTTCTGACTTCCTTGGTCTCAAGAGCACAAATCCTCCAACTCGAACACAACTGACATTTTCAGCGCTCGAGTTCGAGATTTACTTACTTGTAACCTACAACTTTTCAAAGGCCTTCAAACAGACCAAAATCAAGTAAGTATACGCGAATTATCAATGGAAGAATGATTGGTGGTACACGTTCGCGCTTTTTGAAGTTTAAATAAATACTAAGACTTCCTTGCAAAATCCTTACCGTAATGATATGGTAATTTAAATATCTCAGTACTGACGGCCAGCTTGTCGGCTGTACTGTGATTGGTATCTTTAACCTGAAAGAGCACTTTGCATTCAAGTGCGTATCAAGGGAAGGAGGTGGAGGGCGTTGGGGTGCCCCGGGTTGAAGACACTTTCTACACTCTCCCATAGGCCGTCATCATTCGGCATTTGTCAAACTTGAAGTCACCTTCCCCCTTCAATTGAATGATCCTGCATAAGCGGATATACAAGGCTGTATTCAACGAACTCGTAACCATTCCTTTATTATTAACCTCATGGCAGCACTTAAAATTTGGTCCGACTTACACACTAAAACGGGCCTGCTTGTTACGCTGCCTCTCATTCCTTGTCAAAGTTTTCAACGCCAGCATATGGACCCATCAATTTTCGCAGCATGACCATTGACTCTTTGAGCTACAGGCGCATGAATAAAAACTTGTGATCCGCCACCCCCCCCCCCCGCCCCTTGTCACTCACCAGTATATGAGATAAGTCCGCTGTCTTTCCCAAACCTCACAATCTGGTCTGGTGGTATCAATTTCAACCATTTTTTGACAGCATAATCTCCAACTCAGTCACTACCAAAATACATCTAACAAAGGATTCACTGCCCTCTCATAACAGGGTCAAAAATCAACCCAAACAAAATTTTTAGGGACTACATGTAGAGGGTTCACCCTTCCCCCAGCAAAAGTGCAATTTTATGGAATGGTGGAGCGCCCACTTAAGACGGCAGGGAAAACGCGGACTGAGAGAGACTTGGTCAAGTTTAAAGGAACCGCTGTCTTCTTTTACAAATCATCGCACCATGAAACGTGGACAATGGCCACCTATTGTTGGCAGATGCTTAGCCCTACCCCCTAAGAAACTTAATCAATAGTTGCAATACAAGAAGAGCATTTTACAGTCGGTCATTTATGAATATTCAGTTCAGAGTGGCTTTCCTTTAGAAACAAGAGTTGCTTTAGGAACCTAGGCAAATTTGGTATCAATAAAGACAGGTCTCCCGGCTACTAAAGTAGCCGGGAGCCCTGTCTTTATTGATACCTTTCGTATCAAATGCAAATTACATGAAATATAGAATCGGTTTCATCTAAGAATGGGAAAAACATTCATAAAACTATTAGCAATTTCAACCGAAAAAAATGCAACGTCCAAAGTGGGGGGGGGGGAGGGGGAGGGTGTACGACTTGATAATGTAGGCTACATGCAATAGCGTGTAGTGACCTGATTTGGAAATTTGCAGTAAGATGTGATTAACAAAACGAAGCCTAATTAAGAAAAGAAAAAGTGGGGACGAAGAGAAGTCGCTAAAAGCTACAAAAAGGAAGATATGAAAGAGAAAAACAACTGTAAAAAGTCGACAGTTCCACAGCATTAAAACCGCAAAACGAAAAAAAGCAAACTGCCCAGTCTCCGGGAGGACTTGAACTCACAACAGTCGGAGTCGAGCGCCATACCAAGTAAGCCACAACAATGCTGATACTCCAGCGCACTATAATTAATATTAGTAGTCTATAGTGTCACGTTGTGTGATATACAAGTAGAAGTGCCGGATGTAAGGGGGGTCGGGAGCTGGAGCGAGCACCCCTTTTCACCTGCATACTTAAATATTGGTACCGTACTTTAATTAATTGCCTGAAACACGTCCCCAGAATTGGTTTCAAAATGCTTGAATATTACGCTATTGATGTTTATAGCATGGCATGTAATTAATGTTTCTTAGTAGCCTGCACTATAAATGGCATCAATAGGGGTGGGGAGGGACGGGCGGGGTAAAGCTCAGGACGCCGTGGTCTTGCCGGTCGCAAAATTTTCCAATTTCTTCGGTAAACATGTAGTCGGCATAGGACTAGTAGGTACGATAAAATGTGTAATCCCGACGCTGGCCGGGGGTAGCGCCAGAATGATTTGCGCGACAGGGGTCCAAACTTCCCTACGTAGGGTGACTGCAGCCTGAAGCCCCGACAAGGGAGACGGAGTGCCGTAAGGTCGTCGAAAGTAAACTTCAAAATTTTCGGTGCGCATTTTGGGTTTTTAGGGGTGAAATTGGAAAATTTGGGGGATTTACTACAGGATCTGCCCTCATATATCAAGTAACCCACAAGGGGCGACTGGCTTTTGTGGACTACTCCATATTTTAACGTTTCCCGACTACACTGGGAAATTTAAACGACCTTGCGGGGGATCCGTCCTCGACGAGGGACATACATGGCACCTACCCCCATCTGGTTTCACCACTGTCCCGACGACGATCAGTCCCCTGACTTTCTGACTTCCTTGGTCTCAAGAGCACAAATCCTCCAACTCGAACACAACTGACATTTTCAGCGCTCGAGTTCGAGATTTACTTACTTGTGACCTACAACTTTTCAAAGGCCTTCAAACAGACCAAAATCAAGTAAGTATACGCGAATTATCAATGGAAGAATGATTGGTGGTACACGTTCGCGCTTTTTGAAGTTTAAATAAATACTAAGACTTCCTTGCAAAATCCTTACCGTAATGATATGGTAATTTAAATATCTCAGTACTGACGGCCAGCTTGTCGGCTGTACTGTGATTGGTATCTTTAACCTGAAAGAGCACTTTGCATTCAAGTGCGTATCAAGGGAAGGAGGTGGAGGGCGTTGGGGTGCCCCGGGTTGAAGACACTTTCTACACTCTCCCATAGGCCGTCATCATTCGGCATTTGTCAAACTTGAAGTCACCTTCCCCCTTCAATTGAATGATCCTGCATAAGCGGATATACAAGGCTGTATTCAACGAACTCGTAACCATTCCTTTATTATTAACCTCATGGCAGCACTTAAAATTTGGTCCGACTTACACACTAAAACGGGCCTGCTTGTTACGCTGCCTCTCATTCCTTGTCAAAGTTTTCAACGCCAGCATATGGACCCATCAATTTTCGCAGCATGACCATTGACTCTTTGAGCTACAGGCGCATGAATAAAAACTTGTGATCCGCCACCCCCCCCCCCGCCCCTTGTCACTCACCAGTATATGAGATAAGTCCGCTGTCTTTCCCAAACCTCACAATCTGGTCTGGTGGTATCAATTTCAACCATTTTTTGACAGCATAATCTCCAACTCAGTCACTACCAAAATACATCTAACAAAGGATCCACTGCCCTCTCATAACAGGGTCAAAAATCAACCCAAACAAAATTTTTAGGGACTACATGTAGAGGGTTCATCCTCCCCCCCCCCCCCCCCAGCAGAAGTGCAATTCTTCCTCGTCATTACAATCTGACGATTCCCCTTCTGACTTACACAATTCTCCTATTGACTTACACACTAAATTAGCTCCGTTTCGAGGCCCATGCAGCCTTGTGAAAGTTCACAGCTATTTCGAGCTACCCGTCATATGAAAGCTGAGAAATTTGCCATCCATGGCACTACAAAATTTCTATACCATGACCGTTTAGATTTTGAGCTAGAAGGAGTTAAAGTTTTGGTAGGGTACACCCACCCCTAATTCTCTTCAACATAACAGGAAACGTCACTGTTTGATATGAATTTAAAAAACAGTCTAAATCACCTTCAGTTCACCCCAAATTTTCAACATCTACACTTTTTTATGTTCTCTTTGATATCATGGAGTTTTATTAAACAATGGACAGGTTATCATGACAAAGTTTGGTCTAAACCGGAGTTAATAGCACTACTTTTTTGAGGCAGTCACTTGACGCTCAAGAACATCACTCTAATGGGTTGTGAGGCCTACATTGCAAAAAGGTGTCTGAAATACCTTCAGTTTTCTTCATTTTTGTCAGGTGAGTACTTCAACCCCTTTCCTACCGCATACACATCACAAATTGAACACATCATTTCAGGAACATGGTCTATACTGTCCTCCCAAAATATTTTCCAAGGTGTTAAATTCTTAGGGTAATGTCCTCCGCGGGGGTTCCCCTCGAACCAGTGGTGTGATCGAGATGGTAGGAAAACGCGAAGAGAGACTTGGTCAAGTTTAAGGGACCAGCTGGCTTTCTTTGACAAATCAGCGCACCATCAAACACGGACAATGGTCACCTATTGTTAGCAGAAGTTTACACCTACCCCCTAAGAGGATTACTCGATACTTGCAATAGAAAAAAGAATTTTGAAGTCGATAATTTATGAATATTCAACCAAAAGAGCTTTTTTTCTAAAAACAAGAGTTCCTTTGGGAAGGTAGGCAAATTTGGTATCAATAATGACAGAGCTCTCGGCGACTAAAGTCGCCGAGAGCTCTGTCATTATTGATACCTTTCGTATCAAATGCTAATTACATGAAATATGGAATCGGTTTCATCTCGTAATGGGAAAATATACATAAAACTATTACCAATTTGCAACCGAAAAAACGCATTGTTTTTTTTTTTGGGGGGGGGGGGGGGGCTACTCGACTTGATAATATGGGCTGCGTGCAACAACGTGTAGTGAGCTGATTCGGAAATATACAGTAAGATATGATTAACAAAACGAACCCTAATTAAAAAAAAGAGAAAAAAATGGAAACGCAGAGAAGTCGATAAAAGCTAGAACAAGGCAGATATTTTTTTTTTGAAATGAACCTGTATTTCAAATCATTAATTTAACTCATTTACACTATTTACAAAAGCTAAATAAGTTAAGGAAATTTCAAATAAAAGAAAACAACATAACATTCACAGTTTTGAATAGACTGGGTTGCAATCTATGAGAAGCTAATATTATGACTTACTTACAAATATTTACAAATATGTACAGTCGAAGCAGGTTAAGTCATTCCGTCTGTGTGAACAACAAAGACGAACACATAATTTCCACAAGGATTTACATTCAAGAGTGCACTGAACCGAAATACATTAATTATAATTGATTACAAAGTAAAGAAAAGTTTTGCTTGTCTTGAAGAGACAAAGGAGTCACCATGAATCCATACTTTCTTAAACTTGTCAATGTTATATCTCTCTTTGTCAGGTTTGATACGGTCTTTGATGCGTTTTGTAGTGGTCGAGATAATAACATCAGTTGGTTGTAACTTGAACTGAAAGATATGTACGCATCTAGATTTCCATATAATAAATTTAGCTACACATAAAACAAACCAAATTCGATCAAAAGCATCTTTTGTAATATTGATATCGGGAAATCCGTACAGAAACTAACTCATATCCAGTCGGAAGTGAGTGCCAAGAAGGGACTCAAGAAAGCGGCTAATCCAAGACAAAATTGGTCTTATTTTCGGACACTCCTAAAATATGTGCTCAATCGATTCGATACAGTCACAGCAGGCCATTGGACAACAGCCATCCCCCATCCCCCACTTCTTAGTTCTACTACCAGTGTAAAGAACATTATGAGCTAAACGCCACTGAAAGTCTTTTAACTTGTTGTCAAGTATATCATTAAACGCTAATTTCCAAATTCTAGACCATGGATGAGTAGGATTATGCCTGACGCACGCGATACTGACGTCAGAGGTCCGAAACACCTTAACTAAATCCTTTGTGGGAGTACTAGAAGAGGTAAAAGGATAATTAAAAGTGAGCAACTTTTTAACGATCTGGCAGGCATAGCTTAAGTGGTCGGTGCAAGTATCAGAGTTGGGTTTGGAATTAGACCAAACGTACGGAAACCATACACGAAGTAATTTAGAAGTAAAATACCTGGCCAGAGAAAGATGAACAGGGGGTAGACCGTCATGGTCTAGTAAGGGAAATATTGTCTTGACTAGGAGGATATCCATTTTATCCTTCAGATTGTCTAGGCCCAAACCACCTTCCTCTCTAGGTAATACAATAGCATTCCGATGCACTAAATCCGGCTTCTTTTCTCCCCAAATAAATGGAAAGACAATTTTGTTTACTTCTTTGATGACTGACTCTGGGATAGGAAAGATGGGAGCAATGTAGTAAAATAAAGGGTACACGATGGTATTAATGACCACAGTTTTGCCAATGAGAGACAAATGCCTCATTTTCCATGCGTTTACCCGTTTACCAACCTTTCTAACTTTCTCAGACCAATTTTGCTGGATAGAGTCGGTTGAACCGAAAGTAACACCAGTGATTTTAATTGAACTGTTGCTCCACATAATATCGAAAGGGGTCTGTTCCGTAGCCAGTTGACCAAGCTTTAGCCCACGCGTCTTATTCATGTTTATCGAAGCGCCAGTAGCTTTCTGAAACAAATTAAAGACCTCAACAAACATTGAAATGTCCTTGACATTGGACATAACACAGGTAGCGTCATCTGCGTATTGCAGAAATTTAACCCTTTTACCGTTCCCTCCCGGCAATACAAACCCATTGATCATATTGTTACTATTAATATAGCTGGCAACTGGCTCGATGAAAAGTACGTACAGTAACGGGGACAAGGGGCAGCCTTTTCTGACACCGCGTGAAATATTAATTGGATCAGAGAGTGTCCCATTGATCAATAAACGACTGTTTATATTCCCATATAGAATAGAAATCCACCTTACGAAGTTGTCTCCAAACCCCAACTTTTGAAGTACCTTAAATAGAAAAGGCCAGTCTACCTTGTCGAAAGCCTTCTCTTGATCAATAGAGAGCAAACAGCAGCTCCCATTACTTAATTCTGTGAAGTCGATAATGTCTCTTAACAAAATCATATTACTATGAATTGTACGTCCAGGGATAGAACAGGCCTGGAATTCATTAACAATATCCGCCATTACAGTCGACAATCTAGTTTGTAGCACCTTAGCCAAAATTTTATAATCCCCATTTAACAAACTTATGGGACGCCAGTTGCATGGGCTCAAAATGTCACCATTTTTGGGGATCAAAGAAATGATCACAGTTTGTTGAGACGGAGATAAAGTGCTCCTAATAAAAATGTCATTAAAACAGCCAATAAGTCACTGCCTATTAAATCGTAAAAGTCAAGGTAAAACTCATAAGGGAGACCGTCAATACCGGGCGTTTTGTTTTTAGGCGTGCGCCTGAGAGCAGAATAAATTTCATCAGATGATATTGGTAAATCCAACTTATTTTTCTGGTTATTGTCAATAGTACTGTTTACACTATGAATGAAGCTATCTTGCAAACCATGATCGACATTCCTCTCCTTAGAATAGAGACTACTATAAAAATCGTGGAAAACTCTAATGATATCATCCTTCCTATTGAAAATATCACCATTAGGCCCTCTAATGGAACGTACAATTTTTTGACTGCCACGACGACTTTCCAGACGAAAGAAGTAGGACGAGGGACGCTCCCCAAATTCCAAAAATTTGGCCCTAGATCTAATATAAGCACCCTCGGCCTCGGTACCAATTAAATTGTCGATTTCCTCAGCGGTGGAGGCTGAGCAATGGGCTTGCAAGTGATTTAGCCTTTCTCTCTTCTTTCTGACTCGACGCTTGCTATGCTTAATAGCAAGTTCTCTAATTCTACCTTTAATGTTCTCCCACCAATCAGATAATGGATCAAACCCAGGTTTGAGAGAGGACCACATTTGATAGTGGTGGCGTAAATCCCTACAAAAGTCTTTGTCAGGATTTAAGGATACATTGTACTTCCAGTAGCTCTTATCATTAGAATCGGGAGTGTTGGGGTCACAAAATGTACATAGACAGGGTTATGGTCAGAATAGGGAAGACAAAAGGTTTCCGAATTGCAAACCTTAACCTCTTTAGGAACATAAATCCTGTCAATCCTAGAACTCTGCTTCGAGTTGACACGAAACCAAGTGTGACCTGGGGTTTGCGGATGAACCTCTCTGTACCCATCTGCCAATTGAAAAGTGTGAATCAGTTCCCGTACCGCATCCCTACTCGGATCAGGCGGTGTAGTCTGGCCAACATTATAACGATCATTTTTTTTAAAACACAGTTAAAGTCACCTGCCAAAATAACAGGGTAGGTCCCACGGAGGTACCTGTAAAGACCTTTAAAGAAAACGTGTCTATCAGATTGAACATTAGGGGCATACACATTGCAAAAAGAGTACCCTTTAATTGTACAAAGTACTGCTACAAAGCGGCCATTTGAATTGTACTTTAAGTCAGAAATACTTACGGAAAGCCTATTTCTAAAGGCAATACACACTCCCCCAGAATGGCTACTCACCCTGGGAGAAAAAACAAATTCATCGCCCCACTGATCTTTTAAGAGCTCATATTCAAGAGGTGTCGATAAAAATGTTTCTTGCAGCAGCAAAATGTCAGCATCAATTATCTTGCATCCTTGGATTACTTTAGAGAATTTCCGTTTATCATGGAGACCGTTCACATTGAAAGTAGCGATTCGCAAAATCATGGTCATAACACATAGAGTAGTGAAAGCTGGACGATTAATGTTTCAGAAAGTATTGATCAAAAAATTCCAACTCCTGTTTCTTAACGAAATTCGGGTGCTTCAAAGCAACGTGTTGTAGCCAATCCCAAGGAGTGGAGAAAGACAAAGAACATCCCTTCTTTAAGACACAAGGGTAAGATAGCTTTTCTTTTTTGGGGTGAGCTTCGGTCAGGTGCTTCTGCAAACCACTGAATCTAGAAAAAGTAGCAGGACACCCTCTAGCCACGCAGGAATGCCATGGCTCATCTTCAAGAAAAATTTGAGTCATTTTAATAAGATCAGACGGGTCTTCTTGCGGAAAACGTATGTTAGAACGGGAGCGTTGTTTTTTCTTGGTGGTGCCGGACTGGGACGAGCTTCTTTTCCGCGTTCTTGTAACACGCTCAATGTTAGGACACCGTGTTCCTAGGGTGGAATCCTTTGAACCGGGCGATGAGTTGTTTGGAACGTCCGCACTGGACGCCCCACCTCCTGCAGAAGTCACACCCGTCTCTGCCCAATCTCCGAAAAGTGACGGGCTTTCGGGGGTATCAGGTAACGGTTATTGTGAGCTACAGTCTGTTAAACTTTCTGTATGCCAAATTTGGGAATCCTCGTATTGTTGACTGTGGTCATCACATACTACTGTCTCTTGACTTTCACTGGTATTAATTACCGAATCGTCGTTTCTGTTTGTAGCAGCTTCTGAGTCGCAAGCTTTGACTTCTGCTTTTTGAATTTCAAGAACTGCATCCGTCAATTCAACACTGTTTGGTGGGTCGCCCCCTGGTCAATGTCCATTGGTGAGCTATGCTCAGCGAGCTTATTGGCACTTGTTACCCGGTCGTTTGCTACTGCCACTTGACTTTCAGTGACGGTCTCTGTAGATTCAGAAACGTTTTCCTGGGTGGCTTCACTATCAGTGTCCATTTGTGAGTTTTGTTCAGTTCCCTTATTAGCATTTACGGCCTTGTCATTGACTTCATCTGAATTTTGGGGAGGGTTGCCAAAGGTCCACTTCATGGGGGTTGGAGCAATCTTGTTCGCAAAAGACACTGGGCAGTTGCGGTAATTATGACCCTCCTTCTGGCACACAGTACAAAATTCGTCCATTTTGCAATCCTTAAAGACATGGCCTAGACCCTGACATCTGTGACACCTTATTTGGTTGCAGTCCTTCGCATCATGTCCTTTACCACCACATTTTAGGCAAGTTCTGGGTTGACCCCCATAGCGAACCCAGCAATCTCTTCCGCCCAGCCTTATTGCTGAAGGAATATCAGACTTGAGCGCTATCAGGTAATGTCTTATGCCATTAAATATACTAGGATAATCTTTAAATGTCAAAAAACCACCGGAGATTACCTTCCCATATCTCCCCAACACGTACCGCACTGTGTTGTCGTCGAGCTCGTGTGCAACATGTAAAACTGTCACAAGCGTCGCAGAACTGGTGTATGGGTTAACTTCACAAGCACGATCAGAACATAAAGCTGGCCAGAAACGTCTTTTAAATTCAATCGTTTTAAAAGTAACATCGTAATATCTACCCGGAAGTTTCTGTACCGCCACCAGATGAGTAGCAGGGTCTACACCGACATCCTTCAAAAACTTAAGAACTGACGAACTTCCGTCGCAGTTTTGCAAACGGAGTTGAACCGAGGCGTCACGTTTTAGTGTAGCCATTTTGAACCCCAAAAATGGCCCGTAGACCAGTCTCCGCGGGAACTCGAACCCACGAGCTTATAGTAGTCGGAGTCGAGCGCTCTACCGTCTGGACCATAGACAACACTTGGCGTAGTGGCATTATAATCAATAGTTATACTCTCGTTTGAAGCTGTATGACTCCATACAAGAAAGAGTGCCTAGTGGAGGGCGGGGGTGGGGAGCTGGATCGAACAACCCTTTTCACCCGTATTCTTAACTCTGAGTACCGTACTTTATAGTGTCTGAAACACCGCAAATAATGTTGCTTCAATATCCTGGAATGTCATACTTTTTTCCTTTTGATGATTATAACATGGTCTGTAAATGTTTCTTAGTTTGCTCTATAGATGACGGGTGCGGGTGCGGGGGCGGGGAAGGGGGTGGGGGAGGGGCAGTAACAACGGACACGCAGGATGTCGTGGTCTTCTCGGTCGCAGAATTTTTCCAATTTCTTCGGAAAACATGTAGTCAGGACAGTTAGTACGATAAAATATGTAATCCCGACGCTGGTGTCCAGAATTTGCTCAACAGGGGCCCAAGCTCCTTTTTGTGGGACTGCAGCCTGAAGCAGCAACGGGGTTGCCGCGCGACGGGGTTGCCGAAAGGTTGTCAACAGCAAATTCAAATTTTCGCGTGCTTTGTGGGTTTTTATTCGTCAATTCGTTATTATATGTATACAGGCATCACACCCCTAATAATTTCCCCATTGACTTACACACTAAATTAGCTTTGTTTCGAGGCCCCTGCAGCCTTGTCAAAGTTCACAGCTATTTCGAGCTACCCTTCACATGAAAACTGAGAAGTTTGCCAATCATGGCATTACATAATTTCTATACCATGACCGTTTAGATTTTGAGCTGGAAGGAGTTGAAGTTTTTATAGGGTACACCCACCCCCAGCTCTCTTCAACATAATAGGAAATGTCACTTTTTGATATGAATTTTAAAAACAGTCTAAATCACCTTCAATCCACCCCAAATTTTCAAGATCCACACTTTGACACGTTCTCCTTGAGATTCATAGAGTTTCATTACCCACTGGGCAAGTTATCATGACCAAATTTGGTCCAAACCGGAGTGAAAAGTACTACTTTTTTGAGGCAGTCACTTGACGCTCAAGAACATTACTCTAATGGATTGTGAGGCACATCTCAGTTATTAAATATCCTGCTGAACGGTCATTTGTCTTCCGCTTCGCAGTGTGTTTAAGGAAAGCTGATTACTGACAGAATCAGAGGCACCCGACCGGCGAGTAGAGTAAACTGATACGTGTACAGAAGCCCGTCTTCTGCTTCGAGTTTTGTTTTTTGTGTTCTTCCATGGGAAGTCGACCCTCAATATCTTGAAGAGTGTGAGGCCCACCTTGCTAAATTTAATCGAAGTTCCTAAACTTTGTAAGCTGTTTTAACGTTACTCAATTTCGCACGTAGGCCTATAGGGCTACCGAGAACTGGCGTTTTTAATTTCGCGCAATACGTACAAACAGTAAATTACTGTTAGGTGTTAGTGATACAAGACTTTCCCATGGCAATCTTCCTTGAAAGAACTGAGTCTTAGTTGGCTTCTACTTGTGCAAGGTTGATTTTTTACGATTTTCGTCGCCGCTTATCGAAATTTTCAAGGCAAAGTCGAAAACTTCCCTGCATTTGGATGCTGACTGTCGCAAAAGTTGTGAGTGTGGACAAACTTTCTAGGCCTAGCCTACACTTGGACACCAGCTCCAAGTGTAGGCCTAAATACAGACTCAACTTCTGAACTACTAGTAATGAGACTGATTTGGCTGGCATTGGAAAAATTAAGTCTAGCAGGTAACCAAACCTTTGCAGTCTGTCTTCCATTCTTCCAGAATAGTATCAAACTGATTACTCAACCTTTGGAAAGTGAATGGCTGGCCAACAGTTCAGGTGGACAATATGGCATGGAGTGGTTTCAGTGAGGAAATGATCAGGCAGATGAAGGAAGAAGGGGTGAAAGGTAATTATTCTTACAGTCAGTGACTTATCCAGCACATATTTGTGAGACTTCTGTTGCATTAACAAAATGGTGTCAGACAAGATGAGAAAGTTCTGATGAGCAATTTCTGGACAGGTCTGCATTTTAAAGTGACCACATAGTGCAATTTTTCCAAGTACTAATCACCAAAAATAATGAACTCAATTGCAGTATGCAATGTATCCCATTCCCATTCATTATTACTAAAACTAAGAGCTATTGTAGCAGATTCTGTACAGCATATGCTAAATTTCAGTTTTTCTAACAACCTCCTTCTCAACCACCTCTTCAACTGTCCAAGTCAAGGTCACTGATTTAGAATGACTCATTGCAAAATTGATCTTCATAAAATAACTGATTGTAGTCCTTTCTGCACGTACGTTGTGTCATTAATCATCTTACTTACAGTACAGTAACGTGTTGTAAGGATAACAATAGGTGCTTGCAGTGGCATAAGTGGTTTGTGCTGCAGTGCACCAATGTGTTACACAATTAATATGCTTTGATATTTGCTTGAATGTTCAAGTTTATCTGGCTTGATATAGTCTTGTCATTAAAATCAGTTACCCAGCCAAAATCGCCTTCATCCTACGAACCTAAACTGAAGCACCTTCAGGCTGACCACTTCAAGTACTTGTAATCTTGGTGTGTATATGGATTGTCATCTATCCATGGATAGTCATGTAAATTACCTTTGTAAAACTACAATGTACCACATTAGACAAGTAGGTCTTCGTAAGTATCTTGATAAGTTAGCCACCGAGAAACTCATTCACGCAGTCATTTCCAGTCGCCTTGATTATGCTACTGTAACTCTCTACTGCTTGGTGTTAGTTCTAATAATTTATCTAGGCTTCAAACTATCCAGAATACGGCCGCTAGAATTGTTCTTAGGGCAAATCGTCACTCTCACATTACCCCGCTTCTGAATGAATTACACTGGTTACCTGTTAAACAGCGCGTGAACTACAAATTACTCCTTCTAGCCTTCGAGGTTTTAAACTTGGTACCCCCGCCTATCTATCCAATGCCTTACATCCA
This sequence comes from Holothuria leucospilota, assembly GCA_029531755.1. NCBI lineage: Eukaryota > Metazoa > Echinodermata > Holothuroidea > Aspidochirotida > Holothuriidae > Holothuria > Holothuria leucospilota. The sequence goes on along the minus strand of CM055967.1, from coordinate 57,037,427 downwards.
GCAACTAGGATTAGATCCTCCCGATCGCGCTACCTCTTCCAGTTAAATGTTCCGGCTTCTCGTACAAGGACCTTTGGGGATCGAACTTTCCACCACGCCGCGCCCTGCCTATGGAATTCGCTCCCGCTGAAGCTCAGGTCTTTAGACTCCCGCGACCAGTTTAAAGGGTCCCTCAAAACCTTCATTTTCTCTCAATGTTTCTAACTTCTCTGCTCTTTTTTACGGCACCTGTAAAGCGCTTTGAGCAGTGTTTATTCTCTGGATTTTGCGCTATACAAGACTTATTATTATTATTAAGTACTTGGCCAGCAAACTGGCATTGCCCTGAAGGGATTTAAAGGTGGGCTGAGTAAATCTAGTTCCCAGGACTGCCAATTAATGCCCCTTCCTTATGGAGGAAAATCTAGTCCTGGTTTCAAACCATTATTCCCAAAGGATGGTGACAAAGGTATGCTATTAAGCCGCAGTCACACTACAACAAATTCGGATCGGATTCTGATTCGATTTTTGTTAGTTTTTAATAAAATCTTCTCCATCTCTGCATGGTCAAATAGAGCCCAAAATTTGCCAACCAGTGTAAATATATGATTTGCATCAGAGGTCTGTGAAAATGAACTGTTAACTGATTTTTTGTGACGTCACACCGACAGACAGCTTTTATCGGACACTCGTCAGGATTTCCCTTGGCATTCTTTTTGTGAGGCAGCCACCTCACAGTTTTTGGCCACCACCTCACAGAAATTTGCTGTAATTGCAACCTGTACTGTTCTACCTATAGGAATACTGATAGTTCTCCCTCACTGTTGTACCCAAGCTGGCACCATATTACCCTCATGGACTACTGTAACACCACCTCACACTCTCCAAAACCGAGGGGAAACCCTGCACGTAGATCGATAAAAGCTGTCTGTCGATGTGACGTCCCGAAATAATTCGTATGAATTTAATTTTCGTAGTCTTGCGATAAAAATCATATAATTACACACTTTGGCAAATTTTGGGCACTATTTGACCCGAAATGGAGAAGATTTTAATAAAAACTCACAAAAATTGGATCGGAATCCGATCCGAAGTCGTTTGTAGTAGTGTGACCGCGGCTGTACTGTAGATATTATCCCTTTACTCTGCACTGTGGCCAACAACTGTGATCAACTGACATCAACTGTAAAGACCTGAGACAGACAAGATTCACATTCAGGCAATTAAAAACCCTTCATTACACCATTTGGAAACCCTGCTAGGCTGTACAATCCATTGAAAATTTCCAAGTGGCTTTTTGAAACATACTGCATGATGTTGCAGCATCAAGCCAGAAAGTTGACAAAGATGTAATGGCAGGTGAATGTGTCAAGTACTTTCATATAATTCATTTGGTGAATGTGAACTTGTGACAGGAGTTGATAACTAAATAGTAGAAGACTGCAGCAGACCATTAAACTAGTCCGTCTCCTTCTTGTGTTTCAGCATAACTTGATAAAGGCCCAACTGCACTATTCAGTGCTGTTTATGTTATGTATCTTGGCCATGAAAACTCTAATTTTGAAGGCTCTGGATGGTTTTGTAACAGTGTGATACAGAGACTTTTTGATTGCAAGGCATGACTACACATTACAGTACAACCACGAACCTCCCCCACCCCCTCCCCCTCCACCTCATGAGCTAATTACACATGTATAGCTGAGAGATGCTGAGAAATGCATACAGTGCAACCCATGGGGTTAGTGAAAGCTGTTCATCTGTACAGTATAAAATGTTCTAGTACTGTAGTACAGTAGTCCTGCAAAATTTTTCATGAATTCATTTGAGCTTTACACACAACGTACAAGAACTGTATTGTAATAGTGACCACTGTAAGAATGATTTGCCCCTAGACAAAATGCAGTACAATTTACATGTGTAGTAACATTTTAGAGCAATTCATCTCATTGACACAAAGACTCCTCAAGTTTGACTGTATCTGGGTGATAGATCTCTTCATACTAACCTACAGTATGTGGACAGATGTAGCATGATATGCATTCTTAATTTTTCAGATGGCATGGCAAACTCAAAGCCAAGGAGTGACATGAAAAGTGTAGGTAGAAGAGGGCGCTCATCTGCTAGAAGAGGGAGGATGCCTGCATCCACACGAAAATCTTCTGACAATGGCCATGAATCCTCATTAAAACCAGAGCAAAAATTGACCCCATCACCTAGTAGTCATCCTGAGAATCAAGCATGGAAAGATTTACAAATGACACAGAAGAAAAAGGACTCAAACCACATCAAACAGGTAAATACCATTATTATTCACCGCATACAGTATATGAAAGGTGTCTATTGGTTTGGGTATTGTCAAGACCAACCACTATGGTATGGACATAACCAAGACCACCCTTGACCAGAATTACATCAGTTTAGAGTAGGACAGACCACCCAACACTAACTTTGGCCCAGGGTTAGGGTTGTCACAGGTTTCTGATGTCCAGAAAAACTGAGCTGTCATTGATTTTTAGTGGGCCTGACAATGCAACACTGACTTGGGGGTTAGACCCAGTTGGTCTTGGTTCAGTGGTCTGAGTTTGGGTGGTCTGTGCGCATTTTTATATCACATTGAAACTTACTTCAAAGCGTTTTCCTCCAGATGTTACCCTGGCCAGTTTCATTCTTACTGTACAGTATTTCCAACTATCACAGCCTCAACATTGTTTTTCGAGGAAGGACAAATTAGTCATAGGCAAGCAGAATTCAAGTGTCTATAAATTTGTATTAATGTGCATGTCATTTGTGGTTTATAAAATGAAGTGAAAAAGGGTTCCTTGGGATAGGAAAGTATTTTTCCATAATGGACACATTTTGTTGGACTCTTGTCACATGTCATTTTTCAGAAGGGATTCTCTCCATCACCAGTTGAAGAAAAAGAAAAAACTCATCTAGAGGACAAATTTCCAGAGCCAGAAAAAGAAATGAAATTAAAAATATTGGATGAAGAAGAAGGAAAGCAGTAAGTTGCAGTTGAAAGGGTGCTAGATGCCATAATTTTTGGTTTCGATGGAAAGAGAAACCTATGCATTCATGATGGCATGTGTGTACGTACGTAGGTGTGTGTGTATGTACGTATGTATGTATATATGTATGTATGTATGTATGTGTGTGTGTGTGTAGGAGTATGTGTGTGTCACACTTTTTGCCCCAACCTTGTGGAATGACCCAAAACCTTGCTAAGATGATGTCAACATAGGAAGTTTGGATAGATTTCATACATAGTATGTAGATTCCTCATGGTGAGAGGAAGTATGCTGTTGTTTTTGGTGGAGGTCGAAGTCATCTGGGGTCACTGGGGTCAAACTCTGAATACTTTGTTTACAAGGTTATGCAAGTTAGGAAGCTTGGATACTTCACATGGTGTTGCATTTAATCCATGAGAAAACCCCTGTGAGTTTTGTCAGCTGTCAGCTGAAATCACCAGCGGCCAAAAAGCAAAAATTCCCAAGAAATGCCCAAGGATTGGATATGAATGAAAAACTGTAACTTTTCAGCACATTAAGACCACATTCAACCAATGACTCAAATGCATATCATAGACAGACATTTCTAACTAATCAAACTCATTTAAAATAATTAGTTTAGTCATGAACTATTTTAAGTTTTATGTGATTATATTTAGAAGAAGAAATCTATTCCATAATCATCATACTGAATTTAAAAGGAAACTTTTGGAGTGTTATACTGTAATCATTCCACACGGTTGTTTGTGTTAATGAAACAATGTCTGTCCATGACACAAAATCAGTAGAATTTTTTTCTATTTCTGGTAAATATTTTTTGAAAAAATAAACCCTGCTGAGTTACCATTACTGAATATATCCTCCAGATTGTAGCCATTAGATAAAAATTCAGTAATACTACAGTATGTGTGCTGTATTTAAATTAGAGTCTGTCATGGACAGACACCATATCAAAATTAAGCTAACTTTAACACCCCTACTACTAAATGGAAGAACCAAATGGGGAAATGAGTGTTTGCAGAGCAATGGGTCTATCTATTCACATTTATCCCCTGCACTGAGAATAGTGTGAATATTGCAATTAAAGAAAAAAAGGTCATCATTCAAAAATTTTGCTCATTTTCATCTCACAATTTGAATTTGTAAATGACTTTTACTGTGTCAAGTTGATTTGGAAGCATTTGTCTCTTTTATCTTTAGACGAGAATTGTCGAAACTCCAAAAACTGCAGGAACAACAGAAGCAGATAGAGGAAGAAAACAAAAAGAAAAAAGCTCTGCTCTTTCAAGCTCTTGAGAACAGGTATGTCGGGTTCATTTTCATGAACATTTTAAACTTTTTCATTAAATGCTAGAATGCAAACTCTTTTTAACTAGGCCTTAAAGGAAGTGTTGGATGTAGCAAGACAATCAGAAGTTGCCTTGGAGTTTCAGCAGAAGGATACAGTAACTTTCAAAGTTGAACAAGGACACCAAGGCATAGTAGCAAATCAAATAAAAAAGTGCTGTGGGTATACAGTCAAGAATAAACAAGCACACAAAATGTAGCACAGTGATAGCAATGGATAATATGTACAGTAAGTCCAATATAAAAGTACAATGCAAAATTGATTCCAAGTGTTATGATTTGTTTTATTGTGGAAGAACACAGATGTCATTCCAGCAAAGGGGCTATCCAGTGTCCTACCATCATTTGGCTTTGGTTATTAGGGGCAGTGTTGTGAGTAGTACAGACACGGATGGCAAATACTGTCTTTGCCATTGGGTCATTCAAGGTCAGATACACAGGCCAGTGACCAGGTCGTTTAATTGAGGGTGAACTTTTTTTTCATTTAAATGGAACTAAAAGAAGAATTTGTAACATTTAGAGGGGAAATTTGCTCGTCCCAGACAGTTTTAATCTTCCAAACTACTGTAAGTTTCTAACTAGCCCCTCCTAAAACAGTCTTATTGTAAGCTCCCCCTTGCTTGGACACAAATCTAGTTTACTGCTCAAGGTCATATCTTGGTGAGCATGCAAGCCCTTAATATGTAATCAGAATACTCTCTTCGCATGCTGTTAAATGTTATTAAATGTTAGCTAGTCTGCATCTCTTTAATTGTCTGACTGTGCTGTCAGTCAAAGAAGAGTCACCAATTGAAAATTTTTGTTACTCCAAACCAAAATGTACTTGGGCTGATGAATGTCTGCCTTTAATTTCAAATACGTAGGAATGTGAATGTTGTCCTGGAGGCTGGGGTATTGCCTAAGGGAAGGTTACATAGAGATGTTTTGAATATTCAGGTGCTGAAGAGTGTACAGTAGTGTCTTACAAATTTTGAAGGGTATTTATGATCAAGTGTTGGGTCTGGTGGAAATGGAAGGGACTTCCCACCCCCATGACCCTCCTCTGGTTACAGACTAGGAGAGAAATGAAACTTGTTACACAGGTGATGACAACAGACTGAGAAATGGCTATGAGGGGTTGATGGGGGGGGGGGGCATAGTAGTGGTGGTATGATGCAGGTCTAAATGACCTATCCACAAACATAAACATAGACAAATACTGTAATGGTTAGCATCAACTACTTACTATTGAAATCATATATTTTTTCAAAGCTATGTGTATAATGTTGAGGCTGTTGTTTAAAATTTTCACAATAAAACAAATTGCTGCAGTGCCAGGGTAGATGAAGAATGGTTTGATTTAGCCAGAGGCTTGGTAGCATAGGCGTAGGAGGCGGGGGGAGGGGACTGAGGGGCTGCAACCAAATACTTTTGTGAAAATTTGGGCAACATTCCCAGAATTGTTGGGGCACCTACTGAAAGAAAAATAATGCAACAATGTAGCTAAAGGTAATCAGTAGTTTAAAAAACTTCCTTAGTAATTAAAAAAAGTTCTGATTTGAATGCTTCAGCACCTATATATATATACAGTATTACTTCACCAGTGTGTTTTTAATGGCTAAACTGATATTATTATCAATTGTGTATTTAGGGGGCCATTAGGCCATGCCCCCCTCACTGATGCTGATTTTTTTCTTAGTACCTAAAATATGTGAATTTTTTAACACAAATTTTACTTCAGAGGTAGTACGTATATGTGGCACCAGATTGCATGTATAGACACCTAATTTGTCAAAAATTTCCTTAGACCCCTCCCCCAGGCCAGTGATCACACAACATGATGTATGCCTCCCATCCCTATGAGAGAAATCCTGGCTACACCATTGATTATAATCATTATTGTAACAACTTCCCAAAAAATTATAACCAATATGGAAAGGTAGTGACATGGGAAATGATTACAGTACATGTAATTGGCATTGATAACCAGTGCATCCCTATATGATGTGTACATTGACAAGTTGAATGTGCATGGAGCTCATGGAAATTTTCTGGTAATATTTTTTGGGCAGGTCGTTTCAGCCCCCCAATAAATTTGGACTCCTAGGTCCATGCTTGGTAGCGTGGGGCCAATAAGATTAAGGTGGGACCAGTAGGAATGTTTTGAAGCAGGCCCTGTGGGTCAGTTGAATTTTAGGGTAGGCAATATTAGGTATTTACAAAGTTTGGTCGGGATGTGTATGGCTGGACCAGTTAGTGTACAGTTATGGTAACATGCCACCAAAAAGAGCTGTTTTCACTTGGCAGTTAAAGAATAAAATCCCCCAATGAAAGATCTGTTGGAATTATTTCAACATCTTTTACTATTCTCAAATTATACCCCTACAAATTTTGATGGTTTCTCAAGAAACTTTACATTGCCTATGCAAAAATAATGATGTGAAGTGTTGTGCAATGTTAAGATTTCTTTTCTTTACCCTATATAAATTATCTATTAATTACCAACCAGATAGTTAACCATTTGGTGAGTGATGTAAATATTTTTCAGGGAAACAATTTTAACTTCCACAAGAAATCCTTCTGGCGATAACAATGCTACAAGTGTCCTTGAAATGAAGTTTGAAAATACAAAGGCTAACATTAGCCATATGTTGTATGTCCATCTATCCACATCACATATTTGCATATTTAGCTCATGTTTATTCATGGTGCAAATGTGAATAGAAATTACCCTGTAAAATGGTCAGTATTTGATAGATTTTGATGAAAAATGTGGCTATTTTCTGGATTTTTATTGCTTAAATACAGCAAATATCCAACTATGAAATTTTCATGTCACCAGACCTTTAACCGACACATTGCACTTGGTGGTCACTAGAAAATGCAATCCTATGACAGACCTTAAGATGAAAGTTTTCAGACAGTAGACCTAGACCTGTTTATGAGAGACAGATGTTTAGAAGTGGCTTCCCTCTGCCTGTATGTATTTTGAAATGGGTCACTGTAATTGTAGTAGAGGAGAGTTGTCAGCTGCTTATGTCAGGTTGCTGTGAGGAGGTTGCATTGATTTGTATCCATGTCTCAAAGAAAGCTTGTGGCAAGATTGGGACATCTCTATGGTAATTGTCAGTAGAAATGGTGAAGGACATCATGTCATAACCTGGATAAGAGGACAAAATGAGTAGGACATGATAAAAATAAAAATGCAAAAATTTTGTCTTTTCTTGAATAGTGTCTCAATCCACAAGTTGCCAACTATAGTACTATTAATTTTGTGACATGCAGATATTGAGTGATTTCATCTAACAAATTCTAGTGAATATGACATGCAAAAAGGAAAAATACTGTACAAATTCAAACTCCATTCCCTTTGATTGAAGAATTCTATGAACTCATCGTCATTTACTTGTGTAAGAAATCTGTATTTCTAATGCTTTTCTTTGACTGCATTAGTACCATTACTATTCACCTGGGTGGAAAAAGTTGGGAAGCTAGGAGGCTCCCTCCTAGGAAGTTTGGGTATTTGAAGGGAAATTTTGGTCACTGGGGGGACATTTACACCTTTTATGTACATGAAAACATGGGAGGAATTGTGGAAAATTTGACACCCTTCTCGTGGAAAAAAACATTTTCTCCAGCCTTGATTGTTCAGTACCATGCTTTAATATGTTTATGCCCTGACAATGAAGTATCAACCATTAAGTTTGTCAATGCCATTGTTTTCTTGCCTCTAGCTCTGCTCTTTCCAAGTACAGTAGCTAAAATTTGAATATTCGAAAAGGGAACAACATACCATGTAAAATGCTAACCTGTAATTTTTGGGGACCAAAGTTACATTGCAAGTTTATCCCCATTGCATGTGTGTCTCTGTGTCATCCTCTCATAAATTAAAACAGCTGGCCTCTTGTGTCACATGACCAGATTAGGATGGGGTTACTGGAAAGTGAAATAAAATCAAAATGGAAGAGAGTTTGCCTGCTGGTCATTGGCTCTGAGAGGCATTGATTACTTTTGGTCAGTTTGTTTACATTTGGAAATTACTGTAGTGCCAATGTGTATCTAGCAAATTGTGTGCTAAGGTAGTCTGGATGTGTAGTGCAGTTATGGAGGTGAACATATAATGAAAACATATATCTTATCAAAAACAGACTCTGCTGTTCAGAACTTGATCCCTGTTGCTGTATGTTAATAAGAAGGAGGAGCTTAATACAAAATAGTTCTCAAGTATGATTCGTCTTTAAAGAAACTCCCATGTTTTGAAATTGTTTCCTGTTAATGCATAGTAATTAGCTGGCAGGCTAAATAAAACACTGTCCTTTACTACACTGTCAATAAGTGTACATGAGTCTTTTACTCCCCTCTCCCAAGGAGTTCTTTAAAGAAACTCCCATGTTTTGAAATTGTTTCCTGTTAATGCATAGTAATTAGCTGGCAGGGCTTATACTGCATAAAATCTTAAAATGTCAGTAGTATCATTCTGCATAGATGTAATCTTAATGGATTTCATGGAAAATGTCAGTCTCCTCAAGAATTATAATACAGTATTTAGAGTAAGACCAACAATAGCACACTTATGGCATTGTATCCTTTCTTATGCATGTCACTCTTTGAGAGTTTCCATATGTCCACCATTTTCACAAGAGTTCAAAATGGACTGTTTTTTCTGACCTTCTGCCCCCTCTCAGAGTGTACTTATGAAAGTGTGAAAAATGATTTGTGGCAAAATAAAACACTGTCCTTTACTACACTGTCAATAAGTGTACATGAGTCTTTTACTCCCCTCTCCCAAGGATATTTTGTATCAGTGTGAAAAGGGATGGTCCTTAACACAACTTATTCTACCCAATATGGTTCATAACTAGTTAGCAAAGTGCAAGAATATGTGTGAAAATTAGCTTATAATGCATATATATGAAAACCCAAAATATTGGTCGTATTCTTTCAATTTCAACACCGTGCAGGAAGAAGAAAACACAAGAAGAAGCCAAGCGACTGGCATTTGTCCAGAAAGAATTGAGTAAAATTGAAAACCTTCTCACCAATGACGTGAAAATCTTACGAGACAAAATTGAAGATGCAAGCAGGCAATATACAGAAGCAGAGTGAGTTGTATTTTAAGTAAAAATAATATTTTGTTTCTTAACAAAGGTAATTTTTTGACAGAATAGCCAAGTTTGAATAGGGGACTGTATATAAAGTTGTCATCATAGTGGATTACTAGGACATTCCCAGGAAGTAGTTCACAGTCTGACTGCCGTTGGCTTTTGGTCCAATTTTCTGGATTGAGATAATATTTGGAGGTCGGTCCGTCATCTGACTAACATCTCTGTAAGGGACAAACCATTTGTGACTTAAATATGTTGTCAGATGGAGGTCCAGAAATGTTACAGTCATTTTGCTGAAGTCAGAATGACGTCAAATGGAAATTAACAGTCGAGTTTTAGTCCAAACAACTTCTAATGGCTTTCTTTGCCGGCACGTTGATCCAACGTCAAATGGATTTGCAAACAAAACTGCATCCGACCCCAGTCCACTGTAGATGGTGTTCCTAAACAGATGTTGATTTGTTGGCAAAATGTTTAGGATGTGGGATCATTGACTTGAATTAGATTCTTTAAGAATATTTCAATGCAATAATAAACTACCATACAGGACTGACTGATTTGAAATGTTCTCTTGAAGAGGAACTAAGAACTGGCTTAATTCATATTCTGTTTATATGCTTGTTTTTGGAGATATTAGGTTAGGAAGTTATCACATTTTCAACCCAAAGCAGATTTTAAGCAAGCATAGGTGACATCATAGCCTCACATTAATTTAAATACTGTTTAGTTAATATGTTGTCAACTTGGGGAACAATTATCTCTTCCATAATCTTATAATTTTGTAATGTGATTGCATGAGAGGCATGGGAAATATCCAATTTCACATGTCCTAAGGGTGAATTGATATCCCCTTCTACTGTATGTCAAGTTCAAAACAACATGCTGAAGAACAAATATATTAAACATTAAAGTAATGCCGTGAGTTTGCAAAAAGGAAAAAACATTAAAACATCGAGTTTAAAATTTTAGTCATTTGTTTGAGTGGACCATATGAACAGTAAGGGAGAAAAAATAAGGCCTGTTGTGCGAATTCTGCCAACAGCCTTGAAATTTTCGTAAAAATAACAACTAAACTCGAGGAAATAAAAAATGTGCTGCGGACAAACACTGTTCATTCTCCTAACGAACATCAGTTGAGCAGACCAATGAGGAGGAAGTACTAATGCACATTCACTAGGTGTAAACAGCTGATCGATTAAGCACAACAACACAAGTGAACAAGACGTGTGTGTGTGGATCTTGAAGAGGTAACGTTGATATTGCGTGTACACAGTACATGGTACAGTTATACCACTAGGCTATACTATCCCGTTGTACTGTAATAGCCTTACTTAGATTATAGTATACTGGTTTAGTGGTACCTCTGCGTAAATTAAGCCTAACTTAGGTTAACGTTAGATGCTCTGCCTTTTACTTGCACTACCATCGTGTTTGACGTTCTTACTCATGGCGATAAAAGAGATAGTATTGGTGTAACTTTCGTTGTAAACCTGTAACGTTGAAATTCAAATCGGTACTGTAACGCGTACCAATGAGTTGCCCACCCAGCGGACGTGTATTACTCCTGCACCTACATTGGCTGCACTCGTTTGTACGCCAAAGAGGAGTACATATTCGACACCTGCTATGAAGGTAAACCAAGAGTGAAAGACTGTGGCCTGTAATTACGTAGTAAGAGAAAGCTATATTGCGTGTATACAAGCATGGAGCTACCACACGGAGCTCCATGATACAAGTAAGTTAGTGTTAGTGTTATCAAGCAGTTAGCAATAACACACATTTTTTGGTCATGAGCGAATAGCTGTACCATAGAGCTTGTCAGGCTTGAGTGGTATAGTGCGTTTTTTAACTTGGTGACACCTCAGTAACATTGAATATTCAACATCAGGTTCATTGTAGGCGTAGTTTAATGCCGTATAATAAGGACTGTTATTGAAAAAGGCCTTCAAAAATTAACCGATTTTATGCTGTTTAGGTTACTTCCCAAGACTATCACTATCAGTTTGAGCTTTCAAATTGTATTCGTCAACTCTGTAAAGCACTCGTGGCATTTTGAAGAATAAAGGAGGACATAAGAAGAAGCAAAATCTTATGTTTTTCCTTTTTGCAAACTCATGGCATCACTTTAATCTTCAATGGGAGCAGATGACATTACTTCTGCTTGCTTTAAATTCACATTTAGTAAAATTAATTTCATCAGTTAATGTATGAGGAAACACGCCTAGGAACTAAACGGAAACTGTGCCAGAATTATCAGATTTAGTTCCTCTATTATATATTTGCAATTTTGCATAAACCCTTTCTTTAAGCAGATATGCAGCAAACACTAAATTATTGGTGGTATTCATAAGGCAGGTGACTTTAAGTCTTGATTTTAAAAGGAAATTGTAATTGGCAGTTTTTTTGTTGTCAACTAATGTTGCCATGCTTACCATTCACAGGAGGCGGTACCAGAATGCAGAAAAAGAGTTTGTTGCAGCTAAGATGTACTTACACAAGATGGAGGAAAAGAAGGAAGCTTTGACAGAGCATCTGTTTGCAATCATTCACCAAAATGAACTACGGAAGGCCAAAAAGTTAGAGGAACTGGTTACTTCATTAGACTCTGATGAGCTACATTTACTGCCAGATGAATCTCAGGTAACTAGTTCACCTGTAAATCATTCTCCTCAATCAGAAACATCTACTGATGTCTCCAGTCAGAAAACTGAGGAGAAAGTGACTGATGGTACCAGTGAACCTAAAGAAAATGACATTAACTCCAATAAAAATGAGGTGAAATCTCAGGAAAAGGTGGATGTAAAATCTACAAAATTATCTGAAAAGTCTGAAGGAGAGAGTGAGGTGTCAACTGAAAAACACAAACTGCCTGCAACCAAAGAAAGTGTGGCACCTGATGAAAATTCATCCAAAGAAATTGCATCACCTGATGAGGATATAACCAAAAGCTGACATAAATATTACATAGTTACCTCAGAGAGTTGCAGTAGTTGTGAGGGAAACTCTCTTTTCCCTTTAATTCTAACAGATTAGATATTCTTCCATTGTAATATTATTTACAAGTAACATGTGAATATTTTGAAAATAGTTTAAATTACAGAAAAATTGATTTAAAATGCTTAAACTGGAGACAAATAGTGAAACAAATGTGGGAGTGTTTTGCATTGTTTGGGATGAAGTAAAGTCAGACATGAAAAATGTCATTAAACAGTTGGACTGGTCAAACTTTGGGAGCAAAGTTTTGCCTGTAGAATTTTGTCATGACTCGTTGGTATAAAATTGGTAAGAGAAATAAAAAATCAAACATTTTGCTTCTAGAGACTGTTCTAGTGAAAACTCTCCGTAAAAGGCATACATCAAAGATGACAAACTTCTGGTGTGTTTGGTTTTTTGAAAGGATAACTTATGGAATCAATTGTAATTAATAGTTGCAAAATGATGTTGCCATGTAAATCAAAATGTCATCTGCTACTTTGGTTAGCTCACTCATCATATGTTAATATTTCAGTGCAGTGAAAAAAGTTAGAGATCGGTTTCACATTCAGAATACCTCTTGGGAGAAAGAATTATTTTAAAGGTCAGCAAACAGGGTTGAAGCAGTGGTGGGGGCTTCATCTGTCACCCGGGATTGCTCTTTAGCACCTGGGACTCACAGTCATTAAGTCTTGCACTGCCCAGTACTAACTTGGCTAGCAATTGTATTATATGATGGTCTGAACTGTTTTTGAAGGAATTTGGAAGAAATCTACCTTTTGTGGTATTTTCCAAGTAATGTTCTCATACTGAGCTTTACTACTTAAAATTTGGCCAATAAATCAGGAGTATGCTACTCCCTCATCAAATGTCAGACATTTCACTAGCTATGCTCCATTTGGACTTTTACTTAAAGCCCATCTCTAAAGTTGGTCCAGCTGCAACCCTATCAGCAGTATAACATTCACTGATAGAATATAATTTATGAAGAAGTTATAAATATCACAAGTAATATAAGGCTGCTGAAAGTAGGAGAAAAAGTTAGTGAGCTTGCACATCTCTAATTTTCCAAGTGATTTCACTCTTTTAGGAAGAGAAAATTTACAGTAAACAAGAGACATCATGTTACAGAATCATAGAAATGGTAGGGTGTCCTCTTACAGACAACATCAGCTCCATACAACTTGTTTTTGATCAGACTTTTCTAGGGCTTCTATTTCTAATAAAGTTGTAAACTGAGTAAGGTTTACTGTTTAAGAAGTCGATTTAATTCGTGCTTAATTATTACAGTATATCCTAGTTCTGATCTTCAAGACAAAACTTCCTTAAGCAGACAAGCCACCATTATGCTTGGCTCACTTAGTATTCCCTCAACCTGAACCAAAGGTGCCCTGGCACACATTTTACAAGTGATGGGGGGAGGGGGGGGGGTGGTATTGCCCTGAAATTTTAATTGGGATACTGCACAACCATGACATGAATTCTGTACAAGTAAACATCATTTATTTGCCCTGAAATTGTCAATTATTTTGACAGGGGGCTCCAACCTCCCAGACCTTTCCCTCATATGCCTATGCCTACAATTGTACAAGACACCAGTTATAAAACTTCCAATCTTTTCTTTTTGATAACACTGTCTTCATTTTCATATAGATGAGGAAATAAAAAGTCTTAAATTCTCAACTTAAATTTCTTGTCATGACTGCTGGAAAGACATGCTGTGAAATTTAATAGAAAGGAAATTAAAAAGTTATTGCCACATTGTTAACTAGATAACACATGTAAGTTTACAATACAGTAGTGTAGAATGTCCTTGAAGGGTGGCGTGATGATTACATCATTGCATAGGTGTATTCTGGCTAGTAATATCTCATAGTACTTAAGCTGACTTTCAAGGAAACCCTTCCTACTACCATTTAGATTCTGGAATATCAGTAAACAAATGTAATCATTGACAATTTTTCAAAGAAAGTGAAACTGTCATTTGAAAGGCACAGCATTGGTATAAACAGTGGCAACTTACCTTAGGGGTAAGTACAAGATAGCCCGCTGCAGGGTTTCAAATGAAGGACCCAACTTAATGAAAGCCGTTTGCGAGGCACTATTCTATGCATAATATCACTTCTGTCCCAAACGATTTTTTTCCAGACTCATTGACAAATGGTTAAGTTTTTTTTTTGCTTCTTAGTTTGAAAATTTATTTTCTGTCCATACCCATTAATCTATTAAATTTCTTTGATTACATTTTTGAAGGTCTGGAAGATCAAAACATTCTTGAATGCAATCATAATTTTCAATTTGATTGGAGAAAATGTAGTTTTGATAATGTCGGTAAGTGGTTTTACATGTAATCCATGATGAAGCTATGATGTTATCGACTTACTGCAAGCATTTGTGTTGAAATGTTAGTACTGAAAGAGGATAATAGTGTGTTAGGGCAAACACTGAAGATAATTAAATTTTGTTTCAATATTTTCGTGATTCTTTCTCCTCCTCCATCCACATAAGAGATGAAAGTCGTATTTGGAATGAATCTTCATCCTTTTCGAGATTCATGCTGTCTAGTAATCTGTATCAACTGCCAAACTTCTGTACTTAGTTCTTACAAATTAGTAGATTTGCAATTCCCCTGTTGCTTGACGAAGACCTGTTCATGTTTCGAATATTGTATCCAAGGTACTGTTAAATGGCATTGTTAGTCGCTCTGATACTATCCTGGGTAGGACTTTACTGCATCCAGTTGCAGAGTTTGTTTAAACGTGGGGATAACTACCTAGTCACTGTGATAGCACAGGATATAATGTCACAAATTTGGCTCCTATTAGAGGGTCTTGCCAAAGTGGATTTTTTGTCGAACTTTGTCAGTTTACTTAACGTAACAAGCAAATGTACGCCGTCTGGTCACTTTTTCTATTCTAAAATGGCAGTTAGATGCCATTTGGTTATTAGCAGATTTAGGAAAAATAATTCAATTCTCATACCACCTAACTTTTTTAAGTTACGCCAAAATTGGCAAAGTTAATAAAAAAGATAAGCAGCTTTACACATTCAAGAAATATTTCTTTTGGAGATACTATGTAGAGATTACGAAATCTTTCTAGTACATTTCATGATCAGATCAACGTGATGTGCTTATACAATGCAAGTCATGTAAGAGACTAGCCATTGAGTTACACAGGGGGTTAATTTGAATATTCGTGGATAAATTACTTTAGAAGAAGGGGGGAGGGGAGGTTAAGAAAAAATTATTCAATTCAATCAATTTAATTGACTTAAACAAGAACGACTACTCTGTTGTTATTTGAATAAGCCATGTATGTGTAGTGCAACTCAAGCGAATGAAATATGAAATGCCGTCTAGAAGGTGTGAAATTTCCATTGTCTTGTCCTGGACATTTATTACTAGATAGTTTTAAAGTTTTAAGGATACTAAATATTACTTACGTAGCGTGATATCATCTTAATTGGAATACAACTCATGCAAAAGCTTCTCATCACACAGTTTTCTTGGCTTTTGTCTTAGAAGCAGGAAGAGAGAGTTTCACGAATTATAGAAAGGTTTCATCATTCTACACGGAGTGAGGGTGTGTCCCATCTGTTGTTTGGGTTACTGTTTAGCAATAATTCAGTTCAATATTTAAAAAGAATAACAATGCATGTCGGGAAAGGTTGACCTTTTGTAGTACTTTGTGATACCACATACAATCATCACGGTGAAATCGTATTTTTCGACATAAGTCAAGCAGTAAAGAAATTGCATTCGAAGAAAATGTTATCTTAAATGAAAATCCCTTTAACTGAAAAGTTGAATGGTATAACATTTTGTTGTAGAAAAGTATAACAGTCACTCAAGGCTTATGACTGTATTTATGCGAAAAAGAAAGAAAAAAGTGCGGAATCTATGTATTTGCTAAGCCAAATTCCCGGCATGCAGTTTTAAGCCATAAATATTGAGCTTGTCCACTGATAGAGAAACGAACTCTGACATGGCAAGTTGTGGAATAGGCATCTCTCGTCTGTAAACGTGAAAATTGTACTATGGGTGTCCAGGATATTTTCCTCTGGGGACTCGGTTTTTTGCCTCCGAAAAGCCTGTATTCTTCCACCCCCATTGCCCGTTTTGTTTTCTAAAAATCTGCCAAAACTCCGGGGGAGGGAGGTCGCTGCTCCAGTTCACGACTCGTACTCCTACAACTTGCACCAACAAAACTTGTCAAATTAACTGGTTTACGGGATCCTCATTAAAACATTAGCTTTATGCATACAGGTCTTTATGTAAAACTTTATTTGGCCCTCTTCCTAGCTTAAATTGAAAAAGAAGACAGGCTTTCAAGTTTAGTAGTTTTATGCTGGAACTGCTAGACTAACTAGTTTCTTAAGAATCAGTTACTACCTTGTAATATAACCTTTAGTAAATGGTCTGCCATAAGCTTTGGACATTTTCCTTTTCCTTTGTATTTTGAAAACTGAATATTCTATGCACCCCCTTTTCGGGAAATATTTATTTACAGTAAGATAATTCGTTTTATTTATCAATGGAAGAATAAAGATATGACAAGTAGCAAACTTCTAACTTTTTGTTACCCTCTTCTTAATGGTGAATGTTTGTGGAATAAGGAATGGGAGGCGCTGGAAGAATAATTTTCTCCTTATGACGATCATAATAGATTTGACCACTCCATTTTACCTATAGTTGGATTGACAATTAGACCTTGTCTTCATAGAATGCAGTCTTCGAGTACGTTCCGCGAGCATCACGGGGTGGATGGGCATGTTATTACGACCCTGCCCCTTCTTAACTACACCACTAGTGCAGAGATTAACTTCAGAATTCAATAGTAAAACTGCAAAATAGGAATTTGACGTACATCAAGTACTAATGAACATCGCTAGGTCAAACAGGCATTTAACGTATACCTAGTACTAATAGACTGGATGACTTAGGTCTAATGCCTATTATGCAGTCTTACTGTGGAGTTTTGAAATGCTGACAGTACGAATACTCCGCTTTATTTGTGCCAAACTATCCACCACTATCCTACAAATCATTCGGAACCAATGTGGCACCTCCAGTTCCAATGCAGAACAGTAAAGTTTCTTTACATGACAACTGACAGTTTTGCCCGACTTCTGATAAAGTTTTTCCTGAATGTGTGGTCGAAGATTTGACGAGACGGGGAGTGTAGTGTCCCTTTCCCAACTTTTATTTGACATGTGCCGATTGGTCAAATTATGTTTGTCTCATGGTTTATGACAATGGTCAAATTGCCTCCAACTTTTTACACTCTGTGTATTGACTTTTTTCGTACGAGAATCACACAAAGAGTGATCATATTCCATAAGTATTACAACCAGAAACAAGCTCCAACACATTTTGAAGAGACTATATTTTCGGACAACGTATTTCGGCGTAGGAAGAATTCATCACGTAGCGGTCGGTTTCCAACAGAGCGCTTCAGGTACGTAACAATCACAATCACTCGCGTATGCAAGACTTTTTAACCCGGGGTTGGGGGTGACTTCAACTTGCCCATTACATGGAATATTGAATCGTTTCACGCAAAAGACGGAACATATCCATAAAAAGCTAATACCAATTGAAGCTGAAAGTAATAAAAGGGGCGAGGGAGGGTACACGACTCTATAGTGTGGGCTGCACATGACAAATGATGCCGCAAATCTCGGTCGTTGGAGTAAAGTTCGATTAAATAGTAGCAATATACTCAAATCATAAAACGAGAATAGAAACACGGCGATGTCTCCAGATTGATTGGAACAGCGTTCAAAGGTAAACGCCTTACGGACGGATCTGCGAAAAGACTGATCACCTATTAAAATGTTTTAATTCTTTTATTCTAGTGTTAAGATTTATATGGCGCGGATCCGGAAATTTCCGGGGTGGTACGATTGGCAACCTAAAGTGCACTGAAGGTACAACATGAGCTCGAGGGCGAGTTTGAACGCGTGGGGTCCAGGGACGGAGCCCCGAGTGGCGGGGTCCAGGGGGGAAAGCCCCCGAAGCTCTCGCAATGTTACACATTAATAACTCAGAAAATCGGCTCCAGTTACTCTGTTGAGGAGATTTTATATCATTTCATATTTTATTTTTTTATATTTTATTTTCGAACACGGGTTACTATAATGGCACCTATTGAGGACCAGGGCGAATATGAGGTTATTTCAAACTTTGGACGCTAGCCGAAAAGAAATCTCTTGCTTTGCATTCTTTCAACGCTATGCTGCTCTGTATCTATAATCACATGCATGCTCATCAACAATTGGCTTAAATGTAGAACCTTCACCGATAAATAATGCGTATACATGCTTGTGGGGCCCTATTGATAATGAGGCTAAAAGCGCTTGGAGCGCCCGTAAATTTTGATAGATTGCGGAGGAAGATTTAGGATCTAGATCCCACTAGGCTGCAGAAATTTCCACTCTTAAGTCTTAACACAAAATTGTAACAACAGTTCAATGCAGCAAGCCGTGTCCCATCCCTTCTAAATGTATCATTGGTATATTCACTCCCATGGATCCTTAGATTAGCATCGTTGCTCAGCCATTCACCTTTTTCACCCAGTGTAGCCCTTCTCTCCTCGTCAACCACTTTAATGGATTTGTAAGAGAGATGATTTCAACTAAAGAAGCTCCACCCAAACTCAGCTGAAAGATGCATTTTGAACACGTTTTTAGACAATTTTGTTTTTTATTTGCTCTATTCTTTCTTTTTTTTCTTTTGTTTCTCCTCTCATTTTTTTCTCGCAACAAGGGGGGGGGGGGGGTCCCCGAATCCACCCTGAGCTTTACGATGTGTTAGAACAGGTCTGTTATAAATATTTCTGGCAGTTTGTTAGTTTATTGAAACTTGAGGGAGAAAAGGGTCGCTTTCAACTGTGTTTTTTAATCAGAGGAAAAGGCATAGGCCTGAAGAAACCACGAAAAACTAATTTGCGTGCATATCATACGTAGAATTCTTTGGGAGAGGGGCTTGGTACAGTCAATGATGATGGGGACATAATTATGTTCTATTAGTGTTGAAAAACGCATAGCAAGGTGGAAAGCGGAACATATTTCTGGGTTTTTTTTCATTGACTTTTTTTAAGCAAATCCATCCGTTATACAATACTGCATTCAATAAGTGAATCTTCAAAAGGGGCACGTAGCTCTGATAGCTCTTTCCTGGCTCATTATTTGAAGTGTCTCTTTGGAACGCCGTAAATGGCGTATGAAGGCCTATAAATTGCATGAAAAAGGCCTGGAAAATCTCCCTTCCATATGTTGGGGTGAAAAAGGCCGGAAAATCTCCCGTCCATATGTTGGGGAACTTTTACCAGCGGCGTAGCTACGGGGGGGGGCCGGGGGGGCCTCGGCCCCCGATATTCGTCAGTCCCCCCCCCCCCCGATTTTTTGTGTCCTAATAAAATGTGTAAGAATTTAGAAAAAGTAAATGTGTGAAAAACACATTTTGCGTACGTATGAAATCAACTTACAAATTTAAAAT
Source organism: Holothuria leucospilota (assembly GCA_029531755.1). Lineage (NCBI taxonomy): Eukaryota > Metazoa > Echinodermata > Holothuroidea > Aspidochirotida > Holothuriidae > Holothuria > Holothuria leucospilota. The sequence continues at coordinate 57,017,535 of CM055967.1, read as the reverse complement.
GCCTACTTTCACCTAATTAGGTATATAATCTGCACTGTCGTTTAATTCGCATAGAATTCACTTGGACGACGACAAATTCGGATGTTTAATTGTCAGGTTTAGACCCTTTCTGCCTTTCGAATGGCTGGTTGATTTACTGAAAACATGGCAACCATACACTGAAGACCATTCTTACATGCATGACCATTCCTATACGGTATCATACACAAAATATGCCGTGCGGAAAGGTACTGCGTTCGAATAATTCTATCCTTAACAAGTATGTTGTGTCTCTCTCCTGGCCCATGACAAGTGCACTGTAGAACGATTGTTTTCGACAAGTAGTTCGCACTGGCGTCCGGACGGATTTGTAAAATTACCAGCAAGGTCCGGATTTCACATGTTTCCCACATGATCCCTACTTCTGCTTTGCGGGTTAAATAGTTTGAAAGATTTATTGGTGGTGTTATAGGTCTGACCAAGTAATTTACCCACGACGTGAGTCCGTGAACAAATACAGCACCATTTTGCATCTAGACACCATTGAAAAGCGGAAAAATTTCCAAAGGGAAGGGACACCCTTAGACCCCTACATAAGGACAGTGATCTATGTCCTCCTTGCTAAAAAATAAATATGGTAACCCTAGGTTGGAGACAAATGGTATGATTTTGGGGATATGTAATTGAGTAGTGGACATGTAGCCTATTGATAGGGTGATGGACAAATGTAACAGAGATATACTAGAAGGTGAATATGGGAGAATTGCAGGCAGAATAAATAAAAAGGGATGCATAATTCAGTATGATTCTTGTATTATCTCAGCTCATATGATATCCACGGCCGTACACAGCGGGGGGCAGGGGGAAATTGCCCCCAGAAATTTTCAAAGTGCACCGTTTCCAACTTTGAGAATATACAGCGAAAAAGCATTAAAAATTTAAGAAATAGCTGTGATCGTTAAATGATAGAACTTAAACAATTTCAAATAGGCAGATCAATATTTTCAAGCCTATATCTGTACACATCACCAATCATTTACAGCTCTGTTAGGATGTATTTCTAGCCTACTTTTCTAAAATTCTCGTTCTACGCGCGATTATGCATAGCTACAATGTTGCTGTTGTTGCTACAGCTACAATCATCAATGGCTTAAGTAATTTCTCAGTTAACACAAAACGTTTTAAAACCGTGCAAGTTTAGTCATAAAAACGTTTTATAACCAATACCACTCCCTCCCCTCCCTTGAACCCTCCCCCACAACCGAGTTTAATGGCTGAGGTCATGCTTCACATCATATCCACCACGCTCTCAAAAATGACTTTCGTCGCACTTAGTAACAACTACTTTTCGTTTTCTTTTTAAAGCTGAAATCTCTCAAATATTGCACCATTTGCTATCTATACGTACTCCTGAAATTATAATTTTTCGCCAAGGGGGAGGGAGACACCCGTTCCCTTTAGTCCCCTCCTCCAGGCTACAGATCAGTAATGCCCACTTTTTGCTCCGCTAGCAAAATAGTGTATGTGCGGCCTTGTGTATTACCATTTTTCATGGATTGATTTTTCTCCATTATTTGAGAAATGGCCGACATGAGATTCGAATTTCAAGGCTGGGTACATGCAGCTTAAAACACTTGGAAAGTGCCGTTTCCGGCCATCTGGAGGGTTTGTAAAGCCAAAAATTTTCTTGCACGCTCCGCGCCAACCCAAGGTGGCGTTCCGCTTCGATAGTTTTGAAAAGCCTGACCCTCGGCAGTGCCGGTCCCCCATTTGTTACCTAGGCCCCCCTAAAAATTTCATCCTAGCTACGCCCAGACTTGTACCTGCTACAAGGTTCAAAAGCCCTTCAAAGAGACCAAAAGTAAAATGGATGGTACATGAGCTACTGAAACTTAAAAACGTTTTAGCACTTTTTGCTCAAAGTTTCACCAAGAAACGGCAAGCTTGTCTGTTGATTTGTGGTTGGTAGCTTTTCGGTGCCAAAACTTCTACAAGGGTATAGGTTAGGGACCAGAAATCATTCCTTTGATATTAATTTACACACTAAATTTCAATTCGTGGCCTCTGGACTCTTGCAAAAGTCCTCAACACGTGCAAGATAATCAGTGGCGTGGCCAGGAATTCTCTCACGGGGGGAGGGGGCATGCAGTATGTGTGATCGCCGGTCGGGGGGGGGGGTCTGAGGGGAGGGTGACCCTCCCCTTTGGCTCCTTAAATAAGCCACTGAAGATAGCCCTCATAAAGAAAGATGACAAGCAGGCCCTCCACACTGTTTTGAAATTGTTATACCTTGCCATGACCATTTAAATTTTCAGCTTTAATATTGCGTTCAGTGGTTCCCCTCGTTTGGCAATTCATTTAAAATACAATTTTCCACGTGCCAAAATATATAATACAGCATCGTCTAAAGTTTTTCAACATCTTTTTTTGTATGAGTATTTTAATTCTTTTTGCTAAAATATTCACATTGCAGACTGAGCAGATCCCTACCATCTTGGTCTTCACTGGGCCCCAAGAAAGTTCTGCCGAGGAATGCATTCGTTAGGTAACATTTTTGACTGAAGAAAACTGTTGAACGATCGACGTTTTAGCTTCCGCAGCCTTCGTGAAAGGGAGGGGGGTGGCTGTAGTAACGGGGAAAATGATGATAACAAATGATTTACAGAATCAAACCTAATCATGAAAAAGAAATGTTAAAATACAAGTGTCGAGAAAAGCTAGAAAAGGAACAATATAAGGGATAAATGGCCGCAAAACACCGGTCGTTTGAATAAAGTGTCATAGACGTAGGAAGCTGTTCTCGACGGGGAGAGGAGGAGCTCTGAGAGTTGTTTCGGACCGCCGTCCCAAGGGGGGGGGGGAGCGGTTGGAAATTTTTTGAATATTTGAAGGTCCTTAGATGCAATTTGGTATAACATATTGGGCAAATTTTAAGGGAAATTACTGCAAAATTTAGACGTTTTTACAGAGGTATAAGTTAGTGGTTTTCGTTCTCAAATTGAGCACATCCAATGCTTCGATCGATAAACACCTGGAAACAGAATGTCTTTGTTTTTAAGTTCACTTCACAATAATTAGAACTAATTTTATCTTTCAGTATTTGATAGTATGCATATAGTAGTGGCCTGAAAAGTTCAAAGTTCTCAGTAGTGGAGTAAGCATTACTGCTTCCCATTTGAAAGCCAAACAACATTTCAGTTGCACATACCGGTACTTCGATATTATCTGTTTGCAGTACAAAGAAGAAACTGTCACGTGAACAGTCCCTGGAAGACCGAATACTTCCTGGAAGCTCTCCTTGCACACACATATAGGTTGTGACGCAGACTGCCATAGCAGATACTATCCTGGGGAAGGAAATTAGTCGCCATTGTATGAAATCCGCAATACCTGGTTTCTATTCAAACATTGCAATCAAACGATGTTAAAGGTTACCTCAGTTGTTTAAAGATACCGACACTTACTCATCCTGTTTACGGTATCTCATACGGCTTTCTTATCACGCACAGCCACTTGACTGTTTTAAGGAAAAGTAAGGGTTTCGCAACTTCCTTTTTATCATTATTTCAGTTCCAAACGGAAAAAGAGAATATACTTATGCCTGCCACGCAGGGATGGGGAAGGAGGCAATGCCTTCCTTCGTCGAGGATGACTGGCCTCCCGTCGGGGATTTTTCCCTTGTCGTCGGGGCCTTAGCGCTCACTTGACGATTTTCCTTCCTAAATTGGCCAACTGTTAGTTTTGCCTAAGGGTTTGCAGTTCAGCTGAAGCAGTGAACTTGAAGATATATTCACAAATATCCTCCACAGAAGTGCATTTCAAGTCTCCTTTCATTCAAAACGGCCTTAAGCGATGGAACTGGGGACCCAGCTTTGAAAATCAGCTTTTTTGCGCAGTCAACACAAGGTCCATTTTGTCATCATGTCCACAGAGGACAATACTTAATCTTTCTTCTAAAATCATACGGTAACTTTTTGGGCAATAAATCCTCATTTATACACTTGCCAATATGCACACAAGTCTTAAACCCCTTCCCCCAACTTACGTTTTGTAAGCTTACGAAAATAGTGACAAAATAGATGATCCCTTAGTGGATTCAATGAAGTATGTAGTCCCGACAATCCGGATCGGTGGCGCCGCCAGTTTACCAATGTTTTCTCTCAAAGAAGGCAGATTCTTCAACACAAACCCAAACTTTTCGGATCACTTTCAATGTTTCAGTCCGAAGTTTCGTTAGGCCTACGTAGGTTTATAGCTATATCACGTACCAATTACTTATCCTGAAAACCTATAGTTAGCTAGTCACACTATTTTTTGTAGAGGTCAGCAATTTTATCCTTAATTACATAGTTAATCAAAGCCTAACGCATCTATTATTGGATTTGTTCAGTTTTTCAGAATGTATGCCTTCTTTTATGGTTCGTCGTATGAATTTTTTAGTGTGATACTTCTTCCTTTGAACACTATCACTACGAACTCACCCATCCTGAGCCTTCTTAATCTGCTGAGCAGTTATTTTGCTTATAGACTGTATGCACTGACGTCACGTGACGGCTGCTTAGAGGCAAACAATGGAGCACACTGCACGCACGATGTACATCTCGCAAGAGGGCGTAGTAGACTTATGCGCGTATCCCACCGGTACACAAATCAGCTGTCTGCATTTGTTCGTGTATTGCAATGATACGCACTTGCCTCTACCGGGTGCGCACTTTCTATTCTGTGATGTCATATGCATAAGATTTTTTTTCTCTGAAGTGGAAATTTTAAGCATTCCCCCGATTTCACCAACTTAAACCATGTTTCAATATGAATAATCATCCAACTTGAGGCAAAGAGATAGGCCTTATCTCGAAGGATGATAAGCAGTTCTATTGACTTTCTCTTTAGTTGTCAACTAGCCTACTTAGGGTGAACAGTCTCAAAAAATAGCTTTTTGGCTTTTTTCTATACGAACCGTCTAGATATTCCATGTATTTGTCAATGTCGTAAGTTAGGTTAAACGGCTCGCCCGGAGGTATGACCATTTCATCAGGCGAGGTTCGGGATACGGTGTGGATCATGATACGATACAATGCATGTCACCACCGATATGTCTGCCGCGTGACCAGAAAAATTTCAAGGGGGGGGGGGTCAAATATTTTTAGGCGGGCCAACTTTTTTCATGGGAAATATTTTACTCCCAGAAAAGAGTTCAGATGCTACTTTCACACAGTGTTGACAAAGGCGTGGCCAGGAATTTGTCAAGGGGGGGGGGGGCGAAGCCCATCGACAGACTCTCAGCGCTGCGCCACCACGAGTTCGCACGGAACGCAAGAAAATTTTGGCCCAAAATGCTTCTCAGATCGCTGGTAATGGCACTTCCAAGGCCTATTTACCGCATATAAAAAAGGGAAACATATAAGCAATATCGTAAATATAGACTTTAAAAAATACCAAAACTATGCTTGGGGGCTGCTGGGGCCTGAGTGTTGATATTTTTATTCAATTCCTGTTTTGAGAGTAGAAATTCACACTGATTGAACTGTCAAGAAATGTGGATGTTATATTTTCTTCGTTTTTTCATCTTTTCTTCTTTTTTTCAAGTTTTTGATTTTCCAGTGGGGCAAGTGCCCCCCCCCTTGCCCCCCTCCGGACGCCCATGCGCGTGACAGTTGATCTATTTTGTCATCTTTTACGAGCATACCTTCTTCTATGTGTACCCCAATTCAGATTTTTTCCAAGAACTCTGAACCTGCACTCAACTCCACTTAAACATCAAATACATAGTTACGTACATTAAATAATATGCTCTTTTATGACACCCTCTTCTCTCTCCCGAGACCAAGCTTCCTACAGCTGTCGCCCTGTGGGACTTGACTTTCGGTTGCCGGGATTTTCCCTTTGAATGGAAGGCTTCCGTTTGAAACTGAGAGTTGAAATCCGGTAAACTGTCACGGTATCGTCTTCTCCACACGTATTGGCTTACGACCTGAGGTTTAACAGGAGAAAGACACTGCCAACTAGCAGCACTGGCAAATCAACGTGCTTTAAGTTGAAGGCAGAAGGTAAGTAGTTTTAAGTTTATTTGTGAGAAGAAAAGAAAACATATGAAAAAAAAAATGGTTCGCCATATGCATAGCTCTTAAGGTAACTGTCGTAGTACAGTCAATTCAAAAGTTATGACCAGCGTCTTGATCGATAACTTGGCAGGATTTATTCCTTTTCCTGATAACAAATCCTCTTAGCGCCGAGAAACTAAAACTTATAACCCTGACGTTTTAAAATGATAGATAACTTTGAAGGATTACTAAGTTTTTTCAAAGCCAAATTATTTCAGCAGTACACCTGTTGAAGGTTTTTCTAGATATGATGGACAGACAAACAATTAGAAGAATGGGAGGGTGGGTACATATAGACGAACTGGACATCCTGTGGGTGAATGAATCAATGGAGGCTAGAACCTACTGTATTTCAGATGATCGATCTATCTTTGTAACAGAAATTAGATATCGAAAATAGAAATGTTCAAGGAATGGAGAGATATTTATATGCTGTAGGTACTCCTTTGAATCAATACGCTGGAGGTGAACATAATCATTTCAACTTCGTCTTCCTCGAAGACCTACAGTACTCGATTATGGTACATACTCCTATACTCGAATGAATGATTCGTATCTGCATCCGTATTCATGGCTTTGTACTTCTGGACTCGAACTCAGAAAAGTGACCATCAATTGGTACTCGTACTCGATCAGGCCATTCTATTCGTGTTTGTTTTTGAACTCAGGACTTTTTTTCTCGTACTTTACAGATTCCACTCATCAGCACAGATCTGTTCAGAATGTTTATTCATATGTTTGATCTTCACTGAAATATTTATAGAGATTATTCTCATGCATAGTTAGGAAGTTATGTCACTTTTTGTGTAATGCCCCAGGGCACTAAATAAATTTACTCTATCACCCCTTTAATACTACACATACTTATTCTATCGTCCCCTTATGTATATGAGTACTTTGCAGGCCTTCAAAATGAAAATTTACCAAGGACCAGTTACGCTTTAAGTAGGGTGTATGGGAGAATCTAGACCTGTCACAACAACGGGCCATTTGACATTAGAGTAGCAAATCACTCGCATCTAATAGTTAACTTCTGAAATAGTGCTCTGAGAAGTTGAAGCCGAAATTGTCAGTTGTCCTAACTACTTGCATCAATATAAAAATCTGCCAAATATAAACACTCAGGACATTATTAACCAAACTTAAAAAGGAATGTCTGTATAAGTTTTTCAGCATGTAAAATCGATATGAAATATTGAATTTTTGTTGGTAAATGAAAGCTCTTGCCATTGTTCAGAATATGGAAACCTGATTGTGCTTTAGCAGTAGATTGCAGTATAGGCCTGCCCAAATTTGTTTCATAGATTTTTTAAGTGATGAGGAGTTATAAACACTGAGCACACTGTAATAGTGAGTTTAAGTTAATGAAACAATTTTTATGTACACACTGTGCGTGATGAGTTAGAAACAACAGTCTATTACTAACTTCCCAAGCACTATTAGTTTACCTAATCTTCGAAAGTGACCAGACGAGTTATCATGCAGTTTGTTTCCTACAAATTGTGATATGTAAAGTAATTGAAATGACCACCCATCTTTATAAGTCGTTTTGCTTTAAGCCTTGCGTTACCTTTAAAGATCCGAGGGATTAAAGGAGCTTTCATAGCATGGAAAATTGAATATATTCAGTGGCGGTACCAGGATTTTCAAAGTGTGTGTGTGTGTGTGGGGGGGGGGCGAATGGAGGGCAAAAGAAGATGTTGGGGGTAAAAAAAATTTCGCACTTAGCACGAAGACGAGCGTTAAGCGCAAGCTTTAGCGGGTGCGGGTGTCCAGGGGCCCTCCCTAAGGCCCCTGGTGGGGTCCAGGGGCAAAGCCCCCGGAAGCTCTGAGGTTTCAGCACATCTCTGGGTGAAAAATTAAGTCTCAGGGATGGATATATTTTGGTTCATAATGCATCATAAAATGCGAAGATTCCAAATAGTTTTAATGTATTAGGCTATGCCTCCCGCCAGGCCACTAAACCTTTAAGCGAGTGGGGTCCAGGGCACGTATATAGAGCCACTGGTGGGGGTCCAGGGGTAAAGCCCCCGGAAGCTCTGAGGTTTTAGCATATCTCTGGGTAAAAAAAATTAAGCCTCAGGATAGGTATATTTTGGCTTATAATACATCACCTAATGCAAAGATTCCAAATAATTTTAATGTATTAGGCTATTCCTCCCGTAAGGCCACATTACTTCACCTATTTGTAAATTTATATTGCTCTAACCTCCATACATATATACTCAGAATGTATCAAGCGTGAACTCGTACTTGCGGAGAGTTCATTTCTGTGTACGAGTCCTCGTGACTTTGCGTTCTTTAAAGTCCTCATGACTTTGTACTCGTACTTGTTTTCGTACTCGTACTCAGAGAATTTACGAATCAGATACTCGTACTTATATTCCTACCCAGGTCATTGTAATCGGATAATCGTACTCGAACTCGTATTCGTACCCGTATTCTGGAGTTTTCTCCCAAATCCCGGGTCTACTTCTTCGTACCATTCCAATTAAAGTACAGTATTCGTGTAAGGATACCAAATGTGTTTTATGTTCAGGCGCGGATCCAGGTGGGGGCGCACCCGGCGCACGCCCCCCTTTTTTCAATGAGCAACGACTTTTTTTCGCCGAAAAAATGGGCAAATACATATGGAAAATATGCTTCTCAGATGCTGGGAAATCGCATCTAAGTGCATCTAGAATTCAAATTTCTTGGGGGACCCCCAACCCCTGGCTTCGCGCCTTCGGCCTCGCTCGTCGCTTTGGCTGACGGTGTGTGCGCCCCCTTTCTCAAAATCCTGGATCCGCACCTGATGTTGTTTCTACATTTTGTAGCCAATTTTTCCTGAATTCGTCTTGACAAATGTACTCTCTTCTATTTCTATCAGGATAACATCAAGAAATGCACTTGTTACTATCTTACGCACCTTTAAGGTGGTTGATTCTTCTGGCAACTTTTGTAGCACTGGCTAGTATCGAAATTGGTAAGTACAGTATAAAAATGTTTTTATTCCAGCATCAGCGATACCTGCCTTAACTATACTAGACCCAGTGCCTTCCACATCATAAAGAAAACTGTATTTATCACTGGTAGATTTTCAAATCAGTGGTTTACCTGTTTTACAAGACACAATGGATCTTCAGCAGGAGGGTGGTGTACGAAAGAGGGGTACTGGGTAGCCACGGGAACGCTTTGCTCCCCATTGTCGGTTTAGCGTCTAGTAAGCCCCTCTGGCGGTGTAAAGGGCCGGCTTTGCAAACGGTGAATAAGGTAAAGGAATAACTTTTAGGACAGTGATTCTCAAACTTTCTGAGGGTGCGAGCCAAATGCTTAGGTTGGGTTGAGGTCGAGGGCGGCAGGGGAGGAGCTCACGCTTAGAGAGAGGATCCCCGAGAACGATAACGAATGTTGTAATCACCTCACCAAACCCAATGCAGCATTACATAACTAGGCCTTTATGCCACCCGGTACAAAATAACACGGTGCACAACACACAATACCTAATCTTGGCTAGATTTGAACCTTATCCCAACTTTGTCACGTTTTTCTCGTGGAATACGATTTTTTAAACACGTAAAGTCAATTCAGGGCGGCACCGACGGGGCTCGGGGCTGCACGTGGACCTTATGCCCGCGTTTGAGAATCAATTTTGTAGAACCTTAATTCTAGAGGCGTCAGAATTGTCATGCCAAGCACCATCTGTCTGCTCGAAACCTATGGAAAGTTTTCTCCCTTAATGGAATTCTCTGCCATTTACATACAGTTTGGGATGGTACAAGCAGTAGATCTGATTATTTTATGATTCACTGGTCTACCTCCTTACCTGGTTCTATGAAAGGAGGATGGACTAACCCACCGAGAAATCCAGAGTTGACCCCTACCCTCACCATTTTGGCGGCCTCGGTCCCCTTCATATGCTGATACCATAACGTTTACAGGGCCTTTCGGTATAGTGAGCAGTGAGGATCCATCTGAGTTGTTTTCAGTTTTCCTCTGGATGAAAACGAATTTAAGACTAGTGTCTTGAGCAATTACAACAAACTTAAATGTTTATTATCAAGTGATAGTGAATGCAAGAACAAACATTTCAGCAAAACCAGAGTATAGATATATTTGGCATATGTGCGGATAAAACAGTGTTGGATAAAAGACAAAACACCGTAGAAATCTTGATACCGTTCAAATAGTTTTCGAACTATAAAATGCCAATACATGCACTGCCGTTTGGCAACGAGGGATGTATCTGTGTCTGTGTGGTTCTTTATATGGAGACGTAATAAGCAGGGAGCTGCAACTCCCTGTAATAAGTAACCAGATAACGTATATGTCAGTGGTCCGGTTTTAACTATAACATTTTGTACATTAGCCTGACCTCTGAAAGGTGAATTATTTCCAGCAAGCTGAAATTGTGTGTGCTTCCTTTTCTACATTTAACGAGTAGCTGTGTCTGGGAGAGCCTACAAGTGATATCATTTAGCAGGCAATGTTGTTAACAAGCATCAATGTTAATACATTTGCGTACAGTCAAAGAGTCCATGCGAGGGAGTATTGTAAAACATTTGCCAAATAATAGCAGATCAAAACCTTATTAACCTATATTGGTATTCCAGCGTAAAGGTAAAGAAAGGAATTAACCTATATGTTTTGGAAGGATGAAATGGAAAAAAGAGGCTTAGTCAACAGAGTACAAGTATGAAATATTAAAAAATTGTAAACTGTTAATAATATGCAATGAACAGGTAATTGGTCTAAACTTACATGTGTTGTATGTCGTATGGGTTTGCTTTTTATGAGTTTTAAGTGCAAAACTCTGCTCCAACTCACATCTAATGAGTACCAGTGTGATTCCCTAACAATTACATATATTGTGGCTTTTCCACTGAGGTCTATTAGGAACAGAGTGTAACACTGTCCAGATACTCGCCTTACTTCCTACCTATCCTCTCAATGATTCTTGGAAATAAAGGTATCTTTGTCATGTTGGATTTAATGCAAGGTCCTCTGGACAATTCCATTGAAAGGTTAATCCTTCCAACCACTTGTAAAGGCAAACTTGCTTCTCCTTTCCATATACATTAAGATATCGAGAAGATGATCATGTGTAGTGTGACATTAATTGACTCGAATTAAGTGACCTGAGAGTTCTTCTCCAGGTGATTAGATGGCTTACCAGAATTTTCTAGATTTAAGTATGCAAGTAATTTCTTCATTAATGTATTGACTACACAAGACCTCGAAAAAGTCGTATTACATAAAACATTATGCAGGTGAATCAGTGGCGTAGCCAGGATTTTTTAAGAAGGGGGCACTGGGGGTCAGAACCTTTTCTATTGGGCACAATTTCTGAATTCTCTTCCTCTCTATAGGGCTTATATACAGAACTGTGCATTCCAAAATTTTCCACGGGGGGCACCTGGGTGGCACGGCTTTGTCGTGGGGGCACGTGCCCCCCGTAGCTACCCCACTGAGGAGACTAACATATTAAACAGAAGTGTGTTTGCCAGTGACCAGGCAATTTATAAAAAGGAGGATTCGGGATGGCTAAATTATTCAGTATTGTTTAGGCTTCATTTTATGTGTCTCACGCGACTAAGTAAATGAGCTAGGAAGGAAAATTTCGCAAGCCCGGATGCAGTCTTTCGTGATGGTAAGATTATTCAAGAAGAGAGAAATGACATCGAATGTGATGGTAAGGACTGCAAGACATCAACAACAGTATGCATTTATTTGCGAAAACATTTTCATGTGGCCAGTATACAGGCTGCAGCAGTTTGATTTTAACTGAAGCTAAAATATCAAGTTTGATAAGGGGGAAAAAAAGGGAGACCTTAAATGATTTTTGACCTTGTTTTAGCGACGGTGCTGGTTCTTTTCAGACAGTCTAGAACGGGACCACTGTCGAAAGAGAAAAGAGAAAGATAAAAAAGAGAAAAAGAAAAGAAAAAAACTTTGATAAGGGAATAAATAGGCTTGAAAAGGAAATAGCATACATTTTAGGTATATACTTCCGTTTCTCAATAAATGCAACGTACATTTGAAGTCAAAGGAAATAGTTATCCAATTCAAAATTTTCTTCCCTCGGTCCGCGTTTTCTTCTAGCGATATTTATATTGTATTTTATCTTTCATGGCTACGAGTAGGCTGACTGAGAAACTTTGATATATATTAATAGGCCTAATACAAGACACGCTTCCACTTATCAGCGACGTAGCCAGGAATTTGCATGGGGGAACATATTTGTGACTGATATGGTGAGGGGTCCAAAGGGAGGGGAAAATTTTTGAACAATTGAAAGACCTTAGATGCAATCTGGTGCAATGTTTCACCAGGATCATCATTATCACATACCATATTATCAGCAGATTTTTTTCCTGTTTGAATTAAGAACATGTTAAAACAATTCAAACAGGAAAAAAATCTGCTTGATAATATGATATCACATGATAATGATGAAACTGGCAAAACATTGACCCTTTCACATGTTCTTTTGCCTTTGAAATTCCCTAAGGAACCATCTGGACACGTTGAGGCAACCCATGTTTACAAAGTACTTAGTACCAACCACAATAGAGAAGGTTTGGGAGAAGTCGATAATTTGATAAGAGAATAAACTTGCCGAGCTCCTTCAAAGTGGGATGGAGTTGGACCTGATCGTTACTGATATCGCAGTGTGATAGTATAATAATTATTCAGAGGAAGCGCGTATCACGTACGACTACTATACGCGCGCTATAGCTTAGCATACAAACATGTGGGTTGTGATCCTTTCTAGTTAGGGTGACGCATCATGTAAAGTAGCTCAGTCAAGAGGCCTGAATGTTACTACGATTATGATGGAGTTAACAGAGCTGACGAGAATTTAAGATCAAAAGAGCACTGACAAAATACCCTGCAAAAACATCGCAATTTTGACATTTTTTCCGCACTGAAAGGGGGGAGCAGTCGTTCCCCCTGACTACGTCCCTGCCACTTATTAACTGGTAAACAGTAAGAGTGTATGTTTTCTTTTTACTTTTTATCTTTGTGATGTAGTAAGTTTACACATTTACACACCCTGCAACAAAAGTTAATCTTTCGTCGTCAGTGTGAGTCTTCTTACATTACTGCAAGGCATAATCAGGTTCTTCACGGTAAGTAATACATATAACAAAAGATTGGCGGAACTAGGGCATAGAATGATTGGTGATGATAGGAAGAACATAACCATTAATTTCTCTTCAAACGTCTGCTTTTTTCCTGTGGTAGATCATAAGATAGCCTAACTTTTTAACTTTGACCCCTTCGGATTTTCTCAGTTTGCATAAAGTACGTCACTAAGCTTTAAAACCAGGGGCGGGATTTGATGTCTGAAAGTGGGGGACAAAGCTAGGTAGACTGTCAAACGGCGCCGAAGGCGCGGCGGGAGGGCGAAGAGCTCCTCCTTACGGCGTGGGATCTAGGGGCCCGCCTCAGGGACCCTGGCAGGGTCCAGGGGAAGAGCCCCGGTGGGGGTCCAGGGGTCGAAACCCCCGTAAGCTCTTTGGTATTTACAAAGTGTAGGCATTAAAATGATGCATTTAAGCTTCAACTTCAAATGACATAAGGTTGGCTCTTAACAGACCACAAAAATCACAATTTGACTTTTTTCAATTATATTCTTACTCGGTATGACTAACAGTCAGATGGGATCGGTAATACAGAGGGCTTTAGGAAGGAGGGGAGAATGGATGATTTTGAGGATTTCCCGGGGCTTTGGAACAATAATTTTAAGAATGGGAGATCTAGTATTAGTGAGTGCGCTCCAAGCGCGCTGAAAATATCGCATTTTCAGACTTTTTAGCGATATGAGTAATAGGAAAGCTAAGAAAAGTGTCCTCAAGGAGTAGAGGGCTCTTGCCCCTCCTTCTATATGCAGTATTTTCTTTGGATAAAAATTTTTGCTTTTTCCCCGGATGCCTGTTCTTTCCATAGAGCAGGGTGCAGGAACCTATGTCCTGCTCTATTGATCTTTCTGTCATGTTTCATTTTGTCAATGGCCTTGGACAAGTCCCCCTCAAAGTTTGCCCGCTTGGCGCACGTGTATCAGTCCTGCACCTACCTATATCGGTTGCACTCGTAATACCAACTTCCGCAAACTAGAGTATTAGAGTATGTACGTCAAAAGAGAAGTACATATTCGACACCTGCTATGAAGGTAACCCTCAACTTTGTTAGAGTGAAAAATAAGTTAATGTCGATTTTGAGGGTACAGACTATGTGATACTTTAAAAATTCAGTGAAATGTTTTATGAGCAGTTTTTATACATGGACATGGTCAAAGGCATCGGCAGTTAAAGTGCCAGGGAAGTAATGTTTATTGAAGGCTGCATCTTGGGAAGTTGAGGTCAGCCAAGCCAGAGGCTGGGGACTGAGGGTTCTCCCAGAGAAATTTTTCTTAAATTTGGCGGCCTTTCTGAGAAACACTTATTACCCCCAGAGGGGTTATTTGAAATGCAAATGAAATAGTTTTCTTATGATGATGATGCAAATTAAGATTGTAACCGTCAGTCAATTTGCTGAGGATGGTGGTAGTTGGTGAGGAAGGTGAACAGCAAGAGGTGTAACCAGGATTTTGGAAATAGTAATTACTCAAGCTGCCCTGCAGGAAGTAAAAACATGGCAATTCCTCCTAAGTTTTCCTACGCGCACAGCAGTACAGCAGTACTAATGAGACATCGATTTATATAAGGAGTATGCGAAGCATGCCAATTTGTTTTTGCAAGAATTGCGACTCCCTTCACATGGGTAAGGTTTGAGACTTTGTTTGCAAGGACCATGGTGCATTTTGTGACGTACTGATCGTCAAGTCATGTACTTTACAATAGTGTGGCGCGTAGGACAAAAAAATGTCAAGGCGCCAGACAAAATTTTCGATTGTAGTATTCAGTTTTCGCTACAGGTGAGTGCAAAGCGCTCCGAAAAAAATCTTCCAGCATTTTAATGGTTGTTGATATTAATGTTTTCCTTCATTTAACATGGAAAAATTTTAACCATGATAGGGTATTAAAACTTCTCTTATAATTTCTCTGGTCTCGCTTCCTTTCGCTCATTTTTTATTATTTTTATTTTTTAAGCTCTGGAAAAAGTGGGGGGGGAGTGCCCCCGCACCCCCGTAATCCCGCCTATGCTAAAAACCAAGACGAATAATCTTTATAATATAATAATCGCCTGTTATGAATAAGTCCATCATTAACCCACCCCTGTTCCCAGTGTATACTTAATGCGTTTCAATGTTACCTCATGGAGCAATATGAAATATAACCTGTCTTCTAGGCAGAGGGAAAGGAATAGTAAGAATGTAGGATCTAAGACAAGAACCCTGTCAACTTCAAAGAAAAAGTAAAGAACCGCCGCTGCATCTGAGAAATCGAATCAATGAATAACAACCAACATTTTTGAGGAATACTACTGGTGCGAATAACAGCGGATCCCAAATTGAAGAAAACAGAATTTTCACATGCCTTTCAAAGATTTCATGTCCAGAAAAATTAATAATTGTTCTAAGCAGGGCCTTTTTTAACGAACTTGTACTGGGGGGCTATTTCACAAAAGGGACCATCTGACACGAAGTTACTAATAGAGACCCTATAGTGGGACCCACTATAGGGTCTCTAATTACTAACCAAGTGGAGCGCCACCATTGGTTGGCGCGTAGCGTACTGAATTTTTTTGGATCGATAGACACCCCAGATCGCAAGAAATGGCACTTCCCGAGAATTTCGAGGCTCTATCGAACCATCCTAAAATTGAGATATTATGCTCTGAATGTTTTCATTCTAAGAAACATTCTCAATGATTCCCAACACATTTTTTGACTGGGCGAAGTACCCAAATCCTTTTCAGTTTCCTAAGCCCATGAATTATACACCTACTTATAATTGTTTGATTAAACTCATGTACTGAACTTTCAGCAACTCGCATCGCGCAGCCGTGACATTGTGTCCAGGTCTGCAGTGCGCGCCGCAATATTGCTCATTGTTGATAATAACTAATCAGCACACTGGAAATGTAATATTTTCAAGCTGCTGTCATTGCAGCATTGTATTGTATGGTCACAGTTCGTATAACTTGTAGCCGCCGTTGCGACCTAAAGAAAGAAGGGAAGAGGGTGGAAATAAGAGGGGGGAATAAAAGGTGGAAAAGTAGACAATGGCAGATTCTGCTGTAGGCGGCGATCAGCCGTCGCTGACCGGCTAGTTTTTATTGCCCCTGCATTAGTTGGCATGTAACATACCCAGGATGATTGCTAGAAACAAAAACCAGAGAGCTAGCCCTCCTCCTGTGGGGTCAGATGGGCAACCGGATGGGGCCCATGTGAGTTACACCTCGTTTTGCCCTACGTGCCTGGCTCTCCCGGCCAGTCCAAATTCAGACCATCTGATCCAAGCTGGGCTGAAGGCTGGAGCTGGCCCAGTGGGCTCCACCTGGGCACGCAGGACAAAACGAGGTGTAACCAACATGGGCCCCATCTGGTTGCCCATCTGAACCCCACATGGGGTCCAGGTGAGCTTGCTGGCTGGGAAAGGATAGTTAGTTACATCTAAACATACTTTATTTTGGGATTTTGATAACATCGCGCGTAGATACTTGCTACCTCCTCTTGCGACGCCCCCCCCCCCCCCACATACCTTGCGAAGTAGTCTATCACTTGGCAATGTCACTGCTCTCCTTGTAGGCCTGGTGCCTCACCTACTTACAGTAAGAACTTCTTAACAAAATCCCTTCCTTTGTAGGACTCGATGTTTGGGAGGTTCATTCGTCTCTCTTTAGCAGCCAGGAAGCTTTCCACTGATGGCCTTGGGTCGAACTTGGCCGTTGGAACCCTATTCCAGTGGATAAGCAACCTGTCGTTGAGTGATCTTTTGCTGGTGGCCATTCTTAAGTCTGAGTATAGTATATTGTATGTGGAAACACATTTCTCCACTGTCATACTGTGTGGTGTGACCACATAGAAGCTATGGGCCGACTTCTTGTGAAAATGTTTTCATGCCTTCTTGGGGCTACCATTCTTTAATGTCAGATATTGATCATTTATTATCATCATTATGTGTTTTATATGTATGACAAAAAAGGACCTACTGGTGGGGGGGGGGGGGCAAATGGACTGAGTGGGTGGGCTGAGTAGGGGACTGGGTGGGCCACGGCCCACCCAGTATGTATGTTAAAAAAGGCCCTGGTTCTAAGGTCACAAAATGTTATTTATTATGGGGCAGACAACTCCAAAACTCTTTTATTGGTTATTCTCCAAAACTGATTTTTTTCTGACCTTAAAACCTAAATAAAATAAGTAATGACATAAATTAAAGATGTATATAGCATTCATGTATTAATTTTCACGTGTTTCCGAGGTTTTAATGCCTATAGGATGGACTGTAAACTGCGGCAATTGCGGGCGAAGCGCGCTAATATTTTGCATACGGAATTTTACAAATCCCATACAGGAACCTTTCAACAAATACGTTTGGAATGGTATTTAAAAAAGAATAGAACTTGAAGGTTAGAGCGAGTGATGCGCCCGAAATTTTAATAGTTTTGAAAGGAATTGTGATAGAAAATGATTGAAATAGATCCGTTACTCAGTCAGCCAGTAAGTCAGTCAGTCAAAAACTCGCCTCACCCTAGCCCGTACACAGAAATGCATAGCTGAAACGCTTTTGGGTTTATTTTAAAAAATCGAAAAATTTCAAAAATTACTTGGGCCACGCTCCCCCATGCCCTCCATGGATACGCCACTGCCCCTGTTTCTCACAAGGCGCCATCCCTAATCCCAAACGTTGTATGTTGCGTTAAACTCTAAACACAACTTTTTCACTGAGATTCAGCACGCACGGGACTCCAGCGGGATTGTGGCAAGTTATTACTAGAGTTGTTATCTCCCACAATTAAGTTGGCTCATGAAGGCCTTTTCCAGGGATTCAAACAATACTAGACACCAGTATGGTAGAGAGGGGTACCTCAAATCCCCCCTTAAACCGTGCTCGGCTACCACTCTTTTACTTTTGCCTTCCATGTTTTCTGCTTTTCATCTCTCCTTCCCCATCTTTCCTTCATTTTGCCGACTGAAGATGTCATACTGCCGTGAACACCTTTTGAATTGTCTGAGACACTTGTAAGTTGTAGCTCAGTTCCGCTGAACGAATATGATTACGTTTCATATGTTTTTAAGGAGTTTTTTAAATATTACGACATGACTTGTCTAAAGCCTACAACGTTCCAATTTCTCTTCCCTGAACTTCCCCACACACGCGTGCACTCGCGCCCTTTTCTTTCCTTTTCCCTTCTTTTTTCTTTCTCCGTTTGTCTTTTCCCTTCTTTTCTCTTTCCTTTCCCTTCTTTTCTTTCCTCCTTACATCTTTTTCCTTACTCCCTTCCCTTCAGTTTGCCGAATGGATCAGTGAAGGGATGTCATACCCCCCCCCCCGTCCCGCTCTTCTGTGTGTTACATACAACTCAGGTTTCTTATACAGTCTCTACAAAGTAAATATATATTCGCATAGTTCTTCGAGTACCGGTGGGCTTTTTCCACCTCTGTTGTGAAGAACCTACCTGCCACGTAAACAGAATGAGCATTTTCCCTTAAAAAACGTACGTCAGCTTTGTGACAATCCTATTATATTAGTGTTGTTGTAGTTTGTAGATCTGTGGAGCAACTTAGGTCTTCTCCTAAATGAGACAATCCTCACAGAACTTTTTCGTCGAGTACTCAAAACTTACTGTTGAAGCAAACAGTACCTAAACTTGTGTGTTTAACTTCTTATTCAGTAATGGCTAGATGTAACCCACCTCAAGCACCGGACCACGCCTTCCTTATATATGAGAGACACTCAAGCCCTCCAGCCTATCTACCAAATGGCTACACGGTGCGAGTAGTTTGTGAAGAACTCTTTCAGCTGGTTGGTGAAGGAAATGGGTTCATGACTTGCAGGAATAGAAAATGGAAGAATTCTTACTCCTGCATAGGTATTTAACTTCAACTTTGTCTTTATACCAAGTTATAAAAGTAAGGCCAGGCCATTTTAAATTATATAGTTGTAAATCTCATCTTTCCCACACTTGTTTCCATATTTCTTGTAGTGAAAAGGCTTTTCTGAGTAGCATGTTTATATGGAATATTGCGACCTTTTAGGGATTTTTCGTCCTCAGTTTGCCATTACATCAAAAAATTTATAGCCAGGAAAATATGTAGTTTGCCCTCTTCAGTTTGACATAAAACACGATCCAGTGGCATTTAGGAAGGTATAATCGATTGAAGATAGGCTCTTTAGAGATTTCATGTTATTTTTTCCCTAATTTTGCGCACCAAAGATTTAAGTGATGGCCTACTGATGTTAATGTAATTTCCAAGTCTAATTCATTCAGATACTTATGCGCAAACATGTTAGTAAAAAGACTGTAAAACTGATAGGTCTTGAAAACTTTGTTTGCCCCAAAAAATTGTGGATTTCTGACACCTGCCTTACAGTTTTCTCAAAAAATATTGCAGAAGAAAGTAAGGTTGTAAATTTCAACTTTCTGAAAGATGTTAGCAGAAAACCAACCTTGAATGAATTCATTTCGATGAAAAATGTCTCTCAATTTAGCTTCGTTAGTCGTATGGCTAGGCTTTTTGTTGCCACTGTGGTATGGAGTAACTTGTAGTATGTTCCCGTTCCCGCGGGTGTGCAGAATAAGGGATATGGGGATACGACTTTCTTGAAATTTGAAAATCAATTTGGAACAACCAGCACGAGCATGCTTGCATCTACTCTCCTAATTATTTCACTCTTAGACGAAGTATGGGTGGGTTTGTTTTTACAGCTATCTGTGACCGGTTACCGTACTTTCAAAGAGGAGAAATAACCTACTCTGCTGATGCTACAATCGCTAGCTATTCTTGTACCGCTCCCGGTTATCGTTTGAAAGGAAATGGGACACGCAGATGCATGAGTGATGGCACTTGGTCGGGTACACTTCCACGCTGTCAGGGTATGTAACTTAATTTGCTTTACTTGTTGACAATCGTATTTGCTTTACTAAAATCACGAAACATTGTTGCATTCAGTCAGCAATAATTTGTCTGACTGAATTACATAAGAGATATTAACTCTGACCACTAGGGGAAATTGCTAGCTTCAGATATTTTAAGGAACAGAGGTCATATCGTTGGTTTTGGAGGGGGCTTCCGCCCTTTGTCGGCTTTGCATGCTATGAAAGCTAAAGAACCTTGTGGATTCCTGGTAATGTCATGAAAAGGTGTACAAACGTAGAACATATTTGATATCAAGACCCATGTTTACGAAAAGTTATAAAATCAGCATCTAACTAGGCCTAAAAGGGAGACAAAAATGCCTAATAACTACTTAGAGTTGAGAATTAAATTTTAAATCATGAAACATGATTAAATCATCTTGGTTACACTTGATTCCTAGTTAAATTCTATGAGAATTCAGTTGGCGTGGGACTTTTTTGAATTTAAGAGGCTTTGAGTGAAATGTATTGAATGTACGTGCTTACGGATAGGTACGATAGTACAAACTGTGTACTAATCAAATCCACTTCCAACACGATTCACGTCTAAACTGTTTGAATAGCGTCACGATGTTTTCTACACATGCCATGATTATTTGGTTATGTGCTTCAGTCGGCAGTGAGTGAAACAAAACTAGAAAATGTGGTTACGAAACTCGTAACCACTTACTGTCCATGATTGTTTCTGTGCTGGTATTTTAAAACGTCCTCAGTGGTTATGCTAGCTCAGTAGCGTAGCCAGGATTGTGTCATGAGGAGGGTTTTGGAGTACGACATGAGGGAAAGGTCTAAGGGGAGGGAGAAAAACGGCTATTTTAGGTCTCCAGATGCAAAATGGTGCAATGTTTGTGCCTCAAATGTAATAAAGTTTATAGTGATCATGTGTTTTTGCAATTATATTTTTCAAGGCTGGGTCATGGGGGGTTTCAACCCCCAAAACCCTCCCCGTGGCTAGGCCACTGTGCTAGCTTTAGAATATCGCTCTTTCAATTTTCAGTGTTGGCACAGTGAAGATGTGAGAAAGATCGACCAAATCCGTCAGACAATAGGCCTATACGTACTTGAAGATAATTAAATCCTCTTCATGCACCGAAATTTGAGTGACAGATCACTTTGCTTTTACTGTTTGACTTCGAGAAGCACAAATTTTGGGCTTTGCATGCGGGAAATGGTAGGCCTACTCTCAAGCTCTTGTGGGAAGTATTCAAAAATATTTCATGTCTAAACAAATAAGCCTATAGCTGTACTTCTCCGCAGATATCTTCACAATGGAAGTCAAAAAGGGTAGGCGGTGCACTATCTGGCGTTACACTCTGTCGGTGAACCTCGCACATTTTTTAGGAAAGGCCCGAAATCATCGTGCGTGATTTCATGCGAAAGATTTAATGGCTTTTTAATTTGCCGTGTATGAATATTTTAAAGGCTGGTTCTTACGACCAAGCTATAGTAGGCTGCAAGCTTCATTTCTTGCTTCAAAATGCTTCAAGAAATCTCATCCTTTCGTGATTGACCTTGCCTACATACTCTAAGCAATCGACCAATCAGCAAACGCGACAGCACTTATAGCCGTACAGTGTGTGTGTCAATGGCAGCTCCCTGGTTTTACGACATAAGAAGCGTGCGTAGAGTAGGCCTACTGTGTGCGAAATACGACAGTACGACCATGTGCCACAATATACTGTAGGCCTACTACTGTTTAGGTAGTTTGACTTACTCAAGCCATTCTTAACAAAACAATAAAATACAAAACTGCTAAAATAAAAACCAATCATGCTCAGCCCCATTCCAACCAAAAGTGACCAAGAAGTTTCGTTCCCTTCTACATGATTCACTCTACATAATGAGCTCAATGGTAGAACAAAGCACTCAATGAGAATCAAGAAACATTGAACGAAAGAACTGCTTCTCGAAAATGAGAAGCGTGCCTAGGGTACTGTCCATGACGTCATGGACAGTACAACTAGTGACTGTTTTGGTCAAAGGTCTCATTCCGTGAACTTTTAATTAATTCTGTTGATTCAGCAATCACGTCATTATAATATCACCTGCCTGAAAAACATTAGTGACCATTCCTCATGGTGGCACTTCCTAAACTATAACTGGGGTAATGCAACTTGCAATGCCTTAAAAACTTACTGTTCCGGTAATCTGAATGACACTTTTGGCAGATATATAAACTGTAATTACAAAAAATCATCATCGAATGATTATGATATGATTCCAGACTCAAGAACACTCAAACAAAATAAGGTACACCAAAAAAACGATTTCCTGACTCCATAAAGAAGACCAAGCCTTTATTGACCAACATCTTGCCTTACACTTAGATACAAGTAATGGAGGAACTAAGAACTAAAGATTGGCATGTCGGGAAGAGAAGTTGCTGAAACTGAAGACAGGAAAACTAGGAGGAAGGGAAGAAGTCAATCATGGCTTCAGATAGAAGTAGTATGACCTCAGTTAAAGTGTCAATTTTCTGACCAGTACTTCATATGCAGTCATGATTAATGACAACCCCTGTGAAAAAACTGAGATTTTCCCCAATTCGAGAGGATGCTGATGATGATTTTTCACAACACCAGGTAAAGGTAACGTGAAAGTATGAAGTTCGAGAGCTCCCTATAATTATTTCCCAGGCATGCGTAATTTCACAACTACGAATACGATCAATTTTTACATAGGAATCCCACAGTGTGAACAGCCTCAACTAGGACAACATCTTATCCAGCGACGGCTGGCAGGTCGAAAAATTGACGAACTCTGGGTAGTTGGCACCATACTTCAATTTTCATGTGAAGAACAATTCGGCTCTCAAAGTGACCATTACCCTGTTATTGAGTGTACTAGCAGAGACTGGAACTCGACCGTGCCAGTGTGTGGAGGTAAGGTTTTTGTAACACTTCCACAAAGTTCAATGTTATACAGGGAGAAGAGAAAATGCAGTGACTGATATTTCTTGTCTTTAATGTCTTAGAAGACTTAGACCATCCGTTCATGTGGAATTTTCACAAGTAAACTCGAATTAGTGTACTATGGATTAATGATATCATTAAGTTGCTACAACATAGTCTAGAGCAATTTACGAAATTAAAACCCTAAATCAGTATGCAAGCAGGCTCTTCAAGTACGTACGGACGTTATGGAAAATGTCCCACGATGGAATTGTAGGTCTATAGTACAATAATTGTTTTCTTTCAATCGCCAATTTCATCCTCCCCCACCCGACATCGTTCCCACAACCAGTCGCCCCTGTCGGGGCTTCAGGTCGTTGTACCTTTCGTCTTGGAGTTTGGTTCCTGTCGGGGCAAATCCTGGCGCCACCCCTGTAAAGAAGTAGGGCTGAAGTCGAAAGCTACATTCGAAAAAATAAAACTGTGGAAATAAGTTAAGTGCCAGTTCAAAGGGGTGAAGTGGAAGAAAAGAGTGCTAACCCTTACTGAGGTAGAAAATGATTTCTGGGACACGTAACTTAAATTTACGTCCTTCCTTTCACCGAATTTCTGAAAATCCACGGCGCATTTTTGTAGGGCTTAAACGCATGCAAGTTAATTCAAATAGCTTAATAAAACTATTTGACATGTGGAGAGATCCAAGAAATATTTATAAAGAACTGTGAAAGAAGATAAAACAACAGAGGAGGAAAAAAATAAAAAATGGTAAAGACACAAGAGAAGCTAATAAAAACTGCGATTAATAGTCAGGGCAAGAAACAAGAGAATGTAACATTATATAGCCCATTTTAATTTCCTATCAGCAGGTGAAGGTAGCAGGTTTAATTACACAGATTGCTGGTAGCAAAGCATCATTGGAATGTTCAGACGTCGAACATTTCTACTGTCCATACGGACAACGTGCAGGATTATACTTAAAAGCAGGACCAAACACTGTGAGTGCGTTACAGATTAGAAAATTTGAGATAGTTCTCTCATAGGTTAACGGACTCTTCCTCATGTAAAAAGCATATGACAGCTCATGCAGTTGTTCTCGTCAACCTCAAGCCTCTGGCTAAAGTAATCGAGGTTGTAAGTTGAGTGGCTGCATGCATGACTCAAGCATCCAGTCTTGCAGGACTAACGTTACAAAATGTAAAGTCATTATCAATGAAGACGTTCAAAAAAGGCAAATACTTTTATTCGATATCACGCGAGTGATAATTCTCTGCAACGCTGGGTAGGCCATGTGAAATAATGAGACTCTAGTTGAGAGCTCGCTATAAAATTATATATGTCCGTTATTATCCAGGGATCCCAAAGTGTGAGCAGCCTCAGCTAGGTCAACATCTTATTCAACGAAGGTTTGCAGGTATTAAGTTAGACGAAATCTGGACTGTTGGTACCGTACTTCAGTTTTCTTGTGAGGAACCATTTCTCTTTGCAAATGATCAATACCCTGCTCTTGAGTGTACTAGCGGAAACTGGAACTCTACTCTGCCTGTTTGTAGAGGTAAGGAATATGTCACACATTCTCAAGAAATCACTGTTGTTTAGATGAAAAAAAAAATGCAGTGACTTGTATAATAATCAAGTGGTAACTTCCTGTCTAATTCTTGACATGGTTGAAGTGGATTAGCTCTTCAGTTAGAGCTAAAACAAGTTGACTAGACACAGCAATACATTACAGATTATTATTTTGTACAATTAAATGCTGCGTAAAGCTCTTCAAAGTGAGTTAAATACCATTAAAATAATTAGACAAATTAAGATTTTAGTTCCAAAAACTTTTTCGTGTGTTTTGCTTAATGCAACATTATCAAAATAAAAACTCCATGACCAAACTGCTTATCGGCTAAGTAAATTGCATATACAGTACTCGATACCAACTGGAAATGGATAGTATTTCTACTATACCTTTCTTTCAAACTTGAAGGGGTCAATTTTGACGAACAAATCTAAAGAGAATGCTTATCAGAGTAAAATTCTGAAGAGGTGACATTTCCCCTAGGTAAACAGGTAAAGTAAGACTGAAAATCAGCGACGCACAACTATCAGTTCACATTCTCTTAGCTAAAATAGGAAGACTGAATGTTCGATCTTCAACGGGAAGGTTGGTTATTTTCAAATTATGTTTCAATTTTTCGAGGTCATATGTTTTGACGCCAACAAAAACACTAAAAAAGTCCACATTTGGCGCGAATCCGATTTCTTGGTTATGACTTATGATTTATGTTGGTACTGGTAGTGACATGTAATTTGGTTGATGAGACCAAATTTCCATATATATATATATATATATATATATATATATATATATATATATATATATATATATATATATATATATATATATATATATATATATATATATAGATATAAAGAATAAGCAAAAATAATAGCAAGAAACACAACTTTTGCTGCTCCACTATAATAAGTATAATTCAATACGTTTCGGTCATTCGACCTTCCTCAGTTGAACAAATACAGTACACTGGTGATAAACACACAACAGAGGGCCTACGAGGCAAAATTGATACGCTTTTTGGAATTAAGTTCATTTCTTTTGTTAAGGCCATAGGGGAAAATAGTACGCAATTGGGCAGTCCAGTAGATTTAACGGCTGAGGAGTTTCTTGTTGGTTTCTATGGTATCGGTGATGCGTTCAATCGGGAGAAAAGCTAAGTCAGTTAATTCATGGGGAGTGTGATTGAAATGGGTGGCTACAACGCAAGTTTTCTTATTAGTAAGCATGTGGGATTTGTGATTACGAAATCTAACTTTAAATTCAGTAGAGGTAGAACCAATATACTGGACATTACATTTCAAACAAGTTAACAGATAAATAACATTCTTAGTAGTACAAGTGATGTACTGCTTAATGTAGTATGAGCGACCTGTGGCGGCACAGTAGAAAATACGAGAAGTAGATGAGTAATTTTGACAGAGGTCACATTTGTTGTTACAAGTAAAAAAACCGGGGGAGGTAAGATCAGGAAGGGGGCACTTATTCTTAAATTTTGAGGGCGCCACTAATTCTTTAAGATTTTTAGTTCTTCTGTAGGCAGGTATGATGGAACCCTCTGGGAAAATTTCTTTGAGGGTGGGAAGGGTGTAAAGCAACTTAATGTGTTTCTTAAGTATTTTGGAAATATTGGGGAGGATTGGGTTTAAGTCAAGTACAAGGGGATAAAACTTTTTGTGAGTTGGGATTTAGGTTTGAGTAAGTCATCCTGAGATAGATTAGTGGCTCGGTGAAATTGTCTATCAATAAGCTTAGGATTATAACCTTGATGTAAAAGGTAATGTTTATATTCTTGACAACGTTTCATATAAGTATCATTCACGGAACATATTCTACGTAAACGTAATCCAACACTATAAGGTATTGCATTTTTTGTGTGGATCGGGTGAGAACTACTATGCGGGAGGTATAAATGACTGTCAGTAGGTTTAGAATAAATATCAGTAGTTAAATAACCATCTTTTAAGTGAATAGAAACATCTAACACATTAAGTTTAGTGGTAGAATAAACCAATTCGAACTTAACAGTAGGATACAAAGAATTAATGAAATTGGTAAATTCATGAAGTTTGGTTAAGCCATGCGTCCAAATATCGACAATATCGTCCCTGTAACGCCACCAGTATCTTGGAGTGGCAGGACCTTGGGTCTTAGCCTTTTCATCAATTATACCCATAGCTAGGTCTGCATAACTGCAGGCGTTTTTTGGGCCCATTGCAGTTCCATGTTTTTGGACATAATTAACGTCATTAAATTGGCTGTTATTGGACGTTAAGCAAATGGTAACAGCTTCTACAATGCATTCAGTGGAGGGAATTTGGTTTTGAATTTGGAATGACCGAAACGTATTGAATTATACTTATTATAGTGGAGCAGCAAAAGTTGTGTTTCTTGCTATTATTTTTGCTTATACTTTCTATATTATCATGAGAGAAACACCCTGGCATCCTATTTGGATCCTTTTGTTGGGAGTACATTGTTTGGGTACGTTGAACTTTCTTATTCTCGTTATATACTATACACCAACACCCGTGTATCGCCACGTCGATCCAATGGCTCCATCCTCCGCCCTACCTCATTCTGTGCCACCATCCTTGTACAATACTTGGAACAAGCTGGCAAGGTACCAACATCATCACCAATTTTTCAATCTTTGCATTAGTAAACACAGAGTTCCTAAAGGTTTGTTACCTCAGCTTAAAATTCAGCTTCTTAAGGACAACTTTGCCCTCCATGACACTTGTAATAATTACCTTCTGGAAGCTTCTATGAACATACTACAGTCTCTGTCTGAAGCTACCTCGATTCAAATCAAAGATCTTCAAAGAAATTTGACCCTTGAACGGGCAAAATTATTTTCTGAGCTAGACATTATTGACGCTCATAATATTTGGAATGCTACAAAGTGCAAAATACGCTACCTCAACCAACATCTCGCCTTCACTGAGCGAAGAAAATATCTCAAGACTATTGAACTTAAGCCAAATTTTACTAATATTGATCCTCTCCCAATCCGTAAGAAACGGACCAGAAGATTTTGCAGGAACCGATCTACTAAGTCCAGAGTTACTTTAATTGATAATGTGGCTGATGTCAACCTTACTGCTCAGACTACATGCCCTTCTATACCTGACTATAGTCCTATTAACTTATCGAGTACTAGTATCTCTGATGCTGAAGTCAAGCTACTATCGAAAGGCCCTTCCTTTTGCCCCACTCCGAAAGATATTAATTGGTTAAAAACCACTTAAGATCTTGATAATTTTGAAAGGCGCATTTGCCTTGCAGTTTATTTTCATGACAAAAATGCCCAGGAAGTAGAAGATGTTGAGACACCGCTCGTATTTCCTACAATTCCTTCCAATAGTACTTGGATGCCTCCTAAATCTTCTATCCCTGAAGTTGAAGTCTTTCTTAAGAACTTACGTGCTGACATTCTAAATCCCGAAAACACAAGAGCCCCGAAAGATAACCTTAGCAGAGAGGAGAGAAAGGCAATTCATAAGCTTAAAGAGGATGACAGAGTTATTAGAATCCAAGATAAGGGCTCCCGATTTGTCATCATGGACAAAATGGACTACCAAACTAAGATGGAACAACAACTTACCAACCCCTTGCATTACAATATTATGACGGAAGATCCTTCTAACAAGTTCCACCAGGAGGTGACCCATTGGGCTTATAAGTGGTTAAGGAGACAACAAATAAGTGAAGAAATTTTTAATTGGATAACTGAAGTGATACTAAAACCAGGCGTTGCTTACGGTAATGTGAAAACTCACAAAGACGGTAATCCAGTTAGGCTGATAACCTCTTGTTGCGGAACTGCCATTGAACGCCTATCTGCTTTCACTGAATTTTACCTCAAACCACTCGCCCAAAACTTACCATCTTTCTTGAAGGATACCTCTGACCTCCTTAATAAAATTAAGGCAGTCAATAATTCAGGACCCTTGCCTGCTAATACCATTCTTGTATCATGGGATGTAGTGGCCATGTTCCCCAATATCGACAATAAATTAGGCATATCTGCTGTTTCTAAATATCTTAACACCAGAGAAAACCAAATTCCCTCCACTGAATGCATTGTAGAAGCTGTTACCATTTGCTTAACGTCCAATAACAGCCAATTTAATGACGTTAATTATGTCCAAAAACATGGAACTGCAATGGGCCCAAAAAACGCCTGTAGTTATGCAGACCTAGCTATGGGTATAATTGATGAAAAGGCTAAGACCCAAGGTCCTGCCACTCCAAGATACTGGTGGCGTTACAGGGACGATATTGTCGATATTTGGACGCATGGCTTAACCAAACTTCATGAATTTACCAATTTCATTAATTCTTTGTATCCTACTATTAAGTTCGAATTGGTTTATTCTACCACTAAACTTAATGTGTTAGATGTTTCTATTCACTTAAAAGATGGTTATTTAACTACTGATATTTATTCTAAACCTACTGACAGTCATTTATACCTCCCGCATAGTAGTTCTCACCCGATCCACACAAAAAATGCAATACCTTATAGTGTTGGATTACGTTTACGTAGAATATGTTCCGTGAATGATACTTATATGAAACGTTGTCAAGAATATAAACATTACCTTTTACATCAAGGTTATAATCCTAAGCTTATTGATAGACAATTTCACCGAGCCACTAATCTATCTCAGGATGACTTACTCAAACCTAAATCCCAAATCACAAAAAAGGTTTATCCCCTTGTACTTGACTTTAACCCAATCCTCCCCAATATTTCCAAAATACTGAAGAAACACATTAAGTTGCTTTACACCCTTCCCACCCTCAAAGAAATTTTCCCAGAGGGTTCCATCATACCTGCCTACAGAAGAACTAAAAATCTTAAAGAATTAGTGGCGCCCTCAAAATTTAAGAATAAGTACCCCCTTCCTGATCTTACCTCCCCCGGTTTTTTTACTTGTAACAACAAATGTGACCTCTGTCAAAATTACTCATCTACTTCTCGTATTTTCTACTGTGCCGCCACAGGTCGCTCATACTACATTAAGCAGTACATAACTTGTACTACTAAGAATGTTATTTATCTGTTAACTTGTTTGAAATGTAATGTCCAGTATATTGGTTCTACCTCTACTGAATTTAAAGTTAGATTTCGTAATCACAAATCCCACATGCTTACTAATAAGAAAACTTGCGTTGTAGCCACCCATTTCAATCACACTCCCCATGAATTAACTGACTTAGCTTTTCTCCCGATTGAACGCATCACCGATACCATAGAAACCAACAAGAAACTCCTCAGCCGTAAAATCTACTGGACTGCCCAATTGCGTACTATTTTCCCCTATGGCCTTAACAAAAGAAATGAACTTAATTCCAAAAAGCGTATCAATTTTGCCTCGTAGGCCCTCTGTTGTGTGTTTATCACCAGTGTACTGTATTTGTTCAACTGAGGAAGGTCGAATGACCGAAACGTATTGAATTATACTTATTATAGTGGAGCAGCAAAAGTTGTGTTTCTTGCTATTATTTTTGCTTATACTTTCTATATTATCATGAGAGAAACACCCTGGCATCCTATTTGGATCCTTTTGTTGGGAGTACATTGTTTGGGTACGTTGAACTTTCTTATTCTCGTTATTTATATATATATATATATATATATATATATATATATATATATATATATGTAATGTCCCCTTTTATTAAAGAAAGAAGTTTCTAATGGCTTATATGTTTCAACTGTAGTATTTCTGCACCCATTCTTTCGTAGTGCGAGGTAAACAAGGGCGAAGGTAAAGTCAGGAGTAGGTTTTTCTGTAATGTTTAGTCATACATTATCTTAAAAAATACCTAAAGAAACAAATTAGTTCCAGTCATTTCTAAATACCAAATAATTTTGTCTACATATCGCATCACCATTGATGATTTTGAATTGACTATATTGCCATCATTCCGGCATGCTCTAAAGGAGCTTTGACGACAAAGCAACACATTGCCACCTAATTGTAGAAAAGAAGTAGGAAAACCAGTATTGCATAATGGATTGTACATTTGAAGAATGTTGTCACCACAACTTGATCAAAATCGTTTAATACACCTCAGCCATGTTATACAAACGAAGTAGGCAGAGATAGGTGGAGCATTCTGTAATCCTAGACCTCAAAAATGGGGAACCCTTGTTATCTTATCTTCTATGACTTATTTATAGAACCTATAGACCACTATAGCAATGAAGATTTATTTTCAAAATTATAATAATGTTAAGCCTTATAAAATGGTTGCCATTATCAATGGTCACATTGGTTTCTCATGCTGCTGTTGCTCAATTGATCCATTAATGGTTGAAATGGATTCTTTGGCGCCCAAATCGTCTGCTTATACCACAATTATCATATGTTGTTTAAGTGATCAATACCTATGAATGTCAACAACATCATGGATTACTTGAAAACCTCAGGTTGCGAGAGGTCTATACAAAACGCAGAGAAGTGGTATCCTGATGATTATATTTCCCAACACATGTATACAAGACTTTCAACTTTGGGTATAAAAGAATCCACACGCCTTCCACACTGCTGCGGTTTCCACATGCCAATTGGACAAGAATTCCTCTCTTATTGTTGATTCAGTGCTTTCTCACATATTTAGTACATCTATTGATCGAAAGTATGTCTTTTTGAAAAACGATTGCACCTGAACATGCAATGCACTTTTAAAAATATTTTTCGTTTTTTTATATACCTACCGTAAATTGGAAAAAACAAGTGTTACCTTTATCAATGGTTACAATTTATTTTTGGCAATGCCGAAAAGTAGTTAGACTTCAGTTCTGTAGCTCTATTTAACTAAGGTACTTAATGCAAAGAAATTTGAATATGCGGTCCGTTTGAAACGACGACCGCCATTTTGCTGGGAATAAATATTACTCTACTTAGTTTGCGCTCATAGACTTATTGCAAATCTGTACCGAATTCTATGATTTGTTACAAAGTATGCACATTGCCAAAGTTTATGCATAAACTCAACTCAAGATCTTAATGCTCAGTCTACTAGGACTCGTTTGTCTGTAAGCAGTCAGTGGCGTAACTAGATATTTTTGTGTCTGTGTGTGGGGGGGGGGGGTCAAAAGCAAACAATTTCCGACAGATTATTATATTGAAGTAATGATGTACTATCTAAGCGTAGCGCCACCATCATCTGGCGTGTAGCGCGCGGAAAAAATTACATTAAATATCTCCGAGATTGCCTTAAATAACACTTCCAGGCCTTGTCAGTAACCATTTCGATGTGTAATTCTGCTTAAAAACATAAGAAGTGTTGTAAATAAACCCCTAAGAATATAATTTTAACTACTAATTAAAAATTAAAAATAAGATTTTTTAATTAAGGTGGTAAAAATTTCCGACAGAGACTGAAAATTTCCGACAGAGGCCTTCGGAGGCTTTGTGGGGGGGGGGGGCGACCGCCCTCTGCCCCCCTCTAGCTACGCCACTGTGTAAACATTTTCCTTTCGATCATTCAACCTGTAGACAGCAGGTGTAGTCAGCTATTGGATAACGTCGAGAACGGACAGTGGACAGCTGTGGATCGTTCATACGTCCCGGGAGATGTCGTTGACTTTACATGTAACCGAGGCTACAGACCCACCAGCTCATCTCAGCGAGTTTGCGTTTTAAAGAGGCAAAGTGACGGTTCTTTCCTTCCAATGTGGGAAGGAGAAACACCTCGCTGTGAAGGTATGTGAAACCTATATCCATAATGTTGGTGGCTATTAGCCTACTCTTTCTAAGAGGGATTAGGAAAAATGTGAAAAGTTGTGTGTATAGCCTTACAATAACTTCCCCTTTTGTTGTTTTGGCACATATTCTTCTTTCAACGATGATCTGTTATCTTAGTCAAGTAAGAAGTTAGCTCCAATAAAGTTCTTCATTCTTGCAACAGACATACCAAGTGAAAATCTCAACTTAAAAATCGCATGTTAATATTATCTTGTCTGGTGTGCATAAAGTCAAGAAAAATAAAAGTTGCAATTTCACCAGGGCAATTGGTGTCATAATGACCCTACTCGATGCCATAATTTTTACTAAGACCTACATAACGCAAGCAGTTCGATGTTATACAGTACTACTTTTTTCACTGCACATTCTTACTTCGCCTGTCCAATTTAGAAATTGACGTTCTGAACAGTGTAAATGCTGGTTAACTTATTGATGGAATATAAGTTGAAGAAGTATAAGAAGGGTACAATATCTCAAGAAATCAGGGACAAGTCTCACATTTTGGCTGTGAATGTGTTTACTTTATGCAAAACTGTATATTGGGTATTTTGGAGGCCAGGTGTATCTGTGGTAAGTGTATGTTAACGCGTAAAAAGCCTTTATGATTCTTCATCTTGAGGAGTAATGACAGAATTCGTATTTAGCCTGCAGACGTATACCAGTAAATTCAAGACCTAGAAAGTCGTTGATGGAGTCCAAAGGCCATCTGGTATCTGAGTTTGTCAGATACGAATTACTAGTGAAACGCGATTACAAGGAAGGATAGACATAACATATCTGGTTCTTGGTCAGTGGATGTTCATCGTTTCTAGAAATTTTGTGGAAAACCCCCCAGTTCTGAGGCCAAGTGGGGTGATCTTATAAACACAGTGACACTCTGAGAAGAAGCAAAACCAAAAGAAGACTTATTTTCTAAGACGAGGTATGCTCCAGGACATGCGTGCCGGGCAGGAATTGAGAAGAATGGTGGATTGGTGACATTGTTCTTACACTGATGCTATTAGGGAAAAGAAGAGATCACGAGATCCTCATCTTATATTATGCCTACTTTTACAGGTTATAAGCGTCTCATCTTAAAACACTAAGGGATCAACAACTGTGTCACAACGATGGTTGGTAAACTATAGTAAGCCTCAACATTTGAACAAACAAAATCTGTGCGACTGGGAAACGAAAACCAAAAAGTAGAACAAAAATCTCATTTCTGTTAATCTATTGTGACCTTGAACTAACTCTTGATATTCTTTTCCAAGTTTAAGCTACGAAGTTATGTGCTCTCAATTTGTATTTCTCCTTTATTACAGAAATACAATGTTCTCGACCAAGCGGAGAAATTGAAAACGGGGAAACTATCGTCTCATCTACATCAGTTGGAGGTACGACGACTTTTAGATGTCGGCCTGGTTTTGTGCTTGATGGTAACCAGGTCATTACCTGTCAAGAGGATGGACAATGGAATGGAACCATACCTTCTTGTTATGACATCATGTTAAGTCCATTTAAAAATAAGTTGGGAGTAGACATTTTTTTCTTGTTTGATGCATCGGACAGCGTCGGCATGGAGAATTTTGAAAAGTCAAAAAGATTTGCCAAACGGCTAGTTCGACAGGTAATTTAGGTTTCTCTCAAATTCAGTGACCAGATATTTGCAGGAATATTAACTGGTTTCAGCTTATTTTGACACAAAATAGCAACAAATTATTGCTGTTTTGTCTCTATATTACAGTACTGTAGCTCGTTTATTGAAGTGTGGCAGAAGTTTTACCCTTATAAGAAAAGTATTGCAAATTTTCAACACTTATATCAATGTCAAAGTAAAAATTTTCTGCTAGCACTGTTGGGCCAAAGAAGCTCCGCTCGTCATAAAGGTAATTAAGTAGTTATGTGGCAAATTTCCCTTGTAAAATATGCTAAGCAGCTTATTTCAGACTAAAGTGCATTTTCAATATCACATAGCAGTAGTGTGTATTTTGTCGTAATAATAAGCTAAACAGTAAACATAAATTCCATTTAAAGTTACTCATAGTCTCAATATCAAAACTTGATTGAAAATTCCATGATAAAAGATGTGACTTCGAAACTTTCAAAGGAAAAGGCCACCATTCAAAGCTCTATGTAAACGAAGCACACGTTTGTATTCTTTTTACACCGTAAGGATTTGTGAGCTATAGAAACTGTTATTAGCTCAAACCCAAATTCTTTGTGCCCTGCTGTATACCAATAGAACGATCACCATTTCCATTTCGTATAAGGTATTCCTAAATTGAGTATCGGTAGCCAGAGCTAGAATTCAAGAGAAAAGTCCTTCACACTTCGATCAACATTCACCACTGATTTACTCAGGTTAACGGACTTTTCTTAACAACTTTACAAGTATGTAATGTCTTATGTGTTAGATTGAAATGAATCTTAGAATACATATACACTGCTTTTGGTTAAAGTATACACAACTGAGGGGGGGGGGGGGTGGATCCAGGATTTTACAAAGGGGGAGGGGGGCTCTAACTCCATGAGGGCAAAGTTCTACTCTCTGGGTCGAGCGTCAAATGCATGAAGCCTTGATGGAGGGCAGATTCAGGAAAATTTGAAATTAGACACTTCTAGATTGTATTGCCTGACCCCTTGCAATTAAGATAAAATATACAAGGAAGCATCATTCTTATAAAGGTGCCTAACGATCCACTAATAACAGTCGTTTTGGGTCAATGACACATGTAGAGGTTAAACCTTGAAATGCTTCTCTGCTGAAGAACTTACAATCTAGGTTAAACAATATAATAATTGTTAGTTAATTAAAAGTCTGGTGACATGAA
The DNA here is from genome assembly GCA_029531755.1 of Holothuria leucospilota. Lineage (NCBI taxonomy): Eukaryota > Metazoa > Echinodermata > Holothuroidea > Aspidochirotida > Holothuriidae > Holothuria > Holothuria leucospilota. The sequence continues at coordinate 56,982,414 of CM055967.1, read as the reverse complement.
AATTACATAGTTGGGTATTTGATGTAAAAAGCATTAAATATCCAGGAAATAGCCGCAAATCCCTTTAAATTCCATCAAATATTGACCATTTTACAGGGTAATTTCTTTTTCACGCTTGTATCATGAATAAACAAAATAAATATGCAAATATGTGACATCGAAAGATAGACATACCATAAATGGCTAATGTTAGCCTTTGTTTTTTTAACCTTATTTTCAAGGACACTGGTAGCATTGCTATCCCCTAAGGGGTTTATTATGAAAGTTGAAATTGTTTTCTTTAGAAATATTGATATCACCCACCAAACTGTAACCTGTCTGATCAGTTATTAGGAGATAATTTATATAGAAATAAAGAAATCTTAACACTGTGTAACACTCCACATAATTTTTTTTTGCATAGGCAATGAGTTACCTCAGAAACTATCAAACTTTGAAGACGTATATTTTGAGAAGGGTAAAAGATATTGAAATAACTGACAAGTTAAGCAGCTCTTTTTGGTGGCATGTCACCAGACCTTTAAAGGCAGCTAATATATTGTGTTAACCTTGGTGAGGGGATCACGGGTCCTGATACCCTAAGGTATCTTAGTCAAAATTTTGAAATTGTTTAAAATGAGTTTAAGGTAGGCTACAGTTCCTCATAAAGGAAATAAGGAAACAAGGGCATGAAAAGTATCAATTCCAGTGACCTGAGAGTATTTACCGTGGTTTCTGTTTAAATGGCGTTATGATGCTCAAAAAATCATTCCCTATCAAGATATTCTGGGTGTGAAACTGATTCATTTTCAAGAGTAAGTACAGAAACATTGACGTCTATTTATAAATTTGAAGCAGCTTCCTTTCTTCACATACATGTTTAAATATGGACCAAACGATTTAGAAAAAGAAAACAAAATTTGGGCAACAATTAACGGTTAAAGTCCTCTGTGCCATCAGAGAGCCTCTTCGGGATCCCAACTAGTTTTTTCAGACCATTTTTCATGGGGGAGGGCTATTCCTTAAAGAATGTGGACATTGCTAAGGAAAAGAAGATTAAAATGATTTTCTTTTATTGTGTCTTCAGTACATTTTTGCACTTTGTAAATGTCTTCTTTACCTTACAGATTGGGGTAACAGGATCTCGTAATTCTTTAAGAGTTGGAGCTGCTTTGTTTTCCTACTCGGCAGAAGTTGCTTTCCATACTACGGATTTTACGTCAACTGATGGCGTTATCAACCTTGGCATTAATTCCATACAGTTTAAAGGTAAATTTCAGTGGCGACCTAGAAGTCTACGAAAGAGTAAACGACACCAATTATCTGGGAAAGCAGCACTTCAAGCTTGCATGAAGACAAACAGAGGTCACAATTTGATAAAACCTCATTGCTAAAAACCTGAATCTAGAACAAGCATGGTGAAAATCGTTCGCGCAACGTGGGAGTGCGATGGGGTCGGGATAAACCCTCTTGAATCCACTCCGATACTAGCTTGTGCATTTTTATCTCATCGCTCCGTGAGGAGGATGAGATATTGTAGTCACTTGACCTGTTGGGCTATATTCGGCAATGCCAGCACAAATAACAACCGTTGCCATGGTAACAGTTAATTTTCACAAGTTACTAGTCTAAAGTCCTAACCCATGGTGGGGTACCCCAGGGTGACCAAAAGTCCATAACGAAGGGAGGGGTCAAAACGTGTCCGTGTGTGTGTGTGTGTGTGGGTGGGTGAGTGTGTGTGTGTGTTAGTGTGTGTGTGTGTGCGTGTGTGTGTGTGTGTGTCCAATTTTGTTTTCTTAATATCTCCAAAACGGTAAGGCCGATTTTCTTCAAATTTGGTGGGAAGGTGCCCTAGGTGGAACCCCAGGTCTGCATTGACTCCCGGAAGTAAAGGTCAAAGGTCAGAGGTCAAAGGTCAAATTATGTGAGAATCACTCTTTTTATAATAACTCCAAGAAAAAACATCCCATTAACATGAAACTTCACACATATAATAAGAGTGTCTGGCACTACGAAAATATATGGTTGCCATGGCAACCAACGTCAAAAGTCATGTGATATTAACATTTTAAGCAAAAAAGTGTTCCATGAACTCCTCCTTGTGGGCTAGACCGATTCTTTTGAAATTTGGTGGGTAGGTACCCCAGAGTGTAAACTTGTGTCTCCGTGACTTTCAGCAGAAAAGGTCAAAGGTCAGAGGTCAAATTCAATTTTTGGGAAAATTCACGGTTTTTTAGTATTTTTAGTATAATTCCAGAAGGAAACATTCCACGTACATGAAACTTTGTACATATGATGAACGTGCCTAATACCACCAGAATATATGGTTGCCATGGCAACCAAGGTCAAAGATCAATTTTTGTGAGAAATCACATTTTTTTAGTATTTTTAGTATAATTCCAGAAGGAAACATTCCACGAACATGAAACTTTGCACATATGATGAACGTACCTAATACCACCAGAATATATGGTTGCCATGGCAACCAAGGTCAAAGATCAATTTTTGTGAGAAATCACATTTTTTTAGTTTTTTTTAGTATAATTCCAGAAGGGAATATTCCACGTACATGAAACTTTGCACATATGATGAACTTGCCTAATTCGACCATACTATATGGTTGCCATGGCAACCGGGATCAAAGGTCACGTGAAATAAGGTCAAAGGTCAATTTTTGTGAAAATCACATTTTTTTAGTATAATTCCAGAAGGAAACATTTCACATACGCAAAACTTCACACATATGATGAACATGTCTAATGCTACCAAAAATGTATGGTTGCCATGGCAACCAAGGTCAAAGATCAATTTTTGTGAGAAATCACATTTTCGTACTTTTTTAGTATAATTCAAGAAGGAAACATTCCACATACATGAAACTTTACACATATGATGAACCTGCCTAATACTACCATAATATATGGTTGCCATGGCGACCGGGATCAAAGGTCATGTGAAATAAGGTCAAAGGTCAATTTTTGTGAAAAATCACATTTTTTTAGTATTTTAAGTATAACTCCAGAAGAAAATATTCCACATACATGAAATTTCGCACATATGATGAATGTGCCATCCGCATATCATATTGTGTGCACAGATTTACTGTAAAGCGCACTGAATTCGTTCTTTTTGCACAACAAAAGGGCGCATGGAGATGCAAATATCAGGGTGGCAGTGCGGATTTGACATACGCGCCTTTCTATTCGGTGAAGTGCGTATAATAGGCACGTATTACGGAAAACGTCATTGTTAGAACAACGCAGCTTGCGTAAGCATTGTATACGCGCAGAAATTAGTTGGCCTGTCTTTTTATCTAGAATACTTCACACGTACTTCTGCGTTATCATCGACGAACGCGCTGGTAGTTGCTTTCACTTTGTGAGCGCGTGAAAATTAAAGGCCGATATTAAAGTGAGTAATTTGAAGATACCATAGAAACTGACATACATATGGATAGACTATGAGCTTCAATTCAAACCACTCATTGTGCGTTCATATTCAACTGCACTTATTCAGAGACCGGGGAGCCAATTTTGAAGTGCGGGTGTTAATAATCGAAGCCGCCCAATATGTTCAATAAAATAAATGCAGTTTACTGCGACCCAAAATACCCACGGCAGAAAAAGTGTGGGGGCTAAAGCCGTCTCAGCGGTCCCTGCAGTTATGTGTAGGCCTTATGCCACAAGGTAGAGAGAAACTTCTTCCTGTGAGTTATATGGCTTAATGCGTGTGCTAGCGATGAGATAAGCAACTCCGTGGATTGCCCTCTTGTTTCAGGTTGCAAGAAGGGTGAGAAATGTCTGTCCTTTCACAACTCATGACATAATTTTCCTCAATTGGAGCGGAGGTAATCTCAATAAAACCTACTTTCTCCGACAAATTATCTCACCGAGAATCACGACGTTTGGCTTGATTGAAAGCTACGTTAGGATAGTCATAGCAATGACTGAATTTTCAAAGAAAGAATGACCTGGGGCTCATTCTTCACCGCGGTTTCCAGGGAGTAAGCGCCAAAAGATCTATGATAAATGGGAATTAAATGCAAGTAAAATCACACTAAAATGTTCTTGTATCAGCACGAAGCAATTGTTGCAGAGATCCCCTTGGAAATTTGAAATCACATCCATTCGATTTGATCATTGCAAATTAAACAACATACGATCTTAGGGTGATTCAAGTGCTCTGAATAGTATTGGAAACAAATTCTCATGTACGACGTCCGAATAATCTGTGATTGGTAAATAAGTAATTACAATCTAATATGCACGATTGTTGCGGTCAAATACAATGAAAAGAATTTTGGCACAGTCCATGCAAGGGCGTCGACAGCTCCTCAAAAGTCGGGGGGGGGGCGGGGACGTGACCTTGACCAGAACTTCGTCAAGTGCCAATCGCCAAACCCTAGAAGTGAGGGATCCAGGGTTCACTTAAGAGCCAAGGAAACGATTTTTGGTCAGGTGACCTGTGGTGTATTCTGAACTGTGGTCCACCATTTTAATCCATTAAGTGATTGTTTCCACCATTCCCACCATATTATAAGCTATGAAATCAAACCTGTGCCTATCATGTATGATAGGATTCTGGAAAAAGTGGAGGGATAATTCCTCCACTTTTTAAAGTAGGGGGAGGACATGGCCGCGCGTTCCCCACCTGTTAATACCCATCCATAAAACCATGTGGGATTTATTGTATTTTTTACTTTGCAATAAATTGGAACATTATAGCTATTAGGAAAGATAAACTTGACGTAGGTCAGAAGTATAAGAACTAAATGGGTATCCAATCTCTACCAAACACGTTTTGAAACAACAGGTCCATTTTAAATGTCCATTTCGCCATCATATTGATAATTCTGGTTGACAATTGGAGAATCGCCAGAAGAACTGATTTATTTAAGATTGATAATTGTGAGCATCTAAAGAGGTTTTAAAACATTTTTTACAGTTCCTTTCAAAATTGAACGGTGTCAAATCTGCTTTCCTTTCGTATACATAGTCAGCAAAATTTACAAGGGGACAATGTTTAGAAACATGGCAACTTAGGCACTTTCACCGATATCGATCGAATTATGGACCGCATACAGATGACATCATTTTGCACGCAAATGGTTTTATTCTAGAAATTACGTTGTGTATCAGATAAGTCAGCTAAATGACCGATTGCTAGTCCCATTGGGTATATGCTAGTCTACATACTTAAGCCTTGTGAAATTGGGAGGCAACTTTGCCAAAACCGTATTAAGACATTTTATAGCACATATATTTCGCAGAGTCAGAATGCTAGAGAATTGCTGTTGAATCGAGATTGCTGCAAGACTGAGGTACATATACAAATTTTGAGGAAACGTCTGTGAAAATGGAAAGAAGTTCCAAGTAGCAAAACACCATGATTGCGAAAAATAGTAAATCAGTTATCTTGTGATGGAATCGATAAATCGCTGTTTACAAATAGGATATGGATAATTCATCCGGAATATGATTTGTGAATGAGATAAATAATCAGTTCCTCTCATTTTTAGCTCTACTAATTTTACCCCTTACTTCTGGTAATTGTTAAGACACCTATCACTGCAATTCTCTGATGTCTGCAACATTTAAATTATCTACCTTTCAGGAATCCGACCTTCCAGGAATGTTGCCCTTGGCTTTGATGTACCCATTCTATTACATACGTTAACGTGCACGCGGTTGCTTTAGCGCCTAAGAGCTATTCCAAGCAAAAATACCACGTCTAAGTACTCTCTAAGGCTCAACAATTGAAAGCTGACAACTTACTATACTTACAAAGTTAGGAGACAGACCCTTAACCAAGGGGGCCAGCCCCTGCTAATTAGCCTTAAGTCGCTCCCTGCTGTGCAGGCATAGCCAGGCCCCTGTGCAATAACATACTGAGAGCCCCCGAGTTTGGTTTGCCCCCCCCCCCCCACGCTCTCCAAGTCTGGTTACGGGCCTGTAAGGATATCCAATAGATGATATTATTATCCAATATCCATTGAAAGTTTTTCAAAACATTTTCTAGTAGAGCTAAAGGGAAGGAAATATGCTCACTCAGCTGGATTGTAAAGGGCATTTCAAAATGATTTGTTTTCTTAAATCCCCACTGATGAGGTATAACATCCCAAGAGTTGCGCATATAATTCTTTCAATAACTGCATTATTTCCTCTTTATTTGTAAATTTCACAAGCAGGGGCTGTGTCACAGGGTAAGTCCCCTTTAAAATAATGTTCCGTGAGATCCACCAAAAGGACACCACCATAAAGTACTTGGACCTAACTGAGAGGTGTCCATATGCTGGCATAACTCTCGCCGGCACCGGTGAGTGACGTTCCTGGCATGTGACTGTCGCAAAGATGGTCGTCTTCCCACATAAATGTAAGGCTGGTCCAGTATTTACGCTTCTGGTGAAAGTGTAATAACTGAAATACACCAAGTTCTGTTGTTATCTCAATCATGTTAATAAGTCAGCATGCGTTAACCACCAAAGTGAAATTTTGCATCACACACTTATCTCTGAGTCAGCAAGGTAAACAGTTTGTTTTTGCCGAGAGTAAGGAGAGTAAAATCAGGCGATCAAAATCATGAATATTTATGAGGCCTAGCTTGCTTGAAACCTTTATAGCATTTTCTTCACACTTTTTAAACTTGGTGGGAGTTCAAAATGGTTGTGCAGATATAGTATAAGGCATATCAGGTTGCAACCGGAAATAAAAAGGACGATTAAAATTTGTTTGACAGCGATTTTGCACAAGAACAGGTTTTCAAAAGTAATTTCGGATCAAGTGCGAGTCTTGGTGGTCAAGCATTAGTCTACCTAATAAAGTGTATTGACTGGAGCCAAACTCGTCGGATACAAAAACAGGACTTCCGGTCAAGTGATTACTAAGGTACAGCCCAATTACAATTTTGTTAACAGTTGTGGCTGTGTCCAATCAGACTAACTTTGAATCGTGGTTTTCTGATGAAAGCAAAATTTGGATTTGAATATACACAACAAAAAATGATTCATAAATTTTAACCTTCCCTTCTGACCAGGTGGTGGCACAGACATCAACGAAGCTCTAAACCTGGTGAACCAATATATGCTTCCATATAGCCAGTATCGTCGAGGTAGTTATAAGGCAATCTTCATTATCACTGATGGTAAGATTATGTGTATTTAAATTTGGCGTCTGCAATTTCAGTAAGGATGAGAAAAGAAAAATAATTTTAATTTTAATAATTTTCAGGACCTTGGAAAAAAATGACGAATGAATATATAAATGAAGGAAAGGAATCCGGCGAAACCAGAGAAATAGGAAAATTTAATTAACAAAACATGGAAAAACTCTGTAATAAAAATGAAGTGAAATATTAATATAAAACCTTAAAATGCCTAATATGATTTTTTCATCTGGCTGTAATTATACCACAGTGGTGTAGCTCAAAGATGGGGAGGCGAGGGGACCATTTTTGCAGGCCCATAGCAAAATCAACTTACTTATGGGGGGGGGATAAGTTCCAAGGGATGAAAATATTTTAGGGGCGAGATGTCCTAAATTGCATTGGGGCAACAGTAATTTTTAATTTTCAGGGGAGCGAATTTTTTTTTTGGATGCCCCGCCCCTGGCCCGTCTGGCTATAGGCTTGCATTACTATTGAAATATTTTGGTACTTTTTCAAAATTCCATCCAAAGTATGGATATCGGCTGCGTGAACTCGCTTTTGTGACCTGGAACCATAAATTGAGGGCCACTCTCAGTTTCTTACTACTGAATACACCCCGTTACATACACATGGTCATTGCGCACTTAATTCGGACACTTTTTAGTTCACAGGAATGCAAAATCTCAATTCTCTGTAGGTTTGACGTGACAGGCTTCACGTGTGCCACAAAAGGCGTTAAACTCTGGAGTAACTTTGCTTCTATAAGCTTTCCGCACGCACCCATTTTACATCTTTGTCTCGTTTTTTCCCTTTCAAACATCATGAGAGTTTCTTTGTCTCATATATTGTTATTTTTCCCACCAAAAAGCTATGTGCATTATGAATATAAATGTTATTTTGAGAAAAGTTGCTAAAAGGATTCAATTGTGATTTTTGTAATTTATTTAGTGAGTAGCCAATTTAATTTGAAGATAATCAAATGATTTATTGTAATGGCCTTACTTCTGTTACATGCCCAGAGCTTCTGGGGGAGTTTGTCCTTACTCTCCTTATTGGGGAACTGCCTCTGGGCCCCTGTAGCCCAACATAAAGCCCTTGGACCCTGAGTTATAAAGGAAAAGCTTCGCCCTCTCGTAACGCCATAGGCGGAGTTGGGAATTTTGCACAAGTTTGCCTTCTTTTTTCGGACATCAAATTTCTCTCTCCTTCATATAAGATTAATAAAATAAACATAAAAGTATGGATATGTGCATAACGTCTTTTCCTTGCTGTCATGTTTCTCTTTATAAGTAAGCCTCGATCTTTCTTCATAACAAATTAATTAAAAACAAATTTTTACTTGTGTATTAGTTTCTACTATAAAACAAGGAAGCAATAAATGAACCAGCAAATCTCATCTCAATTAGTTTGATAATTATGGAAACCGGTTGCATCAAGTAAAGTTGCGAAATTGAATGATCTAAACATGTTACTTTTTAAACCACGAATTTACTGATTTAAATTTCTAATCATTTGTTATATATGTTTAACACTTTAATGAGTCACAGTAGGTTATAAATGTTCATTTTTTTGTCATCAATTGTACTAACGATTAACCTGGCGGTGAATATATTGGATGAGTATCAGATTAAGTCATGGTAAGTGGGGAAAGACAAAAATTGGAGAATACTTCCCCAAGCAGCGTAGCCACTGAATACATGCCTATCAAATATAAATGAAAAGTTGAGCGGACGTGATGTTTGCATGTGTGTTTTGTTTGAGTCATAATTTAGAAGCACATTATGCTCAAATAACCCTGCCAGGCAAAACAGAAAGAAAGTGACAGGCTACAACCTCAAATATATTGAACTTCCTGCCAAAATAATGCCAAAAAGGACGGTTCATACTTCAGTATAGCGCTACGAAGCTATGAAAGCTGAACACTTCCTCTCTGATCTATGTCCGTAATTGGCCCAGGAAGGGCAGGTCTATACATGGATCTCACAGCTTTATAGCGCGTGAAAAGTTAGAAGTGTGAATCCGCCTTAATCTTTGAGTCATGCACAATTGGCCTATGTGTAGGATTTCTTCATCAGTAAGGTATTAAGGGGTTCGAACGTTTCCTGGACTTCGTACAATATATTGGGTCGGTGAAGAGTACAAAAGTCGACTGGAAGGCAAACATGGGAATGAATAGGAAGAAAAGTAGCCGACAATAGGTTACAACACCCTAATTTATTACATAACATATTTTGCACAATATATTTACTTTCTGTGCTTGTGCTGATGTACAGGTGGTATAAGAAGAGAGAAACACCGCGCGAAGCTCGCAAAATATGCAAAAACGACTGTAATCATTGATAGGATAAATGAATCAGCCGAACAAGCAAATGATTTCTTACACAGCAGCAAACACTGCATCATATTCTAATCGTTTGCCGACTAGATGATTAAATCGCCAGCCTGGGATACCCTTCCATGAAACATAAAAAAGGGACTATGCCATTAAAGCTGTAATGGTGAGTACGTTATGATGGTCACTAAATATGGTTTTCCTTTTAATCTGTATGAATGTAAACTATGATAAAGAACCGATATACCTCTATAGCGAGCGAAGCGCTCATAAATATTTCGGCGAGATATCGAACAACATTTGCAGGACCTCTAAATAAAAAAATCATACAATGGTACGTAAGCTTTGGAATCTATTCTCGACTGGGATTGTGTGTGTATGGGTGTTGTATGTATGTGTGCATGTGTGTGTGTAGGGGGAGGCGAATATGTCTCGGACCGTCGTCCATAAGGAGGGGTCTAAGAAAATTTTTGAATATTTTAGGGTCCCTAGATGCAATTTGGTGCAACATATATTCAAGGAAAAGCACTGCACATTTTGACGTTTTATTACAGAGGGAACAAAGAAGGGGTTTTCGTAGTTTAATTGAAGTGAGAGGGGCCGGAGCATAGTTCCGGCCACCACAGTTTAGTCCCAAAATCTCCTCCCTCGCTGTCTAAACCTGTGCAATGGAATAACTCAACGGTACTGATTCACTTTCTGCGGCTTTTTCCTGACTGCTTTAAACTGTATGTCCCCCTACAAACTTTGATTACTATGATTTTTTTTTACATTCGGAACTTATCACAGCATCCTTTAGATTTATTCAGAAGTACAAAATGTGAACGACACCATCGTGCTTAGAGCAATAGTAACGCTACAAGCAAGGAAACTGAAAAAAAAACCGCTTTTTAAGCAGAATCAAGTATTTTTAGATGTAGGAGCTTACAATGGTACTGCGTAAGTGGTATCCTTGGCTACACAAATCGAGGAACGCAGGGCTCAGATAATCAATGACGAGTCAGACTTTACCAGCCGGAGAACGGAAAAAATTCTCATTTTTGCCAAAGAATTATTCTAAAAATTGCCAAACATTTTCGTAAATATTTGTTGCTTACTAAATTTCTGCACTGAAAAAGTTATATTAACATTCCTTTCCCAATTTTTCTTTTTCTCTTTCCCGAGAGTCGATGTGCTTCCTGAACGTTAGGACGGGGTGTCCCACCCCCATAGCTACGACCTTGCCACTTCCAAGTATTTAAATTTATTTTCGTGGTACTAAGTTGATCCGCTAGGAATGAAAAAAAAGTTTCATGATGAAGTAGATCTTTCGGAATAGTTATGAATTTCGGCTAACTGGCTGAACAAATCATCCATGTGCGCCACCAGTCCAGATGGTTTAAAGCTTTAAATGACATGATTATAATCTTTGTATCTTTACATTCCCTTTTTATTTCTTTCCTATAGGTAATGCATATGTAGATATGTCAACGGTAAATACAGCAAGATATTTAAAATCATTGGGAATTAGTATTTATTGTGTGGCTATAAGTGAAAACGTTATGAGATGGGAGCTCTTGGGACTAGCCAGCCGGCCTCTTAAGGAACACGCCTTTCTGCTAAGGAAGTATGGATCTATCAAACAATTAGTAGCCGAGGTTTTCCTCAAAACAGGTAAGGAAAGGTTGTTTCCAAAAACTGAGGAGTCACTTTATTCTGAAGATTAGAAAACTACCAAAGCAAGGAGAGCTCTAAGTTTGACAACGTATTAAAACGGACATTTTGATTTTTCGTCGAACATAATTTGTAACTAATTACACTGCTTCGAGGAAGGGGGTTGCTGCGGGCAGTTGTCTACCCAAGCTTTTTCAGATACCCGTCGGACCATAGAAGTAGGAAGCTGTCCGAAACTGGGGGCTGACCATTGTCTCAGACCGCCGTCCTTGAGAAGGTCTATGGGGGATACCCTCCCCTTTGGGAAGTTATCGGATATTTGAGGGTCCTTAGATGTAATTTGGTGCAACCTGTTGGGCAAATTTTAAGGTAAATAACTGCAAATTTTTGACATTTTTACACAGGAAACAAATCCTATTAAGTGATTTACGTCCTTGGATGGGGGGGGGGGTTAGCATACTTCCTCGCCACCACATTTTTGACTTTGGGGTAGTTTAGCCTCCCCCTCCCCCAGCTCTCCGTTTCTTACGCCCATGCGTCGGGAAACACTTCTGCTCTTTAATAATCTCTTTAAATGGTCCAAACTATTCAAATAGTGTAAGTAACGTAGAAATGCATAATTCAAAAACATGGAAATGTTTAACATATTATAACTCACGCTTGTAGGGTGTTCGTTAGACGAATAAGCACCGATACCTTAGTACTAAGCCGAATTCTTCTTTGCATGGTTTGGTGGACCGTTGCTGCATAACAGTGTCCATTCAGAGTGTCCATTCTACTAATCTAGATATAACAACCCCAAATCATCTTTTAATTTTAAAGGAGCTGAGTAGTGGCATACTTCCAAAATAAATACATCATACCAAATGAGATAATTACCCTCTGTGCGGGGCTAATTTTAAAAATATTAATCCTAATGTGTTTTATATTCTCATTTAAAATAATCTTGCAAAGTAATTTGCAATAACGTTCCTATACTATTTCTTGGGTTATTTGATTTTACACTTGCAAGATATTTTAAAATTTGTTTTTTGATTTTCTTGTTCGTTTCTTTTTCTTCTGGCACCGGCAATTTTGAATCGTTTCCACTTGTATCGATTCTGATCGATGCATCTACCCAGGCATGTATTACGCACTGCTCACAACGTACGTACGTATGTAGTATATTAGCGTTACTAGTGGCAAGGCACACGCCTCTTTCGCGCATCATCTGCAGGAGGTAATCATAATGGGTCATTAAGGGAGCTACATTTTTCAACACAGCCTTTAACAGATGTAATACTTGCAATTATGAAAAGGTTGCCATTATTTGTATGCCACCCATGGCTATCCTTAACAATGAAACGAGCTTGCAATAACCCGTAGACACTCGGAGAAGTAGTAAGATGATTTCAAAGAGTACGGAGTCGAATGTCTTGAAATAAGTCAAGTTTTGTCAGAAGTGTCAGTTCTGAAGAGGTCAGAGCCACTTCTGACGAAAGATTGACTTATTTCAAGTCCTTCGACTGCGTACTCCTTGAAATCATCTTACTAGTATGGATTCCCGCCGTGAAAGTCTTTCTACCTACACTCCGAGAAGTTTCTGTACCGTAAAGTTAAACGGCCTTAGCTTGCTACTGCTTCTCTACGATAAGCCTTAACTTCTTTCAGGAAAAAAAGTTCAGCCTACGGTAGTTACTGTCAGGGACGTAGCCAGTTTTTTTGTGGGGGGGGGGGGCAAAGTCGACTCATCGTCCCCATTCTTGACCACAGTTCTCAGGGAGGGGTATAAGGGGAAGGGTGTTCCCTCCCCTTTTGAATTTTTTTTTGCTCTCAAGAAGGGCTTAGATGCAAAATGGTGCTTCTTTTTATACTAGATCCCAGTGTTCTCTACAGAGGTATTTAGAGGGTTGGCCAGGATTTGTCCGAAGGGGGCCAGACTCCCCGAAGGGGAGGCCATGGACCCGAAACCCCGACAGCCCCGACGCCGTCGAGAGGTTGGTGAGAGGGAATTTGAAGAAAACCTGTGTACTATACCATGCCATTGCGGGGCATATATTGCATAAAATTTTAATATACTACAGGAACATAGATTTACCGTTTTTATCCGAAATCTAAACTGTGATATTGCAAAGCGCGCGAAGTGCGCGAAATTGTTTTGGGTAAGCCTACACTAAAGAGAATCTGTACTTGTTTAAAACTTATATAGGTCAATTGTTCGGACAGGTGGGGCTTATCAGACATAACTTACGTTTTACTTCCCTCCTCGAGTCACTAGCCGTACCTCACTACAGACATAAGAGAACATTAACTAGGTTTAAGGAAATGGGATGATATTGTACCATATTTAGCTATGAGTGAAGAAGAGTGGGCAAAACGTACCGAAAATTGTGGGTTTTATCTCAGAAATGATCCTTTTGAAAGCCAAAATAAGTAAATCGACCGTGGGTGGCAACAGAATTTTCCCGAACGGGGGCCGGGCCATGCCAGAAACCCCAAGTTCCGACAACCCACTATGTCGAGGGGGTGCATGGTGAGAAGGGAATTTGAAGGAGCCTAACTATCCCATGCCATTGCAGGGCATATTTTGCATAATATCACTTAATACTTCAGGAGCCAAGTTGCACACTGATATCGTTCTTTTGAATCTGAATCGTGAAACTGCAAAGCGCGCGAAGCGCGGCGAAATTTTTTTTTGTATAGGCTTCTACAAAAAACATATGTAATCATTAAGAACAAAAAGAAAGAAAAATTGTAGGGTTTGAAGACCTGAAGACTGTATCGAGGATAATATACATTGTACCGAAACCACCTGGACTCGCTCACCAACTGACCGTACAGTATGACACACATTAGAGAATAGCAACTAGGCATTGCGATATGGGATGAAATTTACGACCTCTACACTGTGTACTCTGCCTAGATCTTACTTGGTAAGGTGGACAGGACTTGTGCTATCTAGCTATGTGGAATGGAAATATTGAAGAAAATGGAGTAACCCTACAGCGCGCGTAGCGGGCCGAAATTTTTGGGTTCTCATTAGAGAAGTTATCCTCTTGAGAGCAAAAACAGGTAAACCGTCGGGGCGACTGTCACCTTCGGGGACTGCACGCTTTATCGTACCGACTAAGACTCCCCAACGAAACTGTAAAAATTCCCCGACGGGGGGCATGCCCCCTGCCCTGCCCCCACCTGGCGCCACCCCTGGAGGGGTGGCCCACCCTTCGGGGGAAAATGACATTGGCAACCAATAATTTTTCGGGATTTATTTATTTTCTTTCAAAATCAGGATTAGGGTTCGAAAAATGGGCTAGAGTTCAGTTCCCAAGGTATAATCTGTTAAAACAGGGAGGAAAAATCCGGAACACTGTTTTCAGACGAGATGACATCATTAATATCCAAGGTTTTGATTGACTTTTCGGGGGCCTATTGCCAATGCGTCCTGCATAAAACAAGTATGCCGTCCGTTCTGCTGCGGATTCCACCGTCATCTCATCTTATCCCCGAGACTTAGATCCCTACCCCCTCCCACTCCGTTCCACCAACTTCCCATCCCTCCCTTCTCTCGCCTTTTTTTTTGTTTTCGTTTTTTTCAACACCGCCCGTTGCGTCCCCAAAATTTGTGGGGGCACTCTGCCCCCTGCCCCCCTCTGGCTACGCCACTGGTTACTGTGAAACGTGTTTCTCCACTTTCTATGTCTTTTTCAGACTCTGAAGAGTCCCGTACAAAAAGATTTGTCTGCAAGAAGTGTATTCGGTCAGGGCGTGATATGGCCGTAGTAGCAGGGAGGTGATATTAGATGGAGATCCATCGAAAACTTTAATTTATGCTACTCCAATTAGATTGACCTCAGAGAGGAGACTCAGTCCTTTAAGGGTCAAAAGCAGTAGCCCCAAAATTATTTTGAAACAGTAGCTAAATGTCACAGATTTCTTCTTATTTCTCTTCCAAGTATCTTTCATAATATTTCAGGACATAAATATTGCATATTCAAGGTAAACCAAGCAGTTGCTCCTTGTAAATTTTACAACTTACTGAGAAAAATACTGTCACATGATTCTCAAGAGCCATTCAGGAAATAGGATAGTCTACTATACAATTCTTTATTGGGGTGACTGCATTTTCCCTTTAATTGGAGATTATTAAACTAAAGGGCATTGGATTCCTTTGTCTAATATCTAGGCAACCTCATTCATACCTACTGCGACTGTAACAAAGAGGATTATTTGGAACAATGCTTTATTGTCTAACTAGTTGCTGACAGTCAAGTAGAAAACACTGTTGTGGCATTCAAAACGATTGTTTATTGCAAAGGAACTTAATGATGCTAGCAATAAACCAATGCTTATGGTTTATGCAAATGAGCAAAAGAAGTATAAAACTAAACTTTGCTGTCAGTTTTTGACTTATTTCCGCATTCCCTCGCATGATTTAAAGGGCATATACCCATATTGAGCAAGGAACAGGTGTTACAAGACGACCCGTCAGGAACATCAGATTGAATCCATCGACGAGCGAATGGAAAGCTCCAGAGAATTCAACTTCAACGGAGCCTTTCTAGAATTTTCTCGAAGGAACTGTTTACGTGATGCGACACTTCTAAGAAATATTGGCATTGTTTGTTTACTACCGTGCATGCAAGGAACGTTCTCGTAATTGCTCGACTGTGTGCTCTGGAAGTTTCTATTAAGGAACGTTCTCGTAATTGCTGGACTGTGTGCACTAGAAGTTTCTGTTAAATTCTGGAGAGTTCTCGATTGAAAGCCTAGCGTATAAAAGGCAGTTCAACAACTGTTATAGGGGAGAGATATCATAACACCTGAAGCCAGCCACTGACACTGCACACTTGTGATAAATTGCCTTACGCCGTTTCTACGCTGTGTATTGAGATTGTTATCATCCATCATCGCCTAGCCTTGTCGTTATTCGCTCGTGGAACCAGTTCCTACGCTACGGCACGCTGCAGGTCTACTACCGTACCATCGTCAACGTGCATGCACTACCAGCCCTTGGACCAGACCAGGCAAATATTAAGTAAAGGATTGTGAGTAAGTCTAATTAATTATTGTAAATTTAAGTAAGATAAGGAGATTGTAAATAATCATTAAGTTGTTGAATTTTAATCTCGTTCTTCTGTGATCTTTCGCTGTTATTGGTTTGACTTGCGACCACAAGCCGTAACAGAATTGGTGGCCTAACATCCGGGAACGAAAAATACTAGAAAATTCGAGAAATTCTGTTGTAAATCGTAAGCAACTGTGTTTGCCCAGACTTGTTAATTGTTCGTTGAACGCTTGATATAACTTCAAAATGCCATTCAATTTAGATGAATTCGTGGCTAGTCCCTCAGTCGAGGAACTAGATTCATTAAAAAAGTCTGAGATTGTAAAGGTCGCAAAACATTATGGTATTGAATTTCAGCCTTTAATGCGGAAAGACGAGATTAAAAGATATGTTCTAGAATATCCAGTGGATGAAAGTATCCTGCCTAGTACAGTATTGGAAACAGCTATCACTGTGCCAACTGACAACACATTTGAACTGAAAAGGCTTGAAATGGAAATGAATAAGGAGATTAGATTAAAAGAAATGGAAAGAGAAAGGGAAAGAGAGGAAAGGGAAAGAGAGGAAAGGGAAAGAGAGGAAAGGGAAAGAAAGGAAAGAGAAATGCAAATGCAAAAGGAAAAAGAGCAAAGAGAAATGCAAATGCAAAAGGAAAAAGAGGAAAGAGAAATGCAAATGCAAAGGGAAAAAGAGGAAAGAGAAGAAAGAGAAAGAAGGGAGGAAAAGGCAAGAGAACATGAATTTAGGTTAAAGCAACTAGAGTTAGGGGCCATAAAAGGCTCAGACCCTAAAATAGGCTTGGATACTGGGGTATTCGATGTTGCTAAGCACGTAAAATTTGTCCCCAAATTTCAGGAGGATAATGTGGAGAAATTCTTTAACCATTTCGAAAAGCTGGGTGAGCAACTAAAGTGGCCAAGAGATAAATGGTCCATACTCATCCAGAGTAAATTCACTGGCAAGGCTCAAGAAGTGTATTCCGCTCTGTCAATAGAGGACAGCATGGATTATGATAAGGTTAAAAAGGCCATATTACAAGCCTATGAATTGGTGCCCGAAGCTTATCGCCAAAAATTTAGAAAGTATCGTAAGGCGGATACACAAACATACGTAGAGTTTGCTTATCAAAAAGAAAGGCATTTCGACAGATGGTGTGCTTCCAAAAAGGTCTCCACATTTGACGCCTTAAGACAACTGATGCTGGTCGAGGAATTCAAACGGTGTGTGAATGATGACATTAAGACTCACCTTGAGGAAAATAAGGCTGACAAGCTGAGTGAAGTTGCAAATTTGGCTGATCAGTATGCACTTACTCATAAATTCGGTAAAGTGGGTCAGGCTCAAAACAAGAGTCAGTTTAGGGGGCCAAATAAGAAATATGGCAATAGTAGTGGCACAGCAGGTAACAGTGGATCTCAGTCTGGTTCTATCTCTCCAACAAATTCTGGTAAAAAACAACCAGATTCAAGTCATCAAAAGAACGACCAGGTCAGCTCAAACAAAGCTGTCTTTAAAGACATTATAATTTGTGGTTTCTGTCACAAAAAGGGCCACACAATGGCAAATTGCTTCAAATTGGCAAAATTAAAGGAGACTGAAACAGCCTCTAATGCCTTAGCCAATGTAGAGAACTCTTCTGAGGTAGTCGTGACTTTACGGCCTAATTCTAACGACAAAATTAAGGAAGAATACCTTCCATTCGTGTCTGAGGGGTTTATTTCCCTAGATAGGAATTCAGCTCATCCACCCGTCAAAATTAAAATTTTGCGTGATACAGGCGCATCTCAGTCATTGCTTCTTGATGGAGTTTTGCCATTATCGGACTCTACTTCCACAGGGGCAAATGTACTAATTCAGGGGGTTGAGTGTGGATTTATTTCTGTCCCTCTCCACAAAATTAATATGAAGTCAGATTTAGTTTCTGGGTCGGTCATAGTAGGGGTCAGACCTACTCTACCTGTAAAGGGGGTATCTCTGTTGCTAGGCAATGACCTAGCTGGTGGAAAGGTAGTAGCCAATGCAATTTTGAGAGATAAACCATGTGACTATAACAACACAGAGCAATTAGAAAAGGAATTTCCAAATTTATTCCCTGCCTGTGCTGTCACTAGAGATATGTCACAAAAGCTCGCCATGGATGATAATCTTAAATATCCACCCTCCAAAAGTGAGGATACAGTTCCCAAAAGTGGAACAAGTAGGGAATCATGTAAGGATGATAATCTTAAACATCCACTCTCTAAAAATGAGGGTATGATTTCTGAAAATAAGGATGATAAACTTAATCATCCGTCCTCTAAAATTGAGGAATTAGTTCCTAAAAATGAAACAACACTCCCAAAAGAGGAGTCAGAGTCTGGAAAAGATTCTAGTAAAAATATTCATGAAAGTAAAGATTCTTGGTATGATCTCAGCCAATCTTTTATGACTAATCTTAATGATAGTCAGGATTGTGAGTCTCCTGGCCCCACACATAGTGAGGGGGTAGAACAGGAAAAATCAAAAATGTCTGACACACTCCACAGAGACCAGTTGTCAGTCCAACAACAGCATGATGAAGAGCTTCAGCCATTAATAGCTGGTGCACTCACTGAGGATGAATCGAAAGACGTCCCAGTCTGCTTTTATTTTAAAAACAATATTTTGATGCGTAAATGGCGACCACCTGATGCACCATTAGATGAAGAGTGGAGAATTTACCATCAAATTGTGGTACCTAGGACTTATAGAAGGGAAATACTGAGTATTGCTCATGAAATGCCATTTGCAGGGCACCTAGGAGTCAATAAGACTTACAACAGAATTTTAAATCACTTTTATTGGCCAAAACTTAAAAGTGATGTGGCCAAATTTTGTAAGACCTGTCACTCATGTCAAATGGTTGGGAAGCCGAATCAGAATATTCCGGCTGCACCCTTAAAGCCAATTCCTGCTTTTGAAGAGCCGTTTAGTAGAGTCATCATTGATTGTGTAGGTCCCTTACCTAAGAGTAGGGCAGGGCATTAGTATATATTAACCATTATGTGTGCTTCTACAAGGTTTCCAGAGGCAATACCTCTGAGAAATATTAAGGCTCGGACAGTCTTACAAGCTTTACTTAAATTTTTCACATTGTTTGGGTTGCCAAAAGAGATCCAATCAGATCAAGGGTCTAATTTCATGTCAACTGTATTCCAACAGATGTTGTATGAGTTAGGCATAGACCAAATTAAGTCTTCGGCTTATCATCCTGAAAGCCAAGGGGCTTTAGAAAGGTTTCACCAAACATTGAAGAATATGTTAAAGACATATTGTCATGATAATGAGAGAGATTGGGATGAAGGCATTCCGTTTGTAATGTTTGCTGCCAGGGAGTCTATACAAGAGTCACTTGGGTTCAGTCCATTTGAACTTGTCTTTGGACACACAGTTCATGGACCATTGAAATTGTTAAAGGAGAAGTGGTTATCAGATCCAGGTGAAGACATACATCTACTTGATTATGTATCCCGCTTTAAAGATCGTCTTCATGGAGCATGTGAACTTGCTCAGGAAAATCTGAGGCACTCTCAGAAGAAAATGAAAGCGTGGTACGACAAGACCACTGTGAAAAGAGAGTTTAAGCCTGGTGATAAGGTGCTAGTGTTTTTGCCTGTTTCTGGTCAGCCACTTCAAGCTCGCTTTCAAGGACCTTATGTCATTGAGAGAAAGGTCAGTGACACAGACTACGTCATTTTGACACCTGAAAAGAGTAAATCTAGAAGAGTATGTCATATTAATATGATGAAGAGATATTATGAAAGAGAAGATTGTGACATTTCTAAGGATGAAAGTGTACATGATGTAAATAGTAACACTAATGATACAGGTGATAAAGTGTGTATTATCAATGCTGATCATGAACTCAGTAATGATGAGATCAAGGCTAATAATGTTCCTGACATGTGTATTAAGTTAAAAAATTCTGATGTGTTGAAAAATCTCGACCAGAAATTAAGTCATCTGGATCACAAAGAAAAGTCAGAAATGAAATCATTAATCTATGAATATGCATGCTTGTTCTCAGATGATCCTACTAGGACAAATTTGATTGAACATGATGTTGATGTGGGCGGTGCCACACCAATCAAACAGCATCCTTACCGAGTTAACCCTCGAAAACGACAACATCTCAGGGATGAGGTTCGGTACATGTTAGACCATGACATTATAGAACCTAGTAATAGTGAATGGTCTTCCCCTTGTATATTGGTCCCCAAGCCAGATTGCATTGATAGGATTGGGAAAGCTACGTATGTATCAAAGTTTGACTTACTAAAGGGGTACTGGGAGATACCATTCACTGAGAGGGCTCGGAAAATCTCGGCATTCGTGACGCCAGATGGGTTATTTCAGTATAAGGTTATGCCGTTTGGTATGAAAAGTTCACGGATGACGTTTCAACGCTTAGTAAATAACCTTACGTCAGACTTAGAAAATTGTGAAGTATATGTTGATGACCTTATTGTGTACAGCAACTCATGGGATGAACATGTACAACATATTAAGGCATTATTTGACAAGCTTGCCAAAGCTAATTTGACTGTCAATTTGGTCAAAAGTGAGATTGCTTGTGCCCAGGTGATATACTTAGGGCATGTGGTTGGTCAAGGTAAAGTTAGACCAATTAAGGCCAAAGTTGAGGGCATTGACAAATTCCCTGCCCCAACTGATAAAAGGCAGCTCATGCGCTTCCTAGGCATGGCTGGTTACTACAGACGTTTTTGTCCAAATTTCTCTGACATTGCTGCACCATTGACAAAATTATTAAAGAAAAATGAAAAGTTTGATTGGACGGATAATTGCCAAGCAGCATTTGAATTATTGAAAAAGGCACTAATGAGTTCACCAGTGTTGATTGCTCCAGATTTTGAGAAGCAATTTAAGTTGGCAGTAGATGCCAGTGACAATGGCATAGGAGCAGTTTTGCTTCAAGCTGATGAGCATGGTGTTGATCACCCTGTTTGTTATTATTCTGAGAAATTTGACAAACACCAGAGAAATTATTCAACAATTGAAAAAGAGACTTTAGCTTTGATACTTGGTCTTCAACACTTTGATGTTTATTTGGGAACTACTAGTTTCCCTATCACTGTATACACTGATCATAACCCTTTGACATTTTTATCTAAGATGAAGAATAAGAATCAAAGATTGATGAGGTGGAGTTTGTTTCTGCAATCGTATAATGTAGATATTAAGCACATTAAAGGGAAAGACTATGTTGTACCAGACTCTTTGTCATGAATTTGATTTGATGCATTATGTTAAAAATCTCACTGTAAGTTTTGAAATTTTGTGTTAACTATGGCACAATGTGTATTGATTATGTTACTGTATTCATGTATCATCACCTACAAGACAAATTGTATGTTATGATTATACCTTCCATTGAATATTGGACTACATAATATACATACTGTAGTTATTACTGTAAAGTTATACATTATAAATATTGTAACTTAAGTTTTGTCCGAGACGTCCAAAACTTTTTCAAGGGGGGGGGGGGAATGTTACAAGACGACCCGTCAGGAACACCTGACGGGTGGCCTGAAGCCAGCCACTGACACTGCACACTTGTGATAAATTGCCTTACGCCGTTTCTACGCTATGTATTGAGATTGTTATCATCCATCATCGCCTAGCCTTGTCGTTATTCGCTCGTGGAACCAGTTCCTACGCTACGGCACGCTGCAGGTCTACTACCGTACCATCGTCAACGTGCATGCACTACCAGCCCTTGGACCAGACCAGGCAAATATTAAGTAAAGGATTGTGAGTAAGTCTAATTAATTATTGTAAATTTAAGTAAGATAAGGAGATTGTAAATAATCATTAAGTTGTTGAATTTTAATCTCGTTCTTCTGTGATCTTTCGCTGTTATTGGTTTGACTTGCGACCACAAGCCGTAACACAGGGAACTATAGACAAGTATGTTTTAAGTAACGTCGAAACGCGTCAAAACCCTCAAATTAATTTACGTCTTAAGCGACTGGCAATGTTAAGACAAGGGGCAAATTTCCCAATCTGCTATTCGAGATGTAGCAGACGACGTGTCCCACTTGTACTTAGTTCTTAACACCTTTTAACTCCATTAAATCATCGAGAACAACACACAAAGGGATTATTGTCGGCAACTGGTTCAAAGAAAGAGTTTTCGATGGATCTTCATCTTATATCACCTCCCTGGTAGTATTAGACTTAACCCGCTTCATAGAAACTGTAAAAGTTGTCTCCACTAACTTTCGTGTAAATTTCATATTTTAAATCAACTTGAATTGATTAAAGTTTCTTTTGAACTTTTAATTTTATATCTGTAGACTTCAGTTCGGATTCTTTCGTGTCACTGTTTAATGAATATGCAAAATCTTCGGTTGGTTGATAATTGATATCCACTGGGGATGCGGTAGTAAAAAAGTTGCATTTGGTCATTAAATTCTAGGGCATGGAGGTGTAATTCTACATAATGCATTTGTCATGACATGGGCTTGCCCGCACAGCTAAGACCTTCCATGCATTTGCTTTACTACCCAATTCGTAGTCTAGGAACTTATTTAAAAACATATTCAAAAAGATGGTTTACTTGCTTTTCAGATGATTGCGGAGTATCAGAGAACACAGCATCCAGAGGTCGTGTGGTAGGGGGATATGACGCCAACCCAGGTGCTTGGCCCTGGCAGGTTCTACTGGAAATAAGGACAGGACGAAATATTGTAGGTGTATAATTTATTCATTGTTTGAATAAAGGCGGGGCACTTATTGTCATCTCTATTATTAACGAAAGAGCTGAAGAAAAGACTTATGTTGATGATGCATACACAGGTAAAAAAAGAGTGGTGGAGACATGTTCCTAAATTGCGTCCGACCTAACTGAGCATATTCACTGCAAAGTGACCTTTGAACCAAGTGACTGTATTTCAACTTCCGCCAACAAAGTTAACTCTTAAAGTACTGGTACACTATTACTTTGATTAATCATGAAAATGGCTGAGGTTTTCCTACGGCCCTGACGGCGATCCCGTGTTACTGTTGACATTCATATTCCAAACTGGTAGAGGAAGGGTTTGCTGAAAGGCACGTAAGGTGAAGCGGTTTCGAACAAACAACAGCTTCAAGGAAGCTATCGTTTGACAAACTGATCGAATGTAACGTGGGTTATTGAGATGATGAATGAACCAACATTATTATCTTGTTTATAGTCTTATACGATTTAGTGTAGTTGTCCGGGGTGTCCTTTACCAGAGGCGGTCATCCTTGAGTGTGTTGAAAAATTATACACAGTCCAGGAAGGCCGTTATTATACCATTTATGACTGTAGGTAACGTGCTACTGGACTTGGGAAATGCTCATTGCTTCTAGCATTGTGTTGATTCAAGGGAACCAGTTCAGCGATTTTTGGTATCATGTGAGGAAGATATCGATGTTCTCAAGGTGTTTTCACGGGGGGTGGGGTGATCTTTTCAGAACTGATTAGGCCTACTTTGGGAGGGTCAAGGATGCAACTTGGTGCCACAGTAAGTGCGGTTTTGAAACACATGTATTGAAATAGTTTGTTATTGATAACCAGGCTTTCTTTGAAAAGTGGGAGGCGGGAGGGGAAAGAATACATAAATTACGGTAACTCCCATTTTTTGACTAGGAGTGTGCTCCCTAACCCAGCAGCTTCCTGTGTAGCGTGAAATCCAGTTTGTCTACCTATAGTGACTACATTTCTTGGATTTTTATAAACTTTTGGTTCTGCATGCTTCATATAAGGTTATTGTAAACATTTGTGACGCACTCCTTTTAAGGAATAAAAATCCAAGCAGCCGTCAAGTACAAAATAGCATATGTTGCACGATTCTGGCATCTTTGGTCCTTCTGTCCTTTATGTTATGTTATTATGAATGTTACTAATATGTTATGTTATTATGAATTTCTTTTCTAGATGTAGATTTATATTAAGATTATTTGGTCATTGAAGGTTTCAAATATTTTTGAAATAGGTACACCATTGAAGAATGTAGTTATCGATTGTAGGGAATAAATACAGTACCACGCTTTGCAGTTGATAATCGATTGTCCCTTCATCTTGATGTTGCCTTAACCTTTTTCATGTATTAAACGAAAATAAGGGCCGAATAGTTCTACGTACCAAAAGCTTGTTTAAAAAGTACCAATATTGCAATCTGGGAAGTTACATAAAACTTATGTAGGCCCTATAATGCGTTATCATCTGTGAACCATGCTGAGAACAGACAATTATGACATTTTTCCCCACAAAACAGACGGAAAACAATGCAATGAATTTAAAAAGAACGGACAAATAAAACTATCCTTTGACTAGAAAGTTGGTACTTGTCCTGACCGTACGGCCACCATTGATGAAACGACGTCAAGCGAAAAAGGGAGTATTGGACGATGTGGTAATGCTAAGTGGTAAACTTCTGCTATGTTCTATGTTCATTTTTATTTCACATACGCAGTTAATCTGTGGTGGCGTACTTATTGACCGTTTCTGGGTTGTGACTGTTGCCTCTTGCCTCCCGAGTGATCCAACAACTAAAATCACGGTAGTGTTAGGTGAGATTATTGTTACTATTATTTTGTTATTCAAGATTGTCGTCAATGAACCACAGGTAATGCTTATCTTGAAGTGAGAGGAAAAATTTTGGTACAACTTTCGAATATCAATTCTTTTAAAAGTAACTTAAAAATTAGGGTCAC
Source organism: Holothuria leucospilota (assembly GCA_029531755.1). Taxonomy (NCBI): domain Eukaryota; kingdom Metazoa; phylum Echinodermata; class Holothuroidea; order Aspidochirotida; family Holothuriidae; genus Holothuria; species Holothuria leucospilota. Next base: position 56,957,539 of record CM055967.1, on the reverse strand, counting down.
AAAGAAGTGTGGAGTAAGCAAATCACTCAAAAGGCGCTACATTTAAGGCAAAATTATGTAAGATCGGGTATCTTATCCGGTCCTTTTCATCCTATCTGGGGAAACTAAAAGTTAAAACCGGAAATATGGTTTCGGGAACTATAACTACTATTCGTTGGCGTGATGGAAATTGAAGTAAAACAGTTCTACATGCACATGATGGGTACAGGGTGGGGGAATACTTTTCTGAGAGTAACATGAGATTATTTTGTGCAAATCACAGTTAATTCAGTGCAACCAGAATGTGGTTATATAGCGTACTAGTCGTAATTCCAAAGAAAGTAGGGTAACATTCAGAAAACGACAGCATCCGCCAGGAGAGAACCAAATGAAACGAAAAGTCTTATCTTGGAGTTCCCGATTTTAGCTCGAATGCCACAGGTTTTGCCCGTTTTTTCTCGAATGAAAGGAATGCAAAGTTTTTTCATCATTTAGTGAAAATAAATATTATGTCAGGTTTACCCAGCAGCACATGATGGATTCCGTACGCTATATGCATGTGTCCTTTGAAGGTGCGACGGAAATACTTCGTTGGACCTACCTGGGCTGAAGAAAGGTCTGCCAACAATAAAATTAAAATCGGGCTATGATAATACTGTGCATTGTCTCTTTCTGCCGAATTACTCCTGATTTAGCCTACATTAGAGGTCTCAAAGTAGCAAGGGGCTCTCATAAAAAAATGTAGTACGTAGGCTAATACAACGAAGGAAATGAGCTCAGTAAAAGAAAAACAAAAGAAACTATAAACTTTGATGATAGTGCCCAAAGGCAAACTGAAATCCTGTCCAGCTAGTGATCTTGTTATTTTGAACCATAGTCGTACGTGAAATGACCGTTAAAGCACCCGTCAAATAGGATCAACGAATTTTTGCTGGTAATCTCTTGTGACTGGCGCCTTGCATTTCTGATGTGGCATAGGCATGCGGCGTACGCAGTAAGCCTATACACAGGGCATGAGGTAAAGTGACACGACGCCTTCTCAAAACCAAAGTTTTATATTATTTTGTGGTTCAAAGGATTCCCGTTCCTATATTGCTGAAACGAACGTCAAAACAACATTACTCTTTCATTCTCTGTTTTTCTGTCATTCTATGTCATACAAAAGTATTTCCCCAAAGGTTTCGTTAAGCTATACGTTTGGGAAATGAACTTGTGTTAGGACTTATCTTTGCAAGTTCAGTTTTGTTCAAACCAGAGAAAGTGACAGAGCTAGCGTTAGTTTTAACGTCATTTAATGTAATATTGTTAATTTAATACTTGACTCGGGGGCTGATCGAATTCTGACCAGCTTACTGCACATTAATATCATGATCCCTTGTCTGCTTGTTGTGTACGAAGAAACCATACGGAAGTTTTGTTAACATTTTATAGGTATGCTTTTTTGAAGACGTTTTCGAACTGATCAAAATTGACCTAAAAACGCAAACTTCACTGAAAGTAAAACTGTTCCAGATTGGATTCTTTTTCCAATACCTAGGAACAACAGATTTGACAAGGCCTAGACATCAAGAAATTGAAGTCGAAGAAGTGATACCTCATCCTGAATATGACGCACACTCTTATCAAAATGACATCGGTTTGCTAAAACTCAGTAAAGCAGCTGTTCTGAACGCAAACGTGAGAGCAGTTTGTCTACCAGACAGGGCAAGAGGTATTTAAAAGATTTGATACATTTTCCGAAGTTTGGTATCATTAAAACAATTACTTCGTTTGTTTTATATGAAACTTCACACAAGTCATGTACAATGATTAAAGCAACTCAAATTGTGTTCATGGTCTGATTTTTCTTATATTTATCTGTTTTGTGCAACCAGTTGACAGACTCCTCCGTTCTGGTCCGTCCAACATCCACACAGCCATTGTTACTGGTTGGGGGCATAACAAGAGCCGAAGTGTTAACGACCTAACTGTCGTGGAACGTGTAGATAGACTGCAGCAGCTCGCCTTACCTCTAAAATCAAGAGAGGAATGTCGGGCCAGTTTGGAGGGTGATCGAGAGCAACTGTTTTTTGACGAGAGCATGTTTTGTGCGGGTTACGAAAATGCTCGTCTTGGAGCCTGTATAGGGGACTCTGGAGGTCCACTAGTAAAAAAGGCGTTTCAACAAGGACAACGTCGCTGGACACTTATTGGTCTGACCAGCTGGGGTCGTGGATGTGCTCTCCGAAACGAACTTGACTTTTTCACGAATGTGCCTTATGTTGTGGACTGGATAAAAGAAACCATGCTGCAAACGTAAGAAGAGACAGGACGTATTATGAAAGAGCAAAGGGATTAATAAGAATCTCGGTACCACTTCAATACCATGAATTTACACCTAAGAAGTTAAGTAGCTCAAGTAGAAGGGGCCGAAAGAGTAGTAAGACGGACAAGATTCCGATCTACCACTGATACAATGCAAATTTTCAGCTACTGAAAGACAGCAAAATTCAGAAGTTCCGTAATGTTTTGGCTGTATTTAGCCTCTTTATGCTTCACAATAGGTTTCTGCCAAGTAAGAGGTGACGTCACAGACTGCTAATAAGAACTTCTTCACTTTCTTTCTCGGCTCAGCTAAAAGTATGCAAAAATGCTTTGTATTGCTTTTGCATCTGAAAATTTGTCTATACAAATAAATAGGCTACATGAATAAAGTACCTTACGAATTTTGAAATATTACGTACGGTAGCTTATCACAATTTATAGTTTTTTTTCAGATGCCTGTAATAGCCAATTGAAACATTTCTCTTTCTTTGCTTGATAACATCGATGGATTATGATGAGGTAATGTTAAGTTTTCCTGCTCCGAAATGGTATACAGTAAATAACAAACGTTTGAAACCTATGCAATTAAAAAGCAAATGATGTCTAATGCAATGGAACCTGTATCGTATTGCATAAATTCTGTTCACATCGTGGGGCAGATGTACGTGATTATTTTCACAGTTAGTCCGAGAAAGCAATCCAGTATGTTCCTTAAATGTAATTGATGTAGGCGTACCCTTTGATTCCATTTTGGAGATATCTTATTATTTAGATCGACTTTTTCATGCAAAATAAAGTTAATTGCATTAGTATGTGTGACTTCAATAGACCATATGCATATGACGTCACATAACAGAAAAGTGCGCCCACAATCAAGGCAAGCGCGTCATAGCAACTTACCCCAACAAATTCAGACAGCTGATTAGTGTATCAGTCGGATACGGGCGTAGTTTTCTACGGGTGCGTACGATGTTTACGTTGTGCGTGCAGTGTGTTTTACTGCATTGCCCCCAAAATGACATCTCGTGAAGTCAATGCATATGGCCTGTACCAGTGCTGTACACTCTAAAAACACGGTTTAGAATATCGCTGTTTAAAAGAAAGTTGTTTAGAAATGTAAATACAGTTGCTCAAAGTGTAAAAATCATTGCACAATTAATCCCGTCAACGTTATGTTCAAAGATAAAAACGAAGGTGACGTTATTTGAAACAGAGTTGTTCAATAAATTTGTGTCATACAAACCAGCGCCCTCATTTTAGTCTTGGCACCAGACTGTTTTGAAATGTACGTATGCGTATATACGCGTGCAGCATTGGCGTAGTCAGAAGGGGGGCATAAAGGGGGCTATGCCCCCCCCATCGAATTCTAATTTTTTTAGAATTAAAAAGAGTGGTCAGTTTCCCCAGAACTCAGTGACGCAACTGAAGTGATGATATGTCGGGATATACAAAATACCTATAATGTATCACAGAACCGTCAGATTATCATGTTATGGTAAATAAAACAGGAAATCAGGAAAAAAATCAGGGATGGGTCTGGTTTAAATGGTGTAGAGTGACCTTACTTGGTAGTAAGCCATAGCTGGTATGCTATTGCTAGACGCGTTTCGACCGTGGAAGATAAATACCAGGTCTCATTAGTAGCGGTAGGGTAAAGTCGGCGATAGAATGCCAACGAGTTGTCACGTAGAAATGTGGTGAACCAATTGTGAAATCTGAATTCTCCTGTTTCTCGATAAGCTGTGCATAGTTAGCAATAGAGAAAAACAAATCGGTTGCATGATAACAAGATCCCCTCCCCAAAGCAGCACTTTACTTGATGGAATGATTTAAGAATGTTACTATTCAATGCTTCTTTTCGGGTACTGTATGTCGAGTTTGTGCCAGTAGCTGTTAGAAATATCACGGGTGAATGGATATTTAAGTAGCCCAAAACTGCGTCTATGAATGGTTTACAAAGGATAAAATTGTGGTGAAAGAAGCAAGGATGTAACTGGATGGAAAAGTATTTTTTCAAATAAAGTAAAGCTAATTCATTAGTAGGTGTGGAAAGTTTCCTGAATTTACAGAAGGGAATGTTTCTGTTTTAGGAAGTTTCTCGAGTGCAGATAATTCTTGATAGGTTGTTTCCCTGGTAAAGTGAAAAACATTGTTTTTTGGGTTTTTTATATTAGTATTGGTAATACAAATGTCTCATCGGTATGACCAGAGAGGCGAAAAGTATTCATGATGTGAGTTTCTTCAGATAAACAAGGCACACCTTCGATATGACTTATGTTCCGAGGAAAATAGAAAACGCCGTTATTCAGTGTATTTTTAGTCGGCAGAAATTTGGTAAAGTTGCCGTGATACTTTAAAGAAATTGTTACAAACGCTTAGTTCGACGAGTGTTCCGATGAGTTAGGCCCGTAGCCAGGCGGGTACACGGAGGGCCCGTGCCCCCCGAGGGACCACTCGATCGAAAATAAACATTTAGTACATGTAAACGGTGGCCCTTGTATGACACCAGGAGATTTTTGACCAAAAATGATCCCAAATGGAGTTTAAAAATGAACGTATTTTATTCTCTCTGACATTTTTATTCTAAACCTACAATTACAATTACGCGCGCTTTCATCTTCAGGTGGTTGGAAGCGTCGTGCGCGTAAGGACTTTCAATTCTGTGTAGTAAAAAGGTAAAAACTTAAGCAAATAGCACAATCGCTATAGCGTACTACTACGTATAGTCAACAACTACATACAGAATACACTATGAGATACATTGACTATTTCTATATCAAATTATTTTATCCCGATATATCACTTCTTTGGTCACGTCACTGACAGGGACGTAGCGAAGGTGTAATCTTTGGGGGTGTAGAGATTGTTTCGCCGACAGATCTGGTAATACGTCGCGCGAAAACGATCGCAAAGCGCGAGCTTTGGCGGGTGGAGTACAGGGATCCGCCTTAGGGGCCCGCCTGGTGGGGTACAGGGGCAAAGCCCAGGTGGGCCCAGGGGGCCAAGCCCCCGGAAGATCTGAGGTTTTAGCATATCTTTGGGTGAAAATTAAGCCTCAGGATGGATATATTTTGGTTCATAATGCATCATCAAATGCAAAGGTTCTCAATAATTTTAATGTATTGGGCTATTCCTGTCGTCAGGCAACTATACTTTAAAGCGGTTGGGGTCCACGGACGCGCCTTAGGGCCTCCTGGTGGGGTCCAGGGGGCGAAGCCCCCGGACGATCTGAGGTTTTAGAGTATCTCTGGGTAAAAAATCAAGTCTCATGACAGACATATTTTGGTTCATAATACATTATCCAATGCAAAGATTCCTAATGATTTTAATGTTTGGCAATTCCTCCCGTCATGCCACTATATACTTCAGGGGCTGAACCTGACGTTCAGAATTTAAACACTATGCGTTCAGCATTTGAACACTAGACGCGTCAGGCGTTCAAACACGGTAAGTGTTCCAATAGGCGTCCGGCGTTCAAAAATGGAGAAAAAGTGTTCAGAATCTTAACACAAGCGTTCAAATAGGCTTTGAACGACAGGATGCGTTCTGTATCTGTTACATTTTGGTGTTCAAAAGTTGAACGCCTGAGACTGCAGTGAAGGGAAGAGACGCACGGCACGCATTATTTTTTCCCAGGACTGCAGGATGTTTGTGGTTAAACCGGATCCTCAGGAATTTGCAAAATGTGTTTGAAGTCAAGGTTAGGGTTTAGAAAACTGGCTAAGGATACCCTCTCTACGGATAATCGGGTGCTGCTGTCCATGGTGATGATAAAAGTGAGGAATAATGTCCAGTAAGTGGTTTTTCAAGAATGTCATATGACCCGAAATCGTGCTCCTATACGGAAGCCTTTAATTCCCTTTCTTTCCCCGAGTTGCCGATGGACTCGGTCACTCCTCCAATTACACGGACGGCCGTATCAACGGCCGTATACGGCCGTCACATGCATGACCAATTTGCCGACGGGCCTTCAACTTGAATGGGCCAATTAGATGACGAACCGAAAATCGAAATAGCCGATAACAGACTGGCTGCGCTCTCCCGTTCTCTCTTTCTCCTTTTTTTCTTTCCGTTCTCCGTCTTCCCTTTCACTCCCATCCTTCCCCTTTTCTTTCCCTTCTTCCCTCTTCTTTTCCTCCCTCCTCTTTTTTCTTCTTTTCCTTCCCCTCTCCCCTTTTTGACGACAGACCGAAAATTTGCCGACGGCGACCAAATATTGGGGCGTGTGACACCCCACACCCCCGCTCACTACGGCCCTGTTCAGGTACGTATAGCTTTAACACCCGTTTCATATATGTTGGCTTAATTTATAAAGGTACAGGTTCCACAAATAGGCTATTGTTCTTTCGTGTAGACGTGATTCCCGGAAAAGCACAAAATTGAATCCATGGGAAGTGCCATCCTCTTTCTGTTACGATCTGGAAGATTCTTAATTCAGACTCAACATCATGATAAACATTTTTTGTAAGAAACGTAAAGTGTCTCAATGTCCAGGGGTGGTGGAAGGGGGCATCCTCCACGACCAGTCGCCTGGCGTCTTGGTTTTATCACCCCAAATACATTTTGGTTGGGAGAAAGCAAAATATTCAATTGGTCATTGGTAAATGCTCTTTGATTGACATCAAAGTCAAAAGAAGCAGAAAAGTTCGGAGACCCCTGGTTTAGGCTATCGTTTCAAGTCAGATGTACGATGTTACGTAAAAGAATAGGGCCTACAATGAGGGAGTTGAAAGAAAAATGTTTCTTTATCAGTACCCTAATCAGAAATGTCGAAAAAAAAGTTACCTTCCTTCTTCCAAAGTTTTTATTTAACGTTTTTGTAAGACATACCGATTATTGACATTAAAAAAAATGTACTGCCCGTACACCCAGATTTTCCATTGCCTTCATACTCAACATAGCTGGTAGATTTACCCATACCACTCATATCAAAGTGTAAATGCCATTCGTTTATATGTTTAAATACAAAAAATTTCAACCCATCAAATTTCTGCTAAATTGATATATGCATATGATACAGTATGAGCAACATGTTTAAACCTGTCATTTTTCGGGCATTCGATCAAAAATTCGGGAACTCAGTAGAAAATTCGGGCAATCTTTTTACTTTAATTTCATCTCTGCCGGAGTTTACCTATTCTGTGCCCGAATTTTTGTCCTTTCCTGCCAGAATTTTCGACCTCAGAAATTTTATGGGGCCGTCTGCCTCCCTGCCTTCCCGCCTCGTACGCCTGTGATCTCGAATTCAATTATAGATACCTTGAATTCTATTTCAGATATCTGAAATTGAATTCGTGATAACTAAAATTCATACTCATTTGCTCATGAATATGAATTTTAGATATCTCGAATTTAATTTCAGATATCTGAAATTGAATTCAAGATATCTAAAATTCATATTCATAAGCTCGTTGTTCGAAGTGGCGCCGGCACGGGGGGGGGGGAGGTGGGCGCGTGCCCCCCAATCGAATTCAGATTTTTTTTTTTGAAAATTTTAAAATTATCCCAAAAGGCGTGTAAGCTATAGATTTCTGTATGGGGTAGGGCGAGGTGTGTTTTCAACCAAGTGATGAATCTATTGTAACCATTTTCCATCACAAATGGTTCTCAAACTATCAGAATTATCGCAAATCCTTCGCAAACTTTCAAAATTTTCGCGCGCTCTGCGCGCTTCAAACCTTAGTTACAACAATATTGTTGTAATTATCAATAATTTCCGGTAGCAACTCCCACAGAAGCAAAGCAACAGAAGCTGAAAGCTGTTTACGAATTCTCAGGTAAACTCGGACTTGCTTTGCGATTGGCAAATAGGTTTGTTGGGGGAATTGAAAGTGTCTCGATGCAGAGCATGAATGCAGGTTTTGTCATGGTTATCTTATTTAAAGAAAAATTTCGGCGCGCTTCGCGCTCATTCATCACTGTTTTCACTCCAACTCATGACCGTTATTAAGGTTATAACACATGCAACTATTCTGATCACAACACTTTTCCGAAAAACAGAAGTACATCCCCAACATCTGTAGGGGCCTATGGGCTCTTTCAGTTTAATTTGTAGCATGATGTGGAAGGCTGAAAGTGAGTATTTGCCGTTACACATTTTTCAAAATTTTTACCCAGCGCTTCACGCGCAGCCTCTACCTGTATAAATGGTGATTGTTAATACACTTACGACGACAAAAATATTCTGAAACGCGCCTTTTAGTCCTTAACCCCTTTTGCTTTACCTATGGGGGGGGTCTAATATCACCTCCATGCATATATACTCTCTTTCACCTAACCAAAAATTAGAAAATCCAGCCATGTATGATCAGTTCCAAAAATATCCTTAAGATAGCACCATTTTGCATCTAAGCAACTTTAAATTACCAAAATTTCTCGAATGAAGAGGGGGACACCCCCTCCCCTTAGACCCCTCCCCCAGGACGGTACCTATATGTAGTGACAAAAAGGATTCCACACTGCTGTATACCATCGCCGGGACGCGCACTCTCTTCTTTCTTCTTACCAATCATATAAGATCACTTCCAAAAATACTCCAAAGATAGCACCATTTTGCATCTAGGCAACCTTAAATTTACAAAAATTTCTCAAAGAGGAGGGGGACACCCCTCCCCCAGGACGGCACCTTTACGTAGTGCCAAAAAGGACTCCTCATTGCTGTGTACAATCGCACGGGCGCACAAAAAATGGTACAATTTAAGCAGACTTGGGGGGGGGGGACTGAGGTGGCATTATGACATCATCTGTTATGCCCCCCCTCCCAATCATCAAATTCTGGTCGCGCCACTGGTTGTTCGCTCGGTACGCATGTGCAGATATCTGGCGTTAGTAATACTCGACTCGGATCTGATGTACTAGGCCTTGTCAATGTACTGATTGCATGTGCTTGGCTCGCTTTAGAATGGAACTTGAAATCGATGTTACTTTAAGAGGTATTTCTAGGCATCTTCGAAACGAAAACCGTAGAAGAAGATTTAGCCTAGGATTATTGGGTACTGGCAGACTTGTCGAAACAGCTGTGCTTGCATAGGCCTATATGGACGCAACTTCTTGTAGTACTGTTGTCTGTTACGTTCACTGCACATTTACAACTGCAATGGCACCAAGTATAACGTAACACAAATCTTTTTGTGTTAGTAATATGACACGGGGTGTATTGCAATTTGCTGGTACCTTGTTGTAGTTGGTCTGGTATGGTTGGCCGGAGTGGACATCAGACGGACTGATTTCTATGCGTAGAAAAGCTCATTATGGTACGCCAAAGGTAACATAATGCAGTTCATTTAGAGACATTTCTTTTAAACCGAAAATATTACTTGAAGCAGAGGATATAGCGTAGACGAACGATATATCAAATTGCCAGGGTTGGAAAGTAACGAGTTACAAGTAACGCCGTTACTGTAACGAGTTACATTTTGTGTAACGGAACCCTGTAACGAGTTACATTTGCATTTCAGTAACGGAGCAAGTAACTAGTTACAATTCTGTGTAAAAGTAACTGTAACGGCGTTACATTTGGGTCCCGTTACTTTCCCGTTACAAATAGTCAAAATGACCACAAATTGCATTTTCTTTGAGCTAATAACAGAATAACAGAAAATTTTCAAATTGATGACACTTTGGTAGTAAAATGTAAAATTATTTTCGATATAGGCTATTTATCATTCATCGCTATTATCGACATCGCCCTCACCAACATCAAATTTTATTCACGATTAGAATCAGAAGTTGATATTAGATGCACACGCTGCAGGTTTACAGGGCCACTTGATTGTCTATTGAACCAGGGAGTTGTCAAATAGCAACTCCCTGATTGAAATAAGTTTAAAATTGATCTGTATGTCAAAATACTTATTAGACAGATCAATGCTTATTATCCATGAGACCGATTTGTGCGATCATTTGAAAAATACTGAACGGTCCTCTAAGGCTCAGCTGACTTTATGTATTCTAAGTAAAGTCAGCTGGGCCTTGGTTTACTCATATTGTCCTTTAGAGGACACAGTGGAGATAGTGTACCGTGAGAAACGGGTTGGCCCATGGACATTCAAATACCAGGCTTACTTTGAAAGTTTAATCATTGCCTCTTGAGACGTTAGGGCTGGGCCCGAGTTCACCCTATCCGAGTCGGAGCTAACTGCGATTTTAGATTCCCGAATCTTTCCGAGCATGGTACTGCTCAGGATCCTCAAATTTCTGCCAGTTCTGATTGCAATGGCACCAATTCCGAGACCAGTCTTTTTGCCAATGTATATCATATCACACATACAGATGTTCTAATTCTATCGTACGTGTCCACCATTAATAAAGTCATCGTTTGTACTCACTTCCATAGCCTGGCCTCCTGAGTAATTTAGTTGATCGTATGTGACAATACTTTATATCTGTACGTTGTGCACAAATGGAACTTTAAACACTTTTAATGTAACTTTCATATCTGAGAACTCGGCTCGAATGAACTCCGAGTCCAGTTACATCACATTCCGTAAAAATTTCGATTCCGGTACCTTCTATCCCGGGCAGATTCCTAATCTAGAAAAACGCTCTTGAGACCGGCATTAAGCTAACCGAATCCGGACTCGTGCGTTGAAGCCCAGTAAATTTATACGGTGCCAAGCGTTGGTAAACACCGTGCATCCATTTATGCATCTAATTTAACATGTATGGTATCTTTATTTGATGAATCAAACGTATGAATTTAGGCTATATCATATTCTTTTCAATGTCCGTAACTCCTTACACTGGAATAATAGTACGGTTAATATAAAAAACAGTAGAATATTGAAATGGTCAATGGCGTTGAAAGTATCCTAACAAAGCTAATTGAAAGAGAAGTGTCCGACTTAAAGCTTCACCTATTGTAAAGGGAAAGTGAATTATGTGCACATGATCTGCATGTATAAACTGCATAGTATCACCATTTCAATGCACTGTTTTATATCGACACAATGTGAAACTTGAAATTTGTGGGGAAATATCACTTAGTCCAACCTTAGCGGTGAGGTTTTAAAATTTTACTGCTAACAAATGTATTCATCCTCTTATTATACCATATTTATGCCCTTGAGGGGTGAAGACTTTAATTACTGCTGAAACAACGCTCTTCCCCTTTCCGGCATAGCCGCTAACCTCTCTAAATTAGCCGACTGTGTGATGGGAGTATAAAGACTTCAACCCTCAAAGAAGTACCTTGGTAACTGGAAAAGTTTTGGTTATAACCATATTCCTCTAACAAATAGTTTGCGTAAGCTCCGACACAGTATCATGATTCGCTGCTTCATGTTGAGCATTAGGAGCCTCTGCGAGAATGCCCATTGAAGATCAGCTAGCTTCATTGACTTTCTTTGGGGAACACCTAAGGATAACCGGCACAAATGAGGTGTCGGTCGTCTCATGTGCCCGCGTCTTACTATCTAATTATGCCCCCCCCCCCTCCATTTCAGGTACCGAGGTACCGTATATTCACCTTGAAGTAACGAGTTACTTTTCTGTAACGAGTTACAATTTTACGGAATTAACTGTAACTATAACGAATTACTTTCAAAGCGTAACGGGAACAACCCTGCAAATTGCATTAGCATAAAGGCTCTACGCAAAAAGAATAATGTACTTAGTTGAATTTAGGAGCAATTAGCTGCACGTTGCAGTATGCGTTCAGACGGAAACAATCTTTTTCTTTGTTACTTAAAAGAATCTGTCATGCAGGTTGTGAGGTCAAATGATGTTGGGCTGGGCTGTGAAGAATAGGCCTATAAGTGTAGAAATGAGTAGTGTCTCCTATCAACGTGTAATAAAAGAACATATATACTCTTGACCAAACTAAAGGCGTAGGGAGGTGTTTTCGCTGGGACTGAACGTTGTTTCGAACCACTATCGAGGGGAGGTGTTTACGGAAATGAGGTGTCCGGACTCCTCCCTTTTGGGAAATTTTTAATTATATAAGGTTACTTGGGTGCAATCTGGTTGGGCATATTGTGCAACCCAGCAAAAAATTTTCCATGGTTTACAATGGTATATCTGTATTTTTACCACGATAAACCAGAATTTCTTTCACAAAACCAGTTACGAAGTATTTGTATGCCTCCAAGACTTTATAATTCCTTAAAGTTTCATGTGTATAAGCTGGTGTTGATTTACAAGATAATTGTACATGTCCGGACATTTGGGAGTGTCACATTAGAGGCTTTCGCAAAGTCAGTAAACATCGACTTGGGAATCAAATATGTATCCTTGGTTCCTATATCCAATTGATTTTCCTTTTGAAACGTACCATTCCTTGTGTATGTCGTCCAACTTATTGACAAAATCTGACAAAAGGAAGGACTCAGTTCCCACCCAACACTTTCCACTGCAATATTGAATTTCATGGGGAGAATACTGTACATCGTTGCAATTTCATCATACTCACATACAGTGAGCTATGTTCTACATTCGTACAGTACACCGTCGCTAGTGCAAGCTTGAAGGCCAATATGGCTGGTAAACAAAAAGTCACATGATATCGTGACGTCGGTGAAAACCTCTATAGGGCTATAGGTAAAGTTCAACTTACTCTAATTGTCAGAGGTCCAAGGCGAACCCTCAGAAGCGTTGAGATATCGAAGAGAGGGTCACTAACATGAAAGTCATGTTCACACCCCTAAAGGACGCCAAAGGCTCACGCTGAAATTTTGGGTGTACCGCGCACACACAGTATTTTTATGTGCTGTGGAGCAATTTTGAGACCGGCTAGTTTTTTCAGACCGACTGCTACTTGCGTAGCCGCGGTAAGTGGCGTCGGAGAGCTGTATAAACTAAAGGGCAAGTGGCAGGAGATTTTATGCTAACCGCCTCCTTCTGCAGCTCCTTCTCCCCAAACTCGTCGAAGTCCCGAAGCTATAAAAAGCATCGTAAGCAGGATGATGGTTGAGGTTAGGCAGGTTGGTCGGAGGAGAGACCATTCCCGAAGCCAGGGGAGAGGAAGGAACCAAGCCTAAAGCCAGGGGGTAGAGGAAGCGAAGTCCACTGGAAAAAATTCACCCCCTCGCGGGTAAAAAAACTACCGTTGCCTTTTTTGGGGGTGACGCATGCCTACTCTTTGAGAAATTTTTCTGTATGTAAGATCATGGCTAAGGTGCAAAATGGTGCTTTTTGGGGAAAGCGTTGAACTGTTCACATATTTAAAAATTCTCGCTTTTTAGTGCCTTTTCTATTTTCTTTTAGATGAGAATAAGTGAGGGTGCTCTCTAAGGCCCCTCCGCTTTGAGAGATTGTTGTCTTGTAAGGTTTCTTAGATACAAATGGTTCTATCTTGAAAAGCTTTGAATACTCAACTTTAAGAAATTCTTATCATACCGGGTTTTGGGGCTGTAAAATGGTAAGGGGCAATGCCACAGCCGAAGTATTGATGCATATCTTCCCTCTTCGTAGTTCGCTACTTTGGTCCGAACATTATCGGACCGTCTAGTTTTTGTTAAAAATGATACTTTCTAGACCGGCAAAGTTGCATTTAAACATTTTTGAGACTTCATGCTTCAGAAACTAAGAATTGAAAAAGAAAACTTAAACTTGAAAATCTCATTCAGTAAAATCACCTTGTAGGAAAACCGAGGACACACAAGTATTATACAAGCTCATTGATTTCAGCAAGGAGGAAATCATGTGTTACATTTATATAAGTATGCTGTGGCACGGTCGAGTTCCAAGCTCTGCTAGTGCACTCAGTAACAGGGTAACGGTCACTTTCAGAGCCGAATTGCTCCTCACATGAAAATTGAAAAATGGTTTCAACTTCCCAGAGTTCGTCAATCTTTCGACCTGCCAGCCTTCGCTGGATAAGATGTCCTAGTCGAGGCTGTTCACACTGTGGGATTCCTATGTAAAAATTGATCGTATTTGTAGTTGTGACATTACGCAGTAGGGAGCATCTCGAACTTGCTTGCACGTTACCTACCTGGCGTTGTGAAAAATCATCATCGACATCCTCTCGAATTGGGAATAATTTCAAGATAATTTCAAAGGGGTTAGCCTTAATCATGACTGTACCGTCTTATATCAAATACTGGTCAGAGAACTGACACTTATGGCAAGCCAAATGCCCAATAATTCGAAAAACTTGGTTTATCAATCGATAAACCAGGTTTATCGGTCGATAAACCAGGTTTATCGGTCGATAAACCAAGTTTATCGACCGATAAACCTAGTTTATCGATTGATAAACCAAGTTTTTCGAATTATTGGGCATTTGGCTTGCCATAGACACTTTAGCTGAGGTCATGCTACTTCAGCCTGAAGCCATTATTGACTTCCAGTTCCCTTCCTCCTAGTTTTCCTGTCTTCAGTTTCAGCAACTTCTCTTCCGATACATGCCAATCTTTAGTTCTTAGTTCCTCCATTACTTATTTCTAGGTGTAAGGCAAGATGTTGGTCAATAAAGGCTTGGTCTTCTTGATGAAGTCACATTTCTGCCAAAAGTGTCATTCAGGTTACCGGAACATGAAGTTTCAAGGCATTGCAAGTTGCATTGCCCCAGGTATAGTTGAGGAAAGTGCCACCATGAGGAAAGGTCACTAATGTTTTTCAGTCAGGTGATAATAATGACGTGATTGATGACATCAACAGAAATTAAAAGCTCACGGATTTAGACCTTTGACTAAAACAGTCACTAGTCTTGTTTCACTGACTGCCGACGGGAGCACATAACCAAAATAATCGTGGCATGTGTAGAAAACATTGTGATGCTGTTCAAACAGTTAAGACGTGAATCGTTTTTGAAGTGGATATGAATAATACACAGTTCGCACTGTCGTAATTGATTATGTGATTACGACACGTCCACCAATCTACGCATTCCTTTGGTAATTTCCCATCACCCATCGGTACGCCCCATCATCCCTGCCATTTACAAGAATGTAGAAACCCTTCGACTAGACCCTTCAACCCGTGACCTTTTCCCCGAACCCCCCATGACGGCCCTTAGAGTTGAAAAGAACATTTCCAAGCACTTAGTTCGGGCTTCCCATCCACAACAGCCCACTGACAACACCCCAGGTACATTTCCCTGTGGTCGTAGTAGGTGCAACACATGCCCAGTGGTTGACATGAACACACCCATTCATATTTTGGGTTCTAACGGCAACAGATTCAGTGTGAACCAACACTTTACCTGCACTTTCATAAATTTGGTTTACATTTTAGTTTGTGGACGTTTCAATTGCCTGTATGTGGGAGAGACAAAACGTCGCCTGGCCGACCGAGTCACTGAACACCTCAAGTCCATCAAACAAAACCTTCAAGGTTATCAGGTAGCCACACATTTCAACCCCATCACCGTGTTCAATGAAGGACTTGGTCGTACCGCAGCCTTAATGTGCAGAGGTTCTGACCGTGATCGTCAGACCGCCGAAAATCGGCTTATCATGAAGCTCGGAACCCTCTTCCCACACTGTCTTAACATTAGAATGGACCTTTTTTAACTTGTTCCCCTTTTCATTTTTTACCAGTTTTACTCTGCCTCCATTCGCATATTTACACCGTGTTCTTTCTGTACGACCGGTTTGTCCGTGCCTTTCTTCAATGTGTTTCTTCTCAATTTCTACTTCATTGTTATTCAGTTGCATTTCTTTGCCACCTGATAAAGAGTCTATACTCGAAATTTTCCGCAAACTTTTAGCACTTTTTACAACCTTTATCGACCTACATACTACATACTACTATGGTGCTCCGCAGCATTTCGACCCTATATATATATATATATATTTCTCTTATTATATATATATATATATATATATATATATATATATATATATATATATATATATATATATATATATATATATATATATATATATATATGTACGGATAGATAGTAGGTAGTAGGTCAGACAATGTTCACGATGTTCAGTTGACAACATTCCAGCACCTTCTTCAGTGCGATTTAAGGCCTGTATACACGAACAACATTTTTAAAACATTCTCAACTTGTAACAAACCCAAAACACGCTTGTTTTCGGTTTGTTGCACAGCGTAGACAGGGTAGCAACAATTTGATAACATTCTGAAAATGTTTTGGAAAAAATTACCCTGGCGTTTCTTCTGCAACATTTTCAAAACATGTTGTATACCCTGTCTACACTGTGCAACAAACCGAATACAAGCATGTTTTTGGATATTGTTCCAGTGGATGTTTTGGAAGTGTTTTGGGAATGTTTTGCAAATGTTGCTCACATATACAGGCCTTAAGTACCTGAGTAACTGAAAATTTAAAAGGGAACAGTATGCATGAAAAGAAAACAAGCGTCAATGGGACGCATGGCGGAAGCATGATCTTTTGGAAACGGTTAAAAGTTATGCTGGCAAGATCAATAGGCCTTAAATTATTCACACACATAGGATGTTTTACCTTTGAGCATGTGAGGTTCCAGCAGCTTCTGAAAATACTTTTGCTGACAAATACAAGTATAAACTAGTGCTTATTCATGCGGAAAGTATACCTTAAAATCCATGAAAGAATACCATCGGAACCCCACGTAACACCAGGAATTTACTAAGGGACAAATATCTGGAATATTTTCATTTATTTATTTCGACTACACAAATAAACTGCAATTCATAGGTAAAGAACATAGGTAAATATAGACAGGATACTAGACCAAACACAAAGTTTAACGAGCTAGTAACCTGTAACGTAAATATCACACACAACACAGAAAGAGAACTTAGAAAAATAGAAGAGAAGATAAGGAAGAAAGAAACAGATAATAGAATGTCCTAGACAGACAAATGAACGAAGAAAGGAACTAGTATTTTTCCACTAAGTAATTTAAAATTTTACATATTCTAAGGGAGAAATCTCTGGAACGATTGATGATCAGTATAAATGGAAACACGCACAATAACAAATAAGAGAGAGACCCAGAGAGACACAGATTAACAACAAGCCAGAGTAACGTTATTGTTGGTAGCAGACCACTAATTCAAGGGGATCCTCGTGGAGGACATGACCCTACGAATTAAGCACCCTAGAAAAATTTTGGCTGAACAGTTTAGACCATGTTGCTGAAGTGATGTGTTCTATTTGTGATGTGTATGTGGTAGGAAAGGAATTGAAGTACTCATCTTGGAAACATGAAGAAAATTGAAGGTATTTCAGGCACTTTTTGCAATATATCCTTCCAATACAAAATGACATCTTGAATGAAGTAAAAACGCAGGAACCACCACCCTATTATACAAGCTCTCCTAGCTCAAAATTTAAGTCGTCATGGTACACAAATTTGAAATTACTGTAAAAGGCCTACTCGTGAGCTTTCATGTGAGGGGTAGCTTGTGCCCGTTGAATACTTTAACAAGGGTCCAGGGGCCACGAAATGGACCAAAATTAGTCTGTAAGTCAATGGAGAAATAATTAGTGGTACCTTACCAGTTTGAGACACACTTTTTTGCAACATTTAGGCTAATTTGACCTTTGACTAACATTTTATTGTTTGACGTTGTCCTTAACAACCAAAAAGCACTATTTTTAAAACTATCTAATCAGTCCTAACCTATGATGTGTTTACATTACTTTTTATGAAATTCTTTTGGGCAAATAATTACAAAAAGCCAGTTCCAGCAATTTTGACATCTGGCCTATTACCTATGACGTCACCATTATGCATGCACAATTTCTCACGATCGATTACGGAAGGACCCATCCAGATTGGACTGAATCGGACTTACGGTAAAGGTGGAGCTCGTCACACGCTTTTTGCTCACACAAAGACACACTCCCAACACTTAAACACTAAAGCACTCCTATACTCAGTGGTGTGTCCAGGGGGTCCATGGCCCCCATTGACATATATATATATATATATATATATGTATATATTTATATATATATATATATATACATAATAGAAATATGGTCCACGTGTATTCCGATAAATAACAGGTAAACAAGCAGAACACAAAGCATAGTTGACACAGCAGGAATACATTATACAACAATAAATTTCTTTTTAATGTATTCCTGCTGTGTCAACTATGCTTTGTGTTCTGCTTGTTTACCTATATATATATATATATATATATATATATATATATATATATATATATATAGATATATATATATATATATATATATATATGTAGTGGTTCACACTAAATCTGTTGCCGTTAGAACCACTGGGCATGTGGTTAGCAAGAACACACTTTTCCCTTTTCATTACTTTTTACCAGTTTTTTCAGCCTTCTTTCACTTTTTTACACCGTGTTCGTTCTGTGCGACCGGTTTGTTCGTGCCTTTCTTCAATGTGTTTCTTCTCTATTTCTACTTCTTTGTTGTTCAGTTGCATTTCTTTGCCACCTGATGAAGAGTCGATACTCGAAACGTCGTGGAATTTCCCGCAAACTTTAAGCACTTTTTACAACCTTTATCGACCTACATACTACTCTAGTGCTCCGCAGTATTTCTACCTTATATATATATATATATATATATATATATATATATATATATATATTTATATATATATATATATATTTATATATATATATATATATATATATATATATATATATATATATATATATATATATATATATATATATATATATATATATATATATATATGATATATGATCGAAATGAATGTTTAAAATATAGACTTAGCCTACAACTTTTTGGCTCATTTGCGTAGAGCAGGAGTGTTCTGCTGCGCGTACCTGATTGATGGCAATAAACAGTCGTTTTGTATTCAAGTACGTTAATTTGCTCCTTTCTGTGGGTAACTAGACATGAAAGCTTTGTTGCCTGTCAAGTCCCTTCCTTAGGATGCATTTGGCAAGGCTGGGGTTGCCTAGGTACCACACAAAGAGGTAAATAACGTTAAATGCAATATCGTCCCTGATTATAGGAAATTCTCCATGCACTGAAGTGGATCAAAGTTTTTCCGATGTATCTCCAGCTAATAGCAACTCCCCGATCTCATCAGGGACTTTGTGTCACATAGCAACTTTCTAATTTCACCTAGCCCGGTTACCTTTTCGTGTTTTTACCAGTGGCGCCGGCACGGGGGGGGGGGGCATGGAGGACTTGCATCCTTAATTGATTTTCGAAAATTTTAAAGTGAACCACAAAGGCGTTTATTTCTGTAGTGGGTAGGGTAAGGTCTGTGTCTGACTCACTGATGAATCTATTTTAAACATTTTTTATCCACAAGTCGTTCTCAAACTATGACAATTCTCGCAAATCCTTTTCAAGTACCACAATTTTCGCGCGCTCCGCGTCTTTACAGCCTCACCACATGGCTGTGTTACCATCAATACCGTCTCAAACATATTGTTCAATGGTGGAGTTCCACAGTTACATAAATCGGTGGCGCCGGCACGGGGGAATGCCCCCAATCAATCTCAGATTTTTTTTTAAATTTCCAAAATGATCTCAAAGCGTTTAAGCTGTAGATTTCTGTAGGGGGTAGGGTGAGGTGTGTTTTCGACCAAGTGGTGGATCTATTGTAATCATTTTCCATCACAAATGGTTCTCAAACTATCACAATTGTCGCAAATACTTCGCAAACTATCAAAATTTTCGCGCGCTCCGCGCAGTTCAAACCTTACCTCAATATTGCCCTCACTATTAATAATTTCGGGTAGCAACTCCCGCAGAAGGACAGTAACAAAAGTTGAAAGCTGTTTACGAATTCTCAGGTAAAAGACTGGCTTTGTGATTGGCATATAGGTTTGTTGGGGAATTGAAAGCGTCTCGATGCGGGGCATGAATGCAAGTTTTGTCATGATTATCTTATTTAATGGAAAAATTCGGCACACTTCTCGCGCATTCGTCACGGTTTGCACTCCATCTCATGACCATTATTAAGGTTATAATTCACACAACTGTTCTGATCGCAACACTTCTCCGAAGAACAGAAGTACATCTCCACCCTCTTTAGGGACCTATGGGATCTTTCAATCTAATTTGTAGCAAGATGTGAAAGGTTGAAAGTACGTATTTGCCGTTATACATTTGTCAAAAACTTTTACCCAGCGCTTCGCGCGCAGCCATTACCGTTATAGATGGTAATTGTTCATACACTTACCACGAAAAAGCATTCTGAAACGAGCTTTTTAGTCCTTAACCCCTTTGCTATACCTATCAGGGAGGTTTTACCTATCAGGGAGGTTTTGCTATACCTATCAGGGAGGTCTTTTATCACCTCCCTGCACCTATATTCTCCCTCCCATTCCCCGCTGGAAGCTGTTCGTCTGGACTATCAAACTTTGTAAATTTATGATAGTGTAAATTGCTCGGCCACATACTCTATTGCAGCGCTTCTCAACCTTTTTTAACTCAAGGACCACTTTCACTCTCAGAATTTTTCTGAGGCCCACCTTACAAAAAGTTTATTCTTTTTTCTTATTTTTTTATTTTTTATGGCGGATCTCGCGGCCCACCTGTGAGAGCTTCGCGGCCCACCGGTTGAGAAGCGCTGCTCTATTGTATCATTTGGATGTCGGGTAATAAGCATTATGTCAGTGTCCCCATTCTATATAATTAATCCATAGCTTCCGGGAGGCCCTATAGCGGTGTCTGCCAGCCTTAGATACCCTTTTATAATGCACAGTGAAGCAAAGGAAAATTTTCTTAATAGTCCAAAAATGTTTCTGTGAACTCCATGCACGCCAGAAGGGGGGGGGGGGGCTTCAGAAGGTTTGTTGACAACATACGCTTCTCTTACACAACATACTCTCCTCTTTTACCTAGCCAACAGTTAAAATTCACTAAATTATGGATATTTTCAGCCATATATGATCAGTTCCAAAAATATCCGAAAGATAGCATCTAATTAACCTTACATTAACAAAAATTTCTCAAAGGGGAGTGGACACCCCCTCCCCTTAGACCCCTCCCCTAGGACGGTACCTTTATGTATTGGCAAAAGGAGGATTCCACACTGCTGTATACAATCTCCGGGACGCATACGCTCTTTTTTCACCTAACCAAAAATTAGAATTTAACAAATTATGGATATTTTCCAGCCATATATGATCAGTTCCAAAGATATCCAAATAAGATAGCACCATTTTGTATCTAATCTACCTTATCTAAACAAGAATTTTTCAAGGGGAGGAGTTGTTAGCCTTCCACCTTTCCTTTACAGTGAATCAAAAATAAGGGTTTACTAAATTGTGAGTTTTTCAATACATAATCAATTAAATATTTGTCAAAAGCAGCGTTAGTTTGCATCTAAGCTATCGTAAATGAACAAAAAATTCTCCAAGGGGAGGGGCATCCCCCCTTAGACTTCTCCCAGGACATCACCTGCACAAGGTGACAAAGGAAGGATTTGAATCGAATGCAAACTGCCACCGATGAGAATATGCACAATTCACCGACTTTCTGGGTTTATCTGGAGTGGGCTTAAGGCATCATCTTCTGCAGTGCCCCCTCAATCACCAACCTCTGTCGGCGCCACTGTTTTTTTACGGTATAATATCGGCAATCCCGGGAGGCTAGGTTGCATTTCCTTGCTTTCATATTCAGGTGTTATAAAGTCTTCATATTGGAAACACAATTGTTTCCTTGTTTAATGTGTTTTTTCAGTCCATATATTATGAGCATTGTTAGTGACAACGATACGTTACTGTTCATTTCCTTTTAACAACTGGCAATTAACAGTTGTATAGCTTACAAGTGTTTGACTTCTTTAACCTGTGAGACAAATGCGTAACTATTCATTCATTAATTTGGGCATTCTCTCCAAGTTGATGAAACTGAAGAAACGAGATTGAAAAAGTTAGTTATCTTGTCTGCCTACATGTATAGCAGGAGGGATCGTCGCAAAAGTGAAAGGAACAAAATAAATCCTTAAAATTTCCAAAATACTACACCAAATTGCGTCTTAGGACCCTCAAATATTCAAACATTTTCCAGAGGGGAGGGGGACACCCCATCCCCTTAGACCCCTCCCCCAGGCCCCAGGACGGCAGTTCCAACAACGTTCAACCCCACCCAGTCGAGAAAACAGGTTCCTACGCCTTTGAAACAAAACAAAAAAGAGCTCATAAAAAGTAATATGAAATCCAAATTATTCTCTCGTAAATGTAATTTATACATATAGAATTTTCTCACTTGTAAATTTCTAAACTATGAGATAATTAAAATCTGGAATGTTTAAATGCAACTTAAAATACCCAGAAAAGGCCATTTCCTGCAATCTGGGAGGCATTTTTGTCAAAATTTTCTCGGTACGCTCCGCGCCAACTCATGGTGGCGCTCTGCTTAAATAGTGTCGGGGCATATTTTGGCCCCCCTATAAATACAGTCCTGTACATTTCCTTGCTTATACTCACATAATATTGAGACACATACACATGTTCACATTTCTCATGACTGGTGAAGTACAATGTCGCATCTCCCTATATATTACCTTAGGTGGGGGATGAGGGAGTGAGATGATAGAGGAAGGGAGGGAAATGAACGTATGCGCTGTTTGCCACTTTTTTATTTTATCGATTTTTTTATTTTTATTCCATTTCTTTTGTTCTAAACATGACCTTCACTCCATAAACCATGGTCTTGCAAGGTCCCCCCTTCCTTTTGCGATATCATATGAACTTATTTCAGTTTTTTTTTTATTTTGTTCACATTTAGTATTAAATGTTACACTATGTTCCTGAAAAATGTTACTGAAGAGTATTAAATGAAATTCTGATCAAACACAGTATTAACAGCTGTAACCTTCATACTAAATATACGCAAGTGCTTGGCAGCACTATCTAACATGGCATAATTACAAAACCGCTGGTCAAGTCAAGGAGTTAAAGGGATAGTGCGTTTCATTATCTGTTCAGTACAACAACCATTTTACAGGTGAGTTTGGCAAAAGAAAAATGCAAACATTAATAAGATTACAAATTAAATCTCACTTTTTTAAGGATATAATTGCACTTGAATTATCCAAGAAAAATACCTAAACGGTTGATTGCAAGAGAAAAGTTGGGTTTGACATTTCTGCGAAAAAAGTTTGAGTTTACATACTTTTCAAATCCTATCTACCATGGACTGATATCAATAACTTTTTAAAGCCAAGGGTAATGTGTAAGCGACATCTGCTCTCTGAATGTCCTGCAGAGCTTGTTCCAACTTTTGTAGGGTAGCCCCTGAAGGATTTTGTCTGTACCAATAGAGTAACATTTGCAGAATACGTTCCTCTACGTCATCTCTAAAGTCTTCACTGATTTGGTCAATTTTGTTTTCAGGTACCTGAAGACATCTCGCAAAATCCTTCCATTTCTTAGCAATATGTTGCTTCAAAATCTGCGAATAAAGGTAAGGAAGGCGATTTTTGTCACATTTGACGACAATTAGGAAACCTAGTCTTGGAATACCTTTGTCATATCGATGTAATCCCTCCTAACCTGCAGCCGTTGGCACTGAGTGCTCGAAAGCAGTTGTTATCTAAACACGTGTTTTGAAATGACGTATCATTGGTTGGACACCACCATACCAATGCAATTCAATGAAAATTTTTCATAACTTTAGGCAAATGAGCATTCTCCACAGTAATGTAGTATAATTTGCTCATAGAAATTAAAGTAAGGAGAAAGCCGGGACAGTGCATCGCTGCGTTTTTAACCAGTGAAGTCACGAAAAATGTGCGGGCGCTTCCGCTGTAGACAAAAAGCTGATTGACTGGCTTGTCTCCATACGTACAGTGATTCAACTTCAGAACTTAGAAGTCACTTTATCCGCTTTCCAAAGATAATGAGTAATGTAACAATTTGAAATAGTGCACATTCTCCTCCAATAACTGGGGCAAAAACAAGGCTTTACTTTTGTTTGTTATTACGGGCCGTTGCTTTGTTGCCGCACAGAAAGCCAAATGAGCTGCTTCAGTCCAGGTCGCCTGACGTCATTCTCCCTTACTTCATTTTCT
Source organism: Holothuria leucospilota (assembly GCA_029531755.1). Taxonomy (NCBI): domain Eukaryota; kingdom Metazoa; phylum Echinodermata; class Holothuroidea; order Aspidochirotida; family Holothuriidae; genus Holothuria; species Holothuria leucospilota. Next base: position 56,933,357 of record CM055967.1, on the reverse strand, counting down.
ATGAATTTGCCAGCATAAACCAGAAAGCCCAAAAGGCTTAGTGATTCCATGCCGAAAGAGGGTGCTTGTTAAACCGTGGTTCATCCCTCAAATTTATACTTCTGTACTACATCACTTTTTACGATATGTTCACAATTAAATCCTTGACCTCACATGACCTTTAAATTCCACCAAAACTTGAATAACAAAAAAAAAATGAAAAAAGAAAACAAATCATGTCTTAGAAAGGATCTGTCCGTGCTTCTTCCCTTGTAATGTTTACAAAGTTTCAGTTTTTGACCTTTGGTGACCTTTATTGACTTGTGACCTCCACCAAAAGCAATAGGGTTTCTCCTCTCAAGATGACAAATTTATATACAAAGTATGAAAAGCGTCATTTATCCAAGCTTCCTATCTCGAGATATTGTGTTTAACAAGGTTTTCAGGGTTTGACCCACGGTGAAAGCAGATGACTTTTGACCCCTACCAAAAACAAGAGCCCAGTGGGCACTATGGTTTCTTGCTGAATGTAATGACACTGAACCACAGGTATACGAACAAAATGTTAGCTAATGTGAAGTTTGCCTGTCACTCTGGTGACTGCTACATGATCTTTAAAGTTGTTGGCAGTGAATGTTGACTTCATCTACCAAATTTCCCAGAAGTCCACAACTTGACCTCAAAATGATCTCTGATAACCTCCAAATTGCCCCCAGTGACCCCAGATGACCTTTGACCTCCACCAAAAGCAATAAAATCCACCTTCTCACCACAACGCATCCACATACCAAGTATGAAATCTACCCAAGCTTCCCACCTTTAGATATTGTGTTAACAAGGTTTTCAGTGTTTGATCCCCGGTGACCCCAGATGACAAATGACCTCTACCAAAAACAATAGGGCATATCATCTTACTATGATGGATCTATATACTAAGTATGAAAACTATCCAAGCTTCCTACCTTGAGATATCGTGTTAACAAGGTTTTCAGTGTTTGCCGTTGGTAACCCAAGATGACCTTTGAGCTCCACCAAAAACGATAGCATTCATCTTCCCACCAAAACCCATCTAAATACTAAGTACGAAACCTATCCAAGCTTCCTGTCTTGAGATATTGCGTTAACAACCAGTTTCAGTGTTTGACTGTCGGTGACCCCAGATGACCTTTGACCTCCACTAAAAGCAATAGCATTCATCTTCTTACCATTACGCATCCACATACTAAGTATAAAATTTATCCAAGCTTCCTAACTTGAGATATCGTACTAACAAAGTTTTCGGTCTTTGACCGCTGGTGACCCCACATGACCTTTGACCTCCACCAAAACCAGTAGGGCACACCTTCTTACTATGTAAGATCTATATACCAAGTTTCAGTTTAGTCCAACTTTGCCTTGTTGAGTTACAGCGTACCCAAGCAAATGTCACAGACACACCCACATACACATACACCCCAAGCTGGCTACATAGGCTCCTTTTGCTAACACAAGGAATCAAAAGCCATTGGCTTCCAGGCTTACGATAGTCACTATATGACAGTATGAGAACTCACTCTACCAGGACGCACGCCGCAAAGTTCAAGAAGTTCCTAGCGGCAAGGAGCTGGTAATCCATCTCCCTGCTTGTAGGAACAGCTTGTAATTTGTGGAGGCATTTGTATTATGAAAAAAGCACGAGAATACAGTAGTAAAGTTACCATTCATGTATTCAGATATTATGACACAGTTCGGTAACAAAGAATAGGTTCCTCGCGGAGCCGACTCTGTTAGGACCTCCAAAATGGGATATCACTGAACAAGGAATATGCTAGGAAATGTTAGATTCATTTCAGGAAAAATGAATTTAGAGTGTGGAAGCACTGCAATATCTGCAGTGCCTTCAGTATGTAAACATTCTCGCTACGATCTCAAAATTCGAAACCAAAACATCCCATAACATACACAATAAAGGTCAGGTGCTAATATTTTTATCATTATATTGCTCTTTTAGACGTAATTGAACATTCCGACCATAAACTTTTCAGAATGTTGCAGAGATGGCTTCAATTTTAATAGATTTGGACTCTAAATTTTTTGTCTCTGGTGGTCGCCGTTCGCGTCAAACAGAAGCTACGTACAAGTCATGTGACCAACTTCACGCGTGCTGAGAATAATATACCTGCTGCAGACTTACTAACAGGTTCACGTAGTGCCCTAGTGAAACCAGTACACAACTGCAAATCGTTAGCGGAATAATACATTAAGTGTCCTTTTTAAGTCTCCTAAGTTGTGTTTTCAGCAAAATTTTGAATGATTTTAACAATTTCTTCCTACCTTCCTTTAAATGATCAATTCCTTCTTGCAAAAGGGCATTGCAAGTTCCACAATGGGCACTGTCAATGGGGACACAATTTGGTGCTATTTTTTCTTTTGTCGTAGTAACATTCTTCGACATGGTGTGAAGCGAAAATCCGCGATATCTTTTGTATTTTATTGTTTGATGACGTCATAGAGCTCCAAAAGTAACATACGGCAACATAAGCTTACGATACTATCGTAAGCTAACAATAATAGGATTCTTCCCCTCATAAGGTTTCGACACATTCAGTGTAAAATTTATTCAAGCTTCCTACCCCGAGATATCGTGTTAACAAGGTTTGCAAGGTTTGACCCCTGGTGATCCCTGGTGAGCCCAGATAACCTTTGACCTCCACCAAAAATGAATGGGTACTTTCCCTTACGATAATGCATCTACATACTAAGTATGAATTTTATCCAAGCTACCTACCTCGAGATATCGTGTTAACAAGGTTTTCAGAGTTTGACCCCGGTGACCCAAGATGACCTTGACCTCCACTAAAAACAATAGAGTTCTTTCTCTCACCATAAGGTATCTACATACTCATTGCAAAATTTATCCAAGTTTCCTATCTTGAGATATCATGTTAAGCAAGGTTTTCAGGGTGTGACGCCAGATGACCTTTGACCTCCACTATAAACAATATGATTCTTTGCCTTACCATAATGCATCTACATACTAAGTATGAATTTTATCCAAGCTACCTACCTCGAGATATCGTGTTAACAAGGTTTTCAGAGTTTGAAACCGGTGACCCAAGATGACCTTGACCTCCATTAAAAACTTGAGGGTTCTTTCTCTCACCATAAAGTATCTACATACTAAGTGCGAAATCTATCCAAGTTTCCTATCTTAAGATATCATGTTAACAGAGTGTTCAGGGTGTAATGCCACCTTACCACGATGACCTTTGACCTCCACCAAAACAATACGATTCTTTGCCTTACTATAACGAATCTACATACTCAGTATGAAATTTATCCAAGCTTCCAACATTAAGATATCGTGTTAACAAGGTTTTCAGATTTTGACTCCCTATGACCCCAAATGACCTTTGACCTCCACCAGAAACAATAGGGTTCTTTCTCTTACCATAACGCATCTACATACAAAGTATGAAATTCATCTAAGCCTTTAATCTTGAGCTACAGTGTTAACAATGTTTTCAGATTTTGACCCCTGGAGACCCCAGATGACCTTTGACCACCACCAAAAATCATAGAGATCTTTCTCTTTGTACGGAGCATCTATATACCAAGTTTGAGAACCGTCAGAGTTTCCTTTCTTGAGTTATCGTATTAACGAGCAAAGTGTTACAAACATACATACACACACTCCATCATGAATGCATAGATTCCTTGCCTGCCTTCGGCAACGAATAAAAAACAAGGAGGACATCTCATCTCCCTCACCTTCTCTACACATCTCTTGGCTTTATGAAATTTTCGAATGATCGACAGACCGACCGACCGACCGGCCGACCGACCCAGCCACCAACGTAATTTGTGGCCAAACCATATTGACGTAGGAAGTCACAAATTGTTTTGATGTATTCTTGCAAGGATATTCTATACTACTTGTATTACCCTTTTGTCTATTTTCATCAAGGACAGATTATCTTACCAAGTCAAAGAGCACCTGGAAACGATAGCTTATCTTCTGGTGGCCATTCTTAACTCTTGACCTTATACATTTGTAAGTCATTCATCGTTATTGTTGCTTCTCTTGATGAAGGACAAACAAGGGTCCACCGTAACGTTCGAAGAATACTCACTGCACCAACCAACGTCCCAACAAACTTTCCAAAAGAATGAAAAGTACATTTCCTTCCTAAAAGAGCACGTTAACTTAAGCTGAAAACTTTCAGAATTCTATGTTCTTCGAAGCACATAGCAAATCTCCATTAGTAACTCACTACATCCCATTCCGAAAATTATGTTAAGGTTATTTCTTGCAAGAAAATCCTTCCCATTTTCGCAAAGGTTACAGCATATGATAGTAGGGAAATCGCTTCGCCTTCGATTTTTATTTTATTAAATTTACTAGTCATTGTGCTTAAATTTGTTTCCCGGCCGTTGAATGTTCAATATATTTCCGTGTGGATACATGGTGCAATTTTGCCATATACTGTAAAGGCACACCATGTACAGTTATTAAATACCTCATAAAGCGATGTCAACATTAAAAAGAAATACATGAGGTATGACAAAAAAGTTCATCCAGTTCACATCAAAGATTTCCCACAGGCTTCCAATTTTCATAAGATATAATTTCCTTGAAAATATTAAGTGCTTTCCAAACGCAATATGCCATTGAGATATACTTCCAACTGAAAAATATCGAACTAAGAAAGAGAATACGCTTTATCTAAGTAATCGTGAAATAAATAATGACTTTACCATGCTGCAGTTTCGTACTTGTGTTTCATCCATGGCTATTTTTTCCTCTGGATTCTGAAATGAGAAGGGCAGAAATTGCGTTTTGAAGGCTATAGGTTTTCTAGATATTTCCGTTCTTTTGTTTGTCTTTATTGTTTTCCAAAACGTAAACGTAGCATCTTTGCTAAGCTGAAGCTAATGGGCATTTCTAAGACCACTGCGTGTTCAAGATCAGACGATATGAAATAACTTTATAGTAAGAAATAAGAACAAATTGAAACAAACTTCATAACTTCATTATGTCACCAACCGCGTACTCGGGTTTTACAATTTAAGAGTGTTCACAATTGCAAAATAGAATTTGACACAATATAATTTGTATAATTAGAGGTAAAAACGATGCTACAAATTTAAAATTCCCACCGAATTTGACCATTGTAGTAAGACTTTACACATTCATTTCAAATTTACATTATAAAGGCAAAAATTTAATCATATAGTTTTAAACAACGGCTCATAAAGCAAATTAATTTCCTTCACTGTCATCCCACCAGCAAATTCCTTAGCTTGTTTGCTCACCCCTGTAGAAGACTGTTCCACGGGTCCAATGGGGGCTGCTGCAGCCACATCTCCTTGAACACGATCCATCGCAAAACTTGGTGACACGTTCTGATAAGATCCTGTGTGTATAAATGCCCCTGATAAACTGCTTGGAATTTTCAAGAAGAATTAGTCAATACCTTGTCGTAACTTAAAGCTAGCATAAAATGCGGACACTGTGTCTTTGATATTTTGATCTGCAAAGCATCTGATTCGACGTTCAGCTGACGGTAGTGTGGCAATTACTTTAAGTAGACTAAAATTTACCTCCTTTAACAGAATATGCAAATTACAAGGCTAAGATCGTCCATTGCATTTTCCTCAAGCTAGTTGCAGGTCTGTGAATGACCCATGTGGAGCACGCAGACAGTTACAGACCTCTCATAAACAGAAGTACGGTTTCGAACCGTTTACGGTACTACCTGGGACACTTATGCACACATGAAGACGCTGTAAACCAACTGGCGTTTATCCGTTTCCTAACAATTCGAAAGTTGTATACCAGTGTTCAAGTGAGAATTCAAATTGAAAGCTGGGGCATTAATGACTACATAAATGATTCAACGGCACCGGAGGGTGTACGGCATTTGCAAAATTCAGGGCATTAAATGAAGCTATAATGGTCTTCAAATGGACTGGATTCGCTCTGAACAGAAGAACAGCCAGTCCATGCACTGAAAGACGCATGAGGCTTACAGACAGGCCCTCATCACCCCAAAGTGCAATTGTGCTGTGGAATATCAAAATTCTCAGTTGTTGGCTGCTCTTTGATTGACATCAAAGTTTGAAAATTCAAAAGATGCAGATTAGCTCACATTCCACACAATGCACAGAGAGTGCTTGGATTACACATTATGGCCTTTAATGTTCACCATGGCATTGCTTTAAGCAATAACATAAGTTTATGTCTGCACAAAATAGAAGCTTTATATAGCTTAGTTATGGGAGAAGCGGCAAGTAGCTTAGTTGGGAGAATTGAAACTGTCTGGGATGACGAGAATTGCCTTTGAAATAAAGAAACCAGCTACTGGCGACACCAGGCCTAGTAGTAAAATCTTTTTTTCTAGCAGTTCCCTAGTTCAGTGAGAGATCCAACCCAAACTTACTTTAAAGAAATGACAAAAACGCTAATAAGCATAAATTCGACTTCTTTCACCAAAAATTTGGTGGTTGTTTAATGAAACTGGGTAGTATATTTTTGCATTAAAGCGCTTTGGAAAGTCACAGTTTTAAGGGAAAACCATGACGTATTTACCAGCTCGAGAGTATCATCACTGTCACACTAAGACGATTGCATGAAAGAATTCTCAAACGCTTCACACGGGTTTCACGTTGAAACGGTATTCCACGAGGTTTTACCGAAGAAAACAGATTCTTTTCACCCTTTTTATGAATTCACTGTTATTATGTTAAAATGACAGAAGTGTTTAAAGAATGGTGAGTATCTCCCGGGAAATGAAGTTGAAAATAACCATTCGAAGTTTCATATTGTACTATACACAGCTAAGCAATTCCTGTGTAGACGCATGCATCCTATCTAGTGTAGCAATATAGGTAGGGCTAATGTAATAAAAAGGCTCTCTTAATTTCTCACCCCCTCCTCCATGGAGGTATTTGCAAATTGCCTAGATACGATGAAAAATGTAGTTTTGGTTGCTAGGAAAACAATTTCCTAGCGACGACCGCTAAAGGGCCAAACGATAGCAAATTACTAACTTCCAACTGGGGGAATGTAGAATAAATGTCATTTACGTTTCAAGAGAAAACCTATATGTATATTACCCTGAGTTGTAGACTCAAGTCATGCCACTTCGACTCCTGTCATTATTTGTGTGACTTGTGACTTGACTTTCAAATACTAGAAAAGACTTACAACTTGACTTGAAAAAAATGACTTGTGATTTGACTTGGACTTGCCAAAAATGACCTTTTACCAACGCAAGTCACAGACGCCTAGAGCGACGCTACACAGAACTAAAAAAATCCATTTGCAGTTTGCATGAATCACCAAAATATCAAGATCCTTTCTCAGTAACGCGTCAGATACTCTGAATTAACCCGACTAGGATAAGTTGTGTAAAGTTTCCTGATAATTTTCAGTCTGGCTGGAATAATAAGAACAGCCCTCTCTCGACTCTATCCCCTTGCTATGAGGCAATGGCGGCACCAGGATTTTAAAAGGGGGGAGGGGCAAATGGAGGGCAGAAGAAAATGTTGGGGGCAAAAACGTTTTCGTCCGAAGAGCGAGCTTTTAGCGGGTTGGGTCCAGGGGCCCGCCCTAGGGCCCCTGGTGAAGTCCAGGGCAAAGCCTCCGGAAGCGCTGAGGTTTTAGCATATCTTTCGGTGAAAATTAAGCCTCAGGAATTATATATTTTGGTTCATGATGAATCATCAAATGCAAAGATTCCAAATAATTTTAATGTATTAGGCTATTCCTCCGGTCGATCCCGTCAGGCCACTATACATTTAAGCGGGTGGGGTCCAGGGGCTGTCTTACGGCCCCTGGTGCGGGTCCAGGGGCAAACCCCTCGGAAGCTCTAAGTAAGGTTTTAGCATATCTCTGGGTGAAAAATTAAGTCTCAGAACTGGATATATTTTGGTTCATAATGCATCATCAAATGCAAACATTCCAAATAGCTTTAATGCATTAGGCTATTCCTCCCGCCAGGCAGCAATACCTTTAAGCGGGTGGGGTACAAGAGTCCACCATAGAGCTCCTGGTGGGGGTTCAGGGGGCAAAGATGGATTACAATATGCTACCCAATATCTAAAATGCAAGTACTGTTCGTTTGTGTAAAATATAGTGCAAAATAATTCCCGTTCGTTGTCTGTGACACATGAAACGTCCTTTAAAGCTATTGCACTCAGCTACGCCATAAAGGGCACCCAATGGCTTTATACAGCGGGGTCAGCGTGGGCAGTTGTCCTCAGTCCCCCTCCGAAGTTTTTAAAGCAACTTTTAAAATCATCGAGCTGTATAAACTTACAAAATACAAAAACAACGATTGTTAAGATGCCACTTCAAAGGCATGAAATGTGCCATTTTCGGCAACATGGGACATGTACGCTGCAACGTGATAGGGGCAAAGGGGAAAAACACCCATCTAGGCTAAATTTTGCTCATATTTTCCTCTTGCTCATATCGCTGCAAACGTCAAAAATGTAACTTTCTCAGTGCGCTCCCCCCTAGTGTTTTTCCATTGTTCTTCCGTGTTGGACAAGTTGGTGAGTACTTTTCCCAATGCCCGGGAAGTCCTACCATAATCTATCTTCTCCTCCACCCCTTTGCCCTCTGCGACATCAATCCCGTCAGCTGTTGGTAGGACGGAGTAAGGCTTTAAGTTAAGAAATATCAAAGTGTAATTTGTGGTATGATAAGTGCCCATTCAATGTCATTTGAAGAAGCTTAAAGGCATCATTCTAACGACATAATTTTTAAGTACCACTGGACCTTCACTAAGGCGTTGCCACTGAACCTAACCAGGTACTCGAAGACAGGCCTCTGCAGCCCACGCCCTTGACAAAATCCCGAGTACCCACCTCTAATGGAAGCATTTTGGCAGTTGTCTTGGAATGCTTCTCGCTAACGATTGGTAGCCCTCTCCTAAGACTTTGCCCCACCCCACCCTTGCCAAAAATTTCTACGAAAGGCCATGGACACCAGTGCACACACAGTGACGTGCACAACTCGCCTCACTTGCATTATTGTACTTAGGAAATAAAGTATCTTCAGTGCATCTATTTCCTTACGCTCCCAGTATGCCACATGCTTTCTGCTTGGCTATGATATGGATCATGGAAGTTCCACCTTTAATTTTAATGCAGCAGACTTTGAGCATGGAAAAAGCAATCTTCAAGTGTTACATGTTGTGATCAGACTTTTATTCACCATTTCCACAAAAAAGTACCATCAGCAAAACTGTTTTCGTTCATATCTTCAAATTTTCTAGTATTTTCTGACTAGGTTTAAGAACCATCTCAAATAGTTGCAAGTTTATTTTACTAGTTGAGCCGCCCATACTTGGAATTTTCAAAAGTATTGGATTTTACAAGCCCATCATCGTGAGAACACACACGATATAAAAAGCACAATTAAGAAATTAGTGTCTTTTTGTCTTCCATCAAACTCGAAAGCAAATTTACGGCAGACCTAAGCTGACGTCTGATTGCTTGTAACAGGTGGACAAATTTGTGACTTTACAGTACTTCTACCTATGCAAAGAGGCTTGTGACTTGATTTGAGGTGGGACCAAACAACTTGTGACTTGACTTGTTACAATTTGTGACTTGACGTGTTTTGACTTGTGATGAGATGTGACTGTCCTGACTTGAAATGACTTGTAACTGAACCAAAAGACTTCGACTTAACTTAGACATGCCAAAATGACTTGTGACTTGACTTTGACTTGCCAACTAGAATGCAAAAATGCACTGGGATTTCGATGAGTTCATATAAGTAGACTAAAGCTTACTTTAGAGGCTCTAAAATGTTAATGTTCTGGATCAGTGTGGTGCATTTATACCCCATGTAGAAGAAAACACCATGATTCCTGACCCTGAGATATCATACTAACAAGTTTTTCAAATTTTGACAAATGGTGAGATGAAAGGACTTCTCACCAAACACAAAATCATCAACAAAAGCATTTTTGTATTTAATAGGGTAAAGAAGCCATTTTTAAGTTTTTTGAGGTTCCAGTCATAACATATCAGGTGAACTCACATGGCCTTTGACCTCCGCAAAAATAGTAGGGGTTATTTTTCTTCATGCTAAGTATAAAATGCTTCCATGCTTCCCATTTTGAAATATCATTTTAAGAAGATTTAAAAGTTTGACCTTACAGTAGATGACCTTTGACATCCACAGAAACAACAGCATTCTTCCCCTGGATTTAATCCATCTATACTAAGTATGAAGAGTATCACTGCTTTCCTTCTTGAGATGTCGTGTTCACAAGTTTTTCAAAGTTTGACCTCCCATTACCCTAGCTTACCTTTGACCTTCATCACAAATAATAAGGTTCTTCCTCTCGACATAATGCATCTTGAAGCTGAGTATAAAGAGAATCCACAATTCCTACATTGAGATATCCTGTTAACAAGATTTTCAGCGTTGACCTCCAATGACCCTAGATGACCTTGGACCTTACCAAAAACAACATGTTCTTCCTCTTGACATAATGCACCTACATGCTAAATATGAAAAGTGTTCATGCTTCATGGCGCGTACATTCCCCTACCACGGTTACAGCAAAAATGGTCTAAAGAAATCAGCCCAAAGGCTCCAATCCCTGCACGGTCAATTAAACAGATTTTCCAGTTTCACCATGGAGTTGAAATCTAATCACCAGGACTATTGGTGTGAATGGACTTTGGGGTAATTCACACCATAGAGTTACCACCTCCATGTTCAAGCAAGCTGTTATCTAAATGTGTTACGTAACACACACACACATACAGAGAGACTGTGCACACAGCAATATATTGTCAGTACTGTGTGTACTACGGTACTGTATATAGAAGCCATGACAGACTGGCATAGTAAACAAATCAGTCTTGCAGAGAGGAAAAGCAATTTCTCTAAAATGATGAAATTACTGCATCTTCAAACTGGATTAGCTGAACGTTAAGAAGGGTAAAGGAAATGGTGATTTCGTATTTAACCAAGTTATAGTCTGTTGATCTAAATATAAAGGAGCCCCTTGCAGTTGGAAAAAATGATAATGACAGGGGATGCACTTAAAAACAGAATATTTCATTTGATAATATTCTTAAGAAAATGTTAAAGTGACTTTTCCTTGGGAAGGCTATGTATGTGTGTAAAGTGTGACTTTGACATATATTCAACTTTCGCAGTAGGCCTAGAAATGATTACATCCTGATGCCCCCCGCCTTTACTACGGGCGGGACAATGTGCCGTTGGTTCTTAACATCGTGAGTTTAGAAATCAGACGGGAATTAATAATTTGACCATATACAAGGGCGTAGGCTGCATTTGGCATGGGGGAGGTGCACATTTCAGGTAGGTGGAACCAGGAAGAATATCTAAGCGGAGCGCCAGCATTGCTTGGCGCGGAGCATACAAGAAAATTTTCGGTTTTTAAATCCCCACATGGCCGGAAACAGCATTTCAGGAGACTTAAGCCACATGTACCCAGCCTTAAAAAAGTGATCCCCTGTCTGCCGTTTCTCAATTTACTTGAAATAGTACACGAATTGTTAATGCATGTCTTTTTAATTCAAATTAAAATGTCGCAATATTCATATTCTAGATTGATAGGTATTCCCAAGGCTTTCAGACTTTGACCTCCGCTGACCTCATATGACCTTGACGCAGATTACACGCTAAAAACAAAAGAGTAAAGATTCACTCCAAAAAGAGTGTGCTGAGGGACCACTCCTAAGTAAGAGTGATTTTCACTCGAAGTGGTGTGAAAATTCACTCCAAATGGAGCAATACTCATACACATGGAATAAAATATTGCTCTATTTGGAGTGAATTTTCACTCCATTCCAAGTGAAATTCACTCTTATTTAGGAGTGGTCCCTCAGCACGCTCTTCTTGAAGCGAATTTCACTCGTTTGTTTTTAGAGTGTAAGAGCTCAGTTATACTCTCATGTGCATCTTACATGTCAAATAGTAACTCAATGACCTATTTTCCTCTTCAGATATCATTCCTACCAGGGGCGTCGTGCAAAAATAATTTTTTATGGGAGGGGTGCTATGAGCGCTGACTGTCCGAAAGACTATCTAAGCGGAGCGCCACCATCAGTTGGCGCGGAGCGTACAGAAAATTTTGAAAAATAGCGACCCCTCAGACAGTCGGAAATGGCATTTTCCAGGTTTGTTAGTAGAGTCAAAGCAGCCGTTATTTTGAATTTTCGTTTTGCAATAAAATTTTCACTTGATCAATAAAAAAATTAGCAAATTGCAAAACGATCAGAAAATTTGCCAGATAAAATGTAAAACTACCATTGCATGAAATGCAAGATAATAATTGGGAAATGAGCTTCTATGCGAGGACGTATCATAAATCAACACTAAGAACGTAGTTCACCTTTCTTCCTCGAAAAACTGTCGAAAATTGTAAGCTGCGTTTTACGTTTCTCCGCCATAATTGTTTCTAATCACTGTTCCTCAATGCGTGCGCATGTGTAAGGTGAGGGCAGACTGTGAATCACCCGACTGACATTGAGAAAAGTTAACTGGTTAGAAACAAAATGATGCCTTCTTCTGGAACAAGGGCGTAGCCAGGTATTTGTCAAGGAGGACTAAGTCCATAGACAGACTGTCAGCGCTCCGTGCCACCATGGGTTGGCGCGGAGCAAGAAAATTTTGGCCCGAAATGCCTCCCAGATCGCTGGAAATGACACTTCCCAGGCCCATTTACCAGATATAAATGGGGAAATACCAGCATTACTGTAAGAATTAAACTTCATAAAATACCAAAATATGCCCGGGGGGGGGGGGGGGGGGTGGGTGACTGCCCTCTTCCTCTTATTGGCTTTGCGCTTGCACAATGACCAATATGAAGGTAAATACCTTTATAAATATATGATTTACCGTTTTTCTCAGAAACTACTGTTATTTGTTTAGTGGTTAACCTTCAAAAGAAAAACAAGTTTTAATTGAGGGCCGCAAGGTCTGATTTTTCGCTGTCCTGGGGGAGGGCCTAAGGGGAAGGAGTGTCCCAATCCCCTTTGGAAAAGATTTGCTTTTGGAAGGCAGGCTGAGATGCAAAATGGTGCCACTATTTTTAAAACATCTTGAAGCATATTAAAACACTCATGACGGCCAATCGGGAGGAGGGAAACGGTGCTCCTTTTGCTCGGCCAGACTCGGTCAGACTGCTTCCGACTTTCCCCTACTAGCTGATTGTCCACCGACTACTTACACTAGTTCGGTATTAACGCTCATAACATATAAGTAGCTATTCACATAATTAAATTGGAACTGATTCTGCTTTTTTAGTCGGAAATGGCTAATTATCACCAACTATCTCACCTTTTTGTCCATGTACGACCTCCCCTTCATCCAAAGATAAAAGTTTGCATGAAATGAAAGAACATCCTTCCCCAGCAAACTACCTAACCATGCAACGGGGTAACACAACTCCATTGAGTTATATTTTCCGAAAACAGTTAATTTCTCATATTAACTGGACATGTGAAGGATTTTTAAATGCATTTTTACACAAAATTTTAGGACACCTTTGACAAAATTTGGGCCCCAATGGGCACGACGCCACTGACTCCTACGAGGTTTCAGAGACTTTTTTGTTCTTCAGATATTCCTTCTACAAGGGTTTTCAAGACTTTGACCTCTGCTGGTCACCTAAAATAACCTTCAGCTTCAAACAGCAATAGGGTTTTTCCTCAAGTTTACATGGACAACACATGATCCGTCAATTTTATTATTTACAAAATACTTAAATGTCTTAACTCTCAGTCTGAGAGATAATCATTGGACTAAAAATAAGTTTGGGATTGAGTAAAACCCGAGCTTCCACACGCACACTAGGGCAATTTGGATAAAAGAGAGACTGTCTTTGGGTTCTCAGCACATATAGAGATACCGTGGCTCTAGACCTTCATATATATCAAGGCGCATCCTGTAAGTCAATTATACCAAACCTACCGTTGTAGGTTGGTGTGTGGACAAAAGTCATGTTCGTCCTTGTTTTCACAGCCGTTGGAAACAGAAGGAGTGCATTTTTCTGCTTCCCAGTCCAGGGCGGAACTCCTCTGCATCAACGGGTGGGTGCACGTGCACCCAATGCACCCCCCTAGCCTACGCCCTTGATATACTTTAGCGCCGCTAGTACAAATTTTAAACAAGTCCTATCATTACCTTCTGTGGCTTTGTGTCCAAGTGTGCCGTAACGTGTGCATCGGAACCAAAAAAATAACTTCCAGTTTGTCACCAGGCGCGGTTTTACGGGGGGGAGGGGGCTTTGGGGCCCAAGCCCCCCAAAAAAGTTCGCTCAAGCCCCCCCCCCCAATTCAGAGGTTGTGTTATGCTATATTTGCGTGTACTGAGAAAAACAAAATTGCTCAATACACTTGTGCACATCTTGGTCCAGTGGATTAGTTAGTTTAATTGTCAAGGGAAACTGTCGTCTCTGTCTCGAAATCACATATTAGGTTCACGATATCATACAATGGAAGTTGGGTCAGATAAGTAGCATAAGTAACATCTATGATAGTATGTACGTACATGTAAATCAAGTTAACGGATTAATCATCTGTTGGAAGTTCAAAACGAGTCATTTCGTCGCTGATCTCGTCAAGCTATACTAGCAGTCCTTTTAAGTCAAATCTACAGACCGAATTGTTATTCCCATTAATGTGAACAGGTCCAGTTATTTGTATCTCTCAGTAACGTTTGCTACTTTCTTCCAAATAAAAAAAATATATGCCTGTATATACGTTACATCTATGTCATGGTCAGGGGCGGTGCCACTCAGGGGGAAGGGAGGCCTACCCCCCCCCCCTGTAATTTGAAGGAAAAGAGAAAAAGAGTAGGAAAAGAAGACGTAAAAGAGAAGAAAAGAGGAGGGCGGAGTAGGCCTATATCTGATCCATATAGTTAATCCAGAGCTTCCGGTTTCTATCAGCCTTTAGATACGATTTTATAATGCACAAATGAAGAAAGGCAAATTTTCTTAAGAGTTCGAGAATATTTCTGTGGACTCCACGCACGTGTTTTTGCGTAAAACTTCCCCCGACTAGAAGGCAGTAATGTATTCAAAAGGGGACTTCAGGAGGTTTGTTGATACATACCCTATGACAAAAAAGGCTCCTCTTTCACCTAACCAAAAATATTAAGAATGTTTTGAACCCATATGATCAGGTCCAAAAATATCCCAAAGACAACACCATTTTTGCATCTAAGCAACCTTCAGGTAACCAAAATTTCTCAAAAGGGGAGGGGGACCCCTCCCCTTAGACCTATCCCCTAGAACAGCCCTCTTTTACCCAACCAAAAATTAGAATTCACGAAGTTATGAACACTTTCCCGCCATATATATCAGTAAAAAATTAACCCAAACACCCCACCATTTTGCATCTTAGCAACCTTAACTTAGGGAGGGGAACACCCTTTCCCTTAAACCTCTCCCCTAAGAAGGCCCTCTTTCCCCAACCAAAAATTAGAATTCACAAAGTTATGAATATTTTCCAGTCATATAGTCAAAAAATTACCCAAAGAACGCACCAGGTTGCATCTTAGCAACATTAAATAAGCAAAAATTTCTCAGAGGAAGAGGACACCCCTCCCCTTAGACCCCGCCCCTACGACGGCGATCAATCAACCTATGTCCCCTATCAAAATAACATTGCGCCGTCCCTGGTTATGGTACTGTTTTTATCATTTGTTTCAGCGTGCGCGTGGCCGATTTACATATTTGAAAGAAAATTTTATGATTCTTCCGTTTCAAGCCCCCCCCCCCCAAGTCTCGATCTAGAACCGCGCCTGTTTGTCACTGCAACTTCTCTACTGTAATGTACCTCAACCATGTGTTCAAATTTCTCTTGAACTGCTTTCTTGTTACTCTTATGAAAAATCCACTACCTACCGTACCTTCATAATAATGACAGTAAAAATCTTTCTAATCCATCTCCTGGCCGAGATTTCACCCGCACATTACCGTTAAAAATGTACGGTAAGATACGGCAGGCACCGTGCACGTACGAACGTTCATTTCGTTCGTTGCCTGGGTCACTCTACCTCTATGTTGTGCATACTGGCACTTTGGCACGTTCCACTTTTCGCAAATGGGGGGTACGTAAAATACTGGGAAAATATTTTGCTTTTTTTTTGCAATATATTTAGGAAACTTTTGACGTAAAAATTTTGCAAGTAGTTTTTATAGTAGTAAAAAATTACGAGCAATATGAAGATAGGAATCATTTTAGTATGTAAGGTAGTACCAGGATAGGAGTAACAGGGAAAAAAGATTTTTTTCGTGCACACAGCGCATAATACACCTTGAAAGAATGTGTACGATTTAAAATCTGATGGAGTGAATTTTGCTTCAGAAAAGAGTTTCTCCACCAAATATACGAAGTTTTGGCTATTGATTCGACACAAAAGAATATTATTGTCGTTGAAATAAGTGCATACCTTATGTAGACATAACTGTATTACCAAAATTTACTTCTTTAGATCATGAAATCATGTCATGTTAACTTTAGTGATAACTTGACAAATATGAAATCTAGCAGCATCGAAAGTCGAGCCACGTGCCGTATATTCATTTGGGTATGTGTTTATAGGGCAATCATATTTGTAAAGTTTCTAGGTCTTTCGCGCTACTTCTGGGCCTTAGTTTTGGAACGTTACCCATCCACACGCACTGGGTTCAAATATTTATGAGCTGTCTTTTGACGTTCATTTCTAAAGATGGGCCTATGTTGTTTCGTTATCTAGTAGGCCTATATGGGCGGCTTGGTGTTAGAAACACGCATCGCTGGGCTCGTTTCTGGTGAAAAGTGCAATGTAACAAAAGCTTGGTACGGAAAAAGACAAAAACAACTCCATTTCAACATACTATTTCCATAATACTTTTTTTAAAGTTTGATTCAGTAGAATTCGTGTAATTTTTTCAAACCGAAGAAATTTCATTCAAAGTGGAAGCCTGTGTGTAATTCTACGAAGCACTATGATACTGTCTGTGCAAGATAATATAATGTAGGTGTATACACACAGTGTCAACATGTGCGCGTATAGTGGTATGCACTGCATTGTCTTGCTAGTTGTAATCGCTACCTATAACCAGGGAGTTGCTACGTAACAACTTCCTGCCGTAACCTGCCCTGATGTAACTGAGCAGGGATTATTTACACCGGGCCAGCCCAAGCGTAAAATTGCTCCCTCGAGCACGGACTGGAGTTGGAAAATTTCTGACCCTCGAATCTCCATATATTACTCGGGTCTGCCGTTTGCTGTAAACTGGTACGGCCGATGTACACGATATGTCCCACCTTGAGATATTCTGTAAACAAGGTTTTCTGAGTTTGACCTATGGTATGATCCTAGATGACCTTTGACCTTCACCAAGAACAATAGGGTTCTTTCTCTTGAAATAATGCATCTACATGCTAAGTACGATGGGTCCCCATGCTTCTTACCTTGAGATAACGTGTTAACAAGGTTTTCAGAGTCTGACCTCTGAAGACACTACATGACCTTTGACCTTCACCAAAACAAAAGGGTCCTTTCTATTAAAATAAAGAATCTTCATCTTAAGTATGAAGAGTAAGATTTTTCAGCAGCTCTCTATGCACACTCCTGAATTGGATCACGACACAAGCGAATCATTGGCTTCGGCGCACTGTCTAATACACACCACTAAATGCATAACGTATCTTTAGAGTGCCAGTGACTGACGTACTCACGGTGTTGCAAAAATGTTGAAGAAGGCGACTCAATCCAACTTGCCCACATTTACTGGGATCTTTTCACAGAACGACAAAGTGATCATGACGTCTGTAAGGCCGATTGTGCCATCATTTCTAAATCAAAGGGGTGTTGAGAGTTTTGCGTTACTTGTGAGCGGTCTTATGTCACTCCAGCACAGTAAACCATGTTTACCTTGAAGTTGATCCACTCCTACGTTTTCACTTATGCCAGTGATACCAAGACTTTCACCACTTACCCCGTGCAATACAATTTAAATTTGAGCGAATGATATTTTTTGAGGTTTAGTCCGGTCATCAGCACTTCTTACCAGAAAACCAAAAAGGCTTAGTAATTCGTTGCCTCTGGAGTGCAGAAAACATAATAATACAGTGGTTTCGAATTAGTACAGTTTCATTATGAAGTTATGAAATTGTTGAGTTAACATTTACGTGTAGAATGAAATGTCCATAGACACAGATTTGTATCATCATAGAGTTTTCGAGTTGGTAACTCCATGGCATCATTGATACCAAGTCTCGGGTTCACTAAGGTTAACAAGTTCTTAAGTGAGATATATTACGTTCAAAAGGTATTGCTATTTTGTCCCTTGGAAACTCAAACGCTCTTTGACCCCAAGCAGACACAGTGGGGATTATCCACTCAACATGGTTCATCCTCGCGCCAAGTATTAGATCCCACACAATTACCCTTTTTGAGATATTGTGTTTACAAGTAGTTTTCAAACTTAACCGTTTAACCTCTGGTAACCTCAAATGGCCTCTAAACCACCTCCAAACTAAATAATGAGTTTCTACTCAATGTGGGATATCTACATGCCATGTATGAGAAAACCAAAGTTTCCCCTTCACAAAATGTAGCGTTTACAAGATTTACACCACTTACAAGGTTTACACCGTTTGACCTCTGGTGAGCCCAAGTGACCTTTGACCTCCACTAAGCTCTATATGTTTCATTTACTAAGGATTCAGTAGTTTCCCTAAATCAATTGTGTTTGAAAGATTTTTAAAGTTTGATCTCTGGTGACCCTAAATGACCTTTGACCTCTTCCAGAACTTACAGGGATAATGTACTTTATAAGGGGTATCAACACATTATTAAAGTATGATATCCCTCAACATATTATTCATGAGATAACGTGTTTACGAGCAGTTTTCCCGTTTTACACTGGCTAACCTCTGGTGACGGTAAATTACCTTTGACCTCCAACTAACTGGAAAGTGTTCTATATGTTCTATATGTGTCAAATACACGCTATACATGATATTTATCAAACCTTCTCTTGTTGGGGTATTGTGCTTACAAGTCTTCACATTTTGAGCTCTGGTGACCGAAAATGACATTTGCCCTCCACCAAAAATAGGGACCATTTAAATGTCAGGTATGACATCCCTCACAATTACCAGTCTTGAGATATCTTGTTTACAAGCAAAGGGCGACACACACGCACACACACATACCCACACAGGACATCATTATCGCATAGATTCCTTGCCTTCGGTGAGCTTTCTGCATCTTCCCATTGCACATCGACATACAACAGGTTTTCCGGCTTCCTGCATTTAAATATAACCATAAATTGGATGCAACTGATTATAAACAATATAAGGAGTAAGCACTGTTGTATTATTGTTTTCAACCTGATTGAAAAAGAATCATTGTGAGGTGATAGATGTAACCTTTGGTAACATAAAAGAAAGAATGGTGACGTTAGAAACAAAGGTTCTTTAGCCAATCAGTATAACATGAACTTAATAATTCGTGTCATATTTCCGTAAATACTGAGAATTTAAAACTCTTATGTTGATATAAATGTCATCTTGGTCCGTGCTCCCAGAAAGTAGCACCAAAGTCTATTCCTATAGAATTATTTTTCAAACACGTTCATCTAGAACAGGACAAACTGTTCGATCTAAACATGAAATTAAGACCTAAAGAGAACACAAGTAGTTGAGTAGCGAGTTCTTAGGCATTGAAACATATAATTTCGCTTACGTGACATTTGATACTCATTCAAAGTCTGGAGAAAAGATGCACTGACTGACATCTCTGCTGAGGACAACACGTCAACATTCGAGGGAGTTAATTGCCCTGTCTCATTTAAAATGTCGAGAAATTTGGTTACAGGTGTGTAGCTTTTCAAAACATCGTCTAGCTGCTCTACGCTTATGTCAAAGATATTGGCCAACTTCTTACAATCTTCTCTCTGCATCACTGAGATTACACCCTCAACTGCATCGAAAGGGGTAAATCTTTGCTGCATAAAATAACCAGAAAGCCAAAAGGCTTAGTGATTCCTTGCCGTATGGATACATTGTAACTAACATGAATCACCCACATGACAAGCATGAGATCCCTCACAGTTATCCTATTTGAGATATCATGTTAATAAGGTTTTGATCTCTTGAAATCTTGTGACCCAAAATGACCTTTCACCTCCACTTAAAACAATAGGAAACACCTACCCTATATGATCATCTACATGATCGCCTGAAACTTGGAACCCTGTCTCCACGTGGTCTGAACGAAAGTCTTGAACTTTTATAAATCAACCCTTCCTGCCTTGTTGTTACCAGTGTTCACCACTTCACAAAGTCTGTTTTCCTAGGCGGTTTGCGGTGCCCAATTTTATTGTTTTCTAAGAAGTACGTTTGACCGTGTCAACAATCAGTTGCATTTTTGCTACCTGAAGAAGGGTTTAACCCCGGCCGAAACGTCGCGGAGTTTTACACAAACCTTTAGCACTATTTATTACGTTTTTTTACCTACATACTTCGTAAGTACTACGCAGTACTTTGACCATATATATGTATATATATGTACACAAAGTGTCCAAATGACAGAATTCAAACCAGAAAACCCGTAGGCTTAGTGATTCCTTGCTGAGAGGGGGTGATTTGTTGCACTGAGGTTTATCCCTCAAATTTTTACTTCTTTATACTATCATATACTTTATACTATTTCACAATTTGACCTATGCTGGCCTCATATGACCTTCGAACCCCACCAAAAAATGAATAACAAACCAGAAAGCCCAAAGGCTTAGTGTTTCCTTGCCGAAAAGGAGAGTGCTTTGTTACACCGAGGTTTATCCCTCAACTTCATACTTCTGTTCTACATCAGTTTTTATGATGTGTTCACAATTGGACCCCTGCTGACCTCACATGACCTTTGAAACCCACCAAAACTTGGAAAACAACAAAACTGAAAAAAAACATGTCTTTGAAGGGATTTGTCTGTGCTTCCTCCCTTGTAATGCCATATTTACAAAGTTTCAGCTTTTAACCTCTGGTGACCTTAAATGACATGAGACCTCTACCAAAAACAACAGGGTTTCTCCTCTCAACATGGCAAATTTATATTCAAATTATGGAAAGCGTCATTTATTCAAGCTTCCTATCTCAAGATATCGTGTTAACAACATTTTTAGAGTTTGACCAGATGACCTTTGACCCCCACCAAAAACAAAAGGGTTCTTCCCTCACAATAAGCCATTTACACATTCAGTATAAATTTATTCAAGCTTCCTACCTTGAGATATCGTGCTCACAAGGTTTGCGGGGTTTGACCCCTGGTGACCCGAGATGACCTTTGCCCTCCACCAAAGACAGCAGAGTTCTTCCCCTCACCATAAGGCATCTACATACTAAGTATGAAATTTATCCAAGTTTTCCTATCTAGTGATATCATGTTAACAAGGTTTTCAGGGTGATGCCCCTGACCCTAGATATCTTTAACCTTCACCAAAAACAATAGGATTCTTTCCCGTATTATGACGTATCTACATACTAAGTATGAAATTTATCCAAGCTTCCTATATCGAGATATTGTGTTAACAAAGTTTTCAAAGTTTGAACCCGGTGACCCTAAATGAAATTTGACCCTACCAAAAATTAAGGGGTTCTTCCTCTCACCATAGGAAGGGCATCTGAATACTAAGTACGAAAATTATCCACGCTTCCTACCTTGAGATATCCTGTTAACAATATTTTCAGCGTTTGACTCCCTGTGACCCCAGATGACCATTGACCCACCAAAAGCAATAGGGTTCTTTCTCTTACCATAACGCATCTACATACTAGTTATGAAATTCATCCAAGCTTTCTCCCTTGAGACTGTGTTAACAAGGTTTTCAGAGTTTGACTCCTGGTGACCCCAGATTATCTTTGACCCCCACCAAAACATTAGCGTTCTTTCTCTTACCATAACGCAGCTACATATTAAGAATGAAAATTATCCAAGCTTCCAATCATGAAATATGGTGTTAATAAGGTTTTCATAGTTTGACCCCCGGTAACCCCAAATGACCTTTGACCTCCTTCAAAAGCAGTAGAGACCTTTCTCTTTTCATAACGCTTTTACATACTAAGTATCAAATTCATCCAGGCTTTCTACCTTGAGATATCGTGTTAACAAGGTTTTCAGAGTTTGATTCCCGGTGACCACAGATGACCATTGACCTCCACAAAAAACAGCAGGATTCTTTCTCTCACCATAAGGCATGTTATTAACCAAGCTTCCTACCTTGAGTTGGAACCCTGTCTCCACGTGGTCTGAACGTTAGTCTTGAACTTTTATAAACAATAATTAATTTATAATTTATTAATTAATTTATAATTTATAATTATTTATAATTTATAATTTATAATAATTCAATAATTAAATAGATAAACTGAGGAAGCCACAACCGGAGGATTAACGGTGCCTTAGTTGGTTGAGCACAATAACAACAGCTTTGACAACGAAAGAGAGTGTTGACAAAGTTTTAAATTTGTTTGTAAAAGTGATAATTGGACAGAATTCCCAAGTCTTTGTTAAGACCGTTTTCATGAGAATTTATTCGAAAGATCCAGTCAATTTCCTTGCGCTTTCGTTCCGCTGATAAACTAAAGTTAGATGCTACAAGAATACCTTTCAATTTGAAATGTGCTCAACCAACTAAGGCACCGTTAATCCTCAGGTTGTGGCTTCCTCAGTTTATCTGTTGAATTATTGTATTATCGTCGATTCTTTAATCGCTAAGTCTAACAGTTTAAGTTTGCTAAGTTTAATGGAAAGTTTCCTTGTACATTGAACTCTAAATTTCGCACTGGCAGTCTATTTATTGCTGAAGAAGGTCCCAGGGGGACCGAAAATTTCAATATAATTCATTTTGGTGAATCTGTATTCTCGTTTGTCAACTATGAGACTGGTCTCTTCTTTGTTCGTGTTTGTACTTTTCACTGGAATACACGTGGATCTATCTTTTGTTATATATATATATATATATATATATATATATATATATATATATATATATATATATATATATATATATATATATATATAATTATGAATACGAATTACATATAAATATATATATATACATACATACATACATACATACATACATACATACATACATACATACATACATATATATATATATATATATATATATATATATATATATATATATATATATATATATATATATATATATATATATATATATATATATATGCGGGCGGGTGGGTGGGAAGACACCGGGCAAGAAGGACGGAGTACTGTAGGTAGGTAGATATAAGTTTTCAGAGACAGCTTTTAAATTGTCAAAAAGATGACTTGTTGTCCTCGTGATATCCCAGACACTTACCAGATCATAAATCTTCACCTCCCCGGTTCTTTCATTTGCTATCACCATGCATCCACTGTCAGATGTTCGAACTTTGGAGGCATTTTTGAGGTGAAGTCTTGCTAAAGACTGCTGATCAACAAGAGAGTAGAGGTCAATATCTTCGTTTTTTGATAGTATAGCGACTAAGCGTAATTTCTCACTGACTGATATGCTGTCTGCATATGAACGTTTATGTGTCCCCAAACCCATAAAGTTTGCATCGTTGCTCTCCTCCACTGCAATCGACATGCCATAAAATGTGCAGAGATACAGATTTCCCGACGTTGCTGCTATATCCCAAGGACAGTCTTCATATTTTATTGCGTCCAATTTTATCGAGTTTAGTACTTGCAAGTTGCTGTTCAAAATGTTCAACCTGAATGACCTTAATCCAACTATTATGTTGTCACCCCTAACACAAACACACCAAACACAGGCACTGTCTTCCAGGGTGAGTCGTTTTATTATGGTATCCCTTTTGAAATCGAAAATTTCTATTAAATTGTAAATACAAGAGACTAGCTGATGTGATTGGTTTTGAAGGAATGAAATGCAACGGTAAGGCCAATTTGACCAACTACTGAAGATTTTGTAATAAAATGGATTTGGCTTGTCTTTAGAATACAATTCTTTTTCAGAGTACAACACGATGAATGTTTTGCAGTTATGGTAGTTGCCACCAGACAGACCGATATCTCCCGAAACGTTTACCGATAAATCCTTGAGTCTCCACCAATCCTCCTTAAACAAGTTTTCTCGGAAACACTTGACGCTGTGAGGGAAGTCGAAACATTGATAAATCAGTTTAAGGTTGAGTTTATTTCTTCGTAGTTGTGTTGTTGTACTCAACAATGTTAAAAAAGAACTAAGAGGGTGACACCGGACTAGAATTTCATAAGCTTGTACTGGAGTGAAATAAAGTTTGCAATCAGGAGTGTTTACAAACATACTGACACAAATTAAGAAAGCCTCTGAAACCACAAATGGAGGTTAAATTGTTCAACAGAATTGACAACATTTTTAAGTATTATCAGTTTTGCCACACAGGCTACGTCTTTCAGCGATTTTATGTCACTTTTCTGTATCCATTAAGATGTCGGGGGAAAGTCATACTGGAAGCTAAGACATCCTGAAAAGTTTTTGCCGAAGTAGCAGGCTGTAGGGCATATTCCTTGTTTAGTCATATCCCTACCGCCTGCCAAAGTGAACACTAAACAATTCTTTGGATATTCAGAGATATGTGTGGCCCTAAGGCTGGTTGAAATTTAGTGAATAAGTAAAGCAATGCAACATCTGGTCCCGTTTAAATCATCCAGCAGCCTGTGACTCCCACTTTGTTGATAGTACCCATTGAAACCGTGGTCATGAAACGTCGTAGTGATCAGAAGTCTCAGGTTACAGTCTAGGCTTTCAGTTTAATGACTTGAGTTCACACACACTCAAAAAACAACAGCATGAATAATGAGCGAGGACATGAACTAGTCATATTATGTGAATAAATTTTGCGTCCAAAACTAGACGCAATGCTCTTCGCTTGGGCGGACGGTGTTTGGGAAGCCTTAAAGAGGGGCTGAGCAAACAGAGTCCAATCCCGGGATAGAAAAGTATAGGAATAGAACTCTGCTCAGTGCGCAGTTCACGCGTCCGCTGGGGTAAAGGGTAGGTGTTGCGAAAGTAGAACCCTATCGAAATACACCGCCGAGTTTAGTGCTAGACAACTTCCTCCACAAACGCGCATATTGAAAATAGAATGACGTTTATAAAGGTTTAAATTGTACCTAAAGTCTTAAATTTCAAAAAACATATGTTACAAAGCTTGAAAAATGCATCCAGATGGTCCAACTCCCATCTTCACGGGACATTCCTAAGCTGAGATATAAAATGTTGAAGCTTATTCACTCAATTTAAAATGGTAGATTGCGCAATAATTTGTGATGTCATTCTTGTACTACTCAAATTACAGTCCTTGTTTTTCTTTTTTTTCGAAAGCCATTGCACCTTGTGCCAAAGTGTGATCACTCTCTTACTGTTATAGAGTGACTTGTCTATATAAGACCTCTCCCTACAACATGCTATACTAAACGTTTCAAGGTCATATAAACATCTTAATATTAAAAGAAAACAAAAGCAGGTGATGTGAGTTGTACACGAAGGGCATCACAAATTATTGCGCAATCGACTATTTCAAATTAAGTGAATAAATTTCAACATTTTATATCTCAGTAGCAGAGTAAGCTATGAAAACGGGAGTTGGATGAATGGTATTCATTTTTCAGCCTCTAAAATATATATTCTTGTAATTCTAGACTTTAGGTCCACTTTAAGTTCAACTGAATGAGCACACTACAAAACAGCACTATTGCGATAAATTAGTAAGACTAAAGATCTCAATTTATCGGTATGAATAAAGTGATAAATACAAAAACAATGGCCGAAAGACCCCAGTTTGGTATGATAATCTTCGTTTCACCTTTTTTATTGTACCAACATGCCTATGAACGATCAATCCATTCAGATGCATTGCATCGAAACAAAGGTGGGCCTGGAGACGACACATTGCAATATCAACTTCTATAGTCACTTTTGGGATTCATAAACCTCTTTCAAAACTAAGAAGCAAAGGGGTATAGATTCAGGTAACTGTCAGGTAATCCAGTCCGTCACAAACATTCCATTTTTATTTTTAGCCTTTAAAAAAATGGATGATTGTTACCTTTTTTAACACGAAGCCAAGGTTTATAAAGTTCTTTCAGCTGAGTATCCAATCTTGATTCCTAATATACTACATTAACAGATATTTGCAAGTAAAAGCCCTGATGTTGTGATTACTTACGGTTTAGGATGATGAAATACTTTGGGCATTCTGTTGCACCTCTTGGAAGAGAAGACTCCAGAAAGCAAACAACGGTCTAGGAATTATGTACCTTTACAAAAGGTTCAAAGTGGTGATAGACTAGAAATAAAACCAGAAAGCCAAAAGGCTTAGTGATTCCTTGCCGAATGGGGACGCTTTGTTGCACTGAGGTTTATCCCTCAAATTTGTTTTTCTTGGCTATATCATTTTACGATGATTTAACAACTTGACCTCTGCTGACCTCACATGACCTTTGAACCCCACCAAATATTACAAAAAGGAAAACAAGGAGTGTTTGAAAGGGATTCGTTCTCAAATGGATCTAAGATCTGGCGAGGCGAATTCTTGGGATATTTTGCTTTTTGACCTCTAGTGACTCTGATGACGATCTTGAGAATTCTTGGAAAATGTTGCTTTTTGACCTATAGTGACTCCAGATGACGATCCTGGGAATTCTTGGGAAATTTTGGTTATTGGCCTTTGATGACCCTATATGATGATCTTGGGAATTCGTGGAAAATGTTGCTTTTTGACCTCTGATGACCCCAGATGACAATCTTAGGAATTTCTGGGAAATTTTGCTTTTTGACCCCTGGTGACCCCAGAAGATCTTGGGAATTCTTGGAAACTTTTGCTTTTTTAACTCTGGTTACCCCATATGACGATGTTGGGGCTTCTTGGGAAATTTTCCTTTTGGACCTCTGGGGCCCCAGATGTTATTTGACCCCTACCAAAAAGAAAAGGATTCTTTCTCGGACCATAAGGCATCCACGTGCTGAGTATATAATCTATCCAAGCTTCCTACCTTGAGAAATTATGTTCAGAAGGTTCTCAGAGTTTGGCCCCGGTGATCCCAGATGACCTTTGACCTCAACCAAAGACAATATGGTTCTTCTCACCGAAAGGTATGTACATACCACGTATAAAATCTATCCAAGCTTCCTAACTTGAGATACCGTGTTAACATGGTTTTCAGTGTTTGAGCTCTGTTGACCTCAGATGACCTTTGACCTCCACCAAAAACAAATAAGTACTTCCTCGGACCATAAGACATCCACGCACTATGTATAAAATCTATTTAAGCTTCCCATCTGGAGATATCGTATTAACAAAGTTTTCAGTGTTTGACGTCCACTGACCCCAAATGGCCTTTGACTTCAATCAAACACAATAGACTTCTTTTTCTCACCATAACACATCTACAAACTAAGTATGAAATCTATCCACGCTTCCTACCTTGAGATAGTGTTAACATAGTTTTAAGAGTTTGACCCCCAGTGACCCCCGATAGCCTTTGACCTCCACCAAAGACAATAGGGTTCCTCTTCTCAATATGACAAGTCTACATACTAAATATGAAAAGTGTCTGTCATTACTACCTTGAGATATCGTGTTTACAAGCCATTTACAAAGTTTTTGCCGTTTAACTTTCGGTGACCCTAGATGACCTTTGACCACCACCAAAGACACTAGAGTACTTTCTTACATCATGAAAAATCTATATACCAAATATTAAAAGTGTCTGTCATTGCTACCTTGAGATATCGTGTTTACAAGATTTTCGGTTTTTGACCTCTGATGACCTCAAATGTCTTTGACCTCCACCAAAACAGTAAAAGATCTTCTTCCTCTTAACATGAAAACTTTATACAACAAATATGAAAAGTGTCTGTCATTGCTATCTTGAGATATTGTGTTTACAAGCCATTTACAAGGTTTTTGCAGTTTAACCTCTGGTGACCTCAAATGACCTTTGACCTCCACCAAAAATAATAGCGTTCTTTCTTTTGACATGACAAATCTATATACCAAATATGAAAAGTGTCCTCCATTGCTGTCTTGCGATATCCTGTTTACGAGGTTTTCTGTTTATGACCTCTGGAGACCTCAAATGACCTTTGACATCCACCACAAACAATAGCCTTCTTTCTCTCAACATGACAAATCTACATGCCAAATATGAAAAGTGTCCATTATTGCTAACTTGCGATATCGTGTTTAGAAGACAAGCGTCACATACACACATACACACGCACACACACACACGGCATCACCATCGCATAGATTTCTTGCCTGCCTTCGGCAAGGAATCAAAAATGAAAACTTTTTATTCAATTCGTTGAATAAGTCTTCACACTTTTGTCATATGCATGGAAATAAAAGGAGGGTAGTTTTAGAACTATATATCCTTCGAAGGAAGCCACTTTGACAATATTTATACTAACACTCTGACATGCATTGCAACCTGCTCATCGGCTGCCGTAAATGAACGAAAACCTTTGTCGAGAGTTGGATGAGATTTTCTATACTCAGCAGTTACGCCTTTTCATATTACTTAAATTATTGTGAATATACAACATTGTCTTATCAGGTTATGTCATTTTATATCACCAAACCTTTAACAACACAAATGCATATAAATGGTTAACTTTATATCTTTATATACCTGAGAAATATCCATAGCAATTTGGCCAAATATATATACACCTGGAAGTTTGAAACCACAGTTTCATGTAATGGCATAGGAATACTTAAAGATCTAAAATTAAAAAAAATATCGTTTTCAGCCATTTTGTCGCGAAAAAATAGTAAAACAAAAGACCGAGAAAGAAATATTTTTGAAAGATTTCCCTTGTTCAATGCTTTACCAGATATCTCTGGTGCATGGTACTTTAAAGAGCTGTGGCATCACCTTAGACATACGGTCGATCTATGACTTGTGCAGATAGTGAAATGTGATGTGATTTAGCCCATTGCATATTGTAGACCTTTCAGAAAACAGAAGCATTAAGATCACACACAACACGTGTCAGGATGTGGCCTTGAGCAGTTTAAATTCAGTGCAGGGTACTGACACTGTTTCAGGGAGGTGCAATAGGTCCAGTAAGGTTTCTTTTTTAAGGCACTGTCCGGTTGCATTTTGTAGGATCCTATATGAAAGGGAAAAGTGTAAAAGTACGTGTCATCCAAACTCCATACATAGACCGACAAACAGACACCTAGACAGACAGACATATAGACAAAGTGACTGTGGCAGATGACAATAGCTCAAACAGCTCTTCGAGCTGGTTTGTGGGCTCGTTGGACTTAATAATATTTACAACTTTTAAGAGTTTGACCTCTGGTGAACCTGGGTTAATTTATGCCTTCCATAACCTTCCATGACCTATGACCTCGAACAAAAATAAAAACGTTTTTCTTCCTATTAATAAGTACAAAGAGTAACAATCATTCCTCTCTGAAAAATGCACAATGTTGACAAAGAAAATTGATGCATGATTTAACCTAATTTACAAGAATATTTTCAATAAAGACCTATATATCAATTATTCGGTTAGAACTTACAAATTTCGATGACGCCATTGTCAAGGATTCCAGCAAATTTCGAAATAAGGGACACTCTACAACCAGTCTTGATTTGAATTAACAAAAAAAATGTATTCTTCTTTATTTACAAGTATGTACAAGATCTGAGTTCACCCGCTTTCACTTCCATAACATCGTTTTCTTTTCTTTCACTTCCGATAGCAAATTCAGTTTTCAAGCAGTACACTTCAACGGGTTAATAATTCATCTATCCTTCTCAATGGATAAGCTAAATGGAGCAGATTATCTAACGTCTTAAAGTCGTTGCTTCAAGTCTGGAATTTCCGTGCCTCTCATAACCATCTAACTAAATAAGTAAACAAAAAGGAACCCTCAGCGTCATGAAATTGAAATAAATTATTGCTTTCCTACCAGAAAGCCAAAAGGCTTAGTGATTCCTTGCCATATGATATATATTGTTACGAACATGAATCACCTACATAACAAGCATGAGATCCCTCACAGTTATCATACTTAAAGGCAAGAGGCAGTCGCCCCAAAATTTCCTTTGAAAAATCGGCAAACTCTTGCAAATCTCCTCTTATTGCATTACAAACACCTCTGAAGATGTTTTGAACATAACTATTACAAACAATAGGTAAAGCAAGGAGAAATTCTCCTTGAATTTCACAATTTACCAACAAAAATATTGTCACATGATCAAAATAGGCCATTCATGAACTAGAGTGACAGGATACACTCACTCTAAATGGGGTGACTGCATACTGCCTTTAAAGATATCATGTTAATAAGGTCAACCTTTTGAAATCTTGTGACTCAAATCAAAAATTGATTACTCAGTTATAGAAATCGCACCCTCATATGTTGCATTCCAATGAGTAACATACACAAAGTCATGACCTAGCTTCCACTAAAATGTCAACAACTTGAGTAAGGAGCATCATAGGAGGGTAGTTTAACTGCCTTTTTGGTTTGTCTAAACAAGACAAACCCAGGCGTCACAAAAAAGCCACAGAGGTCAAAAGGTCAAAGTAGGTCATCACATGTGCTTCACATAGACGAACTTAACTTTCCATTATGCCATCCTCCTATATCACTTGGTTATTAAGTTATCGCACCACATACCTCACATTCCAATGCATTACGCACACACACTCATGACCTTTCACTTAAATGTCTGTAACGTGAGTTAGGAGCACCGTGGTAGGGTAGTTTAATTGCCTTTTTTTGGTTCGTCTCAAGAAGACAAACCCAGGCGCCACAAGAAAGGCACAAAGGTCAAATGAGAACAAAAAAGTTCAATTCGTGTACATCACACAGACAAACACAACTTTCCATTATGCCATCCCCCTATGTCACTTGGTTATTGAGTTATCGCACCGCATACCTTGCATTCCAATGCATAGCCTATAAGACCCTAAGATTTCACTTAAATGTCAATTACTCGAGTTAGGAACATCATAGAAGGGTAGTATAATTGCCTTTTTGGTTTGTCTCAACAAGACAAATCCAGGGGTCGCAAAACAGCCACAAAGGTCAAAAGGTCAAATGAGGTCAACTGAGATCAAAGTAGGTGATCACGTGCATTTCACATAGACGAACACAACTTTCCTTTACGCCATCCCCCTATGTCACTTCGTTACTGAGTTATCGCACCGTATACCTCGCATTCCACTGCATATACAACACACACTCCTAACATTTCACTTATATATCAATAACTAGAGTTAGGAACATCGTAGGTGGGTACTATAATTGCCTTTTTGGTTTGTCTCAACAAGACGAATCCAGGGGTCACAAAAAGCCACAAAGGTCAAAAGGTCAAATGAGGTCAACTGAGGTCAAAGTAGGTCATCACGTGTATTTCACATAGACGAACACAACTTTCCATTATCCCATCCCTCTAAAATGTTTCGTTGGCGAGATATCAACAAAACATCACTTTCTGACCTTTTGACCCTTTACGATTAATGCGGTTCATATTACAATATTTCCACCTCCTACCAATCTATCTTATCCTGAAATTATGACTCAATTTGAAGAACGGACATCGAGTTACAGCTACTAAAAGAAATTCACTAAATTGCCTCTGGTGATCCCAAATGACCTTTGACCTCCACCAAAAACAATAGGGTTCATCTACTCAATATGGGCAATCTACATGCCAAGTATGAGATTACCCTGGGTTACCGCTTTTGAGATAGAGTGTTTACAAGCAGCGTCACACACATACACACACACACACATACACACACACGACATCACCATCGCATAGATTCCTTGCCTGCCTACGGCAAGGAATCAATAATGATGTTAAAAATAGTATTTTTTGAAAAACGTCCAACCTTAAGCGTAACTTTGTGTTTTGTTTGGCCAATACAAGAAAATTTATGAACTTTTCAGCCCATACATAACCAGTGACATTACTTATGATGACAAGTCCTGCTTCAGAGGTAGAATTTGAATGCATATGCTACTATAAATCAATAGATCATTGACAAAACATGCTATTGAAGTATAGAAATTTGACCATTTTGCTTGGTCCTTCGTTTTCATAGTAATCATTTATTTTTAGAGATTGAGATGGGAGTGTACTGCAGATAAATGAGTAACACCTGTTTCAGATGGAAAAAAAATAAACGTTCTAGGGCTTAGTTTAGTTTGTGTTGAATCTGCAATACATGTTTATAATTTTTTTAACTTATAACTTTCAAAAAAAAATCATGCACATTATCAAGTGTCCTGTCAGAAGAGAAGCTTAATGGAAATGCTTTTGAACATAACAACAATGCATCTTGGTTGGCGTACTTTTCACTGCATTGCCCATATGACTCTCTAATAAGTAAATATTAAAAATGCAAACAACTGTGAATAAACATATTCATTTAAATCCCAATTCAGTTGGTGTTCTAGTGGTGCAAATGCTTTACAGATTGCCTGTGATCAGTGCATCTTGTAACCACTGAGGAAGAAGACAAAGACTTGAGTTTATGTCCTGCACAAATTGATTTGTGAAATTTGTTTCAAGCATGTGCCTAACATTAAACATGGCATAGGGGCAGGTTTACAATGCAACTATAACCTTTATGGAACATTTTTCTGACGTAGACTTCCAAAGTCTTTTAAAGCTAAAAGACTGATTGATTATACTGTCTTATTACCTAAAGAGGTTTCCATTACCTTTTCATACTGAAACAGATACAGTGGGATCCAAACCAGCAGGACTGGAGCCTTTTTTAATTGGTCACGGAGAGGATTTTTTCAATTGCAATCTTTGTACTTTAAAGTTGAAAACGACGTAGTTTGTTCCAGTTCCACGGTAACTGAAGCATTTCAGTGCCTGATGGCTGCGTACTATGCCTTTAAAATAACATTCCCAAACAGGAGTAAGAACACGCTGAAATGTTAGTTCTCCTCCTTTGCATGAAATCAAAAAAACTACCAAGCAGTGGCGGATGCAGAGGGGGGGGGGGATGGGGGTATGCATACCCCCACCGGGATGGTAAAAGTTGTATAGACAGCCAGGCTAATTGTAGCCTAGACCTAATAACTTTTTAAAAATACAACGATAGTTGTAACATTATCTGATTACCGTATTTTTGTGTCATATTCTTCAATCAAATGAAAAATGTAAATAATAATGTATCTATCTTCCTTATTCATTTGAGAAATTCCCGTTTTGTTTACACATTACGCAATGACGAATGCTAAGTCTAGCTTTTTCCACCAAAGGCCGTTGGTAACGCTGTTTGTGACATCACATGTGTGTCTTTGTTGATCCTATAATCTGGTTGTTAACTTACGGTAGCCTAATGTATTTGTTGTATTTTTGTAAGGATTTTACATTTCCTTCAGATGTCAGAATTGCATATTAGTGATATACTAAAAATAATTTGGTCATGATTGCTTTTCGTTTTTAGCACAATTATATTTTTCGTGGTTTTGTTGGCACATTTTGCACGCTTGTCGATATAGTGCTGTCTTCCTCCCGCCATTTTATACTCCCAGTCCTATCAAACCCAGGTAGTGACACAAGTATGTTGGCTATGTCAGGCTATTTCTGCAAGTCAGTACGTCTTTAAAAAAGTATGCGATTATAAAGTAGCCCAGAATGCTGATTTTGGCACATAAAAGTTAAACCAGTTAAAAATTTGGGGGGCTAAAGTATCCTTCTGCCCCCAAGATCCAAGAGCAAAAATCTCTTCTTTGTCTCTTCTGTAAGAAATGTCAAAAATTTGCAGGAATTTTCCTTCAAGTTAGGCGAAATATGGTATGAAATATGAAAAAACGCGACTGTTGAGAGAACTCGACCTTTAGGCGAAAAAATTCGCCTTAACGTTTTACACACTGTTTTATATGAGAATGCGTAACTCTATACGCAAGTCCGATTTACCACATAATGTTTATGCAATTACTTTTCTGCACACTAACTTACGTACATGTATCCGTTAACACTAATGACTTAGAGGCCATTAAAATAACGTGCACATATATCTCAAAACCAAAAGGGGAAATATAATCTTAAGTATTTAATTGTTTTTGTTTTCGCCTTTTGTATTAGCGGATTTGACCTTTCGCCTAACAGGTCGATCTAGCGTTATATATATAGATACATATATATATATATATATATATATATATATATATATATATATATATATATATATATATATATATATATATATATATATATATATATATATATATATATATATATATATATATAGGAGGAGAACTAGTGCTGTTCCCAAAATAGGTGCCTGCTCAGGATGTGAATTGCGAGTGCTTCATATGGGGTTTGAACAAAGGCCAAACCATCTTCGCTTCATGGCTCAGTGGTTAGAGCGTCCGCACTAGCAACCGGGAGGTCCCGAGTTCGAATCCCGGTGGAGTCAACTTTGCTTTTTCACCTCGCCCAGATTTTTCAGCTTTACCCACTCAACTATATATATATATATATATATATATATATGTATATATATATGTATATATATCAGGATGCGTGTATTGGAAAAGCCAATATATGAAAACAAAAAGCGAAGCAAAAAAACGCTACTTTCATTTCCAACTTGAATTTAATGACTTGAACAAGTACAAAATATTTCGAGCCTAACTACTGCTCTTCTTCTGCATTAGCATCTGAAGAAGAGCAGTAGTTACGCTCGAAATATTTTGTACTTGTACAAGTCATTAAATTCAACTTGGAAATGAAGGTATCGTTTTTTGCTTCGCTTTTTGTTTTCACATATATATATGTATGTATATATATGTATGTATATATATATATATATATATATATGTATGTATATATATATATATATATATATATTGTTACAAGACGACCCGTCAGGAACACCGGATTGAATCCATCGACGAGCGAATGGAAAGTTCCAGAGAATTCAACTTCAACGCAGCCTTTCTAGAATTGTCTAGAAGAGAGAACTGTTTACGCGGCCTGACGACACTTCTACACTGTTTACTACCGTGCATACAAGGAACGTTCTCGTAATGTCTCGACTGTGTGTTCTAGAAGTTTCTATTAAGGAACGTTCTCGTAATTGCTGGACTGTAAACACTAGAAGTTTCTGTTAAATTCTGGAGAGTTCTCGAATAAAAGCCTAGCATATAAAAGGCAGTTCAACAACTATTCTGAGAGAGATTTCAACGAGACCAGACTGTCACACTACTGAGATATCATAAGCCAGCCACTGACACTGAACACTTCTGATAAATTGCCTTACGCCGTTTCTACGCTGTGTATTGAGATTGTTATCATCCATCATCGCTAGCCTTGTTGTTATTCGCTCGTGGAACCAGTTCCTACGCTACAGCACGCTGCAGGTCTACCACTGTGCCATCGTCAACGTGCATGCACTACCAGCCCTTGGACCAGACCAGGCAAATATTAAGTAAAGGATTGTGAGTAAGTCTAATTAATTATTGTAAATTTAAGTAAGATAAGGAGATTGTAAATAATCATTAAGTTGTTGAATATTAATCTCGTTCTTCTGTGATCTTTCGCTGTTATTGGTTTGACTCGCGACCACAAGCCGTAACAGAATTGGTGGCCTAACATCCGGGAACGAAGAATACTAAAAAATTCGAGAAATTCTGTTGTGAATCGTAAGCAACTGTGTTTGCCCAGACTTCTTATTTGTTTGTTGAATGCTTGATATATATAACTTCAAAATGCCATTCAACTTAGATGAATTCGTGGCTAGTCCCTCAGTCGAGGAACTAGATTCATTAAAGAAGTCTGAGATTGTAAAGGTCGCAAAACATTATGGCATTGAATTTCAGCCTTTAATGCGGAAAGACGAGATTAAAAGATATGTTCTAGAATATCTTGTGGATGAAAGTATTCTGCCTAGTACAGTATTGGAAACAGCTATCACTGTGCCAACTGACAACACATTCGAATTGAAAAGGCTTGAAATAGAAATGAGTAAGGAGGTTAGATTAAAAGAAATGGAGAGAGAAAGGGAAAAAGAGGAAAGAGAAATGCAAATGCAAAAGGAAAGGGAGGAAAGAGAAGAAAGAGAAAGAAGGGAGGCAAGAGAACATGAATTTAGGTTGAAGCAACTAGAGTTAGGGGTCATAAAAGCCTCAGACCCTAAAATAGGCTTGGATACTGGGGGATTCGATGTTTCTAAGCACGTAAAATTTGTCCCCAAATTTCAGGAGGATAATGTGGAGAAATTCTTTAACCATTTCGAAAAGCTGGGTGAGCAACTAAAGTGGCCAAGAGATAAATGGTCCATACTCATCCAGAGTAATTTCACTGGCAAGGCTCAAGAAGTGTATTCCACTCTGTCAATAGAGGACAGCATGGATTACGATAAGGTTAAAAAGGCCATATTACAAGCCTATGAATTGGTGCCTGAAGCTTATCGCCAAAAATTTAGAAAGTATCGTAAGGTGGATACACAAACATACGTAGAGTTTGCTTATCAAAAAGAAAGGCATTTCGACAGATGGTGTGCTTCCAAAAAGGTCTCCACATTTGACACTTTAAGACAACTGATGCTGGTCGAGGAATTCAAACGGTGTGTGAATGATGACATTAAGACTCACCTTGAGGAAAATAAGGCTGACAAGCTGAGTGAAGTTGCAAATTTGGCTGATCAGTATGCACTTACCCATAAGTTTGGTAAAGTGGGTCAGACTCAAAACAAGGGTCAGTTTAGTAGGCCAAATAAGAAATATGGCAATAATAGTGGCACAACAGGTAACAGTGGATCTCAGTCTGGTTCTATCTCTCCAACAAATTCTGGTAAAAAACAACCAGATTCGAGTCGTCAAAAGAACGACCAGGTCAGCTCAAACAAAGCTGCCTTTAAAGACATAAGTTGTGGTTTCTGTCACAAAAAAGGCCACACAATGGCAAATTGCTTCACATTGGCAAAATTAAAGGAGACTGAAACAGCTTCTAATGCCTTAGCCAATGTAGAGAACTCTTCTGAGGTAGTCGTGACTTTACGGCCTAATTCTA
This sequence comes from Holothuria leucospilota, assembly GCA_029531755.1. NCBI lineage: Eukaryota > Metazoa > Echinodermata > Holothuroidea > Aspidochirotida > Holothuriidae > Holothuria > Holothuria leucospilota. The sequence continues at coordinate 56,896,312 of CM055967.1, read as the reverse complement.
ACGACAAAATTAAGGAAGAATACCTTCCATTCGTGTCTGAGGGGTTTATTTCCCTAGATGGGAATTCAGCTCATCCACCCGTCAAAATTAAAATTTTGCGTGACACAGGCGCAACTCAGTCGTTGCTTCTTGATGGAGTTTTGCCATTATCGGACTCTACTTCCACAGGGGCAAATGTACTAATTCAGGGGGTTGAGTGTGGATTTATTTCTGTCCCTCTCCACAAAATTAATTTGAAGTCAGATTTAGTTTCTGGGTCGGTCATAGTAGGGGTCAGACCTACTCTACCTGTAAAGGGGGTATCTCTGTTGCTAGGCAATGACCTAGCTGGTGGAAAGGTAGTAGCCAATGCAATTTTGACAGATAAGCCATGTGATTATAACAACACAGAGCAATTAGAAAAGGAATTTCCAAATTTATTCCCTGCCTGTGCTGTCACTAGAGCGATGTCACAAAAGCTCGCTATGGATGATAATCTTAAACATCCACCCTCCAAAAGTGAGGATACAGTTCCCAAAAGTGGAACAAGTAAGGAATCATGTAAGAATGATAATCTTAAACATCCACTCTCTAAAAATGAGGGTATGATTTCTGAAAATAAGGATGATAAACTTAATCATCCGCCCTCTAAAACTGAGGAATTAGTTCCTAAAAATGGAACAACACTCCCAAAAGAGGAGTCAGAGTCTGAAAAAGATTCTAGTGAAAATGTTCATGAAAGTGAAGATTCTTGGTATGATCTCAGCCAATCTTTTATGACTAATCTTAATGATAGTCAGGATTGTGAGTCTCCTGGCCCCACACATAGTGAGGGGGTAGAACAGGAAAAATCAAAAATGTCTGACACACTCCACAGAGACCAGTTGTCAGTGCAACAACAACATGATGAAGAGCTTCAGCCATTAATAGCTGGTGCACTCACTGAGGATGAATCGAAAGACGTCCCAGTATGCTTTTATTTTAAGAACAATGTTTTGATGCGTAAATGGCGACCACCTGACGCACTATTAGATGAAGAGTGGAGAATTTACCATCAAATTGTGGTACCTAGGACTTATAGAAGGGAAATACTGAGTATTGCTCATGAAATGCCATTTGCAGGGCACCTAGGAGTCAATAAGACTTACCACAGAATTCTAAATCACTTTTATTGGCCAAAACTTAAAAGTGATGTGGCCAAATTTTGTAAGACCTGTCACTCATGTCAAATGGTTGGGAAGCCGAATCAGAATATTCCGGCTGCACCCTTAAAGCCAATTCCTGCTTTTGAAGAGCCGTTTAGTAGAGTCATCATTGATTGTGTAGGTCCCCTACCTAAGAGTGGGGCAGGGCATCAGTATATATTAACCATTATGTGTGCTTCTACGAGGTTTCCAGAGGCAATACCTCTGAGGAATATTAAGGCTCGGACAGTCTTACAAGCTTTACTTAAATTTTTCACATTGTTTGGGTTGCCGAAAGAGATCCAATCAGATCAAGGGTCTAATTTCATGTCAACTGTATTCCAGCAGATGTTATATGAGTTAGGCATAGACCAAATTAAGTCTTCGGCTTATCATCCTGAAAGCCAGGGGGCTTTAGAAAGGTTTCACCAAACATTGAAGAATATGTTAAAGACATATTGTTATGATAATGAGAGAGATTGGGATGAAGGCATTCCATTTGTAATGTTTGCTGCCAGGGAATCTATACAAGAGTCACTTGGGTTCAGTCCATTTGAACTTGTCTTTGGACACACAGTTCGTGGACCATTGAAATTGTTAAAGGAGAAGTGGTTATCAGATCTAGGTGAAGACATACATCTACTTGATTATGTATCCCGCTTTAAAGATCGTCTTCATGGAGCATGTGAACTTGCTCAGGAAAATCTGAGGCACTCTCAGAAGAAAATGAAAGCGTGGTACGATAAGACCACTGTGAAAAGAGAGTTTAAGCCTGGTGATAAGGTGCTAGTGTTTTTACCTGTTTCTGGTCAGCCACTTCAAGCTCGCTTTCAAGGACCTTATGTCATTGAGAGAAAGGTCAGTGACACAGATTACGTCATTTTGACACCTGACAAGCGTAAATCTAAAAGAGTATGTCATATTAATATGATGAAGAAATATTATGAAAGAGAAGATTGTGACATTTCTAAGGATGAAAGTGTACATGATGTAAATAGCAACACTAATGATACAGGTGATCAAGTGTGTATTATCAATGCTGATTATGAACTCAGTAATGATGAGATCAAGGCTAATAATGTTCCTGATATGTGTATTAAGTTACAAAATTCTGATGTGTTGAAAAATCTTGACCAGAAATTAAGTCATCTAGATCACAAAGAAAAGTCAGAAATGAAATCATTAATCTATGAATATGCATGCTTGTTCTCAGATGATCCTACTAGGACAAATTTGATTGAACATGATGTTGATGTGGGAGATGCCACACCAATCAAGCAGCATCCTTACCGAGTTAACCCTCGAAAACGACAACATCTCAGGGATGAGGTTCGGTACATGTTAGACCATGACATTATAGAACCTAGTAATAGTGAATGGTCTTCCCCTTGTATATTGGTCCCCAAGCCAGACGGTGGGTACAGATTTTGTACTGATTACCGAAAGGTGAATGCAGTCACAAGAACGGATTCCTATCCGATACTCCGTATCGATGATTGTATTGATAGGATTGGGAAAGCTACGTATGTATCAAAGTTTGACTTACTAAAGGGGTACTGGGAGATACCACTCACTGAGAGGGCTCGGAAAATCTCGGCATTCGTGACGCCAGATGGGTTATTTCAGTATAAGGTTATGCCGTTTGGTATGAAAAATTCACAGATGACCTTTAAACGCTTAGTAAATAACCTTACGTCAGACTTAGAAAATTGTGAAGTATATATTGATGACCTTATTGTGTACAGCAACTCATGGGATGAACATATACAACATGTTAAGACATTATTTGACAAGCTTGCCAAAGCTAATTTGACTGTCAATTTGGTCAAAAGTGAGATTGCTTGTGCCCATGTGGTGTACTTAGGGCATGTGGTTGGTCAGGGCAAAGTTAGACCAATTAAGGCCAAAGTTGAGGGCATTGACAAATTCCCTGCCCCAACTGATAAAAGGCAGCTCATGCGCTTCCTAGGCATGGCTGGTTACTACAGACGTTTTTGTCCGAATTTCTCTGACATTGCTGCACCACTGACAAAATTGTTAAAGAAGAGTGAAAAGTTTGATTGGACGGATAATTGCCAAGCAGCATTTGAATTATTGAAAAAGGCACTAATGAGTTCACCAGTGTTGATCGCTCCAGATTTTGAAAAACAATTTAAGTTGGCAGTAGATGCCAGTGACAATGGCATAGGAGCAGTTTTGCTTCAAGCTGATGAGCATGGTGTTGATCACCCTGTGTGTTATTATTCTAAGAAATTTGACAAACACCAGAAAAATTATTCAACAATTGAAAAAGAAACATTAGCTTTGATACTTGGTCTTCAACACTTTGATGTTTATTTGGGAACTACTAGTTTCCCTATCACTGTATACACTGATCATAACCCTTTGACATTTTTATCTAAGATGAAGAATAAGAATCAAAGATTGATGAGGTGGAGTTTATTTCTGCAATCATATAATGTAGATATTAAGCATATTAAAGGGAAAGACAATGTTGTACCAGACTCTTTGTCAAGAATTTGATTTGATGCAGTATGTTGAAGATATCACTGTAAGTTTTGGAATTTAGTGTTAACTATGGCACACTGTGTATTGATGATGTTACTGTATTCATGTGTCATCACCTTGCAAGACAAGTTGTATGTTATGATTATACCTTCCATTGAATATTGGACTACATGCTGTACATACTGTAGTTATTACTGTAAAGTTATACATTGTAAATATTGTAACTTAAGTTTTGTCCGAGACGTCCAAAACTTTTTCAAGGGGGGGAGTGTTACAAGACGACCCGTCAGGAACACCGGATTGAATCCATCGACGAGCGAATGGAAAGTTCCAGAGAATTCAACTTCAACGCAGCCTTTCTAGAATTGTCTAGAAGAGAGAACTGTTTACGCGGCCTGACGACACTTCTACACTGTTTACTACCGTGCATACAAGGAACGTTCTCGTAATGTCTCGACTGTGTGTTCTAGAAGTTTCTATTAAGGAACGTTCTCGTAATTGCTGGACTGTAAACACTAGAAGTTTCTGTTAAATTCTGGAGAGTTCTCGAATAAAAGCCTAGCATATAAAAGGCAGTTCAACAACTATTCTGAGAGAGATTTCAACGAGACCAGACTGTCACACTACTGAGATATCATAAGCCAGCCACTGACACTGAACACTTCTGATAAATTGCCTTACGCCGTTTCTACGCTGTGTATTGAGATTGTTATCATCCATCATCGCTAGCCTTGTTGTTATTCGCTCGTGGAACCAGTTCCTACGCTACAGCACGCTGCAGGTCTACCACTGTGCCATCGTCAACGTGCATGCACTACCAGCCCTTGGACCAGACCAGGCAAATATTAAGTAAAGGATTGTGAGTAAGTCTAATTAATTATTGTAAATTTAAGTAAGATAAGGAGATTGTAAATAATCATTAAGTTGTTGAATATTAATCTCGTTCTTCTGTGATCTTTCGCTGTTATTGGTTTGACTCGCGACCACAAGCCGTAACAGAATGTATGTATATATATATATGTATGTATGTATATATATATATATATATATATATATATATATATATATATATATATATATATATAGAAATACAATATACACCCAATCTATGGACTTATAGCTGCAACTCCGAGTTTCATGCGATCCTCGCAATCGTCAGGCAGCAAGTGATTCGCTTCGCTGGTCAAGTTCACCTCTTAGGTTTGCTTGAGTGCCTGCACTTTGACAATAGCTCCGTTCTTCGGTTGAGTAAATTCATATTGTTTGCTAGGGTTATCTCGACCTTTTCCTCTACGCAGAGGTTACATTGGCTTGATGCTCTTTGTTTGGTGTTAGATGTTTTTAAAATTTCCCATTTGATTTCAAAGCTTTTTTCTTCTTCCTTAAGGGCCCAGATATACTTTGATAGTTCCGTGTCCTTTGCATGTTTTTGGTGGTTGAATGATTTTCGATGGTTATAGTAGCGTTGTTTGAATGGCCCCCCAGATATCCCTATGTACGTCTTGGGTTCGACACCGCACCCAGAGACTGTAGCTTTGTAGACGAGGGCTGTGGTAAGGCATTTACCCCTCAGGGGGCAGGAGTCCTTGTCCCTGCAATTGCACATCTTTTTCGGGATGGCTGGCGTTGTGGTGGTTATGATCCTGTTATTGTGTGATTTTATGATGGCTTGCATGTTTTTCAGACAACTATAGCTGATTTTCAGTGTGTTCTCAGCTGTGAAGTGCTTTCTGATGAGCTTGATGAAAGTCTTTCCGATGTTTGTTGCCACTGTTTTGCTATAGGGTGGGTTAAACCAGGTTATTTTCCTGCTTCTGTTTTTCTTTCTGCTTTTATTAGCGTCACTGGGTTGAAAGTTGATTTGTTCTTGGAAACCGCTATTTGTTTTCATATATATATGTATGTATATATATATATATGTATGTATATATATATATATGTATTTATATATGTATGTATGTATGTATATATATATATATATATATATATATATATATATATATATATATATATATATATATATATATATATATATATATATATATATATATATATATATAAGATGCACATATCAATAGCAGGTGAAAAAGTGCTCGATGCATAACAGAGCTTTGTAGAAATACAATATACACCCAATCTATGGACTTATAGCTGCAACTCCGAGTTTCATGCGATCCTCGCAATCGTCAGGCAGCAAGTGATTCGCTTCGCTGGTCAAGTTCACCTCTTAGGTTTGCTTGAGTGCCTGCACTTTGACAATAGCTCCGTTCTTCGGTTGAGTAAATTCATATTGTTTGCTAGGGTTATCTCGACCTTTTCCTCTACGCAGAGGTTACATTGGCTTGATGCTCTTTGTTTGGTGTTAGATGAGATATTCAAAACATTTGGACTTAAAATAACAGTAGAAACCAATCTCACCACTGTAAACTATTTGGATGTCAACCTCGATCTCAGAACATCGCTCCGCAAACCGTACATGAAACCCAACAACCAACCGGTATACATCCATGCAGAATCCAACCACCCCCGTCAATAATTAAGCACATGCCCGATTCAATAAGCAAGCGCATCACCACTCTGTCATCCAATCGTGAACTATTTGACCAAGCAGCGCCTGCATACAACAAAGCGTTGCAAGATAGCGGTTTCCAAGAACAAATCAACTTTCAACCCAGTGACGCTAATAAAAGCAGAAAGAAAAACAGAAGCAGGAAAATAACCTGGTTTAACCCACCCTATAGCAAAACAGTGGCAACAAACATCGGAAAGACTTTCATCAAGCTCATCAGAAAGCACTTCACAGCTGAGAACAAGCTTAGCAAAATCTTCAATAAGAACACACTGAAAATCAGCTATAGTTGTCTGAAAAACATGCAAGCCATCATAAAATCACACAATAACAGGATCATAACCACCACAACGCCAGCCATCCCGAAAAAGATGTGCAATTGCAGGGACAAGGACTCCTGCCCCCTGAGGGGTAAATGCCTTACCACAGCCCTCGTCTACAAAGCTACAGTCTCTGGGTGCGGTGTCGAACCCAAGACGTACATAGGGATATCTGGGGGGCCATTCAAACAACGCTACTATAACCATCGAAAATCATTCAACCACCAAAAACATGCAAAGGACACGGAACTATCAAAGTATATCTGGGCCCTTAAGGAAGAAGAAAAAAGCTTTGAAATCAAATGGGAAATTTTAAAAACATCTAACACCAAACAAAGAGCATCAAGCCAATGTAACCTCTGCGTAGAGGAAAAGGTCGAGATAACCCTAGCAAACAATATGAATTTACTCAACCGAAGAACGGAGCTATTGTCAAAGTGCAGGCACTCAAGCAAACCTAAGAGGTGAACTTGACCAGCGAAGCGAATCACTTGCTGCCTGACGATTGCGAGGATCGCATGAAACTCGGAGTTGCAGCTATAAGTCCATAGATTGGGTGTATATTGTATTTCTACAAAGCTCTGTTATGCATCGAGCACTTTTTTACCTGCTATTGATATGTGCATCTTATATATATATATATATATATATATATATATATATATATATATATATATATATATATATATATATATATGTTTGTATGTGTCCAAGTGACGTCATGCCCCTTGGAAACAGATAAAATTGACCTGGGGAATGCAGCTGTCTACAAATGTCACGTACTTTCCGGTGTTTTGCTGATGTAAAGTGCGTAGGGTGAATTGATGAGATCATCATCATACCAACTAGTTTGTAATTGTCATGGTAGACACAATGTCAGGTAGCACACAATGGTAATACAAAAACACTACGGTAATACAAAGACAGACTTGACTGATGCTGCCAAATAACCTTCAACAAATGTGTGCAATGTCACTGAAGAGTGTAATGATTTGTAATGATTATGTAACTTTCTCAGTAAAAGTCATTATAATCTGGCTAGGAATTACAATCTTTGCTTAGTCTTGCTATTTAGCACCTAAGCTTCTTACATTCATATTAACACTTTATCAACTCAGAGTGTTCCGCAGGGTTATGAAAATTCGTGTATATCAGACGTTAGTCATTTTCATCATATGGTGTATGATCTGTGTTGACTTGATCTACTTTTTAGCATTTTACAGCTTTGCATTATCCCTGTTTTAACTTTAAAAAGAATAGTTAATTGATTTACCCGAACTGTGATGCACGTCTCGTTTATTGTCAGTTTCATCGAATGAGATGTATTCATTCATTCATTCATTCATTCATTCATTCATTCATTCATTCATTCATTCATTCATCCGTTCGTTCGTTCGTTCGTTCATTCATTCATTCATTCATTCTTTTATTTGTTTATTTATCATCCCGTGATCATTATGAAGTCATTTATAAAGCATTCATAGAAGTCAGGCATGTAAATTAAGAGATTCCCTCAAGTGTTTCTATTGTGATATGTTAACCAATCATTGTGTCTTTCTAAAGTGTTTTTATGATTCTATATGTGAAACTCAGATTCAAACTTACTTTCTCATATTAAGTTGCTCTCAGTTGTTCACAAATTGGTGGAACCATCAGATTTGTTACTTTGTTCCTTTTTCTTTATGTGAAGGATTCTGGAAGCATTGACAAGCTGTAAACCTGCAGGTTTCAGACTTGACTAGCTTGTAAATTTACACATTTATAGGTGTACATAAACTGGTTTGGGCAGTGAAAACAGGGACAAAATGCAAAAGAGTACAAGTACATGTTTAGCTTGTATATTGACTGGACAGTGAGTGATGTTACTACCCTACAAGCTTGTATCTATAGTAGCCATGGTGAGTTAAAACAGGGTACTAGGTTTACTTGCTTTTGAGAGTAGTTAAGTTTTCTGTGTATGCAGCATTGCTTGCATTAATTTAGACATACCAACAAGGAACGATAGGAATGAAATACCAAACCATGGTTATACAAAACAGTCACAGTGCTCTCAATATAAAAGAAAAACGCATCTCACTGTGACAGCCATTTTTGCTGATTACTATGGAAATTTATGCGGATGACACCATTTCTTATGTTATGCCTTGATTGTTTTTCTTAATATTTTTTTCTGGGATGAAGGGAGCTGGTATAAACTTCTTTTTTGATATTTTTCACACAATTCTCTCTTCGCTGACACCACTTGTCCCAATCCGACTTATTTTGAGCGCAATACGACTGTTGTAAAATCTGCCATAAAAATCCGCCCAGATTCTCCTGATTGCACACACAACAAGAGCAACAACGTTGCCGCAGCTCAGCTTATCCTAGGTCATGGAAAAGTGTGCAGTCAATATTTCGGTTGAGTCTGTAACTGAAGTTTTCCATAAGTACGTTAAAAAACAAAAAGGTAAATATACATGTAAGGAAACAAATATTTATTGAATTCCCAACTCCCGAAGCACTGAAAGACTAAATGTGGTACACAAAATTATTGTTATATACTGCACAGATGTTTGTAAGACTGGACATGGTACCAGCATCGCAGCTATACTGGGGACGAATTAAGTTGTTTTGAATGACATTGACAGCAGTTGATCGGTAGCGTTATATTCCTTTGGTAGCTTCGTTGGACCGTATAACAGGCAGTGGCGTAGCCACGGGGGACCTCGGGGGCCTAGGCCCCAAACTTCCGCCAGCCCCCAAAAATTTGAAGGTTATGTGTTAAATGTCTAAATATCACTGACGGATTAGGCCTATCATTTAATTAAATTTCTATCTTTCTAAATTCTCACGCATTTCAAATTGTCAAACTTCCCGATCTAAACAGATTAGTGAAACTCTTAGGCTATAAAAGGTTTCTGCTTCTAACCTTTATCAGGTTTATGCGTCGACGCCGGAAGTATTTTTCACAACGAGAAATAGATTTCTCTGTTTATTATAGGCTGAGCCATTATGTAGGGCTGACAATTCTAGACGAACGCACAAGCTAGCAAAAACTAGTCACGGGATAGTCACGGCTGCTTGTAAATGGAATATCTGTACTCTTTGTATGTTCTTTAAAAAGAACCATTTAGAGTTGATTATCAATTAAGCAAGCCAATTTCTGGTCGTCTCGGATAACTATAAAACTTTGCCCCTGCCTTTCTTACATTTAAAACACATCGCAGCTCTTGCAAAACTTTAATCCAGGGATCGACGCCCATCAGTAAGTCCAAATGTACTAAAACTCAAAAGCATTACACTGGAAAATTCCCGTTCGAAACAGTTTTCTTGAGGCTTCTGAAATGCTAAAACCTAGAAGGTTCCGGGAGCTCTTCGCCCCCTGGACCCCCATGGGGGCTTTGTCCCTGAACCCCACCGGGGACCCTACGGCGGGCCCCTGAACCCCACCAATTTTGGGCTTTGTGCTCGCGGTGCACGCTACGTGTGCACAGTTTGGCCCCCAAAAATGTGTTCTGGCCCCCAGTTATGAATTTCTAGCTACGCCACTGACAACAGAACCGTAACCTCCGGAAGGGGGTGGTTACAGTTGGTTACAGTCCTAGCAGGCTGAGATTCCAAAGCCCTATGTAATCAAAAGTGAATTGTGAAATGGTTCTCGAAGGGTTTGTGAAATGATGATTGAGAACAAATTTTCCCCCAAGCTGCCAACATTATATTTGAAGTACGTCAGTCTCTCTCATACCACCGTACTTCTCGGCGTCCGTGTGAAATAGATCTCTTTTGAAACGCGATGTTTACTTATTGTGTAACAAGTCATTTGAGTATTCTAGAATTGTGCACCAGACAAAGCAAAATAACTACTACGAAGTTCAAATGGATACATGACCTCCTTACAGGCGCAGAGAACAAAGCTTTTGTTCAGCTAGTCACTATGAAAGAACTATTGGCAGCAGACCTGGATGGGGTAAGACGCTATGAGCCAATACGCAGACTAGAAGAAAACTTAAAATGTGTCTTCGGCTTCAATTACTGTACAGGTTGGGGGAATGTGTGCTGACCGGAATCTGCACGACCCTACAGTTGTTTTGCAAGGTCAGCATCGGGCGACTAATAGGTATTCCCTTTGGGAAACCAAAAGGATATCTGGGAATGCTTAAAAATTCAATTCCTACTTATGTTTTCAAGGCCCAGGCTCAGAGCCAAGGAAATCGCAAACATAGGCTCTAGTTTCCTTTTTCCAAAACATCCCCTCGGAGGTCCTCGGATCCACCACCGCAAAAGGGCACTTATGCGAGCAGGGGATCTGTTGCAACTCCCTGATGAGAGTAACTCGCTCGGACACATCAACCTTCCCGCTGATGCAAAATGCACGCGACACAGCTGAAACATACGTATTGTTCTCACGCTGCACGGTGCCCAACATGCTTAGCCTAACTTTGCCCATGAGGCTTTTGTTACACGCTAAATTCTGTGTACCCTTTGATCCCGTTTTCTCCTGCAAAATTATTCTACTGCATAACATTTTCATGGTCGGGATCTTCCAGGTATACATCGTTGCTCTGGACAATTTTTAGGGCCGGTGAATGTGTCGCAACAGGAGGCCTGGTCGTATATATAAATGCTCATATAGGGAGGGAAAACATGCACGCGTAATGGCCGCAAAGGCTATCTCGCGTGAGCTTGAAATATCATCCCCCATGGCTCCCCCTTACCAACTTCTGGTGGGGCTTTCTGTAACGAAGAATAAGCTTGAATGGTGCCCCTGCAGTGTCGGCGCCCCCAGTGACTGCACACTAATTCCTGCCACCGAGACTGACATACATACGCCTTCAAGAATGCACGTTTTCCTTTCCAAAAAATGTTTTGAGATGTTAACACAACCCTAAAGCTTAAAAATGTAGAATTACATTTTCAATCACCGTGCTATGTTCTTTTTAAAAACCAGAATGCAAAAATGCATTGAGGTTTCGATGGTATATGTTCTATTCCAAATAACTCCATGATGTCCCATATCTTTCAGTCACTGTTCAAGTGCTATCTTAACATGTTCGAAAAATAATTTTAGGTCATATTTGATCTGGCAATTCCTGGGAAATTTTGCATTTTGACCTCTGATTACTCAAGATGATGATCTTGGGAATTCTTGGGAAAATTTACTTTCTGACTTCTGGTGAACCTATGAGACGATCTTGGGAATTCTTAAAATTTTGCATTTTGACAGGTGACCCCAGATGACCTTTGAACTCCACAAAAAACGAAAGCATTCATCTTTTCCCCACAACGCATCCACATACTGAGTATGAAATCTATCCAAGCTTCCTACCTGGAGATATCGTGTTAAAATTGTTTTCAGTGTCTGACCCCCGGTGACCCCATATGACATTTGACCTCCACCAAAAATGATAGCATTCATCTTTGCACCATAAAGCATCCACATACTGAGTATGACATCTATCCAAGCTTCCTACCTGGAGATATAGTGTTAACAAGGTTTTCAGTGTTTGACCCCAGTGACCTTTGATGACCTTTAACCTCAACCAAAAATTATAGCATTCATCTTCTCATCATAACGCATCCACATACCATGTATAAAATCTATTCAAGCTTCCTACCTGGAGATATCGTGTTAACAAGGTTTTCAGTGTTTGACCCCCGTGACCCCATATGACCTTTGACCTCCACCCAAACATGAAAGCATTCATCTTCGCACCATACCGCATCCACATACTACGTATGAAATCTATCCAAGCTTCCAACCTGGAGATAGTGTTAACATGGTTTTCAGTGTTTGACCCAACGTTACCCCAGATGACCTTTGACCTCCACCAAAAATGACAGGCTTCATTTTCTCACCATAAAGCATCTACATACTACATATGAAATCTATCCAAGCTTCCTGTCTTGAGATATCGTGTTAACAAGGTTTTCAGCATTTGACCCCGGTGACTCCAGATGACCTTTGACCTCCATCAAAAACAAAAGGGTTCTTTCTCTTACCATAATGCATCTACATACTGAGTATGAAATTTATCCAAGCTTCCTATCTTGAGATATCGTGTTAACAAGGTTTTCAGCAGTTGACCCCCGGTGACCCTAGATGACCTTTGACCTCCACCAAAAGCAATACGGTTCTTTCTCTTACCATGACGCATCTACATACCGAGTACGAAATTTATCCAAATTTCCTATCTTGAGATATCGTGTTAACAAGGTTTTTAGAGTTTGACCTCCGGTGACACCAGATGACCTCTGACCTCTACCAAAACAATAGGGTTCTTTCTCTTTATATGGGGCATCTATGTACCAAGTTTGAGAACCGTCAGAGTTTCCCTTCTTGAGATATCGTGTTAACGAGCAGTGTCACAAACACACATACACGAATACACACACGTACATACACACACATACATACATACGCCATCACGAATGAATAGGTTTCTCTTATCATCAAAACCAAAAAGGGAGGGAGTCCCTCTACCCATTTCCTAAACAACTATAAAGTGCCGGCGTATTAAGAAAGGATGAAAGTCAGGGAAAACTCTTAAGCGAAGATCGAGTTTACACGGGAAGAAATAAGGCACAGACATCGTTTGTGTTACCTTGTGTTCTCTTCTCAGGCTCGGGCGACTCTGCCCCGTACATAGAAATTCTTTACTAAAGAGAAGAACTGAAACAGGTGAAACATAAGGCTAAACATATCGTAAGGGGATTTTAATATTCAAATAAGGGTGAAAAGATACAGCTGGAACATAATGAGTAGACTTTGAGGGTCAGCCGTTTTTAATTGTTACATACTTCCCTTCTATGGAAAATATATCGTCCTCGATTTATGATTTTAATTGTTACATACTATATACACATTTTCATAAATACCATGCTTTGTAAACTTGATTTTCATTCAAATTTAACTGGGGTTTATATATATTTTTATATATATATATGTATATGTACATATATATATATATATATATATATATATATATATATATATATATATATATATATATATATATATATATATATACACTTTGAGAAAATAGCGTTGTGAAATTCCGTGAAGCCAATAATACATGAATGTCACATACTGTTAAGAGATTTTAAATTTTCGTAATTAACGATGGAGTCACTTTATATGTTCAAATTTTTGACATGGTATATGATATAAAATAGATATTGTAACACTCAAAATCAAAGAGTAAGAATTTGTTTAAATTACTGCCTTGTAGAATTGCACTTTTTAGTCTTCACATTCTACAGTTCTACAGTAGTTTGAATCAGATTGGACTTTCTGGAATAAATATATGATTAAGTGACGAAGGTAACACATTTTCTATGCAAATAAAACAATACATATAAAACAATACATATAAAACATTAACACAAAACTAACACGTAATTCGACAACAGTCATAAGCTACAGCTATAACGATCTGGCGGTTTAACTGATCTTCCATATTTTGTTACGTAATGAGGGCCTATGGTTGGGGGGAAAATATTACCATGGAAGTTTCTATTGCCTTCACGGTGAGGTACAAAAGGAAAGTGGTTGGGGTAGATGATTTTATTTTGCTGCTGAAGTGACTTGTGGGTCACCTGACTTTGTTCCTGTGGTGGGGCAGCTAGATTTTGTCCCTGAGTAGGCCACTTGACGAAAGGTTTTAGACGATTGTGGTGAACCATTTTTGTCCTTTGTGGGTTGTTCCCATCTTGGATTTCGTACGTCAAGTTTTGCTCACCAGGCTGTGTCTTAAATGATACAACTTTGAATGGGCCTAACCACTTCGGGGCCAGCTTTAGCCTACTCTCTGCTGTATTGTCCAGCATAACCAAGTCCCCTATACTGTATGGCGTGTATTTCTCTTTCCTATTGTAGTAGTACTTCTGTCTTTGTTGTGCAGCTTGGCTTTCATCAATCACATACTGGAAAGCAGATCTAAGTCGTTCCTTTAAACTAGTACAATATTCTGCTGGAGTGCCTAGGGTTGCGTTTGAAGGAACTGGAGGAGATGACATCAATGATGCAGGAATTCCTGTTTCTCTGCAATGCAATATGAAATAAGGACTGAATCCAGTGCTGGAGTGACAAGACGAGTTGTAGGCGAACTCGACTTGGCCTAAGTAATCGTCCCAATGACCTCGGTTGTATATAAGAAATTTGGAAAGTTGATCTTTTAGTATCCGGTTGAATCTTTCAATGAGGCCGTCAGACTGGGGTGATATGGGGTAGTTCGGGTCTTCTTAATCTGCGTTACCTGTCGCAGGTTTTCATCTGATTCTTGCCTTCTACGCATCTCGTTCTGATCAACACTTAAAGATCGAGTAGAATGACCATTGAAAAATTCGGTGTTGGGTTTAGGAGTATTGCCTTTCACATCATTTTCCTTAAGAGTGTGTACTTCCTCAACTTCTTCACTCTCATGACCGGGACTCTGTGGTTCTTATTCCTTAAAAAGTGCATTGATGGCTGATGTCGGGTCCCATCCTTCTGGATCATCCTCCAAACTTTTAGTTTCATTGTTATCACTGTTTTGGTGGTCCGGGATCCTGGACATTGCATCTGCATTGCCATTAGATTTACCTGGGCAGTATTTTATTTCCCATTCATAGAGGTCCATCTCCAGAGCCCATCGTGCTATTCGGCCAGTTGAATCGTTCTGTATTGGTATTTTCTTGAGTCCAGCTAAAGGTTGGTGTTTAGTAAAAATGGTGAATCTTGAACTCATGAGGTAGTGTCGAAAGTGTCTCACAGCCCATACGATTGCATATAACTCTTTGTCATAGGTTGACCATTTCCGTTCTTGTCTAGTAAACCCATGACTTGCGTATGAAACAACTACTTCTTTTCCATCATGTTGTTGGCTAAGCACTGCACCTACAGCTGTACGAGAAGCATCGGTGTGAAGAATGAACTCCTTTGTGAAGTCCGGATAACCAAGTAAGGGGGTTGAGGTAAGTTCCATCTTCAAAGTCTCAAACACAAGTTGGCATTCAGGAGACCAGTTGAATGGAACATCTTTTCTGGTAAGTTCATGCAATGGAGAGGCCAGGTGAGCAAAATTTCGAATAAACTTACGGTAGTAGGTAGCCAAACCTAAGAAAGAACGGACTTCTGTCGGGTTCCGAGGTGTTGCCCATTCTGTTACTTTCTTTGTGTTGGATGGATCTGGTCTGATACCCATATGATTCACCACATGACCAAGAAACCTTACTTCACGTTGGACCAGATGGCATTTCTTTGGCTTTACTGTCAGTCCAGCTTGACGGAAACGTGTAAGAACTTCTTCTACGTTGTTGAGATGAGTCTTGAAGTCTTTGCCAAGTATAATGACGTCATCCAAATAGACAAGGCAAGTCGTCCAATGAATGCCTCTGAGAACTAGCTCCATAAGCCTCTGAAATGTAGGCGGTGCATTTGAAAGCCCCATAGGCATGACCTTGAAATGGTATAATCCAAATCCTGTGTTAAAGGCTGTTTTCTCTTTATCCTTATCTTCCATTGTCACCTGCCAGTATCCGCTGGTAAGATCCATCGTATTGAAGTAAAACGAACCTGCAAGTGCATTACTGTATCGTCTGTCCTCGGTAACGGATGAGAATCTTTAACTGTGAGGGAGTTGAGTTTACGATAGTCGACGCAAAAACGGTAGGTATTGTCTTTCTTCTTCACCATAACTATCGGTGATGACCAAGGACTTTTGCTTTCCTCTATGATATCGTCTTCAAGCAATTTTTGCACTTGTTTTTGTACTTCCACTTTCATTTTTGGGGATGTTATATATTCCCTTTGTCGTATTGGTGGTTCATTGGTTCTGACTGAGTGTTTCACTAGACTTGTCCTTCCTAGTTTGTTACAGAAAACATCTGAATATGATTGCAAAATATTATGAACTTCAGCTCGTTGCTCATCTGTCAAATTTTCCTCATCAACATTTAAGATTTCCTTTCACCTGTACTGGCGTCCTGGTAGGGTTTGCTATCGTGGCTATGGTATGGCCTTCTTTAACTTGTACTAAAGACCTAGGTATCAAAATATTGGTTTCGTCAAAATATCTAGGTTCAATGACACCATCGTACTTATCTGGTAACATCTTATATGGAGATGTTTCTAATTTTGCCTTAACTTGCACTTGGCTTTCTGGTGGAATTGTCACTTGATTTTGCAGGATCAGGATGCAACATAAGGTTGCACCAGTCTGCCTTTTGAGGAGGGGTATTTCTTCATTGCCCATTGCCTAGGGTTATAACGCCTTTAGTTATGTCGACAGATGCCTTGTGACGTAGCAGGAAATCCCATCCTAATATTAGTGGTTTTCGAACATTCCTGGCCACGTGGAACTCATCTAGCAGACGATTGGAACCAATAGACACAGTCGCCGTTACTCTGCCTACTGTATCAAGAGTGTCTCCGGTTACAGATTTACCAAGGGGGTAAGGTTGACTTGTGGATTGTTTACACAGTGAGGGAATTGTATTTCGTAGTTCTTCACTCAAGATTGTTAGATCTGAGCCAGTGTCTAGAAAGGCGTCAACTGAGACATCTTCAATAGTGATAGGTGTGAACGGCATAACGTCTTCCTTTGTTACTAAGTTTATGTCGGTGTCACCTGTTTCTTCTTGGTTTACTTCGTGGTTTGTTATGTTGTGGGCCAGTTGAGGTTGATAAGTTGGTGAACGACCCACTTCATCAACCTCTCTTAGTTTAAATGATTCTCAAAATGTACAGATCGTTTGGGATTGTTGGGACTCCTGTACCTGACCGGATACTGATTTCTGTCCCTGCGGTCACTTTGACGGTAAGTTTGTCTATCCGTCCATCCTTCATTGTTCTCTTTGTACTGCCTCTGAGGTGAATATCTTCTTTCGCATCTATTGAAATTATTTTCAAAACGATCAACTTGTGTGCTTCGTTTGTCGTCCACTGGTCGAGGTGTAGGTTATCTGTACCGTCTTCGATCTGGTGATCTCTGGTCTCTGTAGTATTGTCTCTCCGATTGAGGGCGCCATTCAGGAGTTCGGTTACAGTATCTATAACGAGGGGGTGGTGATCACTAGGGGGTGGTCACTAGCATCAAATCTACGACAGTGCTTCAGTTCAAAATTAAAATTAATAGATTGTACAACTGACTCCCGTAAAGTTTGCATCCCTAGTGAACCTCTGCATTCGTTTTTTGCCGTAACTTTACCTCTACAAAACGATAAATAATAACGAACTTCGACTGTTCACAAATACAAAAGTACAAATAATACGTTTTCTTCACATGACGAAACAAACGTCTAAATATAGAAATAATAAACGAATTGATGACCTCAAAAAGTGACTGATCATACTCAAAACATTCAAACCTTGTGACACAACGGGGTCACAACTTACAATTACCAACCAAAATGCAGTAAATGCAGTGTATACTTGTAACGTAAACCTGGTTAAAACTTTCACGTGACTTTTCCGTACAAATTCAGAACTAATAAAACAATCTTCTGAATACCATATTTCATTGATTTCACAATGCATCAATTTTTGTGAAAGACGGAATTAATGTAGCGAAGTTACTTGCATTAGTGTATTTTTGGAATTTATTTGTATTGTTATTTTGTATTGTGTGAATTGTTATTCTTGCATCATTGTGTTACACCTGTAGTGGAGTGAGTGCGTTAAATGTTTGTACCTAAATGTGTGTTTGTTATGTTAATTTAAGTTGCACTTTTGTTTATAGATGACAAGAGTCGAGTCAGTCTTTGGTCGGTCCTGGGAGACGAATACATGGTTTGCTCTGCACGGAACCTCCTGCATGTGAAAGTTCTCTCTTTTTTCGAGTTTCTTTCTCAAATCTTTAAGGCCCGCAAAACCAAGGCTCGGCCCACGTTACATTAACGATATATTACATTCGAATGAGAAAAAAAAAACTTTCTGCAATATTATATGCGTCAAATATACTCAAAATACATGCAATAATTACAACATTCTTTGAAAAATATTTATCGGGTTCCTTTCTTCTTGTAGCTGTTTAACCCGAAGAGTGAATCTGAGCTGGGCTTCCTTTTGAATGCGACCATAGAGAACTCAACTACTTCAAAACTACAGTATGTAAGCCTACTGCTGGATGCATTTACGCTAACAAAATCAGACACCTACACAGTGAATAACAGAAGAGTAGTACATAGTTACCATTGATCCCGAATTCTTTAAAATCCAAAAGGTCGACTTTAGCGGTTACTCAAAAATCCACTAGGAAATATATGTCGCGGACTGAAACTGTACCCAACAAGAAATAATTTTAATCATCCTTCGAGAAAAGAATAAGACAAGCACTAAGAAAACACAAATAAAGGTTAATTTCTGCTTCGAATTCCGTACACTTGAATTGGTCGCTCGTTTGGATAAAAAGTATTACATCCGAGTCGAAGAATCTGAATATGATTTTAGTAATATTCGATATGAAATCCACGACGAATGGTTTGAATACCCTTCGTCAAAATGTAAAAAACTTCTCCGTTTTCCACAGAAAAAAAAAGAATTATTCAATAACTGAAAATTTCCCATGTTAATCAAACAACTCGAAAAGTGTAGTAATCTGTCGTAAATCTAAAATTATAACTGGCATTGGTATATTCGGCCTCCTGCATTTGCTCTCGGGGTAGTCCTTAAAGGACATTACGTCATGAAAATTCGGTTACACGTCAGCATTAACATCAATTTATTACAGCATCAACAACTCGTAACGGCCTCCTTCCTTTCATTTAAAGTGAAAGTTTTCTCTCTTTAATGAAGTTGATTGGCCTGATCGGCAAGGACGGTAAATCCTTTTGCGTTCAAATTATAAAGCAAGATGTATTTCAGCCGAGGTGGTTACGTATGAATATTCATTGCCAACAGGATGACTTAAATGACAATTATCGTAAGTCAAGTAAATGAATTCTCAAATATAAAAATCTGCAAACGCCGATGAATAGATTTTCAACATAGCACAGGGTAATTAAATGTTCAAATAGCCAATGTAAATAGATGAAATAATCTGCGGAACCTTCAAGGTAGCATTGTTGGAACTAAGTTAGGGCGTTGTTTGTCACGTGACAGTCTTTAGCGCCAAAACACCTCTGAACGTGTATCGGTAAAGTTACTTGAAAATCTAATAAAATTATAGGACGTTGAGAATACTTTTAAACTTACGTTCCAAACTATTATTCCTTTCCGCCTTGATTAAATGTAGATTGGACCTCAATAAAACTTCCAAAGTGTTTTTGTTGCAAAAAAGAAGGTATCTGTCCGGTGTCCGGTTGATGAATTACCCGTGCTCAACTAGTCAAACGTAACTGAAGGTCCATGCAAGGTTGAAATTGACGTGAATTTCGAAAACTTCTTCTGAGGCGATAAATAAATTAGTAGTAAATTGAAGATTGAAAAATTACAGTTCTACGAACATCGCTCCACCATTTATAACGTGCCGGCATATTAAGAAAGGATGAAAGTCAGGGAAAACTCTTAAGCAAAGATCGAGTTAACACGGGAAGAAATAAGGCACAGACATCGTACGTGTTACCTTGTGTTCTCTTCTCAGGCTCGGGCGGTTCTTCCGCGTACATAGAAATTCTTTACGAACTGAAACTACAGGTGTAACATAAACTAAACATAGCGTAAGGGATTTTAACATTCAAATTAGGGTGAAAAGCTACAGCTGGAACATAATGAGTAGACTTTGAGGATCAGCCGCTTTTAATTGTTAAACATTCACCTTAACTTGAAGTAGTGACCTTGGCATCCCAGTTCACGAGTAGCTACCAAATTACACGCGATCCCCAAGAACCACATAGCTGAATTCACACCCCTCTCGTTCATGTCCAGATCTCTCTATATTCATCATAACGGTGCGGCCTAACGTTAGGCCTCAAAATAAGGCGTTTCCTAATCGGGCAATCATTCACAGTTCAGCCAATCATTCAAGGGTCGGACATTCATTCACAGGTCGGGCACTCAATAACACATCACGGGTAATCATTCACACAAGTCGGGCATTCATTTTACCGGCGAGCAATATCGGTCATTCATTAGTAGGAACATCATCGTTGTCGATATACTGCACTGCGTAAACGCTTCCACACGATTTAGGACGAGACGTCCTGTACATTAATGTGCGTACAGTATCGTTTTGTACTTAGTTTCTTTGTACACAAAGTACTGTTTTGGGCTCTCAAATGATAACGACAACAACTGGAGTCTCGACGTCCTGTAAAGCTTAACGTGAATAGTATTCTTTTGAACGTATATTTTTACACAAAGTACTGTTTTGGGCCCTCCAGTGATAACGAAAACAACTCGGAAATACACCTTTTCTTCAGCACTATTCAAACTATCTATATGAAACGTTTAGCACATTTAGTGCACAATTGAACGAAAAGAAAGAAGGGAATTTTACGTTTTCAGACAAAACTCTCTCGCGAGGTGAAATAACGTTCATATTTTTCGAAAATGGTTGCATCATTACATCACCTTCTCGCCAGCCAAATTTCAGTCAAATCTATGAAGAATGGCGAATTGCCACGCATTTAAACACGACGTCGAAAAGTGACAGACATTACCTACGATAGCGTATAGCTCAGCTGAGCTAAAAAGCGAATCAATGACCCCAGCTAACGTGACCTTCCACACACTGAGCAGGGAGCTGTTAGGAAGGAGACCCAGAATTCTACACACACTTTGAAGTAATAGACCGATTCGGTATGACGTCACGCCAGGGCGTTGCCGTGGCGATGAACTCCGCTTGGTGAAAACAAAACGTCGCAAAACTAGTACTGTACGTGTCCTGTCACGGTGTATATAGTCTAACGTAAGACTTGCAGTTGTAAAAAAGTTAGACACTCATCGTAAATATTTGAAAGCATTTTATATAGACTAGACTTTACCTTTTGCTCTAGACAACTGATTTGTGTCAGTAAAGCATTTTTCTCTTTTTGCAGGAAGACTACCTCATTTAAAAGTTGTGTCACTGAATAAGCACCATTTCTTCATGCAGATCTAGGCATTTCATGGGGAGTAGTGTACGTCTTCCTGACCTTGTCCTGAGGTAGAAGGAACTTGTCCATCAGCTTTCTATTTCGTATTTGCATTTACCAATTCTTTTGAAGCATTAGTACTTCTTTTGCGGGCACTATGATTATGAAACCTTTGGATTTTGTCTGTGCGCTTCTGTCATCAGCTGGCTTATGTCTGAATACAAAAGGCAACAAATAAGTCAGGGTCTGGATCTAAGGAAGGCTTGCCTAAAAGTGAAAATGCACTATATTAGTATAGGATTCCCTGTCTGCAGGGGCGGTGCCAGGGTATTTTGAAACGGGGAGGGGGAAGCATGAGGTTAATTATCGTCGTCCTGGGGAGGGGGTATCCCCGTCCACTTTGAAATATTTTTCAACTACCAGGTAACCTTTATAGACGCAATCTGGTGCAATATTTTGCATCTTTTGAAGCCATATTTTTCCTGAGAAATCCTAGTTTCCACATAAGATACTACCCAAAACAGAGGGCAAAATTGGTCAATTTCGGGATCGAAAAAAAATTATTTTTCTTAGTCCCACATGTACCTGAATGCCTTCTTGTTTTCTAAATTGCTAGAAAAATATATCAGATATAGGGCCCTAGGCCTACCCCACCCCTCCTCTTCTCTTCTTATCTTTCGCTTCCTCCTTTCTTCTCTTTCGGTTTTTCCTTTTCATCTTTTCCTCTTCTTTTTTCTTCTCTTTTCCCCTTTTCTTGCAAATGATAGTGGACCATCGCCCTCTGCCCCCTTTGGTGCCTCCCCTGCCTGTCTGTGATTTTATTTTTGCAGATGATATGATGACAGTACAGTGACACTCGGATGACGTAGCACGATGAGATGGCGATAAAGACGGTAATGATAAGGACGATGACGTTTTGTGCTGCAAACACAATTTACAGCTTGAGAGAGACCATCTTGTAGCTAGAAAAGGTATTGAAGGGGAGGGGGAAGATAGCTTCCAAGGGGGAAATTATTTTAAGGGAGAAAGATGATAAGTTGTATTTGGGCAATCATTACTTTGTAATTTAATGGTGGCATTTTATTCGAGAGGAGTACTTGCTGCCTCCCTTGTCTATACGGGTATGGAGAAAGGAGGGGTGGGGTGGGGGTGGGGGTGGGGGAGGAGATGTTCAGATGAATCAAGGGAAAGGTAATTTTGTGCTCAAAAATGCAAAGGGAGAGCTCTAGAGGGAAAGAATATTTTATAAGGGTACCCACTGCCCTCCCCATCCCATTCCCTCCCCCATGTAAATACAGACCAAGATCGAGAGGTATCTTCATGCACTGTCTCCTTACCCCCCAAGTAGCCTATGCATGACGTGAGAGAACCTGTCGTGCAATAATACTCTGTTATTTAACTAACTAGTTACGTTAAACATCCCCGCAGTTATGTTCAATGAAATAATCGCAGCAAACACATAGGCGTATTTCCTCCAGCTGGTGACCATACACTTACGTAGTTTCATAGTATGCACCCAGCGCTTTCAGATTTTTTTTGTGCAACCTACGGCGACACAACTTCCCTGCATTTTGGTAATTTCGGCGATTTCAAACAAAAACTAGAAATAGGTTACTTACTTGTTTATGGAAGTGATTACTATGTGTGGAATTTTCACTTCACTAAATTATTGAACTGAAAAAGAAATCACTTTACAACAGATCACTTTAACAGAACTGTATTATTTCAAAGAATCAGACTACAAGGTTACTAACACACTATGTCTGGTGCAGGGTACAATGCAGTGCAGTATGAAAACTGTTCACAATATCAGTTCAAATTGGCCCACTGAGGAAAATGATCTTGCCAAATTACTAGTATTTAGGCCCAGTCCATGATGGTTTAATCACTCAGATGCCTCGTTCCTTGTCCAGGCTGCAACAATATCACTGCGTTATAGGCCTAGGCCTTAAAATACAAATCTCTTACATTACTACAAAAACTTCAAAAAGGGTGATGTAATGACAACCGCACTCTCGGCTGAAGACCATGGCCCTACGGGACTGTGTTTCTCAGCCTAGGGAGGGCGGTGAGCAGTTTGCCCGACTCTAGAGTCTGGAATATAGAATTTAATTGTCCAGTTTTCCGCCCGACTGAGACAAAGTATCTGCCCGATTTAGTCAGGTCATTCAGGTGATTGACATTTAGGGGCGACCGCCCCAGCCACCTCCCCCTGGCCCGCACGGCCATGCTGCCGACATTTTCAAAAAATCCTTGTAGGCCACTAATTGTCTCTGCATGTAGGCCTATATACAATGAGAGTAAGGCCAACACAATGTGTATGGTATCCTTTTTGACTGAAGAAGGCTAAGTCCTAACAATTAATAGGCCTGAGTTGGTTTCAGTTGTTTATTTCTGTGTCAGTTACTCAAGGGTGGCGCCAGCGGGGGGGCCAGGGGGGCCATGGCCCCCCGTCGGGGAAGGCTGGCCCCCCCCCCCCCGTCGGGGAAATTTTTCGGTTTAGTCGGGGAGCTGTTATGTATACGATAAAATATGTAGTCCCCGACAACGCCCAGTCACCCCGACGATTTACTTAATTTTGGTCTAAATTAGGGCAAATTCTTCAATAAAAACCCCAAATTTTCCAATTTTCTTCTTCAAAGCCCCATTTTTCAAATTTTCCATGGAAATTGCCGGCAATTTTTTCAAATTTTCTCCAAAAAGAGCCTAAAATTTTCGGCGCGCTTCGTGCGCCAAAATTTTCCTTCAAACATCGTTGCGGCACTTTATTTCCTTCGTTGAGACTTTGGGTTGCTGGCCCCCCCGTCGGGGAGCTTGGCCCCCCTGTCGGGGAAATCCTGGCGCCACCCCTGCAGTTATTGCAGGTGGTTGATAACATAAATTATGCATGCCGCTGAAATGGCTTGTTTTCGATAAACGCGGCTGTGATTATGGAACAAGATATAGGAACGTTCCTATATCTTGCTCTATGGCTGTGATACGGTAGTACTCTATGGCTGTGTGATAAGGAAGTACGAAGAAACAACCTGCTGTTTCGACAAACACAGCTGTCATACGTACACAGAACTCTGTGCTGTGTAGTTGGTAGCCTTCGGAGCAGACTCTGTAGCAGATTCCAGAAGATGGCGCTCTCTCAGAAATCATAATACACCCTGTATATATATTCTATACAGAGTCTGCAAACCTTCGTCCAGTTTTCTTTTACACGAATCCCCAAAATGCGGGATAAATTATTATTCATAAGAAGGTCACATGGTGTTCACGGTACTAACTATTCATATCTATCAACGGCCTGAGACGACGCACATACGAATACTTCTGAAGATACGGTGACATCTTAAAAAGGTACGTAATTATCATGTATGGGATACACATCGAGCTAATCCTTGCAGTGAAAAGTCAAGCCTAACGTTAGGCGGAGGATCTTGTCCCAGATCTTGCCGGTTTGTACAAACTGGCCTGTCTATAGGCCCTCGCATGGCCGCAAGACGACAACGTTCCTTGCTAGCTGTATATGTATACATGTACACGGTAGCAGCTAAGCCAGTAACTATACAGTAATAGCCGTGCTGCACTGCATAACGTGTATACAAGTGAAAAGACTTGTCTGCTGTAGCGGAGCAACCGATCGCTCATGTTGACTCCACCCCTTACCAACGTTGATGACGTGTGCATTAATTAACATGAAGTTATTTTTGTCTCGGAAATGAGATTGGCTAGAAAGTTGGCAGGCTATTGTATTGTATTAAACTTCGTCTGTGTACTGTACATTAACATTAGGTAAGCAAATATTAAGAATTGTAACTCGTAGCTGATAAAACTCGACAATAGCCTGCTTAGAGCAGGCTATGTAGTTGGACGTACGAAGGAACCACTGTTTGCGCAGTATATAATTGTGTTGTTTCATGCCAAGCTAACGTATCCTACGAAAAGACGATACCATTAACCTACAACATTCATGCGTTTTTAAAATGAATTATTCTATATTTCCTCCTTATTTAGTGAAAAATCCTTTATTCCGAGTGTACTCGCCTCGTTCTGATCTACAATTTGTCACAAATGTATGATGCAAACAACATGCCTAATACTGAAGAACTTTCTCCGAAAACCCGGGACAAAGAAACTGTCACGTGACCTGAACCTGGATAATAGCAATATGTTTATGAAACTTCGCTTCCATAAACATAAATATGCAGCGCTCTACCCACTTGCTTACATGCTTTCTGCAGTAAGATAGTCGGCAACCATGGCTTGTTTTTACTAAGTTCGTGTTGCTATGCGCGGTTGCTATGCTCTGCCGAATCGGTCTATGATCGTTTCCGATGGGTAATCTTTCTTTTCTCCTTAAATGTCTATTACAATAACCAGGATCAACAGGATTAGTTTAGTAACCTATTGGTAAATGAAAATGAATAGTTCTACTCCTTACATTGAACATTTAACTTTTCGTTGCCAGTTGTCACACAAACATATAAAATTTTACTTTTGTCATCATTAGTCGCAATAAATACCATTTCGTTAACCTTTATTGAAGACTTTCCATACAACTTACATTTCGAGTATGTTTCTAGGTGATAAGGAAAATTGCTTAACTTGAGAAAAATGATTAAGGCTTGAACAATGCTTAAAGACGGATTTGCATCACCTCAAGTATGACTTTTAGTTGGGGGTACGATAAAGTCTCAGCTGATGACTACTCTTTGATTGACATCAGAGTTACAAAATTCAAAAGATGCAGAACAGCTTATATTACACAGCGTGCACAGAGAATGTTTTGATTACACATGGGGTCTTTTATGCTTACCAGGATGTGGCCTTGAGCAGTGAACTATGTTTGTGTCTGCACAAGGAGAAGCAGTAAAGACAACTATGGGCGGGGCTTACCACTAAGTAGAAGTCATACTTAGTTGTGGGTTCCTGTACATATTGTATAGGGCTTCCATACATATTATACAAACACAGCGTTTGAAAGCAGGATATGCAGGAGGGCTTGTGTTGTTTTGACTGGAAATGAAAGGTAGTATACACCTTAACTAATAAAACTGATTTGGAGTGTAAGTTTTTCTGAGAAATTCCAAAAAATGCAATCATTTTTGCTCCAGAGGGTGGGACTATTTTCCTACAGACTTTAGAAATTTTCTTTTTGGGCGAAAATAGGTAAAATTAGGGCATTTTTAAAGGTGAAAATTGCAAATAGCTTAGGGAAGCAGCTATCTTTAGCCCCAGGCCTTTCAGACTGTTTTAGATGTATTGAGGCATAGGAAAAAGGTAATGCTGGGTAGTTAGGACATAGCTTGCTCCTACAGGGGCTTTTGTGGCCCTAGCTACCATGACTTTTGACCAGACTTTGCCAAAATGTGAGTATAAGCAAGTATTATTGCATAGTTTAGACAATTGTTTTCCTACATAGACCCCTTAAAATCATTTCATTAACATGATCTTTTTGTCCTTTTTCTTTTGGTACTTAAATCAAGCCTGTACCATGAAGGAAGCAGAGATAACAGTTCGGGGGGGGGGGGGTTGTCGCTCCGGGTCCCTAACTGGAACCCGCTCGTGTGAAAGGGTGACATATCCACATACCAAGTATAAAGGGTATTCGATGATTTTAATTTGAGATATCCTGTTCGGAATCTAGACGCATGCAAGTATCGTACAAACCTACCTGCCTGTACCTGTACTGCCTGCACCGTATCCCTGCCTCCCAGCATTATGTACCTGCCTCCCTGCTTCCCTGCTTCCGTATTTGAAGAGAAGGAACCTGTAGTCTAATGTTATCTTTCACACGCACCTACGTAAGTTGTACATAGCAACTGCGCGAGGACTTCTTCGCAAAGTACCAAATGAGGTAGGGCGACTAGCTTGTTGGCCTATATGAGCTGCGAACAGCTGCCACTGTGGTTTTTGAGGTCTAAATCGGCGAGGCATACAAGCGCTAATTTCGTCATTTCTGCATCAAATTCTTTCAATTTCACTCTTTTGCAAGTACATTGTCGGCCCACTACCTTAAAAAAATCTATGGCACTTCTCATTACGCCAAAACAATTATTCCTCTGAAAATTTCTTCCCTTCTCTGACTCATTTGTTTTCTAGCATAAAAAAGTGTAATGTGAGATCTCGAAATGAGGCCCATTAGTCCCAGGAAGAGGACACAGAACGATCAGTGATTTCTGTTAGATCGACCTGGAATGCTGCCTCCATGTCTGCCCTGCCTGTCCCGTCTGCCCTGTCCACCCTGCCTCCCTGCTCTCTGTCCTGCCTTGACTCACTTGTCTCCCTCACCCCAAAATTAAGTTTTTTTTTTAAACTAAAGGTTAAAATATTGCAATAAATCGGACCAAGCATGACTTTGAAACGTAAAATAGTGGGAGTAAGGTTACAATAATGCATTAAGAAGCTAAAAAAGTTGCCCCTTTAAAGACAAAAAAATGCAATGAAGGATCTACTAGCGAGAACAAAATTCAAAATAGTGACTTTTTCAAATTCAAACTAATGAGGTCAAAGGGAATGAAATGATATTAAAAGTCGAATAATGATAGTCCAGGCCGAAATGTAACCTTTTTGGAGTTTGATTTTTTTGGTTATATTTGGTAAAAGTTTGATTTGATGTAGAGTAGACATCAGACAATCAGAAAAGTATGTGCTCCATTTTTTTCATGTGCGGGGGGGGGGGGGGTACAGTAGCTAGCAACTTCAAAATGACTGCCATTTTGATCATTTTGGCTGACTTAGCTCAAAAAGGGTTTTTTCTCCAACTTATTTCGGGAGTTACAAAAAAGAAAAAGTGTCTTGAAAGGGACTGGACCTCCGTCCAATGGATCTTGGATCTTGAAAATTCTTGGGAAATTTTGCTTTTTAACTCTCTGGTGCCCCCTAGACAACGATCTTGGGGGACTTCTCGGGAAATTTTGCTTTTTGACCTCTGATGACCCCAGATGACAATCTTGGGAATTGTTGGGAAATTTTGCTTTTTGACCTCTGAAAACCCCATATAACAATCTTTCAAATTCTTGGGAAATGTGGCTTTTTGACCTCCGGTGACCCAGATGACCATTTTGGGAAATCTTGCTTTTTGACCTCTGGTTACCCCAGATGACCTTTGACCTCCAAAAACAAAAGGGTTCTTCCTCTCAACATAACAAATCTATATACCAAATTTGAAAAGTGTCTGTCATTGCCATCTTGAGATATCGTGATTACAAGCAATTTACAAGGTTTTCGCAGTTCAAACATGCCAAGATGATTCCACAGAACTGACAGTCGTGAGAGTCGGCAATGAATAGGGAAAGTTTGGCAACGAACTGGGAGATATGCCCTTCAATACCACTTTATTTTATGGACTTCCTCAAGGTTGACTGGTAGTGGCCATATTATGAGACAGGGTTTTCTTCAAAAGTACACATTTATCAACAATATTATTTTAAAAATCAGATTTTATGGAAAATTTACACCTTCCCCGATGTGATTTTTATCAAATCCAAGCCCCCAGAACGTTAAAAAAATCACAATAGCTTGACAGATGAGCGACAGCTGTTCGACAGCTATTAAACTTACTCCCTGCCGTCAAGAGAGTTAGCACCACAGAATTCTGTGGTAAGCAACGACTTGGTAAATAAAATGGAATAATTGTATAAAACGATCTGTAAGGTAAATAAAACTCAGTCAAGTGAGGGAGTGGGTGCAGCTAGGGAACACCTCGTTTATGAGCTCTGCTTTATGACTAGACAGATTTTAGGATGACGGGTATTTTTTACGGGATTGTACGACTGTGTCTTCTGTGGGATCAACTTCTCATGAACTCCAGTGACCTCAAATGACCTTTGACTTCTCCCCCCAAACAATAAGGCTCTTTCCCTCAACATGACAAATACATGTACTAAATATGAAAAGTGTCGGTCATTCCAAACTCGAGATGTCGCGATTACATGGTGTTTTGTCTTTCACCTCTGGTGAACTCAGATGACCTTTTGACCGCCACCAAAACAGTAGGTTCTTCCGCTTAACATGACAAATTATACCAAATATGAAAAGCGTCGGTCATTCCTACTTTGAGATATCGCGATTACAAAGAGCGTCACAAACACACATACACACACACACACACACACGACATCACCATCGCATAGATTCCTTGCCTGCCTTCGGCAAGGATTCAAAACAACCCCTCCAAAATAGCGCCCTCACTTCTAGGGTCGCACGAGTGTGACCCACATACCGTAGTTGTAATAGACGAGTTGGGAAATTAGATTTTGCTGTACCATGCCATACCACAGATCAAGTCTAAGGACATTTTCTCCCGGATACAAAGGCTTCGAGCGGTTGTGTTTTTGTCTTTCCCATGTCTTCCACAATTCACGGTCATGCTGACTAACCTTTTCAGTCCAAGTTAAGGAGATTAACTTCTAAAAGAACTTTACACCTACCGAAATTCTCTGTGACCAGTACTTGAATTCTACAGAACGATACTTTTAAACTCGAAAATTGTAGGGTGATCATACAAAATGTCTATCTTGCACATGCAGTCTCTGTTGTGGTACATTTTCCTTCCCAGCATGCGTTGTACATCGCAGTTTCCCAACTCGTCTATTATGTTAAACCAGGGAGCTGCCACTCTAGTTAGAGTGGCAGCTTCCTGGTTAAACAACATGGTTGACGGTTATAGCCTTTACTGAACGGACGGCTGCATTCCACACCAACCCAAACCTGAATGCCATCATCGTTATAACCAGGCCACCCCACATACAGATATTAGCCCAACAGTAACCAGTAAAGTTGGCAATAACTTTCCTTTACATCAATACATATCAATACATCAGACTGATTCACCCATGCAAAGAGATTTGCCGAAATAACGGATAAACGATAATGAACAAAATCAAGAACAGTGTTTGGCCTACACAATACACATACTAACAATAACACCATGTTGAGAGCTGACCACGAAAATACACAGTCGAAAGTTTATGAACGATAATACGACTTTATGAGCCAATCCTTAAAACCCTAAAGGCACAAAAACATTGATGGACTTACCAACTGTTTAGTTGCCAAGGGAACAAGGTATAACTAGGTGAAAAATTGGTAACAACTCGGAACAGTCTTTAGGTAGCTTCGTGTAATAATTGCGAACGTGATATGCTAAATCTCGTGGCGCTATACAGTTTGTCCTATGCCTATACTGTTGCACTCAGTGACTAATGGAGACCCAAATATTGGGAGAAATTGTGCATTTCACATACGCGCCGTTTTATTCGGTGATCTGCGTACAAAAACGAGATCAAGCTAGATATCTTATGACCGTTATTAGGTGGATATGCACGGAGGTATTCTAGCCAAAAACGCTTCAGGAAATTAAAAGTACATCACCAACCTATGAGGGATTTCACAGCACGAGGGGATCATAAAAAATAATCTAATGTCTAATATCATGAGTAGCCTATGGTAAAATCTGTAGTATGATGTGAAAGATTGGATGTCCGTGTTTGCCGTTTCACATTTCTTCTTAACGCCCTTCGCTCTCATCCGTTATCGGTAGATGTGAATGTTGATACATTTACAAAGAATAAAGACCATTCTGAGACATACTTGTCAGTCCAAGACCGTTTGGTTATTTCAACCTACCTAAACTCTAACTCCAATATTCTACTCTGATCGCCAGTGGCGTCGCCAAGGGGGGGGGCACGTGCCCCCTGGAAAACCTTGTGCCCCCGTGTGCCCCCCACCCCCAACTGAGATTTTGAAAAAATATAGATCTCCTGTAAGTTCTGTAGTCAGAATATTTGACTACCATGTTTCATATGATTTGATTCTTCTTAGGACAAGAAAAGGCAGCAATTTGTATTTTTTTCGAATAAAAAAATCGCCCATCTCATAAAACACATGGTGTTCTCTGTGTTGGAGGCTGAGCATCGGTCTAGGTAATCAATCCATAATCCTTGCCGCCTCAACAGGTGTGAATATACGTCTTGATAAAGTGTAGCGGAAATGTCTGCCTCTCGGATTCATTGACCAAAACAGTGAATGGTGTTGTTTCGTACGAGCCATGGAACTTGCCATTGAGAATTGTAATGCAAGCTCAGTGCCAGCAATTTCAATGAGACTTTTCTGCATTTTCTCCTTCTAAAAAACAATTCAAATAAATTTTAAAAGGGAAATATATGATACAAAATTCTGTGATCCCTTTAATCCCGTCAAGACTCCAATCACTCAGTTTGTGGATCATGAAAATTTCGCGTTAATTGAAAAGTCCACAATGGAACGAATACTTGATCGTTGATTCGGCAATTACACATGCACGTTTTTTCACTTTCATGAGAATTTCTCAATCCATGCATAATTTTTTTTTTAGTTCCTAAAAATTCGTTATTTTTTGACACAAATTTTACTTCAAAAAGGTAGCGTATGTGGCACCAGATTGCATCTAAGAACACCTAATTTTTCAAAAATTTTCAAAGGGGAGGGGGACACCCCCTCCCCTTACACCCCTCCCCCAGCCCGGCGTTTACACAACATACTGCATACGCCACTATATATTTGTGCCCCTCATCGAACTGTTGTGCCCCCCTTGTGCCCCCCCGAATGAAAAGTCCGGTGACGCCACTGCTGATCGCATAAATGCTCTTTTGACAGCATTGCCATTTGGTAGTTACCACAGAGCTCCCCGTTCGTCTTCTGCTGGACCTCTATCATAATGCTGATTAGTCCTCAACCCGTTTTTGTTATACCTATTCTCTCCTTCTACTCGTTCCCCATTGGAAGCTGTTGGCCTTATTTCTCGTTCAAAATTAGTGCAAGTTCGATTTGCTAAAGCTAAAGATTGTAATTTCAGATCTCAAAATTTCCGCTTATGTACAATATTCAGCAATTATTATAGTTGTTCAAACGTTAATATATCACTTATTTGTTGTTGTTAAACTTTCAGAAACGTCTCAGTGATCTTATTGGACCCTTTGTGTTTATTTTCCCGAAGTATTTGAATTTCTTTTCATCTTACGGCCTTAAAGGCTTGAGGAAGAATCCGGGGTTGCAACTAGAGGGGGAGTAAGGGACGACATTTTGTTCCTGGCCCCGACGTTGTGACAGACCCCCAAATTGTTGTTTGACCCTCTGAACTCGTGACCTTTGTCCTCAGGAGGTCAAATGTCAAGTTGTGTCAAGAGGGCTTCAATAAGAAATCTATGTCACAAAATCAGGGTCATTTATTGTTTTATTCTGGTTTTGTAGCCAGATTTGTAAAATTGCCTTTTCGACATTTTATGACCTTTAACCTCTGACCTTTGACCTATCACTAACGTTAATGGAGGCACAAGTCCCAAGGACTATGCATCTACCCACCAAGTTTGGGCTCAACCGTGTTGTTAGCTTAGGAGGAGTTTGCGACACGCTTTTGAACTTGTGGATGTCATTTGATCATTTGAGCCTTTGATCCAAATTTTAGGCATGTTTGGTCACATGACCAGAAAACAGGAACTTCATCACTCTTTTCTGTCCCACCCCTGAGTAGCGTTTATAAAGCCTCAAATTTCCCTAACATCCATTTCCATGGTTACGGTTGCTATGGAGATTGGCAGAGGTAAACGTGTGCACTTTTCAGCAGTAAACGAAGCACAATATCTCATCCCTCACATACTACGTATGTAGGGGTGAGATAACAACATTTTTACATCACGTCTTAACTCGGCACAGCCACGGAACAGTCCAGTCAGAAAAGAGTAGTATATAGGCCAGTTGTAGTTCAGGCAAAAGTTTTCTGTAAGAACTAGGCCTGAGTCCTCCAGGATATTTTTAACTTTACTCTTATCTAAGGCGCACAAAGTCAAACGTCGTATGGTATGCTTTTAAGAGCTAAGCAGAATGCGTTTCTGCTTCTGAACTGAGAATGCTTTTGAAGTGACAACTTATGCTTGCTGAGTCTGCAGCGCACTGTCCATAATGACGTTTAATCATACGCTATTTCTGTGTCTTCTTTCTGCGCAGGATTTTCTACTCTACCTATGTGCAGAGTGATAAGTAGGGGAACTGAGTTTTTGTTACTTATCAGGTTATAGGTGCCATATATGGTGCACTCGGTCGGCCTACTGCATTCTCTGTCTTCCCATATTTGAGAGTTTTATGAGGCAAATGCGGTTTAAAATGGCAGCGAGGCATTTTAGGAGAAGCTGTACGTGAACCACACTTAAAGTACCATATACATTTGACTTTAGATCATTTGAAGTTCGCTCCCCTTCAAATGGTGAACATACATTTTTGGTAGTACTTTGTACAGAGGTGGCGCTAGGATTTGTCCGACGGGGGAAGACTCCCCGAAGGGGGAAGGGGGCAGCGATCTGAAGGCCCGATCCCCGATGCCGTCACACGGTTCATTGGGGGATTTAAAGAAAACCTATGTTCCATACCATGCCATTGCGGGGCATATATTGCATAAAATTTGTATATACTACAGGAATATAGTTTCCCGCTGATTTAATGTTTTTCCCGGAATCTAAACTGTGAAATTGCAAAGGGCGAGGAGCGCGCGATTTTTTTTTTGGGGGGGGGGGGTGAGCCTACACTAAAAAGAATCTGTACTTATTTAAAGCTTATATAGGTCAATTGTCCAGGCAGTTGGGCCCTATCGGGCACTACTTACATTGTGCTTCCCTCCTCGAGCTTCTAGCCGTACGCACCACAGACACAAAAGTACATTTAACTATGTGCAGCGAAATGAGATGAAATTCCCGACACTTACATAATCCACATATTCTACTTCTTTAGTTACTTGAAAAGGTGTAAAGGGCTTGTGCTATATTTAGCTATGAATAACGGAACTGAGGAAGAGTGGGTAAAGCGTACCAAAAATTTTGGCTTTTATCGCATAAATGACCCTTTTGAAAGCCAAAATAAGTAAACCGACCATGGGTGGCGACAGAATTTTCTCTTCGGGAAGCCGAGCCATGCCAGCGACCCCAAGTTCAGACAGTCTCTATGTCGAGGGGTGGTGAGAAGAAGATATGAAGGAGCCCTACTATCCCATGCCGTTGCAGGGAATATTTGCATAATATCACTTAATAATTCAAGAGCCGAGTTGCGCACTGATAGTGTTCTTTTGAATCTGAATAGTGAAATTGCAAAGCGCGCGAAGCCCACGAAATTTTTCGAAGGCTTACATAACAAACATGTAATTATGAAGAACAAAAAGAAAAAAAAAAGAAAAACAGTAGGAGATGTATTCCGTATCGGGGATAACATGCATTGTATCGAAACCACCTGGACTACCCGATGAAACAGCCAAACTTTGTTTCGTGAGTCGCTCATCAACTGACCGTACAGCATGACACACACAAGAGAGCACCAACTAGGCTTGGCGATATGAGATGAAATTAACGACCTCTACATAAACTGTGTAATCTGCCTACATGTTTCTTGGTAAGATGGATACAGGATTTGTGCTACCTAGTCATGTGGAATAAAACTATTAAAGAAACTCGAGTGACTCTACAGCGCGCGTAGCGCGCCGAAAATTTTGGTTTCCATTAGAGAAATTGTCCTCTTGTGAGCAAAAAACAGGTAAACTGTCGGGGCGACTATTCACCGTCGGAGACCGCAAACATTATCGTATCGACTTAAACTCCCCCACAAAACTGTAAAAATTCCCAGGCGGGGGGGGGGCAGCCTTCCCCGACGGGGGCCATGGCCCCCTGTCCCCCACATGGCGCCACCGCTGACTTTGGATTCTTATTATTTGTGAATTCACGTGTGACTTATGTTTATACAGAATTCTCAATGTGTACTTCATAACTTCATTCAATCCTTCAAACGAAATTTTCGGGGAAAACACCAGAATTTCACAAAAGTATTTAAATCTAGTATTTGCATTATCGAATTATGATAAGTAGTGGAGTGGTGTTGTGTAAAAGCTTTATTCCGATCCTCCTCGTTGGGTTCTCACCCCTTTCATAGCTATCCTTCCTGGATCTACGTCATGGCCTTTAATTAAGTGCTTCATTTTGATGCCCCTTCGACCTCTTGAGCTTTCAAATGGCAAAGTTCGAGCACTCATCTGTTTTGCAAGTTATCGGAGGATTAATTACTAGTTGGTGGGATTTTCACAATAAGTCACGAACTTTGCTTCTGAGAAAGTTGTACGGTAAAATGGTCACACTCTCCAGATTTATGGACTCCATTACGTCCTCGGTATTGATCTTATGATGGCATTGGAATCCAACACCAAAGGTACATCACTTTGAGTGATGCTGCAATCGACTAAACAGTGAAGGCTGATATCATTTTACAAAACATTCCTTTAGCTGTGGAATAAAGAATTCATTACAGTCTTGTAATGTACGACTTTGTACGACTTTTAAATAAAAATAAACATTTCGAGATCATTGATAAACAGCAATGTAGACAGGAGAGCAAAAATAGGAAACTGTGGATGGATGGATGGATGGATGGATGGATGGATGGATGGATGGATGGATGGATGGATGGATGGATGGATGGATGAAAACTGATGCTTGGACGTGAAAACTCGTGAGGGGAAGTGGGATAATAAGAGGGGACTGAAAGATGAATGGGCGGATCTAAGGATTAGTGCATGAATTTATGGAGGCTAAACCCGAGGATTAAGCACACAAGAACTTTCACTGATGATTGATGTTTATATATTCATTTATTCAAGGATTGCATAACATGGTTATAAAAATGTAGGTAGGAAAATAAAGATTCCAGTTAAGACGATAAATGTTGAAGGTATCTTAATATGTTGAATTTGAATCATTTCAACTGCATCTTCGTCGAAACATTCCGAAGAGGCGAATCATTTCAACTGCATCTTCGTCGTAACATTCCGAAGAGTATATTCGAAAAATGCAGACTTTGGATGGGTGGTTGGACCAATGGACGGAGAGATTTTTACTTTGGGACGGAAGTGCGACTTGACATATTGATGGGTGAGTAATTGGAGGAATGAACTTACGGACAGGTAAATGAACAATGGAAGTTCGAACAGAGGAAGTAGCAGACCAAATGTTTTTACAGTAGTGTGATCTAAACTTATCAAAAACACTTAGGCATTACATGTTACGGTCATGAAACAGTTTTTAGGATAATGTTTGTAGGTACTCAACTTAAGTTGTACTGGTTTGTGGTTCAACACCGTTCATTTATATCCAAGAACTACTGCTTTATAGTGATGCAGCATGTCATGGAGTACTATTATGAAAACATTTTATTCTAGTCTTATTCCAGTCACCCTTTTTTGCCCTTTCAGCCTCTCAGCGCTACTCTTCCAGGAACTACGCCGTCATACCTGTTGGGACTTCCGGTTGATACCCCCATCCACTGAGAAGGTTATATAGTTAAATGGTCTCACTCTTCACGATGTATTGCCTTACTTACGTGACCGGCACGG
Source organism: Holothuria leucospilota (assembly GCA_029531755.1). Lineage (NCBI taxonomy): Eukaryota > Metazoa > Echinodermata > Holothuroidea > Aspidochirotida > Holothuriidae > Holothuria > Holothuria leucospilota. Next base: position 56,859,391 of record CM055967.1, on the reverse strand, counting down.
ATAATGGCATTGTCAACCAATAACAATGGTACCGTGTTGCCTAACGTGATTTCGAAGAAAGAAGGTAAGTTCTATGTACGTTTGGAAGAACAAAAGAATTTATTCCAAAATACATCGTGAGTACTTAGCAGTTTTTAGTTTACATAGGCTACGAAGTCAAGAGTTTCAATCGATTACACTGTGAGGGACTCATAACTGGAACCAAAGCTGCGATCACATGAAGAAATGCCTCAACTTTGGAAACAAGGATTCAGTGTGGTCTACAATGCTAAGAGGTTTTGAAAATGTAAGTTCGTTTAAGTTTGTGTAGGTATAAAAACGGTAACGTTTAATTTAACCTTTTCGTGGAAATTCATTACGGTTCCCGTAATATATATTATTGAGCACCACTGTCTTGAACCACTCTGCACTGTTCGATACTACATCATAGCTAAAACACTAGTTGTCAAAGTCTGTTGTGTTGAATTCGTTTTGCGATGCAGTATTGACACAGATTCGGTAATCATAGTGAACATATGTCATACAATTTCCCATGGCAAGTGTTACCTAATGGAGTGAGAGTAATTTCACACTCAGACTTCAAGATAATTCAACTGATCGGCAACTGTTCAATCAATAGCGTGTAGAAATTTGTGCTACTTATAAATGAAAATTCATTTCTATAACTCATCATTTCGAAATTGAGACTTGCAGGATGGTGGACGTGTGAAGATGATACGGTGGATGGATGGATGGGTGAGGACGAGAGAGGATGTTTGGACAGATGGATAGAAGGATTTACGGATTAGTACATGCAGGGAGCTTAACTTCTTCCTGGTACATGGATCAAAAGAGTCTTATCCCAAAGATAGGGAAGTTCAAAATATTTATTGACTATTGATGTATATTTATCGACAGATTGATGTGTAAGTAAATGGAGAAATGGGTAGGACTTACGGATAGGATTCATGGACACAGGAGGCTTAAACCCAGGAAGTATGAAGCCAAATGTTTTACACTAGTGTGATCCTAATTTATAGAAAACATTTTGGTCTTGCAAGTTAAGGTCATGGAAAAGTATGCAGAGAACGAAGGGATAATTGTTATATAATTGTTAATCAATCAAAGATATTTTATTTTTTGGGGGAGGGGGTTAATGCAATTCTTTCAAAATCCGATTGATGATGTTTGGGTTATGCCATTGCAACGTACGGTATGACTCATACTTTGGCTTTATGTTGTGATACCTACAATTCGTTCTCAAAATGTTATTAGCTGAGGTCAGTCGTTGCGTTTTAAATTGTCCCAAAAGAGTTATTTTAGAACGAATGTTTATAACTCCTGAAAGGTAGGGCAGATGAAATCTTTAATTTTACAACACCCCTACTTGTACAATAGATGGGGCCAGGATGTGAGGGGAAACCTGATATTTATCACCACATTGCTAGATTCCGTTTTCTTCTGGTTCGAGTCACTTTGATGAACGTATACAAAGATCTATAGTCAGTTTATCCCTTAGGTTTGTCAAGTACGATCGCAACGTGCTGATACCAAATTTGCTTTTATTTTTAATCTTTCATTTTACATTTTTCAGGAAACGTTTTTGACGGAGAAGATTCTTATTTTTTATCCAAGTAACCGCAAAACATGTCTCTTCTTTTATCTAGATCTCTGACCTGGTGGATTCTTTCAACAACTTTTGTAGCCGTGGCTAACGTCACAATTTGTAAGTACAGTTAAGGGATTGCTTGTAACGAAGAAAAGACTACAGGAAACGCCATGACTGTAAGGAGTCCCATTCTGTGGAACAAAGTCGTGTTAGTAACAGGTCACGTTCACCTTCATGTGACTGAGTAGCTAGCTGGTTGCACTTTTGTTTAAAGATAATCGTAAAAACATTACAATTTGGTCCGGTTACCTCCTCGTTACAAATTGGTTGCAAATTACTTTTTCTGTACCAGTTGGTGGCACTTTGAGCAGTATCAATTCCAAAATATTTATTTCTTTATTGCCGTCACTATAAAATGAGATTTGTTAGGAGTAAATATCATGCGGCCTGGACTGTTTAACAGTTTTTACCCTTTCATTAAATGTCTGTTGTGAAATTATTAATTTGTTACTTTATTTATTCGCCCCCTGTGGGCTAGGGGTTGTAGAATATGCCCAGGGTATTTACTTGACACCATTTAACACATTTGTGTTGGTGTGTTAAATTTCATATAACTAACTTCATTTATTCATTCACACAACGAATCTTTGATATTTTTAATGCAAAACCATTTGTATTACCACAATTAAATGAAGCAATTAAATTAAAACCTCTCTCAAATTAGCAACTAAAAGTCCCTTTTCCAATAAAGACATTAAAGGTTTTCCAAATTCGTTTGGTCGATTTGAAAATTCATTTATTAACACCAACCCTTGATTATTAATTGTTAATTTTTAAATACCAGCAAAATAGGCCCATATTGATTCGTTAGACATTCTGTGCCGTGGCTGTTTCGATCGTAAAATAAACTTTGCCAGGGAGAATATTTTTCAAAACAATAATGAATCGTCATGCAGACAGTCCAATACAATACATTAAGACAAACACTCAGCTTCACTTTGTTCCCTTAAAAGACCCAGGGTCGTACTGGCAAAAGCGTAAGCTTCGTATGTACTTAGCGACAACTAGTAAATTTCAAGATTTCAACGAACAGCTGACTAAAGAATGCAAAAGAAAATTGGAACAGTTCACAGAGTGTGATGTGGGCAAAGTCTGTCAAGTAGGTAAACCTATGTTTAATAGCAGAATTCACTAATCAGGCGATGACTATGTATCCAGTCTTCCATTTGAACGATAACGTAATTGTCTCTGTATACTAGGCAGTGGGCTCTTATTGATCTGAAAGGCATTAAGTATTTATCTAGATTTAAAAGTCTGTGGATATGTACACGTCACACCTGTTTTCGATGTAAACATACATTAAATCAGCTAAAAATAGCCGTAATTCCTGCTAAAATCTACCAGATATTGATATTCTACAAGACAACATAATCTAGATTTTTACTTACGTCATGAATTATCGGGAGCTACGGTACTTGCAAATGAGGACCTGTGAGGGTTGTGTTAGCTTATCCTTTGTTCAATTAACCTTCATTCCAAGGACAGTTTAGTGATGATATGCCCTAAGATGTTTATTATGAAAGTAGCTATTTACTACGTCTTCAATAAAAAAAAAAACTAGAAATTAACTGGTAAGAAAAGAAGGCACTGTGCAATATAGTTCACACATGAACTTTTCATTTTTCATTTTTTGGTAAAAAGAGAGCAATGTGTCATGTAGGTACATTGATGACTGAATTAATAAATAGATTGACACCATTAAATTAATTCGGCTGATTTCTATGCCTCTCTTCTTTAGCACCGACATGTCCAGTGCCGTTGGAATACAATACGGATACGACTTACTATTACCGATATCTTGAAATTCCTCTTGTCACTAATCTGTTTGAGTTTGAGGCGAAGGCCAACAACGATGTCCACATCGCCCTTTCTCCCAGTCAAAGCAGTTCTGATCTGTATGAAATAGTAATCGGTGGATGGAGAAATACTCAATCCGTGATAAGACGTTGTAAACAGTGTGAAAACCAAGTCACAGTTTCAACAATTCATTACCTCAGTGCAAACGAGTATCGACGGTTCTGGATCACCTTCGACAGCAACGGAGCTGTAGCTGTAGGAAGGAACGACGAATCGACGCCATTCATGGAATGGACTGACCCTGCCCCCTTGGACGTGCAGTATTTAGGATACTCAACATGTTGTGGAAGTAGTGGAGAGTTCAGGTTCTGTGGTTTGAGTAAGTCAACTCACATCTTTTAAATTATTCATCTATAACGAGTAAAGTACTTGAGGTCAAATCTTTATTGTGAACGAAATGTTCGGGCCATGTCACAAAGATCGGTTGCATTTTGTGAAGATTTGATATTGAATGTACGTGCTCAGGGAAATTATTTTAGCCTTGTATTAAAATTTTTCCTTCATAAACTAATTTTTTTAAACGTTGAGTATATTCCGTCGCCCTGATAGAATATCTAGTTTGTTATTAATTGAATCGCTGTATTGATATCAAAATTATGAACTTAAAATATTTGATAAAAATATTATTTACGTATTGTAAATAGATAGGTAGCTTGACAGCTAGTAATTCAAGTAGTATTTCATGTGGTTCCTGACTGAATGATAATCTTGGTTATATTTGTATTCAAGTACATCTCTAAGTCCTGTGAAATTTTTTTAGTTCAAATAATCATTACTACCCAATATGTCTGAAAAATAAGCTTTACCCCATACACTTCATTCTAAAACTAGAAAGTTCGAAGGTTTTCTGCAAAGATGTACACAAAACTCTTTGAACGAAAACAAAATAAGGGAAGTGGCTCTGATGCTTGTCATGATTTAAAGTGGTTTTTCATTTTGGTTTTTGTAAACAGAGAGCAATGTGTCCTTTAGGTACATTGATGACTTGAATTAATGAGATTGATTGACACCATTCAATTAATTCGGCTCATTTCTATGCCTTTCTTCTTTAGCACCGACATGTCCAATGCCGTTGGAATACAATACGGATACGACTTACTATTACCGATATCTTGAAATTCCTCTTGTCACTAATCTGATTGAGTTTGAGGCGAAGGCCAACAACGATGTCCACATCGCCCTTTCTCCCAGTCAAAGCAGTTCTGATCTGTATGAAATAGTAATCGGTGGATGGAGAAATACTCAATCCGTGATAAGACGTTGTAAACAGTGTGAAAACCAAGTCACAGTTTCAACAATTCATTACCTCAGTGCAAACGAGTATCGACGGTTCTGGATCACCTTCGACAGAAACGGAGCTGTAGCTGTAGGAAGGAACGACAAATCGACGCCATTCATGGAATGGACTGACCCTGCCCCCTTGGACGTAAAGTATTTAGGATACTCAACATGTTGTGGAAGTAGTGGAGAGTTCAGGTTCTGTGGTTTGAGTAAGTCAACTCACATTTTTTGAATTATTCATCTATAACGAGTAGAGATAAAGTACTTGAGGTCAAATCTTTATTGTGAACGAAATGTTAGGGTCATGACACAAAGATCGGTTGCATTTTGTGAAGTTTTGATATTAAATGTTTGTGCTCAGGGAAATTATTTTTAGCCTCCCGACAAAATTGTTCCTTCATTGAGCAATTTTTTAAAACATTGAATAAACTCTGTGGCCCTGATCGAATATCTACTTAACTATTAATTGAATCGCTGTACTGATATCAAAATAATGAACTTAAAATATTTGATAAAATTATTACTTATGTATTGTAAATAGATATGTGGTTTGACAGCTAGTAATTCAAATAGTATTTCATGTGGTTCCTGACTGAATGATAATCTTGGTTATATTTGAATTCAAGAACATCTCTAAGTCCTGTGAAATTTTTTAGTTCAAATAATCATTACTACTCAATATGTCTGAAGAATAAGATAAAGCCCGTACATTTCATTGTAAAACTAGAAAGTTCGAACGTTTTCGGCAAAGATGTACACAAAACTCTCTGAACGAACAAAAACAAGGAGAGTGACTCTGATGCACGTCATGATGTTTATTTGAAGTGGTTTTTCATTTTGGTTTTTGTAAAAAGAGAGCAATGTGTCCTTAAGGTACATTGATGACTTGAATTAATAAGATTGATTGACACCATTCAATTAATTCGGCTCATTTCTATGCCTTTCTTCTTTAGCACCGACATGTCCAGTGCCTTTGGAATACAATACGGATACGACTTACTATTACCGATATCTTGAAATTCCTCTTGTCAACAATCTGATTAAGTTTGAGGCGAAGGCCAACAACGATGTCCACATCGCTCTTTCTCCCAGTCAAAGCAGTTCTGATCTGTATGAAATAGTAATCGGTGGATGGAGAAATACTCAATCCGTGATAAGACGTTGTAAACAGTGTGAAAACCAAGTCACAGTTTCAACAATTCATTACCTCAGTGCAAACGAGTATCGACGGTTTTGGATCACCTTCGACAGCAACGGAGCTGTAGCTGTAGGAAGGAACGACGAATCGACGCCATTCATGGAATGGACTGACCCTGTCCCCTTGGACGTGCAGTATTTAGGATACTCAACATGTTGTGGGAGTAGTGGAGAGTTTAGGTTCTGTGGTTTGAGTAAGTCAACTCACATCTTTTAAATTATTCATCTATAACGAGTAAAGTTCTTGAGGTCAAATCTTGCACTGTGAACGAAATGTTAGGGCCATGTCACAAAGATCGGTTGTTGCATTTTGTGAAGATTTGATATTGAATGTATGTGCCCAGGGAATTTACTTTAAGCCTTCCGTCAAAATTTTTCCTTCATTGAGTAATTTTTTTAAACGTTGAGTATATTCCGTCGCCCTGATAGAATATTCACTTTGCTATTTATTGAATCGCTGTATTGATATCAAAATTATGAACTTAAAATATTTGATAAAGATATTACTTATGTATTATAAATAGATAGGTAGTTTGACAGCTAGTAAGTCAAATAGTATTTCATGTGGTTCCTGACTGAATGATAATCTTGGTTATATTTGTATTCAAGTACATCTCTAAGTCCTGTGAAATTTTTTTAGTTCAAATAATCATTACTACTCAATATGTCTGAAGAATAAGATAAAGCCCGTACATTTCATTGTAAAACTAGAAAGTTCGAACGTTTTCACAAAGATGTACACAAAACTCATTAAACGAACAAAAAACAAGGAAAGTGGCTCTGATGCACGTCATGATGCTTATGTGAAGTGGTTTTTTCATTTTGGTTTTTGTAAAAGGAGAGCAATGTGTTCTTTGGGTACATTGATGACTTGAATTAATAAGATTGATTGACACCATTAAATTAATTCGGCTGATTTCTATGTCTTTCTTCTTTAGCACCGACATGTCCAGTGCCGTTGGAATACAATACAGATACGACTTACTATTACCGATATCTTGAAATTCCTCTTGTCACAAATCTGATTGAGTTTGAGGCGAAGGCCAACAACGATGTCCACATCGCCCTTTCTCCCAGTCAAAGCAGTTCTGATCTGTATGAAATAGTAATCGGTGGATGGAGAAATACTCAATCCGTGATAAGACGTTGTAAACAGTGTGAAAACCAAGTCACAGTTTCAACAATTCATTACCTCAGTGCAAACGAGTATCGACGGTTCTGGATCACCTTCGACAGCAACGGAGCTGTAGCTGTAGGAAGGAACGACGAATCGACGCCATTCATGGAATGGACTGACCCTGCCCCCTTGGACGTGCAGTATTTAGGATACTCAACATGTTGTGGGAGTAGTGGAGAGTTCAGGTTCTGTGGTTTGAGTAAGTCAACTCACATCTTTTAAATTATTCATCTATAACGAGTAAAGTACTTGAGGTCAAATCTTTATTGTGAACGAAATGTTCGGGCCATGTCACAAAGATCGGTTGTTGCATTTTGTGAAGATTTGATATTGAATGTACGTGCTCAGGGAAATTATTTTAGCCTTGTATTAAAATTTTTCCTTCATAAACTAATTTTTTTAAACGTTGAGTATATTCCGTCGCCCTGATAGAATATCTACTTTGTTATTAATTGAATCGCTGTATTGATATCAAAATTATGAACTTAAAATATTTGATAAAGATATTACTTATGTATTAAAAATAGATAGGTAGTTTGACAGCTAGTAAGTCAAATAGTATTTCATGTGGTTCCTGACTGAATGATAATCTTGGTTATATTTGTATTCAAGTACATCTCTAAGTCCTGTGAAATTTTTTTAGTTCAAATAATCATTACTACTCAATATGTCTGAAGAATAAGATAAAGCCCGTACATTTCATTGTAAAACTAGAAAGTTCGAAGGTTTTCACAAAGATGTACACAAAACTCATTGAACGAACAAAAAACAAGGAAAATGGCTCTGATGCACGTCATGATGCTTATTTGAAGTGGTTTTTCATTTTGGTTTTTGTAAAAGGAGAGCAATGTGTTCTTTGGGTACATCGATGACTTGAATTAATAAGATTGATTGACACCATTCAATTAATTCGGCTCATTTCTATGCCTTTCTTCTTTAGCACCGACATGTCCAGTGCCGTTGGAATACAATACGGATACGACTTACTATTACCGATATCTTGAAATTCCTCTTGTCACTAATCTGATTGAGTTTGAGGCGAAGGCCAACAACGATGTCCACATCGCCCTTTCTCCCAGTCAAAGCAGTTCTGATCTGTATGAAATAGTAATCGGTGGATGGAGAAATACTCAATCCGTGATAAGACGTTGTAAACAGTGTGAAAACCAAGTCACAGTTTCAACAATTCATTACCTCAGTGCAAACGAGTATCGACGGTTCTGGATCACCTTCGACAGCAACGGAGCTGTAGCTGTAGGAAGGAACGACGAATCGACGCCGTTCATGGAATGGACTGACCCTGTCCCCTTGGACGTACAGTATTTAGGATACTCAACATGTTGTGGAAGTAGTGGAGAGTTCAGGTTCTGTGGTTTGAGTAAGTCAACTCACATCTTTTAAATTATTCATCTATAACGAGTAAAGTTCTTGAGGTCAAATCTTGCACTGTGAACGAAATGTTAGAGCCATGTCACAAAGATCGGTTGCTGCATTTTGTGAAGATTTGATATTGAATGTATGTGCCCAGGGAAATTACTTTTAGCCTTCCGTCAAAATTTTTCCTTCATTGAGAAATTTTTTAATACGTTGAGTATATTCCGTCGCCCTGATAGAATATTCACTTTGCTATTAATTGAATCGCTGTCTTGATATCAAAATTATGAACTTTAAATATTTGATAAAGATATTACTTATGTATTATAAATAGATAGGTAGTTTGACAGCTTGTAAGTCAAATAGTATTTCATGTGGTTCCTGACTAAATGATAATCTTGGTTATATTTGTATTCAAGTACATCTCTAAGTCCTGTGAAATTTTTTTAGTTCAAATAATCAGTACTACTCAATATGTCTGAAGAATAAGATAAAGCCCGTACATTTCATTGTAAAACTAGAAAGTTCGAAGGTTTTCACAAAGATATACACAAAACTCATTGAACGAACAAAAACAAAAAAAGTGGCTCTGATGCACGTCATGATGCTTATTTGAAGTGGTTTTTCATTTTGGTTTTTGTAAAAGGAGAGCAATGTGTTCTTTGGGTACATTGATGACTTGAATTAATAAGATTGATTGACACCATTCAATTAATTCGGCTCATTTCTATGCCTTTCTTCTTTAGCACCGACATGTCCAGTGCCGTTGGAATACAATACGGATACGACTTACTATTACCGATATCTTGAAATTCCTCTTGTCAACAATCTGATTGAGTTTGAGGCGAAGGCCAACA